>CM062816.1:389724510-391134510 GCA_031772625.1 Pinus tabuliformis | reverse complement strand
TTTGAATGGTCCAATTATTAATTCAATTACGGATATGGAAAACCCCTCCTCCTTGGGCCTGAAGTAAAAGGCCCTTCAGAAAAGCTATAAAGCCCTCCGGGAGGAGGGGGAGGGAGTGTGAACCTAAAACATCTAGAACATATCTAAGATATGAAAGAATTAAGGATACCTACAAAAAGGACTGATCCGATCCATAATGATACACCCGAAAATACAACATTTTTGCTACTTGGTCCACTTGGCTACGTCCGCCCCGGAAAAACCAATTTATCTATCTACAATCATTTCTTCCAAGAATAAAAAATGAGCTAACGTTTGTTCTTATGTGGGTCGTCGGTGACCTCTGATAGGGGATCAAAGCAAGATCGATGACTAACTCTCAACTCTCGAACAAGTTGTATGGCTTATTATCAAATATGTGATAAATATGAAGTATTTTGTATTTCTCCCGGAGAAATATCACGATCCCATCTTCCCTCCGTTCTTTTGAACGTGAAAGAAGAATCTTTCTTCTTTCGTATCGATCCTTTGTCTATTCACTCATGGGCGATAATTATTGTTTTTCCCTATTAGATTTTAGTTTTCAACTAACACAGTTTTGCAGATTGGTTCGGTAGATCCCACGTTATTCCTTGCGTAGCGTCCTACCCCTGAAGCTGTTTTGTTAGTTGTGTCTGTTGTAGTAGCGCCCCACATCGAAAGTGCAATCAATTTGCTCACAATCAATGCCTTTCGCGTCAACATGTCTGTTGTTTAGCCAGCTTAGAGAAATGAAATATTTCTTTATATATGTTGCGGTAGTTTGAAATGAGATGTAGAATTTCAGGATGAAATAACTAGAATTGGTAACTAGAGATATTGTAAATCAATCTCATTATATATGTAATTACGCTGACGCATCGAACGTACTCCAGAATAAGAGATAAATTAATTGTTGGATTGGCGCTATATTGGGACGAGATGTTAGACACATCGATAGAAAATCCTAGGCTTATTTGTAACAATAGAACGATTCAAATATTCGTCATCTTTGTATGGAATCACGTGGAAACGAGATTTACTTGGAGAGTATATAATAAAATAAGAATAATGTTGAGCCAAGGGCATTTGATCCGAATATGAAATGATGTCATAATCCATATCCACGAAACCCATTATGTAAAGAAAGCGGCACGTACATTCCTACTTAAAGACGGTTATCCCTATTTCCTTGCCCCCTCAATTCGCCTAGCAGGACCTTACTCTATTGTCCAATAATGTGCGAGAGCCATGAAAAATGGTGCTGGAACACACACCGCATCCGCGTTCACTAGTGCTATCTATTGAAAGGGTGGTGTTTTCGCCTTAAGGATCTCTGACCAGCTGCCCTATCCATTCATCTCTATTGAATTGATTCACGAGCAGGCACAACACAGAATGGAGGCAGAGTCATATGCAGCACCTACTTATATCGGTGGCATTCGTCATCCTTACCATTCCAGCTAGTCCTGCTTTCCCTGATTACTAGACCCATCTAACTAACTGGTTCTCACCAGCCAGCGACATAGATCCCTGCCCACCCGCCGTACGCGAACGACGCTTTCCGAATTGACCGATCCGCCTACTCCCCTTACTGCTTTTTTGGGGAAAGCGTAAGTGCTAGTTGAATGCACATAACATAGCGGGGTTGGAGAATCAGTGGTAGGACACCCCCTTCCGAATGTGCTTTAGATCTTATCGGTTCGTAATAAAGAGATCCGGGAAAGAATACTTACTAGGATCGGCCTACTCTACTCATCTACTCATAATGGGTGGTCCTACCCATACCTAAATGGATAAGTGTTCTATAGTAGTTTCATTAATGGGGATCGTCAGCGAGCCTACCAGTATGGGCCTTTTAGGGATATTGGGTAAACCAGGAAGAGGGAGTGATCTAAGCAAGATGTATCCCCCTCTCTTTGTTTGCCCTTATATCTCTATATCTTACCTATCCCAACAAGCAAGAGTTGGCTGGTCGACACCAATTGACTTGTTTTCTCAGCTCGCGCCCCCCGGGGCCGGCATTGATTGATCATTCATTTCAAGGGGGGTACTGCTAACTACCTTTTCCCCAATAGTGATTGATAGTTCTGATCCTGCACCTCGAGAAAATGCTGTTTCCAACTGAGATTATGTTCCACTTTATGATAAGCGGATTGGGCGGAGCTCGAATAACAGGATTGGAGTACGCCGATCTCCTCTGAAAATAGATCGGCGACTAGGTCCAATGTAATTGAGTCTGGCTGTCTGGCTGTCTGGCTGGCTTTACATGCGATGAAATTTGTGAGGGGAAATGCAGCTGGAAATGAAAATGGGCAATGGGCAATGAAAAGAAACCCCAAAAGGCTTTCTTAATGGGTGCAATAATATCGTAGGATACCATAATCCACTATTGCAGGAAGGAATGAAATGAAACGCTGCACGAACGACAGCCGGTGTGAGGTAGGTACTGCTCGAATAAGTATGATTTGTCCTGATTTGACCTGAGCTATGTGCTCTATTGATTACCTTCAAATCACAAATAGTGAACTTGTGTTCCCCATCCTTTCACCAGATCCTAGGGAAAAAACGTTTCTTCTATCTGGCGAATATTTGCAGGGTTATGTCCGGAATGAAGGATCCGGGAACATATCTTCGGATCCAAGAGAGAAATATTGACCTGAGTCTAATGGCCTTTTGCATTGCTATTCAGAAGAATAGCAGTGCAAATAAAATATCGAAAGAACTTGCTCTTCAGAGGAATGTTCGGGGAAAGGTACGCAATGACAATGAAATAAGGGAAGATAAAAAAATAATGGTCTTCCAACCATATCGTTTATCAAGCATAGTGGATGACCAATTCCTGATGTATAAAATCGTAAGTATTTCATTGAAGTTAAAAAAAAGAGCCGGAGAATGGATAGATGGAGATTTTTATGATGGATCTGTGCAACGCGGGAAAATTCTGGGGGATGAAAAAAATATTTTTAGTTCCCTCAATTTAGAAGATATTTTGCTTCCAAAACGTCATAGAGAATTTCGAATCTTGAATCGGTTTGATCTGGAGAACGATCATGTAGGATTTTCCAATGGAAAAGACATACAAAATGATGAAGAACTCATGGGAAGAGACCAACATCTTAGCGTAGATACAACACAAATAATTAAACGTTTTCTTTGGCCTAGTTATCGATTAGAGGATATTATTTGCATGAATAGATATTGGTTCAATACAAATGATGGGAGTCGATCCGCGATGTTGAGAATACGTATGTATCCCCTAACTGTCAATTGATAAATTTTTTGCTTCAATTCCGTTTTCGTAAAAAAAAAAGAATGGATTGATTCAATGGAGTTTCAGGATATGGCAAAAATTGAACCAATCTGTTCGTTCTGTTTCATCAATGTGAAAAGATTCTACATCTCGTATCATATTTTGCCATAGGTTAAAACCAGATGTTTGTCCAAGAAGATAGGAAGAATCTGACCATTTTTTCTTAAATGGTCGGACGGAACGAATCAGAATTATTATATGAACCATGAAAATGAAAGAATGGATCTAATTCTTTTTTCTGACTCGAAAAAAAATTAAGCCCTGGAAAAATTTGTGTTTTTTTTATGATCAATAATTTGTCCATTAGTTCATCTCTGATTCCCGATAAACAGAGAGGATCTGTTGAATCTCAGGTATTTTATTTAACCAATCGGGTCCTAAGACTTACCCAGCATTTGCAATTGCACGGAAGAGACTATTCATCCCAAAGGGGTTTGTGGAAAATTTTGAGCAAACGTAAGCAACTTCTGGTTTATCTATCCAAGAGGGATAAACTTCGTTACGATGATTTAATTGGTCAATTGGGTATCCGTGGGCTAAAAACCCGTTAATTTCGAAGTTTTCAATTCCAATCCAATTTTTAGAGATCCAGGATCCAGTCGTTCTTTTTTCTTTTTATTTTTCTCATTTAGAAAACGAATCGAAGAGGGGTTACACATGATCATGCTTGCTGAAAGACCCCCTGATGGTAAGTATGGGTCCTCATTATCCATTGATACACGTTGTTCTTCGGCTTATTGCTAGATGGTAAAGTTTTATTGGCTGTGAACCTCTATCAGATTATTTACATAGGGGGGGTAGGAAGCAAATTGTTTAGAACCGAACAATATCTCCCCTATGTAACACAATGGGATTATTGCGCTACTATGTTCGCAGAGGCAATAAAGGTAAATGCGCCGAAAAGATCGATCGGGAAATATGTATCCCAAAGGGCTAGCTATAGCAGAGTGAATAATTCAATTATATAGAACCTTGAAATAAAGAGATAACTTTTAGATTTAGATAAAGGAGGATTGGCGGTGAAAATAGCAGTTTACGGGAAAGGCGGAATCGGTAAATCAACAACTAGTTGTAATATCTCAGTCGCTCTAGCGAGATGTGGTCAAAAAGTGTTACAGATTGGGTGTGATCCCAAACACGATAGTACTTTTACTCTTACAGGATTTCTAATACCTACAATTATAGATACTTTACAATCCAAGGATTATCATTATGAGGATATTTGGCCCGAAGATGTAATTCACAAGGGTTATGGAGGGGTGGATTGTGTGGAAGCAGGGGGTCCACCCGCAGGAGCCGGGTGTGGAGGATATGTGGTGGGAGAAACTGTAAAGTTGTTAAAAGAATTAAATGCATTTTACGAATATGATATTATATTATTCGATGTATTAGGTGACGTGGTCTGTGGAGGTTTTGCCGCTCCATTGAACTATGCAGATTATTGTGTTATTATTACAGATAATGGATTCGATGCATTATTTGCAGCTAATCGTATTACTGCCTCTAGTTCCGTTCTGGTAACATATCACAAAAATGCAATCTACCGGCTATGCATATTAGATCTACATCTGGACCAACGTTTGCTTTAATCTACCCCACTATTTTATAGAATACACATATTTCATGGAATGCGTTCTGGAACAAACAATAGAATAAAGAAGTCTGTTGGGTTGGGACGAAAGAAAGAAACTATTACCCCTTGTCCAGAAATTATGTGGACAGCGACCCAAAAGAAGCTGCTTTCTGCCCCGTTACAAATAGATCTCTACTCGGCAATAGATCTGTCCGAAATGATTTTATATCATTGTGAGATGAGTGGGCTCATCTCATAACGAACTTATATGTGAAAGATTTGATACGTTCCACGGATCGATTGACGCCTACCAATTCTGTTCGCTTGATCTAAACTTTCAAACGAATTAACTGAAAGACAACAATCAAATTTATATTTGATTCATCAAATGTTCACTATCTCCGTCGGTAGATGAGCCTTTAAATTTGTATCTTTGTCCCATAACCTGCATAATAATATAACAAAGAACTTGATTGTATCCTAACCGTGCATGTAAGATAACAAAATTTTCCAGATTGGAAAACTCTATACCTTCTAATACGAGAAGGAAGGATACAAGTTCAAATGGTCTAGATTCATCGAATCTGAATATATGATAAGCGAATAGGGTCGAACTTGTCGACACAGCCACAACCTTGATCATTTTAAACAACGACTCTCCGATCAAATACCCTGCCCAGAGTTGTTCAGATGGACAAGATCTTAGTATCAAGATAAAACATACAATAAATATCGAGATAGATCTCGATCTATTCCATTTACACCGAACCATTTTAATGGTTATGGCCCGTTCGTTACAACTCGAATAATGTGGGATCTACCGAACCAATCTGCAAAACTGTGTTAGTTGAAAACTAAAATCTAATAGGGAAAAACAATAATTATCGCCCATGAGTGAATAGACAAAGGATCGATACGAAAGAAGAAAGATTCTTCTTTCACGTTCAAAAGAACGGAGGGAAGATGGGATCGTGATATTTCTCCGGGAGAAATATAAAATACTTCATATTTATCACATATTTGATAATAAGCCATACAACTTGTTCGAGAGTTGAGAGTTAGTCATCGATCTTGCTTTGATCCCCTATCAGAGGTCACCGACGACCCACATAAGAACAAACGTTAGCTCATTTTTTATTCTTGGAAGAAATGACTGTAGATAGATAAATTGGTTTTTCCGTGGCGGACGTAGCCAAGTGGACCAAGGCAGTGGATTGTGAATCCACCACGCGCGGGTTCAATTCCCGTCGTTCGCCTCATAAAAGAAGATAAAAAACGGACTGGATCCGAATCCGATTTGTTGTCATTTTCATATTCATATTTCGGTGAAAATATTTCTCTCTATGTAATAGAAATGGACACCCGAGCCTTCTTTCTTCGTGGGAAACATGAGCCCTTTATCGGACTTGAACCGATGACTTACGCCTTACCATGGCGTTACTCTACCGCTGAGTTAAAAGGGCCCCCTCATCATATATGAATGAGTGAGTCTACTATGGTAGATGGACAACAAATTGGATATGGATGATCCATCTATCTTTATAGATATCAAGTTGAGAACATATATTATAGTAGCTCATAGGGTAAGGATCGCTATACTGGAAACTCCGGGCTGAGCTGATACGAAACGGATGGAGAAAAGTTATGCCTGAGAGCATTTGCTAAAATATGTTCGTATTGCTAGAAGAGCCAAAGGCTCAACGGGTCAGGTCCTATTGCAATTACTTGAAATGCGTTTGGATAATATTCTTTTTCGATTGGGTATGGCTCCCACCATTCCCGGAGCTAGACAATTAGTGAATCATGGACATATCCGGTCAATGACCATATGGTAGATATACCAAGTTACCCTTGCAAACCTCAAGATGTGATTACTATAAGAGATCAACAAAGATTGAGAGCTAAGAATATGGAGCCATTCCAGTTTATGGCTCTTTTTCTTCCTGGAAGAGGAAGATCTTTCTAAAATGAATTAGAAAGAATTCAATTAGAAGATTAGAGGAGTTGAGCAAAAAAAATTCCTTGATAAAGAGAAAGAACAACCTAGAATTTCTAAAACTAAAATGGATAGAATCCTTTCTTCTCTCTCGGAAATAGAAGAGAGAGAATTAAGGAATTCCGGAATTTGGATTCAAATGTGGAAGGAAAGAAGTGACGGAATATCCGTCAATGGGATTGTGGCGTGTATAGTTTAGTGATACAGGTGGGTTTTATTCGTTACATTATCAACTTAAATAGTTAAAGGATATTTGGATGGATCTCTGATCCATCCAAAGCTCTATCTATCTATAACTAAAGGGCCCGATACAACCATCAGAGTCAGAACAGTGAGCTGCGCAATAACTTCTAGATCCATTTGGTTTTCTTTCACCCTCCATCGACTTAATGTATGAATAAAATGTTGTCGGGATCAATCACTTTTCTTCTATTTTGTCTTCTTCGGACTCCTACCCATTGGTGTAGTTTCGATCAGGAACCTATGGCCTTGAGCAACTGATATCTTTACAATAATACATAAAATAGATAGAGAACCCTTCAATATCTAGATAATAAAATTTGATATTGGAGAGAAATAAATGGACTAATCCATGTAACGCATTTAATCAAACTCATTGGGGAGGGAATGAAGATATGGTAGAGCTTAAATTTTTGATAGCTTTTTTTCTTGCTTTTACAGCAGGTATTCTAGCTATCAAATTAGGTCAAGCACTGTATGACTGATTTTTTCTGCTTTTCTTGGCCTGGCCGATGGCCAGGCCAAGAAAAGCAGAAAAAATCAGTCATACAGAACTATTTTTAACGAAATGAACAATACGATTGACTGGATTGTTCTTTATCCAACTGAATAATCGCAATATTCATTATATTGCCGATACAATCTGTACATACTATGATATACACCTTTACTCCACCATTCATTTTGTTACACATGAACTCTTCCATCTTGGAGAGATGGCTGAGCGGACCAAAGCAGCGGATTGCTAATCCGTAGTACGGATCATCTGTACCGAGGGTTCGAATCCCTCTCTCTCCGTTCGTCCACTATTGATCCTGAAAACGAATAACCCCGAATCTTTCTACGGAACGGAAAAGGCCCATTAACCTAGAGACTTCCCCTTCCTATCTTAGGAGAAGAAACATTGTCTTCATGAACCGGATTTGGCTCAGGATTACCCATTCAAAATATCCCAGGGTTCCCTGGATTTGGAAGCTATCACTTGGTAGGTTTCCATACCAAGGCTCAATTCGATCAAGTCCGTAGCGTCTACCAATTCCGCCATATCCCCTTCTCGAAGAACAAGATCATACCTTGATCTAATCCTATTATGTAATATCCATCAGCATTATTCATTGGATATTTGCTCAATATTGGGTGGGAGAAATATCCTCCCCTACTCCCCTTCTCTCCCCTTCTCTATCTCTACCCCAATCGAATATGACTGGGAATCATTATATTATTTATCCATTTGAAATGCAATGTTATTATCCTCCCCTAGTCGATTTGGAAGAGTGAGTAAAACGATCGATATCAATTGACCCTTACTTCTCCTTTCTTTCCCTTGAAAGAATCTACATTCAAACAATGTTCCGTTGTAATCGTAATCTGGATTGCGTCATTGAATCTGATTCGCGCTATAATCGTTAGGATTCCAAAGGAATCTGTGGATCTCACCCCAATGAAATGGGGATTGATATTCCATCGAGCCTGCTTAGCTCAGAGGTTAGAGCATCGCACTTGTAATGCGATGGTCATCGGTTCGATCCCGATAGCTGGCTCTTTTCCGTTCCGTTTCGTTCCTCTCATTTCCATAATCCACAAAGTTTTGTTAGGATCAAGATGGAATGGAGAATACTCTTACGATCGTTCGTCAGGTCCGTCATGCCATGATCATTTACTCCCAACTAGGAACGGGATGAATGAAATGATTGGAGCTATTAGGATCAATAACAAATTGGAGAAAGATCTTCGTTTTCCATATAAAAGAATTCCAGTAGTACTCATACGGGTTATACTATTCTTTCTTCTTTCTAGCACTATTTGTTAATTGAATAAGGAGTTTCTATGTCCCGTATTGGTGATCGTATCAATACGTGACCCAATAGCCCGATCCGAAGTGAGCGGTGGGATCGGAAGGAATTGATGAAGGTGAGTGGAAAAGTTTTTATCCGGGAGCAGATAAGGTATCTGAATCTGGTATCGTCGGGTGGAGCAAGGATAGAACTTCTGTCACAAAAAAATGGAAAGAGTTATACAAAAATTGGATCAATGACAGTGACCCAAAAACTTGAAAAAGAAAAAAGGGGATACTTTTTATCGAAAACTTACAGCAGCTTGCCAAACAAAGGCTAAGAGAAAAGAGAGAACAGGAATAATTGGCATTACATCGACAATTGGATCAGAAATTGCATAAGCCTCAGGTAATTTTCCAAAAAAGGGATTATTTGAATGAATAAAGGCATCATCTAGAAAAATATTGAACATAACTGGCATTTTTATTCTCCAATAAAAATTAGGGGGGGGGGGGTAAAGCCAGAAAAGTCTTTGATTGATCGAATCGATCGAAGCTCTTCGGAGATCTTATAGAATGGACTTTGTAAAGAACCACAATCACCAATCTTTGCATGAATAGATAATGATGCAACAAGTCCAGCATTCATTCCTTCGGACGTATCGATTGGACAAATACGCCCATAATAACTGGGATGAATATCCCGTGTCCGAAAACTAGCAGTTCGCCCTGTTAAGCCCCCAGGACCTAAATGGCTCAATTTTCGCCCATGAGCTATTTCCGTCAATGGATTAGTTTGATCCAAAAATTGGGATAAGGGGTGTGAACCAAAAAAATCTTGAAAAGTGTTTTTTAATAGAGTTGAAGTGACCAAGTTCTGAGGAGTTGATCTGCGCTTGGTTGCTCTGTGTATAGTTCTTTTAACTGCATCTTCTAAACGACCTAGAGCTAATCTAAATTGATTCTGTAATAAATCTGCTACAGAACGAATCCGTCGATTTCTGAGGTGATCTATATCATCGAGTGTACCCATTCCAAATTTAACCCTGATAAGGTAATCCACAGCAGCCAATACATCTTGTGGTAATGAAAAAATCTCGTTCTCGGGTATATCAAGGTTTAGTTTTTGGTTCAGATTTTGTCGACCAATCTTTCCCAATTCACATCTTTTTCGGAAATTTTTTTCTTGCAATTCTTTACATAGAGACTCGGAAAATACCAAATCGCCACTTATACAGTAGAGTTTTTTATAAAACTCCAGAATGGCTTTTTCCCTCGACCATAGATATTCCTCCCGCTCCCACCTCTCCTTCTTCTTCAATAAAAATAAAAATCTTTCGGGATAGCGAGTATTGTCCAGAATCTCTTCGAGATTTAAACCCATAGCTGATAATAGAACTGGAATAGATATTTTTTGTTTTCTGCTTACACGAGCCCATATCCTTTCTCCCACATCGATCTCTAATTTCGATCTTCTTCCCCAATCTGAAATCAGAGTGCCAGTATATATATAATTAATTCTATTATGGTCTAATTCCGAACGGTAATAAATACCAGGACTTATTAATATTTGATTAACTACGACTCTGTAAATCCCATTTACTACAAATGTTCCATGGGAATTCATTAAAGGAATATTTCCGAGAAATACAGTTTGTTTCTGTATCTTCCTACTATTCCTCCGAATCGATCTTGCTAGTACATATAATTCAGAGTAATATGTAAGGGACTGATATACAGCATCTCTCTCTTTGATGAAAGGTTCTGCAATACACCCTCGTATTATGAGGTATATTTCATTAAGGACACAGATTGAGAAGATCGATACATAGATTGACCAGATACCACCTCTATCAAGATCTTGCAATATACGGGAGTTACGACCGAACCTCACCAACTATATCCATGTCGGATCCTGTGACTCTATCCTTTCCTCTCTTCAAATAGTGTGGAAAAAAAATAATGCTAGAACCGAAATCGAGGAAATAAGGAGTAAGCATAGTCTAGTTAACTTAATGAGATATTATTAGACTATGCTTACTCTTACATGGTCGAGATCTCGGAGTGAGGAACCTCAAATTAAAGATCTATCAAGTCTTTATAGGATCTTAAATTGGAGCATATGTAGAACCTCTCATTGATTCCCACGACCCTACTGCCCGGTCAATTTTCTTTTACTTCATTCCATATTCTCCCAGCTGATATCAAATCTTAATCCTGTTGTATGAATTGAGTGTTCAATTTCATTGGGAAAAAGCCATTTATTCTCCAACAATGTCTTTGTAATTTGATCCAATAACATTCTGTTAGATAGGAACAGATTTGATAAATATTGATAACTCTCGAATAGAGTATTATAAAGAAAAGATTCATTAGATAATAACCTATTGGTTCCGAGCCATCTAGTAGGTATGAGAGGATTAATGTCAGATCCTCAAGGACAAATCATCGATCTACCCATTCGACGGAATTTACGCGAAGGGCTCTCTTTAACGGAATATATTATTTCCTGTTATGGGGCTCGTAAAGGAGTTGTGGATACTGCTGTACGAACAGCAGATGCTGGATACCTCACACATAGACTCGTTGAAGTAGTTCAACACATTGTAGTACGTAGAACAGATTGTGGCACTATCCAAGGTATTTTCGTAAGTCCCATTCGAGGTCGAGAGAGGGACAGAAATGAAATTGTTGTACGAACACAAATACTGATTGGCCGTGTGCTAGCAGACGATGTATATATAAATAGGAGATGCATTGCCACGCGCAATCAGGATATTGGAGTTGGACTTGCCAATCAATTAATAAACCTTCGAACACAACCAATATATATACGAACCCCCTTTACTTGCAAGAGTATATCTCGGATTTGTCAATTATGTTATGGTCGGAGTACTACTCACAGTCACTTGATTGAATTAGGAGAAGCAATAGGTATTATTGCGGGCCAATCCATTGGAGAACCAGGAACTCAACTAACACTAAGGACTTTTCATACCGGGGGGGTATTTACTGGTGATATTGCAGAACATATACGAGCCCCTTTCAATGGAAAGATTGAATTCAATGAAAATTTGGTTTATCCCAAGGTATACCCGCGCGAGATATTAGTAGTATTGTCCACTCGTATTGCGCCAAACACTCGAAAAAGAAACACAAATTCTCGTAAACGAAAAGATATTCCTTCTTAAACAGACAAGAAATCGCATCCATTCTTATGATACCTGAGGCCGAAGGTTTTATAAGACGGTCAAATCGGCCGTAAACATAAACTAAAAAGTTTGTGTAGATATCTCCATAACATCTAGCTACTTGCACTGGGACATGTATAATGGATGATCTCCAGGCTATCCACAACCAATATGGTGGTTGGATTTCTGGGGTCTGGATCAGATAAGAGATCTTTTTCATTTTTAATCTATTTAAAGCATATTTGGGTTGAGGAGTTCCGGGATTAGAGGATATAGTGACCGGGACAAGCGAACGAACAGTATATGTAGGTAAGGGCTCCCAGGGTAGTGGAAAGCTTTCGTGTTCCAATTCCTCCATAATTCGAGTCATTTGGGATTCAGAAGTTAAAGAAATAATTCTATCTACTAATAGTGGTCAAATTGGCGTATTACCCAATCATGCTTCACTTGTGGCAGCTGTAGATATAGGAGTTATGAAAATACGTCTCAATGGGCAGTGGTCCACTATGGCTATGATGGGCGGTTTCGCCAAGATAGACAGTGATAGAATAACTATATTGGTAAATAATGCAGAGAGAGATGTTGACATCGATCCCCGAGAAGCCCAGGAAAATTTTCGAATAGCTAAAGCTGACTTAGCTCGAGCCGAAGGCAAAAGACAAGCAATTGAGGCTGATTTAGCTCTGAAAAGGGCTAGAACCCAATTAGAGGCTATCAATGCTAGCCCCCCCGTCTCTAATTAACATTTTCTATAATGATCTGAAAAATGGATTCAATGTTCCGCCTCGATCCAAACACGTGGAGTAAAACTTATTAGATACCATTGAAAACTCGATGGCATATAATAAGTTTACCTACTATTGGATTTGAACCAATGACTCTCGCCGTATGAAAGCGATACTCTAACCACTGAGTTAAGTGGGTCATTTATTCTCATAGGTAGAGTTGGATTTATAAACGATTCTAAATCGAAATCGAATTAAATGTATAGACAATGTATGTGTCCCTGGCACAGATCGAACTTATTGGAACGTATTGGATCATAGTATTGGATCATGAAATATCTACCTTGACATAAAGTGATCCATCTGGTTAGTATAGTAGTGTATCACCAAGACTGGCAAGGAAGGGCTATAGCTCAGCAAGGTAGAGCACCTCGTTTACACGTGCGCCAATGGTTTTCGGGAGAGTTTATCGATTCGTCCGATCCACGAAATAGATTCTATGTGAAATAGTCTTACTCTATAAATTTGTTTCTCTGGGGAACAATAGCATGACAAAGATTAAGTTCGATCTGATTCGAATTACGGATCTAATTGATATGGTCAATCCCAGCTCTGTTCAATGCCAGGCATAATGAGTATAATACGGGGACCTCAAAATAGATTCTTTTCGCTCTATGAACTTTTAGGTGTATGAAGTGTCATATTTTACTTTTGGAGCGATAGAAGAGACTCTATTTGAGTCAATCTATGCCCGAGCAAGGCAGACCTACGTCAAAAAAACCTTTTGAATAACTTTGGGATTGCTTCCGAAGGGTAAGAATTTGGAGCACACGGAGCCATATTAGTATCTTACCGGAAAGAGGAGAATGGCAGACTAACCGATCTTTCCATCAGTTAATGAAAGAGCCCAATGCGAGAAAATGCATGTTGGGTTCTTGGAACAGTTCAAATTATTTTGATAATAAGAACTTTGATCTGTTCTACCGAGAAGGTCTACGGTTCGAGCCCGTATAGCCCTATACATTCCACTAAGTGATACTATTTATATATATCCCCTCATAGTCCGTCCCTATGACTTGGCCTTGAAAAGTCTTTCAGATCATATCAATCTCATGTCCTTATCTAGATCGATGGATGGGAACGTTGGACCAGAGCAGGAAAAGATATTATGGAGTCGAGGTTGCAAGCTCACCCGTGTTGATCCGGGGGAGGGAGAGCCGCATGCGATGGTCATGAATGAAAGCCCTGAGCGAATGAAGAGAGGTAGGGCAGACGATGCACCCATGGAAGGACAGGACGTCCAAAGAAGACAATCGCTATAGAGCTGGGGAGCGATTTCTAGTGATATAGATCGAGTAGTTGGGTAATCGCTAACGTGCCTTCATTCGATTGGGATTACGAAGTGTTTCTCTTTTGAGAATATTGGATTGGTTCGAAAAGAGAGAAAGGACCCATTCAATCCAGACCCAAGAGAGAGGCCATACCCCTCACGAAACTTACATCTACGAAACACACGTTCCTACCTCGACTGGATGGAAGGAGGAATGAATTACGAAGCTTACATACGTTGATTCATCATTACAACAAGGCCACATACAAGAGAATTCTTACACATGTTGCTAGCGTTAGTTGCCTAGCTTTTGGTCTTGCTAGAGCTAGTCCATTCATTAGCAATGTCCAAGTGAATAGATGTTCACTTTCGAGATGATCCGGGTCTAGCTCGATAACATGATCTCTTCCAATCCAATGTGAGAAAGTTACATAGTGTCTACTTTTTCCGATAAAGGGGTGTTTGCATGGGTTTGCCTTGGTATCGCGTTCATACCGTCGTATTGAATGATCCTGGACGGTTAATTTCTGTACATATAATGCATACAGCTCTAGTTGCTGGTTGGGCTGGTTCAATGACTCTGTACGAATTAGCAGTTTTTGATCCATCCGATCCTGTTCTTGATCCAATGTGGAGACAAGGTATGTTCGTTATACCTTTTATGACTCGTTTGGGAATAAAGGATTCATGGAGTGGATGGAACATCACCGGAGAAACTGTAATTAATCCCGGTATTTGGAGTTATGAAGGTGTGGCCGTGGCACATATCGTGTTTTCTGGCCTGTACTTTTTGGCAGCTATCTGGCATTGGGTATATTGGGATCTGGACATATTCTGTGATGAACGTACGGGAAAACGTTGTTTAGATTTGCCAAAAGTATTTGGAATTCATTTATTCCTCTCAGGAGTAGCTTGTTTCGGATTTGGAGCATTTCATGTAACGGGTTTGTATGGTCCTGGGATATGGGTGTCTGATCCTTATGGACTAACTGGAAAAATACAACCAGTGGATCCAGCATGGGGAGCTGAAGGTTTTGATCCTTTTGTTCCAGGAGGAATAGCTTCTCATCATATAGCAGCGGGTATTTTGGGTATATTAGCAGGTCTATTCCATCTCAGTGTTCGTCCTCCCCAACGTTTATACGTAGGATTACGCATGGGGAATATTGAAACGGTCCTATCCAGCAGTATTGCTGCTGTGTTTTTTGCAGCTTTCATTGTTGCTGGGACCATGTGGTATGGCTCCGCAACTACTCCGGTCGAATTATTCGGTCCCACTCGTTACCAGTGGGATCAGGGATACTTCCAACAAGAAATAGATCGACGGGTTCGTGCCGGTCTGGCCGAAAATTTAAGCCTATCAGAAGCTTGGTCCAAAATTCCCGAGAAACTCGCTTTTTATGATTACATTGGTAATAATCCAGCTAAGGGGGGGTTATTCAGAGCAGGTGCAATGTACAATGGAGATGGAATAGCTGTTGGTTGGTTAGGACACCCTATCTTCAAAGATAAGGAGGGAAATGAGCTTTTTGTACGTCGTATGCCTACCTTTTTCGAAACATTTCCAGTAGTTCTGGTGGACAAAGAAGGAATTGTGAAAGCCGATGTTCCTTTTAGGAGGGCAGAATCAAAGTATAGTGTTGAACAAGTAGGTGTAACTGTTGAGTTCTATGGATTCTCGAGAAGAGAGGATCCGAGGTGGATAACCACCGGCACTCCCGGACCGCCCAGATCCACAAATGAATAGAAAGTTGGATCTGTATTCGATCTCACCTGAATCGCCCCATCTATCCTCCTGAGGATAAGTTCAGTTCCAAACCCCGGTTCGAACAAACAGGAGGAGTACGCCATGCTAATGTGCCTTGGATGATCCACATCTCCGGGTCAGGCGCTGATGAGCACATTGAACTATCCATGTGACTGAGAGCCTTCACAGCCCAGGCACAACGACGCGATTATCAGGGGCGCGCTCTACCGCTGAGCTAATAGCCCATCGTGCAGGCCTCTGGGTATGGAGACCTGCCCCTACACCAACACCAATATATTGGAAGAACCAATATAGCAAATAAGCTAATAGCCCATTGTGCAGGCTATCTTTGTGAAGATCCATTCACAAGGAATAAAACGGAGATTGAGCAACGAAGAAAAAGATCAATTCTTTGGGATCTTTCTTTTATTGAAAGAGAACAAACAAAAATAGAATCGGATTTGTCCTCAAAGTGTTTATCAAAAGATTATCCAATCTCTTGGGCGAAAGAATTATTTACAGAAGATCAAAGATATACAGAAGAGAATTCCTTTCCTTTGGAGAGGAAAAGATTCATTGAAAATTTTACAAAATCAATTCGCTATTCTTTTTTTTACATATTGCCAATAGATGAACCGTGTATGGGTGGTCCTAGTGCTACTAAAAAGCCCATTGAAGATTTCAACTTATCCAAAAGGTTATTTAAAATAAAAAAAAATGTTTTTTCCCAAGATTTAAGGGATTCAAAATCCTATTCATTAATGAATAGGATAGTTGATCTATGGAAGATAAAAACATATTTTGAAATTGAAAATCCTTCCTTGAATTGTGCTATGCGGAGTTTTACTCTGCCTTGGAATCTATTTTCTGCATTCTGTGATCAAAGCAAAGGAAAATACATATTGCACAAAAATTGTCTGGAAATGACAGATCAATTCACTCTATCAATAACTAAGCCTAGTCAGGTTCATGATAAAATTTCATTTTTTATTTATTATAACAAGAATGGATTGTTGAGATCGGATCGGATCTTCAATCACAGAGAAAAATGGAAGAATCAATCTTTATGGGTCCTACTCAATATTATTGATAAAGCGGATGATTATTTAGATCAAATAATCGACAAACAATTGAGCCAAATCGATTCCAAAAATTGCTTGGAGATAGGAACTCCCTTTAACAATTATAGAACTGAAGCTTTGGGTTGGTATGAATCAATTAAGTATAACATTGACAACAGGTATTCGAAAAATTTATTAAATAGATTCTATTTTATAAATAGGCTCAGTCACAATTTAAAGGATCAAATTAGAACAAATTTTATAGAAAATGAAAATTTAAATAATGTAACGAAAGATACAATTGACCGGCATTCATCAAGTTGGAAAAAAATTAAGAGAGAATGGTTCAACCATTCTATTATTCGAATTGATAAACATATCAATCGGAATTTGAATGTGTACAAATGGTCCAATCAGACCGAATACTTTATGAAATATTTGAAACAGGTTTTTTCTAAAAAAAACTATTTTAAAATAGTGTTCGATCCAATTGAATTATGTACTAATACTAATCGAGATTCAATTGGTTGGTCTGTGTTTTTATCCCTTTCTGAAAGTACTGTAAAGATCTTAAACTCGAAGTTCGATATCATTTCGAACTTAAATTCTAAGTTCGATATTTTAATTTCGTTTTTTGATTTTGCATTTCATGGGCTCCAAAGTATGAATTATAGACTATTAAATCAGTTGTTAGATCCAATTGGTACTCTAATCATTCGTTTAAAAAAATTTAAAACCTTTCTTTTGTATGACCATAATCTTTCACAAAGATCGAAATTATTGATTGATGAAGGAACAATTGCACCATTTGTTACAAATAAGATACCAATTAATCCATTGATTATTGACTTTTTCGAGTAGCCAAATAAGGTTTAGCTGATCTAATGACTAAAGATTCCTCATCAACTGCTATAATTTGACCAGATTCGGGGAGTGGTTCATCCTCGGATATCCATACACTTTCAGGAATCAATTGTCCAAGACTAACTACTGGAAATGTTTTTTCGCAGAATTCGGATTCGGATGAGGAAGAGCACCAATTTGGACCCAATAGATTGGAAATGATGTTCCTGCACGGATCGAAATGATAAATTATCATATTTTCGTCCATGAAATAATATTTAGGTACTTGGAAAGTATTGAAAGAATTGTGGAAAATGGAATGTTTCTTTGATAATACTTTTTTATAAGTTAGAAAATGGGAGGATGGAAAACGGTTGGTTATACTATGTAAATTACCCAAGAGACCTGAAAATTCAATGATTTTTCTCATAGGATCCTTTCTATTTGATTGATTTCCCGTATCATAACATTTAGAATCATTGAATAGAACGATTCGAAAATAGTCGGATGGTGATAGAACCATAAAAGATCCACTGTCTTCTTCCCCATTAGATAATGAACAAATAATTCCTTGATGCTTACTAATTAATTGACTCGCCCCATTGGAAGATAAAAGATTAGTGTGGTCCAAATTGTTATGGAACATCAAATTTGGACTTGTTTTATTGTCCCTTCTCCCCATGAAAAAAGGGGGGTATTTCATGAAGCTAATTTGAACCATATTGTTAACGATCTTATTTGTTCTTACTGAAATAAGAGAAACATAAGCCTCAGATTCTATAGAATCTATTTGTTCCCAATCAAATCCTATACAAGTTCGAACCAATGGAATACTTATATCACTCATTACTTGGATTCGTTCACCGTCTTCATACGAAATAGAATAGCTAATTTGAATCTGCAAGTTGTCCCCTTCCCTCGATAAATCTAGGGAAAACGGTGTTGTCATATTCGACCCATCAGGTATTCCATGTTCTACGTTAGAATATCCAAAAATGGAATTTCTCTGTAGAATACCACTTTTGGGTATTCTAAGAATCGCATCAGGACAAGGTATTATTTTTTTTTCCCATTCTTTATCACACTGCAATGAGACGATGAATCGATTCATTTGCTTTTTCCCCTTAATATTGTAATTATTAGGGTAAAAGACATAAATAGAGTCTCGATGCTTGTTGGATATGGTCCGATCAGTTTCAGTTTCTGAATAACTGAAGATTTGTTCTTCCTTCTCATAGCAATTTGAGTCACCTGATCTATGTTCCACTTGATCCACGTAAGAATCGGAAAGTGATTGATGTTTGGCAACAAAAGGTTGAACATATACTTGATCCTGATACTTATGAAATGGAAAGGGTACTACACGGGATCCGTATATACCTCCCGATAATATCCATAGATAACCCGTCCTGAGTATAGGATGAACATTACCCTGTACATATTCAGGTGCATGACACACATTGGTACTCCAGTGCATTTCTCCTTCTAAGTCAGAATATATATTTTTGCGAACTTTTTCCTTGAAGGAAGATGTTCTAGCACGAACCTCGGCAATAAGTTGTTCCGATTCCACATATTGATCATTCTGAACCAAAAGCAAACTTTGTGGTGGAATGGTTAAGTTTTGTACTTGATCCTGACCATCAATAGTAATGGATAAGTTATTATGACATAGATAAGCAGGATGTCCATTACGTGTACGTGTGGGATAAACCAAATTTTCATTGAATTCAATCTTTCCATTGAAAGGGGCTCGTATATGTTCTGCAATATCACCAGTAAATACCCCCCCGGTATGAAAAGTCCTTAGTGTTAGTTGAGTTCCTGGTTCTCCAATGGATTGGCCCGCAATAATACCTACTGCTTCTCCTAATTCAATCAAGTGACTGTGAGTAGTACTCCGACCATAACATAATTGACAAATCCGAGATATACTCTTGCAAGTAAAGGGGGTTCGTATATATATTGGTTGTGTTCGAAGGTTTATTAATTGATTGGCAAGTCCAACTCCAATATCCTGATTGCGCGTGGCAATGCATCTCCTATTTATATATACATCGTCTGCTAGCACACGGCCAATCAGTATTTGTGTTCGTAAAACAATTTCATTTCTGTCCCTCTCTCGACCTCGAATGGGACTTACGAAAATACCTTGGATAGTGCCACAATCTGTTCTACGTACTACAATGTGTTGAACTACTTCAACGAGTCTACGTGTGAGGTATCCAGCATCTGCTGTTCGTACAGCAGTATCCACAACTCCTTTACGAGCCCCATAACAGGAAATAATATATTCCGTTAAAGAGAGCCCTTCGCGTAAATTCCGTCGAATGGGTAGATCGATGATTTGTCCTTGAGGATCTGACATTAATCCTCTCATACCTACTAATTGGTGAACCTGAGATGTACTTCCCCTAGCTCCTGAGAAGGACATCACATGTACTGGATTTAAGGGATCAGTCATGCTAAAATTCGGATTCATTTCTTTTCTCAAATATTCACTGGTAGCATACCATATCTCAATCGATTGACGTAATTTTTCCACTGCGTGTACATTCCCATAATGATTCTGTTTCTCCGAAACAGAACCTTGTTGCTCCGCATCTTGGACGAGCCATCCTTTGGAAGGCGCTGTTAAAAGATCATCAATTCCTAATGAAATAGCTGTATCAGTAGCTTGTTGAAAACCCGAAGTCTTGAGTTGATCCAAGATATGTGATGTATATGTCATTCCGAAGTGATCTATTAATCTGCTAATAAGCTTTTTAATGGCAGTTTTATCCATCACTTTATTATAAAAGGGCAAATTATCAAAGGGCAATCTAGTTCGTTCCTTCATAAGGAAAAATCTCCATATTTTCATGAGCAGGATTAAGCAATGGGTTCAAGCCGGTTATTCGAAGGCTTCCTCGATCTCTATATCTGCACTAATGAAAAAATCATAAGATCAATAACATTAGATCCTGAGAGCTGGTAGTGATTTATTTGGGTGTTCAGAACAGGCAAACCCTTGTATGGCTTCTTCCATTTCTTGATTGAAATGAGTACGACCAACAGTTGTTCGAATGTATATATTAAGGATTTCTCCCATTCTACCTTTTCTTATTCGATAATGTTCATGGATTTCGTGGAAAGTACCCAAAGATTCGTATTGAACTTCGATAGGGGCTTCTTGGTTTACTGAGGTAATGATACGTAAATCCACTTCCCCCCACCGAAGCCATAAGGGGCTGTATAAGTCAATTCGTTTCTGTCGGTAAGCTCTGAGCACATCATCATAACTATAAAAGGAAGGTTTCTTACAAGAAAAGCTTTTATTTTCTGAGTGATACGGATGGTACCTATTCCCATAAATACCTTGACTATTTTGGACCGTTGATATATAAAGTCCAAGAAGCATATCCTGAGTCGGTATAGAAATAGGATCCCCGATAGCTGGAGACAAAAGATTTGTCTCAGAAAACATGAGTAAACGAGCTTCTGCTCTAGCTTCCAGAGATAAAGGTACATGGACAGCCATCTGATCTCCGTCGAAGTCTGCATTAAATCCCCCACAAACCGATGGATGTAAACGAATGGCACGTCCTTCTACTAAAATAGGTTGAAACGCTTGTATTCCCAATTTGTGTAAGGTAGGTGCTCGATTCAACAATATGGGATGTCCTTGCATAACCTCTTGAAGTACTTCCCATACAATGGGTCCCTTATCTCGAATCATACTTTTAGCAGTTCTTAGGTTGGGAGCAATATGTCGTCTGATGAGACTACGAATTAAAAATGCTTGAAAAAGCTCTATTGCTATTTCTGAGGGTAATCCACATTGGTACAATGATAGAAAGGGACCCACCACAATAACGGAACGACCTGAATAATCAACTCATTTGCCTAGTAAATTTTCACGAAATCTTCCCTCTTTGCCTTCGATCACATCTGAGAACGATTTATAAGGCCTATTATGACTGTCTCTCATTGGTTGTCTGCAGATACCATTATCGAGAAGTGCATCTACGACTTCCTGGATCAATTTTGTTTGATAAATAACAAATGACTCAGATCCACTTCTTGCTAATAAATTTGTAAGAGTATTATTCCGATTGATAACTCTTCGATAAAGTTCATTTAGATCTGACGAGGTAATAAGTCCACCTTCACCTAATTGAACGATTGGCCTCGGTTCGGGAGGAAGAACTGGTAATAGGCATAAGACCATCCATTTTGGTTCTATATTTGTTCGGAGAAAATGTTTAGCCAATTTCATGCGTCCAACCAGAAAATCCTTTCTTCTTCTAATTTTTTCATCCTCCCATCTATCCACAGTAGATTCTTGGTTCTCTTCCAATCTATTCCATTTCAATTCCACCAAGTTCTTCCATTCCATATGTGAACGATCTATAATCATTTGCAGATCCAGACCCATTAGTTGTTTCCCGATAGCATCTCCCCCAGTAGCTATTTCTCTCTCTTTAAATGTTCCAGAACCCCGAGGAAAGAGGTAATAAGGACGAGCAGAGAGGTAATGAGGAATAATCTCTCTCCAGGATTGAATCTCATAATCGAATGTACCCCGTGATCTCAATAAAGTTGGTTTGTTAGCTATGGGCCTAGTAAGAAAAAGATTTGGATAGGTTATTCTAAGATTTCCCCCCCTTCAGGATCGGACGTGAAAGTTTCCTCTCATCCGGCTCAAGTAACTAAAAAAAAAGATGCAAAAACTCTTTTTCGCTCTGAAGAGAGATCGCTACTCTCTGCTCAAGTTCCAAGTGAAATTGAGTATTCCTTTATGTTATGATTCTACAACATAGATATGGAATTATTGAGCAGTCTCCTCCCTTTCGAACAATCCTTTTCTTCTTGAAAGACCTTCAATTAGGGATTTACTTGTCTTTATCTCGTTCCATTTGATCCTTTAGGTTCCTGCTTGCTTTGCTTTACTTCGATGGTTACAATACTATTGATCGAAGCATATGTGCGATGAATAGACTCCTATAGCCATATCTTCGGTCCGGAATACCTCTATTCAGGGCTAACCCAAATAAAAGAGAATGAAATTCAAATTCCATTATCTGAAAGAAGTGTTTTCACGAAGTTCAATTAGCAATTTGATAAATAATATCTAAACCCTGGACTAATTCCTCTTTCTCAGCATCTTGAAAAGATGCTTATAATTCTGAGCTTCATGCTACTCCTCTGGAGGTTCATGTCAGAGCTAAAGGCATCCCAATGAGATTTAATAGGATGACAGTTCCTGATTACGGATCTGTATGATCGGAACTTGTGATCAAGTCACACATCGCAGTATACTGGACCTTCTAATTCTTTCCGAGTTTTAGCTAATAGATTCGCAATATAACTGGGAAGGCGTTTCAAATACCATACGTGAACCACCGGACATGCCAGTTTAATGTATCCCATTTGATATCTTCGAATTCGAGAATCAACGAATTCAACTCCACATTGTGTGCAAAATTTTGCATCTATCTTCTCATTTCCAATCCCTGGAGAATTTCCACAAGAACAAACTCTACTTTTGATAGGTCCAAAGATTCTTTCACAAAACGATCCATCTCTTTCTGGTTTATTAGTTTCATAATGTAGAGTATGAGGTTTAGTCACCTGTCCAACTATCTCACCATTAGGTAAAAATTTTTCGGACCAAGCACAAATCTGTTCGGGAGAAGCTAATCCAATTCGAAGTTGTTGATGTTTATTCTGGTCAATCATAAAAGATCTCAATTTATTGTGATCAAACTTCCTCTCTATCTATCTGAAAGTTTTTCTCAGATATAATAGCATGATTCAATTCTAGAGCTAAAGATCGTAATTCTCGAATGAGCAATCGGAAAGATTCTGGAGCAGTGTCAGGTTTAGGTATTGGCCCTCCAGTGATAATGGCACCAAGTACTTCATTACGAGTTCTAATATGGTCAGATTTGAGAGTAAGCATCTCTTGTAAAATATAAGCAACACCAAAACCTTCTAGAGCCCAAACTTCCATTTCTCCTATTCGTTGCCCCCCTCGTTTGGATTTTCCTCTAAGAGGTTGTTGTGTAACCCGTGCATAAGGTCCACTCGAACGTGCATGTATTCTCCGGGAGAATCTGTTCTATCCATTCCATCTTTACCTATTTATTTCATCTATACCTAACCTATTTCATCATACGATAAGTTGTTAAAGATGGTGGAAAAGCAATTACTATCTAATACAGCTATTTGTGCAAGTGTTTTACGATTTGGAAGCAACTGCCTCTTGTACAAATATTGGATGAATCTATTATAAGAAACCCCATTGGCACGAGCTGCTGCATTGATCCGAGTAATCCACAAATGACGAAGATCTCTCTTGCGTTTACCTCTATCTCGGTGGGCGGAAACTAAGGCTCTAGCTTTCCGTTGGTTAGCAGTTCAAAAAAGTTTCGAATGGGCCCCTCGAGAGCCTGATACAAATGCAAGAATTTTTTTCCGACGTTTTCGAGCTATATATCCACGTTTCACTCTGGTCATTGAAGTTTACTCTCATGAATCGCTAATATTTTTCTCTGTTAGTCATTTGTTTTGTTTGGTCCATTGAGAATAACACTGATTCTTCTTATTTAGAAAATAAAAGTTCCAATGGCTTTTGCTACTGCAACCTTCCCAACCATAATTCCCTTTGGATAGGCATCTTCCTGGTAGGCAAGGACTGGGACCTTGTACTGAGAATGAGAAAAAATCATGGGTTTCATCGTTTCTATGGTTCTTTCTCCAACGGTAAGGTCCTCTCTATACGCCGGAGCCTTTTATTCATTTCCGAAATATGAGATGAGTATGTTATCGGTAACTTGTACGGTTTACCATCTCCAGCTCTACTCTTGAATCATTAAGTAATAAATACTCTCATTACAAGATCTATTAATACAGTAACGACATGTAATTCTGGGGTTGGCCAGGTAGCTGACCCTGTTGTTCCGTTCTCGCGGCAATATGAGCATAAACTTTATGCTTCTTCAATTTGCATGATTTCCCCGCTCAATGGATTGATGACCATTCGCTACCAATGAGGAATTGCTTTTCATCCCACATCAAGGTGATTGGATTTGCACCAATGGAAACCATAAATTTCATCCCCGGTAAGGTTAGATGATGGATCTTTACTTGATTACAGCGGGAAAATTCTTCTGTTATTCCGTTGTAAGAATTTCCCAGTCTGTTTAAGTTTCTGATCCAAACGAGTCGCACATACACCCTAGCACATACTCCTCTACGCTGAGGACATCCTTGAAGAGCAGGAGATTTTTTTCTATTCTCTATTGGCTGTCTTGCATTTCTAATAAGTTGTTGAATAGTGGGCATTCTAGCTGTATTGTATGCGGAATCAACTGGTTCGGATTGATCCTAACCATACCATATCAGGTGATTATGAAATGAATCACTTCCCCCCCCGTTTTTTTTTTTGAAAAGGAACAAAGAGATCACAGTTTACAGTTCATTATAAAAATAAATTAAAAAAGAGGATCTTCCGCTATGAGATCAACCTTCCGCTACGACATCAACAATGCCATAAGCTTGGGCTTCTGTTGCTGGCATAAAAACATCTCTGTTCAGGTCCCGTTGAATTACCTCTCCGGGTTGGTCCGTTCTTTCTATATAACATCTGGTTATGTAATCGCGAAGCATCGTTACGTGTTTCGATTCGTTATGAAAATCTGCAGCCGATCCGTCATAATAGGAACTAGCAGGTTGGTGGATCATAACCCTAGCGTGAGGTAATGCTATACGTTTAGGCATTTCTCCCCCGATTAGGATGAAAGATCCCATTGAAGCAGCTACCCCCATGCATATTGTATGTACATCTGGTACTATTGCTTGCATCATATCGAAAAGACCTACCCCTGGTATTACTGATCCACCGGGACAGTTGATAAATGAGAAAATATCTTTATTTGAATCTTCTGCACTCAAATATACCATGAGACCCATGAGTTGATTTGCAATCACGACCTTCGGCCTCAGGTATCATAAGAATGGATGCGATTTCTTGTCTGTTTAAGAAGGAATATCTTTTCGTTTACGAGAATTTGTGTTTCCTTTTCGAGTGTTTGGCGCAATATGAGTGGACAATACTACTAATATCTCGCGCGGGTATACCTCGGGATAAGCGTTATTCAATGGAAAAGAAAGATTTTATTTCCCTTTACAGGGAAATACTATTAAATGAACCTCTCCAAATTAGAGAAATTCGGAAACATGTGCCTTGATGGTCATCTGGTTTGATGATAGGTGAATATGATGACGTAGACCCAGTTCTATTATCATCGAATAGGATTATTTCAAGAAAGGTCAAAGATACAATGACCTTTGATATTGGGCAAAGACGAATAGGAGTAGTTCAAAACCGTTATTCTGCCGAGGCAGATTATCATCGGAACTTAATCCAAGGATCCATACGTGCTAAAAGACGGAAAATTATGATATGGAAGAGGATACAACCGAATGTACATTCCCTTTTCTTTTTGAAAAGAAAAGAAATACCCGCTTATCCTAAAGATTATTATGACACGTCCGATTCTGGTAGAGTGGATAAGGAACAAATCGGGGAAGAAGTTAGGGAAAAAATCCAGAGAGTCGAAGATCCATTATCCCAGCAGACAATTGCTGAGTCCTTATGTTTAACGTGGCCAGAATTGCACTATTTCAGAGGTTTATTATTAATGGCTCAATCAAATATTAGAAAAAATATTATATTACCATCACTTATTATAGCCAAAAATATGGGTCGTATTTTATTATTTCAAGTCCCCGAATTTTACAAAGATTGGGAAGAAATGAGGAGAGAAATGCATGTCATATGTGCTTCTGATGGTACCGAATTGTCTGAAACAACATTCCCAGACAAATGGGAAACACAAGGTATGCAGATAAAGCTTCTATTTCCTTTTCGTTTGAAGCCTTGGCATAGATCCAAACCCCAATCTGCAAAAAGATTGCGTTGGAGTTATTTAACGACCTTTGGATTAGAAACTGACATACCTTTCGGTGATCCAACCTCAAATCTAGGAATTTTTTCCAAATTTTTAAAACCCATCTTCAAAAAAGTGAAGAGACGATTGATGGGATCTACAGGAATAAGACGCGTTCCACGAGTTGGATATATAGACAAGAGTGAACTTAATGACCGGATACAAAATAAATTACTAAGTGAGACTACCCCTATGGGTAGTGCAAATGATTCATCCGAAGTTAATGATCAATTTGGATATGAAACCCAAACAATTAATGTGAAAGATCAAGATGATTGGACGACCACAATGAAAGAGCGGATCGAATCTATCGCGATCATAAATAGTTCTCCTATAACTGGAATGTCTCTGGTGGATTCAGAGATTCATACCGGATCGAAGGGAAGTTTTAACATATTGGGATCAACATATAAAAAACGATTGGTTCAGATTCGGCGAATACCTAGTTTATTTCGAAATAAAAGTGTACAATTAATCCGAAAAAGGTTCTATTCAATTAAATTTTTTATCAAAAGAATGGACCGAAGAATGGACCGAGATCTCTTACCAAGTTTTATTAATTTCATTGCGTCAAATATCAAATTTTGGATTCAATCCGCTTGGATTCGATCCACGAGGAATATAACAACAATTTACGGACGAATATTCATTATCAATAAAGATATTTCAAGAATCAATAGAGGTAAAATTACCAACTACTATTCAATCAACGAAAAAATACAAGATTTTGAAATTCGTCCTGATCGAAACATGTTCTCAATGTCCCAAGCATATATATTTCACAAGATATAGCAGATAAGGGCATTAGATATACAAAGAATATTGGATCACGAAAAACCACAAGATCTGAAAGAGAATGACTGGAAACAATGGTTGAGATGTTTTGACCGGTACAATTTATCCCCACAGATATGGTCTAGGATAAACCCAAATAAATGTAGAAATATAGTAAATAAGCAATGTACGTGTTATGAAGAACGATTCGTTCCTTATGAACAACAAGAAGATTCTATATTTGCGACTGTGATGGAACCTTTTTTGGGACTACTTCGGAAAATGAACAAACGTTACAGATACGATCTCTTATCATATAGTTATCTCAATTCTACAAAAGATTTGGATATTCTCAATTTGACAGATATTCCCGGACCACCAGTACAACCTGCTATACCAGATGAGCGGGATATTACCGATCGTGAAGGAATTCTCAAGGAAAATTTTATTAATGATATTATCGAGGAGGATTGGAAGGGTACCGATTTCAATATCGTGAATGGTTCTCGTTCTACTGTTGATATTTACGATGCTATACGTTCTTGTGATTACGATCATACAACAAGTATTGACAGGCAAAAGAAAAAGACTGATCTTATTGGATCTTCTGTCGTTTCAATCGTATATCTCCTTCACTTGTAGTAATTTATCATTCGATGAATGAATAAAGAATAGGTAGGTTGTTTTCTCCGACCGAAACAATTGAAACAGAATAATAAAGTGTTTTCCGTGTTCAGGAATTAGCTATTCCTCCCCTTCATTCTTCTCTTGGTGCGAGACTTCCGATTTCTTATTTTTAGGTTTGGTTGAATCAATATAGTAGCAGAATTTTTGACAGGTAACTATGATAGCTACCTACTCTCACCCCAAAAATGATTTGGAACCAATAATTGAACCATGCAAAATAGAAATACTTATGAATGGGCGAAAAAGATGACTCGGTTAATTTCCGTCCTGGTCATGATACATATCATAACTCGGACATCCATTTCGAATGCATATCCCATTTTTGCACAGCAGGGTTATGAAAATCCCCGAGAAGCCACTGGACGTATTGTATGTGCCAATTGTCACTTGGCAAAAAAACCTGTGGATATTGAGGTTCCACAATCCGTGCTTCCAAATACCGTATTTGAAGCAGTTGTTAAGATCCCCTATGATATGCAGATGAAACAAGTTCTTGCTAATGGCAAGAAAGGGGCTTTAAATGTAGGAGCTGTTCTAATTTTACCCGAGGGCTTTGAATTAGCCCCTCCTACTTGAATACCAAACAATAGTATTATTGTTACAAATCACGAAATTATTTCTCCGAATCACGTGTGAAAATCAATTTGAAAGAAGGATATAATTTTTCTCTTTGTTTTCAAAATGGTCTTTTTTCCCTCTTATTTTTTTGGATCAACTAGAGATTTATTGAATATTTATGAAAATAAGTCATTGGTGATCGTATCAATACGTGACCCAATAGCCCGATCCGAAGTGAGCGGTGGGATCGGAAGGAATTGATGAAGGTGAGTGGAAAAGTTTTTATCCGGGAGCAGATAAGGTATCTGAATCTGGTATCGTCGGGTGGAGCAAGGATAGAACTTCTGTCACAAAAAAATGGAAAGAGTTATACAAAAATTGGATCAATGACAGCGACCCAAAAACTTGAAAAAGAAAAAAGGGGATACTTTTTATCGAAAACTTACAGCAGCTTGCCAAACAAAGGCTAAGAGAAAAGAGAGAACAGGAATAATTGGCATTACATCGACAATTGGATCAGAAATTGCATAAGCCTCAGGTAATTTTCCAAAAAAGGGATTATTTGAATGAATAAAGGCATCATCTAGAAAAATATTGAACATAACTGGCATTTTTATTCTCCAATAAAAATTAGGGGGGGGGTAAAGCCAGAAAAGTCTTTGATTGATCGAATCGATCGAAGCTCTTCGGCAAGTTTGACCGGACTTGGGGTTGGAAGGGATGATTCTTTCATACATACAACATTTTACCCAATCTAATAGAAAATGATCAATGAATGGATATTCTTGTCACTTTTTCTGTTTCTCCTATTATGTCCAATTCCATCAATAACCTATTTTGTTGAAATATCCACAAAATTTTTTCCCCAATTGAGATCTGATCTAATGAATCTTGGATACTAATGGGTTGACAAAAAAATTGATATAAGTATTCATTAGCATATGAATAGGGAAATAGGATGGGAATGGGGCGTGGCCAAGCGGTAAGGCAGCAGGTTTTGATCCTGTTATTCGGAGGTTCGAATCCTTCCGTCCCAGACTTATTTCATTGGTTCCTGTTTTCCCTTCCTTCGCTCTTCCCTTTTTTCTTTCGTAAAAGATCCAACTTTGTTTTCCTTTTTATCATAATTTAACCATACTTAAAGTTCAGAAGGGAATGTGATTACAGTAGGGAAGAGATAAAGGGATATATCTGTGGTGCAAGATGGGAATACGGATCAATTTGACATAAGGTTCAATTTATGAAATTAGCCCATTGGATGTATGCTGGTCCTGCTCATATTGGAACTCTACGAGTAGCTAGTTCATTCAAAAATGTCCATGCCATTATGCATGCTCCTCTAGGAGATGATTATTTTAATGTAATGCGTTCTATGTTAGAACGGGAAAGAAATTTTACTCCTGCAACTGCTAGTATAGTAGATCGTCACGTACTAGCACGTGGATCTCGAAAAAGAGTTGTGGATCATATTATTCGAAAAGATAAGGAGGAAGGTCCCGATCTGATAATATTAACACCTACATGTACCTCTAGTATCTTGCAAGAGGATTTAAAAAACTTTGTGGATAGAGCATCCATAATCTCCGATTGCAATGTCATTTTTGCGGATGTGGATCATTATCAAGTGAATGAAATTCAGGCAGCGGATAGAACTTTGGAACAGGTAGTTCGATATTAAAGCTAACTCAAAGGAAGCTAATATACTTGTGGAAAGAAATTGAAAGCCAAAAAGAAACGCAAACCCTAGCAAACCCTAATTCTACCAGCTAGTCCTACTAACGTAAAGGAGAGAATGCAAACTACTGAAAGAGATGCCATTACTTCTATGAAGGTGAAATACATGTGTCTAGACTACCTCTATCTGAAGAAAACATCTTTTTGTATTTTTGTTCAAGTTGTTGGAATTATTATGCATGTGCTTCTAACTGGCTTTTTATTGTGCAGGGGTAGATCAAGGGGAGAAATGCTTGGGAAAGGTTGGGAAGGTTCAGAGAGGATCTAAGGGGTCCCTAACACCCTTCCAGAGAGTTTCATAAAGTTTGGCTGCCAAGAAACCGCGTTTATGAGCTTCTACAGGAAGTCTGCAGGGGTTCTACAGGATGTTCTGGGATTTCTACAAGATGTTCTGTAATTTTTCTACAGGATGTTTAGTAATGGAATTTTGGAGCATGGATGGAGGGAAAAAGGTGGAGGAATGAGTATGGAGGTGAAATACGGGTGTAGGGGAGTTCAAGACTTGGAGGATGGAGTTGAGGAGAAGGTGTAGATGGCTGGACTTGTTCCAAGAAGGCTGGAATAATGATGCACAAAACGTAGGCTTATGAGGGCAATGTGGCAACGTGAGGCAAGAAACCAAGTTAGGAGATGGAGAAGATGGGTTTGAGGGAATCTGGGCAGATAGAGAAGTGGTATAGGTGCTCTGCAATTTGTGTTTCCAATTGAACCAACAAAGATATGCAAGAAAACAAAGATCTAGCTATGCTACCCTAATATGATCTGGCTAATGGTAACGAGAATGGACAACAGCTTTATTTACAAGGAAACCATGTATATTAACTATGAAATGAATCATTCAAAGATCTGAACATGTAACCAACCTCTGCAAATGAAAACAACACACTAAGGATTGCATGGTAAAGCAAACTAGTGTTTTTGTTTGGGACAGCACGGTTATTCCAACTCCAGCCCCTGATCCAATAAGGAAGAGGTGAAACCAAAAGTGTTTGCTGACCCTTTTTTGGAGCCTTTTTCTTGTTATTATCCTACCAATATATTCTAAACATGAGAAGCTACTTTAACCATCAAAAGAAATCTAAATAACAAAGTAAGATTTAAATATAAATAGCAGATTTTATTCTAAGAATGCAGCATAAACACATAAAGATAAACAAAGGAGGTACTGGGCGCTTGAGATGGGCCCAACCCCAAGAGCTAAAACCTCCTAAGAGAGATTTAGAGCTGGTGCAAAGTTGGATTCATCTTTATTGAGCAAGAAAAGAAGAGTTACATCAAAATTGTCCACAAGGGAAACTTGAAAATGTGCTGAAAGCAAAGCTAATCTACTGCCTAAAAATCAAACTACAGACTAGCTAACTTCTGCCTACAAAATGACTAACCATTGGCTACAAAATGAATAACCACTAGCTAACCAAATTGAGGCCCTAAGCCTTCTTATTTATACAAATTGAGGACCCCAACTGTCCTCCTAAACTTTAGGGACTCGACTGCCCAAAACTTGTAGTTAACAGCAGTCCTACTTGACTTGCTTGACTGCCCTTGTGCTAATTGATTTGGTGGCCCTTGAACTCCAATCTGATGGTGGAGAATTCGAGGTAAGGGCCATAAATGAAGGGGACACCTTCCTACAAATCTTCTCCCTTGTTCTCCCACGAATTTGGCTGCCAAGTGCTCATTAAGACATTCAATTTTGTCTCCAAATTGACCAAAAAGGCTACACAAAGCACCCATTAGACTTGTTGGCATAATGACTAACCCAATTCACTCTATTAACATAAATATAATCAAAAACATGCAATAAAATAATGAGAATGGTGGATTAAGTCGAATTAGGAGGTTGAATGAGCCCAAATAATTATCCATTTTTGGGGCTCACTCTGCTTTATTGTTATTTCGACTCCGGCCATTCGGAGCCTTTCCACTTCACTAAACAAGGGGTCCTTACGGACCCGAAACATATATGTGCTGCGCTTTATATGGAGATCGGGTCCGAACCATTGGAACCCATCATATCGGCGGATTTACATTTGAAACGGGTCCAACGGACCCGAAATCCCTTTCAAAACTTCCCTTTATAAATCATCGGCTCCGGAATATCGAAGAACTCCTTTTCACTGCGCCCGGGGACCTTACGGACCCGAAATGCTTTCAAAACTATGCTTCAATTTATTTCGGCTCCAGTCATTCGGAGCGGTACAACCATCGGAACCCCGACGCGGTAAAGGCCACGGACCCGAACTGTTTATAGGCCGCTTCTTCATTTAAATCGGGTCCGGCCCGTCGGCAATTCATATCGGAGGTTTTATAAAAAATGGGCTTGCGGACTCGATACACCATTGAGCTCTGCTTTATGGTTATGTCGGGTCCGTCATTTCAGAGCCTTTCGCAATGCAAACAACGCATATGTATGGGATCGCCTGACCTCCGACAGCGATATCGTGTCGGAGGGAGGGCACCTGCCTTCGGAGAGCTGCCATATATGTTAATAATGTGCCACTTCCCCCTCCCGATAGCGATATCGCATCGGAGGGGGACCAAAAAGAGCCTTTTCTCTTCAAAGAATGCATTTTATTACAATGCAAAGAAAAATGAATTCGGAGGGGTGGCCTTTATGCTTATGAATGGCTTGTGAGCCATCGGAAGGGGTCCGATGGCCCAAAAGGAAGGATTTTCTCATTTTTTGAAGGTTTTTAATGATTTTTGCATGGTTTTTTGGGAATTTTCATGCCTTGGAAGGATTCCAAAGGCATTAAGGAGGCATGTGATGTGTTTGAGAAGGGAAATGAGGGTTCTTGCTAAGTTTCAGATAAACTTAGCAATTCCCAAGGATGTATATGGTTATCTTTCAACCAGGGGGAGGGGATACGTATATAGGGGAGTAATATACATAGTTTTAGTAGGGGAAGGGGAAATAAATAGGGAGCTACATAGTAAAGTTAATAGTTAATATGACAATGATGAGAAAAAGCGCTAAGAATGATGTCTTAGACTATCAATGGGGGAAAATGACTGATAGAAGAAGTGTGTACATTCCTTGAGTGAAGCAGATCTTCACCGAGGCAAATGATATGGAGAATGATGAAACTAAGAGGTATCAAGCAGATCTTGACCTCTTTAGGGGAAGTTAGTGAGTGACTTGGGGAAAAAGGAAGAAGGGAGGAGTTAGACATGCCCCGCTTGAAGTCTTTCAATTGAAAAACTGCCTCAAACCAAAAAATGGATTGCTTATCAAAATTAGAGCACAGCAGTGGTAATGAGACTAGCACACTCTCATGGACACTTCTTTGGCCATCTGTAGAAAATATGGAGCATTGCAACATGCATAGTACGGCATATTTGGCATGTAAAAATGTTGATCATGAAAGATGATTAACCTGCTGCAGAAGGAGGCTAACACTCCTTAGTTTTTGTTTGAAGGGCTTTTGGTTTGGTTTTAAGGGAATGGTGTGTTGGATCACTGAGGTGTCATAGGACTTCAAGTTCTCATAACTCCAAGCAAATACATTTTGGAATTATTTGAACAAATCAACATATTTAGGCTTTTGATCGGGTGCCAAATTTTTGGATAATTTGATCATTTTGGGCTTCTCTGCTGTCCCAATGTTATGTTCTTCTATAGCAATGTTTAAGGGCTACATTTTTGGCTTCTTGGGAACATCATTTGCATCAAACATATCTTCTAACGGAGTGAGGCTAGCAGGGAGAAAGTTATCCTTTAGGTCAACGATCTCGGCCTCTGTTTCGGATATTTCCTCCAAATGCATTTGTCTCAGCTCTTCTATATTGGTTTTGTCAAAAACAGTTGGGTTTAAAATTTGTTTGGTTGTTACAACAATTACAACCTGCTGACTTTCATTCGTTTGTTGTTGCTCATCTGTCATGGCATCCATGTCAATGTTAATATTTGAAAACTCATGCTCAAGAGTGAGGAAGTTGTTAATCTGGGCATCATTTTCGAACACTTTCCAATCTTTAACATTATTTGGGATAGCAGGCCTATGTTTTATCTCAGCAGTAAAATGGTGATTTGGCTCAAAAGGGAGCTTTCATGTACTAGCAAAAGTAGCTAGGTTGTGTGCATGAACGTTATGCTCTCTTGAGATCTTGGCATGCTTGGATTCAGTGAATGCATTGAGTATATTAGTGGCAGCAGTCTTATAGGCCCTCATTCTATTATCATTGGTAACAAAGTTACCTTTCATTTGTTGTATGATTAAATCAGAGTCACCTAGGATGGACACCTTTGCAGCTCCTAGAGCTTCGAGCAGTTTAAGGCCTAAAAGGAGAGCCTCATACTCTGCCATGTTGTTGGTGCATTTAAAGTTCAGTCTGTAGGCATGGCCTTTTGCATGATTTTTATGTGTATTGTGAATCCAGACACCTGCCCCTGCTCCTAACTTGTTAAGAGAGCCATCAAACTCTAGATACCATGTGATTTCTTCCTTGTGATTAATATCAAGAGTTTCCGTCACTTTTTTAGTGGACAGATTTGAAAATTTTATTTAGGGAGGTTCTTTTTGTATGCTAGTTGCATCTGTTGTTTTGACAGTTTCATCAGTATGGGCAACCGGTTCTTCATTGACGTGGGTGTTCAGTTCTAAAGCCAACGGCTTGTCATCAATGGGAGGACTTGTTTCATCATTAAATAAAATAAAAGAATCCATATCAGAATGGATTGAGTAAATGGGAAAATTTTCAGGCTTGCTCTCACTAGTTACCACATATTACATCAATGTTTCTCTATACGGTCTCTTTAGTTGCCCAAAGACAGATATAGTGGCGTAAGAGAGACCTAATTGGAGGGATCCTTGGAGTTTTTCTCCCCAAGATCTTGACAATAACATGCCATACTTTGGTGGAATATCAACAACCACCACATCCATGAGGATTTTCTTGTTAGGAAATCGGACTAGGGAGACACACAGGTCTTTGATGAGGCCTAAACACTTGACTTGACTTGAGTCAAAGGAGAATAGATCTTTGTAGGGTCTTGTAACATCAAGGTTCAGCTTTTCCATTACAGCTTTGGGCATAAGGTTGTGTGAAGCACTTGAGTCAAACATAGCATTGTGCAGGATTTTTTCATGTATATGTAAACTGACATAGAAGGGTAAGACAGATCCATATGTTGATTTTCCATTAACTTCTGGACTGAACAGCAGCTCAGGCTGATCATCAAGAACCTTGAAATCATCCTTGACATCTGGCATTTGAAGTGATCTTTGAATTTGTTGCCTATACACATCATGTTCAACAAATTCATATAAGGGGATGGATATCTTCAATTTACCTATTTCTGCCTCTAAGTCAAATGATTTTTCAGATTGGGTTTTAGTATTGTCAGAGGCAGGTTTCCCTTTTTCCATTGGAGTATCAGCAATTTGGACTTGTTTATCAATGTTAAGGGAAGCAATTGCTGGTGGTTTTTCTGTTTTAGGAGGGCATTTTGGAATGCTGTTCAAATTCTCTTTCGAGGAAGAAGGTGGCAGAGGCTGATCTATAGAAGGTTGCATTTCTGTTATGTCCTCTACAATCACTTGATGCGGGTTTGGGACAGGTATATCAGCTGGTTCTGTTATGACAACCTTGCTTTTAATCTTGTTGGGCTGTTTGCCATCCTTTGGTTTACTGGGTTCAGGAATGTCAATGGTCCCAATTCTCAGCTTATATTGTTTGTGGACCTCATACACAGCAGTATCATAGCCTTGTTTAAAATCAAAAGATTCACCAGACTTAGTCTGAAATTGATTCAAGTCATGCTCATCTTGGTCTTGTTGAGTTAGGAAAATTTGTTGCTCAGCCCTTGAATCCACCAAGTTCATGTGAGTGTCCTCTGGGGGCTCACTAGATGTAGATGCTTCCGCATAATTTTCATGAAAAGGGGGTCTTATATCATGGTTTAGGCTAGACCTACCAGCATTTGTGTTCTGTGTTTTCCTAAACTTTGGGTTCCTTATGGTATTGGATTGTTGTCCTTCCCATGATGACTTCCTCTCAACACTTTCTACTCTGTCTCCCAGCCTTTGCATTCCATTGATAATAGCATCAAGTTTCTGATCTAAGGCTGAGGGTTCTTCTTTGAAGGTGGTTCTTCTCTCCATTCTAGCTCTGTTTCTTTTGGCAATTAGGTTGGCCTCTATGCTAACAACAACATTTTGCATGTTTGCAAGGGTTTGAGGGGCTCTTTCTTTTAACTGGTAGGCCATATCTGGGTCGAATCCATCAGGGAATTTATACAAGGCAAGGTCAGGTGGAGATCTTAGGTTTTGTGGTATTGCATTATAGACATTGCTGAATCTTTCATAGTAATCTAGGACAGACTCTTGAGGGCCTCTTTTTATTGTATCGTATTCAGCTAGTATGTGCAAGGGGTCTTTCTTTTTCTCCCATCTGTTGATAAAGGATTGATAAAGCTCATCCGGATTGGTTATGGAATTTGAAACAAGTGCTCTGAACCAAGTTCTTACATCACCTGTTAGACTTTGGACGAAAATTTTCATCCTCACACTATCATCATCTATCTCGTAGTTCTCAAAATAGTCTTGCATTTTATTTGTATGCTGAAGGGCTGTGCAAGTACCAATTCCATCAAAATATGTGATTTTAGTTTGATAATCCTGAGGCATAGCCCCAGGGTTTGTAGGTAATTGCAGGGGTGCATATCTATTAGCCATGTTTACAGGGATAAGTGGAACAACTGGGACAACAGGGACAACGGGAACAACTGTAACAATAGTGGTGGTAGTGGTAGTATGTGCAGTGAATGGAGGTGCGGAAGGAGTGCTTTGAGAGGTGGATGATGAACAAGGGGAAACAGGGGTTGAATGAAATAAAACTTTGACAGGGGTTGGAACACTGCTTGGGTGAACTGCTTCAGGACTATTATCAGCAAAATCTTCTCTTTGTTCTTGCTTCCTAAGGATCTTTGGGATTAAATTCTGATTTTCAAAAGCAACTGGGGGATTTGGGTTTGGATTTGTCCTTGTATAACGAGAATTCTTTTTGGGAGCCAGATTCTGAATTTGTTTTGGTATTTTCTGTGAAAGTTTTTTAGAATTAGCAAGGAACTGATCAAATTTTTGGGACAACTATCTGCAGCTTAAAACTAGCATGAAGATTGACTGAAGCATCATTTATTTACTCCTGTAAGTGCAAAGAAAGAACAGTTTCAAAGGCTTCCTGGCTGACATTAAGATTTCATCTGTAGTTTTAATGAATAGACAGCACTTGAACAACTGATTTTTGTTCCCATGGAGTTTTCCAACTTGATTTGTGAAATTAACTGAGGATGGTCCCCAGTGGAGTCACCATTATGTTATCACTCAGGTTGTCCTTTAAACTCCTGAAAGGATACAGCCGAGGTAACCACAAACCAACCTTTGGACTACAGGTTCTAGCCCACCTACAATCAGAGAGGGCTCTCTCTTTCTGATTTAGCTTTGTTGAAGATGATTTTAGGCTAGTTATTGAGTTAAAGGGGTTTTGTTTTGATTTTGGTGGGAAGATTGATGCTTTCAAGTAGAGAGGAAAAGATAGCATGAAGGTTTTAGAACCATTGGGTGTGGAGTCATGGAGTAAGATTGCTGGTGCGTTTTCTTGGTCACAAGAGGGAATTATGGAGCAAGACAGCTGCATATGAAACAATCATTCGAGGTAAAAGAGATGGATTAAAGGCTATGGAATGAGGGGCAATTAAGAATATCTCATTCAGGTTAGCAGAAGGAAGATAAATGAGCCCTATCTAGGAGCAGCTAATAATTCCTAAATAACAGTCATTCATATGTGAAATAGATCAAACATGAGCCATAAAAGAATTCATATTTATGCCTAAATTAAGAGGAAAAACATTAAGAAGCCACAGAAACTGAGCATAGAGTGCAGCTAAGCAAATTCTAAACCAATCCTTCATTCTGTAACTTGAGCATATGTGAAATTGAAATAACAGAGGTGAGGGACACTTATTGTGTCATATTGCAGCACAAGAATTTCAAATTCATCCTTCAGAAACCATTAACAACACATCAAACAGTCCATTCTCCAAGCTTTCAGCAATATTTGATTAAGAAAAACATCTCAGATATACAGTGCGAGTCTCTCTTGAGGATTATCAACCAACCAACCCTTTAAACAGTGAATTAGGGTTGTTTATATAAGCAAAATATCTACCCTAATCAGATCTCAGACAGATCTACTGTAATAAATGTTTTAAACCTAACACATGTCTGAAATAAATGCAGGAAAATATCCTCGAGCTGCGCTGGGTGCAACTGTAACAAAAAGGAATTAATGTATTGCCTTTATGGCTCTGTGCTGATCACTTAGCCATAACTGTGCTTTGGGTTCAGATCCATGCTCTTGAGTGGTTCTGAGGTGCATTAACTGTGATGGGAGAGCCTTGATTAGAGCTCCACCGTTTTCTTTGACTTTGTTGGAGGTCATTTAATGTTCACCTGCATCGGGAATAAAACTTTTCATTAAAAACATTCGACTGATACTCTTTGTCGCTTCCTCTGGTACACTTTGGCGCTGAACTTGGCCTCTTTAGCGTCTTCTGAGTGCTTTAGAATGTCTCATCGACCTTTCATGGTAGCTGTTCGGCCCTCTGTTTCTTTAAAAGCTGTGTTTGCCCCTTTCTGAATGCTTCGCGAAGAAATTCTAGTCATTTTGCGCCTTTCGGGCTTGCTGGAGGCCGAGTCACGAAGGGGCTTTCTATTTTGGCCTATTTCCCGTAGCCATGCCATGGAAAACTGCCTCAGATTCTGATTCCGGGCTTCCTAGGCTACAATTTGCGCCTTTCGCACTTTTTGACGGTGACATCAGCATGACGTCAGTGGTGGGTCCCAGTACGGCGGTGACATGGTAGGATGACATCAGTAGTATGGTGGATGACGTGGCAGTGACACGGTGGCAAGGACGTGGAAGGATGATTTGGCGGTACGGTGGCAGGATGATTTGGCGGTACGGTGGTAGGAGGCCGACGCAGTTTGATGACGTCACTCGGTGGAGGTGGTATCTGGTTTCAGGGTGCACCGCCTTTCCACATAGGTGGTATTGGAGGAGGGGGCTCCACCACAGCCGAAAGGGTGACGCGTGGCGGGAAAGCCGCCGATCTCTCGGGCGCTAACCCTCAGCCTATTGGGGCATGAAAACACCTACCCACCGTAGATCTACGGCCCAGATCTAACGATCGGCGGCACAGATGAGGCGGCGGAGGGATAATGGACGGGGCCTGCACGCATTTGAATAATTTATTAAATGGCGGGGGGGTTTAAACATTAGAAAAGTGGGTTTACGGGGTTATAAGCGGGCGGGGTAGATATTTACATGTAAAACTTTAGGATAAGGGCGTGATATGGGTGCTGTAGGGTTGGGGTTAAGGGGGAATGGTTGTTAGCATGACCATGTGTCAGACTAACTCCAGTTAGGACACAAATGGGTTAGTAGGAGCCCCAGATGGACTACTGCCTCCCGGACTTAGAAAAATATGGCTATAGTGCCAAGGGGGGGATTATTTAATATTTTTGGGATTTTATATATTTTTGCATAGTAGGGGATAGGAAAATGATTTAGGGAGCTAAATAATAGAGTTAGTAGTTAATATGGAGATGACAAAAAGTGCTAAGTATGTGGATCTTAGGCTATCAAGGGGGGAAAAGTGACTCATAGAGGAAGAATGGAAATCCTTGAGTGAAGCAGATCTTCACCAAGGCAAATGATATGGAAAATAATGAAACTAAGAGGAATCAAGCAGATCTTGACCTCTTTAGGAAATTAGTGAGTGATTTGGGGAATAAGAAGAAAGGGGAGTTAGCCATGCCTCGCTTGAGCTCTTCCAAATGAAAACTGCCTGGTACCTGTGATCTGAAGTACAATATCACTTTGAAACACAAAATTGATCACAAATCAACATTCTGCAACCTCAAAACTACCTACCCAGCCTACTTACCTAACATTTTTTCTTCTTTTTGGTTTGGGTGCACTTAGACTTGCAGACCCTGCTTTACAATTTTTCTTTTGAGTGCCCTCCTATCTAAATCTATCCTTATTTCTGCCAAGGGCCCGGATTAAGCAGTTGGGCTCCTTTGTTTCTCTACCTATCTACAAATCTGCCAAGATTAAGCTGTTTGGACAGATATTCATTCTCTATATTCTAAAGCAAGAAATTGAAACCTAGGGAAGCCAAGATTAGGCTATTTGGACTTCCCTTAACAGAACATTCTTCAAAAATGGTTAAGTCATCAAAATTGGAATACAACAGTGGCATTTAGACTGGCACACTTTCATGGCCCCTTCTTTGGCCTCTTTAGGAAATATGGAGCATTGCAGCATGCAAAGTATGACATATTTGGCATGTAAAACTGTCAATCATGAAAGATGAACACCTGTTGCAACTGGAGGCTAACACCACTATCAAATAAAGTATCAATTTTTTGGTGCTTAGAAATAACTCTAATATGAAAAATCTCATGTCTTTTCGTCTCATTATCTTCATTATCAATAGATTGTGTAGAATTACTTGTAGATGGTTTAGACTTTTTACCTTTTATACCTGTGGCTGTGACTGTTGTTTCATCACCTTAGTCTGACCCCAAATCTTTCTGAATAGCAGCAGTTGTCTTCTTCTTTTTACCACCAAATTTCTTGGGTTTCAGCCCCAGATGCAAAGACGGACAATTTTCATCATCATGCTCATCCTTCTTGCAGTGAGTGCATGAAGGTTTGTCTTTCTATACAATGGTTTTCTTCCTCTCTTTCCATTTTTGTTTCTTATTTTCCTTGTTCTTTCTTGCAGTAGGTTTTGATGATCCCCAATCTCTGGGTTGACATTCTTGCCTCTAGCCTCTAGATGTGTAACCTGAACTGATATCTCATCTATGCTAGTAGGGTTAAACATGAGAATGATGTGCCTCTTGAAGTGAGTGCATGAAGGTTTGTCTTTCTGTACAATGTTTGTCTTCCTCTCTTTCCATTTCTGCTTCTTCTTTTCCTTGTTCTTGCTTGCAATGGGCTTTGATGATCCCCAAATCTCTAGGTTCACATTCTTTCCTCTAGCCTCTAGACGTGCAGCCTGAACAGATACATCATCTATGCTAGTGGGGTTAAACATGAGAATGATGTGCCTCAAATAGCTATGCATACCACCTATATACTTCAAAAAAGTTTCAGGTGAGTCTAGAGAGATGCCTAGAATTAAAGCTCTTTTTCTAAATTCCTGGGTATAGCTTTGTACACTTTTCCCCTTTAATTGGCGAAGAGTTTGCCAACTCATCATTTTTTGCTGCATATAAGCTAGTGGATATAATTTTTTTTTAATGGCAGAAGCAAATTCATTCCAGGTAGAAAGAATTTTACTATGCTTCTTCAAATCAGCTTGTGTCTTGCCTTCCCACCACACTAGTGTAGTTCCTCTAAGGCGAAGGCTAGCCATCTAAATCTTTCTCCTCTTTGAATCAATGTTCTACACCCTGCAATATACATCAATCTGTCTAATCCAGTTATCTAGATTTTCTACATTTAATTCTCCATCATAGATTGGCAAATAAAATTTCACATCCAATTTAATCACAAATGTTTTCTTCTTTTCCTTTTCAGGGCTAGGAAGTGAGGATGATGGAGGTGATGGAGGAAGATTTTCCCCTTTCCCTTTGCCCTCTAGGCCATCTAGAGAAGCTTCTTCTACTCCTTTGTCTTGTTTGGAGGTTGAAGTACTTTCACCTCTACCTTTCTTAAATTCTCGATACATCTCTTCCACCATGGCTCTCATTGTCATGAAACTGTCCATGAACTAAGAGTTTGAGTACAATGAGGTTTGTTCTACCATTCTCCTCCCAGGATAGAATCTTCCAATTTCTAGATTAGCCTGAACCAATTCTCCTTCTCCTAATTTGAGCTTTGACCTAGTTAGCATTCAAAAATTCAACACAAGCTTGTCTAACCTTAGAAAAACTTAAGCTCTGATACCACTTGATCTGAAAATAAGATCTTAGACTAATATTAAGGAATTACAAACTCATGTGCATGGATTTCCTACATTACTTAGTGCAATGGATCGATAATATTGCAAATAATATAGGCAACAAAGCAGTTAAAGAAACATAATAGACAAACACACATAACACAACAAATTTATTATGGAGTTCACCCAAAACTCCTGGGCTACATCTCTTGGTCCAGCCTTCAGTGGTGACCTCTCTATTATGTCTTCAATAGCAGAGTTTTACAAAATGTGAGCTCAAATTGACTCTCAACACAACAGATACAAAACAACAGGAGTTTTTCTTGAACCCCTCAAGCCTCTTTGAGTACACAAACTTGTTCTCTCACTCTCTATCTCTGTCTTCCCTCTGTCTCAGCACTTCCTATCTCTGTCTTATGTCTGTTGTGGCTTGTAAGCCAATCTGCACTGCCTGTTCATTTCCACTTCTGTTCTTTCTGGCTCCTGGCCTCTGTCCACTCGAATCCCCTTCTGAGAATCAGCAATCATGGCATAATGTCTTAGGGAAGGTGGCCACTTGTTCTACAGTAGAAGGGACCATCGGGCCTTTGAAATCCCCAAAAATAGTGTTCTCTATTTACATGGATAAATACACTAAAAACACAGGAAAATTCACCAAACTTCCATTTATCAGACTTCAAATATCCTTAAATCCGCTCTATATTCCTATCGAGGCTACCTGTAATCGCTATCGCATCTCCACCATTGATTTGAGTGATCTTGATCCAACGATTGAGATCTATTTCGGGCGGCTCATGCATACGGGGGTTAACTGCCTGAAAAGGGTGGTTTTCTCTCTCTGGCACCTAACCACATGGAAGCTAGTGTATGGGCTCGGGCGAAGCCCAGCCAAAACCACGTACCGGATATGGCCCGCCTGAAATCCCGCTCGTTTCGTGGTTTCTCTTTGTTTTTGAAAAATACATTAAATCACTGAAAATATCACAAAATGGATTTATGGCGGACTTGAAATGCTATATATTTTCATCCATAAGTTCCATCGGGTCCACTTCATTGCATCGGGTGCATTTCCTTTGCATTTTGTTTATTTAACGAAAATGCGAAATACAAAGGAAAATGACGTTTTTTGGATCTAAAAATATATAAAATATCATCTATAACTCCATTGGGTTCGGCTATTTTTATAGACATATTTGGGCACTGCAACCCCAATCTTATATGTCGATAAATAAAGGGCTCTTTAACCCATAAAAGTGTTGTTTCATACCCTAAAGGATCATGGTCAATGTTTCCAGGAAAACTAGTGTCTATTTGATCTGCTAGTCCCACTAAGATGGGTAGCTATCTTAGAAAAAAACAATTCAAAGTAACTTGTTTTTTCCTTTATGGATGATAGATAAGAGAGAAGTAGAGAGCACCAACCTTAATCTTTCACTTGGGTGCATGCGTGTTTCCTCCCTCCTTTGATAGAGCTTGCCACTCCTTTCTCACTTATCCTGCTTCGAAGAACACCTGTAGAGGCGAAGAAACAAAACACCATCAAAGCATAGAGTTCTATGATACCATAAACAATGGAGAATCAAAAGTACATTAACTATACAATTGCATACACAAATACAAGATTCTCAAGTACACAAGTATATGGAGGAAAAATCAAATAACTTTATTGATAGTAGAAGTTGAAGAGAGGATTACAACCCAGTTTTCTGATCCAACATCATCCTCCCAGCATGAAAGCCCTCTTCACCTCATGAAAAGCAAGATCACCCAACAATACAATGTCTCAAAGAGAAACCAATAGTGCTTCCTTACAAATTACAAAATTCCAGCCTCTAAATATCTATGATGAGGGATCCATATATAGATATTTGTAGGGGGTGAGTCAGCGTCTGAGTTTTTTATTAGTGCCATTTCACTGATAGTTCTTGGTTCCACTTGGCGATTTCATGATCTCTTACTCATCCCTGGGCAAATTTAGAGAGGCAAGTGTCATATGAGAAATTTCTAGAAGATTCCCTGGGTTTCCTCTTAGCAAACTGTCTCTGCCATTTGTCTACTCTCACCCATCACACCCTACAGAAGGCCTTTTCAATATGCTTTGCACCCCCCGTGTGTAATAGGTGAGATGCATCACACCTTGACCAAGGAGTAGTATGTATGGGTTAGTTTTGACCAGTTCTGAGTAGCGTTTTAGGTGGAACTTCTGGGAAATGATGTAATCAGTTGACCGTGATCCTTTAGGGTATGAAACAACACTTTTAGGGTTTAAGAGCCCTTGGTTTATCGACATATGTGATTGGGGTTGTAGTGCCCAAATATGTCTATAATAGTTTCCCCCTAAAGCATAAGGTCGTAAATCTTCTGATGTCGGGTGAAATTCTTTATCATGAGGATCCGAGGTTTTTCGAACTAGAAGGTGACTTGTAATAAGATACAATACAATACATTATCTTCATATTATTTTCATGATCTAGCTAAGGTGGGCATTCCCATTATTAGCTTTATAAATTCATTTTCATGTACATAGGATAGACAATTGTCTGCTGTTGTAGACTGGTGATTCTTGTAGAGCCATCATCCCTTAGTTTGGATGATCATCTGTGCATCTATGGAGTACATTTGATGTCTTTAGTTTCTTGAATATATCACAGCCAGGATGGATGAAACTAGATCTGGGGTCTTCAAACTCATTCAATCTTCACCCGATGTACAAGTCAATCCATGTGAAAAGTGTTCTAAAGTCGAACATGGAAATACATCGCTTGATTACCAACCAATGATGTAAGTTGTTAACAGGCACGAGAGGAATCACCGATAATGATAATGACCCTGAAGGTACTACAGTACAGTTCACGTGGTGTGAATATATGAGTTGATGTCGAACACCATGCAAAATCTTTTGGTCGAAGGCCATTGATGTAAACCTGTCGCTGAAAGTGAGAAACTTTCCATTAAGGCATGCAAGCTTCAAAGTACTGAAAGGGTTGTTCCTAAGTCAACTTCTTGGATAATGAGCTGATATCGACAAGAAGTGACCTGTCCTAGGAGGGCCTTAATGAATCCCACATCTACAACATGAAACGAAGAAAATGATTTTTTGGAGGGGAAAATGATTTGATGATACAAGGTTTAGGGATGACAGTCATGAAAAATGGAGAGTGAAGGCATTGCAGTGGATGAGGCGTTAGCTAGGTTGGTGAATTATCTGAGTGACTTCTCTTGAACATATTGGTGACACTGAAATGGATCAGTAGCGTTAACCCCAAAAATGGATGGTACGGAGGACCACTGGTGATGTGACCAGTGAACGGAATAACCCAACCCGACTCAATCATGGTGATGGAGTGAAAGTGTCATGTTCAAGAGTGACCTGCTACCAATGAAATTCTTCAAGTTTTCTTCCCTTTTCCCCAGTCATTGCTGACCAGTACCTCTTTATTTTTGTCAAGCTTGAGGAGGATAACATATGCTTGTTCTATAATTTTCTCTTCAGGCAAACTTGTTGCTATGTTTTAGCGAGCCTAGCGACAGTGAAACTCGCTCTTGTCTGGATGGACAAGTTTTTCACTATTGTTTTAACGAGTTTAATGAAAAAGATAACTCGGTCCTTTTCATGTTTAGAGAGTTTGAAAAGGGACGAAAAGGAAACTCCAGTAGTTCTTTTTGTGATATAATCCCTTAAGTCCGAAAAAGTATAAAATAATACAAAAGGGATTACTTTTCGATAGTTTTAGTGAATCGAAAAGGACAAGCGCTCGATCTTTTTTTGGAATGATCCCTTGGGTCAAAAAATATTAAAATGTAGAGGAGGGATGGTGCTTCCCTTTACTTTAACGCGCTGGAAAGGCCAGTAGCCCAGCAATCTTTTCTTATTTTACAAGTCTAAAAAGAGCTTAAAAGAGACTCGTTTTTGAGGAACGAGTGATGTTTTTGGGTAACAACTGGTTCCAGGTAAGTTTGGAACTTTTCAAAAATGATAGTGTAAAGAGGGTGGTTAACATAATCACTCGTCAAAACTGTTCCTCAAAAGGGTAAACAATCAAGTGGAGGCATATGATCGGCTAAAAGAGTGGAGGTGACGGTAAGAACACGACCAAGGCTCAAAAGGTTGATAGCAATGCAATCAAAAAGGTTGTTTACTGAAGGCGGGTTTATTTTATAATGAGCTTGAACCTTGTGCCAATATGTGCTTAGTGGCAGGTTTACTTTTTAGTGAGCTTGAACCTTGTGCCAACATGTGCTCAGTGCTAGGTTTATTTTTTAATGAGCTTGAACTTTGTGGAAACATTGCTCGCTGATAATAGTTAGAGATGCTCAATTTACCATTAACACTATATTCTTTCGACGGTCGCACAACCTGTTCAATTACTCCATCAAATTGATTAGAAATGTAAATACACGCTTGAAAAATGAGTTAAAAACTAACATCTTACTTGAATTATGTGAATAGTAACATAAAAACAGTTTTACCTCTCATTTTTACCATTTCATTCAAATTTGGGATTGTTGGAGCTCTGGAGGTATTTTCCCCCTCAAATTTCATCAGCTGATTTTGGGAGATCCAGTGGAATATTCTTCGCATCGTTAGGACTAGGTAGGAGCTAACCCTGAGCTCTTCAAATGCATTTCATCCTTTTTTTATTTGGAGCAAGTTTTCCCTCTCTTTTGGGCCCCAAGGGTTTGAATATTTCGTTCTCTCCCCATCACACCTAGTCTACATCGAAAGGTGCGATGCATACTAAGCTGGCTATTGTCCAGTTAGTATGCATCTCACCCTGTGCATAGGCAGGGTGCGATGGGCGCAGAAGGGAAAGTTTGTGCAGTGTTTTCTCATGAAATTTTTGCCTGTTTTTGTTCAAATCAGGATCTTAATTCATCTTTTGTTTGTATTTCAGAGATTCATAAGATTGTCGTTACATGGCGTGAATGCGAGCATGAAGAAGAGGACATTATTGCCTTACATGATTCAGGTACGGTTACTGCATTGTGAAACTGTGGCTTGCTCAAATTCTTCCGCATATCCAGAATGAGGTAACAAATTAATTTCTTGCAATATCTTCTCGATGCATGAGATCTGATCAACTAGGTGTTCTAGATTAGAGGCAAATCCATTCCTTTAAAAATTGAGAATATCTACTTTTTGACTGGGTTATCGAGGTGTGGTGCCCCTCTCTCACTATCAGGATCCGCCTGTGGGGTTGAATTTGTGAGGGATTATATTCGCCAGTTTTGTAGAGATGGATCTCAGCCGAGCAGGGATGGAAAGATCAGTATTCGAGATGTAAATAACTGGTCCTTGAGGACTATTTTATTCAACTTTTCTAGATTGGTTGGTAGCACGACTCTTCACTTGGCCAACAGATCATATATGCAGTATGCTCTAGAATGCCTGGAACCAAAGGTATCCAACTGGTGCGAGGCAGTGCTTCCGGTTATAAAAGAATAGCTTTCCAAGGTGAATAATGGAAGATCCAAGAACTTCGGTTATGGTTCCATTCTGACTGCTTTCACCTTAGAGAGGATTCCACTGATGCAGCCACAATACATTTCACTAGGATTGCCAGCACTGAGGGAACCACAGATGCAGAGATGGGTTGACCTCATGGCCAAACATGCTGGCTAGTCATAGATTTCATTCTCTAATGCCTTCTTTGAGTGGTTCGACTGCCAGGAGATGGTTTTTGCCAAGTATCCATACATTGGGATGGATTTCCAAGGCGACCCAGATTTGGTGCTACTGGCTGGTGAGAAGTGGGGCGCTATGGGTAAAATGATCTGACCATATCTTTGTTTATTGGTTTTTATAATGTTCTTGTGTTTTTAAAATGTTATCAAGGCTAATCAAACTCATATATGTGTACAGATGTTGGGCCAATGCGACCTGTAGCGCTCCCAAGGGTAGCAGCTATTGTTCTAGTAGGAGAGGCTGTAGGGCAAGGAAAATTTTAAGGATGGAAAATTTTCTTGAAGTTTCAAACATTGGCGAATCTCACTAATCCCTAATATGCAAATTATAAATGTTTATTGATATATTTGTAAAATTAATCAAATTTATAATTATTTTATATATAGTCTCTCTATAATGTTGGCGATTTTTAAGGTAAAATAATTTTATATTCTAAAATTTGGGTGAATCGTCTTTTATAAAATTGGAAATTGGCGAATCCTTTTTTTGGAAAAATCATGGAAAATTAGCCCACTGGGCGAACATTAGCCCCTAAAATTTTCCATGCTGTAGGGAGGGCTATCCTTCATGATCTGGACATAGCAGAGACCCTTGCAATATTGCAGGATCAGATCGAGGGTCTCACCCTTGGTATTTATGATGTGAGGACCGACGAGTTACCTCTGAGATTACAGCACCATACCACTGGCGTGCCGAGTTGATGGACTAGGCTCTTACGTATGATCATACAGGTGGTGACTTGCTATCACTAGCACCATTAGCTTAGGGTGCTTTTCTGCATTCTTGAGTTTTTTGGGTCATATGACCGATTTTGTCCTGGACATAGAACATTCTGTAAAAAATACAAATAACTATATATATTTTTTATTTTCGGAGCTTTATTTTGGTTAAGTTATGCAATCTTGATGCAAATGTTAATTGAAATGATTTTTCCTTTATAAAAACTACAAATTTCTATCTAACACATAATTTTCTAATGAATCGGTTAATGTGTTTAAGTTTCTGGAAATGTTTTGATATTGAATAGAATCAAATTGCCTTTCCAAAATCCTGACCCTTAGGAACATACGATAGATAGCTGTATTCTAAACATAATAGATGCCAGTAAGCTATAGGCTAATGAGTTGTGAGTCTAGCCTGACAACAGGTCGGCGTATGCCATGTACGATGGCATCAGAGAGTAGCTCCATCAATGCGTTGTACTCAACGATGTTGTTTGTTGATCGACCACTACATATCCCTCTGAAACTCACTAACTCACCGCTGGATAAAAAATGGCCCAGACTGTAGAAGATGGGTTCCATGTACTACAACTAGCTCCGTTAGCGTATCCAACGAATGAATCCAACATGTCTGACATCTGCAACAAATGCAAAGTGGATTACCTAACCAAAATGATAACTCTTGACGAAAACAAAAACATAACAAAAGCATATAAAGAGATTACTACACTTAATCAATCATAGTAATGCTTAAGATACAACCCATTTCGGGGTTGTGACAATGGAATCCCATTGTAATCTACTAGCTCATAGGCTCCTTTTACTAATACTCTTTTAACAATGTAGGGGCCCATCCACAATGGTTCGAACTTACCTACTCCCAATTTATTGGAGTCCTGATCGTAAAGCAAGACCAGGTCACGTTTTGAGAAGACACGAGGTTTGACATTTTTGTCAAATTGCACCTTGACACATTTCTTATGAGCTTCGTTTGCCAAAGCGACATCACGACGGGTTTCATCCAATTGGATTAATTCCAAGAAATGAACCTCTTCCTCCGAAGTTTCGGGAAGTAGATTGATTGCGAGCTTGAGAGATGAAATTTCACACTGAATCGATAAGACCAATTCCAGGCCATACACCAACCAAACGAGTGTAAATTTGGTCGCATTTCTCACCGATGTCCTATATGCCCATAAGGCTAAGTACAGGATTAAGTGCCAATTCCATTTGTGGACTCCAATCATCCTTTGCAGCATGCACTTCAGGACTTTGTTGATGGCCTCAACCTGTCCGTTAGCTTGTGGATAACATGGGGTAGAACTATCATGGGATAGTCCTAATTTGGAAACTAATTAAACCATCATGTGATTGTGAAAATGTGATCCATGATCTGTGACTATAGCCTGTGGAACACCGAATCTAGAGACTACATGATTGAAAAAGAAAAGAATAGTCGTTTCACCACTACTGTTTAATGTAGGCATCGCCTCGGCCCATTTTGTAAAATAGTCAACTGCGACTATGATATACCCATGCCCCCTGGCCGAGGTGGGGTTTCATGTCATGAAATCTATGCCCCATATAGAGAATGGCCCAACAACAACTACTGGATGCAATAGTGTGGGTGGTAGTCTGGTTTTGCGGTTGAAGATCTGACAAGCATGGCAACTTCTGACTGAGATTATGCAATCTTTGAATATAGTAGGCTAGAAGTAACTTGCTCATAAGATCTTTTGCACTGTAGCGTAACCAAATTGATGCCCCCCACATGCACTTGAATGACAATCATTCAGGACTTTTTCGGCCTCCTCATGCGCGAGGCACCTTCACAGAACTGTATCGATACCTCGAAGGTAAAGTGTATCACTGACGATCATGTAGTCTTTGGCTTAGTATCGAGTACGTCGTTGTTCAGAGTGAGAGGTATTAGGCTATATGTTTGGGTTTGGAGATAGATCAGTATATTTCCATACCACGGATCGCTTGATGATATCAGAAACAAAGATTCATCCACGATTGATACTTTAGATGTTGAATCATTGGATGACGATGGGAGGTCGCATAGTAACTCCGCGAAAACTAGAGATTTCTTTGATTTGGATTTTGTGAATTCCAGATCAAACTCTTGCAAAATGGCTATCCATTTTAAATATTTTCCCCCTAGTAATTGACGTCACAGAATGTAAGTCATAGGGTTTCAATCTGAAAAAATGGTAGTTTTGCGAAAGAGGATATAGTGTCGAAATCTCTGTACTGCTTGAATAGCTGATAAAGCCAGCTTTTCAACATAGGAGTACTTTCTTTCTGTATTATTTAAGTTTCGACTTAAATAATAGACATGATTTTCAATTCCGTTGTCTTCTTGTACTAAAACCATTTCTATGTTTGTATCTGCTACTGCTATATATAGGTTAAATTCCTTTTGATAGTCAGGAGTGTACATTAATGATGCTTTTATTAGGGATTCCTTTAAAGCATCAAAGGAAGCTTGCAAAACCTGATCCCAGTTGAAGGGAACTTATTTTTTCAAAAGACGTGTATAACCTTTAGCAAGTTCGACGTAATTTGGAATGAACCTCCTTAGAAAGTTTGCTTTCCCTTGGAGTTTCTGAATTTGAAGCAAATTTGAAGGTGGAGGCATGTTGATGATTGCCTGAACCTTACATGGGTTGAATCGAATCTTGTGCTTAGAAACTACAAAACCAAGTAAACGACTAGAACCGACACAAAACACACACTTGTGTGGATTGAATCGTATTTTGTAGTGTCTGAAACGTAGAAATATAGCTCTCAAATGCTACAGATGATCAGTCCGCTTTCGCGAATGAGCCGGTAAATCATCGAGATATGGTTGAATGATGTGTTTGTTGTTATGGAACGTGTAGTTCATTGCCATCTGAAAAGTTTCCCCTACGTTATTTAAATCGAAAGGTAGTTTACGGTACGCGAATGTGCCCCACGAACATATAAATGCAGTCTTTGACTAGTCCTTTGGGCAGATGTTTATTTGATTGTATTCGGAAAATCCATCCATGAATGAAAAGATTTCGCATCCGGCGCATTCATCAATTATCTGGTCAATGAAGGGTGTAGGGTAGTTTCCCTTTGGACAAGCTTGATTTACATCCCTGTAATCAACACACACTCTAGTCGTTCCTTGCTTTTTCATGATAGGAACAATATTCGATACCTAATCAGTTAGAGGAACAGGGTAAATGAAACCAGCATGTAAACGTTTTTCAACTTTTGCCTTGATGGCAGCGGCTTTCTTCGGGTGAACTTGTCGAAGCTGCTGTCGTACTTGTTTGACTTATGGATACATCTTGATTTCATGTTCAATAATGCTCGAGTTAATGCCTGGCATTTCTTCATATGACCATGCAAAGACATCTATGAATTCGCGAAAGAGAGCACAATATATTTCCAGTTCTGAAGGAGAACAAGATTTGCCAACATGAATATTCTCTACAACATTAGGTTTGGTCAAGATATTTATGGTGATAGTTTCTTCAATATTGGACAGATTTTGCTCGGAATCCACCGTATTTACAGTATTTGATAGAAAATAAAAAACTGAAGGATGATTAAGGTCGCTGGAATAATCTTCGTCATTATCTTGAAGATGGGAACGATGGTGGTAATCTTCCCATGGTGCCTCTCCTATCATCATTGACTGAATGATTCCTTCGTCTGTAGAATGTATACGTGACCAAGGATCTAAAGAGGTGCCATATTCTAGAGACCTATCTATCCAAACACTTGATGAGTGTTGATTTGGGTTTGCTGCCCAGGCCAAGAAAATTGATTGCTACAAAATTTCTATGGGGCTTGGAGGCAATACCTGGCGATGATCCATGCTAACAAAATGTTCGGAAATATTCTTAATATTTTCTGATGTAGAAGATACCATATTACAGGTTTCCACCATGGCCACTTCCACCAAATTACTTGGAGGTAGGAGGGAAAAAGTACCCATTAAGGCAGGGTCTTTTAGGAGGCCTACTTCGACATTTTGAAGCGATTGAGAGCTTCCATGGATCATTGGAATGCTTCTCGTAGCTTGTGAACTGTTGGGGAAAAATGTTAGTTGGTCAACGATTGTAATTCCGCCTTGGAAGGGAAATGCAATCTTTCTAAAATATGTTGACACAACAGTAGCCATAGCATAAATCCAGGGCCTTCCCAGTAGGATATTGTAATCGAGGTTTCCATCGATAACTTTGACTTCAATTTCTATTGTCTTGCCCCCCAGTTCAACTTGCAAGTTACTTAATATCCCATACAATATGTATGTTCTTCCATCGAATGCTTTTAATGTCGTTGATGATCTCGAAAAGAGTGGTGAGCCTAAATTTTTCTAGCAACTCATCGACATAATACAGGTAGATCCCCCCTCGTCAATGATTGTTCGGTGAATAGTTTTGTTGAGGGCTTTTACATGTATAAGGAAAGCAAGTTGGGTCGATAACCGAGGTTCATATCCTTTGTGGTTAAAGGCCACAAGATTGGAATCCATTGGGTCAATCCCACCTATTGCTGATAATAAAGCTTGCTTTTGGGAGGGGAAATTTTGCAGTACTTCAAGTGTCGACATAGCAGATGGCGATTGAGCTAGATGCTCTACTATATTATAATTCTATGCTGCTCGAGCACAACGATTAAATGTTGATTTATGTACTACTCCATCTGGCGGCTTTATTTTTAGTTCAAGAATGATGGGTGGCACAAATTCTGACGAAGTTGTTGTCGAACTACTAGGTTGATCTGTAGTCTTGTTGTTGGACATCTGTGGATTCCCATAATCTTTATTCCTTGTCGATATCAAAGCATCATTTTGTTGTTTCGAAATGGAAAACATAAGCACTTTGGATGGGGAAGCATGATCGATAGCAACCAAATTAGTTTCTGGGTTTGGAAACATATCAGTCAATACTGCCAAGGTACTTGAAGTCTTCAAGAACTTCATGACCTCAGATCGATGCAGACAATCTTTCGTCCAATGGTCCTCATCACATATGAAACATGGATGACTAGTTTTCTTTCACTTAGTAGGCTTTCCAGAAGGTTTCTCAGGAATCGAATCTTCATGTTTCTTATTTTTTGTTTTCCCATTTCTTCTTGCCCCTGGTTGCTTCGGTTCTTTACCTTTGTCAGATGACATGGCATTAACCTTTAAGGCAAGAAGTTTGTCATTTGATTTTTACTGGAATTTTCAAGGGCTTTACCAGATGAAGCCTTTGTGGTTTGCATACTTGAGGTGCCAATCACGGCATCGCCAGCATGAGAGTCCCTGTTTGATTTAGGAGGAGGAGGAACGAAAAATTATGGTCTAGGAGCATCAGGAATTTTGTCATAGAGCATGCCAGACTGAGTATAGATCAAATCTAGATATTGTGCATGAGCAATGACTTGCTCTTCAGTGACAACTCCTCCCTTGGCCACATCTTCTGTAATAGAAGGTAACAACAACTTAATAAACCATTCAGCTAGGAGCTGGTTAGGAACATATGTTTTTACCATTCGACGATGCTATCGCCACTCATGAATATGATCAGATATCTGAGTGGTAGTTGTCTGTTTGACATTGGTAAGGATCTCCATTCCTGTTTCGTACCTTATGGGTAACTGAAAATGGGTTAAAAAGGTAGTGGAAAGGGTGCTGAAGTTATCGATTGAAGCTCTAGGCAATTCAATGTACCATTTCACTGCCGAACCAGTTAGCGTTCGCTAAAAAAGGCAAAGCCTTATCGAATCATCATTGAGGGTGTTGGATGAACACCAAAAATCAAAGGTCATTACGTGATTCGATCGATATTCACCCAGATTTCCATTGAATTTAGGAATATCAGAGGGAAGTTTATGAGGAATTGCTGGCCACCATGGGGCGTAAGCAATTGGATCATTCGTTAACCAGTTCAAATATGGTAATTCTAGAGTTGCTACAAAGGGCAACTGTTGATTCAGGTTTGGAGAAGCATACTTAGGATAAGATGGGATTTCCTGAGTAGTAGGTCTTTGCATACCAGCATAATGTATCTGATGTTGATAACTTTGATAAGGTTGATGGGCATAACCATTATAATATGGTTTTTGATAACCGTTTTGAAAATACGGTTGCCCATTACCTACAAAGCTTTGTTGCTCAGGTCCTTGGTAAGCTTGCTTGAATTGTGGTTGTTGATGTTGTAGCAGCCATGGTTGTTGGACCATTTGCTGTTGTCCAATACTAGATGTTTGACCAAGATGAGGGGTGATAGTACCTGTTTGAGCCTGAGTCACTCCAGTTAAGGAGGCACTAATATGAGGTTGTGATTGAGCTGTGGAGACAAGAGGTTGTTGTATTACGACTTGAGAAACTTGAGGTTGACATACAACAGGTAGCGCTTGTACCTGTGACACGGTCACAATATTAGGTGTAGTGGGAATGTTCGACATAGGTTGATTTTGTTGCATTGAATACACAACTCTTGGTTGTTGAGGCAGTATTAGTACCCAACCATTGGATGCAATTCGAGTTTGACCCGAATTTTGCTGTGAACTCTCATATGGGTGTTCTCCTGGAGGGAACAATGAAAAGGCATACTGCCCTCCATATGGTGGCAATCCAGTGTTCAAAGGATAAATTTGTCTTTGGAGACTGGACTACCCAAATTGATACTGATGTGAAGGATCAATTTGTTGAGTCTCAACATAAGAAATTCCAGATAAGATTCCAGATGAACAAGTAGGAACAGACCATGCTGTCGAAACAGTCCCTAGGTGGACTCCATCTAGCAGTTGAGAACTACTTGGGATAGATGGTATACTAGTGAACATTGTCATAGTAGTGGCAGGAGGCTCTACTGCTGCTGTATTAGATGACACATTCCTAGATGTTGATGGTTGTTCAGACATATTTAGTCTATCCAAAATATTTCCTAGCGATTCAATAGGAACTTTCGATGAAGGGTGATTAAAAGAACTAACCTCTGTAGTAGAAGGATATAGGTGGATCCCAGTTCCAAAATGCAATGGGGTACTGGATGGAAGATCCTCTATAATCTCTTCTTTAGCAATCAGTCTAGGTGGAAGAGGTAGACCATCAAGTCTGTAAAATATTTCCGGTGTTGAAGAAGGTATAGTTTCTGCAGCGATAGATACTAGAGGGGTAATACCTTTTGAATCAACCCTAGATGGAGCTGGTTCAGGGATAGAAGTGTTTACCATTACACTAGGATCAATTCTAATGTCCTCTTGTAACTACAAAACTTCTTCTGTAAAGGCAGATGTACCAGAAATAATTGGAGTAACTGGAGTCTATGATGATGTTGAAACACAAGTTTCAAATAAACCAAAAGATTTCGACCCAGTTAAACGAGACCATTTTTCCCAGAATGGTGTCATTTCTAGAGTCAAAGACATTTGACTCATTAGTCTCCATGAACGGCGGGGTTTTGGTTGACTTTCTTCCACGATTGAGGATTACTTGATCAACTCAAAATTAAAACGGGGAAAAAGTTATTCCGAATTAAATTAATTTTATGACGCTTTGACACAACTTGCTTTTCCAATTTTTAAGAGTCAATAAAAAGCTAAAGGTGAATCTAGTTGCCTTCAATTTTTAATGAGCCTGAAGTGAGAAGTGCTCAGATGGACCTTTTCTTTTAGGGAGTCGAAAAGGAACGAAAGTGACTACTCTGGAAGTCTAGATAGAGGGATTACCAAACCAATCGCAAAACTGCAATATACACCTTGGTGGTAAATTAAAGAGAAAGTACCAAGGACTTTACATATGGCAGTCAATCTTCCCAAATGTTATGTTCAGTGCATTGCGATCGACAGGGCGACAGACACAGCTTGCTAAGGATAAAGGATATCAACCTATTATGGTCTCCCAATATATACTCAATGGTACGGGGAGCACAATTCCGTACTGACACTTGTCGTATCAAAGAGGAGGAATCAGCCAACCTTCGATGAAAACTATAGTTACCAGGTTTTACGATGCTGGAATACGTCTCTAGCCTAGACTTCTAGATGTTGTGCGTTAGGTTCCAAAGCGTTTTTATGTTCATTGAGGTTTATTTTAGAGTTAGAAGTTTGTCTTTCAAGGTTCATCGCATGATGTAGATGTAAAATTCCTAAATATGCAATCTAAAATGATAAAAAATCATTTGTTTTCTTTTAGCAATGAAAATCCTAGCTACCAAGGAAAGAAAAGTATGATTCTTTCACAGAGAGTAGATAGCACACACTAAATTCACCTTTCCTAAATCATTTTCTGCATGCAGTCTAAATGCAAATGCATATGCATGTATTTGTTTTTCCGCTTCCTTAATGTGTGAATCCTGAAAAGGAAAACTAAGTACAGATCTGAACTAGTTTCTTCAAAGCGACACTTCAACAATTTCTTTTCAAAATGAAAGGAAGACTAAAACAACACTTTTGACTTCTAATGGAAAACTGTTTTCGACACTCCAAATATTGACAATTCAAATAAAATACAATGGAAAAAGTACAATAGACTATCTAAAAAAGGAAGACTTTACGACACTCTTCTTCTTGACTCAAAACAACAGTTATGACACTTTTGAATCAAAAGACGACAATTTGTTTAAGCTACTTTTTGCTAAGGAGGACTATAAATGATGAAAAATACATAAAACACATTCACAATTCCTAATCAAAGGAGGCTGAATAATGTAAAGGAAGAAGGCTTTAACAATGAGATACTGATCATAAGCAACAAAAATACTGAATAGAGCTGAAAACAATGAAGAAAAACCAAATTCCAGAGAGGGAAATAGTCTCATTCAATCATCGCACCTTTCCTTAAGGGAAACACGGATGCATCTCACCTGCAACACACAGGAGGTGCAATGCATCTAGACTACCAATGAAAGATAATGCGATGGATTAGGGAACGAAACTAAGCTTGGTTTTGCTCAAAATTTGCAACTAAGTTCAGTGATTTAGGCCGAGCTATGATGGACAGTAAACACAAAGTATAGGGGTATGATCTTATGAGGTTATTGAGCTACCAACAGGGCATTTAGGATGTTCGCAAGTCAGATGTTCAGTTCATAAACCAACCCAGAGATTGATTGAAGCAGCATTGATCTACTTTGCAGTTGCATAGAAAAAGCAATTCGAAGGCTAGTTGGCTTAACTCTAGGCTCTGTCTGTAGTTTATAAAGCAAACAATAGTAACAAACAAATAAACTATTCACTCCCCAGTGGAGTCGCCATTTTGTTTTTGGGAAAACTAGTGTCTATTTGATTTCCTAGTCCCACTAAGAGAGGTAGCTATCTTAGAAACAAACAATTCAGAGTAACTTGTGTTTTCCTTTATGGATGATAGATAAGAGAGAAGCAGAGAGCACCAACCTTAATCTTTCGCTTGGCTCCTTGCTTGTTTCCTCCATCCTTTGGTAGAGCTTTCCACTCCTTTCTTAATTGTCCTACTTCGAAGAACAACTGTAGAGGCAAAGCAACAAAACACCATCAAAGCATAGAGATCTATGATACCATAAAAAATGCAGAATCAGAAGTACATTAACTATACAATTGCATACACAAATACAAGATTCTCAAGTACACAAGTATATGGAGGAAAACTCAAATAACTTTATTGATAATAGAAGTAGAAGAGAGGATTACAACCCAGCTGTTTGATCCAGCATCATCCTCCCAGCATGGAAGCCCTCTTCACCTCATGAAAAGCAAGATCACTCAACAATACAATGTCTCAAAGAGAAACCAACAGTGCTTCCTTACAAATTACAAAATTCTAGCCTCTAGATCTCTGTGATGAGGGATCCATATATAGATAGTTGCAAGGGGGTGAGTCAGCTTTTGAGTTCTTGATTAGTGTCATTTCACTGATATTTCTTGGTTCCACTTGCAGATTTTATGATCTCTTACTCATCCCTGGGAAAATTCAGAGAGGCAAGTGTCATATGAGAAGTTTCTAGAAGATTCTCTGGGTTTCCATTTAGCAAACTATCTTTTCCATTTTTCTGCTCTCGCCCATCGCATCCTACAGAGGGCCTTTTCAGTATGCATCACCCCCCCCCCCCATGTGTAATAGGTGAGATGCATTGCACCTTGACCAAGGAGCAGTCTGTATGGGTCAATTTTGACGAGTTCTGAGTAGTTTTTCAAGTGGAACTTATGGGAAATGATGTAATCAGTTGACCATGATCCTCCAGGGTATGAAACAACACTTTTAGGGGTTTAAGAGCCCTTGTTTTATCGACATATGTCTATAATAGTCAATTTATTACATCATTTCGTAGAAATTCAACCTGAAAAACCACTCATAACTGGCCAAAACTAGACCATATTGACTGCTCCACAGTCAGGGTGCGATTCATACTAACTTCTACACTAGACAGGTGTGATGCATACTGAAGAGGCCTTCTGTGGGGTGCGATGAGTGAGAATGGACAAATGTCCAAGATAGTTTGATAAGTGGATGCTCATGGAATCTTCTAGAAACCTATCCTATGACACTTGCCTCTCTGAATTCGCCCAAGGATGAGTAAGAGATCCAAGAAATCTCCAAGTGGAACCAAGAATAACAAATGGAATGACACTAATAAAAGACCCAGAGATGACTCACACGTGTGCAGACATCTATAAATGGATCCCTCATTTGAGAGATCTAGAGGCTGGAATTTTGTAATTTGTAAGGAAGTGTTGATAGTTTGTCTTTGAGAAGGAGCATTGTATTGTTGGGTGATCTTGCTTTTCATGAGGTGAAGAGGGCTTTGATGCTGGGAGGATGATGTTGGATTAGACAGCTGGGTTGTAATTCTCCCTTCTATTTTAATAAATTTCTCTGAGTTTTACTCCATACAATCGTGTACTTGTGAATATTGTTATTTGTGAATGCCATTGTATGTTCAATGTATTTCTGATTCTGCATTGTTTATGATATAATAGATCGAGATGCTTTGATGGTGTTCTCTTACTTTTTTTCTACAGGTATTCTCTAAGCAAGACAAGTAGGAGAGGAGTTGCAAGCTCTATCAAGGGGGAGAGAAATCAAGCAAGAAGTCAAGTGGAAGATCCAGGTTGGTCCCTTTGCTTCTCTCTTATCTATCATACATAGATGAAATCACAAATTTCTTTGATTGTTTATTTCTAGGATAGCTGCCAATCCTAGTGGGACTCGCAGATCGAAAAGACACTAGTTTTCCCAGAAATAAAATGGCGACTTTGCTGGGGAATGAATAGTTTGTTTTTTTTATAAACTATAGATAGAGCCTGAAGTTAACCAGATAGCCTTCGAACTACTCTTGCTCCGCAATTGCAAAGTAGATGAATGCTGCTTTAGTCCATCTCCGATTTAGTTTATGATTTGAACATCTGATTTACAAGCATTCTAGATGCCCTTTTGGTAGCTCAATAACCTTTCAAGATCATACCTCTGTACTTTTCTCTTTGCTGTCCATAATAGCTCAGCTTAACTCACTGAAATCAGTTGCAAATTTGAGCCAAAACCCATCTCAGTTGCGCTCCCTCACCCATTGCATTGTCTATCACTAGAAGCTAGTATGCATTGCACTTCCCAAGTGTAGTAGGTGTTGGGCTCCAAAAATGTCATACAAATATCACTCATTACCATACACTTTTCACCTATGCTTCCATTATATCACTCACTATTCACCACCTTGTCACTCCATTTTCCCTACTATTCACCATTAATGGGTCTCATTTATATTTTCCAAATATTGTTTATTTTTAAGCATTTTTGAGAGAAATTCTTGATTAAATATTAGAAAATAATATATTTTACTTTATATATGGAAAGTGGGTTGTTTTTGTGACATGTGTAGGTTCCAAGGAAGCTTCCAAGACACCTTTATGTGGCCTTGAAGGATCAAATTCGCATTTGAGAAGATAAACCTCATGGAGAAGATCATGACCTCATGGAGAAGATCAAGGACAAAAGGGGGTTATGTGTCTAGATGGTTGAGAAATGTATGGAACTAAAGCGAGATTAGTGGATCATCATTATGAGTTTGTTATCTCATCCCATTGTATAAATAGGAGTATCTCCTCCATTCCAAAGGGAGGACTCTTGGAGCATGTATCCAACTTATGATGGAATAGAATAAAGCTTCATTTTACATATATTTCCATTATGTAGTTTTAGATACAAGTTGTCTTAGTGTAGTAAATGGAATAATTTGTCACTTTGTTCTTAGGAGAATTGAGCTCACTCTAAAAGGATGAAAGAAACATTTTATTTCATAATAGATCTTATTTCATTTAATTGCTTAGATGTTTGAGGATTTGTTTGTGATTGATGAATGATTTTTAAATCTTATCAGCATATGAGGGGATAACCAAGGGTCTAAGTTAGGCTCTCTGTCCATTTGATTTGTATGATAATTGAAATTCATTCTTTTGCTTTTACGTTTCAAGTCATTTCATTTCTTATGCTTATGAATGAATCTTAGTTTAGTTTGGATTAGTATATGAGGGGACAATCAAGAGACTAAGTTAGTCTTTCTCTCTCTTTGAATCTGAACAACAATTAAAGTTCATTCTCTTGTCTTCATTTCAAGTTTTTGGTTTTATGTAATCAATGATTTCTCTATGATACTATAGGGAAGGACAACTAGGACCTCCTTAATTAGGAGCCTCTTCCCTTGCATATTATATTGAATCGTAAATAATTTAGTTAGACATTTAGTTAGTTGCCTACTCCTGCATATATTTTGCTGGCACCATCACAAGCTTACAGGTTTCCCTGGTTGATATATTTATGAAAGCAATTTAAGCAATTAAATTGCCCAACATTTTGGCACCGTTGCCGGGGATGGTGCTAAGGGATTAGGCATTAGGAATTTAAGTTAGAAAAACCAACTTGTGAAGCCTGGTGACAGTAGGATCTTCACATAGGAGTTCAAGTTTGAGTTTTCTGATGTTTTAGTATTTAGCTAGTTTTAAATTCAGTTTTTTAAAAACCCCCCTACATAAATAAAAATAAATCAAGAGATTAGTATGCTCTCTTCCTGCACTTCGTGCGATCAGGAAGATCAGAAAATCTATTGATATATTTCAAATAAAAATACTCTTGTTGGAGAACTAATATGCAATGCGACAATAAAGAATTTTGTGAATAAAAAAAAAAAACTTCTTAAAATTTTTAGATGAAATTTAGTTTTTTAATTTTAGATTTAAAAAAAAAAAATTTCCACAAAATAATAATAATATATATATCATATATACATATTATTATTAAAAAAATAAAAAAATAAAAACTAACCATTTTTCTTAGATATTTTTGTAAAAAAAAATGCAAAACATTAAATAAAAAAAAAAACATTAAAAACAAAACAAAATAATTAAAAAATAAAAAACGCAAAACAATTAAAAAATAAAAAACACCCCCGTGACATAACAATTAACAAAAAAGTTTTGTGAATAAAACTTTTAAAAATACTCCTGGATTTATAGTATATCAGCGGAATACCCAGGAATTTCGACTGAGAAGATATCAGGAAGACACCCAGAAAATATGCCTTTTGGGTACATTTGAAACAAGCTCTCCACAGTTGGCCAGTAGTCTTTATTGGGATTTGACAGACTCTGGTGATACAGAGAGAGGCTTCCGGGCGTCTGTCAATCAACTCTGTGGAACATAATCACCTGCACACTTCCTGTCACAATCGGCTTTCAATGAGCGATGGCACGGGCATTTCTTAGCGCTCGGCTGCAGCACAAGCATACGAGAAATGTTGAAAGCCCATCGAAAGAACCACCTGAATCGATGTTTCTTCAGCTTCTTGCTTTCAGATTTGGAATTTGCATTTTCAAGAATGGATTTAGGCGGAAACGTGGGATTTGCAGGGATTTTCTGCTGGCCATCATGGTTGTTGCTGGTAATTTGTTCTGTGCCCGCCGGAGGAGGAGTCGTCAGGCCTATATCCTGCTAATAAAAGAAGGAAACAAACTCATACGAATCATATAGAGGACTCCCGCAATCCCAGACATTAGGGTTATCATTCCCTGCAAGACAGGCGCCCGAATCAATACTTGGGGACGGTCTGCGGGAGATCCTGGGATCGAATCTCGGGGATGCTTTTCTTGTGGCCCATGGATTCTTTCTGTCTGTCGGCCGCTGCATTTTGTTTTCCTCCCCAGTATAATATGTCCCAAGATCTGGGTCATACTCTTGTAGTCTTGACCAATTCCTATTATATCCTTTGAAATGTTACACACCATGCGAAGAATCCACCAAATCCCATTTTTTATTGTGCGTTTGGTAATTTTGGCGTTAGTTTGTTATTGTATTTATTTGTTTTGATTTCGTTATACATAATTTCTTCATGTTTGTCGTAAGTTATTAATTTTTGTTATTATAATTAATATATTGATATATTAATTGTATTAATATATTAATATATTATTATAATTGTATTTTGTTGTTATTTATATTTTTAAATTCATTGTATATATTAATATTTGTTAATTGTAATTTGTTTTTTTTTTTTTTTTTATAAGTGGTTGTATATATTTGTTAATTATTTTATTTAATTATTAATTAATGTTTGATATAAAAATTGTATTAATATATTAATTATATTAATTATATTAATATGTTTATTAATTAATATAGTTATAATTTCTTGTTATTTGATTATTTTTATGTTGGCTAATGATTTTTTTTTATTATTATGTTGTTATAATATATGATTGTCTTAATACATTGTTAAAAAAGAAGAAAATTAAGTGTTTTGTGATTGTTTTTGGCATAAAACAAAATTTTGGTGGCATGTAAATTGAGAGAATCATGAGAATTACAAAAATTGGATGAAACTGCAAGAGTTGGTACAAGTACAAAAATTTAAAAAATTTCCACAAAATTCATGCAGGTTTGAAAATAAATAATGGAACATTTGGAAGAATAATTTAAAAGAACATTTGGTGGATTATTTAAATGTTGATTAACTTGCTTAGAGTTGGCAATTTGATATTGTTGTATGCTTTTATAATGTACTAATCTGCAGGACACAACAAATCTATAATGCCAAACTTTTCGCCATGCACAAAAGTCATCTGACACAAACAGGGAGTATTACTTTTCATGGTTATTTTAAAAAATGGATTGATATTAATATCATGATTAAGTCAATTTTAACACTTTGTCTGTCCTTAATTTGTTTTATTTGGTATGAAATTTTTGCATAAGAATCATGAAGAAACTAGCCATTTCTTCATGAGCACACTTATGTTTTCTTTGTACCAAGTTTTTTACAGGTTACAAGATAAGCAAGTGATCATAAGGAGATTACATTGTGATGACAATTGGTCTTCCAAAGACTAAATTCATGAAAAATTCTAAAGACAACTCCAACTCTACAACCATTCCTTTGCAACTCCCTTTTTGCAAAAGATTTTGAATTCCACCAATTGTCAAACCATAAAGCATGCCCTTTCCATATCCATTTTTCACAACAAGATTTCTTATTCATACACCATGCATTTCCTTACATCCATTCCTTACAAGCTTATTGTCATTTTCCATGTCATTACCATTCCCCTTCATTTCCACAAATAAAACCCTTCTTCTATGGATATCATTGAGTCAAAGTCCTAGAGTCTAAGTATCTTTGTAAAAAAACACCTAGAGGCTTGCATGCCTTAATGGTAAGTACTCTTGCCAATGAACAATGGGAGTACATTAATATCCCTTGTTCGTTGGATCTTGTAGGTAAATCGACCATGACAAATTTATTCGTACCTACAAAGATGTGTTAGGCATCCTGACTCCCATTGGAATCAATGGTGGGAGCTCTTGTGTTGGCTAGGGGCATTCATTAACGGCCACTAAGTCAATAACTTCTTTCTATGTTCGGCATCGACATATTTAATCGCATAGTAAGATTGTTGCCATCGAGCGTTGAAGACTTGAAGACCCATATTTTGTAGCAGATGAAGCCAATCTCCTTTCATTGTTTTTTAGTTTGTCATCACTTGAGGACAAGTCAATAAATAAGGCTGGGGGATAAATGTAACTTCTATATTTTGTATACCTTCCAAGCCTTATAGATTTTCAGCCATTTCAGCAGACTCATCATATTCATCATCCAACAGCAGAGGATCCAGCAGCAGATACGACTTTCAGCCATGTTCAGCAGACTCCTCAGATTCATCATCTAGTAGCAGAGGATCCAACAGCCGATACGACAATACAGATCCATCTTTCATCCACAACTTGAAGAAGAAGCTTCAGATCAAAATTGTGGCAGCTGAACATGCATGATTCATCCACTTCCTTAGGTAAGTAAGGTATGATGTTTTCTAACCTTTAATCTTGAAATTATTTTTAGATGCTAAAATGATGATATTTGGAAAATATTCCACTATTTCACTATTTCCTTTCTCATTTAAAATTGCCAAAAACCATCAGTTGGGGAGGGGGGAATTTCACACTTCATTTTTGTCCTCATTCTTATTACCCACATCCCACATAGTCTTCCCACAATAAAAACTACTACAAAATGATGAGCATATGATTGATCTCAACAAAGTAAATAATGATTGTAAAGACAAGAACCAATCATTAAAAAGAGATCTCAACAAAGTAAATAATGATTGTAACACAAGAACCAATCATTAAAAAGAGATCTCAACAAAGTAAATAATGATTGTAACACAAGAACCAATCATTAAAATATGTAAATGCTTTGCAAACAAATAAAAGTTATCCAAAGATGTGCAAAGTTAAAAGGAATTCCATGATTGAAAGATGTTTGTTACACAAGAACCAAACATCTTGTAAAAGGAAGCTCATTTAAGAATCAAATCAAATAAGTCATTGTAGTAGCTTGCATGAGGACATGCAAGAGCTTCAGTTGGGGAGTATGTTGGGCTCCAAAAATGTCATACAAATATCACTCATTACCATACATTTTTCACCTATGCTTCCATTATATCACTCACTATTCACCACCTTGTCACTCCATTTTCCCTTCTATTCACCATTAATGGGTCTCATTTATATTTTCCAAATATTGTTTATTTTTAAGCATTTTTGAGAGAAATTCTTGATTAAATATTAGAAAATAATATATTTTACTTTATATATGGAAAGTGGGTTGTTTTTGTGACATGTGTAGGTTCCAAGGAAGCTTCCAAGACACCTTTATGTGGCCTTGAAGGATCAAATTCGCATTTGAGAAGATAAACCTCATGGAGAAGATCAAGGACAAAAGGGGGTTATGTGTCTAGATGGTTGAGAAATGTATGGAACTAAAGAGAGATTAGTGGATCATCATTATGAGTTTGTTATCTCATCCCATTGTATAAATAGGAGTACATCCTCCATTCCAAAGGGAGGACTCTTGGAGCATGTATCCAACTTATGATGGAATAGAATAAAGCTTCATTTTACATATATTTCCATTATGTAGTTTTATATACAAGTTGTCTTAGTGTAGTAAATGGAATAATTTGTCACTTTGTTCTTAGGAGAATTGAGCTCACTCTAAAAGGATGAAAGAAACATTTTATTTCATAATAGATCTTATTTCATTTAATTGCTTAGATGTTTGAGGATTTGTTTGTGATTGATGAATGAGTTTTAAATCTTATCAGCATATGAGGGGATAACCAAGGGTCTAAGTTAGGCTCTCTCTCCATTTGATTTGTATGATAATTGAAATTCATTCTTTTGCTTTTATGTTTCAAGTCATTTCATTTCTTATGCTTATGAATGAATCTTAGTTTAGTTTGGATTAGTATATGAGGGGACAATCAAGAGAATAAGTTAGTCTTTCTCTCTCTTTGAATCTGAACAACAATTAAAGTTCATTCTTTTGTCTTCATTTCAAGTTTTCGGTTTTATGATATCAATGATTTCTCTATGATACTATAGGGAAGGACAACTAGGACCTCCTTAATTAGGAGCCTCTTCCCTTGCATATTATATTGAATCGTAAATAATTTAGTTAGACATAGAGTTAGTTGCCTACTCCTGCATATATTTTGCTGGCACCATCACAAGCTTACGAGCTTCCCTGGTTGATAAATTAATGAAAGCAATTTAAGCAATTAAATTGCCCAACAGTAGGTGTGATTCATAATTTTTCCTGTGAAGCACAGGTGCGATGACTGAGTAATCCTATTTCTCTACTTGAAAGTTGGGGTTTTTTGTCTTTGTTTTCAACTCTATTTAGTTGTTTTGCTGCTTGTGAACAATATCTCATTACTGAAGCCTGCATGAATTACATAGTTCAACCTCCATTCATTAGGATTAGTAAATGTTTTTGTGTATTTGTCCATCATTTACGATCCTTTGTCAAAAAGTTTCTTAAAGCGATCTATCGTTTTGGTGCAAAAAGTGTCGTAACTATCGTTTGTGTCAAAAAGAGGAGTGTCGTAAAGTTTTCCTTCTCTAGATAGCCGATTGAACTTTTTTACCATGTATTTGATTTGATTTGTTGATATTTTAAGTGTCGAAAGAATCTTCTATTCGAAATTGAAAAGTGTCATTTAAGTCTTCCTTTCATTTTGAAAAAGAAATTATCGAAATGTCTCTTTGAAGAAAATATTTCAGATCTATACTTAGTTTTCCTTTTTGTCATTTTTCATATTAAAGGAAATGAAAAACAAATACATGCATTTGCATTTGCATTTAGATTGTGTGCGAAAAATGATATAGGAAAAGTGCATTTAGTGTGTGCTCTTTTCTCTTTGTTTGAAAGAATCATAATCTTCTTTCCTTAGTAGCTAGGATTTTCATTGCTAAAAATAAACAATGATTGTTTATAATTTTAGATTGCATATTTAGGAATTTGACATCTACATCATGCCGTGAACCATTTAAAGGCAAACTTCTAAACAAGATCAACTCTAAAATAAATTTTAATGAACTTAACAAAACTTTGGAACCTAACGCAACACATCTAGAGGTCTAGGCTAGAGATGTGTTACGGCATTGTAAAATCTAGTAACTATTGTTTTCATCGAAGGTTGGGTGATTCCTCCTCTTTGGTGCGACAAGTGCTAGCATTAACTTGTGCTCCCCATACCGTCGAGTATATATTGGGAGAACACAATAAGCTTATATCCTTTACCCATAGGAAGTCGTGTCTTCTGCCCTATCGATCGCAATGCACTGAACACAACATTAAGGAAGATTGACTGACGTACATAAGTCCTTGGTAATTTCTCTTTAATTTACCACCAAGGTGTATATGCAGTTTTGCGATTGGTTTGGTAATCCCTCTGTCTAGATCTCCAGAGTAGTCACTTTCATTCCTATTCGACTCCTTAAAAGAAAAGGTCCATCTGAGCACTTGTCACTTCAGGCACACTAAAAATCGAAGGGGACTAGAGTCATCTTTAGCTTTTTCTCGACTCTTAAAAATTGAAAAAGAAAAGTTGTGTCAAAGCGTTATTAAAATTTATTTAATTCAGAATTAACATCCCTGTTCCTTCGTTGATCCTAGGTTGAGATAATGGAGTCCACCAATCATGGAATCCCTCTTGAGTGGAATCCTAGTCCATTTTCTTCTTGGGGAAATATTGGTGCTCTGTATATGGCCACATTATCCCTTCCAGGAATCAAATTGGTCTGTAGGTATGGCTATTCCCAACCTCTGTCATTTAAAATACCATTATTCCTTAGCAGTTGAATCAACAACCATTTGACACTGAAGTTGACCCTTCACCTTCTACTTCTTTTGTTTCTCCCTCCCCTTCTTCCTCTACGCTTGGTGAAAATAGTGATACTAGTAACCAAGTAGCTGAGAAGAAGAAGAAAGGGAAGGAGAAGAAGAAGAAGAAGTCAGCTAAGCAAGGGGGCAACCATGAATCAACTGGTGAAAATCCGCACACTAAATCTCCCAGATTTCCTTGTGTAATTTGCAGAGGAAACCATTTTCATCGAGGTTGTGCTTGCCTTCCACGGATCTTGAGAGAATGGTCTCCCCATTTGCACCGTCGGTGTCATCAACCTCTGGTGATCATGTTGACAACACACCATCAACTAGTGAAAATGAAGTTCATGTATAGAAAGGAAATGTCAAAATTCCATGTGGTTTTTATGTGAAGGGGACCATCACCTTCCCTATTGTCCCTTTTTGGCTGAGGCCAAAAGAGTCTTGCGTAACCATCCTGCTTCACCACAATTACTTCCAAATGGATACAAGAAACTCTCCTCAAGTCGTTTACTAGTTGAAAATCTGATCGACATGACTCAATCATTGGTCAAAACACCTGTCGTTGAGAGTGAATCTTCTGAGTCCATACCAAACCAAAGTAAACAGGTTGAGATGGCAGTCAACCTAGTTTTTCCTTCAAAAGGTCCACCTTCAGATGATACCATTCCTAAAGAGAGTAAGAATGATACTGTTCAAATTCTTTTTGTTACTTCAGAGTCCAATGAATTTGGGAGCAATCCACCCGTTCCTTCACAACAGGAAGAGAATCCCCCAGTTCCCGTGACTTAAGGGGTTAATTCAACCATTTATTTGGTACCCCCTCCAAGCAATCTAGTTGCTTTCTTCAATTGGAATCGACTAGTGAGATCTTGCCTTCCTCCTAATGTACCATTCCAGATCATAGTACAAGTTTACAAAATGATCGTGTCTGGCAATATCATAGATGAATGGGCTTCAGTGAGTATCCTTTCCTCAATTGCATGGAAAGCACTTGGTTTGCCATCTCTTATGCTTGTTACACAAAATTTGTCAGGCTTTAACAAAGGAACCACTCGACTGTTAGGGATCCTTCCTAAGTTGCCAATAACTTTGAGAAGGAAAATTGTTCACTTGAACGTGATGGTAGTCCAAGGACCGTTAGATTACAATCTACTCCTCAGACGTGACTATGTTTACAACATGGAAGCTATTGTTTCAACACTCTTTCGAGTGATGTGTTTCCCACATGAAGGAAAAATTGTCACTGTTGACCAGCTTTCATTTCCCGGTTCAAACACAACTTCAAGTCAAACATCATCCCTAAATGGTCCTTTTGCGTCGAGAATGTCTCTTCAACCTTCATTCCATCCACCTACTTACCGCAAGTAGTCTGATGAATGTAACGAAGCTTAGGGGCATGCACCCTAGTCTACTTAGGCGGATGAACCCAACGAAAAAGATAGGTTTCCCTATAGGTTATGTGATTGGAAGTGTTATCTCACACCATTCACCTTTGTCTATTTGATGGACAAAGCCAAGGAAGTTTTTCATCGGCTTCGTTGACAAAAACAATCCTTCTTAACTGTAGTAATTTCCACATGGTTACTGAGAGACTCTCCTTTTCTCGATATCTGGGGGCATGCAAACCTTTTTACGTGAACTAAAAACGACCAATTTCATTTTTTAGCTTTTTAGCGTTTTTTAGATTTTTAGCTTTTTAGTTTTTTAACTTCTTAGGTTAGGTGATTGGTCTAATCCACCATTTACTTTTGTCTATGCTGCAGATGAAGTAAAGGAAGTGTTTGAACCATTTCGCGGATGAAACCATCCTACCTAACCTTAGTAGTTCCTTAGCTTTATAGTTTTTCTAGATTTTTAGTTTGGTCATTCCTAGCTTACATAAAAATAAATCTGAGCATATGTTGTTGCATGGTTCAAGCTCATTCAAAAATGAACCAGGCTATGAGCAATGTTATTGTTGGAAATAATATTGAGAGGGGGGGTGAATCAGTATTATTAAGACAAATATTTCCTTTTTCAACTTCAGATAATATACACTACTTCTGTTAATAAAAACCGCGTATATACACAACTTTAGATAGGGAAAACCGCATATATAAAGCAGACTTATAATTTGATTTATCTTTCAGATGTCAGTTATTAATTTGTGAATCAGAAGCAAATAAACAGTACTAGAACCAGTGAAACAGAGCAGAAGACAGTCACACACATGAACACAAGATATAAGGAGGAAACCCAATGTGGGTGAAAACCTCCTGCTGCAATTCGTCTCTATCTTCTTTTTAATTAGAAACTTCTATTTACAATGTTTTGCACTGGTGCAGTCTTTACCAGTACGCAGGCTGCAACCTGCAGAGAGCTACAACTCTCTCTCGTTCTCCAGCTTTCCTGGAAGGGAGCTCCAACCCCCTTAGTTCTTGTACTAGCTTGAGATACTAGTACGCAGGCTCCTACCTGCAGAAGGCTGCAACCTTCTCTCTGCTTCAGGGACCTCGTTTCATAAATCTTCAGACTGGATCCACAAGTAATATCAAGCAAACATCAAGTATTTCTGCATCAAACAAACCTCTTTCACTAATTAAAAATGAATCTAGAAAGCACTTTTCTGTCAACTGTACCCAGAACACAGTAACTGTAATCAAACACCAATTCTGAACCTAGAACACTGCAGCAATAAAACAGAAGCAGCTAGAACATAAATCAAGATATGTGCGCTACTTCACTATTCATCAATCTGCGTGTATACGCTTCTGTCCCTTGACCAACCTGCGTATACGCTTCTTTCATTCACAGAAAATCGTGTATACGCACCTGTACTTCACTGAACCTGCATATAGATCTATAAAGGATAATTTATACTTTTAAGCATTCAGACATTAGTTAACCCTGATTTATAGATCAAGAGTGCGCCACATATAACAGATCAAAATCATACAGAGATACCAATGTTCAAACCTTGAGATTTTGATCCATGAATAGTCCTTATCCTTCTTGCGCTCAGGTTCCTCCTTCATTCAAATCTAGATCTGCACCATAACCCAATCAACAATATTCCAGATCTAGCACAATATCAGATATTCAATTAAATAAGATGATCTCTTGCCACATGATCTCCTTCCTCTTTTATAGTTTTAGGCCTTCCACAATACCACGGTCCAAAACCATAATAAACAATACGAAGGGCCCAATACCTAGGGTCAACACATCTGACGAGATACCATGGTCCAAAACCATAGGTTCAAATTCCAGGGACTAACAACCATGGACCAAAAATAAGTTTCCCACCATGTATGCGCTTTTCTGTGCATAAAAGTGCGTGTATATGCATACGCGACTTCTGAAAGTATAACCCGTGTGTATACGCGTCTTCGGCAAGGTGAACCTGCGTATACAAGATTTCCATCATTCTGAGCGCCTGAACTGAGATCTGACACCAAAGTGAGTTGCCATCAAGGACAACACCTGTACCATAGGGCCACACTTGTGCCAAAATGCCAACAATCTCCCCCTTTGGACTTGATGGCAACCCCAAGATCTTCAAAATCATTCTCCCCCTTTGTCATCAAGGGCAAAGGGCTGTGCTCCCCCTGAGTACATGCTGATATCTCTGCTCTGCGGTGCTGAACATGCTCCCCCTAATTGTAGGCAAGATCTGTAAAATATGTTCTTCAAGAAGAACCAAGACATATACATCATGAAAGACCTTCCTATCACCAAAAGACTCAATACATACATCCATCACCCAACCAAGTGGGGATCATCCACCCAACCAAGTGGGGATACATCAGAAATTTACATATGACAACCAATCCCATTGCATCAATCATCCCAGGCATAGTGGGGAAACCAAAATAGGCCGTTACATGACCTTGATAAAAAAAGATATACATGACATAGAAACGAAATATCAAGACTATGCAAATCACCAATAACTACTATGAGCAACATCTGACAATCATTGTATATATCAGCAACCATGTTCTCCTTTTGTTCTCCTTTCGGCAGCTGATCCACCTGAACTAAAAAAAGCTTTAGTACTAGATCCAAGAGCTTCTAAGGTAATGTCAACAATGCATTATTAGAAGATTATCTACTGCCCCTGAACCTGTGCCTGATGGTCTCTGACAGACCCATATCAAACTCTCTTCAACTAGAGTCTGTCCTTGCTGATTTTCTTCAGAACTCCATACACGCGACTGCACCTGCATAAACTGGCGTATGTACGCAGATTCCCCTAATCCAACTCACGTACACCAACTTTTCTTTGAAACAGACAAGCTTCAATAGCAGGATGAAGCATCAACTACTCCCAGCTTCTGTCTGAGATATTCAAAAGTTTCCCTGGGCAGTGGTTTGGTGAGGATATCAGCAATTTGTTCCTTAGAAGGAACATGCTCCAACTTCACTTTATGCTCAAGCACTTTTTCCTGAAGAAAGTGATATTTGATAGGTATGCGCTTGGTCTTTGAATGCATGATAGGATTCTTTGAAATGCTTATTGCACTTGTATTATCACATAAGATAGAGACAAGTGGAGTACAAGTGATTTGAAAATCCTGCAAGGTTTGCATCAACCAAAGAAGTTGAGTGCAACAAGATGCAGCAACCACATATTCCGCTTCAGCTTTAGATAAAGCAATCGAACTCTGTTTCTTGTTGAACCAAGATACTAATCTGGAACCCATAAAGAATGCACCACCACTTGTTCTCTTCATGTCATCCACGCTTCTGGCCCAATCTGCATCTATGTAAGCATGAAGTGTGAGATCTGTATCTCTAGGATACCATAGGCCATAGTTTTGAGTTCCTTGAAGGTACTTGAAGATTCTCTTGATTGCCTGAAGATGAGTTTCCTTTGGATTTGCCTGAAATCTTCCAACTATTCCCACTACATGCATGATGTCTGGTCGGGTACCTGTCAAATAAAGTAGACTTCCAATCATAGATCTATAGGTTGGTTGATGTACTGCTGCTGATTCATCATTTTCATTGAGACTGCATCCTGTAACCATAGGGGTACATACTGGTTTCGAATCTTCCATGCCATATTTCTTCAGAATCTTCTTGGGGTACTTGGTTTGAGACAAGAAGATACCGCCCTCATTTTGTTGGATTTGCAATCCAAGAAAGTATGTCAGTTCTCCAAGCAAAGACATTTCAAATTCTTTCTGCATCACCAAGGCAAAGCTTTGACTCATAGCTTCTTCGTTGCTGCCAAAGATAATATCATCTACATACACAACAAGTATTAGCAATTTGTCATTTTCAATTTTTATATAAAGATTGCTGTCTGCTGATCCTTTTGAAAAACCTTGTTGATGAAGGTATTTGTCCAAGCGGTAATACCAAGCCCTTGGAGCTTGTTTAAGCCCATAGAGAGCCTTTTTAAGTCTGCATACAAGATTTGGATCATTCCCAAGGATAAAACCATCTGGTTGCTCTATGTACACTTCTTCTTCTAAGTCTCCATTCAGAAAGGCTGATTTTACGTCCATTTGAAATACTTTGAACTTATGGAAGCTAGAGAGAGCAATGAACATTCTGATGGCCTCAAGTTTAGAAAAGGGAGCAAAAGTTTCTTCAAAGTCTATTCCTTCCTGTTGAGCATACCCTTTACAAACAAGTCTAGCCTTGTTTCTAATCACTTCCCCATTTTCATTCAACTTATTTTTGAAGATCCATTTTGTTCCTATGACATTTTTGTCTTTTGGTCTAGGAACCAACTCCCAAGTGTTATTCTTTTCGATCTGCTCAAGCTCTTCATCCATTGCCTTAACCCAACAGTCATCTTTGCATGCTTCTTTTACATTTTGTGGTTCAGTGGAAGAGAGCAATGCCAAATAGCTTGAAGCTTCTGCTATTGTTCTTCTTGTTTGCATACCTGCTTCTTTCTGCCCCAAAATTTGAGATTCTGGATGATTCTTCTGAACGTACCTAGATGGATTCTTCTCTTCTATCCTTATTTGTTCCTCTGGTGCCTCTTGGGGTTCTTCTTCACCATCTGTCTGATTTGGAGAGTAGTCTTCATCCTCATCGATATTTTCATGATTCACTTGCCTAGGGATGTATCCTTTTTCATCAACCACTACATCAATGTTGTCAACAATTCTTCCAAGTCTTTTATTTTAACACTTATATGCTTTGATGTAGGGAGAATAACCAAGGAGAATGCCTTCATCTGCTCTAGGTTCAAGTTTGCCGAGCTGCTCATCAGTATTCTTAATATAGCATTTGCTCCCAAAAATTTTGAAATGCTTTATCGAAGGAGTCTCACCATACCAGAGCTCATGAGGAGTTTGAGTGTTGTTCACACGGACATTTGTTTTGTTGAGAATAACAACCGCAGCATATGCAGCTTCACCCCAGAAGGTTGCGGGAGTTCCAGACTCATCAAGCATAGCACGAGCCATTTGTTGGGCTGTTCTGTTCATCCTTTCTGCCACTCCATTTTGCTGAGGAGTCCTAGCTGTAGAGAATGCCCTTCTTATTCCATGTTCTTCACAGAAATCAAAAAAATCATTTGAGGTAAATTCCCCACCTCTGTCGGACTTGAGGAACTTAATTTTGTAATCTGATTCATTTTCAGCCAAGGCTTTGAAGGATTTGAATTTTTCGAATGCTTCGTATTTGTGCTTCATAAGTCCTAACCAAACAAACCTGGAGAACTCATCAATGAATAATATAAGGTATTCTTCTCCTCGAGGTGACCTTGTCCTAAATGGACCACATACATCTGTATGGACTAGCTCAAGAGGCTTGCTAGCTGATCCTTCCTTCTCATGAAAGTTAGTTCTGGTTTTCTTACCAAACTGACATGATTTGCATATGGTGTTGTCTGGAATTTTGATATCTCGAAGACCACGAACTGCCTGGTATTTGCATGCTTTCTTTATTTGTGAAAAGCTTAGATGCCCCAACCTCTGATGCCATAACCAGTGTTCATCATCCTTTCTTAAGTAGCATTGTTGTTGTCCTTCTTCAAGTATGTATAGATTATTTGGAGTTCTTATGCCTTTGATCACTGTTTCTCCTGTATCAAGATCACGAACACTACATCCATTTGATCGAAATATTACCTCGATTCCTTGAACGTACATTTGACTAACACTTAGAAGATTATGCTTCAAGCCATCAACATACAAAACATTTACAACCTTGACCTTTTCTTTCAACTGAGCAGTGCCTTTTCCTTTTATGGTTGCAGGGGTATCGTTTCCAAAAGAAACCTTCTTTCCCTTTTCTAATGCAGTATAGGATTCAAGTTTTTATTTATCACCTGTCATATTCTTCAAACATCCGCTGTCGATATACCATAGATTTTCTTGTCCTTTTGCATAAAAGGCTATCCCACATCTTTCTGGTCGTGGTTCCTTCATTCTCCATGTTTTGGCACTTGAGGTTTGTTCCTTCTGAGTTTTCTTCCAAAACCTGCTCCTGCATTCAGAATCTTCATGACCAAAGTTATTACAAATAGAACATTCAACTTCATTTTCAAGGGCTAAAAAGTTGTTATAATTCCTTTTCGTGATCCCAGTTTGAGCTTCTCTAGTCATGATTGTCTTATAGGCAACACATTGGGCTGCTTTGTGACCAAAGTTATGGCAAGAGAAGCATTGGCCATTGAAGAAACTCCTGCGATTATCAAATCTATCATCCAACTAATTGTAGTTTCTACTGAAATCCATTCTTGAGGCAAATTCGGAAGATTTTACCTGAGGCTGACTATAGCTTCTATTTGTCCTTAAGGTAGCTTGCCCCCGATTTTCTTGGTAGTCTTTGTTCATTCTTGAGGTAAACTATCCCTGATATACCTAATGATTTCTATTAGGCCTTTGCTCGCTCCTCCTTGCTGCATCAAGATAACTTTTGGAGGTGGATGCTTGAGATGTTTCTTCATTATATCCCAGACCTGTCTTGATTAGTGGAGAACGCTGCACATTGATAATCTCATCTAGAGTTTCAAATCCTTTAACAAATTTAAGATTAATAGCTTTTGTTTTCTCAATCTCCTTTCTAAGACCAATAATTTCACATTCCAATTTTTCAAGATGTTTTTCCCTTTTAGCCAGTCGACATTGCAGAGAATCAATAATCGCATTTTTCTCTTCTAAGAAAATTTTGAGATTAGATATCTCTTTATAAAAACCTTCTACATCTATAGCATCCATGTAGTCATCATCTTCAAAAGCCATTAAAAGTTTATACTTATTACCTCGTTCATCTTCGTCACTATTTGAAAGTCCATCACTATCTTCATGATTTTAATAGCTTTTCTTATTTGCATTCTGTTTCTTGTTCCATCTAACAGGTTCCTTCCCTTTGTCAATCTTATCCTTGTGAGGACATTTGGCAGCATAGTGACCTACTCTTCCACAAGTAAATCACTTGAAAGGGAACTTACCTCGGAATCGTCCGGCACCCCTTTGAAGATTTTTGACAAAATTTGATTCTTCTTCTTCTTCTGACACGTGTCCTAATTCATAGTATTCTCCTTTGCCTGAAGCCTTGAAGGAGGCTTCTCTCCTATTTGATGGACCTCCTGTCCTCATTTCATAAGCAGTAAGAATTCCGTGCAGTTGTGACATTTTAAGACTTTGTAGATTCTCCTTTTCTTCTATTGCAGAAACTTTAGATTCAAACCTAGGTGACAAAGATCTTAGAACTTTTTCAACCACAACAGCCTCTTTTATTTCTTCTCCCAAGTTTTTCATACAATTAACAATCTCATCTACACGAAGAAAATAGTTAGCCACACTTTCATCATTATACATCTTGAGATTTTCATACTGAATCCTGAGGGTTCGAAGTTTTGCACGTTTTACCTAATCATATCCTTCATAGCTTAGGACAATCTTGTCCCATATTCCTTTTGCTGATTTTAATTGCATAACTTTCACGAATTCTGATTGAGATAGAAATCCTAGAAGAGTATTGACCGCCTTTGCATTTGTTTCATATTTCTTCTTCTCAGCTTGATCTATAGGAGTAGCTGATGGAAAATTATACCCTTTTTCTATGATGTCCCATACTTCTGTACCCAGAGATTGAAGATAGGCAATAACTCTTACCTTCCAATATACGAAGTTTGTCCCATCAAAAACCGGTGGCATAATTGATGCTTCCCTCTCATAGTTGCTCATGATGAAAGATCTTCCTTCAAGCGATCAAGCTTCTTCAGAAGGACTTGCTCTGATACCAATTGTTGGAAATAATACTAAGAGGGGGGGTGAATCAGTATTATTAAGACAAATATTTCCTTTTTCAACTTCAGATAATATATGCTACTTCTATTAATAAAAACCGCGTATATACACAACTTCAGATAGGGAAAACTGTGTATATAAAGCAAACTTATAATTTGATTTATCTTTCAGATGTCATTTATTAATCTGTGAATCAGAAGCAAATAAACAATACTAGAACCAGTGAAACAGAGTAGAAGACAGTCACACACATGAACACAAGATATAAGGAGGAAACCCAATGTGGGTGAAAACCTCCTACTGCAATTCGTCTCTATCTTCTTTTTAATTAGAAACTTCTCTTTACAATGTTTTGCACTGGTGCAGTCTTTACCAGTACGCAGGCTGCAACCTACATAGAGCTACAACTCTCTCTCATTCTCTAGCTTTCCTAGAAGGGAGCTCCAACCCCCTTAGTTCTTGTACTAGCTTGAGATACTAGTACGCAGGCTCCTACCTGTAGAAGGCTGCAACCTTCTCTCTGCTTTCAGGGACCTCTTTTCATAAATTTTCAGAATGGATCCACAAGTAATATCAATCAAACATCAAGTATTTGTGCATCAACCAAACCTCTTTCACCAATCAAAACTGAATCAGATAAACACTTTTCTGTCAACTGTACCCAGAACACAGTAACTGTAATCAAACACCAATTCTGAACCCAGAACACTGCAACAATAAAACAGAAGCATCTAGAACATAAATCAAGATATGTACGCTACTTCACTATTCATCAATCTGGGTGTATACGCTTCTGTCCCTTAACCAACCTGCGTATACGCTTCTTTCATTCACAGAAAAAGCGTGTATATGCACATGTACTTCACTGAACTTGCATATAGGTCTATAAAGGACAATTTATACTTTTAAGCATTCAGACATTAGTTAACCTAGATTTATAGATCAAGAGTGTGCCACATATAACAGATCAAAATCATACAGAGATACCAATGTTCAAGCCTTGATATTTTGATCCATGAATAGTCCTTATCCTTCTTGCACTCAGGTTCCTCCTTCATTCAGATCTAGATCTGCACCATAACCCAATCAACAGCGTTCCAGATCTAGCATGATATCAGATATTCAATTAAATCAGATGATCTCTTGCCACATGATCTCCTTCCTCTTTTATAGTTTAGGCCTTCCACAATACCATGGTCTAAAACCATAATAAACAATACCAAGGGCTCAATACCTGGGGTCAACACATTTGACGAGATGCCATGGTCCAAAACCATAAGTTCAAATTCCAAGGACTAACAACCATGGACCAAAAATAAGTTTCCCACCATGTACACGCTTTTATGTGCATAAAAGTGCGTGTATACACATACGCGTCTTCAGCAAGGTGAACCTGCGTATACAAGATTTCCTTCATTCTGAGCGCCTGAACTGAGATATGATACCAAAGTCTGTTGCCATCAAGGACAACACCTGTACCATAGGGCCACACCTGTGCCAAAATGCCAACAGTTATCGCATGGTTCAAGCTCGTTAAAAAATAAACCTACTAATGAGCAATGTTTCCGCAAGGTTCAAGCCTGTTAAAAATAAACCCGCCTCTGAGCATATGTTCCCCCAGAGTTCAAGCTCATTAGAAAATGAACCCACCTTCAGTAAATAACCTTTGTGATTACCATTCTATCTGTCTTTTGAACCTTGGTTGTGTTCCTGCCATCATCTCCATTCTTTTGGCCAATCATACGCTTCCACTTGATTGCTTACCTTTTTTAGGAACAACTACGATGAGTGGTCCTGTTAGCCACCCTCTTCAAATCACCATGTTTTGGGAAGTTCCAAGCTTACCCGGAACCCATTTCTACCCTAAAATGCCACTCATTCCTAAAAAACGAGTCTCCTTTAAACTCTTTTCAGACTCGTTAAATATGAAAATATTGTCGAGCTATTGGCCTTTCCAGCTTGTTAAAGTGATTGGAAGTGCCACCCCTCCTGTACATTTTAAATCTCTTTTGGACCCAAGGGATTATCTCATGAAAAAGTTTGAGTGCTTGTCTTTTCGGCTCACTAAAGTTATCGAAAACTCATCCCTTTTGTATTATTTTATCCTTTTTTGGACTTAAGGGATTATGCTACGAAAAAGAATTGCTGGAGTTTCCTTTTGATCGCTTTTCAAACTCTCTAAACATGAAAAGGACTAAGTTATCCTTTTAATTAAACTTGTTAAAACAATAGCGACAAGCTTGTCCACCTAGACAAGAATGAGTTTCACTTTAGCTAGGCTCGCTAAAACATAGTGACAGGTTTTCCTGAAGGGAAAATTATAGAACAAGCATATGTTATTCTCCTCACGCTTGACAAAAATAAAGAGGTACTGGTCATCAATGACTCGGGAAAAAGGGAAGAAAACTTGAAGAATTTTATTGGTAGCAGGTCGCTCTTGAACATGACACTTTCACTCCATCACCATGATTGAGTCCGGTTGGGTTATTCCGTTCACTGGTCATATCACCATTGGTCCTCCATACCATCCATATTTTGGGGTTAACGCTACCAATCCATCTCAGTGTCACCAATATGTTCAAGAGAATGCATTCATAGAATTCACCATCCAGTAAATGCCTCATCCACTGCAATACCTTCACCCTTCGTTTTTCATGACCACCATTCCTGAACCTTATATCATCAGATCGTTTTTACCTCCAGAAAATCATTTCCTTCGTTTCATGTTGTAGATGTGGGATACATTACTACCCTCCTATGATGGGTCACCTCTTGTCGACATCAGCTCATTATCCAAGAAGTTGACTTAGGAACAACCCTTTCAGTACTTTGAAGGTTGCATGCCTCAATGGCAAGTTTCTCACTTCTGGCGATAGGTTTACATCAATGGCCTTTGATCGAAAGATTTTGCGTGGTGTTCGACATTGGATCATATATTCACACCATGTAAATTGTGATGTAGTACCTTGAGGGTCATTATCATCATTGATGATTGCCCTCACGCCTGTTAACAACTTACATTATCGGCTGGTAATCAGGCGATGTCTTTCCATGTTCGACTTCAGGACATCTTTCCACATGGATCGACTTGTACATCGGGCGAAGATTGAACGAGTTTGAAGACCCCGGATCTAGTTTCATCCATCTGGGCTGTGATATATTTAGGAATATAAAGACATCAAATGTACATAGAAGCTGCATAGATGATCATCCAAGCTAGGGATGATGACTCTATACATAAAGAATCACCAGTCTACAACTACAGATGATTATTTGTTCTATGTACATGAAAGTGAATTTATAAAGCTGAGCATGGGAATGCCTGCCTCAGCTAGATCATGAAAATAATATGATGATGATGTATTGTATTGTATCTTACACAAGTCACCTTCAAGTTCGAATACCTTGGATCCTCATGATAAAGCATTTCACCCAACATCAAAAGATTTACGAATTCATGCTTTAGGGGGCAATTGTTATAAACATATTTGGGCACTGCCACCCTTAATCTTATATGTTGATAAACCAAGGGCCCTTTAACCCTTAAAAGTGTTGTTTCATACCCTAAAGGATCATGGTCAACTGATTACATCATTCCCCAGAAGTTCCACCTGAAAAACCATTTAGAGCTCGCCAAAACTGGACCATACTAACTAACTGCTCCACTGTCAGGGTGCGATGCATACTGACTTCTAAACTAGCCAGGTACTATGCATACTGAAGAGGCCTTCTATGGGATGAGATGAGTGAGAATGGACAAATGTTCAAGACATTTTGCTAAGTGGATGCTCACAGAATCTTCTAGAAACTTCTCCTATGACACTTGCCTCTCTGAATTTGCCCAAGGATGAGTAAGAGATCCAGGAAATCTCCAAGTGGAACCAAGAACAACAAGTGGAATGACACTAATCAAAAACCCAGAGATGACTCACACCCTTTCAGACATCTATAAATGGATCCCTCATCTGAGAGATCTAGAGGCTGTAATTTTGTAATTTGTAAGGAAGTGCTGATAGTTGTCTTTGAGAAGGACCATTGTATTGTTGGGTGATCTTGCTTTTCATGAGGTGAAGAGGGCTTTGATGCTGGGAGGATGATGCTGGATCAGACAGCTAGGTTGTAATTCCCCCTTCTATTTTAATAAAGTTCTTTGAGTTTTCCTCCATACAATCGTGTCCTTGTGAATATTTTTATTTGTGAATGGCATTGTATGTTCAATGTATTTCTGATTCTGCATTGTTTATGATATAATAGATCGAGATGCTTTGATGGTGTTCTGTTACTTTGTTTCTATAGGTATTCTCTAAGCAGGACAAGTAGGAGAGGAGTTGCAAGCTCTATCAACAGGGAGAGAAATCAAGAAATGATTCAAGCGGAAGATCTAGGTTGGTCTCTTTGCTTCTCTCTTATCTATCATACATAGAGGAAATCACAAATTGCTTCGATTTTTTGTTTCTAGAATAGCTGCTAATCCTAGTGGGACTAACAGGTTGAAAAGACACTAGTTTTCCCAAAAACAGTTATCGCAAGTCATATGTATATCGGCCCCACTCCGTTGTACTACTCTGATGTGATATTGCGATGCGACTTGTTGCAATCACATATCGCATAAGCCCCAGGCCATTGGTAAGTGCTCCCGTGTGTTTCTTTGATGTAATATTGTGAGTTAACCCGGGTCCCCGATCTACGCGCTTGATCGATGGTCCTCATTGACCGCACTGATCGATGTCACAATATTTATGTGACAGCCTTTGATAGCCTCCAATAGCCTCCACCGATTGCGATATGCCGATCAGATCTGGACCATTGATTGGCCAGATCTGACGGCTCCTATACATCACTGTCCAACCCTCCGATAGGCTCTATTTCCACTATTTCCTTGTGTTTTTCGCTCTCGATAGTGTAATCTGCCATTTTTAAAGGTTCTTCTTATGCGATAGTTTTGGATGTTTGAAGACTTAAAGGGTGTTTAGGATCCATTTTGGATCAATTATTTAGAGAATTTTCTTTAGGTAGAGGAAAACATGAGATGATATTTATTTCAAAAATATTATATTTAATTTATTTTGAAGATATAACATCTAAGTAGAATAAGCATAACTTTTAAGTAAACTTGTGTGTATTTGAAAATGTTTTCTATTATATTTGTATATATATATATATATATATATATATATATATATATATATATATATATATATATATATATTGGTTTTTGGATTTTAAAATTATTTTTGTATAACTAGTATATCTTAAAAGTTAGATCCCCAGATCCAAGTGGCCACATGCCCCAAGCTACTTGCATCGATGAGGAACGACAACGCCCTCCACTTAGAATCTGTCATTCCCCTCATACCATAGATGGACTCCACGAGCATTAAATTAGGTAGCCTAGCTCCTTGAGGCTTACTCTCGCACGCTTGTATTAAGCCTCACTTGCCTCTTCCCAGCGTATAACTCCTTGATCCATGTAAACATTGCGCTACATCCCTCTTTTCATCCTACTCAAAGCCTATTACCTCTATCTCACCAACCCTACCTTTACAACCTCTGCCTCCTTTAATCCTCATTCACCATCCTCCACTTGATGTTTCTCCACCATGAACTGAGAGAGAGGTATGGGCCATCGTGCTAGCCAAGGAAGGGGAAGAGGACACCCCCCGACCACCTTTTATGACAATGCAACAAAAACTCTATTAAGAATTGGAATCCATCCTTATATAGGACGCTAGGTGCTCGAATCTTAGGAGAAAGAAACTTGTCATGACATGCCTATGCTTTGGGCACTCCACAATCTACTAGCTCGCCAACTCAAGGAGCGCAAGAAGGAGAAGTCATTGGCAACCTGTTGGATCGTGGAGCTCTCAGCTTACCACATTCATGCTTCCTCCTCTCTCAAAAGGACTGTCTGTGACCTGGATATTGATTTCCACCCAACATTGTCATCGTCCTCCCCAACTCCCTTGCCTTCCAATTCTCTACCCATGCGCTTAGCCTTTCCCCACATTTTCATGGCCCATACTTTTCAAACCTCTCATGTTCCTAGAGAATTAGAACCAACTCTACCACCATCCTCTACTCAAGCCCTGGTCCTCTCTGCTTCTCCTCCTTGCCCTAGTCCTAACAACTGCTACATATTTGAGGAGAACCTGGACAAAGTGGGAAATGTAGCAAGGTCCTCTAGTGCAGCTTCGACTTAGCTCCAGAAGGTCGACTCATCCACAAGTTCTCATTAGATTCTCAAGTTTCAATGATTCTTCGGTGGTCCATTTTTACCTCTCAGATCCTCCGTTTTGGCGAGTCAATAGGTTTCCCAAAGCTACTAAGTTCAAATTTTGGACAATTTTCACTATTTTGATCACTTGTTTCAATTTGGTATTTCAATTTTCTATCTCTAGTTTCCCCTCCAAGGGCTAGAGGATACTCTATGTCTTAATATCTAGTTTTCGCGCTCAAGGGAAGATTTTTTTGACAGGTGAAGGGCTCAAACCCCCCATGTGCTCCATACCATAGACCAATGCTAATATACATGCTTACCATATATATATATATATATATATATATATATATATATATATATATATATATATATATATATATATATATATATATATATATATATATATATAGATATATATATAGATATATATATGGAAAAAAGAAAAGTCATAATTAAGTGAAAGTAAACATATTTCTCAAATATAAATGGAATGTTTTATTTTAATGGTTTATGAATAAATCATGGGGAATCTATTTAATAAGTTCCATTTGATTCTTATTTGCTTATTTATAAATATTAGTCATGTGTCTAGAACAAATACAAAGGAGCTACTAGTAGACTAGTTGTTAATAGACATATGGTGGAAAAACATAGCCAAGGTTATGGTGGGAAAACATATACAAGGGTGGTGATACATTCATTCAACATTTCATTACGAAGAGACACATTTCCCTATAACTCAAATTGTTTATGGAGGAAATGAATTTTCATCACATTTTAGTCCACAAGCATGTGTGATGGAATTAAATCTATGGAGTGTTTCATCCAACATACTTTCAAACTATTAGTGATAAATTGAAGTGGTATTGATATTGAATGATTGAACAAGATTTATGACAAAGGGAATGATCATTTTTTGTAAAGCAGGTATGCACATTAATGTTATTTAAAGTCTTCTATAAAAATATCAAAATAAATAATTGCCTTTCCATTTGAATAAATAATTGAGAGAGTGTACAAGGAACATGTGAATAAGTTGTAAAGGTTCATTTGACCCCTTCATCCATGTTATTGTCTCTCAGATGTCTATTTTTATGTGCAAAATCCTAGATAAATTTAGATAACTAATTTCTAAATTTTAACTAAAAATAAAATAGAAGCCCTTGTCACCCGATTTGAATATGGGGTAACTAAAACAATGAATATGCATAAACTCAAATGCACTAGATGAAGATTCTAAAGTTTATCATATAACAAACTACACTAATGAGGTGGTGAGTTTTGAGTTATGTTGACATATGAGCAAGTGGGGTCCCTATTTCTAATGTTGTGGATGTGATATGGAGCTCTTTTTCTGTTGAAGTAAAATTGGAATTAGAAGTACTACTACTAGCCTAGATCCATCTTAACTCCAGATCTACCAACTATCGAGAGATATCAAATCTATTTTCACTCTAAAAGAGGTTTGCATCTTAAGATATTTGAGTCCTCTTGGCACTTGTACATCTAGAGTTAAGATGGATATATGTTGGTTTAATTTCTCCCTTTAAATAGGCTATATTCCACATGAATACCGTATGTCATTTTTAATTTTATTTCATTATTTTTCCTTCTACTTTCATTTTTATTTATTTTGTTTTATTTTGACTAAGCTAAAATGTTTACATTACATTACATTAATATTTTTATTTAATTAAATTTTCATTTATTTTTATTTTTATTGTATAGAAAATTACAACATCTCTACCATACTAGGAGGGAGAGTGCCTCTCAATGTTATAGAAATAATAATAAAATCCAGAAAATTGGAATAGGTATGGCATACATATTTAAATCAAACATTTGTTACATACTCCAAGGTAAATAAGAAAGATGTATAAAGGATGTATATATGCAAGATAGAAAAGAAGTCTTCTAAATATCAATTAGTTGAGTTTAGGGAGAACAAATATCATACATTCATGTCATTTTTACTTACCCGTGAGGAATTAAAAGTTCATTCAATTGAGACCTCACATCGAGGGTAGGTACAATACTCTAACTAGTAGACACAATATTGTTGAGCATTATAAATACAAAGCTAATCATAGAATATTTAATATGTCAGTCTGAGTTGCGTAAGCTTTGAGGCGCAACACAGTAAATTCCAGAAGAAGACCTTAGAAATCTGTGAAACCTTTTTACTATCAATCAAGCTCTTACAAACAATTCAAAGACATCACTCAGGAAACAAAACTTTCAAAGTAAGAAAACACACAAAGATCCTACTCCTAGCTCCTCTTCTGGTTTGAGCAACTCCTGCAAAAATCTTGCCTCAGTTATCCTGGGGACAAGGGGATGTAGGTCTCATTCAAACCTTTAAGCTGAAAATCCACTCTGGAAATAAAAACGGCAAAACTGTCCTAATTTCTTCTCAAATATTGCTGCAACACTATGAAATAAAAGGAAAGGAAGCACATAAATCAAAATTCAAGTTCTTTTCAATTAAGTTTGACACTCTTTAGTAGAAATAATGTTGCCTACAAAAAAAAATTATGAATGTAGAGCCACTCCATACGAGTTCAAAGTATATCATGGTCATTTAAAGAAAACTATTGAACATTGTTGCAATGAAAATATGCTAAACTTAAACATGAATCTCAGTTGTGGATGAATTACTTTTCAAAGGAGTAAAGGATATAATGATCAGTTCTGATGAAATACCAGGGTTTACTCATGAAAGCATTTATGGCTTGTATGCAATCTTGACCAGAGATAATCTCAGATAATCAATTTGACATTTGGAAACTTCACAAGCTTAATTTATTAATCCAAGCATAATACATCGCTTCCATACTTAGGTATCTTAATCGTATTTTCATTGAATATTTCACATACGATGAGATCTCTAGTGGTGATTTTATGCCAACTCTGACATCATAACAGTGATATCCTTAGCATGTAATCAAAGGAGATATAGAGTATTGAAATTGTATACAAAAAAGAGACTCCTTAATGTTGTTCTCACTCAAACTTCCAAACAAAACCCTGGTTACCACTCATATCAGTGCATTTCAAAAAGAAAATAATAAAATACAGATTAATGTAAATGTAATACTAACCAGATGCACATATATTATCACCAGTACAACAAAGTAAATATGAATAGAAGATTAAAGAAATTAAATCTTATATCTATGCTAGTAGTCACATCACATCAGAGCAGGAAACAAAAAGGTATAAAGAGATAGGGGACAACAATTGGGATGGTGGGCCCAAACCATCCAAATTGTTGTCCCTAAAAGAGGAGAATCACAACTCTAGCAAAAGAAACAACAAAAAATATAAGTTTGATATAAACTTGTATTAGGTATCATGAAATCTATTACATGAGTGTAATCAAGCAGAACTTAATCCCAGTGGTCCCCTTTCTAGGATCATCCCATTAGAACAAAATATCCCCTTCATCTTCCCTCTATTGCCTATTATCCCTTACATTACAAGCTCCTCAAATTTATAGCAACAATGCCTCCTAATTCTCTGGATCATAGATTAAACATCATATACATTTTTAAAGTTTTTAATTTGATCTGAATCCATACAAAGAAAAGGCATTCTTGACTTAGAAATGAATTGTTAATGATCTGACAATGAACAACTAACTGGCAGGATTGTTGCTATTCGTGTGTAGGAAGATTGTTGTTCATAGAAGAAAGTTGACCCAATATTTGACCATGAATCTCATGCTTGTTCGAAGAACCTAGGCATGGTTAGAGAAACACCATACCATCTCCAACCTTCACTTGACAAAACCCATATGCTTAATTCTCCTCACGACAACTGGATATATGATAATCATGGAGGTGGGAACAAGAACTGCACTACATGAACTAGAAATATGTTGTTAGAACGAGAACTGTACTAATTGAACAAATACTGCACACCTGTCACAAGAATGACCTCCACATAGACATTATTAGTGACATTTCCACATAAATTCTCTTAAATCATTAAGAACAAAGGAAATTCATCAAATAATAACATATTACCTCATCATGCCTATATAATAGCTTGAAAATATACAAAAGGATGATAGTAACTATAAAATCCAGGTGAAGACATAAGAGATCTCGGGCAAAAAGATGTAAAAATATATACAAAATGGAGGCTCGACATACCCCCACACCAATCTCCTTGCATGTCCTCATGCAAGCCAAACCTTAAGACAAAGACCAAAATTTTCAAAAATATGAGGTTGTGTCCCTCTACAGGTGCCCAACTGCATTGAGTGAAATATTCAAATTCCTTCCTCCCCTGTCTCTAGTTTCTTTAATTCACTTTTTTAATATCTTGTTGTGAACAACATATTGTTTAGCTCATTTGATCCAGTTCTTATCCAACTTCATCAACTTCTTGTTCTTAACACTCAACTTGTCATTTTTATGCTACAATTTAGTATGGTGTGCTCTCAATTTTTCATTCTCCCCTTTTATGTGTCTCTCAAGGACAATGAACTCCTATATTTCCCCCTTCAACCTCTTGATTGTCCTATCTTTCTTCTTTAATACAGAGTGATCAATGGGATCTTTTAACTTTTGTTGATTAGTGGAGTAAACATCAACGATGTATACTATGTGAGGATCAAATGGAAAATCAAATCTTGTATTTACCTCTGTCATAGGAGTTTCAAATTGATTTGTTTCTTCTGTAGGGATTTTAAGTTGGTCTACTGCAGGGCTTTTAATTTGATTTGTATCTATAGCGGGGTTGTTAATTTAATTTGTGTTAGCTGTTGGGTTTTTAATTTGATCCATGAAATTTGCAGTAAACTCATAAAATCTATGAATTTTATCTTTCCCTTTATCAAAGGTACCTACAATATCCAACATCATTTCTTCTCCCTCTTGTTTTGGATCCAAATCAACTTTTTTAGGTTCTAGGGTTTTAGAAGGTGGTTGAATAACTTTCATCATACTTCGTGAAATCATTTGATGAATGACATGGGTTTGAGTTTTAAATGATGGAGTTACAGGGGTTTCAATTTTTCTCTTCCTTGAATTTTTAGGGTATGTGGAGAAAATGACATTCAATTGATTACCCTTGGAATATTTTATGCCTCATGTGTTTCAGGGTTAGGATGGTTGTTTGATTTCTCCATGACTGTTATAAACCTATTTTGTTGCAGGAATTCATTCCAACTATCATTCCTAACCCTTAATTCATCTATAATCAACAACTTAATGAGACTGTAATGATAAAGGCTAGTATAAGGGTTTTTGACAACTTTACGAACCCCTTGAGACATATTTTTTGAACTCATTAATAGAAAATAAGGAACATTAATCCTCTGCTCTCCCGTGAAATGCAATAACAAGCTAATGTGATATAGAAAAATTGTCACATAACTGCCCTCACACATCAAATATTTCTAAAGAATAAACAAGAGGTTTCACCATTCATCCTTAACCCACAAACATGGTACTCCTTTTGCCCAGTTAATCTTTTGGTGCCTTGTTTTGAGAAAATTCATGCTCAAGTGTTTATTAATTCCTTTTTTTTTTAACCATTTAATCCCTTCTAAGGGTAAGCTAATTGATTGAGTGATAGTTTTCTCATTCACAGTCATGACCTAATATCTAATTCAAGCTACTTTGTTGTCAAACCCTCATGCATAATGTAGAGAAACTTCATCATTTGACCCTTGAAACTTGCCAAGAAAATTATGCCACCCTTCTACAATCAACCTCTGTTTACAAGCATTATATTTTGGACTTCTCTCTAGCTCCATGGATGAAGGCTCATGGTGATCGTATTTTAATTTCTCCATGACTCTTAAAAACACTTGAATAGGGGTGCACAATGGAAAACAAAGGTAAACTTTAACAATTAATTTGAATAGTCTATGGAATAAAATAGTTGTAAATGGGTTGAAAAAGACTCATTTGATCTTCATTCATGACATAATTACCCCAGTTACCAACAATAATAAGCATTGAATAATGAAATAAAATCAATAGAGTTAGTATACAGGGAGCATCATGCAATTATCACAGAGAATAGTGATAGTACGAGGTAACCATTACAAAGTTGAGAGCATTGTAATAACAATAAGAGTAATAATCCCATAGGATAATGAAAATCTCGAATGATAATCCAAGTGTATAAAGATAATGATTACAAGACCAGGGAATTAATCATTTATTTTGGAAGTCCTTACACATACACTTAACATGATCATCACAAGAAATATTTCAATATGATTCCATCTAGCAATCGCATCATAATTTTTTCCCATCATACATCAAGTATACCATTGTCCCTCAAATTTCATCAAAGGTATAAGGCATGGATTGGAATACTTAAATATAAACCTTGCTATGACATATGACGAACACTGCATGAGCAAGAATACAAAATAAGAGTGACAACATTTAAAGTGTTATGATCCATCATTAAACTAGACCAATGTTTACCAGGATCATGAAAAAAACATCATCAGCAGGGAAGAAAAATATAACAGTACCCAATATATCAAGCCTCATCACCATAATCATCAATAGAGAATTGAGGTGCTCATCAAGTCTGCAACATCAATGTTAAGATCTTCATAAAGGCATCAAGGGTGGGCATGTCCAATGTGCAAGGAAAGTAAAATTATTAGGGGTAGGCATCTTTGATGTGTAAGGAAGGCCATCATGCAACAAGATCTATGACATATTTTTCTTTGAAAAAAATAATTTGAATTGTTCACAATTAAGTGCAAACTAGAACATTATCTTATTAGGAGAGTGGTAATCATGCTAAAAACTATGGCATAAGAGCCCGTAGGTTAGCTTCCCTTGCATCAACAAGATGAAAAATGCATACCTGGACTTTCTAATTTACCATCAACATTTACAAGCCTTCCAGTTACCATAGTATATTTCCCATGATCAGAGGATGGTCGTCAATATGTGTTTTATTTTATTTTGAAAAACAAATCCCTGCTAAAAAATATTCAAAATTTAGAGAAAAAGAGGAAAGCACTAAAGCCATCATGTGACCAGACTTATAGAGACACCTGCAGGTAATATTATCCATACTTCTATCAATACACATTGGTTCCCACCAAACATCTTGTGAGCAATTCTCAATCAGTAGTTCATCATTATAAGTACCTTGTTATAGATAAAAGTGACTTTTAATGTTATGGTATCAAAGAAGGAGAACATAAAATAGGGTAAGATGATACGTTCACATATAGATCAATGAATCCTTTTTCTTTCACTCTGAATCTTGTAGCCATCCAGGTGAAAAACTGAAGCTCTTCTTGTTCAAGCACAATGAATTACCTGCACTAAGGGTCTTAGATCCATGAAAATTTCTTTATTTCTGAAGGATAGAACTCCAAAGCATGATACATGAAGGATCTTAAAGCTATTCTCCAAGAGATAAGATATCGAGTTCAGGGAAAGACAAGGACGACCAAGTAAATCATAGTGTACAATTAACTTTAATACCACAGGCATTGCCATTATTACCCGCAGGCATCTATAGCCTCGACAGGGATGCCTTTTAACCCAAAAAAAATTGTGTGTCCCATTTATTAGATATAGATTAAGATTCATTTAAAACAATTCCCTTTAGTTTATAAATTAGTTGAAATCTATTGTCCTGGCTTAGTAACCAGTTAACGATAGTGCCATTCGTAAGAAATAACAAGAATGAATAAGTTGGCTCATGATGAGACCTCTTGTATTCCATATTTTCACCTGAAATCCATTACCCTGGCTTGGTGACTAGTAGCAGTAATGCCATTCTCATTAGGAGTGATGATCATGCTAGGTCAACTCGTAACGAGACCTCCTATCCTTCAATTAAATCTTTTATCTCAAAATAAACTCTGATTAAGATTAACCTTAAATAGGTTCCTTGATATGTTACTTAATAGGTGGGGAGGTAGATCTTCTCCTTAAGAGCAAGGGATGGTGTGAAAAGTTTTTAATGACTAATCTTTACTAGTTGGTTTTGCTACCCTAAAGAATCATTTTAAAGAAAGCATCTCAGATAATGACTGAAAGGTCTCTAGAGCTAATCATTCTAGGGTTATTGTGAAATCTCATTGGGGTTTTATAGGAGTGGTCTGCCATAGGAGGTTTTTTAACAATACCTTCTTGAAGATACTTAAAAAAATATTTCTCGGATAATAGCTCATTAGAGTGACTAAGATAGAAATAGGATTTTAAGCTTATGACTAGGAAGTAACAAACATAATGGTGAAAAATCCCCCTCACTGACTCAATGAATGATCTTAACTAGACAATACAAAAAGAAGATAACCAATCAATCATAGTCACTTTACAAAATAATGAGGTATTAGAAGTGAATCATACTTGACAAGACTTACCATAGATGCACATGTCAACAACCAATGGTAATCAAAATAAATTTCAACAACTATGCTTTGGGAGTTGCAACCTTAGTAATGTTGTTGTAACAATCTTTATTCAAGATAAGGGATATGTTTTTTTTATTCCTTCTATCCTACCCTATCCTAAAAAGAGGAATATCTACTTCAAGTGTAGGAGTACTTCCAATGCAACCATGTGTGTAACAAAAGGACAATCCTACTCATGTTCAAACTTGAAAAATATACTCGAGAAAATACTAGAACATGAGGAACTAGCTGCATTGAATAATGTGATGCCAAGAGCTATCAAATGATGAAGGAAGAATGTATGTTGACAATCATTTGAAACCAAGCTTCAATGGGATCAACATATTCTTGGTAATTTGATTCATAAGTAATAGTTGGTGTATCCTCCTTTATTATGTCATGCGAATCTTCCAAGTCTTTTTGATTACCTTCTAGAACACAGGCTGGATCAAATGATAAAGACAATGGTGGATTTTCAATCTCTTCTTATGTTGGTCTCTCCTCATCAAATATGATCCATGATTCTTCAGTCTTCCCAATACAATCCTTTGAATCTTGTGGGGAAATAATTTTTTTTTTTATTGCTGCAAAAATATGTTCTTCCTGAGAAGTGGAGACTCTAACTGTTACTAGAATTTGAGAAAGTTCTTGGAGTAGCATATTTGATCAAGCTACTTTGAATTCCTCTCGTACTAGATGGTAGGTCCTGTTAGCACATGGACTAGTTCATGAAGGGTTGGGGGGGGTGTATTTATAGCACCCAAAAATATTTTAGAAAAATAAACAATCATACATAAAAGGAACACATTCAAAAAGAAATCTAGCATGTACTGGGGGGTTCTCACGCTGTCAATACTCTGTTGATAGGATTTTCCTAGTCCTTTCCATGAATATGCTTCAAAAGAAAACAAAATCTTGTTGAAAATAAGGTAAAGGAGAAAACAAAATTGTGGTAGGTTACTAAAGTCGTTCCCTAAGCACCTCCCTGAAAAAGGCACCAAAATGTTGAGGATTATAAATAGAAAGCTAATGTTACAACATTTAATATGTTAATCTGGGTTGTGTTAGCTTTGAGGCGCAACATAGGAAATTCCAGAAGAAGACCTCAGAAATATGTGAAACCTTTTTACTATCAATCAATCTCTTGCAATCAATTCAAAGATATCACTCGGGAAAAAAAAGTTTCAAAGTAGGAAAACACACAAAGATCCTACTCCTCACTCCTCTTCTAGGTTGAGAAACTCCTATAGAAATCCTGCCTCACTTATCTAGGGGACAAGGGGATGTAGGTCTCATTCAAACCTTCAAGCTAACAATCCACTCTGGAAATGAAAAGGGAAACATTGTCCTAAGTTATTCTCAAAGATTACTGCCACGCTCTGAAATAAAAGGAAAGGAAGCACTTGCATCAAAATTCAAGTTCTCTGCAATTAAGTTGAACACTCTTTAGCAGAAATAATGTTGTCTATAAAACAAATTTATGACTACAGATCCACTCCATATGAATTCAAAGTCTATCCCAATCCTTTAAAGAAAACTATCGAATGATGATGCAATGTAGAGTTGCTAATCTTAAACATGAATCCGAGTTGTGCATGCATTAGTTTTCAAAAGAGTAAAGGATGCAATGATCAATTTTGATGAAATACTAGGGTTTACTCATGACATCATTTATGGCTTGTATGCAATCTTGACTAGAGATAATCTCAGAGAATCAATTTGACATTTGGAAACTTCACGAGATTAATTTATTAATCCAAGAATAACACATCATTTCCATACTTAGTATCCTAATCATATTTTCATTGAAAAATTCACATATGATGAAATCTGCACTGGTGCTTTTATGCCAACTCTGACATCATAACAGTGATGCCCTTAGCATGTAATCAAAGGAAATACAAAGTGTTGAAATTGTATATAAAAAAGGGCTCCTTACCATTGTTCTCACTCAATATTCCAAACAAAACCTTGGTTACCACTCATATTAGTGGATTTCAAAAAGAAAATAATAAAAGAGAGAATAATGTAAATGTAATACCAACCAAATGCACATATATTATCACCAAAACAAAGTAAATATGAATATAAGATTAAAAAAGTTCAATCTTAGATCTATGTTGGTAGTCACATCGCATCAGAACAGGAAGAAAGGATATCTAAAGTGACAGGGGAGAACGGTCGAGATGGTGGGCCCAAACCACCCAAATAGTTGTCATTAAAATAAGTGAATAATAACTAATGTAGTTACTAATAAAATGGGAACTATTGTTGGGTGTGGTTTTCTACCTATTTTCTACACATTCTTTCCCCTGTTTTTACCTTTCTATCCTCCAAGCCTATGCCCTTATATGACCAAACTCCCTATTTTCTTACATTTTTAATCCATTTTACTGTCATGTTACTTTTTAATATTTTACCGAATAATATGAGGCTTTATTCCTTTTCATGGCTAACTGGGAGAGCATTGAAGAAGTATTTTGGTAAGTTTATCTTTTTAGGTGTTGGATCATGAGAACGAAGTTATGTAACAGCCATGCAACAAGGATTAAATACGGGAAAGGGTAGAACAGTTAACTGTTACACCCCGAGTAATGTTACAGGTTGCTGTTACACACTTGCTATTGTTACAGATTGTTGTTGTTACAGATTTTTGTTACACATTGGATGTTGTTACACCTGGCATGAATCCGTCATCATGCCAACAGTGTCATCGTCAGTTATGATGAGTCATCCCAAAACCACCATTCACTCAATGTTGTTGCACCGAATTTGGAAATGTGGGTATTATTCCACATCACAACGGTCGATAGTAGGGATTGTTTATTTTTGAAGCAACAAGACTCAAGCAGTTGCAACTGATGTATATTTATTTAACAATAGGTTGTAACTTCTTTATTTTTGATCAGCATGAGAATTGAGAGATTCTCATGACTGATCTACTTTCTAATTTTTGGGTTGTAATAATTATAAAAGACTTGAATTTTTATGTATCAATAGACAAAATATAGAAGAGTACCGTTACTCTGTCTCTGTAATTCTGAATTTATTTTAATATCGATTAACATAGTGATGTTGTTACTGCTTTCCAACTAATTCGATAATCAATTTCATGTTCTTCCTACGCCCTATTAAGGAGGAAGGGCCCTCCTCTTTGGCAGGGATTGCAGTGATATAGGTAGTGTACATTCTAGTTTAGTTCATTGATTTATGGTTTCTCGTTGTTGCTATACAAATCATGGATTACATTTGCTGTCGTTTCTATTTATCTTATGTTGTTACAGTGAGTTAATCGAAGAGTGGTAGTAACCAGCTGGAATAAATGTTAGTTCTTGTGTGGTGTGCCTTTACCTTAATAGCTGCAAGTTGTGGTTTTTATATCTACACGTATGTTTTGATTCAACAATTTAGATCAGCAACACCCTTTTATAGTTTTCTGCATTTTCTTCTGCTTGGCTAGAGTGTATCGACATAGATAGTGTGAAATCCATTGAAATAGCAAGACGTACCCTAGGTTGACAATTAATGTTGCAGTTTGAGTCAATTAAGGTTGATTACAACAACACTACATTTTTGCGTCGTTTCCAGGGATGGCAAGTTGATGATACAGTCAGGCAAGTTGCTTGTTTGATATGGAGTGCTCCTAGTCCACGGTTGCTGGGTGGTAAGACGAGAGGTAAGAACCTGCGAATCACTCTAATATACTTAGGTGGGATCACCATTATGATTAATAGGAAACTTAGGATATTTTGATGCTTTGTTAGTGTGTCTTTAGCTCTTTAGTCACTAGGCGGTAAGACGAGAGGTAAGAACCTGTGCATCGCTTTAACATACCGGGGTGGGCTCACCACTTCCAAATACTAAGGCTCTTAAAATGTTATTTGATACACATAGGGTCCATGTGTACACTTGTAGGACTTACAGAGACACTGAAATCACCCCCACTCTAATAAGTCATAGGAATGATAAGTCATAAAAGGGAAACGAAGGGTGAAGATTTGGGAAGGAAGACATTTATCCAGGAATTAATCTCGAAGGTAGAAAAATAAAATTCTAGCTCTCAAAGGAATGCAAGGAAAATAGTGCCATAGAAGGTTGTTACTCCCATAGAAAAAGTAGAAACCTCCAATCTCTCCATCTCGGGACTATATCATTCTAAGGCTAGCACTTATACCCCCAATATTAACGATTTGATTGATGAGCAAGAAGGGGAAGTTTGTAGCCAGAATTTGAGGACCGAGGGGGAAATTGGACACCTGAGATTGAAAAGCACCTATTTATTTATCAATATCTGGATATGGGTAGTGCAGTGAAATAGCCAGCCCCAGGGGTATTTGAGGCACTAATCACATCTGCAGGGCCATCACAAATGCAGTTCGAAGAACATCTTCTACAGAGAGGGTTAGAAGAATTAATCATGGGAGACAACAATGATAACAACGCTAAAATAGACACTACTATCACTACCTTTGAGTTCCCAATCAGGAATATCGGAGGTGAAGCTCCTATGAAAAATATTACTCTATCATCCTTACCATCCTTCCATGGGATGACTATGGAAGATCCAGATACATTTCTATTTGAGTTTGATGTCCTATGTAGAAGTTATATTTATATAGCAGATGCTCAGAAGTTAAAGCGATTTCCTGCTATCTTAAAAGGAGTAGCCTTGAGATGGTTCATGGGTTTAGGCCCCACTTACATTTCAACGTGGAATGCTATGAAGGAGATGTTCTTGGCAAAGTACCAAGACTATTGTAGGACCAAGGACTTAAGGGAAGAGATATTCAAAATGACACTGAAGGAGGAAGAAAGCTTGGAAGATTATGTGGAATGGTTCCACTACAACCTACAGACGTCTAAACACAACAATTTAGACCCAGAAATATTGAATACTATATTCATCAAAGGAATGAGGGATGACTGCCTTAACACCCTGAACCTATTAGGAAAAGGGGATATATCACAAGAGCCATTTGCTGAAATTATAAAGCTCTGCCTATGATGCTCTCGAGGATTGTCTAAAGGAAGAAGTATAATTCGAGATGCCTCTGTTCGCATACAAAAATTTGGAGGCAGAGTAACTAGAGCGGAGATCGGAAATTTGTTTGAAAATTTCAAGACCAATATCGTTAGTACTCTCTCGGCCCAGATAACAACATCATAGAAAAAAAAGACACAAGTAGAAGCTAATACACCCCTGGTCGTGTTCTGTCCAACTTTTCGAAAGAAACATCCTCACAGGGCATGCAAATTAAAGAAGATCAACTTGTGTAATATATGCAACCTAGATCATTCGACAGAGAATTTTCTAGAGCTTCCTAGACTAAAGACTATACTCATAGAACCAAGTGAAGAGGTGTAGGCCTATTACTTCATCGCACCAAGGAGGCCATGGAAACCAAAACCTCCAAGTATGTCTCAAGACTTTTCCTTTTTCAATTCATGGAACAATGCATATAATAACCAACCATATCCATGTAAATATTTAGCCACTCCTTCAAATCAGTTCCCTTCACCCTAGAACCAATGGTCTCCATCTCCTCCTATTCAATATCCTCAATCTCAACCATATCTATGGAACTAGAATTGGAGAGGAAATTCCTAGAATTTAGCTCTTCCTGCACCACCCATGCACCAACATCTGTAGTTACCTCCCTTCCAAGCTCCTGCTCCTCCACCACCTGTGTGACCCAAACTACCTATGCAACCAAACTCAAACCCAAACAATAAAGCAGATCAGGGCATAGGGGCTCCTATGACCTTCCATGCCTACCTTATTACCCCCATGGAAATTAATGAAATACAATTGCGATCGGGCATGGTAATTCACCCCAATCAATCCCCTATCATTACAGAGGAGGATTGTGAACCATTCAGAGGAGAAGCCAGAGGTTCTGAGGCGGATATTGCGCATACAAAAACTGCTATAGAGGAAGCTGTTACATATGTAACAACCAACCCATGAAGAACTATTTCATTTGTAACATCTAATTCGGGGAAGGTTGATACACCTGTAACAACAATTTATATTGTTGTTATGCAGGACCCCCGTACCCTCAGAGATTAGCCAAACCTAGGATGACTTCACAACTTGAATCTGATTTTCTTAAGGAGTTGCAAAATTTGTATGTATGAATTCCTTTGCTGCAAGCCCTTAAAGAAGTACCCATATATGCCAAGACAATGAGATATTTGTGCATCAAGAAACCTGGGAGGAAGCCTAAAGACCCTGCCACCATACATGTGATAGGAAATTTATTCGAATTAATGTCTGCTCAGCCTCTCCTTACTAAGTACAATGATCTAGGAAATCCTACAGTCACTCTCTACATTAATGATCAGCCCATAGCCAATACATTGATTGATCTTGGGGATTCCATTAATGTAATGACGAAAGATCTCTTTATCACTCTCTAGCTATAGGGATTTAGACACACTCCCATTATCAGGAATTTGTAGTCAGGTCCCGTGTTAAACCCAAGGGGATGTTAGACGATATAGCGATTATGATAGTTTCCTAGAGATATCTGGCTGATTTCCTTTTCCTACAACCCAAATCCAATTTCGGGGGGAATCCTTTGATCCTAGGGAGACTTGGCTGGCCACTGTGGATGCATCTATAGGCTGGAGGACAGGATCCATGGTGATCTTGGATGGCCAAGCAAGACAGGACCTTAATCTTTATCCCCCAAAACCAAATATGGATGTGTACAACCCTTGGTGAGATGAGTATGATCCTGAGTTAAATATTTCCTTACCACTCCTCACTCAGGGGAAAGCCCAGTATTTCAAAGATGAGACAAAAGATGGTGTTATTAATGGCTTTATTAGTAATTCACATTATGTTGCTTCTATTAAAAATGCAAATGAGGAGGAATAAGTGGAAGATATATATTTTTAACAAATGAGAACTACTCTGAATATTGCTAGTAGTCCAATTGAGATTGAATCTGGAAAGTTTTTGAATGCTAATCCCAATTTTACTGTTGAACTGAATCGACGGATGTTACACCTGTTACAGAAGTATAAAAAGAACTTTTCATGGGATTATACAGATATGAAAGGGATCCACCCTAACCTATGCACTCATCATATTTATTTGAAGGATGGATGTAAACCAGTTAGATAGCCACAGTGCCGCATGAACCCTGTACTAAAGGAAGTGGTGAAAGAATAACTACATAAAATCCTAAGTGCTAATTTTATTTATCCAATATCTGACAGTCGGTGGGTATCACCGCTTGTCATCGTTCCTAAGAAGAATGGAAAGTGGAGAGTCTGTGTTGATTATAGAGAACTCAACAAGGCCACTCAGAAGGACCATTTTCCATTACCATTTATAGATCAGGTCCTTGATACTCTCTCCGGAAAGAAATTATTTTCAATTTTAGATGGATTTAGTGGCTACAATCAGATACAGATTGCCCTGGAAGACTAGGATAAAACAACCTTTACCTGTCCTTGGGGAACCTACGCATATAGAGTGCTACCTTTTGGGCTCTGTAATGTGCCAACAACCTTTCAAAGGGAAATACTGGGAATTTTTCTGACTTATTGAATGACTGTCTGGAAATCTTCATGGATGATTTCACACCTTATGGAGATGCAGTTGAAACAACATTAGTCAATCTGGAAAAAGTTCTAGAGCGATGTGTACAGACTAATGTTGCCTTGAGTATTGAGAAATGTCACATGATGATGACTGAAAGGATCGCTCTTGGACATTACATTTCTACTGATGGAATTAAGGTAGACATTGTAAAAATAAAGGTAATTCTAAAAATCCCAACCCCAAAATGCAGAAAGAGGTACGTAGTTTTTTGGGGCATGTAGGGTATTATAAAAGATTTATAGATTTTTTTTCATGAATTGCATCACCATTATTTTCCTTGCTCATGAAGGATGTTGATTTCTTGTGGACAGGGAAGTGTGAGAAGGCCTTCTTAAAGATGAAATGTTGTGTATCAGTAGCTCCGGTCTTGTGAGGACCTAATTGGGAACTGCCATTTCACATAGCTACGAATACATTGGATATTACTGTAGGTGCTATTTTGGGCCAACTGGAGGATAAGAAACCTTACGCTATTTACTACATAAGTAAAAATCTAACTCTAGATGAGCTCAACTACACAAGGACTAAAAAGAAGTTCTTAGTAGTCGTGCATGCCATCAATAAATTCCAGCATTACATTACCAGATATCAAGTATTTATACACATTTACCATTCTTCCATTCATTTTTTAGAGAATAAGCCAATTTCAAATGGTAGGATTACATGTTGGTTATTGTTGTTACAAGAATTTGATATCACTATTGTAGATAAGCCTGGAAAGGAAAATGTAGTAGCTGACTTTCTTTCTAGGCTAACTATTGATGAAATTTTCTCTCATACTAAAGATTCTTTCCCTTATGAATATCATTTTTCTATTTCTACTTACTCACCTTGGTATGCAGATATAGCCAATTATCTTGCTGCTGGGAGGTTTCCCCAGTATTTGTCCTCCAAGGAGAAAAGGAAAATCATACAACAAAGTGCTACATATACCTGGATAGATGGGAACCACTACACACTGGACCTGACTTCCAGATTATACGTTGTCTTAGAGAGGACGAGGTCTTTGATATCCTCAAAGCCTGCCATGAGGAACCTTACGGAAGACACTTCGTAGACAAAAGGGCAGGATACAAAGTCATTTCAACAGGGTACTACTAGCTGACAATATTTCAGGATGCCAAGAAGTTTGTGAAGAGATGTGATAGTTGTCAAACGATGGGAAAAATACAAATCACATTTTTTAGAATTAACTATTTATAGCTCCATGATTTCAGGCTCTCTCTTCTCAAAATACAAATCACATTTTTTAAAATTAACTATTAATAGCTCCATGATTTCATGCTCTCTCTTATCAAAATACAAATCACATTTTTTCAAATTAACGATTAATAGCTCAATGATTTCACACTCTCTCTTCTTAAAATACAAATCACATTTTTTCAAATTAACTATTAATAGCTCCATGATTTCACGCTCTCTCTTCTCAAAATACAAATCAAATTTTTTCAAGTTAACTATTAATAGCTCCATGATTTCACACTCTCTCTTCTCAAAATACAAATCACATTTTTTCAAACTAACTATTAATAGCTCCATGATTTCACGCTCTCTCTTCTCAAAATACAAATCACATTTTTTCAAATTAACTATTAATAGCTCCATGATTTCACGCTCTCTCTTATCAAAATACAAATCACATTTTCTCAAATTAACTATTAATAGCTCCATGATTTCACGTTCTCTCTTCTCAAAATACAAATCACATTGCCCTGATGATGGACTCACTAAGCTAGTCCGAAACGTTGGTTTCAAAAAATTGGTCATAGGTTTTTCCACAAACTTAAAAATAACATAAATAAATTAATTAATTAATTAATTTAAATATAATCAATCACTAATTAAACCAATAGCAAAAAAATAAAAAATAAAAAAATAATTAATTAATTATATTAATGAGTTAGTCATTTGAAAGCCGAAAATAAAAGAAGACATCAAATATTTTTCAAATTAACTATTAATAACTCCATGATTTCACACTCTCTCTTCTCAAAATACAAATCACATTTCCCTGATGATGGACTCACTAAGCTAGTCTGAAACATTGGTTTCAAAAAATTGGTCATAGGTTTTTCCACAAACTTAAAAAATCATATGAGATGTCGTTACAACCCCAAATCATCATAGAACCTTTTGAGAAGTGGGCTCTAGATTTTGTGGGACCAATCAATCCTTCATCTAGACAACGATCCTACATCTTGGTCTATACTGACCATGTCACAAAATGGGTTGAGGTGAAGGCACTAACTAGAGCCATGGAGCAGGCTATCTCAAACTTTCTATTTGAATACATCTTCATCCGGTTTGGCATACCGAGAGAAATAGTCACAAACAGAGGGCCATAGTTCACATTTCATAAGATCTGGAAATTGGTCGAGAAATATAAATCCATCACAGAATCACAACGCCTTACCATCCATAAGAAAATGGCGAGGTAGAAAGCACTAATAAAGTCATTGAGGGGATCCTTACTAAGACTGTGGCTAGTCATCGAAGAAATTGGGCTGACAAACTCTAGAAGTGTTATGGGCATACAGGACTACATGGAGGAATACAACTGGATTCTCACCATATGAACTTGTGTATGGAAAGAACCCTTTATTCCCCATTGAATTTGAAATTAAGACACTAAGGATAGCGTTGCAAGTCAATTTGGATTTGGCTACAACACAAAGGCAGAGATTGAACGAACTCAATGACTTGGAGGAAAAACAGTTGGCTGCTATCCAACAAACAGAGATTATCCAGCACCAGAGAGCTAAGTGGCATGACAAATTTATAAAGAAGAAGTAGTTCCAGAAGGGAGATTGGGCTCTCTTATATGACTCAAGGTTTAAAGACTTCAAGGGTAAGCTCTGCACCAGATGGCTAGGTCCTTATGAGGTAGATGCAGTCTTTGACAATGGGACTATAAATTTGGTGACCATTGACAGTGCAAGGACACCATTACTTGCAAATGGGCACTGTCTTCGATTGTATCACAAGGCTCCCTCGAAGGATTCATTTTTCAACATTGTCACAAATTTAGATCTACAGGTTATGGGAATAGGGGGAAAACCCTCTTGTGCTGCAAAGAAATTAATTTTTCCAATAAGTGTAATGGCTGAAAACCACCTGGTGGCAGCTATTACATCTTCAAACTTCCAAAAATAAAATAAAATGTAATAATAATATTAATCTGGCGGTGAGAACCTTTCTTAGGTGTAGAAAGTCACTTTTGTAATAGTTGAAAACCACCTGGTGGCAGCTATTACACCCTCTATAACAACATTTGTTATTCCAAAGTATATCACGCTATAAGTGATATTACACTATCTTTTATTCTTTATCTTTTTGTAGAAATTAAATTAATATATATTAGTTGTCTCGGCTGTTACATCTATAAGAACCAATGACTGTTTAGAAATAAAATGAGATATCTTATTGGAATAAATAGTAAGAACATCACTATGATCCTTGTCATTAGAATTCAGTTTGCGTCTCCCTGCTTGAGTATGATTCAACATCGCGCCGCCCATTAATTTGCCCCACGTCACCCAAATATGTCATCAAAAAGGTAATATTGAATTCAATTTATTTTTTAATTATGGAAAATTAACATGACTATTGACGGTCGAGGGCGACTGTCATAATTAAGATGGGGGGGCATGGTGCACGAATCATATTGCGACATGACCATCGCATGATTTGTAATTATTTGAAAAATCCAACAATTAAGGCATGTGACCTGGTAATTATTGTTACTTAATGTCGAATCATACCAAAAAGGGTAAGTGCACCATTGACGAGACCTCTCCATGACTCACCATTAAGGAAAAATTCATTGTGCAGTACAAACCATGCGTGCCAAATCCTAATCCAAAATCTTCACTTGTGCCACCCTGCCACCCTACCATTTACCCCTGCTGGAAGTGCTAAATCCCCATTCAGAGTGTTCAGAGAGGAGGAAGATAGAAGTATAGGCTGAAACAGCTAGAGTGTGCATCGAAGGGAAGGATAAGTAGGTGAAGAAATACTGAATTGCATAAGAAATGGGAGGATCAACAATACGACATGAGTCAGGGTCTACAGAAGCCCTAGAATATTTCCCTGAAGCATGCCAATTTTTCAAAGATGCAAGCTAGTTCGAATTCTTCAAGAGACTAGAAGGATCATACAATGGTATAGCCATGGAATTTGCAAACAATCTGGAGAGAAACTAGACAAACGTTAGAGGGTTGAAATTGGAGGCCACGGAAGAAGTCATTGCCAGAGTAATAGGATTACCAGCAGAAGGGAAGAGATGGTTTACTAGGAAGGTTAATGACCCCTCCTTAAAAGGGGATTTTCTTCAGGAAAGCAAGTCGCTGGTTAAGAAAGGCAGGGGAATTGATAGACTGTCACTCCCCCATCCATGGGCAAATGTTGTTATCTTCCTCATTAAGTACATTACTTGTGAGGGAAGGGAAACAATTGTGTTTAATTATCATTTTCCATTGTTGAACCATCTCCGGCATCAGTAGTTGATCAACCTTCCTTATTTCTTGCTGAGCAATATTAGGAACATGGTTGTAGCTGTGAAAACGACTGCACATCTAGGAACGTGTGTTACTAACCATGACCTTATTAAACTCATCGTGTTGGACACCTTGAGCCGACAAGGAAATAATTGGGAAGATTTCATGCGAAAAAGGCCGAAGACCACTCATAGAAGGAAAACAGAGACGACTGGGGAAACTCCAGAGGTGACAAAGAAGAAACCCCAGTCCTCGACACTGAGGGTCATCGAGAAGTTGGTTGATAAACGAATTGGAGAGAGAAGGCTGAAGCAGAGGATAAGGGTTAGCGGGCACCTAGAGTCCCCATCCATGTCGAGAAAGAACAAAGAAGTAGTCAATCAGAAGGATGAGGAGCAAGCTCAACCAAAAAAACCTCCTTAACCTGGTAAGAGCGAAAACCAGTCTTTGCTGTCGAAAATTGAAATTTTATAAAAAGAAATTTAAGAATTGAAGGAACAGCTAGTAGTAGGAAAGGTAGAGCAAAGAGCCTCAGGGCTAGATACTTTGGTAGAGGCCATGGACATGTCCAGAAGGGGGTAAATCCCAGGAAATCTATGTGTAGCCTGTGTTGAGAAGTTGGTGGAAGAAGGATTCAAAGTCTGTACAACAGACACTACCTCGAGGGGGACTCAAATTGAAATCTACAAAGCTATTACACTAGATCTTGTTGAGGACGTTGCTACTACATAAGAACCAACAGCCAAGATAGCACAATCCACAGAGAGTGATGAAGCAATGGATACACAGGAACCCTTGTTTGACACTATTGTTTTTCCAGAAACAGGAGTGGAGGAGGAAATCAACCAAGAGGAGGAAGAGAAAGATAATATCCATGAGCCGATGGTTAATGATGTTGTTACACAAGAACCAATAGTAGATACCGAAACTATTCAGGATGAAATTAATGAATAGAAGCCTGTGGATATCACTGATGTCATGTAAGAACCAACAATGAAAATGGAAGTCAACCAGGAAGGTAAAGAAACTATGATAAAACCCACTAATGAAGCTATTGTTACACAAGAACCAGCAGCCGACGTTGGAAATTTTCACCCTTGAGAGGTTGCTACACCATCAATTGATAGTGCATGTGGAAGAACGCAGGGTACTGATGAAGGATGACATTCTAAGAAATTGTTGTTATTGGAAGAGCTGCAAAAGTGGAAGTAGCTGGTGCTCACTTTATAGGAGGGATTGATTCCACTCAGGATCCATAAAATAATGATGGATTCCCTGAGAGAAAAATGGCTAAAAGATGACTTTGAAAGAGAAGAGGAGGCATGGAGGCATAAAGAAATTATGAAGAAAAAGGATGAACAGTTTCCTTAGCTGCATCGGAAGGTCTCCGACCTGATGTTTGATAAGACCAAACTCCATGGCCTTGCTCTAAACCTATTAGCATGAAGGTAGCCATCCTCGTCATACCTTGTGTTCCTATGGGAATGTTACTAATTATTCCAGTTAAGGGAAGCTTATCAGAACAAGTCCTATATGGGTTCTTTAACCCACACATTTTTTGGAAATTTTCCGTTCCTATGATTTTGATGATCAGAATTTGATGTATGAGCTATTCTTGCACAATATGATGTGCGAACATGTGAGCATGAGGATGGTGGTGAGTGCCCTTTATTTCATGGGAGACTTGTTGTTGCGAACATTCCTCTCATCTATGAGGAATCAGATTGAGTGGAAACTGGCCAAGAAAACAAGCGAGACCAATGAGGAAAATGCAACATTGTGGGTCAAGGCTGAACTAGGAATGGCTTACGAACTCTGGTGAGATTTCAAGCAGTTCCTGAGAAATCTGGAAATTAGAGATCAATCAACAATTTACAAAAGAAGAATCATGAGGATCTCCCTCAAGTTGTTTGCAAATATTAAGAGCCAAGTGCTAGTCAGATGTCTCAAGTGCACTGAGGCCTGTAGTGTAGAATTGCAGGAAGGGGACCCTTTGAGTAGAAGAAATTTGTGGCTTCTATTTCATGGGTGCTAGAAAATGCTCAAATTGTGCAGACACTGGGGGCATTCTAGATCAGCCTCAGGTTTACATTCCCTTTTAGATGGTTGCCATTGGAGGAGTATTAGCTCGATTATCGGTTATGTGATTACGAAGATGAATCTTGGCCACGTGAGTTAATGGTCGATCAAGGATTCAGAGCTTTGGGCGATGATACTGCTGGTGCCTACAATTTCACAGATTTACACCGGGGGCATAGTAGAAGGAACTGAGATTCTGCATGGGGACATGCATTTGCTTTAGTTGGGGGGAGATGTTGGGTGTGGTTTTTTACCTATTTTCTGCACGTTCTTTCCCATGTTTTTACCTTTCTATCCCCAAGCCTGTGCCCTTATATGAACAAACTCCCTGTTTTCTTACCTTTTTAATCCATTTTATTGTCATGTTAATTTTTTATATTTTACCAAACAATACGAAGCTTTATTCCTTTTTGTGGCTAACTGGGAGAGCATTAAAGAAGTATTTTGGAAAGTCTATCTTTTAAGGTGTTGGATCATGAGAACTAAGCTTCGAAATCGCAAGGATTAATTGTGGGAAAGAGTAGAATGGTTCATTGTTACACCCCGCGTGTTGTTATAGGTTACTGCTACACACTTGTTGTTGTTACATATTGGTGCTACACACTTGTTTTTGTTACAAATTGTTGTTATACATTGGATGTTGTTACACCTAGTATGGAACCACCGTTACACCAACACTGTTGTCGTCAATTATGCCGAGTCATCCCGAAACCACCATTCACTCAATGTTGTTGCACCGAAGCTGGAAATGTGGGTACTATTCCACATAATAGTAGTCGGTAGTAGGGATTGTTTATTTTTGAAGCAACAAGACTCAAGTAGTTGCAACTGATGTATATTTATTTAGCAATAGGTTGTAACTTCTTTATTTATGATCAGCATAAGAATCAAGAGATTCTCATGACTGATCTGCTTTCTAATTTTCGGGTTGTAATAATTATAAAAGACTCGACTTTTTATGTATCAATAGACAACAGATAGAAGAGCACCATTACTCTGTTTCTGTAATTATACATTTATTTTAATATCGATTAGCATAGTGATGTTGTTACTGCTTTCCAACTAATTCATTAATCACTTTCATGTTCTTCCTGCGCCTTGCTAAGGAGGAAGGGCCATCCTCTTTAGGTGGGATTGCAGTGATATAGGTATTGTACATTCTAGTTTAGTTCATTGATTTATGGTTTTTCGTTGTTTTTGTACAAATCATGGATTACATTCGCTGTTGTTTCTATTTATCTTATGTTGTTACACTGAGTTAATCGTAGAGTGGTAGTAACCCAGTGGAATAGATGTTAATTCTTGTGTAGCGCGCCTTTACCTTAATAGCTGTGAGTTGTGATTTAATTTTGTAGAGTGTTTTTATATATACATGCATGTTTTGATTCAACAATTTAGATTAGCGACACTCTTTTATAGTTTTCTGCCTATTCTTCTGCATGGCTGGAGTGTATTGGCATAGACAGTGAGAACTCCATTGAAACAGAAAGACCTACCCCGGGTTGACAATTAATGCTGCAGTCTGAGTCAATTAAGTTTGATTAAAACAACACTACAACTATTACTTCAAAACGGGTACTCGAGCCCAAAAACCCCAAAAAAACATGAAAAACAACACAAAAATGAAAATTGTTTATGCCAGAACGATGTTTTTTTAGGGTAAAGTTTCAACATTTTTTTAAATGGAAGTAAAAACCATTTTTGTTTTGAAAAATGGACGAAAAAACACCCTTAAAAAAAGTTTTTGTTTTGGAATCAAAAAAAAAAAAAAAAGGGTTATTATTTCGACATTTTTTAGCAATGGAGTTAAAGAGAAAATATACGGACTTTGAAAAACTCTAAAATTACAACAATTCTTGGAAATGATGTTAAAGATAAAAATCATGTCTCGAATATTGATAATTCCAACTATTTCCATCCATGTTGTTAAAGATAAATTATCTTGACTCTAAAAAACCTTGAAATTGTAATTGTTTTCGACCATAACATTAAAGATAAAATATCATAATTCATAAACGCCTTAACATTTTGACAAATTTTCAACCTTGTAATTAAAAACCTTCAGTTTGTAACACATTTCAACCATGAAATTATGGAAAAATTATATGACTAAAACAATTTTAAAAAATGAACAAGTAATTGAAAGACTCATTATGCCAAGAGTAATTTGTAGCAATGGAGTTAAAGATAAAATTTCTGGACTTTGAAAAATTATAAAATTCCAAAAATTCTGAGCTTGATGTTAAAGATAAAATATCATGTCTCGAATCCTGATAATTCCAACTATTTCCGTCCATGTTTTTAAAGATAAAATATCTTGACTCTTAAAACCTTGAAATTGTAATTGTTTTCGACCATAGCATTAAAGATAAAATATCATAATTCAAAAAGACCTTAAAATTTTGACAAATTTTCAACCTTGTAATTAAAAAACCTTTAGTTTGTAACACATTTCAACCATGAAATTATGGACAAATTATATGACTAAAGCAAATTTTAAAAATGAACAAGTAAATGAAATATTCATTATTCCAAGAGTAATTTTTAGCAATGGAGTTAAAGATAAAGTATCTTGACTCTAAAAAACCTAGAAATTGTAATTATTTTCAACCATATCGTTAAAGATAAAATATCATAATTCAGAAACACCTTAACATTTTGACATATTTTCAACCTTGTAATTAAAAACATTCAGTTTGTAACACATTTCAACCATGAAACTATGGACAAATTATATGACTAAAACAATTTTTAAAAATGAACAAGTAAATGAAAGATTCATTATTCTAAGAGTAACTTTTATTTCAAAGTATAAAACTATAGCTCTTTCCAAATTTTAGCCTAAGACAACTTATCCTATTGTAAGGAAAACCTAAAAATCAAACATCACAATGAAGTGTTCTTTTTAATGAAGCATTAAAATTTCAACAATTTTAAAACTATCTTATACCAAATGATAACAATAAATAATATCATGCAATATCATTGTATAATTTAAAAAACCAACATTAATTTCTAATATTTATTTAGTTTTAATCAAAATATCGACTTTCGTAGATTGAATATCACATATATTAAAGCACATAATCCAAAAAACATATAAATGACCCATAACTTCATGTAAGATCATATGGAAGTCAAAAATATTTATTTCAAGTTACCATGCAAACATCTCTAAAGACATGAATTTCTTTTAATTAAAACATTAAATCCAACAAACATAGAAATGACTCATAACTTCATGTAAGATCATATGGAAGTCAAAATATTTAATTCAAGTTACTATGAAAACTTCATTCACATAAAATGTCTTAGAAATTTATTCAAAAACATCCATAGGATTTGGCACACCATCGGAATCCACATCTTTAGATGAATGATTAGATGCAGATGAAGATGACCTATATTCTTCTATTTCATCAACTAGAGCCCCATTTGAGTCAACATGTGTGCCCACCAATTTAGGTTTCAAAAGTCTTCTAGATCTACGACTAGCTTCAATAGACTCCCATCTCAACACTATTCCTTCTGGTAGCAACTTCTTGAAAATATCGATGGTCTTGAAGCGAAGAGTTCCTCTCTTTGTTAAATTGAATTCATAGACAAGTATCTCAACATCCTCCCGTTTTAATAGGTCTGTGTGGCGACGATTTATATTTGTACCTTTTATTTTTCTCTTTCTACGAATTTTCTTATCAACTACCATTTCTAGCTTGTACAGACCATTGAATGGGTGGGTATTTGTGGCATACCAATGTACCTCAACAATTGTGATATCTTCATTTTATTTAATGACTTTTATAACCTTCAGAACCAAAAATCAATAGCCAAGTGGATCTCCATCTGCTAATATTTTTATCATGCAACCCTCCTTAACATCTAATCTAGAATTGATCCAAGACAAACAATTAAGGTATTATAGACTCATGTGCATGGATGTGCCTAGGCTATTTTATGCAATGCATCGATAAGATTGTGAAATACACAGGCACTGAAGTAGTTAGAGAAAACATAACAGGAAAATATGTAAACACAACAAGTTTAATAAGGAGTTCACCCAATACTCCTGGGCTACGTCTCCTGGTCCAGCCTTCAATGGTGGCCTCTCTATTATGTTTTCAAAGAAGAGTTTTTACAACAGTGAGCTCAATTTGAGTCTCACTCAACAGATATAAATCAGCAAGACTATACTTGGATTCCCCAAGTCTCTGGAGTACACAGACTCTCCTTACTGAATCTCGACCTCTATTGGTCACAATAGTATGAGTCCAAGCTGAGACTCAATACATGACAGGCATATACAGAGGAGTTCACTTGAACCTCTCAAGCCCCTTCTGGAGTACACAGACTCTCTGACTCTCTCTGGCTCTGTCTCGATGTTTCCTTTGCTTTTGCAGGTCAGCTCGACTTCCTCTCTCTGTTCTCTGCTCTTAGCTTTCTTAACTCGCTTGCTTCTTTCTCTGTCAATTCGTGGCTTTAAAGCCAATCTATTTTTTTACTGTTCATTTCCGCTTCTCGGCTTTCTGGTTCCCCTGCCTCTGTCCATTTGAATCCCTCTGTTCTGCATAATCATCACTGTATAAGGCTTCACAGGGAGGTGGCCACCTATTTCGTAACGAACTGAGCGTCAGTTCTCTTGGATGTCTTTGAAACAACCGTTTTTATCATTAATTCCAAGAATGCTCGTGAACATGATCATATGCCAACGCATCATCCACGTCGGACTTCAAATCTTATACAACTCTTCTTGTTTACCCATCGAATTTGGTCATCCATCGGATTGCATCTCCGTCATTGATTTGGAGCCTCCAGATCCTACGATCATTTTTCGTATCAGGTGGGAAAGTAACATGACGTTTACCTGTCCGATGTGAGCGGTTTTCTCTCTCTTCCACCAGACGCATGGAACCCATTATGTGGCATCAGGTGGGACTCAGTTGAAACCACTTACTGCTCGAAGCCCTTCCAATTTCTTGCTGGTTTTTGTGGGACCCCGCCTCTGATAGAATCAGCACAATATCTGTTACATTTTATAACTTTTCGAGTGTGGGCACTCGGGGCCTTTCCTTCTTTGAGGGGTTTTCCCAGTGATAGTCGCTAATCGCATATCAGAAAACACCCCCGTTTCAAGGCCTCCTGTTTTGATAATTCGTGATAGCACGTGTTACCATGGGCTGACAAACTGCACACTTGACTGAGGGTCCTCGTTGCTCGACATTGTTCACAAATTACAACTGTTTCGAGGATATCTCTGATAAGCTCGATATTTGTAAGACTTCGAAACTTTGGCATGAATTTTTACAGAGTTCATGAAAACTTAGAGACTGTTTTAGGATCCAATTTGGATCATGGCCTTCCCACTGAAAAAGATTTTGGACCACCAAAAGTTGGTTTTTAAGCATCAATCAAGTGAGGGTATAGATTCCTTGCTTGCCCAATTTCTATCCATTTTGCATTTCTTGGTTTTGAACCTTTGAGCTCAATCCTAAGGTACTCAACATCCCCTCTACGTGTAGTTCTCACCTTCTCGTCCAGAACTGTATCTTCCTGCAACTCGTTGGGATATTTAGGTAACAGATCAGTAATATATCATCAATAGAAGGCAATTGACTCTGCTCTTCGAGATCTTCAATTAATGAAGGTTCAAATAGTCTCAAGCTATTTGAATTAACAACTGAGTAGATGTGCATGTAAGCTGGTAAATCAAGGCGAAAAGCATTCTCACCAATTTTCTCAAGTATCTTGAAAGGTCTATAACTTATTAGCTTCAACTTCTTACCTTCACCTTGCATTCTGTCTTTGCTGATATATAGCCAGACTTGATCACCAACTTTGAAACTATGCTCAATCTGATTCTTATCATGCCTTGCCTTGTATTTGGCTTGGCTCTTTTCGAGCTATTCCTATACTGCCTGGTGAATCTCTTGGATTTGTTCAATGAACTTGGTTTCCATGTCCACAACACTATGTCCATCAACTGCTATGTCTTTACCAATGAAAAAATCCAAGGGAGACCTTGGTGTGAAACCAAAAAAGGTCTAAAAAGGAGATCTTTGTGTAAAAGAATGTTTAGCTCGATTGTAAGCATGTTGCACATAACATAAATGTTCATCCCAAAGCTTGGGATGCTTGCTGCAATAACCTCTGAGAAACTGGATCACTGTCCTATTGACCACTTCTATTTGGCCATCTGTTTGTGGGTGAAAAGTTGTGCTCTTCTTCAGTCTAGTGTCCATCAATTTCCACAGACTTGACCAAAACTTCCCAACAAATCGGGAATATCGATCAGATACAATGGAAGTGGGTAATCCAAAATGAACCCACACATGCTGAAAGAACAACTTCGCAGTTTGTTTAGCTATAATCTGTTTGTTACATGGTATTAAAATACACATTTTATTGAACCTATCCACAACAACATATAAATAGTCATGACCTTTTCTATATTTAGGTAGTCCCCCAACAAAGTCCATGGAAACACTTTCCCAAGGATGAGAAGGAACTGGTGGTGGAGTGTACAAGCCTAGTTTTCTATTGCTGGGCTTGCTTTTAGCACACATGGTACACCCTCTTACATATCTAGAAATGGTTTCATTCATTTTTGGCCAATAACAAAATCTTTCCAGCTGTGCAATTGTTTTACTTACACCAAAGTGACCTGATATTAGAGAAGTGTGTGCTTCTTGAATTATCTTTACTCTTTCAATTTGTGGAATGCATAACTTTCCAAAATGATACAAGAGTTGGTCCTTAACATGATAATCCAATTCTTCTACTTGTTTGCCATGACTTAAAGTTTCATATGCATCTTTAAAATCTATATCTTGAGCATATTATTCAATGTAGCTTTCATGCAATACTGAATTATGCTTAAGTATAATAGATGCTTTTATGATTGGTCTGGACAACATATCTACAACTTTATTTTGTATGCCCTTTTTATATTTGATAACAAGATGAAACTATTGTAGAAAACCCATCCACCTATAGTGTCTTGATTGCTGCAACTTAGTTTGTGAGTGCAAATATTGAAGTGGTTGATGATCAGTATGTATAACTGTCTCTTTTCCCATTAGATAATGTTTCCACTTTTTCACACTCTGTACTAATGCATACAATTCTTTATCATATGTGGGATAATTAACTACTGCAGAATTGAATGTCTCAGAATGATAACATATGGTTTATCATGCTATATCAACACTTCTCCCATGGCATAGTCACTGGCATTTGTTTCAATCTCAAATGGTCTTTGAAGATCAGGCAATTCTAGTACTAGCGCTATACTAATCTTTTCTTTCAAGGTGTCGAAGGCTTTCTACTGTTTGTCTCCCCACTAAAACACCTTGTTCAATCCTGTTAAAGCATGTAAGGGAGCTGTGATCAAGGAAAAGTTAGAAATAAAATTTCTCCAATATTGTGTTTCTCCTAAGAAGCTTCTAACTTCTGTAGCAGATTTGGGTTTAGGCTAGTTTACAATGACTGCAACCTTAGAGGGATCTATCTTCAATTCACCACCCCCTACAATATGAGCCAAATAATTCAAAGATGTTTTGCCAAATTCACATTTTGAGAGCTTAACATAAAGATTTTTCTCTTTTCAAAACATCTAGAGTCTGCTTTACATGCTTCAAATGTTCTTCCCATGTTTTACTAAATATAAGAATGTCATCTAAATATACAATGAAAAAATCATCAATAAAAGGTCTGAGTACATCACTCATTACTCTCATGAAAGTAGCAGGAGCATTAGTTAAGCCAAAAGGCATAACCAACCACTCATACAATCCCTGATTTGTTTTGAAAGTAGTCTTCCATGCATCTTGCTCTGCAACTCTAACCTGATGGTAGCCACTATGCAAGTCGAACTTGGAAAAATAAAAAGTTTATTTCAATTGATCTAATAGATCATCTATGTGAGGAAGGGGATAATGATTTGTTATCGTTATCTTATTTAGTGCTCGGTAATCAATGCACATTCTCCATGAGCCATCTTTCTTTCTCACCAAGACAATTGGAGACCCACATGACAATGTGCTAGGTCTTATGAACCCTTTCTTGAGCAGCTCTTGTACCTGCTTCTTAATTTCTGCATTCTCTAAAGTGGACAACATGTACATTCCGATGTTAGGCAATGGAGCATCCTGCTGCAAATTAATATCATGTACTATTTCCTTTTTGGGTGGTAGACCTTTAGGTTCTTGAAATAATATATCATATTCTGAAACAAATTTTTCTAAATCAGCTTGTTGTTTAGCATTATAGCCCTCAAATACATTGGTTTTATCAGGTTTCTTTTCCTTTACAACCATCAGTAAAAATTGTTTGCATGAATTTACAATTCTTTACATCTGCCCTAAGTTTATGAGAGTATAATTATCCTTGAGTTTATGAGCTCTTACAATATATTCAATTCCATATTTAATGAGTTGATACTTGCTTTATGCTCTATAGATAATATCTTTTCTATCATACAAGTAAGGACTTCCTAAAACAATTCCACATATATCCAAGGGAACAATATCCAACTCAACCTCATCTACAAATGCTGACCCAAAAGAAAACCTAAGTTTACATCATCTAGTCACTTGTAGCTTTGCTTTATCACATAACCAACCTAATGGATATGGCTTCTTGTGAGGTGTGGTTAGTAATCCCAACTTCTTTACAATTGCTTTAGAAATTAAGTTTACTTGTGAGCCACTATCAAACAAAGTATTAATATTTTGATGCTTGGAAATAACTCTAATATGAAAAAGCTCATGTCTTTTCCTCTCATTTTCTTCATTATCAGTGGATTGTGCAGAATTACTAGTAGATGCTTCAGAATTTTTACCTTTTATACATGTGGCTGCAATCGTTGTTTCATCCCCTGAGTCTGATCCCAAATCCTTCTAAATAGTTGCAACAATCTTCTTCTTTTTGCCATTGTACTTCTTGGGTTTCAATTCCAGATGTAGAATCCAACAATGTTCATCATCATGCCCATCCTTCTTGTAGTGAGCGCATGAAGGCTTGGTCTTTTGTACAACATTTTTCTTCCTCTCTTTCCATTTACGTTTTCTCTTCTCCTTGTTCTTATTTGCAGTGGGTTTTGATGATCCCCCAACTTTTGGGCTCACATTCTTGCCTCTAGCCTCTAGATGTGTAGCCTAAATAGATACCTCATCTATGCTAGTGGGATTAAACATGAGAATTGTGTGCTTTAAATAGCTGTGTAGACCACCTATATACTTTAGTGAAGTTTTAGGTGAGTCTAAAGAAATTCCTAGAATCAAAGCTCTTTTCCCAAATTCTTGGGTGTAGCCTTGTACACTTTTCCCTTTTAATTGGCGAATAGTTTGCCAACTCACCATGGCTTGCTGCATATAGGCTAATAGATAGAACTATTTTTTAATTGCAGAAACAAATTTGCTCTCGACAGAAAGAATTTTACCATGCTTCTTCATGTCAGCTTATGTCCTGCCTTCCCACCATACCAAGGCAGTGCCTCCAAGGTGTAGGCTGGCCAACTAAATCTTACTCTTGTCTAAATCAATGCTTTACACCCTGTAATATACATCAAGCTGTCTAATCCAATTATCCAACTTCTCTGCATTTAACTCTCCATCATATATCGAAAAATCAAATTTCACACCTAATTTAATCAAAGATGTTTTCTTTTTATTTTTAGGGCTATTAGGAGGTGTGGGAAGTTTTGCTTCTTTCCCTTTGCCTTTAGAGTGGTCATGGAGGAGAGATTCTTCTACTCCTTTATCTTGTTTGGAGTTTGATGAATCTTCATCTCTACCTTTCTTAAATTCTCTATACATTTCTTCTACCATGGCTTTCATGGTCAAGAAACTGTCCATGAATTGGGAGTTTGATTCGAAGGGGCTTTCTTCTGACATTTTCCTCTTAGGATAGACTCTTCCAATTTTTGGGTTAGCTTCAACCAACTCTCCTTCTCCTAATTTAAGCTTTGATATAGTTAGCATTCAACAACAAAGTCCAGCACAAGCTTGTCTAACCTTTGTAACCTAGGGCTCTGATACCACTTGATCTGAAATTGATCCAAGACAAATAATTAATGTATTACAAACTCATGTGCATGGATGTGCCTATGTTATTTTATGCAACGGATCGATAATATTGTGAAATACACAGGCACTGAAGTAGTTAGAGAAAACATAACAGGAAAACATGTAAACACAACAAGTTTAATAAGGAGTTCACCCAATACTCCTGGGCTAAGTCTCCCGGTGTAGCCTTCAGTGGTGGCCTCTCTATTATGTTTTCAAAGTAGAGTTTTTACAATAGTGAGCTCAATTTGAGTCTCACTCAATAGATATAAATCAGCAATACTGTACTTGGATTCCCCAAGTTTCTAGAGTACACAGACTCTTCTTACTAAATCTCGACCTCTATTGGTCACAATAATATGAGTCCAAGCTGAGACTCAATTCATGACAGGAATATACAAAGGAGTTCGCTTGAACCTCTCAAGCCCCTTTTGGAGTACACAGACTCTCTGACTCTCTCTGGCTCTGTCTCGATGCTGCCTTTGCTTCTGCAGGTCAGCTCGACTTTCTCTCTCTATTCTCTAGTCTTATCTTTCTTAACTTGCTTGCTTCTTTCTCTGTCAGTTCATGGCTTTAAAGGCAATTGTTTTCTGACTGTTCATTTCCTCTTCCCAGCTTTCTGGTTCCCCTACCTCTATCCATTTGAATCCCTCTGTTTTGCATAATCATCATTGTATAACACCTCATAGGGAGGTGGCCACCTATTTCGTAATGAACTGAGTGTCAGTTCTCTTGGACATATTTGAAATGACCGTTTTTACCGTTAACTCCAAGAATTCTTGCAAACATGATCTTTTGCCAACACATCATCCATGTCAGACTTCAAATCTTATACAACTCTGCTTGTTTACCCTGTTGAATTGGGTCATCCATTGGATTGCATCTCCGCCATCAATCTGGAGCCTCCAAATCCTACGGTCATCGTTCATATTGGGTGGGTAAGTAACATGACGTTTACCCATCCGATGTGAGCGGTTTTCTCTCTCTTCCGCTGGATGCATGGCACCCATTGTGTGGCATCAAGCGGGACTCGGTTGAAACCACTTCCGCTTGAAGCCCTTCCAATATCCTGTTGGTTTTTGTGGGACCTCGCCTCTGACAGAATTGGCACAATATCCATTACATTTTATAACTTTTTGGGTCCGATCATTTGGGGCTTTTCCTTCTTTAAGGGGTTTTCCTGGCAATATGTGATTAGCAACTTGTCAGAAACCACCCCCGTTTCTCGAAAAGGCCTCCCATTTTGCTAATTCTTGATAATGCGCGTTACCATGGGCCGAGGGTCTACGTGCTTGACCGAGGGTCCTCGTTGCTCTGCATTGTTCACAAATTACAACTGTTTTGAGGATGTCTCTGATAAGCTCGATCTTTGTAAGACTTTGAAACATTGGCATGAATTTTTACAGAGTTCATGAAAACTTAGAGAGTGTTTTCAGATCCAATTCAAATCACAACATCCTACACAGAACCCCTGTAAAGGTCTTCCATGGCTTCATGTTGTGCATGTGATCTTCTAGAACCAATATAGATTTCTCTTTCCTCTTCATGTTGAGAATTAATAATGCCTTGAGATTGTTGTTGTTCAACAATGTGTCTTTCCTCCTCTTTATTTGGAATAATTTGAGGCAAAATAAATGGAGCCTTTAAAAGTGCATATTCATTTCCTAATATTGAGATGATACCACTTTTACCATTGAAAAAAAACTCCAACCAGACTGAATCAACAACATCAAAGTAGTCATACGTATCTCTAATACATTTTTTTTATTTCTTCCAGAAATTCAGAATAATTTATCTCTCTCTTATGCCTTCGTACATTATTGAGTTCAAAAACTTATTGTAATAATATTATCTTTCATGCAAATATTGAATGATCCAGAATGAACTTCAAAAATGCTAAACCTGATGAGGACCCCCATTTACATTAGTTGAATACTTCTTGCCCCATATAAATGTTTTGCCATCAATTTTTTTGATACAAAATTGATGTTGGAAGCTAATGTAATTAAGTTGTTCAATGCATCTCTCCTCGCCATGAGATCCCAAAATAAACCTTCATATGTCAATTGTTTCTTCCAGCAAAAAAAGGCTTTGGAATATATGCTTTCTTAATACATTCAATTAATGATGGAAGGATCCCAACTTTATTCCTCCTCAATATTATTGAAAAACAACTAAACATCTGATCAATATGGTCATGAATGTGCCCAAAAATAAGGAAACCAACCTTTACCTTTTTAAAAATTCCCAATGGAACAAGCATGTTTAGATATCCAAAAAGAACTTGATTTTAATTTTCATGGCATGTGTTGTCCAATTGCAGATACACAACTTCAAGAAGAGTACCAGACTAATGATAAAGCACATCATGGATTACAGTTATGGTAAGATTGGCAACATTATGAATATTTCGAGCTGTGAATTAAATCTTGGCAACATCTTCCCATTAAATACCATAAAACCAACCAAGTGAAACTGAATAAAATTTTCTTCTTGTAAATTTTTTGGTGTGTAGACAAAATGTGGCAAAAGCGTTTTCTTTTGGTCCATACCATCAATTATGAAACCCAAATATTTATTTGGATTATCATAACACTTTTTCTATGTTTATACAATTTTTGTCTTTCACTTGTTTGCAGATTGCAATGCTCTTTAAGTGCTTTGACAATGGAATCTGCACATAAAATAAAAGAAAACTATTAATAAATATATTTTCATAGTTGATAACTATCCAATTTTTTAAAATAATGTTATGAATTCATACCTCTTTCTGCCCCTTGAAATTGATCGCTTTTTTGTTTAAGAGAAGCACATGCACTGCAAATCCCCATCCTTGTCTTGTTAGGAATATGAACATTGTTGAATTCATTCCTCCATATCCTTGTAAAATATGAATATGCAATAAAATTACCATCTCCTTCAGCACCTTCTGCATATTTTCTATATAAGTTGTAGATTTATCATCTTGAGAAATTAGCTAGAATATTTATTGTGCCTTTATTTGACATACACTCTCCATGCTTTGAAAAGAAGTATTTCATCCATGAAATTGCAGTAATTGTTGATGGTCCAACCCCTCTTTTATAACGTAATTTTGAATAATATGTAGGGTCTTTTTCTAGTCTTTCTTGGATTCTTGGCAAACAAAAATGACCAATTGAATTCAACATTTTTAAAGCCTTTCTACAGATCAATACATTCCCAATATGATAATAATAACCTACCAATGTAGATTGCATGCAACCCACTAAAAATGAATTTTGCGTGCTTTTATTCATTGAAAAATATTTCTTTGTTTGCTCCAAAGCAAACTTGAAATCCATATGTTTCAAGCAATCCTTTCAACAACATTCACTTGAAATCAGATCACCGACAGAACTTCTACTTGTGAGATATTCTGTCCTAACCCTTGTATAACTGGAATATTTTGGATTGATATGAAAAGGCCTACTCTTACTCCTAGATACAATATTTTCTTCGAATGTCTCCCTTATTTCATTATTATCTACAGAAGCATTTTCATCGTCAGTAGGAGGAATATTATATTGATAAAGATAGTTAGAAAATTCATCATCATAATTTCTTGGAAAATATTCATTACCATCCTCGCATGAAGGAAATTCTTCACTACCAACATCCGCGCTTTTGAAATCTTGACCCAGCCAAAATTATTCACCATCTTCATCCATGCTTTTAAAAACCTCCCTTGGAGGACTCAATTCATCATCACCGCGACTAAATTTGAAACACTCACTTAGAGAAAATGCATTATTGAAATTTGTGCCTCTAAAATGATCATTTGCGAGAAAATCTTCATCCTCCCCTTCATCACTAGTACTCACATAACTCTTAGGATTATAACTAAGTGGAAAATATGACTCTCTATTCATAGTAAAATTATCATTTGCATGAAATTTTTCATCCTCCCCTTCATCAGTAGTGGTTACATAATCCTTGGGATTAGGAACAAGTGGAAACTTTGAATTTCTATTTAATGGAAATTCTTCATCCTCCCTTGTGTTAGTGGTGCTCTCATAATCCTTAGGATTAGGACTAAGTGGAAACTTTGAATATCTATTTGCTGGAAATTGTTCATCCTCGCCCTCCCCTTCATCATTGGTGCTCTAATAATCCTTAGGATTAGGAATATATGGAAACTTTTACTTTGCAAATTCTTCATTGCCCCCTTCATCAGTGGTTCTTTGATAATCCTTAGGATTAAGAATATGTGGAAACTTTGACTCTACAAATTCTTCATCCCTCCCTTCATCAGTGCTGCTCTCATAATCCATTGGATTAATACTATGTGGAAATTCTGACTCTGCAAATTCTTCACCCCCACTTTATCAGTGCTGCTCTCATAATCCTTAGGATTAGGACTACGTGAAAACTTTGAATTTGTAAATCCTTCATCCCCCACTTCATTAGTGCTGCTCTCATAATCCTTAGCATTAGTAGGAAGTAGAAACTTTGACTTTGAAAATTCTTTATCCCCCCCTTCATCAGTGATGCTCTCATAATCCTTATGGTTAGGAGGAAGTCGAAACTTTGACTCGGGAAATTCTTCATCACCCCTTTCATCAGTGTTGCTCTCATAATCCTTAGGATTAGGACTATGTGGAAACTTTGACTCTGGAAATTCTTCATCCCCCCTTCATCAGTGGTGCTCTCATAATCCTTAGGATTAGGAGGAAGTGGAAAAATTGACTCTCTAATCATAGGAAATTCTTTTTGCTGCCCTTCATCAATGTTTCTTTCCTCATCCTTAGGATTAAGACCAAGTGGAAAAATTGTTGTTATATGTTCAATATTTGTATTATCTGATTTTCACTTTAATTTTTATGTGAATCATTTTTTTGTAAAAAAGTTGTGATTACTATTATTTTTTAACATAAAATTCATAAAAAAATGTTATTTTTTAAAGTTTTTTTGTTAGGATTTTCCCATAAAAATCATTTATTTGACATGTCATTTTTTGACAAAAATTATGAAAATGTGTATTTTTTTCATTATATTTATATAGAAAATGTGTTTTTTTGTCAAATGTTTAAAATTATTGTGTTTTAGTGACAATTATTTGATGTCCATTGAAATATTAATTAACATTACATAAACATATAGAAAATACTAACTTTAAAATATTGACCTTTTTTAATTTTTTTTAACAACACGAAAAAATTAAGATTTCATTACAAACAAAATTGAAAATAAAAATGAAAACAAAAAACACAAAAAATACACTAAAAAAACTCTTACGGGAAAAGAAGGCATTAGAAAATTTAAAGTGTCAAAAATCAACCCTCTAAAAAAAAGGGGTTGATGCTATATCAACACTTTTCAAAATCAACATGAAAATCACTAACATCTAAAAAAAAGGTTCATACTTGATACATAAGAAAAATGAAAGTGCCAAAAATATGGTAAAAAAAAAACTTATATTCTGGCGTCACCACTTTACAAAATCGGGTGATCTTTTGCTACCTCAAAAAAATGGGTACTAGTTCATTTCCTCGTTTGATCGGTAACTATGTTAACTCTAGAACAACCAAGGACAATAAATATAAGTCTGATATCAACTTGTATTAGGTATCTTGTAATTTGTCACATGAGTGTAATCAAGCAGAACTTAATCCTAATGGTCCCCTTTCTAGGATCATCCCACTACAAAAACAATCTCCCCTTCAGTTTCCCTTTGTTGCTTATTACCCTTTACATTGCAAGGTCCTCAAATTTATAGAAAAAATGCCTACTAATTCTCTAGATCAGAGATTCAACATCATATACAATTTTATACTTTTTAATTTGATCTGAATCCATACCAAGCAAAGGCATTCTTGATTTATAAATGAATTTTTAATGATCTGGAAACGAACAACCAAATGACAAGATTGTTTCTATTCATGCATATGAAGATCTGTTGTTCATAGAAGAAATTTGACCCAATATTTGACCATGAATCTCATGCTTGTTAGAAGAACTCAGGTGTTGTTAGAGAAACACCATACCATCTCCATCTGTCACTTGAAAAGACCGATATGCTTAATTCTCCTCACGACAACTAGATATATCCTAATTATGGAGGTGGGAACAAGAACTACACTGCATGAACATGAACTATGTTGTTGGAATAGGAACTATACTCATTGAATAGGAACTGTACATTTTTCACAAGAATGACCTCCTCCATCCATTTTGGTCGTCCATCCAACCAATCCACCTAGTACTTGTTGGGTCTGATATAAGTCCCTGAACAAGGTTATCGTTCTAGGGCAGCACTCTTCCTCCGAAGAGGCGGGCATTCCCAGGGTCATTTGAATAAGCAGCAACCTAACCAAATTTCTATTATCGTGATAATTCCGAGCATTAAAAAAGTATCCCCACCTGCAGCATTTGATTAGTGACATTTCCACATAAATTCTCTTAAATCATTATGAACAAAGGACATTCGTAAAATAATATCATATTAACTCATCATGCCTATATAATAGCTCACAAATATACAAAGGACGGTAGTAACTAGAAAATCCAAGTGAAGACATAAGAGATCATGGGAAAAAAGATGTAAAAATCTAGACAAATTGGAGGCTCGACAAACACAACATGAATTTCCAAAAAAATTAATATGTTTTGTTTTTATCTAATACAATTGGATGGAATGCACCTAAAAAAAAGAACTAAATTTGCATACAATTGTTGCTATGTTTTGCCTAGTTCTTTACACTACTAGGATTATAATTATAATGAGGTCTGGTTAGTCTGTAACTTTTTTTTTTTTTTTTTTTAAATAGTCCTTTAGGGATTTTGTGAGAAAAAACACATTGTTGAAAGCTTGGTTGATGTATTTATGTGCCCACCACATCGTAATCAAGGAATCCATGTATCATTAACAAACACTATGAAATTTTATGACAAGGGGTCATTAAAAGACACCGTGAATCCTTATGATTGAGTCTTTTGCATCTTGATATCACAATTGGAGAGGTAAATAGAAAAGATACCAATGTTCTTTTTATCGAATTAATTTTTCATTATATGGTTCCATAGATTATTAGGATTCCATCAAGAATCTTTCTTAGCATATTGTAATATCCCTTTTCAAATCATCACTTCTAGAGGGCAACTCAGTAGCCATTTGTTTCATGTGGGCTATAATTGGTAGCAAGGGTTTTTATTAATTCAATTATTTAAATGTTAGTTGGATGAAAGTTATAAAAGAGAGACCAATGGTATTTTTATGACATGTGGTGTTCTAATGATAAAAGAGAGATGGGAGCTCACTCTTTCGGCATCCATGATTATTTTTTAAAGTTAATTTGGAGAGTCAAATGGTAAAACCCTTAACATTATCGATTATGGTAGTGAAACAAATACACTCTAATTCATCAGGAAGGATCACTCAAATTCTTCAAGGGAATTCATTTCCAAAGAAGGAGATTCGTCTTTTTTGCTAACGTAAGGGTTCAACTAGAATTTGTTTGGATCGATTTAGCCATCATTTGTTCATGGAACTCAAGAAGAAAGGTTGAATCAACTCTATAATTTATTTCAGTAAAGTCATCTAAAACCATTTGTATGGGATATTTCAATGTTGTCACCTCAATCTATTTTTCCAGCAAAATCATGCTATGTTCCAAGAAATAATTTGGTTGAGCGTGTTGCTGTAAAATTATTTGTGAAATATTGGTTGTATTATATTATGTTGGAATGTTTTTACAATTATAGTTGTATTTTTGTTGGTGTTAATAAAAATATTTGTTTTTTTGGATAAAATTGTTTGTTGTGATGTTTTACTTGTGACATTTTGGATAAGTTAGTTGTTTAACATAGAAGGAAATTTTCATGCAAAGTTTTTGATGAAATATGTGCAAGATAATAATCAAGGAATTGTAAGTTTGGTTAGTATATTATAGTAAGATATATTATCAAAATGATAGAAAAATGGAAACTCGATAAATTTGAAATTCATTTCGTTGTTATATTATACTAAGTGCCTCAATTATATACATGCAAAAATTGATAAAATTGTTGTAAAAAATTCCTCACGACATACTATGCTCATCAAAAGAATGTCCATTACTAAACTTTTGAACAAATTATATTTGATCTTTGAAAATTCTCTACCATATCTTGTTTCAATCCACTTTCAACATTTCTATGTTCACTACACACTTGAAAAACAAGAGTGTCATGAAATGAGAATTTAGAAACAAGATTATTCTAGCCTTAGGGGGGCAACAAATGGTAGGGTGGGATATTGTTCTTTAATATTTTGGATAAAAACATAGTATGGGTGGCTAAAAAAGAGAAACCAATAAAAAGAGAGGATAATACAATCATGAAGAGTAGAGAATGACAATTTGGTTATGTTTGATAAGAATGGAACCTATGTTTGGTTTAGTAATGAGTATTAAAAAAACAACCAAGTTGGTCATTTTAGATGTTGGAAGTGTTAATATGATTGACTATAAAAGTTTGATATGATTCAATGCATGTATCTAGTTGGAAAATGAAATTTTGACAAAATACTAACTTTTCTACAAATTTTTCTTCCTTTGATTTTTTTTCGTATGTAATCCAATTCAATTCTAAGAGACATTCCATAATATCAGTAAAAATGAGCATAATAGTTTTTTTTTTTTCAAAATCTGGACCAAATATCACTATGAAACTTGTCATGTACTTTCCCTCATTCTAAGGATCGTAACTTGGGTAAAATAGATTCATCAAAAGCTCAAAGAATTTTCAACATATGGATTCATGGCATTAAAAAAAAATATTCATTATGAGCTTAACATGTCACTTATAGAAATTGAACCTAACTAGGTTTCAAGACATTTATATGTGTAATTCTTGTTTCATTTAATTGTCAATCCAAAGTTCATAAACTTTTGAAATGCAAACATAATATGTGTAAAATTAGACCATTTTAATACTTATTTATTTTGAACAATCATAAACAAAACTAATTTTAGGAAAATGAAAGTATGGAATGAACTTGCATAAAGGAAACACTCTTCCATGAAATCAAAAACTAACTAAACCACTCTTGGTGATGAACATGCACTAGTAGAATTTGGCAAATAAATGATTACATGACTAAAACTTTTAGACACGACAACTAAAAATGACTAAACTTTACTATTTGTTTGCAACATAGGTATAAATGACTAATATAAATGCCTAATTTGATCATCGAGTAAAAAACACAACTAAATAATTAGTCAAAAAAATAAAAATGACTAAATAAAATGTTTATTACTCATCTAGAATAACATTTGGTAATTTGGACATTAATAGATATTATTTCTTGTTATATACCTTATGGTTTCGATTAAGGTATCATTATTTTAGACCATTTGGTAATCTATTCTTCAAAAAACAAGAAGGGGACTATAACATATAAGCTAGAGTGAAATCTATAACATCTACTAGATTGATCCATGGCATATTCCTAAGTGATGAAATTATACTGATTAAACCAAAATCGATCTACAAGGTAGAGTTCCTCCATTTTGAAACTTTACTATCAAATATGGAGTCCATTCACTCATGGAAATTCTCTGTCGCAATTAATCAAACTTGGTCTCTTCATGGTTAAGCAAGTGAACTTGATATGTCCATAGCTACCATAATTTAATATAAAATTGTAATTAAAAAATGTATTATGTTTATGTATATTGTAAAATTTATTTATTGTAAATGTTTTTTTCCAGTGTTATATATTGTAAATGTTTTATTTACATTTATCATATAATATTATCATATCAAAATATGATCATATCATAGGCAATATGGTATGAAAGTGGGTAATATTATTTCCAACAATACTACAAAGATTCACATATTACATTTCCCATTTAACATATATCGTTGGGTTAGTATTGCACGTGCACAAGGTTGGTGTATTGGGAAATTTATATTGGCAAGAGTGGAGAGTACACAATGCATAATTTTCCCTAGTCGAAGTGATTTTATGGGGAAGTGGGGAGTAACGATGGTTTTTGGGGAATAATTAAGAGTGGGGAGTACACCATCCAAGACAAAGAGCATTTTAATTCACTAGTTAGGGAAAAATTCAAGGGATTGGGGTTTTATTGTAACTACTACAACCACCCTCCAAAATTTTTCTCATGCTTTCATTTTGCAGCTTTCCTTCTATCCACAAGAGCTTATATTTCACTGTCATCAAGTATTCATGTAAAGATAAAGAATTATCTTTTCATGATTTGCTTGTGATGTATTGATTCCAGTTTGATATCTTTCAGACACAAGCTATCTCTTGACTTGACCTTGCAGCATTGCTGGGCCTGCCTCTAGAAACTGTGCAATCTTGGAAGGCAGGATAACCTTAAGGATTTTAATTGTGCAATCTAGAATTGTAGGTTTTCCTTGAGCTCAGAACCTGCATAGTCCTAGATGGTAGGCTAGACTTGAGCTCAGAAATTGCACAAATCATCCTTGCTCCCAAAAACTACACAATGCACTGAGTCAAGAAGTTGCCCAGTGGTTGGGAACTATGTAATCTTCCTTGGTAGTGTGATGGTCGATTTTCTCGAAAAAAGAAAAAAAGAAAAAAGAAAAAATCATCCCTAGAAAATACAGAGTGGATAATTAGTTTCCCAAAGGATGACACAAGTTGTTATTTTTGGAATTCTGCCACGTGTCACTTTTTCCTTGATTTTAGGCATGTACATGATAAACCCTAACCAACCTATATATATAATGGATGCCCCTAGAGCTAAATTTTACATTCGATCATGGAGCCCTAGCCTTCCCTAGGAGATCAAGGAGCCTTCAATGGAGTTTGCAGTGCTTTTCCAGACGAGTTTTGATTTTGTCATCTTTTGTTGCTTTTTTCTGTCTCTTTTTGTGGTTTTGCTTATGTGAGTGTGGTTTTTATTATTTATTTTGATGGTCGTTGGCACTTTAACTTATATTATCTTGTACAAGTGTTGGTTCATTCTATCATTTTCCTTTTATAAGTGTCGCATCAACTTTCTTGATTTTTCCCATAAGTGATCACCATTTTGGCGACTCTCCATGCATGTTTGTTTTTCCTTTTTCATGTTGATCTTCTACACTTGATTTTCACTAATCTATCTATCCTTAGTTAGATATACGCTCTAAATTGTACCATCACTCAAATATTCTAGTTTCCCATACTCTTTTTGAGTAGATATGCCCTTCCCATGGCCAACACTTTCCTTGTCTAGCTAAGCATTGTTTAAGCCCAAGGCTTAAGATTGATGCTTGGCTTATGGGATTTTTCAATGTGTAATACCTAGTTATCCCAACTATGCATTGTGTATTTCCAAGTCTCAAACCCATCCCTTGGACACTGAGACTGCATAATGTGTAGTCTCTACCTCATTCTACCCAAGATCAGATTGCACATTACACAATCTCTAGCCTCAAGCTGCTCTACTAGTCATTGAGAATGCACAATGCACAATTCATGCAGCCAATACCTCTCCCTTCACCTAAAAAATTGTGCAATCCTTCCCTTCAGTCATGTGGTTGTAGGTGTGAGCTTTCTTTGTGAGTCATTTTTCTAAAGATAATTCATGTTTTCCATGAGTGTTTTTCCTCCTATGGGTATTTCATTTGTTGTGCACTTATCTTCATCATTCATTGACATCATGGCACTAAAGATATCTACTTCAAAGGAAAGCACAAGCATTTGGGAGGTAGTTGAGAGTCTGCCAATGAACATACCAGTTTACTTATATACTTAGTTGTTCATAGAGAAAGAATTAGACATCACATGGAAGAAAGTGAGAAGCATTCTCAACAAGAAGTTTCAAAGCATACCTTGAAGACCGATAAGTGTATATCAATGGCCAAAGGTCAATGTTATAGAAGGTTGCATTTAGGTACCCCACTTTCCCATGTGTAGACATTGTTAGCTGGATATTGTCTCATACAGATCTAAAGACTACGACTTTGAACGATGGCTAGGTACAAAGTATTTATTCATTTTTGGCATCAAATTATCATCTCATGTACCATTTTCTAGAGCAATAATTAGTCATGGATTCTTACTTCTATGATGCCACTCGCTACTTGAGAAAAAAGGGCATTGTCAACAGCTAAGTGAAAGAGCCAACAAAGTTCCATCAGACACCCACCAACACTTATAAGACAAAATATCTCAAGAGATCCTATCAACTCTTGATAGTCCTATGTTTTAGAATCTATGGTCAATAGAGATTGAGACCTTCCGTGAAGGGTGGTAATTCTTACTGAACTAGATCATGAATGAATGCAAGCCATTCAACTGGTCAACATTTTTGGCTCAACAACTAAAGATGCATGTAGCTAGTGCCATGAATCCTCCCAAGGGAAATAAACATAGATTTTACATGCCTTCCTATCTACTAGATGCAATTTTCACTCACAATTAATTTCTTGGCATGAATTGGACTTGGACACCACAAGATCTTGTCGTGCACATTCATTGCAAGCTGTGTTCGGAATGTAGCCATAGAGGAGTAATGGAAAAGTTGTTTGATCACTTCCTCATTCTATTGTATAAGTTGATATTTGAGGAAGAGCACCTTAAATTTCACGTGGGGCAATGGAAGCAATGTCATAGATAGCATATTGGTTTGCCTCACCAGATGGTACTTCCCTCAAAGTGTTCGGTAGACAAAAGTCTTTGCATATTCTGATAAGGTATACCACTAACAAGTTAGTTGTGCAAGATGTTTCCTACCATCTCTCCATAGAGTTTTCAACAGTTCTACACAGGAAGAAGAAATCACCTTGGCCCACTCTTCCTATGTAGATCAGATTGTATGAAATCAAGAACTTGAAAGTCACAGACACCGAAGGAAAGGAAATAAAGAAATGTGAATTAAGTCATTTGGACATCAATCTGTACGATCCAATGAATTTTTGTAAAGACCACTATGCAAGGATTCATTTTCAGTGGCCAAGTGGGACCTTTCGCAGACCTGAGGAGGAAGCATGAAAAAATTGTTATAATTCCTCCAAGTCTAAACCAATCAACTTCACTAGAACATCGTAGGTTACTCCACACAAAGAAGTCACTCCAGAGGTAGTACTAGTAGAAATCCATGAATGAGTGCGTGAAAAGGGCAAGAGGAAGGAGGAAGGTCATGTTAGGTTCCTATACCAATAGGTGTCAGTTTTCATGATTGACTGTGGAAATGCCAAATATGTCATCCTTTCCATGCTGCAAAGGTTCCATATTTCCAAGAAAATAAAAAATTTAAAAAAATGTAAAGAGGGTATGCCCTAAAAGAAAAATTAAAGGGAAAAAAGAAGAATGAATTGGCCAAGAGAAAAATAAAAGAAATGAACCCCAATCAAAAGGCCAGGAAAGTGTGCTAGCTCAAATGCCACTACTATTCCATTTTTGAAGAATTTCAAGTCATGCAATCAGTAATTTTTTCACAGTTAAGGGAAGGCCAAACAGCTTAATCTTGGCCTCTCTAGGTTTAAATTTCTTGGTTTAGAGATAGAGATAAAAATCTGTCCAAACTATTTAATCTTGGCAGATCACTAGATAGGTAGAGAAATAAGGGTGCTCAACAGCTTAATCTGATCCCCTCGAAGAAATAAGGACAGATTTTGATAGGAGGACAGCCAAAAGAAAAGAAAAAAATTAGGGTTTGCTAGTCCAAATGCACCCAAGAAGAAAGACGAAAAAATGTTAGGCAAAGTAGGTAGGGTAGGCAGTTTTGATGTTGCAAAATAAGACTTGTGATAAATTTTGTCTCTCAAAGTGTTGAATATTACTCCCATCACAGGTACAAAACAAATTCCCTTGAAGCAGCTCAAGTGAGGCATGACTAACTCCCCTTCACACTTTCCCAAATCATTTACTAATTTCCCCAGAGATATTAAGATCTTCTTGATATCATTGAATCACTCATCTCATTCCATAAACATTTGCCTGAGTAAGAATCTGCTTTACTTAGGGGCTGGTCATATTCCTTGTATAAACTCTTTCTCCCTTTAAAGCCTAAGTTTCCTAAACATTATACTTAGTGCTTTCCTTTCAAAATTCATATTAACTTTTAGCTTTATTATATAAATCCCACTTTATTTTCATCCCCGTATTAAAAATATAGTAAATATCCCCATATTTAAATATATCCCCGCCTTGGTTAAAATATAACCATAAGTGTGTTTTTCAGGAATTACTAAGTTTATTTGAAACTTAGTAAGAACCCTCCTCTGATCCAATATCGCTTCATTAACCCTCCTCCGATCCGATATCGCACCATTTGACATTCCCCAATGCGATATCGCAATCGCCTCGTCGCACCAACGCATCGCTGCAGAAAAAATGTTAGGCAAAGTAGGTAGGGTAGGCAGTTTTGATGTTGCAGAATAATACTTCTGATAAATTTGTCTCTCAAAGTGTTGAATATTACTCCCATCACAGGTACAAAATAGATTCCCTTGAAGCGGCTCAAGCGAGGCATGACTAACTCCCCTTCACACTTTCCCAAATCATTTACTAATTTCCCCAGAGATATTAAGATCTACTTGATATCACTGAATCACTCATCTCATTCCATAAACATTTGCCTAAGTAAGGATCTACTTTACTTAGGGGTTGGTCATATTCCTTGTATAAACTCTTTCTCCCTTTAAAGCCTAAGTTTCCTAAACATTATGCTTAGCGCTTTCCTTTCAAAATTCATATTAACTTTTAACTTTATTATATAAATCCCACTTTATTTTCCTCCCCATATTAAAAATATAGTAAAAATCCCCATATTTAAATATATCCCCGCCTTGGTTAAAATATAACCATAAGTGTGTTTTTCGGGAATTAATAAGTTTATTTGAAACTTAGTAAGAACCCTCCTCCGATTCGATATCGCTTCATTAACCCTCCTCCGATCCAATATCACACCATTTGACATTCCCCGATGCAATATCGCAATCGGCAATCGCAAGTATTGACCTTCCTCTGTTTGTTTCCCCCGATCCGATCCCCCGATGCGATATCGCAATCGCGTTGTCGCACCATCGCATCGCCACTTTATCACATATTGCTTGTCCCTCGCCGACACGATATCACGATCTCCCATTCGCCGTCCGATTAACCCCCGCATCCAACGGTTTATATTGTATCACAATCATATATCACTAACCCATATCACTATCGCATATCGCTATCATTTAAGCCTTCGCCCCTTACCATCGCTATCCGATCCTCTGATGCAATATCGCAATCGCTTTATCACAAAGTCACCTATCACATATGCTCCTGACCCCTTGCCCTCCGTCAATGCAATATTGCGACTTCTCCTCAGTCGTTTGATCCGCCCTTAAATGATCCAACGACCCTCATCCATCCATTTCTATTTCATCACTCCCGCCATTCAAATCATGAATCTCTCGCATAAAGTCACTTTTTGCCCATTAAAGGGGTAAAAGGTTATTTTCTTATATTTCCACTCAGCGCTCGCGCGCGCTCCAAGTGCAAAGGAACCAAATCACTTCTTCAGCCATTTTGACCACCTCTGACCAGAAAAGCTCCAGACAGCGAGCTCGTCACCTCAGCCAAAGTTGCCATTGTACAGTCCTCCTCCTCCTTTTTGATAATGTTCGATGCCAGAATTCCTAGCACACAGAAAGAAACAAAGTGGACACGATAACAGTTCTATTTTGCCATACAGTGGTAAAGCAAGGGCGATTCAGCAAAATGAGTATCAGTGGAGAATTAAAAGCCAAAATCAGAGGAACATTAATCCAAACAAGTCAAAGAGTATCAGTGGGAATTAAAAGCTAAATCAAATCAGAGTTAATGCACATCGAAGCCGAATAAGAGGAGCATATCAGAAGTCAAGGGACAGTTATTGCAGATAGTCGGCACAAAGCTACAAAGGATGCCTATAAGCTAAATTTTGAAGGACCTGCCTCCAACGCAGCATAAGCTAGATATTTTTACCTTGCTTGTAAATTACGTTAGGTTAAAACTTAGATATTTTCTCAGATCTTTTATGAGATATTGTTTGTACATATTTTGTTATAAATACCTCCCCAAGTGATGTATTAAGGTTGTTGTTGGTTAGTGATTCATTTCTGAGACTGCGCTGTAACTCTGAAATATTCTGAATAAAAGGCTGCTGGAATGCATTGTTGCTGAACTCTGGATGTGGAATTGATGACAAAGGACTATGTTACAGAATTCTTGAATCATTATGTGGATCAATAAGTCTTTCTCTTACTTGTGTTTTCAATTTCTATCTTTCTATATCATACATGTTTCATGATCTTAATAACAGAGAAAAAGAATAGCCCAAAAATTACTTAACTGTACTTTGTGTTCAATCTCTGTTATTTTCTATGTTTTCTTCATAATTAGCATAAACAGTGAATTCTTAATTGCTCCTATTTCCCTAGTTATCACATCTTGATTACATGCTAAGAAATTCTTAATTGCTTCTTGGACATAATCATTCACTTTCCCTCTGTCAACATGATGAACGATTCTTAGTTTCCCTTCACCCCCTAACCCCATTCCATCTAATTTCAGCTTACAAATTGTTCCTTGGTTGATTAACCTGCTCTGTAGTACCTCCTTCTGTCAAAGAAACCATATCCAACAGTTTATCCTCATAGACTCCATTAGCCCAATGGACTGAACTTCTTAGATTTGCACCCTGTTCCATTGAATGACACCATCCATCCAACCAAACTTAAAACAAAACACTGTACATCATAACTAGCCTAAAATCTCACCAAAAAAAAGCTAAATAATAAAGAGAGAGCCCTCTCTGGCTGCAGGTAGGCTAGGACCTGCATCTAAAAGATTGGTTAGTGGTTACCTTGGCCGTATTCCCTTAGGAGTCAAGGGAACAACCTGAGTGATAACATCATTGGCGACTCCACTGGGGACCTGAATAATTTGTTTATTACTGCAAATCCAAATACTTGATCAGTTCCTTGTCTCAAATAAAGTCTTTAAGAAAGTATAAATCTCGTATCTAAATACCTCTTAAAGAAATCATAAAAGTTGTTTTGAAAAATCACAAAAAATCAAAATAATCATAAAAAAAACTCAAAAAAATTCAGTCTCCTATTACATCTTTAGATCTGATCTGTGATGGTGGATAGGGATCAGACACACCAAGGTTAAAATCATCCACCTGGCGACTCCACATCATTTTCACAATCAAGACTCCACTGGAGAAATGAACCTGAAAGAACTGTATGAAAAGATCAGGCTTTTGACCTGGATTATTATCCAAGACATTATGTTCTTTCTCATTCATAAGATTTTTCAATGTATATTGTATTTTAGAGATGATTTTAGATTAAATTTTTATAATTTTCCTTTGAAAAATGTTGATGAAAAGTCTCCTTGCACATTGGAACAACAGTCTTCTAATTCTTTGGAGATCATCATACAGCCAAGGAGAACCCAAAAATCAAGACCAATCATCCAATCCCTGAACATATTCCCGTACCTCATAAAGTTCCTGATAGATATAAGCCACTCATTTTGCCTCCCACACTCCATGCTTTCCCTAACGATTATCCCAAGTATCTCCCAAGATTTGATGGAGAGAATGGTGTCACTGCCCAAAAGCATATCCAAGTTTTTGAAGATTATCTTAACTTATTTGAAGTGGATGATGAGGATGTTAGTATTAGGCTTTTCGCTCTTTCTTTGCAAGGCAAAGTTAGGACTTGGTTCAAAACCTTGCCTGAGGCAAGCATCTCAAATCTTGAGCAGTTTCTCAAACTCTTCCTTGATAGATGGATAATCAAAGTCAATCTCCTCATGCTCATAGAAGAATATAATCAATTAAAAAGACATCCAGATGAAACAGTACAACAATTTTCAGACAGATTCAATCAAATCTATCATTCAATACCATTAAATGTAAAGCCTCCCCCTGATTCAGCTCTACTGCATTATCCAAGAGCATTTGATTCAGAGATTGAATTTCATCTGAGAGAAAGAAACCCATCCACTATGGAACAGATGCAGAACATGGCAGTGGACGTAGAGGTTAATCTGAAAATTAGGGGAGAAAAGCTGAAAACAGAGAAAGAGGAAAAACTTGATAGTTTGATAAAGAAATCAGAGGAAATGATACAGAAGATCACAATGAAAGCTGAATGTCTAGATCACCAGGACACATCTGTTTTACAAAAGGAAAAAATTGATATTCACGAACAAATTTCTACCAACTCAATCTACCAAAAATCAGATGACAGATTCATAGAGCAATATGTGGAGGAGCAATCTCCTGATCTACTGTGTGAATCTGGTAACATTTCTTCTTTCAGTAGTCTACCCAAATATGATCAATATGATGATGATTATGTTCCTCAAATCCAAATTAACCTTACAGAGGAATCAGAAACTATTTTGGGAAAAAGGAAAGTTCAGGTTCAACAGCTTGAATCCAGTGATCAGCTTGTTCATTTCAACTATGAAGAGGAGGAGGAAAGTGCAGAAAATTTTGAAACCAGTGAAGGAACTTTACCATTTTGTTTTGAGTCTTTTCAGTTTATCAGAGATAACTATCATGCAATTAGAAATCAAATGTCAACAAGTTTTGATATTGACCATCTAGAGGATAATCAAATCTTTGCTCAAAATTCATCACCTCTAGATTTGCAGCCCCAAAATGCCACTGAATATCATATTGCAGAAGGAGACATATGATCAAAAAATCCAAGTTGATTCCCTGCCACTTTGTTTTGAATCATCTGAATTATTTAAAGAAAAGGAGGAGCAGCGTGTACAAATCTGTCAAGTTCCATCTGAACCTGTATGTAATAAATTGCAAGAATCATTCCAAGTTCTGTATAATCCATCAGCTGACAGGTTGAATGATGGAAGAAATCAGAATTCTTCTCCATTAACAGGCTGTAAGGGTCAAAATCAAGATGGTAATGATTTCACAAAACATGCATTACAATCGGTAGAAATATCACCACAAAGAACAGTTGAAAACATACGTGGTGATAAAGACAAAAGTGATTTCCCGATTCCAAGGCATGAAAGCTATCCAAAACATTTGTACAGTTGTTTGATTCGGCTCAAGAATTGTGTATATATTTTGCAGGACCCTTTTGTACAGTTTCTAGATTCAGCGAAGGAGATCAGGAATTTCCTTATCTTCTCGCAGGTTAACACAGCTATATCTGATTGCAAGATCTCAATTTTAAACACCAACAAGCACAAGCAACAAAGGTCACTGATGTATATAATGCTTAAGTGGTTGCACTGGCTGTTTCATTTTACCTAACCAACAAATAGAAAGCTGATTAGAGTAAGTAGGTAGGATTTCGGTTTTTTGTTTGGATAGTAACTTGCTGCAGTTGAAGCCCGAAGAGAAGGCCCTAAGCTCCTCAAGTGTGCTGTCATGTACATACAATAAAGCAACCAGCAAAGGGAAGATTTCAGAATACAACAACAGTTGAAAATAAGGCCATCTGACCTGTTGTTCTTGGCTTTTCACCAGGAAAAGCCATCCCCAAGTGGAGCCACTGTTAGGTTCCTATACCAATAGGTGTAATTTTTCATGATTGACTGTGGAAATGCCAAATATGTCATCCTTTCCATGCTGCAAAGGTTCGATATTTCCAAGAAAATGAAAAATTAAAAAAAATGTAAAGAGGGTATGCCCGAAAAGAAAAATCAAAGGGCAAAAAGAAGAATGAATTGGCCAAGAGAAAAATAAAATAAATGAACCCCAATCAAAAGGCCAGGAAAGTGTGCTAGCTCAAATGCCACTACTATTCCATTTTTGAAGCATTTCAAGTCATGCAATCAGTAATTTTGTCATAGTTAAGGGAAGGCCAAACAGCTTAATCTTGGCCTCTCTAGGTTTAAATTTCTTGTTTTAGAGATAGAGAATAAAAATATGTCCAAACTATTTAATCTTGGCAGATCACTAGATAGGTAGAGAAATAAGGGTGCTCAACAGCTTAATCTGAGCCCCTGGAAGGAATAAGGATAGATTTAGATAGGAGGACAGCCAAAAGAAAAGAAGAAAATCAGGGTTTGCTAGTCCAAATGCACCCAAGAAGAAAGAAGAAAAAATGTTAGGCAAAGTAGGTAGGGTAGGCAGTTTTGATGTTGCAGAATAAGACTTGTGATAAATTTTGTCTCTCAAAGTGTTGAATTTACTCCCATCACAGGTACAAAATAGATTCCCTTGAAGCGGCTCAAGCGAGGCATGACTAACTCCCCTTCACACTTTCCCAAATCATTTACTAATTTCCCCAGAGATATTAATATCTACTTGATATCACTGAATCACTCATCTCATTCCATAAACATTTGCCTAAGTAAGAATCTGATTTGCTTAGGGGCTGGTCATATTCCTTGTATAAACTCTTTCTCCCTTTAAAGCCTAAGTTTCCTAAACATTATACTTAGCGCTTTCCTTTCAAAATTCATATTAACTTTTAACTTTATTATATAAATCCCACTTTATTTTCCTCCCCATATTAAAAATATAGTAAAAATCCCCATATTTAAATATATCCCCGCCTTGGTTAAAATATAATCATAAGTGTGTTTTTAGGGAATTACTAAGTTTATTTGAAACTTAGTAAGAACCCTCCTCCGATCCGATATCGCACCATTTGACATTCCCCGATGCGATATCGCAATCGGAAATTGCAAGTATTGACCTTCCTCTATTTGTTTCCCCGATGGATTCCCCTGATCCGATCCCTCGATGCGATATCGCAATCGCGTCGTCGCACCATCGCATTGCCACTTTATCGCATATCGCTTGTCCCTCGCCGACGCGATATCATGATCACCCGTCCGCTGTCCGATTAAACCCCGCATCCAACGGTTTATATTGTATCACAATCATATATCGCTAACCCATATCACTATCACATATCGTTATCATTTAAGCCTTTGCCCCTTACCATTTCTATCCGATCCTCCAATGCGATATCGCAATCGCTTTATCGTAAAGTCACCTATCACATATTCTCCTAACCCCTTGCCCTCCACGAATGCGATATTGCAACTTCTCCTCAGCCGTCTGATCCGCCCTTAAATGATCCAATGACCCTCATCCATACATTTCTATTTCATCGCTCCCACCCTTCAAATCATGAATCTCCCGCATAAAGTCACTTTTTTCCCATTAAAGGGGTAAAAAGGTTATTTTCTTATATTTCCACTCAACACTTTTGCGCACTCTAGGTGCAAAGGAACCAAATCACTTCTTCAGCCATTTCGACCGCCTCTGACCAGAAAAGCTCTGGACAACGAGCTCACAGCCTCAGCCAAAGTTGCCATTGTACAGTCCTCGTCCTCCTTTTTGATAGTGTTCGATGCCAGCGTCGAAAGACTTCCTAGCACACAGAAAGAAACAAAGTGGACACGATAACAGTTCTATTCTGCCATACAGTGGTAAAGCAAGGGTGATTCAGCAAAATGAGTATTAGTGGAGAATTTAAAGATGAGATCAGAGGAACATTAATGAGGATCCAAACAAGTCAAAGAGTATCAGTGGGAATTAAAAGCTAAATCAAATCAGAGTTAATGCACATCGAAGCCGACTAAGAGGAGTAGATCAGAAGTCAAGGGACAGTTATTGCAGACAGTCGGCACAAAGCTACAAAGGACGCCTATAAGCTAAATTTTGAAGGACCTGCCTCCAGCGCAGCATAAGCTAGATATTTTTACCTTGCTTGTAAATTACGTTAGGTTAAAACTTAGATATTTTCTCAGATCTTTTATGAGATATTGTTTGTACATATTTTGTTATAAATACCTCCCCAAGCAATGTATTAAGGTTGTTGTTGGTTAGTGATTCATTTCTGAGACTGTGTTGTAACTCTGAAATATTTTGAATAAAAGGCTGCTGGAATGCATTGTTGCTGAACTCTGGATGTGGAATTGATGACAGAGGACTATGTTACAGAATTCTTGAATCGTTCTGTGGATCAATAAGTCTTTCTCTTACTTGTGTTTTCAATTTCTGTCTTTCTATATCATATATGTTTCATGATCTTAATAACAGGGAAAAAGAATAGCCCAGAATTTACTTAACTGTACTCTGTGTTCAATCTCTGTTATTTTCTATGTTTTCTTCATAATTAGCATAAACAGTGAATTCTTAATTGCTCCTGTTTCCCTAGTTATCACATCTTGATTACATGCTAAGAAATTATTAATTGCTTCTTGGACATAATCATTCACTTTCCCTCTGTCAACATGATGAAGGATTCTTAGTTGCCCTTCACCCCCTGACCCCATTCCATCTAATTTCAGCTTACAGATTGTTCCATGGTTGATTACCTTGCTCTGTAGTACCTCCTTCTGTCAAAGAAACCATATCCAGCAGTTTATCCTCATAGACTCCATTAGCCCAACGGACTGAACTTCTTAGATTTGCGCCTTGTTCCATTGAATTACACCGTCTATCCAACCAAACTTAAAACAAAAATCTGTACATCATAACTAGCCTAAAATCTCACCAAAACAAAGCTAAATCATAAAGAGAGAGCCCTCTCTGGCTGTAGGTAGGCTAGGACTTGCATCTAAAAGATTGGTTAGTGGTTACATTGGCCGTATTCCCTTAGTATTCAAGGGAACAACCTAAGTGATAACAAGTCACACACAACCCGGGGGGAGAGAAAAGCCATAAGATGAAAGCCGAATACAAATATTTGGAAAATAAATTGTAGGATGCAAGATAAGATGTTGAACATCTTCGAGCAGAGGTTCAGAATGCAGCTCCTACGCAAGTTTATCTGGAATAACTTAAGGCAACCATACATGGTGAAGTATCGACATTAGGAGAAACTATGCAGAGCTTGTATGAAGAAATTGTCACCGTGCATAAAGTGGTTGTCCACTTGCAAAACATGCAACAAAAGTGTAAGGATAATGCTAAAGATCTTAAGGTTTTCCATATAGCTATCGCTTTTGTGCATGAATGGTCAATGCAATACAAAGGGGCATCATCTGAATTGGTGAAGAAAACAAGGCAACAGGTAGAGTTGGAGAAAGCACAAGTGTAGATGATCATTCAGAGAAATAAAAAACTTGCCTCATTCATCGCCAATATTCAAGCCTTATATGCATGATTGTACAACAACATGGATTTCATGGTGAAATCACACAAGATCCCATAAGTTGGCTCACTCACTGAAGCCAAACGTAGGAATCAAGTTAGGCAGGAGGTTGAAGAATACTTAGAATGGTTCAAACAGGTCGCTACCAAGGAAGATATTGAAGTGAACAGGAAGAACATGCAAAAGTACATTGGTGGCCTTGTCCAAATCAATACTATGATGCTCCTAGTAAAGAAGGAAATCAAAACTGGTTCCAAATCAATGTACTCATATGCCATAAAGGCTAGAGTCCACTTTCAGCATGATCCCATTGCATAGTTTGGGGAAGTCATCATGCAGTACAAAGCTTAGCACCGACATGTGACTGAGAACCTACAAGTCGAATTTGTTGAGCTAGAGTTTCCCCAAAATCAAGCTTGAATTTTGTCTTATTAGGATGTCTAGTTGGCTCTACCCATTTTTTTCTTATATGGGTATGAGTATATTGTAATATTTTTTTGTAATTAATTTGTAAGTGAAATTCCTAGTGTCAATTATGGAATGTGAAGGGTCATGATATAAAGTTGAAGATTCATTTGTAAAGAAGTTGAAGAGTCATGAGGGAAGTCCAAGAGTTAGAAAGGGGAAGTGAATAGTCACCCCTTTTGTTATAAATATACCTCATAACGCATGTAAAGGGATTTTGGGAGCCAAGCTTTTGGCTAGGATTTTAGCTTAGGATCAGGAGCTTGGGAGTTTGTTGAGAGCCTTGGCTTCTTAGTAGCATAAATGGAGTATCTTTCTTTGTAGGAGCAGATGTAGAATTCATGTTCCACTATCAAGGCTAGGGGTTTGGTCAATGGTATATGTATGCTTGGAACTTTCACTTAATAAAATCTTAGAGCCGACACGCTTTCATGCATATTTTGTGAATACAGTAGGACTATTCTTGTTATGTTCGAAATATATGTTATTTCACTTATGCTAACACTTATGAACTATTTCATTTTCTTTAGTATGAATCTTTTTGAATGCGTGTTATTGTATATTTCCATCATGGTTAACTTGTGAACTATTTTGCAGGCTAACTCGTGATGTATTTTATTCTCGTGTGTTCCTTTTAAGTTGCATACTATTACATGCTTCTAAGGGGGCCACTCATTTTCCCCTCGTGTGTTAGAACCTTTCATACATCACACTTGACCTTCCACAAAGTCACACACTTATTCACCAAAGTCATGATCACACCACTCTATGTGTTATTGCAACCAAGGCACATCATTAAAACCCGCTGCTTTGGCAATCAGGTCATATTCCGGATGTTGCTCTTACACCAAACATTTTGAGGTGTAATTGGAACTTCGTATGGATGACACCCCCTAAATGTTGGTGGGTTCAACACCATCAACATTTTTGGCACTAGAAAGAGGGCCAAATGACAAGCTAAGCCTGTGAACAAGCAGAGTTTGTTTGATCTTTCCTTCTCTTTTATGGCTTCTTCCTATATCTTAACCTCCACATGTTTTTCCAGAAATGCAAATCTGAAAGTGACCATGGGGATTTCAAATGACTTGTTGAATTTAAAATCTGATGGTGAGGGTGAAACAACCATTCTCGAGCACACCTCTCGCTTTCTTGAGTTTTTCACTAAACACAACATTCACTACGAGGATTCTACTAGCATGTTTTTCATTCTCACATTCAAAGTGTGGGTTAAGGAATGATGCTACACATTGCTAGCCATGTCTATACACTCTTTCGAACATATTTTCAAAGATCTCTTCCACACCTTTGGAAGGTATGATTACAAATATTTTTCAAGAAAATCATGTGTTTGCGAAAAGCACTTGATGAATCTCTTAACGATTTTCACGATCATTTTATTCATTTATGTTTTGAATTTTTATAAGATGATGTTGATTGGAATTTAATGAAAGAGAAATTTTAATTTATTGTTCATATTTTAATAGATCCAAAAGAATATGAATCTTTCAAAAGTATCCCAAGATATATTGGTTATGGAGCTCCTAAATATGTGACGAAGGAAGTTGTTGTTCCAAGTGACTCTTTGTCTTCTTCTCATCAAACAACTCCATCTATGTAGGATGAGGTTGGAGAAATTGAGATTCCATCCATTGATCTCCCACCATCTTCTCCAACCCCACATATTCAAAATTTAAATGCAAGTTTGGACTGTGAGTCTGATTTTTCTGATGATGTTCTTTCTCCTTTCCCTCCATCCGTCCATTCCTTTGGTCTTCCTGATTGTGATTTGTTGTGTTGACATGTGTAAATAGTTTATGATGTTCATGAGGATCAAACTCAGGATGGAGTTAGTATTGACCAACCAACTTGTGATATCATTTACGATGATTATGTGTGGGATTATATTTCTAAACAAGAATTTGCGACGCAATTTGATGTTTCTCCTTATTCACCTCTACCTCATTATCTTGACATATTCCACAATTTTGTCATACCTGTAGAATATTTTGAAGAATTATTTTCTATCGATGCTAATTCTAATAAAACTTAGAACATGTGGAATGTCATTTTTACATCTGAACATGGAGAGGAAGAATCTTCTCTTCCTGATCCCTCCAATCAATCATCTGATCTTTCTAAAGAAACAAAGGGTGAAATTTCTTATTTTCAATCTTCCCCTCTCTATGATTCATCAAATCAAGAGGATGCCTCTATTTTTAATGACGAACTTTATAATCACAATTGTCGTGATCTTTCATTGAATCATTTGGTCACGAATTTTCTTTTTTCATTGTTGATCTTTCTAAGCCATTAGTTTTCAATGATCTACCTTCCGATGTCTTGGAACTTCCACAAAATGTCAAGGCACTTCAACTCAAGATGATGGTTATGTCAGGTTCTCAAATTCTCGAGGCTAGTTCTAATCCTAATCCGAATAGTCTTGTATCTTCCAGGGATCCTCATCGTTCGATCGCATAAATTGAAAATCCATTGTATCTCAATTTTTGTACCCTACATCTGCTTTGCATGATGCTATCACTTGATCATTGAAGAAATCATACTTGGAAAGCTTTGTTGAGAAATGTAAGTTTTTTTCTTTCTTTATGTTTTCCAAGTTTAGAAGTTAAAAATATCGCTCTTGCATGTCTTGTTGTTGCAATGTGCACAAAAACCACAATCCATCTACATAACATTTTGCGTGTGATTTTCGATCATATTTTTCTACATGAAATTTCACTCTTTTAATGAATGGGTATGTATCAATTTACCTTTTTTGTATGTTGTTGTGCTTGAATACCTTTCTTGATATGGACTCCCTCACCCATATAGGTTATCCTATGCATCAGTGGTTACACTGGAAGTTTCACTTTACGTAATCTTGACCTATACTTGGTTAGTTTAGGAGTAGGAGTAGTTTGTTTGTTTTCTTCATTTTGATTTACTTTATGTCCTAACCTTTCCTTTCCTTTTGATCATAGGATATTCTCTTCATGAGACTATGTTTGGTTTCCAAAGAAAGCATGGTGAAGTTCAAGAGAATGTTATGCTACTTTCAATGCTTAGTTATCTGTTTATTCCCTCTCTTCGCGTGGATATTACACCTTTTATTCGATGATACCTTGATGGAAAATACATTATCTTTTGAGAAAACCACACTGGAATGACGATGCTTAAGCTTTAAGTAGTACCACCTACTTTAATCAGTTTTTTAATATTTAGTTTCGTCTTGTCAACTTAGTCGAGTAGAGTAAGGAGGGGAGGAAAGTTTAACAAGAGAACTATATTTCAAAGGTGTAAAAATAACCTTCTCTAAAGGGACAACAACTTATTCTCTCAATAAGTCGGGATTCCTCTTCCACCTCATTATATCAATAAGTGCCTATGCACAATCTTTGAACAAAAAATACAAAATAGAAAAAAATAATAAAAGGTGAAAGAAGAGAAAGGCTTCTTGCATAGAGATGTCAAGCAAGCAACTTCGTCGAGGTACTGTCTAGGCACGCTGGAAGTGGAGCAGTGTTTGTGTCCTTGAAGTGACTTTGTCTCGGTACTTTTTAAACCTAATGGTAGTCGAGCAACACCAGAGCTAAAATCCAAGACTCCAACAATCCTATTTCACTTGTGTATCTACATACTCCCCATCCCCAATCGAAGAAAATCAGTTCGACTTGTATTTGTTAATGTGTTGTTGATGAAGAGAATGGTAGGGACTACATATTTAACTTAAGATAAGTAAATAAATTATGGTGATCAATGAACTGAACTATACTTCCAGAAGAGTTATACCTGTTTTACATGAAGCAAGACCCATACAAAGAGTTGGAGTTCTACCAGTGTGTCGCCAAGTGTTGTAACCGCTACAACCACCCTCCAAATGTTTTCCCACGCTTTGATTTTGGAGCCTCCCTTCTATCCATAGAAGGTTATATTTCACTATCATCAAGTATTCATGCTATGATAAAGACTTATATTTTCATGCTTTTCTTGTGATGTATTGATCTTGGTTTGATATCTTTTAGACACAAGCTATCTCTTGACTTGACCTTGTAGCATTGCTAGGCCTGGCTCTAGAAACTACACAATATTGGAAGGCATGCCATCCTTGAGGATTTGAATTGTGCAATCTAGAACGGAAGGTCTATCTGGAGCTCAGAAACTTCAGACAACCCAACCTTGAGCTCAGAAACTGCACAAAGCATCATTGGTCTCAAAACTTGCGTAATGCATTGATTCAAGGAGTTTCCCAGTGGTTGGGAACTGCACAATCTTCCTTGGAAATGTGATGGTTGATTTTTCTTTAAAAATAAAAAATAAAAAAAGAAAAAAGAATCTATAGAAAATACCGAGAGTGGATAATTAGTTTCTCAAAGGATGACACAAGTTGTTATTTTTGGAATTCTACCAAGTGTCGATTTTTCCTTGATTTTAGCCATGCGTGTCATAAACACTAACTAACCTAGATCTATATAATGGGCACCCCTACATCTGATTTATACATTTGATCGTGGATATCTATACTTACCAAGGAGATCAAGGAGCTTCGATGTATTTTGTGGTTCTTTTCTTGGTGAGTTTTACTTTCGTTGTCTTTTGTGACCTTTTCTATCATTGTTCATCATTTTTCTTCTGTGAGTGTGGTTTTTCTTATTTATTTTCATGGTTTTTGGTTTTTAACTTATATTACCTTTTACAAGTGTTGGTTTAGTTTGTCATTCGCCTTTTACAAGTGTCACATCATCTTTCTTTTTTTTTCCAATAATGATCATCATTTCAGCGACATTCCATGCATGTATGTTTTTTCTTTTGCATGTTGATCTTCTACACTTGATTTACACTGATATATCTATCCTTAGTCAAATATTCACTCTAACTTGCACCATCACTCAAATATTCTAGTTTCCCATACTCTTTCTGGGCAGATTTTCCCTTCCATTGTCCGAAACCTGCCTTGTCTAGTTGGGCATTTTGCAAGTCCAAGGCTCAAGCTTGATTCTTGGCCTCTGGGACTACACAATGCACAATACCTAGATATACCAACTATGCATTGTCCATTTTCAAGGCTTAAGGTTGTCCCTTTGCCATAGATACTGTGCATGCACAATCTCTGCCTCAATTTGCCCAGGCTAAGACTACGCATTTTAGTGTCTCTAGCCTCAAGTTGCTCCCCTGGCTACTGAGACTATGCAACGTGAAGTTCATGCAACTAATCCCTCTCCCTTCACCTTAATAATTTCACAATCCTTACATTCAATCTTGTGGTTTCAATTGTGAGCTTTCTTTGTGAGTGATTTTTCTAAAGCTAATTCATGTTTTCCATGAGTGTCTTTCCTCCTATAGGTATTATAGTTGTTGAGCACTTCTCTTCATTATTCACTGACATCATGGCGGAATGGTCTAGGTGGATATTGGTGGCCACCTTCCTATTCCACTTGGAACCCCAACAATGTCTCTTTCATTTTTTCAGTTTCCTTAATTGTAGTGAAGTTTACTATTTTTGGTAGTTTTTCGGGTCCTAAACTTCCAGAGCTGTTTTGAGGCACTAAATGGCATTTTTAGGGAAAACAGAGAGACCAAAAATGTCCCAAATTTTCTTGTTGATTTATTTTCAGCCTTCTCTTTGATATCTTCTAAACAAGGTATTATGGAAGTGTTGGGAATAGGTCCCCTAGGGGTAAATTTTGGGGTTACAAACCCAAGTTTTGGGGTAGAAGGCCCGAATTTTGTATGAAGAATGTAAAGTCTCTGCGTTTTGTGGTCACAGAGCATGAAGATACCTAAAGTCAAAAAGGGTTTCTTGCCCTTAGTTTAGGTAGGTTGTGTCAGCTTTGGAGATTTTCCCTTGGTTCAAAAGCCATGGATTGTATAAAAAGGAGAGTCTTAGGGAGTCTAAGGGGGGAAGTAGTCATGAGTCATTGATGTAATAGGTTGGGGCGAGCTAAGAGCAAGATCTTAGCAGGGAAAGAGGCTCTATAGCTGAGTGCACAGATGCCTAGGGTAGAACTCCACAACTAAGTGTGCGGACCCCTGCAACTATGTGCGCAGGGTGGTTAGAGTCTGTATTGAAATTCTGAATCATCAGTAAAGAGAAGTGTTCTTAACTTACTATGTACTTTCCATCTGTTTAACATTATTTTACTGTTATTATGAATGTTGTGATTATGCTATGTTGAATGTTAATTTTAAGATATAGTGTTAAGTTGATGCGTGAAAATATATGTTTCCATATGTTGCATGAACACAAGTAATAATATATGTTTATGCGAGGATAATCTTACTTGTATGGTAAAGTTAGCTAATACCTAAGACAATTTGGGGACTAAGTTGGTAACCTAGTTATAGAGGCATGTAAGTTCCTGAATCATCGTCTAAGGTTGCGCAAAGGGAAATTGGGTACCTTTGCGGAGGTCCTAAAAGATAGAAAAGGAAGTACATCGATAAGCCCTAAGGGCTTATTGATCTACATGAAGACAGAAGTGAGGATATAAAATCAACATCACAACTATCTCAGGGTGCGGAAACTTGGTTCCTGCATCCCCCCATACTGCTTCAGGTGAGACTTCAGTTTGCACTCCATGGATTGATGCCAAAAGGGCTAGTAGTGTAGGGATTTGCTTGGTTGCTTAACGTTGAACGTGGGTCAGGGCCCATTAAGCCAAAAAATGGTTTTGTTGCTGGGACCGGGATCTGCATAACATGATTTGTGATGTCATATCATTGGAATCCAACTAAGAAAGAGAGCGAAAACTGGTTGGATAGAAAGATCCAAGAATTCACGGTGCAAGAAAATAGGAATCCACAATTGACGAAAGAGCAATGGTTGGATAGATACCTGTATACAAAAATACATGAAGTCTTCTTATGTTCCTTCCCCGTTGAGTTATACAAGTGGAGCGCGAAGTTGGCCAACGGCTAAGGAAGGTGGAGGTTTGACACTCTGATTGTTTTTACACTAGAGTTGGTAAGGAGATTGGAAGTTTCTAAAGATAAGATCACGTGTGTTGTCGACCATTGGCTCGACCACATCATAGGAGGATTTGTGACAGAGTTCGGGGTCAATACCTCTTTCAGTTACAATGAAGCCGAGCGTCGCTTCTTTAAAGGACTGCGAGGTAAGTATTTAAGGTCACTAAATACTTGGATTAAGATGCTTTTGTGTGAACAGTGGTTCATGCGGCTACCTTGATGTTTGGAGCTACACAAAGTGGAAATTATTTAGGGACGGAGGAAGAAAAGGTCCTAAGTATAGCCCCTCAATCTAGCCTCCTTTGAGTGACGATGAAGGAGTAGCAGAGTCTTCTCCACTGAGCGTTGTTCAACTGCTAAGACAAGGGTTCCCGTGAATACCCACAGCACCTCCATCCTCACCCCCACCTCTCACCCCATCGCCAACACCACCCCTACCTCCATCGTTGTTCAACATGGCGAACTATATAAAGCTACCTGTATTCAAGGGCATAGGAAATGAAGATCTAGACCAATTTTGGTTCGTTGTGAAGGCTGTATTGGAAGCTCAAGGTATCATGGATGACCAGATGAAGAAAGCCACGTTGGTCAATGCATTTTAGGACCACGCACTGACGTCGTACATTAAGTACAATACCAATAACCCAACACCCGCGTTGGCAGATATCTAGGCCATGTTGAATAGAGAATTCAATAGACCTAAGTCTCAAGCGCAATCGATTGTGGGATTCAAGGAGATCATGATGAAGTCGGGGGAGACACCCTGGGATTTGGATCAAAGATTGAAGTGTACTGTTATCACAAAATCATGCTCCTGATAGGCTGCTGATCAGGAAGACTTTGAGTAACTATTTCAAACCAAACTTTTTGGCTGAGGCTTAGCCTCCTCAGCCTGAGAGGGCTCTCTCAAAAGGGTTAATGATTTTGATTAAAGAATAAGATAGATGGCTAACTCTATGGTTTGTGATTGTATATGTTTATAGGTTGAAAGATGAAGGTTGGCTACCATTGGGCTATGGAGTCAAAGTATGTTCAGTACCACAGCAAGATCAGCTTAACATGAAGTCAGGGCATAGAGAGTTTTTATACAACAACAAAACAAAGATACAATGCAAGGAAACACAGTTTATAAATACATGAAGGAAGTTAGAGCATCATTGATGAATTCTAAGTAACATGTATTCATACCACTGCAAGTAAGTGAAAGAGGAAAGCCATGAGACAATATGACATTAAAAACCCTCTTTGAATCCTGAGTAGTGAAGCCAAAACATTCTACCTAGCATGGAAGTCAAGGCATTATAGAGTTCAAGTGCAAAAATGCAAATATAAAACAGTGAAACACAGTTAGTTTATCTATGAAGGAAGTCAGAGCATCATTGATGAATTCTGAGTATCATAAGTAAACCTCACTGCAATGTAAGTATTGGAAGATGCCATCAAAACAAGAACATACAAGAACTCTTCATGAATCTTGAGTTGTCTAAGTAGAAATTCTGCATTAGGTTAAAAATATACACAGTCTGCACATAGAGCAACAGTTGAGCCAAAAAGTCTCCAACCCTTTGCTAATTCGACCTCTTGCTCTTTATAAAGCATTTACAATTAGGATTCCATCATCCCTCCTCAAGAGAATTTGAATTTTCCATCAGTGACACCTATTCTAACCCTAAAACAAACCATTAAATGCAAAGGACAGCTAACTAGGAGTCCTAGAGACCTAATACAACTAGGAGTGTAACTCCTTATTATGATTACAACAAACTTATCTAAAAATTTAAAGCATTCTTTGACACCTAACACTCCATGAGGTCGAATTTGATGAAGCCTCCCACGTGGTCACCCAACTGCTGATGAGAAACCCTAGAAATTAGGGAACGTGTTTCCCTGTTTTTAGGGTTAGATCCTTGAAAATTGCAGAGCCTTTATCTCTTCATCCATGACACATTTTACGAAACTGAAGGAGGTCTTTGTAACCCATGTTGTCCAGAACAAAAAAATCTCCTGGTTTTTAAAAACATTTCTCCAGCTGTCCAGAAACTGTCCTTGAAAAACACGTGGCAAACAGGGAAAAATCCGTTTTCTGAAATTAGGGTCTCAATAAAAGCTTCTTATCTCCCAACGGAAAACACATACGAATAAAGTGAGATAGGTTATTGTATCTGGACATGTTATGAAGAGAAACCTCCTTCGGAATTCCAAGATAGCCTTTCATGTGACCAGAAACTGATTTTGAAAAACACTACTAAAACTAGTAGACAAAGCTTGACTTTCTGCAGTTTCGTAGCACAAGTTTAACCATAAATTCCTCCCACCTCAGAGTGAATTTGAAGAAACTGAAAGAGGTTTTTGTAGTGCAGCATGTTAGGAAGAAAAGCCTCTTTCATTTTGCAAAATCAAGTTCTCATCTGCTCAGGAAAGCTTTTAGAAATTGACTAGTAAAAGCAGAAAATAGAGTTTCTTCAGCTGAAACAGGCTGCTACAGGGGTTTCGTAGCGCGCTGCAAAATCACCTAAAAGATGTTGCGCTGCGAAACTGCTAAAAATGATTTATGTGTTTTACCATCAAACAAATTTAAGACATTTGGCATTGAAATTTTGTCAGTGATAACAGTGGCTCCACTTGGGATAGTGTGCCCTTGTGGTACACTAAGAACCTGCAGTTCCAGTGCCTTGTAAAATTTATTTGACAAACATCTTCTTTCAGCTTCTTGAGCCTTCACCTTGGGCTTAAACTTGATGATGACTGTGGGAAAAAGAAATCTACCACTACTGAAAAAATGCTCAGTCAACCTTGAGCTTATTTGCACTTTCCTACCTACCTACCCTATCAGCTGCATTCTCCAATTGTAGCTCAAGGAACATGAAACTTCCAATGAAGCCAATCATCAATCTGATCTGAAACTTGGATCTCCTTACTGTGCTCAAAGCATAAATAAACCAGATACTGAAATAACCAAGGAAGCATGAGGTGCAACTGTTCTTCAAGATGAACATATAATTGGAAGCCTGAACAGTAAATCTTTTCCATGTAGTCAGCTATAGGGTCAAAAAACACATGGTTAGTTTGATAATCATCATAACATTCTATCTCTTTAGACAACTGATCCTTAGCCACACAAAACCCCTTTGATGTGCTATCCAATTTTCTATTTGACAAGTTATCCAACTGCTTTTCTGAATCATTCCAACAAACAATGGAATTTTCCTCATTATTATCATCATTCTTTGGTGTAAGCTGCTGCAAGAAATTACAAAAATGAACAATCTTTTCCTCTGCCTGAGGGTCATAAAAAATTTCTTCCAACATTTCTTCTTGGTGTTTGTAATCATGTTCATTTTGATAATGATCCGAAGACTGACAAGTCTGCTGCATCTCTACATCAATATCAGAGGATTGAACATGGTTTTCATAAGTAAACCCCTACTGATCTTCATGCTGCATTTCATGAGATGTTGTACTTTCTTCTTGGTGCTGAAATGCATTGTTATGAAGAGCCTCTAAAATTTCTTCATCCATAAATTCATCATCATCATAACAATCCTCCAAGTACTGAATAAGACTTAAAGAATGTCTACAACAATCTTTAAGCAACAATAAGGAAGGATGACATTCTTTATACATGTCATAGAACACATTATGGAAATCAGCAAGAGAAGATAATGAACCATTTTCCAAACTTTTATACCAAGACCATGCTTTTCCTTCTAAAGTGGCCATAAACATCCTCATGAGACAATCCTCAGGAAAGTGAACCTTAAGACTGCGTACATGCATATGAAACCTAACCAAATGAAGAGCAGCATTGTCCTTCTTTTCATCTTTGAATATCGGAAGATCCTCTAACCAATCAACCTTTGGCATAGGATTTGGAAAACTAGGGATATGAGACCGATTCATAGGAGCATACCTGGCATTCATTCTTGCAGTGGAACTCATCTTGTAACTTCATCAAGCTACTGATCTTCTAGCAGTGGAGTCACCTTCTAATTTCTTATTTGATGTGTGGAGTTGCCAAGGTAGTTTTGCAGCCTCAAAGATGTCTGAGCTCCTGCTACCTTCAGAAGTTCAACCATTGATTTCGGGAATGAGTAAACTTCAGGCTCCCGGCAGACGCACCATAATGTTATCACAAAATCATGCTCCTGATAGGCTGCTGATCAGGAAGACTTTGAGTAACTATTTCAAACCAAACTTTTTGGCTGAGGCTTAGCCTCCTCAGCTTGAGAGGGCTCTCTCAAAAGGGTTAATGATTTTGATTAAAGAATAAGATAGATGGCTAACTCTATGGTTTGTGATTGTATATGTTTATAGGTTGAAAGATGAAGGTTGGCTACCATTGGGCTATGGAGTCAAAGTATGTTCAGTACCACAGCAAGATCAGCTTAACATGAAGTCAGGGCATAGAGAGTTTTTATACAACAACAAAACAAAGATACAATGCAAGGAAACACAGTTTATAAATACATGAAGGAAGTTAGAGCATCATTGATGAATTCTAAGTAACATGTATTCATACCACTGCAAGTAAGTGAAAGAGGAAAGCCATGAGACAATAGGACATTAAAAACCCTCTTTGAATCCTGAGTAGTGAAGCCAAAACATTCTACCTAGCATGGAAGTCAAGGCATTATAGAGTTCAAGTGCAGAAATGCAAATATAAAACAGTGAAACACAGTTAGTTTATCTATGAAGGAAGTCAGAGCATCATTGATGAATTCTGAGTATCATAAGTAAACCTCACTGCAATGTAAGTATTGGAAGATGCCATCAAAACAAGAACATACAAGAACTCTTCATGAATCTTGAGTTGTTCAAGTAGAAATTCTGCATTAGGTTAAAAATATACACAGTCTGCACATAGAGCAGCAGTTGAGCCAAAAAGTCTCCAACCCTTTGCTAATTCGACCTCTTGCTCTTTATAAAGCATTTACAATTAGGATTCCATCATCCCTCCTCAAGAGAATTCGAATTTGCCATCAGTGACACCTATTCTAACCCTAAAACAAACCATTAAATGCAAAGGACAGCTAACTAGGAGTCCTAGAGACCTAATACAACTAGGAGTGTAACTCCTTATTATGATTACAACAAACTTATCTAAAAATTTAAAGCATTCTTTGACACCTAACACTCCATGAGGTCGAATTTGATGAAGCCTCCCACGTGGTCACCCAACTGCTGATGAGAAACCCTAGAAATTAGGGAACATGTTTCCCTGTTTTTAGGGTTAGATCCTTGAAAATTTCAGAGCCTTTATCTCTTCATCCATGACACATTTTATGAAACTGAATGAGGTTTTTGTAGCCCATGTTGTCCAAAACAAAAACCTCTCCTGGTTTTTAAAAACATTTCTCCAGCTGTCCAGAAACTGTCCTTGAAAAACACGTGGCAAACAGGGAAAAATCCGTTTTCTGAAATTAGGGTCTCAATAAAAGCTTCTTAACTCCCAACTGAAAACACATACGAATAAAGTGAGATAGGTTATTGTATCGGGACATGTTATGAAGAGAAACCTCATTCCGAATTCCAGGATAGCCTTTCATATGACCAGAAACTGATTTTGAAAAACACTACTAAAACCAGTAGACAAAGCTTGACTTTCTGCAGTTTCGTAGCGCAAGTTTAACCATAAATTCCTCCCACCTCAGAGCGAATTTGAAGAAACTGAAAGAGGTTTTTGTAGCGCAGCATGTTAGGAAGAAAAGCCTCTTTCAGTTTGAAAAATTAAGTTCTCATCTGCTCAGGAAAGATTTTAGAAATTGACTAGTAAAAGCAAAAAATAGAGTTTCTTCAGCTGAAACAGGCTGCTACAGGGGTTTCGCAGCGCGCTGCGAAATCACCTAAAAGATGTTGCGCTGCGAAAATGCTAAAAATGATTTATGTGTTTTACCATCAAACAAATTTAAGACATTTGGCATTGAAATTTTGTCAGTGATAACATGTACCATCTATGAATCCAACATGAACCTAACTAGTGGGCAGCACTACAAATGGTTCGTGGCCTTGCTCCTACCCCACCTAAGGGTTGCACTAGCACAACAGAAGATTGGAACCCAGGCAAAAGCTCTGGAAATCGTGAAGAATTTTGGTTCCTAAAATGCAAGGATCAAGCACATGACAAGGATCACTGCCCAGTCTTCACGAACTATGTTGCAGCTGGGGGACCAATGCCTCTATGGCTGGAAAGTGTGGCAAGGCCAAGTATGCCAGGTGGCTCGGAAACATGTGACCGAAAATTCCCATTTGCTGCAAAAATTCATACAGACACCACAACAACTCTTTTGCAATTTTTGTCAATCAATGGGTCATGATGAGCGCAATTGTTATAGTTATGAATTAATGATGGATAGGAAACCTGCATACAGGGTGCAGGCAGAAATGTGGCCTTCAGACCAAGGCGTTGGGGGAATGCGAGGTGAGTATCAAGGGCACGGCTAAGGCTGAGGTGGAGGAGGGTATGGTAGAGGCCAACGACAGCTGATTTGTTACAATTACAGAGGCCCAAGACACTATGTGAGGGACTGTCTGAATCTGACGTGATTGCCATGCTTCTACGATACTCAATTTGACCATGCGACTGAGGATTTCCCAATAATATTGGTTAAGGTTCATGAAAAGGGGGCACAACCTTCAGAACCAACATATAATCTCTAGATGATGAGGGTTGAGCCTTGCGAGGAAGACCCTAAGGTAAACATTATGCTGTGAAGCAGAACTACAACGGGGGAGGATAAAGGTAAGCAACCCACAGAAGGTGAATGGGTCCACAAAGCACTAGAAAAAGAGACTGGGTTTGATTTGGAGCACGTAAAAGAAACATTTATGGAGGAAAAGAAAATATTCATTGAGGCCTCTACCTCAGTAATTCAAGAGAAACTAGTTGAAGAAATGGACCCATCCATGATTACCACATTCTTGGAGACCTACATGAAACTACTCCATGATAGTAAGGCTGTGAAGGGTCTGCAGGAACTGATCAATCAGTGCGCTGGTAAGGATGGTGCTACTATTGAACCATATGTGGTTAGGAAGCTTGGAAAGCACAAGGCAAGGACCGGGCACGAAATGAGACTCACCGTGCAGATAGGGGAATACAAAATGGACAAGTTATCCTGGATTTGGGGTCCGACGTGAATTTTTTGGCAAAATAGACTTGGGAAAGAATGGGGAGACCTACACTGTAGTGGTCTCCAATCCAGTTAAGAATCGTGAATCAACAGGAAATTATCCCAATGGGGAGGCTGTAAGGGGTAACAGTTGACATCGAGGGCGCGAGCGCACTAGCATATTTTGAAGTAATAGAGATTGTGGATGATAGCGACCCTTATCCTGCGCTCCTCGAAATCAATTGGACCACTGACATGAATGGGGTAATCAACCTTAAGAAGCAAATATGATATTTGAAAAGAAGTCGCTATCTGTGTTAGTGACGCTGGATCCCGTGGAAGGACCGCGCTATACAAAACCAGTCTGAGATTATGAAAGTGATGAGATCTGGACCAAATTTACAAGATAACAGTGTGGGACAAGGATTGGGTAAATCCAACAGTGAACATGTAGGTTTTAACCCTGTACAAAAATTACCTGCATATGAATTCTAAAACATAGAAAATAAACAATGCGAGAGCATAACACTTAAAACACATATACATAGATACTTTCCCCTAGATCCCAAAACTGGGACTACCAGCTTGATTTTTCATTATGTTCCTTTCATTGTTACAATACATATTTATACATGCCAAAGCATCCAATACCATGGACCAAAAACTAGCGCGTCCAAAACCATGTGTGAAAATCATGCACAAAACCATAGGTAGGTCCACCCAACCTAATATAGGGTCCAAAAACAAGATTTTCTAGCGCGGTACCCCAGACCCCATGGAGGGGGTTTACCTACATCCCTCAAACCCCTTGTGAACCCCCCTTCTAGGCAATCAATGCAACGAAGGGGGGCTTCGCCCCCCTGTAATCCCCTAGTTAACTACATGGGCTAGTCATGGAAAGAATATAACACAACCCAACATTATCCCACTTGTTTTTTTCTTTCCATAGGGGGCCACAAGAGAGCTTAGTCATTTATCTAGCCCTACAACACCCATTGTTTCTATACACCAAGAGAACTTCTTAGAGCTCACAGATTTTGTCAATGCATATGCAGTATTCTTCAAAGTGTCCACCTTTACTAGAAACACCTTTTTTTTCTTCTATCATATCCCTCATAAAGTGATACTGAAAATCAATGTGCTTTGTCTTTGACTGATATGCAAGGTTCTTTTCCAAGAAACTTGCAATTTGGCTGTAACAGTCTATCCTTATATCTCCCTGTACTAACCCCATACTTGAACACAATCTCTGCAACCAAACTTCTTCCTTGCTTGCATGAGTAGCTGCCATGTATTCTGCCTCTATATTTGATAGTGCCACTATATATTGTTTCTTAATCATCCAACTAGCTGCACCTCCAAATAGGTTAAATACATAACCACTTGTAGATCTTCTCTGATCTGTATCTCCAGCCTTGTTTGCATCAACAAAGCCATGAATATCCAACACTTTGTCTAATCCTGGTCTTCCTTGGTAGCAAAAACCATAATCAGTAGTGCCATGAAAATACTTGAAAACTCGCTTCACTGTTGTCCAGTACTCCTTCCCTGGTTTTGACATAAACCTGCTCAATACTCCCACTACATGTGGAGGAAAATTTTAAGGATGGAAAATTTTCTTGAAGTTTCAAACATTGGCGAATCTCACTAATCCCTAATATGCAAACTATAAAATGTTTATTGATATATTTGTAAAATTATTCAAATTTATAATGATTATATATGTAGCCTCTATATAATGTTGGCGATTTTTAAGGTAAAATAATTTTATATTCTAAAATCTGGGCGAATTTTCTTTTATAAAAATTGGAAATTGGCGAATCATTTTGTGGAAAAATCATGGAAAATTAGCCCACTGGGCGAAGATTAGCCCCTAAAATTTTCCATTGTCATGTGCAATCTCTAGTCTAGTACAAACCATTACATACATCAGGCTACCGACTGCACTTGGATATGGAACACGAGACATGTCCTCTTCCTCTTCTTGTGTCTTGGGACAATGTTCAGTAGATAACCTCACACCTATAGGAATAGGAACCTTCACTGGTTTACTATCCTGCGTGTCAAACCTATGCAATATTGTCTCTACATACTTCCTCTGGTTTAACCATAGCTTCCTCTTTTCTCGGTCTCTTTTAATTTCCATGCCCAAAATATAGTTTTCAGAACCAAGATCCTTCATGTTGAATTTGGAGGACAATTGGGTCTTCAAATCCTGGATAATTTCTTTGTAATTTCCAACCAGCAACATATCATCCACATATAAGACCAAATAAATAACAAAGTCACCAATTAATTTAAAATACACACAATGATCTTCTCTTCTTTTGGTGAAGCCAAGTCCCCGTATAAATGTATCAAATTTCTGATACCACATCCTTGGTGACTGTTTTAACCCATACAAAGACTTCTTTAACTTGCATACCATTTCTTTCTTACCCTTCACCGCAAAACCTTCAGGTTGCTTCATGTAGATCTCCTCTTCCAGATCCCTATGAAGAAATGTTGTCTTCACATCCATCTGTTCTACCTCAAAATCAAAAGCAGCAGCAATAGATAAAAGTATTCTAATAGAAGCTACCTTGGCAACAGGAGAAAAAATATCACCAAAATCAATTCCCAGCATCTGGGAATAACCTTTCTCTAGCAACCGAGCTCTATATTTCTCCACCTTTCCTTTAAAATTTGCCTTATTTTTGAACATCGATTTTCTACCAATGGGTTTCCTTCTAGCTGGTAACTCCACCAAATCCAAAGCATCATTTTTGTGCAAATATGCCATTTCATCAACTATGACCTCTTTCCGGAGTTTTCCATCCTCTAAATCTACTTCTTCCTTCACAGTTATGGGATCATCATCAGTAACAGATAAACAAAATTTGAACAGAAATCAGATGGACTATACCTTTCTGGCTGCCTTCTTTCTCGAACTAATCTTCTCACACCCGGAGTTTGTGGCTCTTCATCTTCTGATTCCTCCTTCGTTGTAGAGTCCGATTCTTCCTCCTTAAGCTCAAACTCTATCTTCTCAGGTTCCTTTGGTTGGAATTCATGTTTAATAACATCTTTCACTTCTCTAAACACCACATCTTGGTTGTCTTGTTACTGGGTTCCAAAGCTTATAACCCTTTAAACCATGCTTATACCCAATAAAGATGCACTTTTCAGATTTACTATCCAACTTGGTTCTTTTCTCCTTTGGAACATGTACATATGCATCACATCCAAATACCCTCAGATGTGAAATAGAGGGTTTGTTACCAATCCATACCTCTTGTGGAGTCTTATCCTCCAACACTGATGAAGGTGATTTGTTAACCAGGTAATATGTTGTCTTCACAACCTCTGCCCAGAATTCTTATCCTAACCTGGCACCAGTGAGCATGCTTCTTGCCTTTTCCATCAACGTCTTGTTCATTCTTTCTGCAACTCTATTTTGCTTAGGTGTGTATGGAGTAGTCTTCTATCATGCTATACCACACTTCTTACAGAATTCTTCAAATTCCTTACTGCAAAACTCTCCACTGTTATCTGTCCTCAACATCTTTATCTTCTTCTCCGTTTGGTTTTCCATTAGAGCCTTAAATTATTTAAACTTGTCAAAGACTTCATATTTCTTCTTAAGGAAATATATCCATGTATTCCTTGAGAAGTCATCTATAAATGATACATAGTACACAAACTTAACTAGTGATGGAACCTTCGAAGGTCCAAACACATCACTGTGCACAAGTTCTAATATTTATTTTGCCTGCTTACCGCCAGAGGGGAAACTCACCAGATTCTGCTTCCCATATACACAATTTTCATAGAAATCAAAATCCAAAGATCTATTACTCATATCTTCTACCATACCTTTATGATGAAGTATTCAAAGGCCCTTCTCTCCAATATGTCCAAGCCTTTGATGCCACATCATAGTCTTCTCTCCAGAGACCACTAGATTTTCTACTCCACTTTCAGGAACCATAGAGATGTTACACCCATCAACAATAGTGCTACCTTGCAGCTTGTACAAAGTTCCAACCCAAACTCCGGACATCAATACCAGTGCTTCCTGAACCATCTTGCAAGTATCCTTCTCGATCACTATTTTTACACCTGCATCATCCAGCTTGCTTATAGAAATCAGATTTTCGGCTAATGCAGGAATATGCAGAACACCCGGAAGTGTTCTAACCCTTCCACCTTGCAAATTCAACTTTACTTTTCCGCGACCAACGATTCTAGCCTTCCTATCATCCCCTAATATGACATCACCACCATCGTATTTCTCATACTCGCAGAACTACTCCCTATGGGGAGTGAAGTTAAAGGATGCATCTGAGTCAGTTAACCATGCCTCATGATCTACATGTGTACTTGATGAAGCCAAGTACACATCCCCACCTTCATCTTAGGTGGTTTTCACCTCTGTAGAACGAGCATCATCAGATCCCTTTCCTTTACTAGGAGCTTTAGATTTACAGTCCTTTTTGTAGTGCCCTTCTTTTTCGCATTTTCAGCGCCCCACCTTTACAGGTTTTCTTGGAGATCTAGATCTCCCTCTAGATTTAGATCTCCCACTCGATGACTTATTTTTGTTTCTTTTTTGGGATCATCCATGTACAAACAAGGCATCACCATTTTGGATCTCCATATTTTTCCGTCTCATCTCCTCCATTAGCAAGGATGAGACTATTTCATCAAATTGCAAGGTAGTTGTATTGCTACCTATTGCAATAACCAAACTATCCCATGAATCTGGTAGAGAACACAACAAATTGATGCACTTATCTTCATCTGAAATTTTAATATCAACAGATAATAACTAACTTACCATAGTTTTAAATGCGTTCAGATGCTCTATCACCGAGTCTCCATCTTTCATCCTCATGTTATACAACATTTTTTGTAGGAACAGTTTATTCACAAGAGACTTAGATTGGTATAAATTCCCTAACTTGTCCCACAAATCCTTCTCCGTAGCTTCCCCCGATACATTCAACAATACTGAATCTGAGACACACAATCGTATTGCGCTCTTTGCCTTCCGATCCAACTTCTTCCATTCTTCATCGGATAGTCTCGTTGGTTTAATACTCAGATCTACCATGATCCACTGATCTTTATCCACCAATAGATCCTCCATCTTGAGTTTCCACAACTCAAAACTCTAACCATTAAATTTCTCGATCTCTATCTTTCCACTACTCACCATCTTCTTTCACCACTAGAATCAATCTCATAGATCTCCCACTGAATAGGGTCTACCATAGGCCCAAGCGAAACCCCTCAGCAACAAAGGCATCCCCTTGAAGCCAAAATAGCTCTCATACCAAATGTAGGTTTTAACCCTGTACAAAAATTACCTGCATACGAATTCTAAAACACAAAAAGTAAACAATGTGAGAGCATAACACATAAAACGTATATACACAGAGATTTCCCCCTGGATCCCAAAGCCAGGACTACCAGCTTGATTTTTCATTATGTTCCTTTCAATGTTACAATACATATTTATACATACCAAAGCATCCAATACCATCGACCGAAAATCATCACGTCCAAAACCATGTGCGAAAATCATGCACAAAACCATAGGTACGTCTGCCCAACCTAATATAGGGTCCAAAAACAAAATTTTCTGGGGCGTTTCCCCGGACCCCACAAAGGGGGGTTACCTACACCCCTCAAACTCCTTGTGATCCCCCCACTATGCAATAGGGGCAAAGAAGGGGGCGCTCCACCCCCCCTCTAACCCCTCGGTTAACTATGTGGGATATTCGTGGAAAGAATATAACACAACCCAATGGGATGGCCATATTGCATGGGACCATGAGAGCTCCTGCACGTCAGATTCAGATGAAGAATTAGAGCATTGGTAGAACCGTTTGCATGAAGTATCTATGCTATGTTGTAATATGATGACCAAGTCATTGCGGTGCGTGTCATACAAAGTTAAGGATCTACCTCACTATGATGGGATAACTGATTTTGATCACTTTTTGGATGCATTTGAGAGAGAAGTGTTGGAGAAAAATCGCTTTCACGACTTGGACTAGGTGTTGCTTGCTACGCCCACAAGATGGTGGGGTACACACAAGGATAATTTTAGTGATTGGTGTGACTATAGGAGGATGATAAGAATACATTTTGGGCAGCCAAAAGTGTGGATGACAAATAAGTATGATGGAAGGGATGATCCATGTGATCATTTGGCCAAATGGATGAAGGCTTATGGAGTGGAGCCCTAGCCTGAATGGGTGCATCTATTTTGTAATACCCTCGACATTATACCAATGAATTGGTACTTGGAAGCAGAGCTCCGCCATGGCACTGAAGAATGGGACACCTTGCACCATGGATTTATAATGACGTTTAGCTTTGAGGATGGGTTTGACTATATTGACGTGACGCTACAGGAGGTTAAAGTAGCGATCTTTAGGATATGGCAAGATCCTTTGGACTTGGTCCAACTTGATTAGACTACCTAGCTGAGTCACATGCTAGAATGATATAACATGACTACTGAAGAAGAAGACGAGGATCCCAGAAAGATTAATATTCCAGAAATTGAAGGTCACCACGAGGTTGAAGGTCCGTAGATAAAGGATCTAGACATAACCACACCGCTCAAAACTAGGAAGGTCAATATTGGCACAGAGGCAGAACCAAAATTTCCAAATATTGGGGACTATTGGGATGATGCGATAGTAGACAAGATTACTTAGCTCCTCTACGAATATTAGGATTTGTTCCTCGTGAAGTTTTCTGATTTAAAATGGATAATAGGAGACTCGGGTGTCATAAGATCACCCTGAAACTGGACGCAAAACCTTTAAAACAAAAACCTTACCACCTTAATCCTAAGTATAAGCAAAGGATTTGCGCTGAGTTAGATAAGATGCTCGCGGTAGGAATTATTGAACTAGTGGAAGAATCTGATTGGGTAAACCTAACAGTGGTTCAAGAAAGAAACAAAAAGAAGAAATAAGGATATGTGTCAATCTCCGGAAACTGAATGATGCTTGCATGCATGATCCTTTCCTGACCCAGTTCGCTGATGAGGTCCTAGACAATGTAGGCAGCTAAGAAGCATACTCTTTCACTAATGTGTTCTCTGGGTACCATCATATCAAAATTTCCCCAGAGAATAGAAGAAAGACGACTTTCGTGAATGAATGGGGATGTTTTCAATACACATTAACGACTTTTTAGTTGAAGAATGTGCCAACAATCTTTTCATGCGTAGTCATTGCGACATTCAAATACTTCATTCATAAGTTTCTAGAGGTATATTTTGAGGATTGGAAAGTGTTTGGATTGGTCAAACATCATGTGGAAAGTCTGTGCTTGATTTTAGATACATGTCAGAGATACCAGATCACGCTCAATCTAAAGAAGTGTCTATTTTATGTCCCTTTCAGGATCCTACTAGGTCATATGGTATGCAGACAAGGATTGATGGTAGACCCTATGAAGATCACGATGATAATCAACTTGGAGGCACCAAGGAATGTGAAACAGTTGTGCACAACTCTAGGGCATACTAGATACTATAGGAAGCTCATCAATAGCTATGCCCAGATCACTATACCCATGGAGAAGTTGTTGAAAAATGATGTTACGTTCTATTGGAATGATGAATGCCAGAGGAGCTTGGATTTGCTGAAAGAGAAAATGGTCATTGCGCCAATGCTAGTCTTCCCAGACTCGAAGAAGGAATTTCATGTGCATATGGATGCCTCATGTATTGCACTGGGGGACATGCTAACACAGGCGGGCAAGGGGGAATTGGAGCATCATATAACATTCATGAGCAGGAAGTTATCCAAGGCTAAGAAGAAATATTCCACTACAGAGCATGAAGGACTAGCCATGGTGTATGTGCTCCAAAAGTTCATGCACTATTTTCTAGGTGGACACTTTAAGATGTATACAGATCATTCTGCATTGAAATACTTGGTAAATAAGCTTGTGTTGGGGGGAAGATCTGTAGATGGTTGTTGTTGTTTCAGGAGTATGACTTTGAAGTTATTGTGAAGCCATGTTGACTGAATGCGGGACCTGATCATCTATCGCGCATTGAAATGGGAGAGGAACCTACTAATTTGGAGGACTTTCCTGATGCATTTCCTGATGACGGGAACTACTCCAAAAGTTTATACAAGCTAGCAGAAGAAGGAGTTAGTAGTGCGCACGACAGAATTCTCCATCATTGCAGGGAACTTGTACAAAATGGGGTCAGACAAAATATTGTGACATTATGTACTTGACTTTAAAGGAAGCATAATTCTTGTGGAGGCTCATGGAAGAGCTACAGGAGGACATTATGCAGGAAAAGAAACAACATAGAAGGTTCTGTGTACTGGGTTGTGGTGGCCAACCCTGTATAAGGATGCAAAAACATATTGTAGGGAATGTGACGCATGTCAAAGGACTGGCAAACCATTGCAGAGGGATGAACTGCCTTTGATGCCATAGGTGATGTTACAACCATTAGAGAAATGGGCGATTGACTTTGTGGGTCCAATTCAACCTCAAGGAAAGAAGACAGGTGCGTGGTACATCATCACCATGATTGAGTACTTGACCAGGTGGGCGAAGATGTAGCCTGTGAAGGAATGTACAGGCGTGAAAACAACAAATTTTATTTTTAAATATGTATTGACAAGATTTAGCTTTCCAAAGATCTTGATGAGTGATCGTGGTACACACTTTCTTAACGAAACAATCAGCACGTTGACAGAAGAATTTCAGGTGTATCATCAGAAGAGTATACATTATCGCCCGTGGGCCAATGGGATGGTGGAGGAATTAAATAAGATACTAGAGAATGCATTGATGAAGGAATGCAATGCTCAGAGAAATGACTGGGATGTGCATGTACCAATGGTGCTATGGGCCTATAGAATGACTTGCAAGAAGTTGGCTGGGAAAATGCCTTTTAGACTCATGTAGGGCATAGAAGTTGTGATTCCAATGGAATACATTATACCTTTTATGCATATAGTGGCACTCACAAGAATGGTGGACTATAGAGCCATAGAAGAGAGGCTCGCGCAACTAGCAGAGCTTGAGGAAGACTGATTTCTAGCTAGATTTCATCAACAAGTACAAAAGGAGTGCGAAATGCATGGCACGATCGGCACATCAAACTATACACCTTCAAGGTAAATGATCTGGTCTTGTTATATGACAGTAAATTTGATAAATTTCAAGGGAAATTTCGAATGCACTGGCTAGGGCCATATGTCATCAAGGACATTACCGATGGAGTCGTTGAGTTGGTCAAATTGAATGGAGAACCCTTCCCAGGGTAGGTGAATAGTAGCTAATTGAAGCCCTACACTGATGATCCAGCTAGGTGACTATATGAGGGAAGCACAGTTTTTGTGCTCCAGGCAGGTGAAAGGAGGTGTAGTACTATAAACTACAATGCCTGGGTTGGAGAGCTACTTGAAGAAAGAACTGCGCGGAATAAGGGAATGCGACATATTCCACAACAGAACGTAGAGGGCTGCGCTACCAATGAAGAAACTGCGTAGAGTAGTCGGAAAGTGGCTATTAAGGTCACTGTTCATGATTTGATGATGAAAGAATGACCAAATGGAGTGGAGGTGCAGAATTTAAGTCAGAATATATGGGCAAGATATTTGGAAATTTTCTGCCAATCTAGCATTAATGAACTGATTTTGGGGGAAACGGTCGGACTTGAATTCGAAAGTGCCTATAAATTACAAGTGGCTACCCAACGAAAATCACTTGGAACTTTGAGAATTGAGTTTCTGAGCTCTCAGGAGCACATGAACCGTGACATCTTCAAAGTTTTTCTAGGAATTTCTATGTTTGAAACATTACCACAGGAAAATTAGGAGCTATTGCGTAGCATTATGTTCATGCCCACTGAAACTATGAGCGCGAAAGCAGTGACAGTCGAGGGAGTTGTTCCAGAGGTGGCTATGGTAGTAGAAGGAGTTGCCCCAAAGGTTGCGCCCGTAGAGATACCAACTGAAGTACTGAAGTTACCATGGTCGCTTAAACCGAGGCTGACCCCGACCAAGGAGGTTCCCAAGAACAAGAAGGGCAAGCAGGTCGTGCCACCACAACCAGTTCACACATCTCCCAGAAAACAACCGTAGAAGGATAAGCCCACTGCATAGGAAAAGGGCAAGACGATTAACTTGGATCCGAAAGAAGAAGACATTGAGGATATCCCAATGGATGAGAAGGATGTGGTGGTGGAAATAAAGGATGTTGCGATTGAGGGGTCTGACCCCATCAATAAGTTGCCTAAGTATGTTCCTCCATGTAGGGGCAAGACCAAGTTGCCCAAAGACATTGATGAAAGTAAGGTCACTCTACACACACCCCTCTTGCCAAACGAAATTTTGTTTGAAGGACTGCGCTTGGGGCGTCTCCCCCTTTTGAAATTAGAAAACTTGGATTTAGCGGACACAGAGCGACTTCCTCACATAGCAATGGATCAAATCATGCACCGCATGTTCTACAAAACCATTGGAGTCACTGTATTGGATCTGTCGAAGTGGTTGAGAGGCGTGGATAAGGCAGGAATGCTCAACCTACTATGGGTGCCACATTACAACTGTGTGCCCATCACAATGGTGGTAATCAAGTAGCTGCTGTGCTTGGTACACAATGAGTGTTTGTGGCTAGAGGAGGCAATACCCATCACTAATAGGATGATCCATAGGATCATGTGGCTGCCATACATAGGGGAAAATCTAGCAATGATGTTTGGTGGGAAGGCTCGCAAGTATGCCCTCGCAAAGACCATGACGAAAAAATTTAAGTTAGTAAAGAATCCACAGGTTACGCCATTTTGAGCATCTGTGACCCTGCGGTCAAAGTGGTAATGCAACTCTTAGCAGGGAAGGTCATGCGGAAGTGTCGCATAGACGAAGTGTCGGCACCAGTCGTAGCTTTGGTGGCCCAATGCATGGAGGGAGTTCAATTTAATTGGGCGTGCTACCTCTGCGGTGAGTTCCTCGCAAATTACCTTGAGGCACAAGATCTCAGCAATACATTTCACTATGCATGGCTCTTGCTATCCATAGTGTTGGTATCATGGGAGCTACCTGAAGACAGTCTGTTTCCTTCGGTCACACCAGACCTACCAGAGGCCATGAAGTATGTTTTGTTGTGGGCGACTAAGGATCCTTAGAGGATAAAAGATCTTTTGGAACTTAATGGAGATGAACGTGCATATGGTGATCAACCGCAAGCTAAGCTTATCACCTGCTAATTTTGACAGGTTGCAGGAGTACATGGAATTCGAGGCTAACTTCCACCACATCTCAATACGGGCATGAAAGGACCCTAAGCAGAAGTGGCACAACTTTCCCTATTTAGCCACAGATGACGTGATTAGTTCTATCCTTTACTTCTCGTCGACAGAGTGGTGCATTCCCTCAGACTTGGCTACAGGATCGAGCAAGACTGCCACACAGCGCAAGAAGGAAGAGGCCAAGCTAAATATGGAACATTTGGCTGTGAAGAGGAAAAGGGAGGGCGATGGCAAGGCTAAGATAGAACACATTGTTGTGCAGCAGTCAGGTGGGTAGGCAAGAGAAGAGGAGCACGGCTTTGATGGAGGTCAGAGGTCGCCTTCATTAGAGACAGAGGAAGAAGATGACGAACAAAAGGAACATGGAGGAGTGGACCCGAAGACGACTATGTTCCATATCAAGCACTGTTAGAAAATTATATATTACGGAGCAATGGAACACATAAAATATTGCAGAAATATAAACACAGAAAACGCACAAAACAAGAAAGACACAGATATACGTGGTTCACCCAGTTTGGGCTACGTCCACCCCGAACAGCCAGTCCTTCCTTTCTATTATCCAGCAAAATGAAGAGATACAACCTACAGCAAAACCGCTGTAATATCCTCTGTTTTCTCTCACAGTCTCACCTCTATGTTTCTCGCTCAACCGAATACACATCTATCTCACAGCCTCAAATACAATGCCCTCATATATAGAGAGGGGTTTCCTTCTAGGGAAAAAAACCCTAAACTAAACATAAGTTCTACCGTCAGATCATTCGCCTAATGAACGGCCCAGATTGACTAGAAATTACTATACTTTTACAAGGCAATTTTACAGTTGTTTTTAGCTTCGGGGGCACTGCCCCCGAAACCCCCCACCAGGGGGGGACCACCCCACGACAGCGATTATTTTACGGGCGGCGTTGCCACCCCATTTTGAACTGGGGTCCAATATGCCAGTACTATAGAAGATAATCAAGATCCACACCCAACAATCTCCCACTTGGAGACTGATTGTAGCAACTCCATCGCTGCTCCATTTGCTGGACAATGACTCCTCTTTGGACCTGGCTGTTTCTCATCTTCATCTTCATCCTTGAAGACCAACTGAAACTAAGCATATTCTCAGTTTCTCCCTGGTTACAACTTTTGTTAGCATATCTGCAGGGTTCTGGCTAGTGTGTATCTTTTCCAGCTTCAACTCTCCATCTTCCAACACTGATCGTATGAAATGGTACTTGAGCTGTATGTGTTTTGTCCTGGAATGAAATGTTGAGTTCTTTGCAAGATGAATGGCACTTTGACTATCACTGTATAACGTGCCCATATCATGCTCCTTACCCAATTCACCCATAAACCTTTGTAACCAAATCATTTCTTTACTAGCCTCTGTAGCAGCAACATACTCTGCTTCTGTTGTTGAGAGTGCAACAACACTTTGGATTTTTGAAACCCAACTGACAGCTGTTCCTCCGACAGTAAATACATATCTTGTAGTGCTCCTCCTATTATCTCTGTCACCTGCCATATCTGCATCAACATATCCTTGTAGGGATATGTTTGAACCACCAAAGCATAATGCCTGATTTGTGGTACCTCTCAAATATCTGAGAATCCATTTCACTGCAATCCAATGTTCCTTTCCTGGATTGTTCATGTACCTGCTTACAACTCCCACTGCATGTGCAATATCAGGCCTTGTGCAGATCATTGCATACATTAAACTTCCAACTGCTGATGCATATGGAAATTTAGACATATAATCCATGTCTTCTTGGGTCTTTGGGCACATTTCTTTGCTAAGTTTGAAATGGCTAGCAAAAGGTGTACTAACTGGTTTTGCATTTTGCATGTTAAATCTTTTCAACACCTTTTGTATGTACTCATTCTGAGACAATGTTAATTTTCTATTTTCCCTGTCTCTAGTTATTCTCATACCAAGGATTTGTTTTGCAGCACCCAAATCCTTCATTGCAAATGAATTTGCCAATTTTCTTTTGAGCACATTTATTTCCTGCATGTTAGATCCTGCAACAAGCATGTCATCTACATACAATAACAATATAATATAGCTGCCATCATTTTTCTTTTTCAGATAAACACAATGATCAGAGTGACATCTAGTATAACCTTGTTCAGACATAAACTTGTCAAATTTTAGATACCACTGCCTTGGAGCCTGTTTTAAACCATACAAGCTCTTCTTCAACCTGCACACAAGTTTATCCTTCCCTTTCACCTCATATCCTTGTGGCTGTTGCATATATATCTCTTCCTCCAAATCCCCATGGAGAAAGGCTGTCTTTACATCTAACTGCTCAAGATGCAAATCTTCAGCTGCTACAAGACTTAAAATAGTTCTGATTGAAGTCATTTTAACAACAGGAGAAAATATTTCATCAAAATCAATACCTTTCTTCTGTGCAAACCCCTTCACCACAAGTATAGCTTTGTACCTTTGCTTTCCTCCATCTTCTTCCTTCAGCCTGTAAACCCATTTATTCTTCAATGTAGTTTTTCCTGCAGGCAACCTAACTAAATCCCAAGTCTGGTTATGCATTAAGGAGTCCATCTCTTCTTCCATGGCTACCTCCCACTTCTTCTTGCTTTCAACCTGCATTGCTTCTTCATAACATTCAGGTTCACCGGAATCAGTCAACAATAAATAATATAATGAAGGAGAGTATCGTTCAGGAGGTCTACTTGTCCTGGTAGATCTTCTAACACCACTTTCAGGTGTTTGGGGTGCCTGTTGTTGTTGTGATGGTTGCTGTTGTTGTGGTTGTTGATTATTATTATTTTCAGGCACCTTTACTTTTTCAGTAATTTCATCAAGAACTGCGTATTCCTTGTTTTCTTTTTCTTGTTTCTTTTCCTGCAACTGATTCTTATACAAGACCTTTTCATTGAATATTACATCTCTGCTCCTAATGATTTTGTGATTTTCATAATCATATAAGCGATAACCAAAATCATTAACACCATATCCAATAAAGGTACATTTCTTTGACTTTGCCTCAAGCTTTGTTCTATTTTCTTTATCAATATGGAAAAAGGCCTCACAACCAAAAGGTTTTAAAATAGAGTAGTTTACCTTTTTCCCTGTCCATGCTTCCTCTGGAACACCACCATCCAAGGAACTTGAAGGTCCTCTATTTATTAAATAAACAGCAGTATCTACAGCATCTGCCCAAAACTGTAAAGGCAATCCTGCATGCAATCTCATGCACCTTGCACGCTCCATGATTGTTCTGTTCATCCTTTCTGACACACCATTTTCTTGTAGTGTTCTTGGAACTGTCTTCCCTCTGCGAATTCCATGCTCTGAACAGTACCTATCAAACTCTTTGCTGCAATATTCACCTCCATTGTCTGATCTAAGACACTTCAATTTCTTTCCTGTCTCAATCTCAACCAAAGCTTTCCATTTCTTGGAAGTATCAAATACATTAGATTTATTCTTAATACAATAAATCCAAGTTTTTCTAGTTGCATCATCAATAAAAGTAACATAATAATGAGAGCCACCGAGAGATGATACCTGAGCAGGTCCCCATACGTCTGTATGCACAAGCTCTAATTTTTCGTTCTTCTTTTCTTTCCCAACTCTGAGAAATCTGACTCTCTTCTATTTTCCATAAATGCAGTTCTCATAGAAATCCAAATCAACATTCTTCAAACCTGGCAACAAATTCCTTGAGTGAAGAATCTTCATCACTTTTCACTCATGTGTCCGAGCCTATGATGCCATAATGCTGCATCTGTTCCTCTGGAAGTTAAAGCATTAACAGAGTTAGAAATACCATTGCATAAATACAATGTGTTAGTGTCAGTCTTTACAGCCTTCCTCCAGTGATCAAATGTGCTCTTACATAGTGATTTTGAAGTGTCAAGGTCAAATTTTGTCATTTCAGTGAGTCTTCAAGCAAAATTTGGTCACTAGGCATTAGGCCTAGGGTTTGCCCAAATGTCAGTCCATGTCATCATTCAGCTGAGCTTATCATCATTCAGAGGTTTGTCATCGTCATGTCAGTGTCTAATGGGTCATTTTACACCATGTTCATGCTTCAGTTGTACCTAGGCAAGCTCATTTCCCTCTCCTAGGGTTTTGAAAGCCAATTTCTCTTGGGCGGCCAAATCATCGGCAAAACTTGTTTCCTGATGTTAATACACCTTCCCCTATCCTTCATGTACCTTATCAAACACTTCCCATCCCTTAGATCCGCCAAATTCCTCATTTTTGCACAAACCCTAGTTTCTAGCTACAACTTGGCAATTTTCTAGGTTTGGCCTGTGTTTTGCCCTTTTGGACCCCTTCCCCTCGCTCAATCTCTGAGATTCCACTTTCCCCTGCTTCCTAACATCCCTCCCCATTCCCAAAAATTTCCCCAAGAATTTAGAAGCCCTCTGTCCCCTTCATTCCGCTTCATTTCGACAAAATTCCTTGTTTCACACATCGGGACAAGTTTCACTCAAAAGCTGTTTCTGAGCAATCAAAGATGAATTTTTCAAAACTGAGAGAGGTTTTTGTCCACAACATGCCAAGGAAGCAAAACCTCCTTCATTTTTTACACAGGTGTCATGGTTTGAGAGAAATGTCAAGAATACCGTTGCCTCAGGAGAATCAAAGGCACCTCTGAAGTGACCTTGGGAAAATCAAGTTTTCTCCTAGCTTGGTTGGCCAAATGACTTGCTTGATGGGTAAATTGATAACTAGACACGAATATATTTCCAATGAGCTATCCTGCGCTCAATTTGGGGTTGAGGAAGGCATTCAAAAGTTGACTGCAACAGCACTCTTCCTTGAGGCAGCCTCATTGGACACTTTTTGACCAGTCTTGGGAGATTTGCTTTTTGACAGGTCAAATCAACTCCAAATTGAAAAATTCCAGTTGGGTTGGAAAGTAGACTCAAATACCATTCCAAAAAGCCATCTTGCGCCTGATTCCGATACCGGGAAGGCCCTCAAACAAGGCTGTGAACGTGCGCGACCAAACGCAGGTGCGCGACCAAAAACAGGCCAACGCACTGTGTTAAATTACACAGGCGCGACCAAACGTAGGTGCGCGACCAAAAACTCTGTCTGCTGTAAAAACTCACCCAAACGCCAAATCTCCCTCAAATTTGCTCGATTTTGTTGAGGTATGTCTCTTCCACGTGTTGTGTGATGGTTTTGTGGTTGCAAAGGAAGGTAATGCTCATGATTTTATGCAAGGAATCAATAGAGAATAAGCTAAATGACTTGATGTTTTGCAAGCAATATGCATGAACAGTTTGTTTGTTTTCAAGGCAATTTTTCCCTTATGTCCCTCCTTTCATTTTCCCATGTAAATTACATATGTTAACATGTCATATTTATTGATCTCATTTGCAAATTAATCATACCAACCCTACCCCTAAATCCTATCAAACCCTAGTCCCCTCTAATCATTTCAAACCCTACCTTTTCCCCATGTTATATGCTCAAAACCTAAACACTAGTATACACAGCAAATTATATATCAAATGCACAGCAAAAGAATGAACATAAAACATTGTAAAAAAACAAATAGAAAAGTGATGACAAGGCATACATTCAAGAATTGTAAAAAACAGTGAAAATTGCTACTTGCATAGCCTTAGAAAAAATAAAGAAAAATGTCATCTTGCTGTATGATGTCAAGGACTTGAAAGCTGAATAAAGTCATGACAAAATTCATTAAAGGTATCAGCTGCATAGTTATCTAAAAAGAGCAGTCTTGCTGTGGTTAGAGTTTGCAGTAACATGGTATCATCTCCCTTTCCTAGAACTCTGTTTTTCCCTATCTATTCCCTATATTAAAACCCTAATTCAATTGCATTTCCCTTCATGCAAAACTCCTCATGCAAATTGAATGTCCCTCCCTATGATCAAAGCACACAGTGAAACCCTAATTCCCCATGGTAAAAGCATGATGAAGCTGCCACTGTCCTAAATGAATTGCTGTTACGAAAATTAGTTGGCAGTGATTATTAAAAGGGTTTCATTGTCCCCCTAAACCTAATTCCTAATATCCTCTCTTTTCCCTAATTCCCAAGTTACCAATTCCCTCTCCCTTCCATTGTAACATAATCACAGCAATCCCCTCTCCCTTCCTCTTGCAATCAAACACCCTAACTCCCTGTTTCCCAAAGCATCAAATGGCCATTCCAAAAGTTATAAAAAACAGAGTATGCTCCTCAAGGACATGCAAAAGCAAAATGAAATGAGCTGCCTGTTACTTGTACATAAGTGATGCTACCCTATTCCCCTATACCCATGACATCATCCCCTCCATCATGAAGATTTTCATTGTCCTTTCCCTTGGTGCTTAAAAAACACAAATTTTCCCTAATAAAGTATTGATTTGCAAATGATGAAAGATAGAATGACATGTTTAACATTGTGTGATTGTTTCCTTCAAAATTCCCTGTTGTTTATATATATTTTTCCCTTTCCTATATGTAAATTCCCTCCCCTAACATTTCCCTCATGATGTTTCCCCTTGAAAACAACATACTTCACAGCATTTTGCAGGCAGGGCAGCGGTCATTTTGACTTGTTGATTCCACCTTGCTCAATAACATCAGGTCAACCAATGAGACTAATGAGCAAGGTGATGACCGGTCTTCTTCCATGGAGGTTGAGACACAGCAGAGGCTTTTAGAGAAGGCAAATCATGACAAAGAGCTGCTACGCAACATGAAAACACATTATTGGGCCAGAATGCATGTTTACAAAGCAAGGATGAAGATCCTTCAACGGCGGTTGAACGAGGCTCTCATGAGGAAAAAGAAAAGGACAAATCCCCGTATCTTGGCTGAGGCATCTCTCACTCATCATGGTACTGATCAGCCTTGATCTAGCATCAAAATGTGAAAATTTTGAGAATTTTGGAGCATTTTGGAAATTTTTGGTAAAATTACAGGTTTTGCCCACGGTTTGGTCTCACCCCGGGTGAGATCATTTTGGAGGACTGCTCGGAATTTTGAAAACTTGGCATTTTTGGAAAGGGCATGCAAAAAGAAAAATTACCAATGCTTGGGAGAAGCCTGATTTTGAGATTTGAGCCTCCAAAATCTCAAAATACATCAAAAAAATGACTTTCTGCCCACTTTTTGAGTTGCAGAAAGTGACCTTGGGAGAAATGGTTTTTGAGGGGTCAAATCAACACCAAATTCAGAAATTCCACTTGGGATGGAAAGTAGACAGGTCAAGCTTTCCAATGAGCCATTTTGCACCTGATTTGGACCAGTGGAACCCACTCAAAAACAGCTGTGAAGGGGCGCGACCAGAACTTCCAGGGGCGCGACCAGAACTTCCAGATTTGCCAGAATTGCCATTTTCGGTCAAAAAACACTGTTTTGACTATGGTTGACCATTTTTACTTGTAGATGATGGATGAATGTAATATTTTCATGGCACTTTGATAGGTTTTATCTTTCTTTACTCTTCTAGAAGCTTCTTTGATGTAAATAGTGAAAAATTAATGCATGGATGAGTTAGCTAAGTAATAGAGGCAAGTTGTTGGGCTGCCTATTTTCTAGTTCTTAGTTTAGAATTAGTTCAAACTGCTCCTAGGAAGCTGAGCTCGACCCCTAGAGGTGGGGAAAGGAGTTAGATGGTCTAGGAGGTCTATATTATGCTCTCTCCTTCTCATTTTCATGGTTGGACTCTAGAGGGAGAAGTGCTATTGTATTATTGACTTGTATTCTCTGCAATTTGAGGAAAAGGAAGGCCAGGATTTTGCAGACTTCATTGTGGATTCTTGTGGATTATTATGTTGATGGTGTGTCTCCTACTGTTATTGTAAGTGTGTTTATGTGTTCCATTTCTTAATCTCTTGCTACTATTTAAACAAAAGAAGTGATAAAGTTTGAATTCATGCATGCCATGCTCAGCTTTCAATTTTGTTTAAAATTTATGTTTTCCACTGTCTAGAGAGGATTCGAATTCATTGTTCGCCCTCTTTAGTTTCTCTTCTTTCTTCCTTAATCATCTCTTTCAGCTAAAGGCATCAGCATAAACTCCTACCTTGCCCCAAAGACCCACCTGCAAAAACTGTGCCCAATCCCCGCACCCTGAATTGCACTCCCTCCAATTGCCACCAAAAACCCCAAAAATCATTAAATCAACCCCCCTTATCAATTTACTAGCCTAATATCTTTGATCCTAATTGGTCAGCTTATTATATTATAAGATCTATCAAATCTGACCCGAGAGAGCCTTCTCATACCTCGTAGGGCTAGCTACGAGGTGAAATGGTTTGATGTAGCCTTGAGAGTTTGTCTATCTCAGCCTAGGTGAATTCCAAGCGCTAACATAGTGGCGACCATACTGGGGAAGAACAAACTTGTCTGTTGATTGATGTGTTTGTTTCATAAGTCTTAGACGGAGCCTGAAGTTACGCCAGAAGCCTGCGAAAACGCTCTTGTTTTACATCAGCGTTAGTAGATAAACGCTGCTTCAGTCTATCTCCGTGGGATTTGTGAACATAGCGCTTCATTGACACTTTACCCCAGTACATATATCAAGTTCAGATCTGATTGTTGATAGTGAACAACGATCAGACACTGGCAAGGCTGAAATCATTCACTTGGCGACTCTAAAATATTTTCGAGATCAGATCCAAAGACTCCACTGGAGGATGATCCCGACCAGCAGAAACATGAAAGGAGAATATGGCAAGATCAGGTATTCAAGTTGGAATTTCATCCAAGATATTTTATTCCTTGTCGTAAATTATTTCTTCTCTTTTCCCACGAATGTCAAGAAGGCTTTGCAAAGCATATTGTATTTGAGAAGAGATCCCAGGCCTACAGTTGACTCTTTCCCTTTGAAGATTGTGAATACCAAAGATTTGCATGCCTTTGAGCTTGATCAAGATCCTTTTTCCGAATTTTGTAATGATCATCTTCAAATTGATGAGCCCCAAGAGACCAAGATCGATTTTATATCTGCTGTAAATACCCCTATACCTTGTAGAATTCCAGATCGGTATAAGCCTCTTGTTTTACCTTCTTTTCTTCATCCTTTTCCCAAAAATTATGATCTATACTTGCCGAGGTTTGACGATGAATGTAAGAATGTCAACGCTGAACAACATGTCCAGAATTTTGAGAATTTTCTAGATCTTTTTGAAGTTGATGAAGAAGATGTTAGTATAAGGCTTTTTGCTCTTTCTTTGCAAGCCAAAGTGAAGAGTTGGTTCAAAGCCCTGCCTGATGCGAGCATCTCAGATTTCCAGCAGTTTGTCAAAGTTTTTCTCGACAGGTGGATGATCGGGCAAAACCTTTTCTTGATTGTAGAAGAGTATAACCATCTCAAAAGATTGCCAGGCGAGACGGTACAACAATTTTCAGCCAGATTTAACCAAGTTTATTATTCGATGCCGGCTGATATAAGGCCTACTCCTAGATCTGCTCTCTTGCACTATCCGGGTGCCTTTGATCTGGAGATGGAGTTTCAGCTGAGAGAAAAGGATATTGCAACACTTCACGAGATGCAGAACAATGCAGTAAGTGTAGAGGCTCATCTGTTGATCCGAAGGGCAAGGATGAAGGAAGAAGAGATGAAAAACATAGATCCGGCCGAATCTCTAGAGGTAAAGCTTGACGTTTTGGTAAGTGCAGTGGAGGAGATGATGCAAAGAATCAACACAAGGAATGATTATAATTTTCATGGCTCGCTGATTGAAGAAGAACAAGTTGCTGATCCAAAACATTTTGTTTCCCATCCTAGTTGTCATAGCACTTATAGTGATTGTTTTGTAGATCATCTTGGAGAAGAAAGAACTGTCGATATGACATGTATGCTTGATGACGTGTTTTATACCGATGACTTGCCTCATTATGATCAGTATGATGATGATTATGTTCTCCAAACAGAAGCTAATCTTACAGACAAATCAGCAGCTCGTTTGTGGGAGGAAGAAGTTCATTTTCAGCAGCTCGAATACAATGATCAGCCATCATATATCAGCTATGACAGTGACGAGGAAAGTGCAGCAAATTTTGAAGTAAGTGAAGGATCTTTGCCTTTTTGTTTTGATTCATGTCAGTTCATTAGAGACAACTTCCATGCAATCACAAATCAAATGTCAACAAGTCTTGATTTAGATCATCTTGAGGGCAATGAAAACCTTGTTCAAGACTTCTCATATTCAGATTTGCAACCTCCGAAAGCCATTGATTGTCCAGTTGCAGATGAAGGCATGAAAGTTGACATATTTGATCAAATGATACAAGAAGGTTCCCTACCTTTTTGTTTTGAATCAATTCAGTTTTTGAAGGGTAGATTGCATAGTAAATCTTCAAATGGACAGCCTATAACAAATCAACAATCACTCAGTTTTAATGTTGAGGATGAAGGTCAGATTATAGATGAAGTTGTGGAGGATGAAATACATGATGTGATGATGCAGGAAGATTCTATACCCTTTTGTTTCGAAACATTTCAGTTTATAAGGCAGAATTTTTGTAAAATCTCTAAAGAACAGGATGAGCAGCATGTAGGCAATCATGTAATCACATTGGAACCAATAGAAAATGGGTTGCAGCAGTCTTTTCAAGTTTTTCATGATCCAATAGCTGATGTTTTGGATGAGTTTTGCAGTCAAAGTCTTTCTCCATTTACTATGTGTGAGCTTGAAAAATGTGCTTATATGAATTTGATCTGGCAGCCAGTTTCTTCATCATTTTCAGCAGGGGTCTCGTCACAAGGCTCAGATCAAAGTGCGCATTCACGGTATAAGGGAAAGAGAAGTAATCTATTGGATGAGCTAAGTTCCAGTGTGCTTGCATTTCATGATCCTTATGCAGTGTTTTTGGAAGCGGATAGAGAGTTCATATCATTCAACGGATCTGTTTCTAAGTTGCCATCAGAGTTGCTTTTCAGTTGTTCTCTCTTGTTGGTCATAAGTGAGCACTTGTGGAGAATTCGAACAGCAGATGGGATGCTTACTTGGTTGCATTGGTTGTTTCATTTCACTTGATCAGGTGATGAATGAAACTGTTAGAGTAGGTTGTGATGAATAAGCTCCACTTTGAGCATCATTTTCAGTTGGTCGATTGTGTTTAAGTATTGAGTCAGTTTTTAGTTGAGTCATGAGTCCTTTGTTAGTCCATTTTCAGTCTTGTTGTTAAGTTAGTTTGAGTCGGTTTGAGTCAAGTTTCAGTTAAGTTTCAGTCAAGTTTTCATTCAATAAATGAGTCAAAGTCTTGTGTCGTTTGCCGAAATATTGACTCCATCGCCCAATGGTTGAAGGCACTGGTCTGCTCTCCCAGAGGTCTGAGGTTCTCGGCACCTCCAAGGAGCTACCATCCCCATTGGAGCCAATGTTAGTGTCAGTCTTTACAACCTTCCTCCAGTGATCAAATGTGCTCTTACATAGTGATTTTGAAGTGTCAAGGTCAAATTTTGTCATTTCAGTGAGTCTTCAAGCAAAATTTGGTCACTAGGCATTAGGCCTAGGGTTTGCCCAAATGTCAGTCCATGTCATCATTCAGCTGAGCTTATCATCATTCAGAGGTTTGTCATCGTCATGTCAGTGTCTAATGGGTCATTTTACACCATGTTCATGCTTCAGTTGTACCTAGGCAAGCTCATTTCCCTCTCCTAGGGTTTTGAAAGCCAATTTCTCTTGGGCGGCAAAATCATCGGCAAAACTTGTTTCCTGATGTTAATACACCTTCCCCTATCCTTCATGTACCTTATCAAACACTTCCCATCCCTTAGATCCGCCAAATTCCTCATTTTTGCACAAACCCTAGTTTCTAGCTACAACTTGGCAATTTTCTAGGTTTGGCCTGTGTTTTGCCCTTTTGGACCCCTTCCCCTCGCTCAATCTCTGAGATTCCACTTTCCCCTGCTTCCTAACATCCCTCCCCATTCCCAAAAATTTCCCCAAGAATTTAGAAGCCCTCTGTCCCCTTCATTCCGCTTCATTTCGACAAACTTCCTTGTTTCACACATCGGGACAAGTTTCACTCAAAAGCTGTTTTTGAGCAATCAAAGATGAATTTTTCAAAACTGAGAGAGGTTTTTGTCCACAACAGGCCAAGGAAGAAAAACCTCCTTCATTTTGTACACAGGTGTCATGGTTTGAGAGAAATGTCAAGAATACCGTTGCCTCAGGAGAATCAAAGGCACCTCTGAAGTGACCTTGGGAAAATCAAGTTTTCTCCTAGCTTGGTTGGCCAAATGACTTGCTTGATGGGTAAATTGATAACTAGACACAAATATCTTTCCAATGAGCTATCCTGCGCTCAATTTGGGGTTGAGGAAGGCATTCAAAAGTTGACTGCAACAGCACTCTTCCTTGAGGCAGCCTCATTGGACACTTTTTGACCAGTCTTGGGAGATTTGCTTTTTGACAGGTCAAATCAACTCCAAATTGAAAAATTCCGGTTGGGTTGGAAAGTAGACTCAAATACCTTTCCAACAAGCCATCTTGCGCCTGATTCCGATGCCGGGAAGGCCCTCAAAGAAGGCTGTGAACGTGCGCGACCAAACGGAGGTGCGCGACCAAAAACAGGCCAACGCACTGTGTTAAATTACACAGGCGCGACCAAACGGAGGTGCGCGACCAAAAACTCTGTCTGCTGTAAAAACTCACCCAAACGCCAAATCTCCCTCAAATTTGCTCGATTTTGTTGAGGTATGTCTCTTCCACGTGTTGTGTGATGGTTTTGTGGTTGCAAAGGAAGGTAATGCTCATGATTTTATGCAAGGAATCAATAGAGAATAAGCTAAATGACTTGATGTTTTGCAAGCAATATGCATGGACAGTTTGTTTGTTTTCAAGGCAATTTTTCCCTTATGTCCCTCCTTTCATTTTCCCATGTAAATTACATATGTTAACATGTCATATTTATTGATCTCATTTGCAAATTAATCATACCAACCCTACCCCTAAATCCTATCAAACCCTAGTCCCCTCTAATCATTTCAAACCCTACCTTTTCCCCATGTTATATGCTCAAAACCTAAACACTAGTATACACAGCAAATTATATATCAAATGCACAGCAAAAGAATGAACATAAAACATTGTAAAAAAACAAATAGAAAAGTGATGACAAGGCATACATTCAAGAATTGTAAAAAACAGTGAAAATTGCTACTTGCATAGCCTTAGAAAAAATAAAGAAAAATGTCATCTTGCTGTATGATGTCAAGGACTTGAAAGCTGAATAAAGTCATGACAAAATTCATTAAAGGTATCAACTGCATAGTTATCTAAAAAGAGCAGTCTTGCTGTGGTTAGAGTTTGCAGTAACATGGTATCATCTCCCTTTCCTAGAACTCTGTTTTTCCCTATCTATTCCCTATATTAAAACCCTAATTCAATTGCATTTCCCTTCATGCAAAAATCCTCATGCAAATTGAATGTCCCTCCCTATGATCAAAGCACACAGTGAAACCCTAATTCCCCATGGTAAAAGCATGATGAAGCTGCCACTGTCCTAAATGAATTGCTGTTACGAAAATTAGTTGGCAGTGATTATTAAAAGGGTTTCATTGTCCCCCTAAACCTAATTCCTAATATCCTCTCTTTTCCCTAATTCCCAAGTTACCAATTCCCTCTCCCTTCCATTGTAACATAATCACAGCAATCCCCTCTCCCTTCCTCTTGCAATCAAATACCCTAACTCCCTGTTTCCCAAAGCATCAAATGGCCATTCCAAAAGTTATAAAAAACAGAGTATGCTCCTCAAGGACATGCAAAAGCAAAATGAAATGAGCTGCCTGTTACTTGTACATAAGTGATGCTACCCTATTCCCCTATACCCATGACATCATCCCCTCCATCATGAAGATTTTCATTGTCCTTTCCCTTGGTGCTTAAAAAACACAAATTTTCCCTAATAAAGTATTGATTTGCAAATGATGAAAGATAGAATGACATGTTTAACATTGTGTGATTGTTTCCTTCAAAATTCCCTGTTGTTTATATATATTTTTCCCTTTCCTATATGTAAATTCCCTCCCCTAACATTTCCCTCATGATGTTTCCCCTTGAAAACAACATACTTCACAGCATTTTGCAGGCAGGGCAGCGGTCATTTTGACTTGTTGATTCCACCTTGCTCAATAACATCAGGTCAACCAATGAGACTAATGAGCAAGGTGATGACCGGTCTTCTTCCATGGAGGTTGAGACACAGCAGAGGCTTTTAGAGAAGGCAAATCATGACAAAGAGCTGCTACGCAACATGAAAACACATTATTGGGCCAGAATGCATGTTTACAAAGCAAGGATGAAGATCCTTCAACGGCGGTTGAACGAGGCTCTCATGAGGAAAAAGAAAAGGACAAATCCCCGTATCTTGGCTGAGGCATCTCTCACTCATCATGGTACTGATCAGCCTTGATCTAGCATCAAAATGTGAAAATTTTGAGAATTTTGGAGCATTTTGGAAATTTTTGGTAAAATTACAGGTTTTGCCCACGGTTTGGTCTCACCCCGGGTGAGACCATTTTGGAGGACTGCTCGGAATTTTGAAAACTTGGCATTTTTGGAAAGGGCATGCAAAAAGAAAAATTACCAATGCTTGGGAGAAGCCTGATTTTGAGATTTGAGCCTCCAAAATCTCAAAATACATCAAAAAAATGACTTTCTGCCCACTTTTTGAGTTGCAGAAAGTGACCTTGGGAGAAATGGTTTTTGAGGGGTCAAATCAACACCAAATTCAGAAATTCCACTTGGGATGGAAAGTAGACAGGTCAAGCTTTCCAATGAGCCATTTTGCACCTGATTTGGACCAGTGGAACCCACTCAAAAACAGCTGTGAAGGGGCGCGACCAGAACTTCCAGGGGCGCGACCAGAACTTCCAGATTTGCCAGAATTGCCATTTTCGGTCAAAAAATACTGTTTTGACTATGGTTGACCATTTTTACTTGTAGATGATGGATGAATGTAATATTTTCATGGCACTTTGATAGGTTTTATCTTTCTTTACTCTTCTAGAAGCTTCTTTGATGTAAATAGTGAAAAATTAATGCATGGATGAGTTAGCTAAGTAATAGAGGCAAGTTGTTGGGCTGCCTATTTTCTAGTTCTTAGTTTAGAATTAGTTCAAACTGCTCCTAGGAAGCTGAGCTCGACCCCTAGAGGTGGGGAAAGGAGTTAGATGGTCTAGGAGGTCTATATTATGCTCTCTCCTTCTCATTTTCATGGTTGGACTCTAGAGGGAGAAGTGCTATTGTATTATTGACTTGTATTCTCTGCAATTTGAGGAAAAGGAAGGCCAGGATTTTGCAGACTTCATTGTGGATTCTTGTGGATTATTATGTTGATGGTGTGTCTCCTACTGTTATTGTAAGTGTGTTTATGTGTTCCATTTCTTAATCTCTTGCTGCTATTTAAACAAAAGAAGTGATAAAGTTTGAATTCATGCATGCCATGCTCAGCTTTCAATTTTGTTTAAAATTTATGTTTTCCACTGTCTAGAGAGGATTCGAATTCATTGTTCACCCTCTTTAGTTTCTCTTCTTTCTTCCTTAATCATCTCTTTCAGCTAAAGGCATCAGCATAAACTCCTACCTTGCCCCAAAGACCCACCTGCAAAAACTGTGCCCAATCCCCGCACCCTGAATTGCACTCCCTCCAATTGCCACCAAAAACCCCAAAAATCATTAAATCAACCCCCCTTATCAATTTACTAGCCTAATATCTTTGATCCTAATTGGTCAGCTTATTATATTATAAGATCTATCGAATCTGACCCGAGAGAGCCTTCTCATACCTCGTAGGGCTAGCTACGAGGTGAAATGGTTTGATGTAGCCTTGAGAGTTTGTCTATCTCAGCCTAGGTGAATTCCAAGCGCTAACACAATGTACCAACCTTTTAACCTTTTGCTATTACCAGGGCTCCTTTAGTGACCTTCCAAGTTTTTTCTATGAAAGTTGTCACGCAACCTTCACTGCCTAACTGCCCTGTTGAAATCAGATTTTTCTTTAGATCTGGAACATGCCTTACCTCCTTTAGTAGCCATTGGTTTCCATTCTGCTGTTTTACAAGAACCTTACCCATTCCAACGATTTTTCAGGGTTTATCATCACCTAGACGAACTTGTCCAAAATCTCCTTGAACATAGTCATGAAAGTATTTCTTATCAGGTGTGGCATGGAATGAAGCCCCTGAATCTACCACCCAGGAATCAGTAATATTTTCGAAAGAAAGAATCAAAGCATCTTGTAACACCTCACCTGTCACACTTGCTTCATGATTGTTTTCTTGCTGTGCATCTCCTTCTTTTCCCTTCCGAGATCTACAGTCTTTCTTTAGGTGTCCTTTCTTTCCACATTTCCAGCACACTATCCCAGATCTGGACTTGGATCTGCCTTTCCTTGATTTACTGCAATATCCTGAGCTCTTTCCTCTTTCCATTTTTCTTCCTCTAGACTCTGCACTTAAAGCATTTCCCGATGTCTCACCGGAGCTTTTCCGTCGCATTTCCTCGCTAAGGATAGCACCGACAACATCATCAAACTTTAAAGTACTAGATCCAGAAACAGAGTTACTGATGGCCATTACCAAACCATTCCAGCTTTCTGGTAACGAGCATAAGAATAACAGAGCTCTAATTTCATCATCAAAGTTTACCCCTACAGAACTTAACTGACTTGTAACTGTATTAAAATCATTTAAATGGTCTGCAACAGATCCACCTTCCGACATCTTCATATTAAATAACCGTTTCATAAGAAATACCTTGTTCGAGGACAAGGGTTTTTCATATAGTTTCGACAATGCCTCCATCAAACCTGCTATCGTGGTTTCCTTCGAAATGTTGAAAGCGACTGACGCAGCAAGGCACAGCCGTATTGTTCCGAGTGCCTTTCTATCGAGAAGGTTCCATTCTTCGTCTTTCATACCCGTCGGCATCTTTGTTTTTCCGCCCAATGGTAGGTCTAGATCTTTCTGATACAGATAATCTTCCATCTGCATCTTCCACAGCGAGAAGTTTTGGCCGTTAAATTTCTCGACCCTAAACTTACCATCTTCCGCCATTGCTCCCACTCGAACCAGGAACCCTTCTTTCCTGCAAGCTTATCAGCCAAATAGACCTTTGGCTCTGATACCAGTTGTTAGAAAATTATATATTACGGAGCAATGGAACACATAAAATATTGCAGAAATATAAACACAGAAAATGCACAAAACAAGAAAGACACAGATATACATGGTTCACCCAGTTTGGGCTACGTCCACCCCGAACAACCAGTCCTTCCTTTCTATTATCCAACAAAATGAAGAGATACAACCTACAGCAAAACCGCTGTAATATCCTCTGTTTTCTCTCACAGTCTCACCTCTATGTTTCTCGCTCAACCGAATACACATCTATCTCACAGCCTCAAATACAATGCCCTCATATATAGAGAGGGTTTGCCTTCTAGGGAAAAAAACCCTAAACTAAACATAAGTTCTACCGTCAGATCATCCACCTAATGAATGGCCCAGATTGACTAGAAATTACTATACTTTTACAAGGCAATTTTACAGTTGTTTTTAGCTTCGGGGGCGCTGCCCCCGAAACCCCCCGCCAGGGGGGGGATCCCCCATGGCAGCGATTATTTTACGGGCGGCGTTGCCGCCCTATTTTGAACTGGGGTCCAATATGCCGGTACTATAGAAGATAATCAGGCTCCACACCCAACAAGCACACCAAAGAGCTAGAAAAGGTAGGGTTGTGGAAGAAGTCCAAGGCTTGCAAGACACCTCTAGATCTGATCACCCCGGTAGAGGGTGATCTGCATTATATAGGGATGCGGTGTGGGATGCCACCACGGAACTACTACAACAATTTGAGCAACAGCAGCAGCAGGCATTGGGGGCCATTCAAATGGTTCTACGGGAGCTACAAATCCATGCATCACAAACTTAGACCAGTACGGAGGCCACCAGTTTGGACCTTGGCACCCCAGAAGCCGCAACGATGCTATGCACATGGGACCCCTGAGCCACAGTGTTGTCAGATGGAGCATTGACGACGGCGATCGAAGCTGACAAGCCCGCTGTTGGGCATGGAATCCCCCCGAGGCATGTTTTGGGGATCAAAGACCACATTTTTACCGAATGATGTTGTAAATCTCCATGAATTGCAAGCGTGGGGTGTGAAAGTAGTTTAGAGTCATAAGGTTGTTCGCCCTAAGTTTTGTAATGTAATATTAGCCTACTCATGGTCCGCGGACTATGGGAGTGTATAAATAGAGCAAGGCTCTAGGTTGTAAAAGAAATGAATGGAGAGATCTGAGAATATGATGAATTGATAAGGATAAGGCAAGTCTAAGTGCGTAAGTGTTTTCTAGGCTGTAGGTTAGGAGAAGGCTCTGCAGCTGAGTGCAAAGAGGCCTAGTAGACCACAACTGAGTGCGCAGACCCCTGCAGTTGAGTGCACAGGGCGGAGTCGAGTCTGTAACCAAAGAAGATAATAATAAAGAGAAGTTTGATCCAAATTGTATTTATCTATTATTGAATTATTACATGTTTGATATCAATTGCAATTATATTATTTAATCAATGCATGCACTCGTATGAATGATTTGTATTGCTAAGTAGACTTTACACATGCAAATAAGCTAATTTAATCAATTAATGGTGGAATACTAATAAGAACTTGAGTAATAATAATGTTCAGCCCTCGAGTAGGGTTGTGCGAAGAAAACATCTTAGGTCACGAGGTATAGATAAGTGCACGTAGCGACGTGCATGCAGGGTCAAACCACGGACCACTTGAACTCATCAGACATCTCTAGGGTGTCGAAACCTGGTTCTAGCACCCTCCCATACTACTTCAGGTGAGACCTTAGTGCTCACACCATAGACTGTTGCCAAGAGGGCTAGTAGTACCGGGATTTGTTTGGCTATTTAACTTTGAACCTAGGTTAGGCCCTAACAAGATAAAAAATGGTTATGTTGCTCGGATTTGGATCTGCATAAGAGATGTCTGATGTCGGATCATTGGAACCCAACAAAGAAAGAAATTGAGAATTGGTTGGATCGGAAGATTCATGAGTTCGTGGTGCAAGAAAACATAAATCCATGGTTGTCAAAATACAAGTGGCTAGACTATTATTTACACATAGAGGTCCATGAAATTTTCTTTGCATCCTTCCCAACTAAGTTGTATGAGTGGATGGTGAAGCTAGCAGATAGTCAAGGGAGGTGTAGACTCGAGAAAGCTATTGTGTGGACCCCAGAATTGGTGTGCAGATTGGAAGCATCAGAAAACAATATCGCGCGCGCTGTAGACCATTGGCTTGATTGAAATATAGGAGGGTTTATCACTGAATTCACGGTAGGCATGTCAGTCAGCTACAGTGAGGTGGAGCGACGCTTCCTCAAAGGATTGCGAGGTAAGTACATTAAATCTTTGAACACTTGGATTAAAATGCTACTATGTGAAAAGTGGGTTATGTGAATAAATTGATGTTTGGGGCAATGTGAAGTGGGAGGATCTATAGAAATGGAGGTAGTGAAGAATTAGAGACTAGTCCCTTGACTTCACCTTTGCAGGATAGCGAGGAGGAGCTCGCAAACGTTTCATCCTGAAGTGCGGTTAGTTTGATAAGGCAACGAATTTCGTGCTCACCATTCCCACCTACACCACCACCAGTCTCACTATCTTCAAACCCCTCTTCGCCCACACCACCTCTGCAACCACCATGAAGGAATATGGCAAGTGCAATTAAGTTACCCATATTTAAGGGAATAGGGGGCGAAGTCCTGGACCAGTTTTGGTTCATGATAAAGGCTGTATGGGAAGAGTAGGGGGCCCTAGATGACAACATAAAGAAGGCAATGCTGGTCAGTGCTCTACAAGATAATGCACTGACATGGTACATTAAGAATTCTAATGACCCTCTGAATGCGGGAATTGTGGATCTCCAAGCAATGCTAGACAAGGAATTTAGCAGGCCGAAGTTGTAGGCACAGTTAATCATCGGGTTTAATGAAATCGCGATGCTACAAGGAGAAACCCTGTGGGATCTAGATTAGAGATTGAAGTGTAATATCCGTGAAGCAAACATGACATTGACAGATGGACAACACCTCATGTGGTTTTTAGCATCATTAACACCGCACCTATGAAACGCACCGACACAACAGAAGCTAACGACTCAGGTTGAGACCCTGGAAGTTGTAATGAGAGTACATGAAACCTCAATGCAAGACACTAACTTGGGAGTTCAGTAGATCCATGCACAGCTGCAAAACCTGTGTTTGGAGATGCAGAGTTTGAAACAAGATAGGATAGCTCGCCTGGAAGTGTGCAAATAAGTGTGGTGTGAAAAACGTAAGGGCCAAGGACATGACAAGGACCACTGTCCAATATTCGCGAACTATCTGGCGGGAGGAGGGCCAATGCCATTGAGTCCAGAGGTGCAAGCAGGACCCAGTGCAACACCTACATTATGGTGCACAATTTGTCAGATCGAAGGGAAGCACAAAACAAATAACTGCCATCTATTACAAAAGTATACATAAAACTCTCAACAGATGTTCTGTAATTTCTACAGATCAGTAGGTCACGATGAGTGTACCTGTCGAAGTTATGAACTAAAGATGGATCGGACTCCCAGCTACCGAGTTCAAACCGAGACATGGGATTTTGATCAGAATGCAGGGAGAACAAGAATTGGATTTTAGGGGCACAGACGAGGGCGAGGTTGAATGGGACCCGGAAGAGGTCGAGGATAGTTAATATGTTACAACTATGGAGGATCAGGACACTATGCCCAAGATTGCACAAATCCAACATGTCCCTCATGTGTGTACTGCACGATGTTTGACCATGAGGTGGAGGACTGTCCCACACTGATAGCAAGGTTGCACAATAAAGAGGCACTTCAACTAGCCCTGACACAATACCTGTAGATGATGAGATTTGAGCCACATGAGGAAGACTCGAGCGTAAATATAGTGCTTTGAAGTGGGATCACGATAGGCGATGACAGAGGGAGGCAACCCAAAGAAACCACTTGGGTTCGCAAGGCCCTGGAAAAGGAACCCAAATTCGATTTAGTGTACGCCAAGAAAATGTTCATGGAAGCCAAGAAGAGCTTTGCAGAGGCCTCCACCTTAGGAAGCAAAGACCAACTGGAGTTTGAGTTCGACCCATCAATGCTCACTACCTTCTTGGAAACATGTATGAAGTTGATGTGCGATAGTAAGGTGGTGAGGGGACTACAAGAAGCTCATTACTATATGCGATGGGACCACGGCAAGAGAACCATGCATAGTTCGAAAGTTGGGAAAGCACACGACACGAACAATAAGGGAAATGAGACTAATTGTGCAAATATGAGAATATGAGATGGATCAAGTGATTTTAGATCTAGGGTTGGATGCAAACATCCTGCCAAAGCAGACATGGGAGTGCATGGGTAAGCCTCCTCTGCAATAGTCACCTATCCAATTGAGAATGGAAAATAAGCAGAAGATCATACCAATGGGAAGATTGTAGGGGGTTACCGTCGATATTGAAGGTGCAAGCATTGTGGTAGATTTTGAAGTAATAGAAATTGTGGATGACAGTAACCCATACCTCACACTCTTAGGGATAGATTAGGCCACTGACATGAATGGGGTAATAAATCTAAAGAAGCACAAGATGATTTTGGACCCTGCGGAAGGATCACACTACATAGAGCTGGTGCGCGACTATGATAGTGACGATGATTTGGACTACATTTACCACATAACCGCGCGAGAGTAAGATTGGGTGAACCCCACCGCGGATGGTCAAGTCTCGTGGGAGCACAGAAGCTCTTGTACATCAGACTCTGACAAGGATATGGAACAATGGCAGAACTGGTTACACGAAGTAACCATGCTCAATTGTAATATGATGATGCGGTCATTGCACTGCATTATAAAAGAGGTTAGGAATTTTCCTGTGTATGATGGACTAAGCAGGCTGGATGGCTTCTTGAATAGATTTGAAAGAGAAATACCCAAGCCATAATGGTTCGACGCACTAAAATGGGCACTGCGTGATATACCCACAAGATGGTGGGGTATGCATCAGAGAAGTTTTGAGAACTAGCACGACTGTAGAAGAATGATGCTTATATAGTTTGGAAAGCCTCAGCTATGGATGGAAGTCAGGTATGATGGACGAGATAGCCTGTGTACTCATCTCTCTATTGGGTGTGGAGCATGATTATTTAGAGGTCTTTGTTTCAGCCGAATGTATACCCATGGATGTTTGTACACCCCTCCACGTGGGGGGTGCGGGGGGACTTGTCCCCCCTACAGGGGTTCGGGGGGGCCAATCCCCCCTGGCTGGGGGGTTTGGGTGCCAGCGGTCCCCCAACAGGGGTTTCGAGGTAGTGCCCCCGAAGCTAAAAACAAATGTAAAATTGCCTTGTAAAAGTATAGTAATTTCTAGTCAATCTCGGCGTTCATTAAGCAAATGATCTGACGGTGGAACTTATACATAGTTTAGGGTTTTTTTGCCCTATAAGGAAACCCCTCTCTTTGTATGAGAGCATTGTATTGAGGTTGTGTATATAGATGTGTATTCTCTGAGCGAGAAATACAGAGGTGAGACTATGAGAGAAAACAGAGGATATTATAGCGGATCTCCTGTAGGTTGTGTCTCTTCATTTTGCTAGCTAATAGAAAGGAAGGATTGGTTGTTCGGGGTGGACATAGCCCAAACTAGGTGAACCATGTATATCTGTGTCTCTCTTTTTTTATGAGCTTTCTGTGTTTATATTTTTTGCAATATTTTATGTGTTCCATTGCTTTGTAATATACAATTTTCTAACACTCTCCAGATGGGTATAGGCATATCGTCCACAACCTGCATCAATACATACCATCCTCACGATCAGAACTAGGACCAATAAGCAGGAAAGGGTACAATGAGGGAGAGAATGATGAAGGATGATAAGACGAAGCACACCGAAGATTATACATGGAGAGGCCTTTGACAAGATGTGTGAAGTGCTGAACATGGTCCACCATGTGAGATGCACTGACTTGGACCTGCATGTACCAGTGGTTCTATGGGATTATAGGACCATGTGCAAGACACTAACCACATGAGCACTATGGAAGTTGAATTATGAAACAGGGGCTGTAATCCCAATGGAGCATGCGAACCCTAGTTCATGCATAGAAGCACCCATAGATATGACAATCCACAAATCCCAGAACAAAGCAATGACACAGCCGCAAGAAACAGAATACATAAGACTTGAGGAAGAAATATGATAGGGAAACCTTAGACTTTGAGAACTTGGAAAAGACTGAGTATGGCTAAGGGATAAAAGTGATTTGATGAATGCCGAGGTCAAGAAGCTCAAAAACAAAATAAAGAAATAATTTCTCGTCGAAAAACCGAGGATGGTAAGGCAAGGCACATACGATCATACTGATAGGTAGGAGAACTATCACCATGAACTAGGTATTCTTCTGCCTTGGCTTGGACTGCATATCACCAAACGCAGTGGCCAGGGTAGTGTGTTGAGAGTAGTAAAGTGCGTGATTCCAATCACAACAATGAAAGGTGTGGATTTTTCATGAACCATGATAGAGGACACGATGAAGCCCCACATGGGCAGTGCGACCACCTAACTGGCCGCAGGAAGAACAGTCTTAGCACTCCAGGCAGTTGAAAGGGATCATGGGACTATAAACTATTCTGCCTGGGAGCTACGCGATATTGGGGATGCACATAGAAGCAGAGCATCATAAGGTCCACGACCACACACGGAGGGTTGCAGTGCCACATGGGTTGGCTAGAAAGTGACTGTTGAAATCATTATTCATGATGGGATACATGACTTGAGACCAAATGGAGTGGGCAGCGGACATTTAAGACATGATTTATGGGAAAGATTTGGGAAAATCTACTGCTAAGGAAGCATTAATTGCCCGAAATTGGGGGGAATGATCGAATTTGAATTCAAAAGATGCTATAACATAGAGGGCTAGCCAGCAAACAACACTTGGTCATTTGCGAATTGATCTGTTGAGAAACACCCAGGTTGATCTGTGTCGAGAGCTGATTGAGTCAGAAGATTCACAAGTGCTAGATTTCTGCAAAACTATATTGGCTGCCCTCGAGGAAATTCAAGTAGTCTCAGCACTAACCATCGAAGCCGCGCAGACCCTGACTATGGGGGATGCACCAGAGGGTGCTAGGACTCTGGTAAAGATTTTGAAATCACCACAGATGCCACAACCCAAGAAGGACAAACAAGCACTGGTCCCTGTTCGAATGTCCCCATGGAACTCTGCACGCACCAAGTTAACCATGGAAGAAATGGAAAAGGTAGTTACCATAGAGTCGGATGATGAGGAAATAGACCTAGAGGAATTCATAGGGGAAGAGAATGTGGGTGAAGGCATGGAGGCGAAAGCAGAGGTCGCACCCAGTTCGACAAAACTGCCTGCCTATGTTCCCCCATGGAAAGGAAAGGCGAAGGTCCCCAAGGACTTGGACGAGACCAAGAGTTCGCTCCAAACCTCGCTCCTCCCAGATGGGATCTTGTTTGAAGGAACACACCTGGGGTGCATGTTGAACCTGAAATTCAAAGACTAGGACCTCGCTGACCACGAAAAGTTCCCGCATCTTGCAACTGACAACCTCATGAAGCAGAACACCATGGGAGGAGTGACAACCTTAGAGCCATAAAAATGGTTGCGCAGAGTGGAAAAGGCCAGGCTGCTAAACCTACTCTAGGTGCCGCATTTCCACCGCACCCCAATCACCATTTTCGTGATTTGACAGTTATTGTGCTTGGTGCATGATGGTTGCATATGGCTGGAGGAGCCCATCCCTATCACAGTAGAATTGATCCATCAAGTCACCTGACTTTTGTGCGAAGGGGTGGACCCAACGGTGATATCAAATGGAAAGAGCAGTGATTTTGCCATCATGGAGGCCATGAAGAAGAAGTACCGACTGGAGAAAAATAAAAGGGGCTATGCCATCTCCAGTATTACAGACAAAGCGGTACGCATAGCCACCCAAATACTGGCAGGGAAAGTCATGCACAAGTGTCGCGAAGAAGAAGTACCTGCGTCAATGATCGTGTTGGCTGAACAATGTGCGGAAGGGGTCCAGTTTAACTGGTCCAAATTCCTCTGTGGGGAATTTCTAGAGAATTGCTGCAAAGCCCAGGAACAGGGTAAAACTTTCCAATATGCATTTGGTATCAGAGCTGTTTTGGCTTCAAGGGGACACCTTTGTTGCTGAGGGGTTTTTTGCTTAGGCCTGTGGTAGACCCTGTTCAGTGGGAGATCTGTGAGATCGATTCTGGTGGTGAAAGAAGATGGCGAGCAGTGGAAATATGGAGATTCAGAAGTTCAATGGTCAGAGTTTTGAGTTGTGGAAACTCAAGATGGAGGATCTGTTGGTGGATAAAGATCAGTGGATCGCGGTAGATCCAGGTACTAAACCAACAGGAGTGACCCATGAAGAATGGAAGAAGCTGGATCGGAAGGCAAAGAGCATAATACGATTGTGTGTCTCAGATTTAGTATTGCTGAATTATCAGGGGAAGCTACGACGAAGGCTTTGTGGGAAAAGTTAGGGACTTTGTACCAATCTAAGTCTTTGGTGAATAAAATGTTCCTACAGAAAAAGCTGTATAACCTGAGGATGAAAGATCGAGACTTGGTGACAGAGCATCTGAATGCGTTTAATACTGTGGTAAGTCAGTTATCATCTGTTGAGATTAAAATTTCAGATGAAGATAAGTGCATCAGTTTGTTGTGTTCTCTACCAGATTCATGGGATAGTTTGGTTATTGCAATAGGTAGCAATGCAACTGCTTTGCAGTTTGATGAAATAGTCTCAGCCTTTTTTACGGAGGAGATGAGACAAAAAAATATGGAGAGCCAGAATGGTGATGCCTTGTCTATACAAGGACGGTCCTTGAACAGAAACAAAAATAAGTCATCGAGTGGGAGATCTAAATCTAGAGGGAGATATAAATCTCCAGGAAAACCTACAAAGGTGGTGTGCTGGAAATGCAGAAAGGAAGGGCACTTTAGAAGGGATTGTAAATCTAAAGCTCCTGATAAAGGAAAGGGATCTGATGATTCTCCTTCTGTAGAGGCGAAAACCACCTCAGATGAAGGTGGGGATGTGTACTTGGCTTCTTCAAGTACACATGTAGATCATGAGGCATGGTTGATTGACTTAGGTGCATCCTTTCACTTCACTCCCCATAGAGAGTGGTTCTGTGAGTATGAGAAATATGATGGTGGTGATGTCTTCTTAGAAGATGATAGGAAGGATAGAATCATTGGTCACGGAAAAGTAAAGTTGAAGTTGCAAGGTGGAAGGGTTAGAACACTTCCGGGTGTTCTGCATATTTCTGCATTTGGCCAGAAATCTGATTTATGTAAGCAAGTTGGATGATGCAGGTGTAAAGACAGTGTTCGAGAAAGATACCTGCAAGATGGTTCGAGGAGCACTGATATTGATGCGGGGAGTTCGGATTGGAAATCTGTACAAGCTGCAAGGTAGCACTGTTGTTGATGGGTGCAATAGTTCTATGGTTCCCGAAAATGGAGTAGAAAATCTAGTGGTCTCTGGAGAGAAGACCATGTTGTGGCATCAAAGGCTTGGACATATGGGAGAGAAGGGACTTCGAATACTCCATGGTAAAGGTATGGTATAAGGTATGAAAAATAGCTCTCTGGATTTTGATTTCTGTGAAAATTGTGTATATGGGAAGCAGAATCAGGTGAGTTTCCCCTCTGGTGGTAAGAGGATGAAACAGATATTAGAGCTTGTGCACAGTGATGTGTTTGGACCTGTGAAGGTTCCATCACTGGGTAAGTCTGTGTACTATGCATCATTTATAGATGACTTCTCAAGGAATACATGGATATATTTCCTTAAGAAGAAATCTGAAGTCTTCTGACAGGTTTAAAGAATTTAAGGCTTTGGTGGAAAATCAAACAGAGAAGAAGATAAAGGTGCTGAGGACAGATAATGGTGGAGAGTTTTGTAGCAAGGAATTTGAAGAATTCTATAAGAAGTGTGGTACAACACGGCAGAAGACTACTCCATATACACCTTAGCAAAATGGAGTCACAGAAAGAATGAACAAGACGTTGATGGAAAGGGCAAGAAGCATGCTTAGTGGTGTCGGGTTAGGACAGGAATTCTGGGCAGAGGCGGTGGATAGTGCATGTTACCTGGTCAAAAGGTCACCTTCATCAGCGTTGGAGGATAAGACTCCACAAGAAGTATGGACTGGTACGAAACCCTCTCTTTCACATCTGAGGGTCTTTGGATGTGATGCATATGTACATGTTCCAAAGGGGAAACGAACTAAGTTCGATATTAAATCTGAAAAGTGCATCTTTATTGGGTATAAAGATGGTTTAAAGGGTTATAAGCTTTGGAACCTAGTCACACGGAAGGTTGTGTACAGTTAATATGTGGTGTTCAGAGAGGTGAAAGATGTTATTAAACATGAAGTCCAACTAAAGGAACCTATGAAGATAGATTTTTAACTAAAGGAGGAAGAATCAGAATCTGTAGCAGAGGAGGAATCAGAAAATGAAGAGCCACAAACTCGGGCTGTGAGAAGATCAGTTCAAGAAAGAAGGCAACCAGAAAGGTATAGTCCATCTGCTTTCTGTTCAAATTTTGCTTTGTTTGTTACTGATGATGATCCCAAAACTGTGAAGGAAGTAGTGGATTCATAGGCTAGAAAACTCTGGAAAGAGGCCATGGTTGATGAAATGGCGTCTTTGCACAAAAATGAAGCTTGGGATCTGGTGGAGTTGCCGGCTGGAAGGAAACCCATTGGCAGCAAATGGGTGTTCAAGAAGAAGACAAATACAGAAGGAAAGGTGGAGAAATACAAAGCTTGGTTGGTATCAAAAGGTTATTCCCAGGTGCCGGGAATTTATTTTGGTGATATTTTTTCTCCTGTTGCCAAGGTAACTTCTATTAGATTACTTTTATCTGTTGCTGCTGCTTTTTATTTTGAGGTAGAATAGATGGATGTGAGGACATCATTTCTTCACCGGGATTTGGAAGAGGAAATCTACATGAAGCAACCTAAAGGCTTTGTGGTGAAGGGTAAGAAAGAACTAGTATGCAAGTTAAAGAAGTCTCTGTATGGGTTAAAACAGTCACCAAGGATGTGGTATCAGAAATTTGATACATTTATACGGGGACTTGGCTTCACCAAAAGCAAATCATATTATTGTGTGTATTTTAAATTAATTGGTGACCGTGTTATTTATCTGGTCTTGTATGGGTATGTGTTTAACCTATTTGGAGGTGTAGTCAGTTGGATGAGTAAGAAACAATCTGTAGTGGCACTATCAACTATAGAGGTAGAATACATGGCAGCCACTCATGCAAGCAAGGAAGCAGTTTGGTTGCAGAGATCGTGTTCAATTATGGGGTTAGTATAGGGAGCTATAAGAATAGACTGTGACAACCAAAGGGCAATTTTCTTGGAAAAGAACCCTGCTTATCATTCAAAGACAAAGCACATTGATGTTCAGTATCACTTTGGGATGGATATGATAGAAGACAGAAAGGTGTTGCTGGTAAAGGTGGACATTTTGAAGAATACTGCAGGTGCATTGACAAAATCTGTGAGCTCTAAGAAGTTCTCTTGGTGTAGAGAAGCAATGGGAATCTCAGGGCTGGAAAAATGACTAAGCTCTCTTGTGGCCCCCTGTGGAAAGAAAACAACAAGTGGGAGATTGTTAGGTTGTGTTATATTCTTTCCACATAGTTAATAGGGGGTTTGAAGGGCACCCATAACCCCACTTTATGGGGTCTGGGGCAGCGCCGCAGAAAATTTTGGTTTTGGACCCTATGTTAGGTTGGGCGGACCCACCTATGGTTCTGTGCATGATTTTCGCACATGATTTTTGGGCGCGATGGTTTTCTGTCCATGGTATTGGACGCGATGGTTTTCGGTCCATGGTATTGGACACAATGGATTTCGGTCCATGGTATTGGATGCTTCAGCATGTATGAATATGTATTGTAACATTGAAAGGAACATAATGAAAAATCAAGCTGGTAGTCCCGGTTTTGGGATCCAGGGGAAAATCTCTGTGCATACGTGTTTTATGTGTTATGCTCTCGCATTGTTTATTTTCTTTGTTTAAGAATTCGTATGCAGGTAATTTCTGTACAGGGTTAAAACCTAACAGGATTTTGCTGTCCATAGTGCTCATTGTGATAGAATTACAGGAGGAAAGTCAGTTCCCAAATATTGACAGAGAATTACTGGAGGTCGCAAAGTATGCTTTGCTATGGGCCATGAGGAATGCAGAAAGGATCCACAACTACAAGATTTTCTGGGTCCTCATGGAGATGGATATCAGGACGTGGATCCACCAAAATCCGCGGTTGTCACCAATGGTCTACAATAGTCTCCAGAGCTTTGCATAGCTGAAGGCAGACATGTACAATATATACATTAGGGCACAAAAGGACCCGATTATGTAGTGGAAAAAGTTACCCTTTTTTACCACAAACAACGCCATTTTTAATGTATTGGTGACCTGGCCTCCAGAATGGCATGCCCCAGACTTGGCAGAACTTGAAAAGGAAACAGTGCAAAAGAAGAAGGACGATGCCAAGCTGTGCATCACACAATTGGCTGAGAAAAGGTGGTAGGAAGCAACAGCCACTAAGGAAAGAGCAGTGCGGGAAGCAACATAGAAAACTGTAAAGTAGAAAAAGGCTACATAAGTAGTAGCAGCAACACAGGTAGCAGAAGAAGTAACAATGAAGGTGGATGAGGACCAAGCAACATCCTCACAGGAGCAGGAGGCAGAGGAAGTAGAAATAGCAGAATAGAGCATGGACCAAGGGACCATGTCCACACAACTGAAGCACTTGCACATGGTAGAGAGAATAGAACCGCAGAAGAAGGTCAAGGTCTCAAAGTTGGCGATTCCCCCGATCACCTTAACTGAAGGTGACCTCCATGACATCGGTGAGATGGTTCACGATGTCACGAATGAGGCCCTTCAGTCATTTATGCAGGAGCACCATACTGTGTTGGGGGTCCTCAGGGTGCAGCTATAGGAGTTACAGGTGCACCCCCTTAGGTGGGTACCCTTTCAACCCACCTCACAGTAGGATCCTCGGCAGTAGAGTAGATGCTGTGCACATGGATGGAAAACACCATAGTGTTACTGGAAGGATCCCTAATAGTAGTAAATTAGACCAACAAATTTGAAGTTAACATCATCAAATGCCTTGCACTTAATTTGGCTACCCTTTCCTCAGAGACATTGTATCTACTACAGGATGGGATAATAACAAATCTGCACGCTAGGGAGAGTCATGCAATCCAAGTTCTCAACGAACAAAATATCAACATGGAACAACTCAATCTACAATGCGATGAATTGGTGGCACAGAACCAACAGTTGGCACAGGTGGTAGATGACGATTGCCGACGCGTCCCAAAGTTGGCCATCCCAGTAGATCTACCAATAAAGGTATAGATTCACAGGTTGGAAACTGGAGTCCACAAGGCTAGAGAAAAAATGACCAAGGTTCAGCTGGAGTTGAATCTTCAGATCACCAAGTTGCAGTTAAAGGTGTAGCCTTCCACTCCCCCGGAGATCTGAGAATAGCGAGCTAGCGCTATTGTAGTGGGATTGGAAGAAATTGGAGGTGCAGTGCAAGACTATACCACTTTGCTGGAGCAAGCATTTGAGGTCCTCGCAATTCTCTAGGAGGACCCCAATATCCAGCGCCTGGAGATAAGGCATGAGAACTTCAGTAACAATACGACAATGTTAGAGGAACTATGCAGACAGTAGTCCTCACTCAGTGGCTTACAAAGATGTACCATGCCAATGCATTGGAGGAACATGTGGACACAGTGCGGCATAGGGATGCAGTTCTCAAAGTGCGTGTCTAGCCATGGATCGATGAGGCTTTCACTATCACATAAACCATCGAAGGAAAGTTGGTGCACATACAGGGGATGCACACGTTAATGCAGAGCAACACCCCAGACACGAAGGTCTCAGAACAAAGGATGCAGTAGATCCAAGAAGAAGCAGCTTAGTGCACTATCGACATCAGCACAGTTCAAGGACAGTTGGAGGAACTCCACACAAGGTCACTACGCCGACAAAGTGACTTGAGGGTGAGTCATGATGTTTGTGCCGGGGGCATGTTGGGCATGGAATCCCCCTGAGGCATGTTTGGGGCTCAAAGCCCACATTTTCGCTGAATGATGTTGTAAAGCTCCACGAATTGCAGGCGCGAGGTGCAAAAGTAGGTTAGAGTCATAGGGTTGTTTTCCCTAAGTTTTTTAATGTAATATCGGCCTACCCATGGTCCACGGACCATGGGAGTGTATAAATAGAGCAAGGCTCTAGGTTGTAAAAGAAATGAATGAAGAGATATAAGAATATGATAAATCGATAAGGGTAAGGCAAGTCTAAGTGCGTAAGTGTGTTTTGGGTCATATGGTAGGAGAAGGCTCTATAGGTGACTACGCAGACACTTAGTAGCCTACAGCTGAGTGCATGGACCCCTGCAGTTTAGTGCATAGGGCAGAGTCAATTTTGTAACCAAAGAAGAGAATAATAAAGAGAAGTTTGATCCAAATTTTGTGTATCTGTTCTTGAATGATTACATGTTTGATATCAATTACAATTATATTGTTTAATCACTGCATGCACTTGTATGAATGATTTATATTGCTAAGTAGACTTTACACATGCAAATGAGCTAATTTAATCAAATAATGGTGGAATACTAGTAAGAACTTGAGTACTAATAGCGTTCGGCCCTCGAGTAGGGCTGCGTGAAGGCAACATCTTAGGTCACGAGGTATAGTTAAGTGCACGTAGGGACGTGCACATAGGGTCAAACCACGGAACACTTGAACTCATTAGACATCTCCAAGGTGTGGAAACCTGATTCTAGCACCCTCCCATTCTACTTCGGGTGAGACCTCAGTCTGCACTCCACAGACTTTTGTCGAAAGGGCCAGTAGTATTGGGATTTCTTTGGCTATTTAACTCTGAACATGGGTCAGGCCCCAATAGGCCAACACCCGATGTAAGTGCCCTCAAGGGAGTGGGAATTAACTTGGCCGCGCTTCCTACTAAGGTGCTTCATCTTCTGCAGGATGGAGTAATTGTGGAACTTTGGGCCTGTGAACAACGCACTTTACAGGTGATCAATGAGAAAAAGGTCAACGACAATTAGTTGGATGTGAAAAGAGACTCCTCCATCAACCTTGTGACTGACCTCATAGATAAGAATCAATGCCTAACTAAGGTTGTAGAGGAAGCATGCCAGACTGTCCGAGAGCTGGACATCCCCGAGGCTAGGCTAGTCGATGTGCAGATTCGAAAACTCACTACTAGAGTGCACCATGCATACACATAGTTGGCCAAGGTTCATCTAGAGCTAAATCTCAAGATCACGGAATTTCAGTTGAAGGCCTAGCCTTTGACTAAGTTAGGCAGCAATGTGTGACTGTTATGGCAGATGGGGTAGCAGCAGTAGCAAGTGTAGTGATGGAACACACAACACTTTTTAATCAGTCGCTCAAGCTACTCACCAACTTGCAAGAAGGCCCCAATGTGCATAGGTTGGAGACAAAATCATGGTAACTACAACAACACAACGACGAGGTTAAAGCAACAACAAACACTGTCTTCATCACGCAAAGACTAGGAAAGCTGCAAGAGGCCAAGGCATTGAAGGAACATGTAGACACATCTCAGCACAAGGAAGCTGGGTTGAAGGCTCACTTGAAGCCTTGGTTGGACGAGGCCTACGCGATCAGAACCACCATCAAAGGCAAGTTGACCGGTCTGCAGGAGACTCAGTAGAAGCTATAGGTTGATAGCGCACGACTAGAAAAAGAACAGTTGGTCGAATAAATGAAGCAGGCGGCAACTTAGTGCGTCGCTGAGGTAGCAGTTTCCCAAGTCAAGCTGGGAGGTCTTCACAAAAAGATATCCACGCCAGCTGAGTGACTCTAGGGTGAGTCACCATGATTGGGTTGGGGGCCCATTGGGAACAGGTCCCCCGGGGGTCAATTTTGGGGTTACAAACCCAAGTTTTGGGGCAAAAGGCCCAAATTTTGTATGAAGAATGTAAAGTCTCCGCATTTTATGGTCGTGGAGTGCAAAGATACCTAAAGTCAAAAATGGTTTTCTGCCCTCAGTTTAGGTAGGTTGTGTCGGTTTTGGAGATCTGCCCGTGGTCCGCGAACCATGGGATTGTATAAAAAGGAGAGTCTTAGAGATTCTAAAGGGGCAAGTAGTCATGAGTCATTGATGTAATAGGTTGAGGCGAGCTAAGAGCGAGAATCTTAGTGGGGAAAGAGGCTCTGTAGTTGAGTGTGCAGAGGCCTAGGGTAGATGTCCGCAGCTGAGTGCGCGGACACATGCAGCTGTGTGCACAGGGCAATTAGAGTTTGTATTGAAAATATGAATCATAAATAAAGAGAAGTGGTCTAAACTTACTGTGTAATTTCCATCTGTTTAGCATTATTTTATTGTTATTATCAATGTTGTGATTATGCTATGTTGAATGTTAAGTTTCAGATATAGTGTTAAGTTGATGCACAAAAATATATGTTTCCATCTGTTGCATGAACGCAAGTAATAATATATGTTTATGCGAGGATAATCTTACTTGTATGGTAAAGTTGGCTAATACCTAAGAAAATTTGGGGACTAAGTCGGTAACCTATTTATAGAGGTGCATAAGTGCCTGGATCATCATCTAAGGTTTCACAAAGGGCAACTGGGTACCTTCGCGGAGGTCCTGAAAGATGGAAGACAAGAGTGAGGATATAAAATCGACATCACGATTATCTTAGGGTGCAAAAACTTGGTTCCTGCATCCCCCCATACCGCTTCGAGTGATATTTCAATCTGTACTCCATGGATTGATGCCAAAAGGGCTAGTAGTATAGGGATTAACTTAGCTTCTTAATGTTGAACCTAGGTTAGAGCCCATCAAGCGAATAGATAGCCAAATGGAGATCGTATGCCAAATTTATGACCGTGGGAAGTTGATGTACTAATTTACCCAAACGGGGCCTAAAATTTTGGTGCTTCATCTCCTAGGGTTACGTTTTTGGATGTTTAGTGTTATAGACATTTTTGTGCCTCGCGACATGGAGCATGAAATGTCAATAATTACAGGGATCCTCAGTCCCTAAACATGTTGTTCTTACCCCTAAAAGAACAAGGTCATCAAACAACAGCACTTCCAATCAGTTCTCCACCTGAAAACACTTCAAAACAGGCTTATTTTGGATCATGTCAGCTGCTCCACTGAGCATCTGCGCTGGAATACAACTGCTCCTCCTTGTACCTGCGCTGGAAGTCAAATCTAATGAAGGCTACCTGCGCTGGGCGAGATTGGCCAAGTGGCACAGTCATTCTGCAAGGTGTCAACTGCCCAGGAAGCTTCCAAACTGACACTTGGTTCATGAGATTCGCCCTGTGATGAGTAAGAGGTACTTGATCACCATGTGTAAGCAAGGATCTCCAAGTGGACTCAAGGACTGAAGATTAACTAAAGTGGGAGAGGACACTAGTCAGCTTTATGCCAGCCTCAAGCTGACTCATCCTTTCTCCATTTCTCCTATATATAGAGCTCTTCTATGAGGTCTAAGGAGGCTGGAATTTTGTGTAAAGCAAGGAGGTGCTGTTGGTTTACAGTTAGAGCTATTGGGTGATTGTTTTACTAGAGGTGAAGAAGAGAGTTCTTGCTGCTGGGGAGGTGCTACTGGATTGGAGCCATTATTGGTTGTAACCTTCTCAGAACCCTATTACTTCTATCAATAAAGTTTTGCATGTTCTCCTATATACTTGTATTGCATTGATGTATTGTATTTACATGTATATTTGATTCATCCTAATCCATGCTTCAGTTATGAGTACATGTATCTTGTAGTTTTCTCTCTTGTTTGTGCAGGATCTGTGTGTGGCTGGACCGGCAAAGAGAGCAAGGAGCTGGGAACAAGAGACAAAGAGAGAGGACAAGGATCGACTAAGCGAAAGACACCAGGTTGGTTAATCTTTCTTCATTCTCTCTGTACTTTCATAAAGGAAATCATCAAAACTTTACTTTCAGTTGTTGCTAAAGACTGTCACCTTTAGAGTAGGGATAGGGTCATCCGCATCGGATACTTTTCCCCACAACATTTAGGGTTTTCCATTGTTTCTTAATAATGAATAGGCCTATGAGGCTCATTGTAACATAGTTCAAAGGCATGTAGCCGCCACATCTCTCCTTAGAGATAAGATAACATCGCTAGAGCTATCTTATTTCCATTCTTTTTGTAAGTATAGTTCAACAGTTTTCCATTAATGAAATGAAGTGTTTTTGTACCGCATCTCTATGTTTATGATTATATCTCTAAGTTGTTGCATTCCTGTTTAATTTCAGATTAGTGGTGTTGGAGCAGTCTTCTCTTTCTTTTTTTTTATTTTCATGTTCCCAACAAGGTTAGGGTATAAGGAATTAGGGCTTGATATAGTTGAACCATTGCAAGATCAGCCTCGAAAAACCCGATGACCTCCAATGGTGGAAGAAAAGAAAGACAAGGGGTCGGGAGATTTTTGGGTGTAGGAATTGCACTTAAGCAAACTCCTCAACACTTAATTGTCAACCCGGGGGATTTGTAAAATTAGATATGAAGCACAGGCAATGCCAAAGATGGTATGAATTTTCTTGATAGAAATTCCTACTTTCTTAAAGAAAAGCTTATAGAATCGAAAGAGTAAAAGTTAACTAAATCATCAAAGTAATCTAGTGTTGGAACAAGAAAGAATGCATTTGCAAAGGAATCAAAATAAAAAAGGCAATCACTCCAACTAATCAATTTTTAATTACTGAGTATGTGTTATGTTTTTCTTTAGCAGAGACACTTGGCAGTCTCGTAGAATGGGCCCTTAAACATGCTTCCTTAGAGTTTTCCTTCTTGCACTAATTTGTCCTGCACTATCGCAGTCTTCTTGCACTGGTGCAGGAACAGAGGCTTATTTAGGAGGTATAAATGGTGTATTTACCAAAGGCTTTTTACTTCATGCAAGAGCTCGAACTTCCAGGGTTTAGAGCACTCAGATCCTATGACAAGAAACTAGTTCTTGCACCTGATCAGAGCTTCCTACACTTAGCTATTAATTCTTAAAATGAGTGCTTAATTATTGCAAGTTTCAAATTAAATTGCACACATAAAAAGTGAATGTTCATGATCTTAACAAAATGTAATAATGAAGAAACAATCAATATACATTTATCCTGTCATAAGAATTTAATGAAAGAAAAGAAGATTGTGGGAAGTAAGCTAAAAATTCTTGTTGTAATACACCAACATGCACTGGTGCAGGTTCATTTCTCCTACTTGGACCAAGCGGGGAAAACCAATCAAACAGAATTGCAAGAAAGGAAATATCACACCAATGTGCACTGGTGCAGGTTCATTTCTCCTACTTGGACCAGGCGGGGAAAACCAATAAAATGGAATTGCAGGAAAGGAAATATCACACCAACGTTCACTGGTGCAGGTTCATTTCTCTTGCTTGGACCAATCAGGGAAAACCAATCTGAAATTAAGTGCGGGTAAAGAAATTGCAGGAAAAGGAAATTTATCTACTTCACACAACAGATCCACTTTCACTCAAACAAGAATGCATGTGCTGGAAATTAAATCACACTTGACAATGTAAACACAGATTACAAGGAAACAAAATGGGGTAAACGTGCTAGGTCGGCTGGACCCTAGCCAACCAACGCATTTCCCTTTTAAATAAAAATGTTGCTCAGTAACTCAGAGCAGACTCATTTGTTTAAAGGAACAAATAAGATTCGAAAAGCATGAGGTGGAGCTCTTTATTCTTATTAATTCACAAAGGCAAATTACATCATGAAATATAGAGTCCAGCCCAGATTTGGGTGATAACAAAAGGTACAATCTCCCATTTAGAAACACAGCCCTGTTACCGCCCCTCCCCTTACGTGCATAATCGCTCCTCCTTTTATAATATGTTTACATGATAATTAATTGTATCCCTTGTAAAAAATCATGGGGATTTCATCCCAACTAATTTTAATTAAATAGAATATTAGTACAACCATTCCCCTATTAAGAAATAGAGATTGAATACCAATTTTCCAAATCTGGGCATTTTCTAGATTTCTGGAAAAATTGGTATTTTTAACAAACTACCTCCAAATACCTCTTTGTATATCCTCAACCCTTATGAATTTTGGAAAACAACACAAATTATACTTAATTTCCTATACTGGGAAAAAAACCCATGTTTCAGAATTTTGAGATTCGCAACGATCGGCGTGGAAATCAAGGAGTAAATCAGTTAGCGGGAAACTGCTGCGAATTCGGGTAGAAGTTGTAAAATCTAAATTGGTGTAGGAACTTTGCCTCTATCAGAATAGGCATATAACCAACTTTGTAAACCTGCAAACACACAAACTATTATTAAATATTCTTTTAATGTTTAAATCTCATTAAAACAAAGGAATAACAAATACTTACTTATTATCTCCGCGAATGCACAAAACTATGACAATGACTAGTCAAGCTAAACAAAAGCATAAGTGATTTTGAGTAAAAGATGATAAAAAGCAAGGAAAAATAGAGGCCCAACATCCCCCCATGTTGACCTTCTTGCATGTCCTCATGCAAGGAAATCAATTGTCGCATTGTTGCTCCCTTGCAAAAAGCAAGATTAAAAACATTTATGGGCATTCGTAATGATGTTTCCTACAATCCTATGTGATCACATTTCCTATGATAGATAAAGTTTGTTTCAAGAACAAAGTGTTTGCTAGAATCTTTGATTATTTATACTAATTTCAAGAAAATCTATCACAAGGACTACAATAAAAATACCAAATTGCAAGGATGCTTCATGTTTTCACTGATCTGCTTACATCACCTAGACTACGCTGCTTTGCTGGCACTTTTTTGCTTGCACTATTGTATATGACAATGTGATTGCATTGGTGCAAGCATAAAATTTGCTAAAAAAGGGGGGAATTTTGGTAAAACATGGGCTGGACTTTAACATGACTTCCTCACTCATATGGAAGGTTTGCTTCGCCATTTCTTTGATTCTTCTGAGCATACCCTTTTGCTCTTTCTCAAGTAGATCCTACAATAAGTTCATGGGGGAACAAAGAAGTGGGAAAAGGGAAAAATTCAGAATGGGAAGGAAGTTTGTTACAGGGATTCCAGGAACAATCCCATCAAGAGGCCGTAAACAGAAGTGGGTTAGGAAAAAAATTTCAAGGGGTAAAGTGGGATTTATGAAACATATGGGAAGGTAATCATTCTGGGAATGAAGAAGAAAACTAATGGGGAATTACAAAAATGGGATATGAAGAAAGGCAGAATTTTTTTTGGAAGGTCTGCCTGCTAACCACGTTATAGTTCTAATGAAAATCTCAATTGTAAGAATGCAATAAGATTAGGCACCAAAAGTAGAAATTATAGACAAAAGAGTATGGTACATACCTGTTACCTTGTCCCAAATGAATTCCTTGTTTTGTTTCTGCCCAAAGTCTTATAATGAAAATCAAATTTTGTTGAAAATGTGCAATCTCAAAATAACTACCACAAGTTCATGCACCTACTATAGCAATCTTGTACCTAGATTATGCAGCACATATTTAGAGGCAACCACCATCAATACACATTGTTTCCAACCAGCATCTTGTGAGTAGTCATCATTGAGTAATTCATCACTCTAAATACCATGAAAGTCAAAATGAGTTATGATACCAATTAGCAACCTCTTTATTTAACACTCTAAATTCCATTGTCATCCGGAATCAAACTAACTTTCCTCTTAATATAGAACAAAGAATAACCTTTACTAAGGGTGCCACATCCTTAAAGATTCTTGATTTTTTAAAGATATAACTCAAAGCATCATGTTCAAATCATCTTTAAAACCATTTTCCAAAAAAAAAGGATAAGTTTAGGGGAAGACAAAGATAGGCAAGAAAATCGTAGTATGCAATTAACTTTAATACCATAGACATAGCCATGTTGCCCGCAGGTGTCCATAACCTCGCTAGGGGTGTTTTTTGACCCATCGAAATGTTTGTGTCACACTTACTAGGCATGGATTCAGAATTATCTTATTTTAATTTTAGATAAAGGCCACTGTTCTGGCTCGGTAACCAACTATGGCAGTGCCACTCACAAGAAGTAACATGGATGAATAGGTTGGCTTGTGATGAGACCTCCTGTCTTCCAACTTTTTAGTTGAAAGCCGTTACTCTAGCTTGGTGACCAGAAGCAGTAATTTCATGCATGCTAGGTCTCATGATCATGGTAGGTCAGCTCATCACAAGACCTCCTACCCTCCCCTAAATATTTTGTATACTCTGATTATGATTAACCTAAAAGGTTACTTAATAAGTGGGGAGACAAATCTACTCCTTAAGAGTACAGGATGACATGAAAATTTTTTAATGACTAATCATTACTAACTAGTTCCTCTGCCCTAAAGACTTATTAAAGATATCCTAGATAATGAATAAAAGACTCATTGAATTAAGAATGCTAGCATTCTCATGAATAGCTTATTATGATCTTAATAAGAGTGGTCCTCCATAGGGGGTTTCCAATAGTACCTTCTAAGGGAAACTGAAATCATATATATCAGATGACAACTTCTTAGAGTGATTAGTCATGGTTACTTTGAAAAATCATGAGGTATTAGAGTGAATCATACTCAACAAGATATGTCACAGATGTGTCTGTTAACAACCAATGTGGATCAAAAGTAGTTTTAGTGACTACACTTTAAAAATCAAAAACCCTAATAACATCTTAACAGCTTTATTCACCTACCCTACTTTACCTAAGAGATGGAATACTTCATTTTATGTATAGGAGTACTTCCAATGAAGCCATGTGTGATCAAGTGGAAATATATATTCATGCTCAAATTTATCATACAAGCTTGAAAGTGTGCATGATCATGAAAAACCAACGAATGTAAATGATATGACAACAAGAGTTTTAGAAGAGGATAATGTTTCCTTGCTTGAGTAGATTTTTAGAACCAATGTTCGATGTAATCATGGTAGCCTTGGTCCATTTCTTGATTTGGCCCATGTTGCACATCTTCTTCTTCCTTGTCATGTCGATTGTTCTCCTTAGGGTGATTAGTCTCTTGATCACATTCTAGATTTACTGATAGACATGTCAAGAACTTTCCGTTCTCAAGTTCCAATGGATATCCTTCATTGATTATAGTGCATGATTCATTCGTCTCCTCAAAAGAGACTTCTAAATCCTATTGTGACGGTGGAGAAATGGACAATTCCTTGAATATTGCTAAGAAGTTTTCTTCCTGAGAGGTAGAGATCAAGATCCCAGTAGCTGCTAGGGCTTGAGAGAGAACCTTCATACTTGTTCTCATATTTAAGTCCATCTGGTTGATTGATAGTCCCTATCTCCACACACATATTAGTAACGGGGGTTCTTACAACAACCCAAAAATGATATAATGTTAAAGATTAGGATCTGAAGATAATTGATTTTAAAAGTTATTGGCTGAAATAAAGCTCACCACACTTGCAAAAAGATAAAGGAAGACTTATCCCTATTGCATCAACAGAAAATTCTTACCAAACCAAATCGCCTCCCCGGGAATGGCGCCAAAATGTTGGGTGTAGGAATTGCACTTAAGAAAATTCCACAACAATTAATTGTAAACCGGGGGGATTCGTAAACTTAGAGACGAAGCACAATCAATGCCAAAGATGGTATGAATTTTCCTAATATAAATTCCTACTTTCTTAAAGAAAATCTTGTAGAATCGAAAGAGTAAAAGAAAAATGAATCATCAAAGTAATATCATGCTAGAACAAGAAGGACTGCATTTACAAAGGAATCAAAATAGAAAAGGCAATCACTCCAACTGATCAATTTTTAATTATTGAGTATGTGTTATGTTTTTCTTTAGTAAAGACACTTGTAAGTCTTGTAGAATGGGCCCTTAAACCTGCTTCTTTAGAGATTTCCTTCTTGCACTAATCTGTCCTGCACTATCGCAGTCTGCTTGCACTAGTGCAGGAACAAAGGTTTATGCAGGAGGTATAAATGTTGTCTTTACCAAAGGCATTTTAATTCATGCAAGGGCTCAAACTTCAAAGGTCCAGAGCACTCAAATCCTATGACAAGAAACTAGTTCTTGCACCTGATCAGAGCTTCTTGCACGTAGCTATTAATTCTTAAAATGAGTGCTTAATTATTGCAAGTGTAAAATTAAATTGCACAGATAAAAAGTGAATGTTCCTGATCTTAGCAGAATGTAATAATGAAGAAACAATCAATATTCATTTATCTTGTCATAATAATTTAATGAAAGAAAAGAAGATTGTGGGAAGTAAGATAAAAATTCTTGCTGCAACACACCAATGTGCACTGGTGCAGGTTCATTTCTCCTACTTGGACCAGGCGGGGAAAACCAATCTGAAATCAAGTGCAAGAAAATAAATTGTAGGAAAAGGAAATTTATCTACTTCACACAACGGACCTACCTTCACTCAAACAGGAATGCATGTGCTGGAAATTAAATCACACTTGACAATGTAAACAAAAATTATAGGGAAACGAAATGGGGTAAACGTGTTGGGTTGGCTAGGCCCTAGCCAATCAACGTGTTTCCCTTTTAAATAAAAATGTTGCTTAGTAACTCAGATCATACTCATTTGTTTAAAGGAACAAATAAGATTCGAAAAGCATGAGGTGGAGCTCTCTATTCCTATTAATTCACAAAGGCAAAGTACATCATGAAATACAGAGTCCAACCGAGATTTGGGTGATAACAAAAGGTACAATCTCCCATTTAGAAACACAGTGTTGTTACGCCTCTCCCCTTACGTGCATAATTGCTCCTCCTTTTATAATATGTTAACATGATAATTAATTGTATCCTTTGTAAACAATCATGGGGATTTCATCCCAAATAATTCTAATTAAATAGAATATCAGTACAACTATTCCCCTATTAAAAAATAGAGATATAATACCAATTTTCCAAATCTGGGCGTTTTCTAGATTTCTGGAAAAATTGGTATTTTTAAAAAAATATCTCCAAACAACTCCACGTGTCTCCTCAACCATTACGCATTTTGGAAAATGGCATGCGTCTTAATTTCCTATATTGGGAAAAAACCCATGTTTCAGAATTTTGAGATTCACAACGATCAATGTGGAAATCGAGGAGTAAATCAACTGTCGGGAAACTGTTGTGAATTCGGGTGGAAGTTGTAAAATTTGAACTGGTGCAGGAATGTGTGGTGTAGAAATCCTACTAGTACTAGTGCAATAATGTGTGGTGCAGGAACTTCGCCTCTATTAGAATAGGCATATAACCAACTTTGTAAACCTGCAAACACACAAACTATTATTAAATGTGCCTTTAATGTTTAAATCTCATTAAAACAAAGGAATAGCAAATAATTACTTATTATCTCCATGAATGCACAAAATTACGACAATGACTAGTCAAGCTAAACAAAAGCATAAGTGATTTCAAGTAAAAGGTGATATAAAGCAAGGCAAAATAGAGGCCCAACAGAGATCCTTTCAAAAAGTTACTCGAAGAAGCTCTCGAGCGATAGAGGGATGCGATGATGGATAAATTTACCCAGATCCTTCGACGGCTACCCACAAGCGATGCATCTTCATCCAACAGCCACTCTAGAGGCACCACTCCTTTTAAGGCACAAGTTAACTTCAATATTCCCATATTCAAAGACCTGATCGATGCAGACGTCGTATATAAATGGTTAAATCTATTAGAAGGATATTTTTCAGTTCATGACTTTCCCAATCGGGTAAAGATTACATTTTCACTTCTCAAAGCCACCCCATATGTCAAGGACTAGTGGGAAACCTAGTTTGAACAAAAGAACGAGAGTGAACCCTCGTTGTTTTCAATTGCACCCACTTGGAATTCTTTCCGAGACACCATCAAGGAACAGTATTACCCTGTTGGGAGCTATGAAGATAAATACATAAAGTGGACCATGCTATGGCAGGGAAGGGACCAAGATGTGTCAAAGTTCACAAATACTTTCCATACCCTTCGCATGAAGCTAGGTATTAAAGGATACTGAGCAGAATTTGGTGCTCAATTACCGTGACTATCTACACATGTACATCCACAATGAAATGGAGTTCCTGAACATTTCCTCGCTCGGCACAGCGTATCGGTATGTTATAAAGCTTGAGCAGAAGTTTAAATAGAAGAAGGGGGAATTTAGAGCTGCGAATCCAAAGTAAGGAAAAGGCCCCCCAAACCACAGAAAAATGGACCAAGCCAAGGCGGGGCTACCTAGGACAACCCGTCGAAGCCGCAAGCAAGGAACAACACCGCAAAGATGAAGAAGGACATGGGAAAATTGTGTGAGTTCCATAAGAGCTCCACTCACAATAAAAATGAGTGTTGGACCAAGAAGTCATTGGTGGTCGAGCTGAAGGCTTCCAAATCAGATGCAAGTTCCAACTCTAAATTAGAACCTGATAAGGGGACTAACAAAGGGAAGTAGATCATTGATGTGGAGCCCAATGCTACCATGGCCACCATAAAGATCCAGAAAATTGAGCCTGAAGATTGAGAAGAGGGGGGATGCCTCTTCCACTCATAAATATGGGTGAAGGGTTCTCTGCTGCAATTCATTGTCGATAGCAGGAGCCAAAAGAACCTCATTTCATCCGAAGTTGTGAAGCGGCTGGGCCTAAAGAATACAACACATCCATAATGGTACACCATTAGTGTCTTCACCAAGGATGAGATTTTCATGTCAACCAGTAGTGCCGCCTTCCCTATAGAATCAAGCCCTTCACAGATGAGGTATTGTGTGACATTGATCCTCTTGAAGTTTCTAATGTATTGTTAGGAAAACCATACTTGTGGAAGCGACATGTTGCATAGGAGAGTAGACCTCGCTCTGTGATTATTACTTTGGCTAATAAGTTGTAAAGGATACCCGAGGTAGCCCTGCCTACCGCCATCTCTTTGATCACTACAAAGCAATGCAGTAAGATAATTTCCCAGACCATGAAATCCATTTTCCTTATGATTCATCCCAAGGCAAGAAGAAATTTGCAGCCATGGCTTCCAGGCAGGGCTCCTTTGCACAACAGCAACAGATGGGCAAAGTTATGGAGGAGTATAGGGACATTTTCACCTCACCCACAGGGGTACCTCTACACTGTCAGGTCAACCACTCCATCAATCTGACCTTGGGCACACTGCTACCCAATGTATCTATATATTGATGCTCATTTCTAGAGAATGATGAGATCAAGAGGTAGATTCAGGAACTACTATAGAAAGGGCACATCAGGCCAAGCTCATCACCCTATGGGAGCTCGATTGTATTGGTACAAAAGAAGGATGGGACTTGGAGACTCTGTATGAACAAGATCACTGTCTAGAATAGGTACCCAATCCCGTGGATTGATGACCTTCTGGACCAGCCCAACAGGGCCAAATATTTCAGCAAGATTGACTTGAAGTTAAGTTATGACCAGGTGCCTATTGAACCCTCCTTTTTCTGGAAGATGACCTTCAAATCCAAGGAGATCCTTTTCAAATGGTTGGCCATGTTGTTTGGATTGACGAACACCCCTGCAACCTTCATGAGAATGATGGATGACATATTGTGGCCCTTCACCAACGCATTCATGGTGGTGTGTCTAGATGATAGCTTGATCATCAGCCAAAGTTGTGAAGAACGCCTCCACCATATTCAGTAAGTCCTTCAAACCCTTCGACAACACAAGTTGTGTGCTAACTTGGAGAAATGCACATTTCTCCTAACCTAGTTTCAGTATCTGGGGTACATCATTGATGAGGAGGGTATACATGTGGACCCATCTAAGATAAAAGTCATTCAATATTGGCCAGCCCCAACCACTCTAACAGAGATCCGCAGCTTTTTGGGACTTGCCAATTTCTACCGTAGGTTCATGTTAGGGTGTTCTCATATCACTTTGCCTTTTAGTCAAGTCACCAAGGGTGGAGGAAAAGAAAAGTTATTTTGGTCGGAAACCTAGCAACGAGCATTCTCCAAGTTAAAGAATTGCCTCTGTTCCGCACCAGTGCTCACATTACCAGACCTACAATAACCATTTGAGATTGAGATAGAGGCCTCTGACTATGCTATTGGGGAGTTCTTACTCAACATGGGCATCCAATGGCTTACAATAATGAGACACTTTCAGATACAGTCCGAAAGTACCCCACTTACGAAAAAGAAATGTATTCCAATGTGCAGGACTATCATTAACGGAAGCATTACATTTTGGGGAAGGAAACAATCATCCACACAGACCATTGGCCTCTATAGTTCTTACGGACTCAAGGGAAGTTGCAAAATGATTGCCATCATAAATGGTCCACCTATATACAACAGTCCCATTTGAACATTAAATATAAGAAGGGCAGCACCAATAATGTCGTTTATTGCCTGAGTAGACCACCGATCATGTCGCTAATCACTGTTCTCAACTCCTATGGGCATGAGACATTGGGGTGGCCACATATTTACAAGAGCGAACCAGAATTCCGTAGCATATACTAGACACTCTTGGAAGTGAAGAAAGATACAAATTTTCACCTTCGGGATGCATTGTTATCCCACTTGGGACACATATGTGTTCCTTCAAGTGAGCGTACCAAGATAATTTGACAGGCGCATTACAGTCAGGTCGCTAGACATTTCAGAGTAGAGAAAATAGCGGCAGTATTGCAGAAGTATTTTTATTGGCCGAAACTTCATCAGGATGTTGGGAAGTACATTAGATCCTACAACACTTGTGCCATTGCCAAACCAACCATCAAAGAATCAAGGCTTGTATACTCCTTTACCTACTCCTAGTTGGCCTTGGGAATCTTTCTCCATGGATTATAAGGCAGGCCTTCCTTCTACTAAGCATGGAAATCATTGTGTTTTCATGGATGTCGATAGATTCTCTAAGATGGCCATCATGGCGGCCGGCAAGAAGAGTTTCTCAACAGAGGCCACTACTAAGATCCTCTTTGAGCAAGTGTGGGTACACTTTTGGATCCCGCAGTCCATTATCTCAAATCGGGACAACAGGTTCCTAAGTGCATTTTGGTCAAGTCTCTGGTTGATGTTGGATACAAAACTCACTAATTCCACAGCTTTCCATCCCCAAACTGATGGCCAAACAAAGGTTGTCAACAGAATGATTGTACACATTCTGCAAATGTACAACACGAAGCATCCACACACATGGGATGAAAGTCTCCCCTATGTACAACATATCTACAATGGAGCTCTCCATAGCTCAACAGGCCACATTGATGTGGCCATACCATTTGCAACCACTCAGGTAGATCCAGTTCATGTGCAATCCGAAGTTGAAAGGGCTAACAACTTCATTGAGGGCATTCAACATATCCACCAATAGATCCATGATATACTGGACAAATCCAATGTTAAGTACAAGCAGTTACACGATCAACATCGAGTGCCACACAAGTTCTAGGTGGGTGACAAAGTTTGGCTTCATTTATAGAAATAGAACCTTGTTGGGCCCCACCGCAAGCTTTTCTCACTCTAATATGAGCCATACACCATCACCAAGGTCGTCGGTGACAATGATTTCAAGCTCACATCCCACCTTTCCTTGGTCAACACCAAGTGTTCAATGTAGATTGCCTTGGCCATACTTCCCACCATTGTTGGACACATATGATTTCGTAGAACAGCTCACGCCAACAGAGCTAAACCCAGACTGCATGGAACAGTCCACCACAAATCATATCACGGACACACAGATCAAGAAAACTCGCCAGGAGAAGATCCAACTAGACTGGATTGTCAAAGCTGGCCAACTCCTTCACCAGGGTAAGTGGCTCACTAGGGATCAAGTTCAGTGGAAGTTTCCCCATCTCATGGAGGCACTCAACACAATGGGGACCACTGCTTCCTAAGGGGGGAGGAATGATCCAGGTGGATAATGTTGGCCACCTGCCTATTCCACTTGGACCCCCAACACTATCTCTCTCAGTTTTTCAGTTTTCGTAATTGTATCATAGTTTGCTATTTTTGGTCGTTTTTCAAGTCCTAAACTTCCAAATCCGTTTTGAGGCCCTAAACAACGTTTTTAGGGAAAACGAAGAGATTGGAAATGTCTTAAGCAAGCTTGTTATTTTGTTTTAGGCCTTCTCTTTGATATCTTCGAAATGAGGTATTATGATAGCTAAACAGAGATCATATGCCAAAGTTACGACCTCGACAAGATGATGTACCGATTTACCCAAATGGGACCCACAATTTTGGCACTTCATCTCCTAGGGTTAGGTTTTTGGATATTTAGGGATTTCCATTGTTTCTCAATAATAAATATTCCTTTGAGCCTCATTGTAACACAGTTCAGAGGCATGTAGCCACCACAACTTTCCTCAGAGATAAGTTAACATCGCCTAAGCTATCTTATTTCCATTCTATTTATAAGCATAGTTCAATATTTTTCCATTAATGAAATGAAGTGTTTTTCTACCACCTCTCTGTGTTTATGATTATATATGTAAGTTGTTGCGTTCCTGTTTAAGTTCGGATCAGTGATATCAAAGCGGTCTTCTCTTTCTTTTTTTTTCTTTACATGTCCCTAAAGAGGTCAAGGGATAAGGAATTAGGGCTTTATCTGTTTGAACCATTACGAGATTAGCCTTGCAAAACCCGACGACCTCCCATGGCGAAAGAAAATAAAGATGATGGGGTAGGAGATCCTTTCAAATTGTTGCTCAAAGAAGCTCTCAAGTGACAGAGGGACGCGATGATGGATAAATTTTCCCAGATCCTTCGATGCCTACCCACAGGCGATGCATCTTCATCCAAAAGCCACTCTGGAGGTGCCATTCCTTTTAAGGTACAAGCTAACTTCGATATTCCCATATTCAAAGGCCTAATCGATGCAGACGTTGTAGATAAATAGTTAAATCTATTAGAAGGATATTTTCAGTTCATGAGTTTACCAATTAGGAAACTATTACATTTTCACTTCTTAAAGCTGCCCCACACATCAAGGACTGGTGGGAAACCTACTGTGAAAAAAAGGATGAAATGTTGGGTTGTGCTATATTCTTTCCACGACTAGCCCACCTAGTTAACCGGGGGGCGACCTACCTGTGGTTTTGTGCATGGTTTTCGCACATGGTTTTGGACACAATGGTTTTTGGTCCATGGTTTTGGACGCGATGGTTTTTCGGTCCATGGTATTGGATGCTTCAGCATGTATAAATATATATTGTAGCAACGAAAGGAACATATTGAAAAATCAAGCTGGTACTCCCAGTTTTGGGATGCAGGGGAAAATATATGTGTATATGTGTTTTATGTGTTATGCTATCCCATTGTTTATTTTCTGTGTTTTAGAATTCATATGCAGGTAATTTCTATACGGTGTTAAAACCTACATTTGGTATCAGAGTTGTTTTGGCTTCAAGGGGATGCCTTTGTTGCTGAGGGGTGTTATAGCTCCAAATATCACTCTTATGGTTTGTGATGTTGCACTCATGGCCTAGGGCAACCCCTCCTTCCAGACCTGGTCCTAAAATTTAAAAAACAGTGTTTTATCCCCTATACGCGACATTTCCCTGAGTTAAACGCATGTACACGCGGGTCTGTGTATACCCAACCTGCGTGTATGTATTAAAACACTTAAAAAAATAAATAATTCCTTATTTTCGGGTGGAGATCGCAGGTTTTACCTGTTGATCACCTGTTAGTGCCCGTGGCCCAACTGTTCCCAACCAACTCCTAACTAAAAAACTACTTTGGAGATGGTATAAAAAGACATCAAAGGGAAGGCCTAAGAGGAGAGAAAAGAGAGCAAGATTATTATGCTGAGATTTTCCCCTTAGACCAGGTCTGAAGTCCTTGGTGCTTTCTACACTTCCCCCATTTTGCATAGGAAACCCTTGTTTCCATGTGTATTGGTGACCATTCATCCTTTATATCACCATTGAGTAAGACTTGGAAGGAGCTCTTGTTGGAGGCTTGAGGCTGGAACGAATCCGAGAGGAAGCTTTGCTTGGAGCCTGCTGAAGGTGTTTCAGATGAAATCTTTCCGTTATATGTACTTTACTTGCCTTTATATAAAGAAACACGTCTTGGTTCCCGAAACAATCTTTCTTTATGCTTATGAGATTCTTGTTTTGAATTCTTATGCAAGTAGTTACTCAAAGATTTTTATAACTAACTTTATAGCATGAAGATGGTTTGTGTATAAGCATTTTTCCATGTACTGCTGTGTTCTTTGATTTGTTTGTTTTACAGGTCAAAGGAGAAGAAGGGAAATCCAAGAAGGGTTTGGACCTTAAAGGCCTTCTCGAACGTAGGACCTTAGGTACGTACCCTCAACATTAGAATTTTCTTACAGTAAAGATAATGGTTGTGTGTGTGTTTCTTTGAATAAGCAATTTTTAGTCTAGTAGAGTCTTAACCCAAAGGACCCTCGGGGTACTTTTCCCTCAACCAGAATTGGCGACTCCACTGGGGAACAACACTCTTGTTGTTCCTAGTTTGGGTAGTCTTCAAGCCAATCAAGGCTCAGCCCCTCTGTTTGTTGGCTCTGACTGTTTGATCTGTTCTTGAACTCTAAGCTTTTCTAGTTTTTTCAGTCTGTATTTTTTATTTTTCTTGAAAATCTTCAGATACGTTGTTTTTCTGGATTACAGAAGCGTATGTACGCAAGTTGTACTAAGTGAACCCGCGTATACGCGAGTTTCCTCAGTTACAGTCGCGTGTACACGCATTCTGCACATCACTGCAGGCGCGTATATTATATAATTTTCAAGATTTATAAATTTTCTTTTTGCTAAATGTTTGTCTGGTGGTTTGGGTCAGTTTGAAGCAGTCATTTTCCAGTAACAGTCCTGTGTTTAACAGGGGGCATCTTGTTTTGAACTCTCTCTAGTTATAAGGAGTATCAGTCTTATTTTCGTTGATTGCAAGCGTCATTGTTTTTTGACACACAAGATTTCTGGTTAAGAGTCTTGACTGCTCTGTTTTGGCAGAGTAGGAAGATTGGATTCAATCTTTGTGTTCATTTTGTTTCGGTGACCCTTTTGTTTGCTTAACGAAATCATTTTTTTGACCATTTGCTCCTTCGTTTCGGGAAAGTTGTTAGTTAACATTTTCTTGAAACTTGTCTTTTGATCTTTGGACTTTCATTGCTGCTTTTGATTGTCAAGAGCGATTTCAAACGCATTTATTTTTGTTGGATTTTCATCATTTGAAAGGTGTCAATTCACAAAAGTGTTTGGTTGCTTATTCGTCAATCATTGGTGTTAGTATTTTTGAGAGCCTTCTTTGAAAAAGACTTCTTGGTTTGATTGAAAGAAAATCTTTTGAAAGTTTTGAGTTTCGCTTTCTTAAACTTGCTTTTCATTTGATTTCCTTTTTTGCGAAGTGAAAGTGCTTTGTGTTTATGTTCGAACTTGTTTTTATTGTTTGGACGAAATGATTGGTAACACATCATCTTCTATCTAAGCATCTTAGTGGCAAGACAAATTTGATAAGGCAGCAACTTTCCTTCTTTGTTTTTAGAGTAGTCTTTAAATCTTGCATCCACATATGGTTCTTGCATTACGATAGATTTGCATCTCTTTTTAGGCATATATAGTTTTGTTAGTTTTTGTGAGTGTGGAGTCTGAAAAGAAAAGTAAAATTTGTTTATATTAGAAGTACCTTCTGAACCTCATAGAAATTGCTCTTCATCGAAAACAAAAAGTGCATGTGCATGTAGCTAAGTTTTATTAATTTCTTTTGCGTCCATAAAAACACCACAAGTTTCATCTCCATTACCTTGTGACTTAAAGAACAGCCTAATAAAATCAAGCGCTAATTAAAATCCATTAGAACTTTTTGTTTTAGTCAGTTACACCAACAAGTTTAGGATTTGAGGGCCTTGGATTAGGCGAGTGGAGAGTTAACTCTCCAAGGCCACATAAAACGTCAAACATAAGAGTCTGATTAACGAGAGTAAGGAATACCAGGAAAGCTCCGGATCTGGGAGTTAAGCACGAGGGTTTGTGAAGACAGGGAAGAGAGATACCCCCTCTCCTACTTGTCCGAACTTACCTCACGACTGTTCCGCCTGGCTTCTGCGACGAGTTGGTACCCATAGTTGCCTCTCCTAGGGATCTACACAGGTGGCTGTGGAGGGGAATCCCGTGGCACCTGAGGTTGACGTTGTATCACTCTCAACAGTACTACTGGAGGGCACCCTTGCGAAGCTTGGGGGCTTGCACTGGCGCAGGCTGTGGTTAGGAGGTCAGCGTAACTTCCTCTGATACCTTCGCTGGTAGGCCTGGGCCCTCATCATCCCAGACTATCTTCGGAAGGCCCCTTGATTCACTTTCTCGTATTTTGGTGTTCGGTCCTAATCACCCAGAGCGGAAATACTTGGAAGTTGTTTGACTGGCTGTATCTTTAGGGACTTTATAGTGTGTGCTATGTGCTCCTAGTTGGCCTAGCTTTTATTTTTTGAGTCTTTAGTTAGATCATAACAAAAAATTCAAAGTGGCTGACCGATCTCCAAGATGGTCTCGAAGACTTCGTGGTCTCTCGCCACCAAGTTTAGAGCCTTCTCCTAGAAGGCACAGAAGCAATACTACCGGTGGGGTTCGTCCCGCGCCGGTTGACGCATCGGGGATTGATCCTCCTCTCGGGGACATTAGCGGCCAAGCAAGGCCTGGCACTTCTGAGCAAGAGAGGGACACTCCAGTCCTTTCTCGAGTTCGCTTTCAAGCGGAGAATAACGTAGAGGTAGAAGAATTCTCGGTGTCGTTAGGGGCTCCAAATTCTCCACTACCATCTAGTCATCCAGACGTATTGCAATACGTTGGGCCTCCGTTACATAGACCATCAAGTCTGGGTTACGCTACGCGCCTACCATTCATGACCACTACTGGAAGCATGGCTTCTACGAGTGCTACGACTATGCAAACCCCTACATCGGTGCAAGGGGGAGGAACCATTTCCATCTCCTCCGCTTCCTTGTTCGGATCTTTAGCTAGCACATCTTTAGTGGGGTCTACCTCCATTCCGTCCACGAGTGGAAATGCCCAAACCAATGCTTTTGGTACTAGAATCTTCCCTTTTGGCACCCAATCACAGGGTATTCCATCGGTTCCGTTTAGTGCTGCTACGTCCATGATGGGCAGATCAGCTTCATTCCAAGGTTTTCCTTTCGGAAGTGGTCATATACCACATTCCAACCTGACGGTAGGATCCATGCCTTTTTCTTCTATAGGACAACGCAGCAATCCTTTCCAAGGTTGGAATAACCCTGGGGTTAGTAGCGCAGGAGCTGGGAATTCGTTTAGCGGCCAACAAGGGAATAGGCCATACTCCACGGTTAGCATGTTTCAAAGTATTCCTCCCATTGCTTCGGCTTGGAATCCATATCAGGGGTTATCAACTCCTTACCATTCTTTAGGAGGAAACTTTGCAGGTTATGGAGGTTATACGGCAGGGGTTGGTCAAACTCCGAATTTTGCGAGACCATAAGGCTTGCCTTTTGGTTCAGCCGGTTCTACTGGTCACTTCATGCAGCCTGGTGCCTCCCAGATTCCAGGACAATCTTTTCAGAGCTTAGGGAGTTCTGCCCAGTCTGGGTGGAATCCCCTAGGTCCTCCTAGGCTTCCGTTTCTGGCAACGTTAAACTTGCCAGATCTCACTAAGTTAACAAATGACCCAATCAAGTATAATCTGGCCTGGCCTCCGGTCCCAACCAAACTCCCTTCGGACATTCCAAAATTCGAAGGGAAGAGTGGTGAAGACCCAGGCGACCATGTAACCACGTTCCATCTGTGGTGCTCATCCAACTCCCTCATCGATGATTCGATTAGGTTGAGACTCTTTCAGCGCACCTTGACTGGTAATGCGGCCAAGTGGTATATAGAGTTGCCAGGGGGCAGCTTTACATCGTTCGCCGACTTAGCCAATATTTTCTTAAATCACTTCCAGTTGCCTGTCCGCTATGATGCCGGAACTGAACTTCTGGCCACCTTTCGTCAGGATAAGGCTACCCACTTTTCCGATCACATTCAGGAATGGAGACGGAGAAAGAGGCTCATTAAAGTCGAAATCCCTCCGGAATACTGTCTCGAGTGGTTTTTGAAGTCTTTACAACCCGAGATCTCCAAGGATGTCTCCATGTCTGGGGTCTATTTTGAGGAGCAAGCCATTTTTAGGGCCCAACAATTAGAATTGATCTACTCTCAGTCTGGGATCCTACAAAAGTACTTGCCAGATGCTCCTGGATCTAAGGTTGATTTAGCTAAGCCGAAGCCAGGTCCGCACACGGATGGTATCATTGGGTCAGTAGACACAACTACAGTGAACTTGTTGAATCAATTGCAGCAATTGTCTGCAAACTGCTTCTAACAACCAAGTCACATTGTCTAATCCTCCCGCTTCCCAAACTTCTTCAATTAATGCCGTCCAATACGATAACCCTAAAGGAAATCAAAGTTCCAATGGGAAAAAGAAAGGACATGGTAAGAAGAAGAATTCGGATGGGAAGCCCGATGCAAATAAATCTGGTAACAATGCTGGTGGTGGTAAAGGTGAGTCGAGAAAGAAAGTTAAGTTTCCTTGCAAATTATGCAGTGGAGACCATCTAACTCATCTTTGCCCAAAGATTGAAGACGCTCAGTGCTTGTTAGGACAACAAGGGACTTCTAGTTCGCAAGCTGTGTTAACTAACCCATTTCCCCAAGGGCAGCAACTTCTTGCTGGCGCGAGTTCGAACCCTGGGACCTCCTCAGGGGGCAACCAGGATGGGGAAAAAGCATCAAATGTTTTTATGATGGGTTCAAATGTCCATGTGACTACTCAATCATGTGATTATGGTGAAGCCAAAACATCTAAGGATAAAACTGTTCCCGGAAGTACTGACCTTCATATTGAGCAACCCCCTGTTGAGACTATACCTCGGATACCGAAAGGTTCCGCCAAACGCGCGACGATTAACCCCAATGCTAGGGCCGCCCAAAATTACTCCATTGTGGAGGATCTGGCTCAAAGCCCGTGTGCAATGTCCGCTTTAGAGGTTCTCCAGTCGTGTCCGGCTCAGAGAAGTGCTTTACTCTTCGCAATTGGAGCAGTTGATCCGGCTAACTCTTTAGTGCTCACTTTTGACATGTTAAATGTCAAAAAGCGACTCCCTCATCATATGGCTTTTCAGATAAAGTCCACATACCGGAAAATCAATATTTTTCGCACCGTTATAGATGAAGGAGCTTCCACCTGTGTCATGTCAATGTCATGTTGGAAGGCTATTGGTTCACCTTCGGATGTTCCTTCACCAACTGTCTTGACTGCATTTGATGGTCATTCTCACACGCGACATGGGATTATCCCGACCTTTCCTATATGTGTTGGAGGGAAGGTCGCTAATATCGAAGTTGAAGTCGTAGATGCTAACCTAGACTATAATATCCTATTAGGAAGGAACTGGGTATACAAAATGGAAGCCGTTGTATCGACTCTGTTTCGTGTCATTTGCTTTCCTCATGAGGGGAAAATTGTTAAGGTTGATCAATTGGACTATTCCTTAATCGATCCTCAAGCAAGCTCCGACTCTACTATTCCTTTGGTGGATAACCCTCGCCCGTCGATTGAGAATTTAGGAGTAGGGATGTATTCCTCATTGATGGGTACGTTTGATCTTCCCTCTCCTTTTGCAAAAATCAATGCTATTTCATCATCCAAGGAGTCTCCTCGAGAAGAGTTCTTCCGAACTCATCATTTTTCCAACTCTTGGACCTTGCCTTCACCTACGACCACATTAGTTGAAGGACAAGTAAATGGAATGGCGTTTCCTATATCCGCAGCTGAGCTTAGATATCAGTCTATCGTAGACGCTGCAGATAACCACTCCACTCCTTTTTCTAAAGAAGAGTTGGATGGTCATGTGGCCCCAGCCTGGAGCCTAGATTCTATCTCTACCTTGGATTGCTTGGATTCAATTTTACCTTTTGAAGAAGCAATCCTTGAAGCAATGATGGGTATAGATCAACCTTGGGAAGACTTACACCATCGTTCGTACTTTCTTCCTCCTTTGCAGGAAGTAGAATCTAGGTTTTCCGAGCTCTGTACTAGTGATGTTGATATGGTGTCAAACCCTTTGGCTCCAGCACACATTCGCACCGAAGGTAATATGTCGGTAATTTCAAAAATGATACCCATCAACATCTCTAGGGACCCTAACATCATTGAGAATATCTTCATCGGAATCGAATGTTCCCCTGAAGAAATTCAAATCTACACCGACCTCTTTAAGGAATATCGTGACGTATTTGCTTGGTCTTATGAAGAAATACCTGGCATTGATCCTTCTATAGTTCAACATGAGATCAAGACATATGAAAATGCGAAACCTATTCGTCAAAGACTTCGTCCGGTTAACCCTAGGAAAGCAGCAGCTATCAAAGCTGAAGTCCAGAAGCTGCTAAAGGCGGGTTTTATATACCCTGTTCCTCTTACCGATTGGGTTTCTAATCCAGTCCCCGTAGATAAAAAGCAAGGAACAATCCATGTATGCATCAATTTTAGGGATCTAAATAAGGCTTGTCCAAAAGACAATTACCCCACGCCATTTATCAATCAAATTATCGACGAGTGTGCGGGTAACGAGATTTTTTCCTTCATGGATGGTTTTTCAGGTTATAATCAAATCTCTATCCATCCTGAGGATCAGCATAAGACAGCCTCCATATGTCCCTGGGGTACCTTTGCATATCGAAAGATGCCTTTTGGTCTTAAAAATGTTGGAGCCACTTTTCAGCGGGCCATGTCATACGCTTTCCACGACATCAAACATGTCATCGAGGCATACTTAGATGATCTCGCTGCTCGTTCTCGAAAGAGAACAGATCACCCTAGTCATCTTCGATTAGTCTTTGAGAGATGTCGTTTTTATAAAATCTGGTTGAATCCCAACAAGTGCGTTTTCGCGGTTACGTCTGGTCGGCTGTTAGGGTTTATTGTGTCCAATGAAGGGATTCGGGTTGATCCCTTCAAGGTTGAGGCAATAATTCAGTTGCCTCCCCTGTCTTCACTTCGGCAACTTCAAAGTCTTCAAGGGAAGGCTAACTTCTTAAGACGGTTTATAGCAAATTACGCTGAGATTACTAAAGGGTTCATGCGTCTACTACGGAAGGGAGTTCCATTTATATGGGATGACTTTGCGCAGCGGTCGTTTGATGCTTTGAAAAAAGCATTAATCTCTGCCCCGCTTTTGAGTCCACCGGATTATGGTAGAGACTTCCTTTTATATCTCGCTGCAGCAGAATCAACCATTGGTATGGTTCTAGTTCCGGAGGACGATGCTCTTGCCGAGCACGTCATTTATTATTTGAGCCGAGGCTTAATAGGCCTGAACTTCGCTATTCTCCGGTTGAGAAGTTGGCCTTGGCAGCTGTCCATGCTGTCCAACGGCTCCGTCATTATATTTTGCTGCGTAAAACTTTTGTCTTAGCGGCAGTCAATCCATTTCAATTTGTCCTCAGTAGGCGAGTGATTGGGGGCAAATATAATAGATGGATAGTCATTTTGCAAGAATTCGATCTCGAGTTCTTGTATGCCAAATCTAAGAAATCCATGGTTTTTGTGGAACTTATCTCGGAGCTACCTTGTGGAGATGATATTTTTTATGAGGAAAGTTTACCCGATGAACATATATTCCTCATCTCTGCACAAGACCCTTGGTATGGAGATATCATAGTTTATCTCCAGACTTCGAAGTGCCCCTCTACTTTCTCCAAGGATGAACGTCAAAAATTACGTCACCTGGCAAAAAACTATGTTATTGTTGGTGACACATTATATCGTCGAGGGGTTGACTCAATCCTCCGGCATTGTTTAACCTTAGAGGAAGCAGAGTCCGTGCTCAATGATTGCCATAGTGGAGCTTGTGGTGGTCATCTATCAGGGGTTGCTACAGCCCAACGCATCTTACGTGCTGGCTATTTTTGGCCTTCACTTTTTAAGGACTGTGTGGAAGCGGTTAAACGTTGCCACCCATGTCAAATCTTTACTCGGAAGATGTGTGCACATCTAGCTCCTCTTTTTCCCGTTGTCACTGTCGGTCCCTTTACTAAGTGGGGCATTGAATTTACGACTTGTAATCCGCCTTCAGCGGCGAATCATAAGTACATTATCGTGGCTGTAGACTACTTCACGAAGTGGGCTGAGGCCATGCCTACTTATAATAACGATAGTGACGTGGCAGCTTTGTTTCTTTTCAATCAGATCATCTCAAGATTTGGTATCCCAAGGGAGATTGTCACTGACCATGGCAGCCATTTCCAAAATCAACTAATGTTCGAGTTGGCTCGTAAATTAGGCTTCCATCAGGAGCATTCATCCCCTTATTATCCTCAGGCCAATGGGCAGGTTGAGGCAGTTAATAAAACTCTTAAGACGATACTCCAATGGACAATCGATAAAAATCAGTCCAATTGGCACATTATGTTGTATCCGGCTCTATGGGCATACCGAACCTCCATCAAAACGGCTACTGGTTTTACACCTTTTCAGTTGGTTTATGGGATGGAATCCATCTTCCCGGTCGAATGTGAAATTCCATCTCTTAAGTTGGCTGTTGAACTCCTTCCAGAGACTTCGAGTCTCGAAGAGCGCCTAGTTCACTTGGAACATCTCGATGAGCAGCGTCGAGACGCCGCCACGATGAATGAGGCTCATAAGAAAAGGGTTAAAACGCAGTATGATAAGTCTGTCCGTCCTCAAGTCTTTTATGAAGGTGACCTTGTCTTGGTCTACGACCAAGATAAAGACACCTTGGGGGCAGGCAAATTTAGGCCTATGTGGTACGGTCCTTTCATTGTTAAACGAGTTTTAGAAAAAGGGTCGTATGAGTTAATCGACTTTGAAGGGAACAAGCTGGCGGAGCCCCGAAATGGGCTCTACCTAAAGAAGTACTTTGCTTAGTTTAGGCTGGGCAATGACTTCTTTGTACTTTATGTATATATTTATACATATATCGTCGAGCGTTTTCTGATATCAGTCCTTTTTGGTCTGCTGTGGCAGGTGCTGATGGATGATTTGGTATATTTTGGGTTCGCCGATGGTGCTAGTCGTAACACTCGGAATCTTGCTTCCGCAGCTTGGGTACTTTATTATCCAACTGGTCAATTGATGGTATCGAGAGGCGTGTGTATCGGTCCTGCTTCAAACAATATGGCCGAGTATACAGCTGTTATCAATTTATTATCCGAGGCAATCTCTTATGGGATCGACTCGTTGGTAGTATATCTTGATTCTCAGTTGATAGTGTCTCAGTTAAATAACATTTATCGGGTTAGGGATCCATTATTATATCGCCAATATTTAAGGGTGAGGTTGTTGCAAAGATCATTTATTTACATTAATTATTTGCACATTCCAAGATCTCAAAATTGGTTAGCTGATTCTATCGCTAATCAAGCATTAGACTGGATCATGGACCCTAAATCCACAGAATTAAATCCCGACTGCATGGAACAAGCTGCAACTGATCGGATCATGGACACATAGATCAAGAACACTCGCCAACATAATATCCACCTGTATCGAGTTGTCAAAGCAGGCCAACTCCTTCAGCAGGGCAAGTGGCTCACCAGGGAACAAGTTCAGCAGAAGTTTCCTCATCTCATGGAGGAGCTCAACGCAATGGGGACCATTGCTTCCTAAGGGGGGAGGAATGATCCAGGTGGATATTGGTGGCCACCTGCCAAGTCCACCTGGACCCCCACCATTGTCTTTCTCAGCATTTTCAGTTTCCTTAATTGTAGCACAACTTACTATTTTTAGCAGTTTTTCGGGTCCTGAACTTCTGGAGCTGTTTTGAGGCCCTAAACGACGTTTTTTGGGGAATCCGGGGGCAACATGGGTCCATGGAATGTTCCTCATTCCAACAATGATAGTGCTCAGATAGATCTTTCTAATGAGCTATTGTACGCGTCAAACGAAGATCATATGCCAAAGTTACGACCCCGGGAAGTTGATGTACCAATTTACCCCAAACGGGGCCCACAGTTTGGCGTTTCATCTCCTAGGGTTAGGTTTTGGAATGTTAAGGGTTTTCCATTGTTTCTCAACAATAAATAGGCCTTCGAGCCTCATTGTAATACAGTTCAAAGGCATGTAGCCATCACATCTCTTCTCAGAGATAAGCTACCATCGCCCTAGCTGGTTTATTTCCATTTCTGGTTGTAAGCATATTTCAGTATTTTCCATTAATGAAATGAAGTATTATTTCCGCTGCATCTTTGTGTATATGGTTATCTCTGTAATTTTTTTTCGTTCCTATTTAAATCCGGATCAGTGGTATCAGAGCGGTCTGCTTTTTCTCTGTTTTTCTTTGCATGTCCCCAACAAGGTCGGGATATAAGGAGTTAGGGCTTGAACTGGTTGAACCTTTGCAAGACCAGCCTCGCAAATCCCGACGGCCTCCCATGGCGGACGAGAAGAAAGACGAGGGGGCAGGAGATCCCATCAAAATCTTGCTCGAAGAAGCCCTCGAGCGACAACGAAACGCGATGATGGACAGCTTTGCTCAGATCCTTCAGCGGCTACCCAGAAGCAACGCATCGGCTTCCAGCAGCTACTCTAGAAACGCCACACCCTTTAAGGTACAAGTTAATTTTGAAATCCCCATATTCGAGGGTCAGATAGACGCAGATGCCGTAGATAAATGGTTAAATCTGCTAGAGGGTTATTTTTCGGTTCATGAATTTTCGAGTCGGGAAAAGATTGTTTTTTCTCTTCTCAAAGCAGCCCCCCACGTCAAGGACTGGTGGGAAACCTACTGCGAGCAGAAGGATGAAAGTACTGGCTCACTATTTTCAGCCGCACCCACCTGGGATTCGTTTCGAGATGCCATCAAGGAGCAGTACTACCCTGTCGGAAGCTATGAGGATGAATACATAAAGTGGACCACGTTGCGGCAGGGAAGGGACCAAGACGTGCCAGAGTTCACCAATCTTTTCCATACCCTTCGCACAAAGTTGGGTATCAAGGATTCGGAGCAACATTTGATACTCAAATACCGTGGCTGCCTGCACAAGTACATCCAGGAAGAATACAATTCCTAAACATCCCCTCGCTCGGCGCAGCATACCAATATGCCGTCAAGGTCGAGCAGAAGTTTAAACAAAAGAAGCGAGACTTTGGATCTGCGAATCCAAAGCAGGGGAAAGGTGCCCCTAAACCACAGAACAAAGGACAAAGCCAAGGCGGGACAGCCCAAGACAACCAGCCGAAGCTGCAAGCAAAGAACAGCGCCGCGAAGCCAAGAAAGGACACTGGAAAATGGTGCGAGTTCCATAAGAGCTCCACTCACAACACAAGTGAGTGTCGGGCCAAGCAGTCACTGGTGGCTGAGCTAAAGGTTTCAGAATCAGATGCATGTTCCGACTCTGAGTCAGAACCCGATAAGGGGTATGAAAAAGGGAAGCAGATCATTGATGCGGATCCCAGCGCCACTGTTGCTACCGCAAAGATCCAGAAAAATGAACCCGAAGATCCAGAGGAGGAGGAGCGTCTCTTCCACTCCCAGATGTGGGTAAAGGGCTCCCCGATACAGTTCATTGTTGATAGCGGGAGTCAAAAGAACCTCATTTCGGCAGAGGTCGTGAAGCGGTTGGGCTTACCGACCACAGCACATCCACAACCATACACCATTGGGTGGCTTCACCAAGGAAGAGATCTTCGCGTGAGCCAGCAGTGTCGCCTTCCATACAACATCAAGCCCTTCACGGATGAGGTATTGTGTGACATTGCTCCCCTTGAAGTTTGTGATGTATTACTAGGACAACCATACTTGTGGAAGCGACATGCTGTGTATGAATCAAGGCCCCGTGCTGTTATTATTACATTGGGAAATAAGTTGTTCAGGATACCAGAGGTAGCACCACCTGCCGCCATCTCTTTGATTACTGCAAAACAATGCAGTAAGATCATTTCCAAAACCAGGAAATTTGTTTTCCTGATGATACGCCCTCAAGGAAAGAAGAAGACAGTGGCCGCGGCCTCCAAACGGGGTCCCTCTGCAGGACAACTACAGATGGACAAGGTTGTGGAGGAGTACGAGGACATCTTCACCTCCCCGGCAGGGGTTCCTCTGCACTGTCAAGTCAAGCACTCCATCGATCTGACCCCAGGTGCGCCGCTACCCAATGGACCAATTTATCGGCGCTCCGTTCTGGAGAACGATGAAATCAAGAGGCAGATTCAGGAGCTCCTGCAGAAAGGTCACATCCGTCCGAGTTCATCGCCCTGTGGGAGCCCGATCGTGTTGGTACAGAAGAAGGATGGGACGTGGAGACTCTGTATTGACTATCGGGCGCTGAACAAGATCACTGTCCGTAATAGGTACCCGATCCCGCGGATTGATGACCTCCTAGACCAACTAAAGGGGGCGAAATATTTCAGCAAGATCGATCTAAAGTCAGGATATCACCAGGTACCAATCGAACCCTCCGATGTGTGGAAGACTGCCTTCAAATCCAAGGAGGGCCTCTTCGAATGGTTGGTCATGCCTTTCGGATTGACGAATGCTCCTGCAACCTTTATGAGGCTAATGGATGACATCTTGCGGCCATTCACCAACTCCTTTGTAGTAGTATACTTGGATGACATTCTGATCTTCAGCCAGAGTTGGGAAGAGCACCTCCACCACATCCGACAGGTTCTCCAAACACTGCGGCAACACAAGCTATGTGCCAATTTGGAGAAATGCACTTTTGGCATGACCCAGGTTCAGTATCTGGGATACATCATTGATGAACAGGGGGTGCATGTCGATCCAGCCAAGATCCAAGTCATTCGGGATTGGCCCTCTCCAACCACTCTAACAGAGCTCCGCAGCTTTCTAGGTCTTGCCAACTTCTACCGCAGGTTTGTGTTGGGGTTTTCTCATATTTCTTGGCCCTTGAGTCAAGTCACCAAGGGCGGGGCGAAAGCAAAATTCTTTTGGTCTGAATCTCAACAAAAGGCATTCAGGGAGTTGAAGGATCGCCTCTGCACGGCACCAGTGCTCGCGTTACCAGATTTACAACAACCATTTGAGGTCGAGACAGATGCCTCTGACTATGCTATTGGGGCAGTCCTTACTCAACATGGACATCCAGTGGCATATCACAGTGAAACACTTTCAGACACAGTCCGGAAGTACCCCACTTATGATAAAGAGATGTATTCCATTGTACAGGCCTGCCGACAATGGAAGCATTACATTTTGGGGAAGGAAACGGTCATCCACACAGACCACCGACCTCTGCAGTTCATACAGACCCAAGGGAAATTGCAGAATGATCGCCATCAGAAGTGGTCTACATACCTGCAACAGTTTCACTTGAATATCAAGTATAAAAAGGGCAGCACCAATAATGTTGCAGATTGCCTCAGTCGACCACCGATCATGGCGCTAACCACCGTGCTCAACTCTTGTGGGCACGAGACTTCTGATTGGCCACTTCTCTACAAAAGCGACCCAGAATTCGGCCACACATACCAGACACTCTTGGAGGGTCGGCATGTTGCAGATTTTCACCTCCAGGATGCCCTATTATGCCACCTCGGTCACCTTTGTGTTCCTTCAAGCGAGCGTGCCAAGATGATTTGGGAAGCACACTACAGTCGGGCTGCTGGGCATTTCGGGGTCGAGAAAACAGTGGCAGTACTGCAAAATTATTTCTATTGGCCGAATCTTCGACAGGATGTTGGGAAGTACATCCGATCATGTACTGCCTGTGCCATTGCCAAACCGACCATTAAGAAGCACGGCCTCTATACCCCGTTGCCTACCCCTAGTCGACCTTGGGAATCCATCTCCATGGATTACATGTCAGGCCTTCCTTCCACTAAGCATGGAAATGACTGTGTTTTTGTGGTCGTCGACAGGTTCTCGAAGATGGCCATTATGGTGGCCTGCAAGAAGAATATCACAGCAGAAGCCACTGCTAAACTCTTCTTTGAACGAGTGTGGGTGCACTTTGGGATCCCACAGTCTATCATCTCAGATCGGGACAGTCGGTTTCTCAGCACATTTTGGTCCAGTCTCTGGTCAATGCTGGACACCAAACTCACGAAGTCCACAGCCTTCCATCCTCAAACTGATGGCCAGACAGAGGTTGTCAACAGGATGATTGTGCACATTCTGCGCATGTATAACTCAAAGCATCCACGCACATGGGACGAGAGCCTCCCCTATGTTCAGCACAGCTACAACCGAGCTCTTCACAGCTCCACTGGCCATAGCCCTTTTCAGGTGGGTTTGGGATTCCAGCCACTATGCCCCATTGATGTGGCCATGCCACTTGCAGCTACTCACATGAATTCAGCTCATGTCCAGTTCGAAACAGATAAGGCCACCAGCTTCATTGAGCGCATCCAACATATTCGCCAGCAGGTCCATGACATTCTTGAGAAATCAAATGCCAAGTACAAGCAGCGACATGATCAACACCGGGTGCCACACAAGTTTCAGGTGGGCGACAAAGTCTGGTTGCATTTGCAAAAGGAACGCCTTACTGGAGCCTATCGGAAATTGAGACCACTCCGATATGGTCCTTACACCATTACTAAGGCTATGGGAGACAATGCATTTGAGCTCAGCACTCCCCCATTCCTTGGCCTGCACCCAGTGTTCAATGTGGACCGCCTTCGGCCATACTTTCCACCATTGCTAGACACATCCGACATTGCAGAACAGCTCAAACCCACAGAATTAAATCCCGATTGCATGGAACAAGCTGCAACTGATCGGATCATGGACACACAGATCAAGAACACTCGCCAACAGAATATCCAACTGTATCGAGTTGTCAAAGCAGGCCAACTCCTTCAGCAGGGCAAGTGGCTCACCAGGGAACAAGTTCAGCAGAAGTTTCCTCATCTCATGGAGGAGCTCAACGCAATGGGGACCATTGCTTCCTAAGGGGGGAGGAATGATCCAGGTGGATATTGGTGGCCACCTGCCAAGTCCACCTGGACCCCCACCATTGTCTTTCTCAGCATTTTCAGTTTCCTTAATTGTAGCACAACTTACTATTTTTAACAGTTTTTCGGGTCCTGAACTTCTGGAGCCGTTTTGAGGCCCTAAACGACGTTTTTTGGGGAATATGGGGGCAACATGGGTCCATGGAATGTTGCCCATTCCAACAATGATAGTGCTCGGATATATCTTTCTAATGAGCTATTGTACGCGTCAAACGGAGATCATATGCCAAAGTTACAACCCCGGGAAGTTGATGTACCAATTTACCCCAAACGGGGCCCACAGTTTGGCGTTTCATCTCCTAGGGTTAGGTTTTGGAATGTTAAGGGTTTTCAATTGTTTCTCAACAATAAATAGGCCTTCGAGCCTCATTGTAATATAGTTCAGAGGCATGTAGCCATCACATCTCTTCTCAGAGATAAGCTACCATCGCCCTAGCTGGTTTATTTCCATTTCTGGTTGTAAGCATATTTCAGTATTTTCCATTAATGAAATGAAGTATTATTTCCGCTGCATCTTTGTGTATATGGTTATCTCTGTAATTTTTTTTCGTTCCTGTTTAAATCCGGATCACCAGCATAGGGGTAGTCATCCACGACGATGATCTGTTGCTCCCACCAAGCAAAGAAGTCATCGTCGAATGCATTCCTTGGGACTTCCCCACCCCCCAGAAGTTTCATCAAGTCAGCCCACCGGCCCATTTGTGGATCACGTGGACTACTGATGGCAACTACTACCCTGGGGCGGAGTGCAGGAACCTTCTCGAAGAAGAAAGTGCACAAGATGGTTCCGAACCCAAAGTTCTTGGTCTGTCCCCTCCTGATAGAAGTGAGTTGTTCCTTCATATTGGCAAGAAGAGGAGTACACCAGTCAAACACAGTAGTGAGACAGTCCACTACCATGCTCATGGTTACCCATGACGCCTGATGTAGTGAGGATGATCCGTTCACTCAAGCTATGGTGAACAAGATTATCCTGAGTGACAAACTCGCCACATGTGGGATAGAGATCTGGCTCTCGACCTTTCGATGACCTGGGCAGTAAATCTGTACATAGTCATCTACACTGAGGCTATTCCGTGTCCTGCCCCGAGAATGTACTACCTCTCCCCTTCGGGAAAGGCCCGTGATAAAATATATGTCTTCCACTTCTATCCTGAGTGGCATCTGATCAATCACAAATGCTTCCTCATCGACATCCCAATAATCAATGAGCCTCTCGAGCAGACGCGTGTTCACTTTCATATTTGGAAATTTGAAGAATTTTAGCAACCCGCATCCCCGTAGGGCCTCTAATGCCTCATCATTGCCCATAACTTCATTATCCACGGCTGAGTGCTCTCTTTCACACCATGTGAGAGTCATCCTAGAAGAAAAAATCATTTTCATCCGTTAGTTTTGTGTATAAAATTAGTTTGCTACGCACACGCGGGTTCCTCTGTATACAGTCGCGTGTAGGGCCGTCGTATACACGAGTTCTATATTGCCAACCCGCGTGTACGCCGCAAAGGAATTTTTTGCAAAAATCCAACGGTAAAACATCAACTAAAATTCCTAAAAACTATCACAATTAATTGCAAGACAAGTTTGAGGCTTACCTGGAAGTTTTCGGCAAGTTTGAACGGTTGAATTGGTCACAGGGATGTTTGCTCCTTTTGCTCCACAATTTTTGCACTCCAAGTCAAATGGTGATAATGGTAAGTCAAAAATGCTTTTTATAAGTTTTGAAAATGCAAAATTTTTCAAAATTTTATTTTGTTTGGCCTCATGTGACTTTTAACTTGGGAGCTTGGAATGCCGAGTTTGGTTTGTTTTTCAGGAATTTTGGACATTTTTCGACAGTTCGAGACGGTTCCATGACCGCTGACCCGTCATGGCAGGTATCGTGTTTTCACTGGCATATAGGTTAGGGACACCATTTTTTCGTTGCATTATGCATACTAGCCTCCACATGACCGATACATCTGTCGTAGGGTCCACCCCATCGTGTTATGGTTCGTAATCCATTTTCACTCGCCGATTCTTTAAATCATGACACGATGGTAGAGCCATCCCTTTACATGGGCATCGTAGTTAGCACCTCACTGACATTTGTTGCCCATGCTGCTTCGTTTTGAGAAGGCTCGGGAGTCCTCTGTAGTCCCGCCATGACCTATGCGTTGAAGACTCATTCCTCTTTGCTTCTTCACTTCGTTCTGGCCTTATACCCTAGAGGCTCCTATGTGTGTCAAGTTGTACTTCTGCATTGCATGTTGACCATTTGCACCTTTTGGCCTAGAGTCAGCTTCACTTGGACTCGTGTTTAAGCCAACTTTTGACCATGACGTCTGCAAAATCAACCTTGCATACCTTTTGACTTCTACAGCTTGACATACCCTGATCCGTGGAAGGAACATACCTCTGAGTGTCACTGACCAGTTTTCACCTCCCTACATTGAGCATAGGAACGTTCCTTTCCCAGGAACTAGATCATCTGTTTCACCGACACTCGTTCTTTCCACTGTACCATAGCATTCTTTTATTCTTTTTCCGACTTAACAGAAAAAGACAAAAAAAATTAAATATTCCAAAAAAGAGCAGGAACGGGGATATTATTTCCATTTATTGTTGGCAGCTAGAGTCAATCGTGTCGCCCTTGAACAAAGCACTCAAAACAAAGTCTCCTCCGCATGGGTGGGATTTAGTTTGACTTAGGTATGCCATAACCTTGTTATTGAGTTAGTTCTCCCCCGATTGGTTATCTCTTCCAATCATATGGAGGGTTCGTTCGTGCCTCCTGCATGGCAAACTTATACAGAGTCATCATATGCTGCCATATAGTCACATTGAGTCGTGCTTTTGTTCAAGGGAAGTTAGCCTGAGTTGGCCTTTCTGCGGTGTCCCTTGTCTCATTTTTCAGTTGGCCATCCCTGGTTGTCAGTATCATGTCTATCACCACATCAGCTATATTGGTCCTTTACTCGTGCCGGTTTGAGAAGGTCCCCATTGACTTCTTGCTAGTGGGTCTTGTCCTTATCGACGATGACACCTTGCTCTGAGGACAGGCCTAGAGCCGCACCCTGGCCCTATTTTCATTATTGATAGGTCACCTTGTGCTCAGCATCGATCAGTATCATGGGTCTTTTACTGAGTGGTTTCCCTTGTGTTCGACATCAGCATACATTATCACACATTGGGATTCGTGCAGTACCTTGGTTTCCATTTGACCCTATTGGTGGATACCTCGCCTCTGTGTCAGCTTTCATTATTGGTTGGTTCAGAGGGTTTCTGCTGTGCGCTAGCCACATCTTGTGTACGCCGGAAACGTACTTCGATTGGGTTACTACATCTTTTTCGTCTAATTCCTTCCACATTATTGGCCTACGGGTTACACTCGCGCTAGATTGATGGAGGATGCCTTAATGCCTTCCTTCTAGCAGATCTTTCCCTATCGACTCCGACTCATTGCTCTGGGGCAAAGATCTAGAGTCCATTTGGCAATACCTTGGGGTTTGCAGTCATTAGTGGCAGATCCTTCGCTATCGACAGTGGTAAACCATCATTGTCTCCTGATCGATAGATTCTTACAGGTGTTCGACTTCAGCTCATCTATTCACACTTGTTAGATTGTAATGGGTACCTTGACGCTCATTATCATTATCGGTGAGTAGTCTCGTATTTGTTAAAGGTATACATCAATGACCGGTAATCAAACGATTTCTCACATGGTCGACTTCAGATCATTTATTCCCATGGTGTAGAAATGTACCACGGCGGTCAGTGAAGACCTCAGGTTGTATCAGCATTCATTGGTTCACTTGACAGTTGCTCCTGTTGCTGCTAGTTGATACCACTCCACTTTATATGTTGCAGTCAGTCATGGCGACATTCTATATGCTGGCTCCTGAGTTTGCAGTGTAGTACCATTCTATTCCATCATGTTCAGTTGGTACCTTTTTGGGATCAGTCTTTGATATCAGTGATCCGTTGCATCTTTCAGCATCATTGACAGATTTATATGTGATATTCAGACATGTACTTGCTCATTATGATCAGATGATCCATTATGTATCTTCCAGTCATTTATACTTGTATACTTAGTGGATCCGCTTGTACTTGATATGCGGGCATGCTTTACTTTTTCTGAGCATGGGTATGCCCACCTCAGACAGTGTTTCTTTCTGATCTCCTTTTGGTGGCTTGGCAGGCTGAATCCTGGTGTAGTCCTCCTTGATTTCTCAACAGACTTCCTTTACATGTACTTACATAATATATTTCGGCCATCATGTTCCCCTTCTGACCTCATATATTAGGGGCATCTGTTATAGCTCCAAATCTCACTCTTATGGTTTGTGATGCTGCACTCATGGCCTAGGGCAACCCCTCCTTCCAGACCTGGTCCTAAAATTTATAAAATAGTGTTTTATCCCCTATACGCGACATTGCCCTGAGTTAAACGTGTGTACACGTGGGTATATGTATACCCAACCCGCGTGTATGTATTAAAACACTTAAAAAAATAAATAATTCCTTATTTTCGGGCGGAGATCGCGGGTTTTACCTGTTGATCACCTGTTAGTGCCCGTGGCCCAACTGTTCCCAACCAACTCCTAACTAAAAAACTACTTTGGAGATGGTATAAAAAGACATCAAAGGGAAGGCCTAAGAGGAGAGAAAAGAGAGCAAAATTATTATGCTGAGATTTTTCCCTTAGACCAGGTCTGAAGTCCTTGGTGCTTTCTGCACTTCCCCCATTTTGCATAGGAAACCCTTGTTTCCATGTGTATTGGTGATCATTCATCCTTTATATCACCATTGAGTAAGACTTGGAAGGAGCTCTTGTTGGAGGCTTGAGGCTGGAACGAATCCGGGAGGAAGCTTTGCTTGGAGCCTGCTGAAGGTGTTTCAGGTGAAATCTTTCCGTTATATTTACTTTACTTGCCTTTATATAAAGAAACACGTCTTGGTTCCCGAAACAATCTTTCTTTATGCTTATGAGATTCTTTTTTTGAATTCTTATGCAAGTAGTTACTCAAAGATTTTTATAACTAACTTTATAGAATGAAGATGGTTTGTGTATAAGTATTTGTCCATGTACTGTTGTGTTCTTTGATTTGTTTGTTTTACAGGTCAAAGGAGAAGAAGGGAACTCCAAGAAGGGTTTGGACCCTAAAGGCCTTCTCGAACGTAGGACCTTAGGTACGTACCCTCAACATTAGAATTTGCTTACAGTAAAGATAATGGTTGTGCATGTGTTTCTTTGAATAAGCAATTTTTAGTCTGGTAGAGTCTTAACCCAAAGGACCCTCGGGTACTTTCCCCTCAACCAAGGGGTTTCACTTAGTTCTGTGGTAGACCCTATTCAGTGGGAGATCTGCGGGATCGATTCTAGTGGTGAAAGAAGATGGCTAGCAGTGGAAAGATAGAGATCAAGAAATTTAATGGTCAGAGTTTTGAGTTGTGCAAACACAAGATGGAGGATCTATTGGTGGATAAAGATTAGTGGATTGTGGTAGATCCAGGTACTAAACCAACGGGAGTGTCCGAGGAATAATGGAAGAAGTTGGATTGGAAGGCAAAGATCACAATACGATTGTGTGTCTCAGATTCAGTATTATTGCACTTATCAGGAGAAGCTACAACTAAGGCTTTTTGGGACAAGTTAAGGACTTTTTACCAATCTAAGTCTTTGGTGAATAAATTGTTCCGATGGAAAAATCTATATAACTTGAGGATGAAAGATGGAGACTCGGTGACAGAGCATTTGAACGCATTTAATATTGTTGTAAGTTAGTTATTATCTGTTGATATTAAAGTTTCATATGAAGATAAGTGCATCAGTTTGTTTTGTTCTCTACCAGATTCGTCGGATAGTCTGGTTATTGCAATAGGTAGAAATGAAATTGCCTTGTAGTTTCATGAAATAGTCTCATCCTTGCTGACAGAGGAGATGAAACAGAAAAATATGGAGAGCCAAAATGTTGATACCTTGTCTGCACGAGGACATTCCAAGAACAGAAACAAAAATAAGTCATCGAGTGGGAGATATAATTCTAGAGGGAGATATAAATCTCCAGGAAAACCTGTAAACGTGGTTTGCTGGAAATGTAGAAAGAAAGGGCACTTCAAAAGGGACTATAAATCTAAAGCCCCTGACAAAGGAAATGGATCGAATGATGCTCCTTCTACAGAGGTGGAAACCACCTCAGATGAAGGTGGGGATGTGTACTTGACTTCTTCAAGTACACATGTAGATAATGAGGCATGGTTGATTAACTCAGGTGCATCCTTTCACTTCACTCCCCATAGAGAGTGGTTCTGCGAGTATGAGAAATATGATGTTGTTGATGCCTTATAAGGGGATGATAGGAAGGCTAGAATCGTTGGTCGCGGAAAAGTAAAGTTGAAGTTGCAAGGTGGAAGGGTTAGAACACTTCCGAGAGTTCTGAATATTCCTACATTGGCCAGAAATCTGATTTCTGTAAGAAAGCTAGATGATGTAGGTGTAAAAATAGTGTTCGATAAGGATACCTATAAGATGGTTCGGGAAGCATTGGTATTGATGTGGGGAGTTTGGATTAGAACTCTGTACAAGCTGCAAGGTAGCACTATTGTTGATGTGTGCAATAGTTTTGTGGTTCCTGAAAGTGGAGCAGAAAATCTAGCGGTCTCTGGAGAGAAGACCATGTTGTGGCATCAAAGGCTTGGACATACTGGAGAGAAGGACCTTCGAATACTTCATGGTTAAGGTATGGTAGAAGGTATCAGTAATAGCTCTCTCGATTTTTATTTCTGTGAAAATTTTGTATATGAGAAGCAGAATTGAGTGAGTTTCCCCTCTAGTGGTAAGAGGGTAAAACAAATATTAGAGCTTGTGCACAATGATGTGTTTGGACCTGTACAGGTTCCATCACTAGGTAAGTCTATGTACTATGAATCATTTATAGATGATTTCTCAAGGAATACATGGATATATTTCCTTAAGAAAAAAATTGAAGTCTTTAACAGGTTTAAAGAATTTAAGGCTCTAGTGGAAAACTAGATAGAGAAGAAGATAAAGGTGTTGAGTTCAGATAACGGTGGATAGTTTTGCACCAAGGAATTTGAAGAATTCTGTAAGAAGTGTGGCATAGCATAGCAGAAGAATACTCCATAAACACCAGAGCAAAATGGAGTTGAAGAAAGAATGAACAAGACATTGATGGAAAGGTCAAGAAGCATGCTCAGTGGTGCCAAGTTAGGACAAGAATTCTAGGCGGAGGCGGCGGAGACAACATGTTACCTGGTCAACATATCACCTTCATCAACGTTGGAGGATACGAATCCACAAGAGGTATGGACTGGTAAGGAACCCTCTCTTTCACATCTGAGGGTATTTAGATGTGATGCATATGTACATGTTCCAAAGGAGAAAAGAACCAAGTTGGATAGCAAATCTGAAAAGTGCATCTTTATTGGGTATAAGGATGGTTTAAATGGTTATAAGCTTTGGAACCTAGTAACAAGGAAGGTTGTGTACATCTGATATGTGGTGTTCAGAGAGGTAAAATATATTATTAAACATGAAATCCAACCAAAGGAACTTGAGAAGATAGAGTTTGAGCTTAAGGAGGAAGAATCAGACTCTACATCAAAGGAGAAATTAGAAGACAAAGAGCCACAAAATTCGGGTGTGAGGAGATAAGTTCAAGAAAGAAGGCAGACAGAAAGGTATAATCCATCTACTTTCTGTTCAAATTTTTCTTTATCTATTACTGATGATGATCCCAAAACTCTGAAGGAAGGAGTAGATTCAAAGGATGGCAAACTCTAGAAAGAGGCCTTGGTTGATGAAATGACATCTTTGCACAAAAAAGAGGCTTGGGATCTAGTGGAGTTGTTGGCTAGAAGGAAACCCATTGGTAGGAAATAGGTGTTCAAGACGAAGACAAATGCAGAAGGAAAGGTGGAGAAATAAAAAGCTTGGTTGGTAGAAAAAGGTTATTCCCAGGTGCCAGGTATTGATTTTGGTGATATTTTTTCCATTGTTTCCAAGGTAGCTTCTATTAGATTACTTTTATCTGTTGTTGTTGCTTTTGATTTTGAGGTAGAATAGATGGATGTGAAGACAAAATTTCTTCAAGGGGATCTGGAAGAGCAAATCTACATGAAGCAACCTGAAGGTTTTGTAGTGAAGGGTAAGAAAGAACTGGTATACAAGTTAAAGAAGTCTCTGTATGGGTTAAAACAATCACCAAGGATGTGGTATCAAAAATTGGATACATTTATACAGGCACTTGGATTCAGTAGAAGCAAAATAGATCACTATGTGTATTTTAAATTAATTGGTGATCATGTTAGTTATCTGGTCTTATATGTGGATGATATGTTGCTGGTTAGAAATGACAAAGAAATTATCCAAGATTTGAAGACCCAATTGTCTTCCAAATTCGACATGAAAGATCTTGGTGCTGAAAACTATATTTTGGGCATAGAAATCAAAAGAGATCAAGCAAAGAGGAAGCTCTAGTTAAACCAGAGGAAGTATGTCGAGACAATACTACAGAGTTTTAATATGTAGGATAATAAACTGGTGAATGTTCCTATTCTTGTAGGTGTAAAGTTATTTGTTGAACAGTGTCCCAAGACACAAGAAGAGGAAGAGGAAATGTCCCGTGTTCCATATGCAAGTGCAGTCAGTAGCATGATGTATGCAATGGTCTGTACTAGAACTGACATGGCACATGAAATCGGAGTATTGAGCAAGTTTATGTCAAAACCAAGGAAGGAGCATTGGAAAACAGTGAAGCAAGTTTTCAGGTATTTGCGTGGCACTAATGATTATGGTTTGTGCTACCAAGGAAGACCAAAATTGGAAAGTGTTGGATATTTGTGGCTTTGTTGATGTAGACTGGGTTGGAGATCTAGATTAGAGAAGATCTATAAGTGGGTATGTGTTTAACCTATTTGGAGGTGCAGTCAGTTGGATGAGTAAGAAACAATCTATAGTGGTACTATCAACTATAGAGGCATAATACATGGTAGCCACTCATGTAAGCAAGGAAGTAGTTTGGTTGCAGAGATTGTGTTCAAGTATGGGGTTAGTATAGGGATCTATAAGAATAGACTGTGATAGAAAAATTGCAATTTTCTTGGCAAAGAACCCTGATTACCAGTCAAAGACAAATCACATTGATGTTGAGTATCACTTTGTGAGGGATATGATAGAAGACAAAAAGGTGTTGCTGGTAAAGGTGGACACTTTGAAGAATACTACAGATACATTGACAAAATCTATGAGTTCTAAGAAGTTCTCCTGGTGTAGAGAAACAATGGGCATTTCAGGGTTGGATAAGTGACTAAGCTCTCCTATGGCCCCCTGTGGAAAGAAAACAACAAGTGGAAGAATATTGCATTGTGTTATATTCTTTCCACAACTAGCCCACCTAGTTAACCATGGGGTTAGAGGGGGGGCAGAGCCCACCCTTCGTTGTGCCGACTGCACAACAAGGGGGCGGTTAGCCCTCCTCTATGGGGTCTATGGTAGCGCCCCGAGGAAAATTTTTTTGGGCCCTATATTAGGTTGGGTGGACCTACCTATGGATTTGTGCACAATTTTCACACATGGCATTGGATGCGATGGTTTTCGATTCATGGTTTTGGATGTGATGGTTTTTCGGTCCATGGTAATGGAGGAGTCAGCATGTATAAATATGTATTGTAACATTGAAAGGAACATAATGAAAAATCAAGCTGTTATTCCCGATTTTGGGATCTAGGGGAAAATCTCTATGTATATGTGTTTTATGTTTTATGCTCTCGCATTGTTTATTTTCTGTGTTTTAGAATTCGTATGCAGGTAATTTCTGTATGGGGTTAAAACCTACATGAAAGTAAACCCTCGTTGTTTTTAGCCACACCACTTGAATTCTTTCTGAGATTCCATCAAGGAACAATATTACCCTATTGGGATCTATGAAGATAAGTACATCAAGTGGACCACGCTACAGTAGGGAAGGGACCAAGATGTGGCGGAGTTCACAAATACTTTGCATACCCTTCGCACAAAGCTAGGTATCAAGGATACTACACGGCATTTGGTGCTCAAGTATTGCAGCTATCTACACAAGTACATTTAGGAAGAGATGGAGTTCCTGGACATTTCCTTGCGCGACATGGTGTATCGATACAATGTAAAGATTGAGCAGAAGTTTAAATAGAAGAAGCGAGACTTTTGAGTTGCGAATCCAAAGAAAGGAAAAGGTGCCCCCAAACCATAGAACAAGGGACCAAGCCAAGGCAGGGCTACCTAGGACAACTTGTCAAATCTGCAAGCAAGGAACAACACCACAAAGACGAAGAAGGACATGGGAAGTGGTGTGAGTTCCATAAGAGCTCCATTGAGAATACAAGTGAGTGTCGAGCCAAGCAGTCATTGGTGGCCAAGATGAAGGCTTCCAAATCAGACACAAGTTCTGACTCTGAATCAGAACCCAATAAGGGGACTGACAAAGGGAATTAGATCATTGATGCGGAGCCCAGTGCCATAGTGGCCACCACAAAGATCTAGAAAATTGAGCCTGAAGATCCAGAGGAGGGGGAATGCCTCTTCCACTCATAAATGTGGGCGAAGGGTTCTCTGTTGTAGTTCATTGTCGACAACAAGAGCCAAAAGAACCTCATTTCAGCCAAAGCCTTGAAGTGGCCGGGCCTAAAGACTACAACACATCCATAGATATACACCATTGGGTGGCTTCACCAAGGACAAGATCTTTACATCGGCCAAGCCCTTCACGGATGAGGTATTATGTGACGTTGCTCCTCTTGAAGTTTCTGATGTATTGTTAGGAAAACCATACTTTTGGAAGCAACATGTTGTATATGAGTCTAGACATCGATGTATGATTATTACTTTGGATAATAAGTGGTAAAGGATACCGAAGGTAGACCGGCCTACCCCATCTCTTTGATCACTGCAAGGCAATGGAGTAAGATCATTTCCCATACCAGGAATTTTTTTTTTCCTTATGATTCACCCCCAAGGAAAGAAGAAGGTTGTGACCATGGCTTCCAGGCAGGGCTCCTCTACACAACAAAAATAGATGGACAAGGTCGTGGAGGAGTACAGGGACATTTTCATCTCACCCATAGGGGTACCTTTGCACTGTCAGGTCAAGCACTCCATCGATCTGACCCCAGGCACGTTGCTAGCCAAAGGACCAATCTATCAACTCTCTGTTCTGGAGAAAAATGAGATCAAGAGGAAAATTCAGGAACTACTACAGAAAGGGCACATTAGGCCAAGCTCATCACCCTATGGGAGCTCGATAGTATTGGTACAGAGAAGGATGGGACCTCGAAACTCTATATTGACTATCATGCGCTGAACAACATCACTTTCTAGAATAGGTACCCAATCTCACGGATTGATCACCTTATGGACTAGATCAAGGGGGCCAAATATTTCAACAACATTGACTTGAAGTCAGGTTATCACAGGGTGACTATCAAACCCTCTGATGTGTGGAAGACTACCATCAAATCCAAGGATGTCCCTTTCAAATGGTTGGTCATGTCGTTCGGATTGACGAGCACCCCTATAACCTTCATGAGACTGATGGAAGACATCTTGCGGCCCTTCACCAATGCATTCATGGTGGTGTATCAAGATGACATCTTGATCTTCAGCTAGAGTTGGGAAGAACACGTCCACCATATTTGGTAGATCCTTGAAACCCTTCGACAACACAAGTTCTGTGCTAACTTTGAGAAATGCACCATTGGCTTGACCCAAGTTCAATATATAGGGTACACCATTGATGAGGAGGGTGTATGTGTGGACCTAACTAAGATACAAGTCGTTCAAGATTAGCCAGCCTCAACCACTCTAACAAAGCTCTGCAACTTTTTGGGTCTTGCCAGTTTCTAATGTAGGTTCGTGTTGGGGTTCTCTCATATCGCTTGGATTTTAAGTCAAGTCACCAAGGGCAGAGTGAAAGAAAAGTTATTTGTTCGGAAACCAAGCAGCGAGCTTTCTTCGAGTTGAATAATCACCTTTGTTCTGCACTAGGGCTCACATTACCAAACCTACAACAACCATTTGAGATTGAGACAGATGCATCCGACTATGCTATTGGGGCAGTTCTTACTCAACATGGGCATCCAGTGGCTTACCATAGTGAGACACTTTCAGACACAGTTTGAAAGTACCCCACTTACGACAGAGATATGTATTCCATTGTGCATGCTGGTCGTTAATGGAAGCATTACATTCTCGGAAGGAAATGGTTATCCACATAGACCACTGGCCTCTACAGTTCATACAGACACAAGGGAAGTTGCATAAAGATCGACATTAGAAATGGTCCACCTATCTGCAACAGTTCCATTTGAATGTTAAGTATAAGGGCAACACCAATAATGTCATTGATTGCCTCAGTAGACCACTGGTCATGGCACTGATCATTGTGCTTGAATCCTGTGGGCACGAGACATCGGAGTGGCCGCATGTTTACAAGAGCGATCCAGAATTCAACAACATATAACAAAAACTCTTAGAAGGGAAGAAAGTTCCAAATTTTCACCTTCAGGATGCATTGTTATGCCACTTGGGACACATGTGTTCCTTCAAGTGAGCATGCCAAGATGATCTGGGAGGCACACTATAGTCGGGTCGTTGGACTTTTTAGAGTAGAGAAAACAGTGGCGGTATTGCATAAGTATTTTTATTGGTCGAAACTTCATCAGGATGTTGAGAAGTACATTAGATCCTACACTGCCTATGCCATTTCCAAACCAACCATCAAGAAGTAAGGCTTGTATACTCCTCTATCTACTCCTATCCGGCCTTGGAAATCTATGTCCATGGATTATATGTTGGGCCTTCCTTGTACTAAGAATGGTAACGTTTGCGTTTTCATGGTCATTGACAAATTCTCTAAGATGGCCATAATGGTAGCCCACAAGAAGAGTATCTCAGCAGAGGCCACTGCTAATCTCTTCTTTGAGCGAGTGTGGGTACACTTTGGGATCCCACAGTCCATTATCTCATATCAGGACAGTAGATTCTTGAGTGCATTTTGGTCAAGTCTCTGGTCAATGCTGGATACAAAAATCACTAAGTCCATGACTCTCCATCCCCAAATTGATGGCCAAATAGACATTTTCAATAGAATGACCGTGCACATTCTATGCATGTACAACTCGAAGCATCCACGTGCATGGGGTGAAAGTCACCCTTATGTCCAACATAGCGACAACAAAGCTCTCCACAACTCAACAGGCCACATCCCTTTGAGGTAGGGCTAGGATTTCAGCCATTATGCCCCATTTATGTGAACATACCATTTACAGCCACTTTGGTAGATTTGGCTCATGTGTAGTCTGAAGCTAGAAGGGATAAAAACTTCACTGAGTGCATTCAGCACATCTGCAAACAGGTCCATGATATATTGTACATATCTAATGCTATGTACAAGTAGTTCCATGATCAAAATTGAGTGTCGCACAAGTTCCAGGTGGGAGACAATGTTTGGCTTCATTTGTAGAAAGAGTGCCTTGCTCAGCCCCACTATAAGCGTTGCCCTCTCTGATATGGGCCATACACCATCAACAAGGTCGTTGATGACAATGCCTTCGAGCTCAGCATCCCACCGTTCCTTGGTCTGCACCCAGTGTTCAATGTAGATCGCCTTCGGCCATACTTCCCACCATTGTTGGACACATCTAACATTGCAAAACATCTCACACCAATAGAGCTAAACCCAGACTGCATGGAACAGTCCACCACTTATCAGATCATGGACACATAGATCAAGAGAACTCTCCAGTAGAAGATCCAACTATATCGAGTTGTCAAAGTTGACCAACTCCTTCACCAATGCAAGTGCCTCACTAGGGACCAAGTTTAGTATAAGTTTCCCCATCTCATGGAGGCACTCAACGCAATGGGGACCATTGCTTCCTAAGGGGGGAGGAATGATCTAGGTGGATATTGGTGGCCACCTGCCTATTCCACTTGGACCCCCAACACTTTCTCTTTCAGTTTTTCGGTTTCCTTAATTGTAGCACAGTTTACTATTTTTGGCATCTTTTTGGGTCTTTAACTTCCAGAGTCGTTTTGAGGCCCTAAATCATGTTTTTAAGGAAAACAGAGAGACCAAAAACATTTCAAACAATTTTCTAGTTTGTTTTCGGCCTTCTCTTTGAGATCTGCGAAACATGGTATTATGATAGCCAAATGGAGATCGTATGCCAAAGTTATTACGTCGGGAAGTTGATGTACCAATTTAACCAAACGAGGCCCATAGTTTTGGCACTTCATCTCCTAGCGTTAGGTTTTTGGATATTTAGGGTTTTCCATTGTTTCTCAATAATAAATATGCCTTTGAGCCTCATTGTAACACAATTCAGAGGCATGTAGCTGCTACATCTCTCCTCAGAGATAAGCTAACATCGCCCGAGCTATCTTATTTCTATTCTGTTTGTAACTATAGTTCAGTGTTTTCCATCAATGAAATGAAGTTTTTTCTTTTGCATATCTATGTTTATGATTATATCTATAAGTTTTCGCATTCCTGTTTAAGTTTGGATTAGTGGTATCAGAGCAGTCTGCTCTTTATTTGTTTTTCTTTGCATGTCCCCAATGAGGTCAGGGTATAAGGAATTAGCGCTCGATCTGGTTGAACCATTGTAGGATCAACCTCACACAACCCGACGACCTCCCATGGTGGAAGAAAAGAAAGATGAGGGGGCATGAGATCCTTTCAAAATGTTGCTCAAAGAAGCTCTTGAGCAACAGAGGGATGCGATGAAGGATAACTTTTCCCAGATCCTTCGACGACTACCCACAGGCAATGCATCTTCATTCAACAGCCACTCTAGAGGAACAACTCCTTTTAAGGTACAAGATAACTTCGATATTCCCATATTTGAAGGCCTGATCGATGCAGATGTCGTAGATAAATGGTTAAATATATTGGAAGTATATTTTTCAGTTCATGACTTTCCCAATCGGGAAAAGATGACGTTTTCACTTCTCAAAGTTGCCCCACAAGTCAAGGACTTGTGGGAAACCCACTGTGAACAAAAGGATGAGAGTGGACTCTCCTGTTTTCAACTGCACCCACTTGGAATTCTTTCCGAGATGCCATTGAGGAACAATTTTACCCTATTGGGAGCTATGAAGATAAATACATAAAGTGGACCACGCAACGTGAAGGAAGAGACCAAGATGTGTAGGAGTTCACAAATACATTCCATACCCTTCACACGAAGCTAGGTATCAAAGATAATGAGTAGAATTTGGTGCTCAAGTACTGTTGGGAACGGGTTCCCCCAAGAGTAGTTTTGGGGATAAAAGCCCATGTTTTGGGATAATTTTGTAATAAAGTTGTAAAGTATCCACATTTTGTGGTCACAGAATGTGAAGGTGTCAAGAGTCATAAAGGTTTGTCTGCCCCTACTTTGTAAAGTGTAAAGTTAGCTGTAAAGATCCACCCATGGTCCGCAGACCACGAGATTGTATAAAAAGTAGCTAAGTAAGTAAGCTCTAGGTAAGGGAAGGAGGAAGAAAGTAGCGAAGTAGAGTAGAAAAGTCTAAGTGTTCTCGAGTCTTAGCGTAGGTAGAGGCTCTACAATTAAGTGCACAATGCCCTAGGGTGGAAGTCTGTCGTTGAGTGCGTGGACCCCTGCATCTGTGTGCATAGGGCGGATAGAGTTTGTATTAAACTTAAAGATATTAATAAAGAAAAGTATTCTGCAATTACTACGTATTTAGTTCCTGTTAATGCATCTGATTATATTGCATTTTGGGTTTAATTTACAATGTTTATTTTATGTGTGAATATATGTGATTGTATCGGTTAATTGAACACAAGTATATCAGTTTACACGGTGCTAACTATGATTGATTAGTAAGATAAGTAAAACAATTGAGATAACTTGGGAACCTATACAATACATTTTCATAGCTACACGAAAGTACCTGGACCACGGGTTAGGGTTGCACGAAGGTCAATTGTACACCTTCGCCGAGGTATTGAAGGGTAGAATAAAGGGTAGATTGACATAACCTTAAGGCTTAGCGACTAACACGAAAGTAGGGGTAGAGGGAATAAACCAACATCACGATCATCTCAGGGTGTGGAAACTTGGTTCCAGCATCCCCCCATACTGCTTCAGGTGAGACTTCAGTCTGCCCTCCGCGGGCTGATTCCAAAAGGGCCAGTAGTGGAGGGATTTGTTTGGCTGACTAACGTTGAACCTCGGTCAAGGCCCATAAAGCCAAAAAATGGTTCCATTGTCGGGACCAGAATCTGCATGAGAGATGTGTGATGTCGTATCACTGGAATCCAACTAAGAAAGAGTTCGAAGACTATTTGGATAGGAATATCCACGAATTCATGGCATGAGAGAACAAACATCCATGGCTGACAAAGGAACAATGGCTAGACAGGTACCTGTATACAGAAATCCACGAGATATTTTTCTGTTCCTTCGCAGTTGAGTTATACGACTGGATCACGAAACTAGTGGATAGCCAAGGAAGGTGGAGACTTGACGGTCCTATTGTTTGGACCTCAGAGTTAGTACAGAGACTGGAAGCTTATGAGGATAAGATCCCTCACGTTGTTGATCATTAGCTCAATCGTATCATGGGGGGTTTGTGACAGAATTCGTGATCAATACCTCAGTCAGTTACAACGAGGTGGAGCGACGCTTTTCAAATGTCTGCGAGGTAAGTATTTAAAGTATTTAAATACTTGGATTAATATGTTATTCTATGAAAAATGGGTTATGCAGTTGCCTTGATGTTCGGAGCTACGTGAATTTTAAAGACTTATAGGAATGAAGAAAGAAAGGATCCTGAATATAGCCCACTGATTTCACCTCCTTTGAGTGACTAAGAAGGAGTGGTGCAGGCTTCTCTGCAAAATACAGTTTAGTTGATAAAATGATGGTTTCTGTGACTACCACCCCCACCCACACCACCTCCACCATCACCACCTGCAGCTTCGCCCACACCACCACCACCTCTACCCCAGTTTAACATGGTGAATTCAGTGAAGTTGAGTTTGTTTAAGGGTTGGGGAATTGAGGACTCGGATGAGTTCTAGTTCGTTGTAAAAGCTGTATGGGAAGCTTAAGGCATCACAGACGATCACATGAAGAAGGAAATGTTGGTTAGTGCTTTGTAGGATCATGTGTTAACTTGGTACATCAAGGACTCTTATGATAACCCAAACACTGAGTTGGCAGAGATCCAGACCGCACTGAATAAAGAGTTCAATAGGCCTAAATCTGAGGCGCAGTCGATTGTGGGGTTCAAGAAAATCGTGATGAAACCAGGTGAGACACCTTGGGAATTGGATCAGATATTGAAGTGTAAAATCCGCGAAGCTAATATGAATCTAACATATTGACAACACCTTGAGTGGTTCATGGCTTCACTTCTGCCTCACTTAAGGGTTACATTGTCACAACAGAAGATTATGACTTAGGCAGAGGCCTTGGAGATTTCAATAAGACTAAATGAAACACAGATACAAGATTCGAATCTAGGGTTTCAGAAGATCCATGCGTAGTAGCAAAATATTTGCCTCGAAATGCAAAGTTTAAAGCAGGACATAACAGTTCAACCAAAGGCGTGCGAAGAGATATGCTACCTGAAATGTAAAGGGTAGGGGCGTGACAAAGACCAATGCCTAGTCTTTGTGAACTATATTGGAGGAGGAGGACCGATGCATTTGAGGCTGGAAGCCAAGCAGGACTGAGAACGGGGCTTGCATTTTGGTGTGCTATATGTTAGGTAGCAGGGAAACATACGACTGATAACTGTCATTTGCTGCAAAAGTTTGTACAAACACCACAACAACTGTTCTACAACTTCTATAGGTTGCTAGGGCATGATGAGTGCAACTGTCGAAGTTATGAATTAATGATGGATAGAACACTAGCCTATAGAGCTCAGAAAGAAACATGGCCTCCTGACTAGAGCACTGGGATGGCACAAATAGGATTTCACGGCACGGACAAGGTCAAGGTAGAGGAGGACCTAGCAGAGGTTGGGGACAACCAATCTGTTACAATTGTGGAAGACCATGGCACTATGGCCATGAATTCACTAACCCAACATGTTCGTCATGCAAATATTGCACTTAGTTTGATCATGAGACAGAGGACTGTCCTACACTGATAGCGAGGATATGCGACAAAGGGGTGCTACCACCGCAGCTGATTCAGAACCTGTAGATGATGAGTATTGTGCCTTGCGAAGAGGATCTGAATGTGAATATAGTGCTCTGATGTGGAATTGCAATGGGTGACAATAAGGGGAAATAGCTTGAAGACAGTGCACGGGTTCACAATGCTGCGGAGAAGGAGGCTGAATTTGATTTGGAGCGCACACATGGAACATTCATGGAAGTAAAGAAGAGCTTCACTAAGGCCTCTACCTCATGGAGCCAGGATAAGCCTATTTAGGAAATGTACCCTTTTATGCTTATGACCTTTCTAGAGACCTGCATGAAGCTGCTATGCGATAGCAAGGCTGTGAAAGGGTTACAGGAACTCATAAATAGATGCGTCAGAAACACTCCGGGTGAACCGCGCATGGTACAAAATATTGGTAAGCATAAAAAAGGATAGGATGTGAAATGAGACTGATCGCACAGATAGGAGAACGTAAAATGAATCAAGTTATTTTGGATCTAGGGTTGGACGTGAACATTTTGCCAAAGCAGAATTGGGAGTGGATGGGGATACCTGCGCTATAGTGGTCTCAGATTCAGTTAAGGATGGCAATTCAGCAGGAGATCATCCCCATGGGATAGTTGCAAGGATTAATTGTAGATATTGAAGGCATGAACGAATTGGCTGATTTTGAAGTGATAGAAATTGTGGATGATAGCAACCCCTACCCTGCGCTCCTTGGCATTGATTGGGCTACTAATATGAATGAGGTAATCAAATTGAAGAAGCAAAAGATGATATTTGAAAAGAAATCGCTTCGCATAATAGTACCCCTATATCTTGCTGAAGGATTGCGCTATACTAAACTAGTCTGCGATTACGAAAGTGATGACAATTTGGACTGCATATATAAGATTATAGTGCGAGACAAAAATTGGGTGAATCTAACAGTGGATGGATTAATTACATGGGATCGTGAGAGTTCCTACAACTCAGACTCAGATGAAGAATTAGAGCACTTGCAAAATTGGCCACATGAAGTAACCACACTAAGTTGTAACATGATGACCACTCACTACACTGTGTCATCAGAGGTAAGAAGTCTGACCACTTATGATGGCTTTAATGATGTGGATGTGTTTTTGGATGCATTTGAGAGGGAAGTACCATAGAAGTAGTGCTTCCAAGATTTGGACTGGGCATTGTGTGCTATGCCCACGAGATGGTGTGGTATGCACAAGGGTACTTTTGATGATTGGAGTGAGTGTAGGAGGATTATGAGAACAAGATTTGGGAATCCGAAGGTATGAGTGATAGACAAGTATGATGGGAAGGATGATCTGTGAGCACACTTGGCCAAATGGGCTAAGGCCTATGGAGCGAAGCCCCAACCTAAATGGGTGCACTTTTTCTGTCACACCTTGGATGTCATGAACTGGTACTTGGAGACAGAGCTTTGCCATGGCTTAGGTGAATGGGATATTCTACATGAAGGATTCATTATGACGTTCAACTTCGAAGATGGTTTTGACTGTATTGACAAAGCACTAGAAGAAGTTAAAGCAACAATCTTTAGGATGCCGCAGGATCATTTGGGCCTGATTCAACCCGATTGGACTACTCAGCTGAGCCATACGCTGGAATGTTATAATGTGACTACTGAAGAAGAATATGAGGACTCATGAAAGATTAATATTCCTAAAACTGAGGGTCACTGCGAGGTCAAGGGACTGCCAATTAAGAATCTCGATATAACCGCACTACTGAAGACTAAACAGATAAATATTGTATAGAGGCGGTGCCCAAATTCGTGAATATTGGATATTATTGGGATGACGCAATTGTTGATAGGGTTGTCGAATTGCTTCGCGAATACCAGGATTTTTTCCCTACCATGTTTCAGGAGTTAAAGGGGATAATAGGAGACTTGGGCATTATGAAGATCACGTTAAAACCCACCCTGAAGTCGGTAAAGCAAAGACCTTATTGTCTGAATCTGAAGTATAAGGAGAAGGTTTGCTTAGAGTTAGATAAGATGCTCATGGTAGGCATCATTGAGCCTGTAGAAGAATCTGATTGGGTAAGCCCAATGGTGGTATAGGAAAAGAAGCAGAAGGATGAAATAAGGATATGCGTAGATCTCAGGAAGTTGAATGACACTTCTGTGCATGATCCTTTCCTAACTCTGTTAACTGATGAGGTATTAGATAATGTAGGTGTCCAGGAAGCATACTCCTTCATTGATGGGTTTTCTCGGTACCATTAGATCAAAATCGCGCCTGAAGATAGAAGCAAGACGACCTTCATGACTGAATGCAGATGTTTTTAGTACACCGTAATGCCTTTCGGATTAAAGAATGCACCTGCGATTTTTTCGTGCTTAGTCATTGTTGCATTCAAAGACTTCATTCATAAGTTTCTAGAGGTGTACTTTGATGACTGGACTATGTTTGGGTTGGTAAAATGCCATGTGGCTAGTTTGCACTTAATGTTAGATACTTGTCGAAGGTACCAGATTGCGCTAAATCTGAAAAAATGTATGTTTTGTGTTCCTTTTTGGACTTTGTTGGGTCATGTGGTTTGTAGACAGGGACTGATGGTAGATCTCACGAAGATTGCAGTGATACTTAACTTGGAGGCACCGAGGAGTGTGAAACAGCTGCGCGCAACCTTGGGACATATTGGGTACTCTTGGAAGTTTATCAAGGGCTATGCCCAGATTACCATGCCTATGGAGAAGTTGTTGAACAAGGATGTCACGTTCTGTTGGAACAAGGACTGTTAGAAAATATTGGACATATTGAAAGGAAAAATGGTCATTTCGTCGATTTTAGTCTTTCTGGATTGGAAGAAGGAGTTTCATGTACATGTAGACATGTCATGTATGGCACTGGGAACAGTATTGACACAAGCCAGTGCAGGAGAATTGCACCATCCTATAGCATTCACAAGAAGGAGGTTATCCAAGGATGAGAAGAATTATTCCACCGCTGAGCACAAAGGATTATCCATGGTATATGTGCTCCAGACGTTTATACACTATTTGCTAGGTGAACATTTTAATATGTATATGAATCATTCTGTGTTGAAATACCTAGTTAATAAGCTTGTGTTGGGGGGGAGAAACTATAGGTGGTTGTTATTGTTCCAGGTGTATGATATTGAAGTTATTATGAAGCCTGGATGATTGAATGCGGGACCATACCATCTATTGCGCATCGAAACAAGAAAGATCCCACTAATTTGGAGGAGGGATTGCCTAACGTGCAGCTATTTGCAGTGCACATCGCGGATGGTCACTCTTAAGACATCATACACTTCCTAATGATAGGAACTACCCTGGAAGGCTACACCACCCAGAAGAAAAAGGAGTTAGTGGTGCACGTAGTAGAATTTTCTATCATTGTTGGACATATGTACAAAATGGGGTTTGATGAAGTATTATGACGATATGTACTAGAGTTTGAAAGGAGAAGTACCCTCATGGATACTCATGGGGGTATCACGGGAGGGCATTACGTAGGAAGGGAAACCACACAAAATATTCTAAGCATAGGGTTGTGGTGTCCAACCCTCCATCAGGATTCAAAAGCTTACTACAAGGCATGTGATGTGTGTCAAAGGACTGGTAAGCTATCATGGAGAGATGAGCTGCCTCTGAACCCATAAATGACGTTACAACGTTTTGAGAAATGGGCGATAGATTTTGTGGGACCCATTTAGCCCCAAGGAAAGAAGACAGGAGCACAGTACATTATCACCACGACTGAGTACTTGACTTGATGGGTAGAGGCACAGATTGTGAAGGACTGCACATGCGTTGTTGTACATCTGAGATAATAGTGGTCAGCTATCAATGCTAGAGAATCTAAGATAATTGTTTTGGGGGTTTTCCTTTTGATTTGGAAGACCAGTGAATGAAACAGATGTAACACTATAATGCCTAACCCTTTGAATAATATTAATCCCAAAACAGAAGGCTGCTATAAAAGTTGACACAATGAAATATCATGAATAGTGGTAAGCATAAACAAAAAATAATATGATTATTACAATTTTCAGACAGAAAATTAAACAATCGTAAGTGTGAAAACCTCTGAACGATGTTCAGAAGGTTCAAGAGAATATGCTTATGCTTACAAAAAGATGCTGATGATTTATTGATTTAGAGGGACTAATTAAACAGACAATTCATTAATCCATTCTATTTAATGATTATCATTTCAGAATATTATAAGAATAAATTGAGACACACTTATTCCTACCTAGGTATCTCTACAAGACATAATAATATGAAGAAAAACATAATGAATGTTATACTAGAAAAAACTTGCAGGAAACAAAAGCTATGTAAAATTGAATTCAGAATCCTATGCCTTGTATTAAGGGTCCAAAAAAGCTAGTATATCAAAGCTTTACAAATGTTTCTTCAAGGGTGAACTCGCTTTCAATGGTCAACCTAGTTCAATGATGAACAATGAACCCATAACAACTCATAAGGAGAGTTATTTATACAATAGTAGAATTAGGAATATATCCTAAACTGTTTTTACAAAAATAGATTTATTTAAGGAAAAGGAAATATCTTTATGCAAGAAGATAGAGACAGCTATTGAACTGCTACTTGTTGTCCCTGTTATTTAGGTTTTTCTAGCTTTGGTATTTAATATTTTTCCCTTTAAGCTACTTGGTTGCTTGTTCTTCGCGTTGATACACTTTCATCTGATACTCTTTGACCTTGATGACCTGTCAATATCCTTTACTTTTCCTTTTTACCTTTACTATACATTTCAAGTTTTTAATGTGTATTTCAACAGTAAATAATTTAGTTTTTAAATGTCTCAGCATCAGGTAGTTTGGATATTGCTCATATTGTTTGTCTTTTATCTATTTCCTCTATTTTAACTTTCACTGTGTAAATTGTCTATTTTAACATTTATTGTGTAAAATGACTTCTTTCTGCTATGTCTCTGGTTTAAACTTGATCTTATATTTGTACAAAAACTTTTGATAAATGAATCCTTTTGAACATATTTGCTGAGACTCTTGGAGTAAACAGGTTTTCAACTAGTGTCAAAACTATTTCTCTAGTCTCCTAGTCTTCTGCTAATGACCTGTAAAATATAACAATTGTTAAGAAAACATAGGTTGGTAGGGAAGAGATAAATGGCTTTAGGCATGGCACATGTGTTTGGAAGAAGTCATGGCAACGTTTAAATGGTAATCGGAGGTTGAAATGAGTTGCAAAGGCTTAAGGTGGAATAGGCGGGGTTTAGATGGGTTTCAATGAAAAATGAGTGAAAGGAGCGAAAGTGAAGGTTTTGTCGTTTAAACAGTTAAAAGCTTAACTTTTGAAATTTGGTGCAAAGTGAAATGTGGATGGTTTTGTCATATGTGGGGAATAGTTTTAGAGGCTCATCGCACTGCTTTTGGCTGTGGGGTGGTTTTTTTTCGAGGGCACGTGAGTTAATGAGGAAATGACACGTAGCCATAATGGGTTTGAGAAAAACCACGAATCTCGCGTGCTCTCGAGCCTTTAAAGTTCGGAGATCGCAAGCGCAAGATATGGCTATGAGTGGTTGGGTTTGGGGGTGGATGATCAGATGGCTGTCACGCGGTTGAAATGCATAGAGGGGATAGGCGCGAAGATTAGCGAGGCCTAGGGGTTAATTACAAAGGATTTGTAATTATTTTATGAATAAAGTGCGGGTTAGACAGATCGCGATGGGTTTAATAAAAGTGGGACCGGGGAAAAATACAAAGGATTTGTAAGTTAAATAGGTGTCAAGAAGGGTTTATTAACCACATCAAGGGTTAATAGAATATGGGAGGATACAAAACTTAGAGTAAAGGGGTTTTGTGGGTTTTAAAGATTTTGTCGTGAAAATGGTAAAAGCGGAGTTAAATTTAAATGAAGCAAAGGGGGGACAAAACCTTAGGATAAGGGGTATTATGGGTTTTTTATGGGCTTTGATGGGAAATAGGGTTTTACAAGGGGAGAGTGACTTTTTCAAAGGGAAATGGGTTTCACACTAGGGAAAAGGGGTTTTAGGTAGGGGGATGAGTTTGGAGGGTGAATTGCTAGGGAAATGTGTGAAACCAAGGGACAAAGGTGAAAATGAAGGGAAAAGGGGATATTAGTGAGTATGTAGTGGGGAATGAGATGAAGGAGGGGAAGTTAACCAAATCCACTTGTGAGCCTCTTTTCACTTTCATAACCGCTCCTGTACATTGAAACACATGATCAAGCATGGTAGATGTACTTTTGCAACTTTTCTTCTACCTACCCTTTTGCTTACCCTAACATATTTTATTCACTTAATTGGGTGCATTTAGGCTAGCAGACCCACTTCTTTCCTTTTTCTTTTGAAAAACAAACTATCTAATTCTAACCTTATAACATCCAAGGGCTCATATTAAACTGATGAGATCCTTATTATTATCTACCTAACTACTGATCTACCAAGATAAATATTTTGGATAGATATTTATTCTCTAACTATAAAAATGAAATTTAAAGCATGAACTAGTCAACATTAAACTATTCGACTATCATGGGTTGTGGCATTTATGACAAGATGCACGCAACCATTATTTTGCATAATAAAGTAAAAAGTAGTGGCACTTGGACTTCAACACTTTCAAAGTTTATTGCTTTTTTTCTTTTCTCTCTAACCTAACATTTTATTTTTTCCTTCATTCTTTAGGGCATATACTCTGACATTTTCTTTGATATGGACATGTTTATCAAAATATTTCCTAACATTTTTATTCAGTATTATTTTTTTTCCATATCCTAGCTTAACATTTTTTAAAAAATATTTTCATTTTTTGACTAATTGATTCTAACTTATCAAAACCAAAAAATGCTACAACATTGGTTCCAACTAGGGACTACTTTTTGCTATAGAATGCAAAGAACTTGTAGATCCATGTGCCTTCTCCTCGGGCTATGGAGTCTTTGTTGTAAAAAATCACAGTAACAGTTTGAAAAGTAAAAGAAACCGGAATTTTTACAATGGTAGTAATTAAATCAACTTCAACTTCTCAGTATTGAATGTAATGTTTGAGAAACCTTCCGTTTACAGGGTAAGTGGAATATAGCCCCTCAAGTTTCTGTAGCACAAAAGTGTTGTTTCGCTTCACTTCAACAATTACTAAAGGTCCAAACCACAGGTTGTCAAACTTGCCATGTTTTCCCTTTCTTCTCTCCTGGAATCCCATCTTAGAACTAGATCACTTTCCTTGAAGTCCCTTTCCCTGGTTCTTCTGTCAAATAGGCTCTTCATATTATTCTAATACTTTTTCAATTTGTATTGAACTTCATCTCTGTTTGCATTCAGTTCAATAATCTGATTTATCCTCCTTGAAAAAACATCAGGTTCATCTGTTGAATCCTACACGAATTTTAAACCAGGGAAGGCCAAATTGGTAGGGAACATTGCATATCTCCCATAAACTAACTGGAAAGGAGATTTACTAGTGGATCTCTTTGAAGTAATTCTATTTTCTCATATTTCATAAACTAAATGAGAGTCCCATCTCTTTTTATGATCTGCTAGAGTCCTTTTGATTACCTTTACCAGACTTTTATTTGATGATTCTGCCAGGCCATTACCTTGTGGGTAATATGGAGTTGAATGATGTAACAAAATCTAATATTTATGGCAAAAATCAATCATTTTAACACTAGAAAAGGTTGTTGCATTATCAGTGACAATTTGAGTAGGGCAACCAAATATAGATAAGATGTTCTCTTTAATAAATTTGATTACCACTGAATCTGTAGCATTTCTCACTAGAATTGTTTCCACCCATTTAGTGAAGTAACCTGTTGCAGTGAAAATCCATCCATGTTGATTACTTGAAGTGGGATGATTTTCCCCAATAAAATCTAATCCCCATTGACTAAAAGGTTCTGAGTTGATGGAACCAGTGGAAGAGCTGCTAATTTCTTGTTGTTGTTGCTCTCCAACCATAATGTCCTCCACAAAATCCTATCTGAAACTGGTCAATGATTCCTTCAGTTTCTAATTATGTTAAGCATAATAAAAATTAGTGGATATTTCCAGTAAAAATTTGCATTTATGATACAGTGATTGATGGCTTTTAGCTTGAGAGTTTTACATTAGCTTTTGGACATCGATGCTCGACATTCAAAATGGATCAAGAAATTTACAATGTCTTGGTACCAATCTAACAACATAAATTTTTCATCAATGTGTAAAGGGTGGATCTGATATGAAGGTAAAGGTTCTTGTGGATTCTTTTCTTCAGGATGAAAGGAAGGTTCATGTGGATTCTCCCTATCTGAGGTTTGACAAGGTTCTTGTGGATTCTCCTCTTGTATCTCTAAAATAGAATTGATTACGAGCACTTTACGGTTGGATTCAGCTAGAAGCTTCGCTAATCCTTGGCCTTTTATTGTGCTTGTAGTTTTGATAGTTAGATCAAACTCTAGTATTTGAGTGATCCATCCACCTCTCTTCCCATCAGTTTCTGGTTGAGTTAAAATAGTTTTCACAACATTGCTAGGGACATAAGCAGTAATAGGAGATTATAGGACATACATCCTTAAATATTTAAGGGCTTGAATAAGGGCATAGAATTGCTTCTCAATTATGTGATACTTAAGCTCGACATCTCTCGTAACCTTACTGAAAAAGGCTATGGGTTGGTCATGGGAATATTCATTATTTTGTAGTAGAACAGTAGCAAGGGTTGTTTCTAAGGCAAATGAAAAGATACTGAATGGTTTAGTGTAATCAGGGATGGCCAAGGTGGGAGCTTCAGAGATGGCTTTCTTGATCTGATCAAATGCATGCCTGGAAGAGACAATCCATTTAACTTCATTATTCTTTTGGAGCATGTTAGTTATATCTTTTAGAATCTCAGCATAGTTCAGGATGAATCTCCTTAAAAAATTAATATTGCCTAGAAAAGCTTGAATCTCCTTCTTATTTCTAGGTAAGGTCAACGTTTCAATGGCAGACACACATTTGGGATCAATGACCACTCCTTTTTGTGAAATTATATGGCCTAGTATTTTTCCTTCTTTAATAGCAAAGAGAGACTTTTTAGGGTTCAATGATATTCTAGAATCTTCTACACCTGTCAAAAACCTTCATCAAGTGCTTTAGATGTTTCTGATCAGATTAAAAAAAAGACAATTATGTCATCAAGATAAATAACCACAAATATATTTACCTGACCCACAAAATCTACATCCAAAGCTCTCTGAAATGTTGCTCTAGCATTGGCTAAGCCAAATGGCATTCTGGCATACATGAATGTACCCCAGGGTGTTGTAAAGGTTGTCTTCTCTCTATCTATTGGATCAACATTTACCTAACTATAGCCTGAAAAACCATCAAGCATAGAAATTCTTCATGCTCCTCAAACCATATGAAGTAACTGATCCATTTTGGGCAAAGGATAGTTATCTTTTAATGATGCTTTGTTCAAATTTCTAAAGTCCACACAGAGTCTAATTTCTCCATTCTTCTTTCTAATAGGAAATATGTTTGTAGCCCAATTAGAATATCTAAGAGGGAGAATAATTTGGGCATCTATCATTTTCTTAATGTCCTTTTCTACAGTTTGTAGAAGGGCTAGATTGATCCTCCTAAGATTCTATTGATAAGGGATTGTTTCTGGCTTTAAAGGAATCTTATGCTCTATTAGTGAAGTATCATAGCTTTTAAGATCAACATAGGTCCATGAAAAAACATCCTTGTAAGTTTGCAGCATAGAAAATTTTAGGGGCGAATGTTCGCCCTTTGGGGAAATTAAGGGGTTTTAAATTTTTAGTGTGCGAATATTTTGTATCATAGTACATTTTTACAAATCACCTCAAATAACCCACCTTATTTTAAGGGAGAGGGTAAAAATGGTAAATTTAGCCCTTGAAATTAGGAGTTACAACCTTCCATTCGCCCATTTTCAAGAATAGGTTTTATTTAAGTGAATCCTATGGGCCAAATACCATATTTGTAAAAGAGGTATGGTAAATTAATAAAAATATAAATAAATGAGAGGTATGGTAAACAAATAAAACATTTTTTTATATTTACTCCATAGGTCACCTTATATTTATGAACACTCAAAAAATGCGTTAGATTTAGGTGAAACCAATGGGCAAAATACTATGGGACAAATACCATGGACTAGATTGTTATTAATACCATGCAAAAAAACATTATTAACCCTAATATTAGTATTAATAAAAATAAAAGTGGCACATGATATTGACCCATGGTATTCACCAAAATAGCACATGGTATTGACCCATGGTATTCACCTGGAATGTAGCCTATTTAAATGGGGGAATTAAACCAGCAGAGATCCATCTTTACTCTGGATCTACTAACCCCCGAGAGGTATCAAATATCGTGATATGCAAACTAGCATAGAGTGAAAAAATATTTGATCCGATCAAGAGTAAAAATGGATGTTGTAATTTAATGTATGTTGAACATTTTAGCTTGGTTAAAATAAAAAATAAAATAAAAATCAACTATTAATTTTATTAATTTTTATAAATAGTAATTTTTAAGCTCCAGGTTTATGATAACCCATGGTAATACCATGGTATTCATGTGAGCATATACTATTTAAAGGGGAAATTCTATCATCTTAGATCCATCTTAATTCTGGGTCTACCAAGTGCTCAGAGGGATAAATAGATTTCATCCCCCTAAGAGTGGTAGATGTGGAGTTAAGATGGATATAGGCTGGTTTTTATGATAATGAAGATATTAAATAGACTTAGGAAATTATATTGTAAAAACATCTTAAGGTGAATGGTTAAAGCATAGACATTGGACAAGTATATTTGTATACTTCTGTTTTAAACTGAAACAAATCCAGGGCTAAAAGGAATGGATTGATTGCACTAGTCATCCTTCTATAACTTTCCAACATATGTTGGAGTAAACAGATTGTAATTTGGGTAACTTTTCTAATTGCAAACAGGAGCAAACTTGTGTATTGGCAGGGTGGTTACGAGGTCCCTAGAAGTGATGAATTTTAATTTTTCTTGGTTTTATATATAGTATTAGGTTTTTTCTCATGCTTTCTATGAATGGCACGGGTGAATTTTATCCTACACCCACTAGGTTATCGTTATGTAATTTCGGTAATTTTGATTTCAAAAGATATTTTAAAGAAATGCAATGATTTCATTTGTGTATTCAATAAACACAAGATTTTATAATTGAGTAAAATATTCGCCATGCCTAGTGAGAGATTCGCCAAAAAATTATATATACATATCATATTATTGATAAAATCGCCTTCCATTTTTCCTATATACCATGGAGATTCGCCCATTTATTATACATATAAATTTAGGGGGGGTTCTTAAAATTTTCCCTAGTTTGCAGTAACTTAAGATATTGAACTTTGATCTTAGGATCTAGGGATGCATAGATTTTGACGTTTTTAATGTCATCATTTGTTCCAATATTAATTTCTTCTATGTGATCTTGTGAAGAAATGGACTGAGGGTTCTGAGGACATCATTTTGATCAAACAATTTTTCTAAAGGAATGAGGCCTTTAGGAATAAAATTGTTAGACAATTGAATAATGCCATGATTAGCAATTTTTGAATTGAAGTTTGAAGTATCATTTTCATTTTTATTTTCATATATTTCTGTTCTATCTTAATCAATTTGTAGAACTGAAAAACCATCTATAAATAGCACAAAAGATTTCAAATGTTCATCATCTTAAAAAATCTGCCAGTGTTTTAGATTGTCTGAGATGGATGGTTTGTACTTGAATTGTATTTGATAGAGTACATTGGTTTGATCAAGAATTTAAAATGCACTAGCAGAAATAGCTAAGGCATCTGCATGAATATTCTAATCTCTTGGAATATAAGTCAAATTAAAAGCATCAAATAAGTTTTCAACTGAATCCCAAACTTCATTTCGATAAGACCTAAGTCTAGCATGCTTAGTTTGGAAAATATTTCTCACTTGTTTGAAAATAAGTTCTGAATCAGTAAAAACACTTAAGTTTTGCACCTTTAAGCTTTTGGCTAATTGCAGTCCTAAAAGGATAACTTCATATTCAACCACATTATTGGTAACTTCGAAGTCAAGTTTACATGATTGAGTGTTATTTTCTTTTTCTAGTGCAATTAAAACCACCCCAACTGCTGCCCCATGTTTTGTACAAGAACCATCAAAATATAGTTTCCATACATCAGTTTCATTAGGTACAGGAATTTCAATTACGTCTTCTATTTTAACTTGAGTTTATGTTTTTGGTTTGAAGAGAGTTGAAAGAAACCAACATCCTGATCAATTGCATAAATGGGGTTGTTCCTTGGCTAGTCTGTTTTGCAAAAAGTGTGCACAAATCTTACCTCTCTATATAACCTTAGTTGTTCTCCCCCATAGGCTGGAATAGTGGCATAATACATATCCCTAAGAAGAGTTCCCCCTAATTTGGCACAACAAGATCTAGAAAGGAGCATTCCAAATTTGGGAGGGATGTTTGTGACAACTATATCAAGTAATACACTTTTCACTGGAATTTAGGCAAGCGTGACTACTAAATCCTTAATCAATCATAAGCAGGGAACCCTTTTAGAATCAAAGGTGTACAAGTCATGATAGGATCTAGTTATGTCAAGTTTCAAATGGTCTGTGATAGTTTTTGGAATGAGGCTATGTGATGCTCCATAATCAAGCATACAATTATATAGCATGGAGTCATTCGTCTTAAGAGTTACATAGAAAGGAGGCACTATCTCATCTATCATATATGAGAGTTACAATTATAGAATGGAGTCATTCATCTTAAGAGTTACATATAAAGGAGGCACTATCTCATCTATCATATCTGAGCTAGGACCAAAGACACCTGCTTGTTTTTCATCTTGCAGACTAATGGTATCACTTTCAGCATCAACCGACGTGTTTTGTGTCCATTTGGAGACTTGATTTTATACCCACAGTTTTTAGAAAGTTCTAAAAGTGGAATTGGGATTTTAACTCTTTCTAACTCTTTTTCAACATTAAATGTAGTCAAACCATTTTTATCATTTTGAATAGTATCAGTTGACTAATTTAATGGTCGTATAATAGTTGTTTGAGTTTCAGCAACTTTGGTACGAAGTTCAACTTTTGGTGTCTCGTTAGGAGGTCTTCTAGGGCTAGGTCTAGGCCTAAGATCATATCTCTTGTTCAACTCTGCAATAAAAAATTCAGAGAAGGCATGGTATTTATAAACTTGTGAGGAATCTTGATCTTGTTGAACCTTACTTTTTTGTGAGAGAGGAATGATAACTGTTTGATTAGAAGAAGTATCCATGTTATTGATATCTTTAGTAATAGTCATAGTATTCTCATTAGGTTGCTGGTCATCTATCAGTAGAGGAGTGGAACTTGTTGATCATTACTAGGTCTCTGAAGAATTTGTAATTGTGGATTCCTTTTATACTAACCTTGATTTTGATTTTGGGGTCTAGTAATTGTTTGTTGAACTATCCTAGGTTGAGTCTCAATCTTGGAAATTCTATTAGACATATTTCTAAGAAGAGAATTTATTTAATCTATTTTAGAGCCTTTAGTTTTAGTCTTAGAAGAGCTAGTGGAATTAGAGGGTTCTTGAATTGATTTGAATTTTAGTTGGGCCTTTTCCTCTTTAGCTTCAAGGAAGTCAAAGCAACCCTATTTTCTTCCACCTCTATAGCATTTGTTTGGATATATTCAAGAGTTCTTGAAGTTCTCTCTCTAAGCATTACAACAATATCATAGTCAAAAGCTTTAGAAAACCTAGACTTAGTTGCTGCTATAGGGGGTTTACAATCAAGGGGCATCTTATGATAAAGTTTGTTGAAATTTTTGATAAAATTAGATACAGGTTCACCAAAGTTTATTTTAAGTTCTTCAAATTCAGGTAGAAATTAAAGAGGATCTTTCTTTACACCCCATTGGTTTTTAAATATGTTTGTAAGCTCTTCCCAATTTCTAATGGAATCTACAAATAACTTCATAAACCAGATTCTTACATTTTCTTCAAGTGACTATACAAACAATCTCATGTAAACATTTTCTTCTTCGATATTCATGGTTTCTGTAAAGTCTATAAAATCTTGAAGATGATCTTCCGCTGTGGGACTAGTTTCTCCATTATACCGGGGAAGGTATTTCAAGTATCTAGCTGGGAATGCATCTAGGTTAGCAGGTAAGACTAAAGATGCATATCTAGCCTATACAATAGGTTGGAATGCCATAGTAGAAGGTGGTGTATGAGGTGTTTATGTGGATGAAGGAGAAGAAGATGAAGAAGAGGTAGAAGAAGGTGATTGAAGGGGTGTCTGACTATGTGGAGGTGAAGAAGGAGGAGGTATCCTAAATATCTTTAAAGGAGTCTTCAAAACTAACTTTGGGACCTCTGAATGAATACCCTCTTTTGTTTCAAAGAGTGGATTTATGTATACAGATATGGTCTCTTCAGGTTGTTCAGAAGTAGATGCTTCAGGTCGTTTAGAAGTGGAAGGAAATGAATAAGTGGTAGGGGATATGAAATCTATGGGTTTGTATTCAGGTAAATGAACACCCAAGTCAGATTTAGTTTTAGGTGATCCTAGTGGTAAAGAGGGTTCTTGATCTGTTTCAAAAGAATGAATTGGGAAATCTGAACCGAAATCAGCTCCCCTATCTAATAGTTCAGAAACCCTAGGAGTTATTTGTGTCCTATGAGGATCAGATGGAATATTACTAAAAGGATCAAATGATTCTAAATCTTCAGACTGCAAGGCAGAAGAGGAAGAAGAAGATGGTTGTTGTCTCCTTTTAGAACTAGCCTTTCTTAGAAGTTTTTTAGGATCTGGCAGAGGATTAACTAAGTCAAATTTTGAATGAGATTTGATGTGCTTAAAAGGTGCCTGTTGGGCTAGTGGAGTCGCTAGGTGAATGATTTTAACCTTTCTAGTCCTTTAATCACCTTAAAGGAATAGAATGAATATCGTTGTCCCAGGAAAACTTAATTGAATTTCAATCTTTGGCAACGACACAAAGCTGATTTTGTACCTCTGAGATAATAATGGTCAGCTATCAATGCCAGAGCATCGGAGATAATTGTTTTTGTGGTTTTGGTTTTGATTTGAAAGACCAGTGAATGAAACAGATGTAACACTATAATGGCTAACCCTTTGAATATTATTAATCCTAAAACAAAGGGCTTCTATAAAATTTGACACAGTGAAATATCTTGAATAGTGGTGAGAAAAAACAAAAAATAATATGATTATTACAATTTTCAGACAGAAAATTAAACAATAATAAGTGTGAAAACCTCTAACCGATGTTCAGAAGGTTCAAGAGAATATGCTTATGCTTACAACAAGATGTTGATGATTTATTGATTTAGAGGGAACTAATTAAACAGACAGTTCATTAATCCATCCTCTTTAATGATTATCACTTCAGAAGCGTATAGGAATAAATTGAGACACAATTATTCCTACTGAGGTATCTCTGCAAGAAATAAGAATATGAAGAAAAACATAATGAGTGTTATACTAGAAAAAACTTACAGGAAACACAAAATGTGTAAACTTAATTCAGAATCCTCTGCTTTGCATTAAGGGTCCAGAAAAGCTAGTACATCAAATGTTTACAAGTGCTTCTTGAAGAGTGAACTCGCTTTCAATGATCAACCTAGTTCAGTGATGAACAATGAACCCATAATAACTTGTAAGGAGAGTTATTTATACAACAATAGAATTAGGAAAATATCCTAAAATGTTTTTACCAAAATAGATTTAATTAAGGAAAAGGAAATATCTTTATGCAAGAAGAGAGAGACAACTATTAAACTGGTAATTACTATCCCTATTATTTAGGTTCTGTTGGCTTTGGTCTTTCATCTTTTTTCCCTTTAAGCTGCTTGGTTGTGTGGTCTTCATTCTGATACACTTTCATATGATACTCTTTGACCTTAATGACCTGTAAATATCATTTACCGTACCTTTTTACCTTTATTGTATATTTCAAGTTTTTACTGTGTATTTCAAGAGTAAATCATTTATTTTTTACATGTCTCAGCATCAGGTAGTTTGGATATTGATAATCATGTTTGTCTTTTATCTGTTTCCTCTGTTTTAACTTTCATTGTGTAACTTGTCTATTTTAACATTTAGTGTGTAAAATGACTTCTTTCTGCTCTGTCTCTAGTTTAAACTTGATCTTCTATTTGTACACAAACTTCTGATAAATGAAGCCTTCTCAATAGATTTCCTAAGAATCTTGGAGTAAACAGGTTTTTAACTACTGTCAAAATTGTTTATCCAGTCTCCTAGTCTTTTGCTAATCACCTGCAAAATATAAAAAAATTTAAGAAAAAATAGGTTGGCAGGGAAGAAATAAAAGGCTTTAGGCATGGGGCATGTGTTTGGACGAAGTCCTGATGAAGTTTAAATAGTAATTGGAGGTCGAATTGAGTTGAAGAGGCTTAAGGTGGTGCATGCAGGGTTTAGACGGGTTTTAGTGAAGAACGAGTGAAAGGAATGAAAGTGAGGGTTTTCTTGTTTAAATGGCTAAACAATTAAATTATGAAATTTGGCGCAAAGTGAACAGTGGATGGTTTTGTCGTATGTGGGGAACGGTTTCAGAGGCTCATCACACTACTTTTGGTTGTGGGGTAGTTTTTCTCTGAGGGAACGTGAGTTAACAAGGAAATGACATGAAACAAAAAGGGGTCTGATCAAAACCACGAATCTCGCATGTTCTCGGGCCTTTAAAGTTTAGAGATCGCTAGCGTGCGATATGGCTTGTGAGTGGTTGGATCTGGGAGCGGATGATCAGATGGCTTTCACGCGGTCGAGATGCATGAAGGGGATAGGCATGGAGATTAGTGTTGCCCAAGGGTCAATTACAAAGGATTTGTAATTATTTCATGAATAAAGTGTGGGTTAGACAGATCGCGATGGGTTTAATAAAAGTAGGACTGGGGAAAATACCTAGGATTTGTAAGTTAAATAGGTGTCGAGAAGGGTTTATTAACCACACCAAGGGTTAATAGAATGTGGGAGGAGACAAAAATTAGAGTAAAGGGGCTTTGTGGGTTTTAAAGGTTTTGTCGTGAAAATGGTAAAATCAAAGTTAAAGTTAAATGAAGCGGGGTGGGGGGGAACAAAATCTTAGGATAAGGGGTATTATGGGTTTTTTATGGATTTTTATGGAAAAATAGGGTTTTTACAAGGGGAAAGTGACTTTTTCAAAGGGAAATGGGTTTCACGCTAGGGAAAAGGGGGTTTTAGGTAGGGGATGAGTTTGGAGGGTGAATTGCTAGGAAAATGTGTGAAACCAAGGGACAAAGGTGAAAATGACGAGAAAAGGGGATATTAGTAAGTATGTAGTGGGGAATAAAATGAATGAGGGGAAGTTAACCAAATCCACTTTTGAACCTCTTTTCACTTTCATAAATACTCCTACGCACTGAAACACATGATCAAGCATGGTAAATGCACTTTTGCAACTTTTCTTCTACCTACCTTTTTACTTACCCTAACATATTTTATTCACTTAATTGGGTGCATTTAGGCTAGCAGACCAATTTCTTTCCTTTTTCTTTTGAAAAAAAAGGCTATCTAATTCTAACCTTATAACATCCAAGGGCTTAGACTAAACTGACGAGCTCCTTATTATTCTCTACCTAACTACTGATCTGCCAAGATTAAATAGTTTGGCTAAGTATTTATTCTCTAACTAAAAACATGAAATTTAAAGCATGAACTAGTCAATATTAAACTATTTGACTATCATGGGTTGAGGCATTTATGAAAAGCTACACACAACCATTATTTTGCGGATAAAGTAAAATGTAGTGGCACTTGGACTTGCACACTTTCACAGTTTATTGCTTTTTTGCTTTTCTGTCTAACCTAACATTTTATTTTTGCCTTCATTCTTTAGAGAATCTACTCTAACATTTTCTTTGATATGGACATGTTTATCAAAATATTACCTAACATTTTTATTCAATATTCTTTTTTTCCATATCCTAGCTTAACATTCTTTTGAAAAATATTTTCATTTTTTGACTAATTGATTCTAACTTATCAAAAACAAAATATGCTACAACATTGGCTCCAACTGGGGATTGCTTTCTCCTGTAGAATGTAGAGAACCTGCAGATCCATGTGCCTTCTCCTCGGGCTATGGAGTCTTTGCTGTAAAAAATCACACTAACAGTTTGAAAAATAAAAGAAGCCAGATTTTTTACAATGGTATTAATGAAATCAACTTCCACTTATTATTACTGAATGCAATGTTTGAGAAACCTTCCATTTACAGGGTAAGTGGAATATAGCCCCTCAAGATTTTGTAGCATAAAAGTGTTGTTTCCTTTCACTTCCACAATTGCAAAAGGTCGAAACCACAAGTTGTCAAACTTGCCATGTTTTTCCTTTTCTTCTCTCCTGGAATACCATCTTAGAACTAGATAACCTTCCTTGAATTCCCTTTCCCTGGATCTTCTGTCAAACAGGCTCTTCATCTTCTTATGATACTTTTTCAATTTGTATTGAACTTCATCTCTATTTTCATTCAGTTCAATAATCTGATTTATCCTCCTTGAAAAATCATCAGGTTCATCTGTTGAATCCTACAGGAATTTTAAAATAGGGAAGGCCAAATTGGTAGGGAAGATTGCATCTTTCCCATAAACTAACTGGAAAGGAGATTTACTAGTGGATCTCTTTGGAGTAATTCTATTTTCCCATACTGCATAAACTAAATGAGAGTCCCAACCCTTTTTATGATCTACTAGAGTCCTTTTGATTACCTTTATCAGACTTTTATTTGAGGATTCTATGAGGCCATTACCTTGTGGGTAGTATGGAGTTGAATGATGTAACAAAATCTGATATTTCTAGCAAAACTAAATAATTTTAAAACTAGAAAAGGTTGTTGCATTATCAATGGCAATTTGAGTAGGGCAACCAAATATAGATAAGATGTTGTCTTCAATAAATTTGATTACTATTGAATCTGTAGCATTTCTCACTGGAATTGATTCCACACATTTAGTGATGTAGTCTATTGCAATGAGGATCCATCCATGCTGATTACTTAAAGTGGGATGAATTTCTCCAATGAAATATATCCCCATAGAGTAAAAGGTTTTGAGACTATTGATAGAACTAGTGGAAGAGCTACGTTTTTTTGCTTACCAGCAAACACTTGACATGGAACACAACTTCTGACCTTTGCTCTTACTTGTAAGAAATTTGTTGGTCAATAAAATCCTCCCCTTAATATCTTATATGTTGTTACTCTCCAAGCATAATGTCCTCCACAAAATCATGTATGAAACTTGTCAATGATTCCTTTAGTTTCTAATTCTGCTAAGCATAATAATAAAATATTTAGTGGATCTTTACAGTATAAATTTGCATTTATGATATAGTACTTGACTTCTTTTAGTTTGAGAGTTTTACATTGGCCTTTGGAGAATGATGTTGGACATTCAAAATGCATCAAGAAATTTACAATGTCTTGGTACCGATCTGACAACACAAATTTTTCATTAATGTGTAAAGGGTGGATCTGATATGAAGGTAAAGGTTCTTGTGGATTCATTTCTTTAGGATGAAGGGAAGGTTTTTATGGATTCTCCCTATCTGAGGTTTGAGAAGGTTCTTGTGGATTCTCCTCTTTTATCTCTAAAACAAAATTGATTCCGAGCACTTTACAGTTGGATTCAGCTATAAGCTTAGCTAATCCTTGGCCTTTTACTAGGTTTTTAGTTTTGATAGTTAGATCAAACTCCAGTATTTGAGTGATCCATCTACCTCTCTTCCCATTAGTGTTTGGTTGAGTTAAAACAGTTTTCACAACACTACTAGGGACATAAGCAGTAATAGGAGAATGTAGGACATATATCCTGAAAGATTTCAAAGCTTGAATAAGGGCATAAGCTTGCTTCTCAATTATGTCATACTTAAGCTTGACATATATCATAACCGTACTGAAAAATTCTATGGGTTGGCCATGGGAATCCTCATTCTTTTGTAGTAGAAAAGCAGCAAGGGTTGTTTCTCAGGCAAAGGAAAATATACTGAATGGTTTAGTGTAATCAAGGTTGGCCAAGGTGGGATCTTCATAGATGGCTTTCTTGATCTGATCAAATGCATGCCTAGAAGAGACAATCCATTTAACTTCATGATCCTTTTGGAGCATGTTAGTTATATCTGTTACAATCTCAGCATAATTTGGGATGAATCTCCTTAAAAAAGTAATCTTGCCTGGAAAATCTTGAATCTCCTTCTTATTTTTAGAAAAGGTCAATGTTTCAATGGCAGACACACGTTTGGGATAAATGACTACTCCTTTTTGTGAAATTATATGGCCCAGGAGTTTTCCTTATTTGATAGAAAACAGAGAGTTTTTAGGGTTCAATGATATTCCAAATTTTCTACACCTGTCAAAAACCTTCATCAAGTGCTTTAGATGTTTCTGATCAGATTTAGAAAAAGCAATTATGTCATCAAGATAAATAACCACAAATTTATTTACTTGACCCACAAAATCTACATCCATACCTCTTTGAAATGTTTCTCCAACGTTGGTTAAGGAAAATGGCATTCTAGAGTACATGAATGTACCCCAAGGTGTTGTAAAGGTTATCTTCTCTCTGTCTGTTGGATCAACATTTACCTAATTATAGCTTGAAAAAGCATCAAGAATAGAAAGTCTTTGTGCTCCTGAAACCATTTAAAGTAACTGATCCATTTTGGGCAAACTATATTTATATTTTAATGATGCTTTTCTCAAATTTCTAAAGTCCACGAAGAGTCTAATTTCTCCATTCTTCTTTTGAACAAGAACTAAGTTTGCAATCCAATTAGAATATCTAAGAGGAAAAATGATCTGGGCATCTAGCATTTTCTTAATGTCCTTTTCTACAATTGGTAGAAGGGCTGGATTGATCCTCCTAAGTTTCTGTTGATAAGGGACCGATTCTGGCTTTAAAGGAATCTTATGCTGTATTAGTGAAGTATCATAGGATTTAAGATCAGCATAGGTCCATGTAACATCCTTGTCAGTTTGCAGTAACTTAATATATTAAGCTTTGATCTTAGGATGTAGGGATGGATAGATTTTGACGTTTTTAATTTCATCATTTGTTCCAATATTAATTTCTTCTATGTCATCTTGTGAAGGAATGGACTGAGGGTTTCTGAGGACATCATTTTGATCAAACAATTTTTCTAAAGGAATGAGGCCTTTGGGAATAAAATTGATAGACAATTGAATAATGTCATGATCAAAAAATTTTGAATTGAAGTCTGAAGCATCATTTTCATTTGTATTTTCATATATTTCTGTTATATCTTCATCAAATTGTAGAACTGAAAAATCATCTATAACCTGTAGAAAATATTTCAAATGTTCATCATCTTCAAATATCTGCCAGTGTTTTAGGTTGTCTGGGATGGATGGTCTGTACTTGACTTGTATTTAATAGAGTACATTGGTTTGATCAGGAATTTTAAATGCACTAGAAGAAATAGCGAAGGCATCTGCATGGATATTCTGATCTCTTGGAATATAAGTCAAATTAAAAGAATCAAAGAAGTTTTCAACTGAATCCAAAACTTCATTTCGATAAGACCTAAGTCTAGGATGCTTAGTTTGGCAAATGTTACTCACTTGTTTGACAATAAGTTCTGAATCAGTAAAAACACTTAAGTTTTGAACCTTTAAGATTTTGGCTAACTGCAATCTTATAAGGAAAGCTTTATATTTAGCCACGTTATAGGTAACTTCGAAGTCGAGTTGACATGTTTGGGTGATATTTTTTTTTCTGGTGAAATTAAAACTACTTAGCTCCTGCCCCATCTTTTGTACAAGAACCATCAAAATATAGTCTCCATACATCAGCTTGATTAGGTACAAGACTTACAATTATATCTTCTATTTAACTTGAGTTTCATGTTTTTGGTTTGAAGAGAGTTGAAAGCAACCAACATCCTGATCAATTGCATAAATGGGATGGTTCCTTGGCTGGTTTGTTTTTCAAACAGTGTGCACAAATCTTACCTCCCTATATAACCTTAGTTTTTCTCCCCCATAGATTGGAATAGTGGAATAAGAAATATCCATTTGAAGAGTTTCCCCTAATTTGGCACAGCAAGATCTAGAAAGGAGCATTCCAAATTTGGGAGGGATGTCCGTGACAACTATATCAAGTACTACACTTTTCACTAGAATTTAGGCAAGGGAACCCTTTTAGAATCAAAGGTGTACAAGTCATGATAGGATTTAGTTATGTCAAGTTTCAAATGGTCCATGATATTTTTCGCATGAGGTTATGTGATTCTCCATAATCAAGCATACAATTATATAGCATGGAGTCATTCGTCTTAAGAGTTACATAGAAAGGAGGCACTATCTCATCTATCATATCTGAGCTAGGACTAAAGGCAACTGCTGGTTTTTCATATTGCAGACTAATGATATCACTTTCAGCATCAACCAAGGTGTTTTGTATCCATTTGGAGACTTGATTTTTGTACCCAGGGTTTTTACAAATGGGATTTTAACTCTTTCTAACTCTTTTTCAACATTAAAAGTAGTCAAAGCATTTTTATCATTTTGAATAGTAACAATTGACTGATTTAATGGTCGAATAAGAGTTGTTTGAGTTTCAGCAGCTTTGGTACGAGGTTCAATTATTGAAGTCTCCTTAGAAGGTCTTCTAGGGCCAGGTCTAGGCCTACGATCATATCTCTTGTTCAACTCTGCAATTAAAAATTCAGAGAAGGCATGGTATTTGAAAACCTGTGAGGAATCTTGATCTTGTTGAACATGATTTTGTTGTGAGAGAGGAATTATAACTATTGACCAGAAGAAGTATCCATGTTATTGATATCTTTAGTGATATTCATAGTATTTTCATCAGGTTGTTGGCCATCTATCAGTAGAGGAGTGGGAACCTGCTAATCCTTACTAGGTCTCTGAAGAATTTGTAATTGTGGATTCCTTTTATACTGACCTTGATTTTGATTTTGGGGTCTAGTAACTATTTGTTGAATTGTCCTAGGTTGAGTCTCGATCTTGGAAATTCTATTAGATAGATTTCTAAGAAAAGAAGTTATTTCATCTATTTTAGAGCCTTCTGTTTTAGTAAAGGGGTTTTGTGGGTTTTAAAGGTTTTGTCGTGAAAATGGTAAAAGCAGAGTTAAAGTTAAATGAAGTGGAGGGGGGACAAAACATTACAATAAGGGGTATTTTGGGTTTTTTATGGGTTTTTATGGAAAAATATGGTTTTTAAAAGGGGAAAGTGACATTTTCAAAGGGAAATGGGTTTCACACTAGGGAAAAGGGGTTTTTAGGTATGGGAATGAGTTTTGAGGGTGAATTTCTAAGGAAATGTGTGAAACCAAGGGACAAAGGTGAAAATGAAGGGAAAAGGGGAAATTAGTAAGTATGTAGTGGGCAATGAAATGATTGAGGGGAAGTTAACCAAATCCACTTTGAAACTCTTTTCACTTTCATAATTGATCCTGCACACTGAAACACATGATCAAGTATGGTAAATATACTTTTGCAACTTTTATTCTACCTACCCTTTTACTTACCCTAACATATTTTCTTCACTTAATTGGGTGCATTTAGGCTAGCAGACCCATTTCTTTCCTTTTACTTTTGAAAAAAGAACTATCTATTTATAACCTTATAACATCCAAGGGCTCAAATTAAACTGATGAGCTCCTTATTATTCTCCACCTAGCTACTGATCTGCCAAGAGTAAATAGTTTGGCTAGATCTTTATTCTCTAACTATAAACATGAAATTTAAAGCATGAACTAGTCAAGATTAAACTATTTGACTATCGTGGGTTGTGGCATTTATCACAAGCTACACACAACCATTATTTTGCATAATAAAGTAAAATGTAGTGGCACTTATACTTGCACACTTTTAGAGTTTATTGCTTTTTTGTTTTTCTCTCTAACCTAACATTTTATTTTTGCCTTCATTCTTTAGGGCATCTACTATAACATTTTCTTTGATATGGACATGTTTATCAAAATATTTCCTAACATTTTTATTTAGTATTCTTTCTGTCCATATCTTAGCTTAACATTTTTTTGAAAAATATTTGTCCAGTGTTCAATGTAGATCGCCTTCGGCCATACTTACCACCATTGTTGGACACATTTGACATTGCAGAACAACTCACACCAATAGAGCTAAACCCAAACTGCATGGAACAAGCCACCAATGATCGGATCATTGACACACGGATCAAGAGCACTCGCCAGCAGAAGATCCTTATATCGGGTTGTCAGAGCTAGACAACTCCTTCACCAAGGCAAGTGGCTCACCAAGGACCAAGTTCAGTAGAAGTCTCTCCATCTCATGGAGGCACTTAATGCAATGGGGACCATTGATTCCTAAGGGGGGAGGAATGATCCAGGTGGATATTGGTGGCCACCTGCCTATTCCACTTAGACCAACAACATTGTCTCTTTCAATTTTTCGGTTTCCCTAATTGTAGCACAGTTTACTATTTTTGGTAGTTTTTCGGGTCCTAAACTTCTTGAGCCGTTTTGAGGCTCTAAACAGTGTTTTTAGGGAAAACGTAGAGACTAGAAATTTCTCAAATGAGCTTGCCAATTTGTTTTCGGCCTTCTCTTCAAGATCTTCGAAACGAGGTATTATGATAGCCAAGCGAGGAAGTTTATGTACCAATTTACCCAAACGGGGCCCACAGTTTTTGCGCTTCATCTCCTAGGTTTAGTTTTTTGGATGTTTAGGGTCTTCCATTGTTTCTCAATAAAAAATAGGCCTTTGAGCCTCTTTGGAACATAGTTTAAAGGCATGTATCCACCACATCTCTCCTCAGAGATAAGTTAACATCGCCTGAGCTATCTTATTTCCATTCTATTTGTAAGCATAGTTCAATATTTTTCTACTAATGAAATGAAGTGTTTTTCTGCTGCATATTTGTGTTTATGATTATATTTGTAATTCGTTGCATTCCTGTTTAAGTTGAGATCACTGGTATCAAAGCTGTCTATTGTTTCTTTGTTTTTCTTTGCATGTCCCCAAAAAGGTCAGGGTATAAGGAATTAGGGCTCGATCTAGTTGAACCATTGCAGGATCAGCCTCGCAAAACCTGATGACCTCCCATGACGGAAGAAAACAAAGATGAGGGGGTAGGAGATCCTTTCAAAATCTTGCTCTAAGAATCTCTTGAGCGACAGAGGGACGTGATGGATAACTTTGCCCAGATCCTTCAGTGTCTACCCACAGGCGACGCATCTTCACCCAATAGCCACTCTCGAGGTGCCACTCCTTTTAAGGTACAATTTAACTTCAATATTCCCATATTCGAAGGCCCGACCAATGCAGATGCCGTACATAAATGGTTAAATCTATTACAAGGATATTTTTCAGTTCACGACTTTCCCAATTGGGAAAAGATTAAGTTTTCACTTCTCAAAGCTGCCCCACACGTCAAGGACTAGTGCGAAACCTACTATGAACAAAAGGACGAGAGTGGACCCTCATTGTTTTCAGTTGCACCCACTTGGAATTCTTTCTGAGATGCCATCAAGGAATAGTATTACCATTTCGGAAGCTATGAAGATAAATACATAAAGTGGACCACACTACGGTAGGGAAGGCACCAATATGTGTCAGAGCTCACAAATACTTTCCATACCCCTTGCACCAAGCTAGGTATCAAAGGTATTGAGTGTCATTTGATGCTCAAGTACTGTGGCTATCTACATAACTAGATATAGGAAGAAAGAGTTCCTAGACATTTCCTCACTCAGTTGGGCATATCGATACACTGTAAAGATTGAGCAGAAGTTTAAGCAGAAGAAGCAAGAATTTGGAGCTTCGAATCCAAAGGAAGGAAAAGTCACCCCCAAACCATAGAACAAGGGACCAAGCCAAGGTGGGGCTACCCAGGACAACCCGCCGAAGCCGCAAACAAGGAACAACACCACAAAGATGAAGAAGGACAAGAGAAAACAGTGTGAGTTCCATAAGAACTCCACTCACAATACAAGAAAGTGTCGGGCTAAGCAATCATTGGTGGCTGAGTTGAAGGCTTCCGAATCAAATGCAGGTTCTGACTCTGAATCAGAACCCGATAAGGGGAGTGACAAAGGGAAGAAGATCACTGATGTGGAGCCCAGTGCCACCGTGGCCACTGTTATCACTCCAGGGAACTCTCCTAGGTTGCAGATCAGAGATGCCTAGTAACATATAATCTTTAATATTGTTCATTGAACTACTATTTAGTCTATTGTGGAAATACTGAAAATGAAACTAAAATGAAGTACTGAAAATGAAATTACAACTATTGTTTAGTCTATTGCGAATCAAAACTTAGTGAGAAACTAAAAATGAAATTGCAAGAAAACCAAATGAAAAACTAAGACTGAAAATGAAATTGCAACTAGTCTATTATAAAAACTAAATGAAGTTCTTTGTCACTCTGCTACACAATTTTGGGAGAACAACCTCCTTGTGATAACATTTTGAAAGATTCCATTCTTCATTGTTCTAAGAGAAAATAAATACAAAAATGCAGAAAAAGGCTCATTACATAAGTGAAATATTCCACCACTTAGTTTACGATGAACCATCAACTAGAAGGGCTTTTAGAAACATTCACTTGCAACATGAGTTACTAAACTAATAATAAAATGGCGTTGATCAGTTTAATTCAAAATCTAAAGACTAATGAATAGAAAATGAAATGAATTACTCTACACTACTGAGCTCAACTTCAAGCCACTGATAAGAAACTAGAAAGTAGTGAAACAAAAGAACCATTCTGTGCTGAAATAAAACTATTCTGGGTTAGTAAGAAGATGACAAAAACTAAATTTTGAAAAAAGTTAGAAAATGGTTATAAACATCATGGAAACAATGTTATAAATGGTTATAAACATCATGGAAAAAAACACAGTGAATCTACAATTCAATTATGAAAGACAAAACAAAATAAAATGTAACCTTAACTGGGGTAGGGGCCCTCTACTGCTGCTTAGGGTATATGCACTTAATCAACCCTCCAACAATGCTTTCAGGTATCCATGAAAGACACGGTCTTTATATTAAAACAGAGAATGCATTCTCAAAACTACAGAGTGAAAATATGAACTTAACACATGAGCCAAATCGAAATGGTTTTGCATTCTTCACACAGGTATTTATAGAGAAATTATACAACTTTTTTAAGGAGAAAAATAAGCTACAGCAAAACACGTAGGTAGACAGGTACACTGAATCCTCTTCCTTAGTTTCTAGAGACATAAATCTAAAGTAATGGTTGTTGGATTTAGTTTACACAAGTGGTAGATGAAGCCCGTGGCCTCAGGAAACTGCTTCAGATCCCATCATTAAGAAACGTGTACAGAATAGAGTCATATTTGCCTTAGGCTTCTATGTTTGACTTCCCTTTGACTGGAGTCTTCCTTGTCGATCTTGGCCAAGTAAATAGGTTAGGATCAATGCCCTGATGTTTTCCAAGCTTCCCATGTAGTCATTTTCCCCTCTTGACACCTGGAACCTGCAAAAGTGTGGAAGTAGCTACGAAATAGCCAATTAGTTGCAGAATGTGGCTGCGTTCCGTAGCTAAAAGACAAAAACTTATTCAAACAACAAACATAAAATCATAACATTTAAATCACTGAAATATACTCCTCAAGGCAACATATAATGGTTTTTTATGATAAGAATGCATTTTTCATGGAAAAACAAGGAAAGAAGGATGAGAAAAGTTGCTAAGAGAAGGGAAGTTTTGGATCTCAACATACCCCCACTGCAAGACTATTGCATGTCCCCATGCAATCAAAATTGTGAAAATCCTCCTCCTACTACATTTTTTCTGAGACTTCAGCCAAAACAGCCAACCTCTTCTTGATTTTCTTTGCACCCACTTCCATCCTTGGCTTCCTCATGAGAAATCTGTACTTGAGGTTAATAAGTGCCCTATTTAGCTTCTTATTCTTCCTTTTTAGTTTTTTGTTCTTCTTGTGCAATAAACCCAATTGAATCATAGTGTTATCATGGATAATCTTATCCAACTTGTTTTGTTCTTTTAAGGCTTCATTTTCTTTTGGATGTGCCTATTTAGAACTTCTAGATCATAGATCTCCTATTTAAGGGAGCTAGCTAAAGTTTCTTGTGAGGTGGCAGGTTGCTTGGGATTAGCTAAAATCTCTGGGTCTACTGATGTACTCTTTTCCTCCAATGACTCTATGTGGTCATAAATTTTCTGTTGGATTGGATCAATACCAGGAAAGGTTCTTCTTGGGCTACTCTAAAAAATTTGTGGAGGAGAATTCTGTGGGCTTTGCTCATATGGAATATTGTCAGGGGATCGAGTTAGAGTTTCTCCCTCTAAATCTATAAACTGGGTCTCTTTTAATTTCATTTTATTCACTTTTCCCCTGAGTCTAGAACTCCTCCTCAAGTTTTAGGATCCTATGATCTCTTCCTCTATAACCTATTTCCTCTTTCCTTTCTTTTTATCTTTCTTGACCTGTTCTCTGATTTTGATTAGTCTCTCAGAAAGTAGTTGTTCATCCTCCTTAGGTGATGAAGGTTCCGGAATATCTTTGTGGATTTCCTCAACCCTTTCTTTCATATCTCTCCTCTGCTTTGTCTGCTTTCTAATCTCTATTAATGTCTCATATATTGGCTCTTATTCATCGTTTTTTTGTGCTGAAGTTTTAGTGGTGTTTTGAATGGTGAGATTGGTATTCCTTCTCCTACTTCTTTTTACAGGACTTCCCTTAGGAAATTCTTGAGCATATTAGAAGATGTTTCTTACCAAAAAGTCCTCCCATGTGCCCCCTACACTTCTCAAATGAAACTCAACTAAAATATTTACTAGTCCATGGTGATATAGAGTGGTTTATATTAACTCAACTTTCTTCTAAACATTAGTTGCCATTCTTCTCAGACTATTCAACAGGAAAAAGGGTAGATTGAGGGTTCCATCTTCTGTAAAATTCATTAAAAGTCATATATGATATACATACATAGAACCAAACCTCCCTTTGCATGTAATAAACTTTTGCAAAATTAATAACATGCTACTCCATTTTTTTTTAAGAGCAGAGATTGGAATCCCTTTTCTAAAAACTGAAGTGTCCATACCTAGATTTTTGAGAATGACCTTCCAGGATTCATCATGAAATTATTTGTTCTTAAAAAACCTCTCTCCTAGCCTTGGTAGTCCAGTTGCTTCAGTTGTAAAGGACTTGGTAACTGCAAATTTGATGTCACCTACTTCCATGTCCATTCCATCAAATGACCTAGCAAAGGATTTGGTTATATCTTTATGGTAACCATTGAATTTTTCAATAAAACTCAACCAACCAGTGTTCTGTAACATTCCTTTCAACTACGGATAACCCTCCATGTACTTCGCCCCTATGGGTTCAGTTCTAACAATGAGCCCCACCACCTCTGTTCTCAGCTACTCTTCAAAATTCCCTTCTCTGTCTGAGAAATGGAGTGATTTCGTAAAGAAGATTGTGTATATGAAAATGGAGCAACTGGTATATAGAAACAAAATAACTATGGATATGGAGACGGGATGGCAGAATATATGGAAGCAGGTTGAATGTGAATATAAAATAAAATGACTGTATATATGGAAACAGAGTAGCTATATACGTAAACTGTGTGGAAAACAGAATGACTATAGGCACAAGGTATATGAAAAGAGAGTGATTGTATAAACAAAACAACTATGGAAGTATGATAGAAAAACTTAGTGTAATAAATGAAAAATCAGGGTTTTGCAGAGTCGTATACAGATAGGTCATGTCGTTAATCTAAAAATTAACAGGTGTGGCTATAGAAGTCTGGTTCAAGTATGAGTCATGGAGTTTAAAACAGAGATTAATTATGAAGGCATCATTAGACCATTTGGCATTAAAGATGGAAGGTGTGGCGGAGTAATCGTGGTAGTCAAATCAAATAATGATAAATCAAGGAGACATGTGATCATACAAGTTATACATACTTATGTTTTTGTATTACTTTTTGAAATAAGCTTTTGTTTTTACCTTTGGAACCTTACCTTTCGCTTGCTAATATCTTGATGTTTTCTTCCACATGTGCTTTAGATATGATTGGTCTTCAAAGTTGGTTTCTCTTCAATTACCTGCATGTAAGATTTTATTATGAACTAGCCTCTTTGTGCTTGCACTAATAATCAAACTGTTGCTGCAGAATCAAATTGGTTGCAGAACAGGATTAGATACAGAACAGGAACAACTGAAGAACGTGGAAACATCTGCAGAATGTCAAACAGAGAATAAATTATGGCTTATGAATGAATGGAATGGAAGTAGCTGTATGAGTGAAAATATGACAAGATGATAAATGAAAATGGAGATGAAAGAAATGTTGGAGAAGAAAAATTTATTGGTGGAATATGGAAATGGAGTGAAGTGAAATTTGCAAAAGTAAAATAGAGTGAAATGAAATAAGATAATGAATTTTGCAGAATGCATAATGAGTGACCATTTTTTTAGAAAAGAAATGGAAAATATAGGGTGTTAGAGTATTTTGATTTTCACCGTGTATTTTCTGTATAAGCATGCCAATTAGTGATTGGTTTTTAACCTTATACAATTTAATATTTTTTTATTTTTATTTTTTTTTAGATAGGAAAAACAAATACTAAGTTGGTGGAGAACAAGGATTCTTCTTCACCAACTTCATTTTAGAATTGTTCTGAAAGATCTTGATGAACTCCTCCTTTGAGATTGGTTTTTGATAAATTTTCAATCTATGACCAATCACAAGGAGGGGAGTTTGACTTTCATCTATTGTTTTGATCCTTATTGCTCCATTACTGAGAATTTTTTCAATCTCATATGGCCCAAGCCAATGATTTTGAAACTTCCCTTGAGAATCTTTAAACTTTGAGTCACATAATAGTGTCCAATCTCCCTCTTGAAACTTCTTGTCCTTGATGTATTTGTCATGCCATTTAGCCCTCTGTTGTTGGACTAGACCAATCCTTTGAACAACTTCTTGTCTGATTTCATGAAGTTCATTTAATTGCTCCACTCTATGTCTTTGAGATTCTGATAAATCCATCCCCAACTGCACTGCCATCTTGAAAGTTTTGACTTGGAACTCTATAGGGAATAGGACTTGTTGGCTGTATGACATAGGCTTGGCGCTATGTCATAGGTGTTGTCCTTGATGGGAACTCACTCTGATGATAGATCACAGTTCAGGCTCTCAGAATGAAGGAAAACATATATACGCAAGTTCACCTTGACTAAGCCACGTATACACGTGGGTTAGACGTTCCAAAGATGTGTATGTGTATACATGCACTTTCACACAAGGGAAGCGCGTACATGTGGGAGAACTTATTTTTGGTCCATGGTATTTGAACCTATGGTTTTGGACCATGGTATCTCGTCAAGAGTGTTGATCCCAAGTATTGGGTCCATGGTATTGATTTTTTATGGTTTTGGACCGTCGTATTGAGAAAGGCCTAAGACTATAAAAGAGGAAGGAGATCATTAGGCAAGGACATCATCTGAATTATTGAATATCTGATAAAGTGCTAGAACTAGAATATTGGTGATTGCATTATGGTGCAGATTTGGTTCTTAATGAAGGAGGAACCTGAGCACAAGGAGAAGGATAAGTTCTATTTATGGGGCAAAATCTTAAGGCTTGAATTATAGTATCTTTGTATGATTTTGATCTGTTATATGTGACACACGCTTGATCTATAAATATGATAATCTAGGTTAACTAATGTCTGAATGAAGAGTTAATTATCCTTTATAGATCTATACGCAGGTTCAGTGAAGCGAGGGCGCATATACACGCTGTTTATGTGAGTCAAAGAAGTGTATACGTAGGTTTGTCTTGACACAAAAGTGTATGCACACAAGTTTCTAGTTATTGAAGTAGTATACATCTCTTGATTTATGCTCTAGTTTCTTCTATTTATAGCTGCAGTGTTTTGGGTTCAGAATTGGTGTATGGTTACTATTACTATGTTCTAGGTACAGCTGTCAGAGAGGTATTTATTTGATTTAGTTTTGATTGGTGAAAAGGAGATTGTTTGATGCAGAAATTCTTGATGTTTGATTGATGTTATTCATGGATCCAATCTGAAAATTAATGAAATGTGGTCCCTAGAAGAAAGAGAAGGTTGTATCCTTTTGTAGGTCAGCACCTATGTACTAGCACCTGAACTGGTACAAGAGATAAGGGGGTTGTAGCTCCCTTCTAGGAGAGGCTAGAGAACGAGAGAAGGTTGTAGCCTTCTGTAGGTAGAAGCCTGTGTACTGGTATAAGTCTGCACCAGTACATAAACATTGTAAACAGATGTTTCTAATTAAAAGAAGATAGAGATGAATTGCAGCAGGTGGTTTTCACCCACATTGGGTTTCCACCTTATATCTTGTGTTCTTGTGTGTGGTTGTCTTCTGCTCTGTTTTACTGTTCTTGGTTACTGTTTATTTGCTTCTAATACACAGATTAATGATAAACATCTATAGAATAAATTAAATTATAAGTTTGCATGGTATACGTTGGTTTCCTTATCTGTAGTTGCGTATATACATGGTTTTCTCTAACTGAAGTAGCATATATGATATGGGTGTGAAAAAGAAAATAATTGACTTGATAATACTGATTCACCCCCCCTCTTAGTATTATTTCCAACAATTGGAATCAGAGCAAGTCCTTCAGAAGAAGCTTGATCACTTGAAAGAAGATCTATAATCATGAGCAACTACGAGAGAGAAGCATCGATCAGGCCACCAATTTTTTATGGAACCAACTTCGTCTATTGGAAGGTAAGAATCACTTCCTATCTTCAATCTCTTGGTACAGAAGTCTGGGATATCATAGAGACAGGGTACACATTTCCATCAGCAACTCCTACAGATCCAGCTGGTAAAAAGCAGTATGAAACAAATGCAAAGGTTGTCAATACTCTATTAGGATGTCTATCTCAATCAGAATTCATCAAGGTTATGTAGTATAAAACCGCAAAATAAATATGGGACAAGATCGTTCTAAGCTATGAAGGAGATGAACAGGTAAAACGAGCAAAAATTCAAACCCTCAGAACTCAATGTGAAAATCTCAGAATGCACAATGATGAAAGTGTGGCTAACTATTTCCTTCGTATAGATGAGATTGTTAATTGTATGAAAAACTTGGGTGAAGAAATAAAAGAGGTTGTTGTGGTTGAAAAGGTTCTAAGATATTTTTCCTCTAATTTTGAATCAAAAGTTTCTGCAATAGAAGAAAAATAGAATCTATAGAACCTCACCATGTCACAGCTGAACGGAATTCTAACTGCTTACAAAATGAGGAAAGGAGGACCATCATACAGGAGAGAAGCTGCATTCAAGGCTTCAGGCAAAGGAGATTACTATGAGTCAGGACATATGTCAGAAGCAGAGGAAGAATCAAATTTTGTCAAGAACCTTCAACGGGGTGTTGGAAGATTCAGAGGTAAGTTACCTTTCAAATGCTTTGCTTGTGGAAGAGTCGGTCACTATGCTACCAAGTGTCCTCATAAAGATAAGCTTGACAAAGGTAAGGAACCAGTTAGATGGAACAGAAAACAAAATTTAAATAAGAAAAGCTATTACACTCATGAAGACAGTGATGGACTTTCAAATAGTGATGAAGATGAACAAGGAAATAATAATTATAGACTTTTAATGGCTTTTGAATATGATGATTTCTTGGATGCTATAGATGAAGAAGGTATTTATGAAGAGATTTCTAGACACAAAATTTGTTTAGAAGAGAATAATGTGATTATAGATACTTTACAATTCCAACTTGCTGAAAAGGAAAAACATCATGAAAAGTTAGAATGTGAAATTGTGGGACTTAGAAAAGAGATTGAGAAAACAAAAGCAATTAATCTTAGATTTGTTAAAGGATCTGAAACTTTAGATGAGATTATCAAAGTGGAGCGTCCTCCACTAATCAAGACAGGTCTGGGATATAATGAAGAAGCATCTCAAGCGCAGAAGCCATCCGCCTCCAAAAGTTATCTTGATGCAGCAAGGAGAAGTGAGCAAGTTGACAATCGACAACAAAGGCACAATGTTACTCATCAGGTAAATCAGGGACCTTTTACTTCAAGAATGAACAGAGATCACCAAGTAAATTAGGGGCAATCGACTTTAAGGATAAACAGAAGCTACAACAGACCACAGGTAAATCATTCTCAGTTTTCTTCAAAAATGGATGTCAATGAAAACTACAATCATTTGGTCTACAGGGTTGATAATCGCAGGAATTTCTTCAATGGCCAATGTTTCTCTTGTCATAACTTTGGACAAAAAGCAACTTAGTGTGTTTCCTACAAAACTATCATGACTAGAGAAGCTCAAAAACAGAGGAGTATGATTGGAATCATGAAAAGGACCTACAATAACTTTTCTACTCTTGAAAATGAAATAGAATGTTCTATTTGTAACAATTTCGGTCATGAAGATTCTGAATGCAGGATCAGGTTTCGGCAGACTACTCAGAAGGAGCAAACCTCAAGTGTCAAAACATGGAGAATGAAAGAACCACAACGAGAAAGATGTGGTATAGCCTTATATACGGAAGGGAAGGAGAATCAATGGTACATCAACAGTGGATGTTCGAAACATATGATGGGTGATAAAGAAAAACTTTAGTCATATAGTGCCTTGGAGAAGGAGAAGAAGGTCTCATTTGGAAATGACACCCCTCCACTCATAAAAGGTAAAGGTTCTGTCCAGTTGAAAGAAAAGGTCAAAGCTAGAAATATTATGTATGTTGATGGCTTAAAGCATAACCTATTGAGTGTCAGTCAGATGTGTGATCAAGGAACTAAGGTAATATTTCGATCAAATGGATGTAGTGTTCATGATCTTGATACAGGAAAAACAGTGATCAAAGGCATAAGAACTCCAAATAATTTGTACATATTCAAAGAAGGACAACATCAATGCTATCTAAGCAAGAATGATGAACAATGGCTATGGCATTGGAGATTGGGACATCTAAGCTTCTCACAAATAAGGAAATCATGCAAATACTAGGCAGTTCATGGTCTTCCAGACATCAGAATTCTAGACAATACAATATGCAAATCATGTCAGTTTGGTAAGCAAACCAGAATTAACTTCCCTGAGAAGGAAGGATCAGCTAGCAGGGCACTTGAACTTGTCCATACTGATGTATGGGGTCCATCTAGGAAAAGGTCACCTCGGGGAGAAGAATACTTTATATTATTCATTGACGATTTTTACAGGATGTGTTGGGTAGGACTTATGAAGCACAAAGACGAAGCCTTCAAAAAATTCAAATCTTTCAAAGCCTTGGTTGAAAATGAATCAGATCACAAAATTAAATGCCTCAGGTTTGATAAAGGTGGGGAGTTTACCTCAAACGAATTTTTCGATTTTTGTGAAGAACATGGAATAAGAAGGGAATTCTCTACTGCAAGGACTCCTCAGCAAAATGGAGTAGTGGAAAGGATGAACATAACCGTTCAACAAATGGCTTGTGCTACGATGGATGAGTCTGGAACTCCCGCAACTTTCTGGGGTGAAAGTGCATTTGCTGCAATTGTTATTCTCAACAAGACAAATTTCCTGGTGAACAGCACTCAAACTCCTCATGAGCTCTGGTATCGTAAGACTCCTACGGTAAAACATTTCAAAAATTTTGGAAGCAAATGCGATATTAAAAATAATGATGAAAATCATGGCAAGTTTGAACCTAGAGCAGATGAATGCATTCTCCTTGGTTATTCTTCCCACAGCAAAGCATATAAATGTTACAATAAAAAACTTGGAAGAATTGCTGACAGCGTTAATGTAGTGATTGATGAAGAAGGAAACATTCCTAGGCAAGTAAATTCCGAAGAGTTCGAAGATGATGAGGACTATCCTTCAACATCAAATCAGACTTATGATGAAGAAGAAGCTCAAGAGGCACCAAAGGAACAGATAAGGAAAGAAGAGAAGACTCCATCCAGATACGTTCAAAAGAATCATCTAGAAACTCAAATTCTGGGGCTGAAAGAGGCAGGTATAAAAACAAGAAGAACAATTGTAGAAGCCTCAAGCTATTTGGCATTTCCCTCCACTGAACCACAAAATGTAAAAGAGGCATGCAAAGATGAATGCTGGGTCAAGGCAATGGATGAAGAACTTGAGCAGATCGAAAAGAATAACACTTGGGAGTTGGTTCCTAGACCAAAAGATAAGAATGTCATAGGGACAAAATGGATCTTCAAAAACAAGTTTAATGAAAATGGGGAAGTGATTAGAAACAAGGCCAAACTTGTTTGTAAAGGGTATGCTCAACAAGAGGGAATAGACTTTGAAGAAACTTTTGCTCTCGTTGCTAGACTTGAAGCCATCAAAATGTTCCTTGCTCTCTGTAGCTTTCAGAAGTTCAAAGTATTTCAAATGGACGTGAAATCAGCCTTTCTGAATGGAGACTTAGAAGAAGAAGTGTACATTGAGCAACCAGATGGTTTCAACCTTGGGAATGATCCAAATCTTGTATGCATACTAAAAAAAGGCTCTCTATGGTCTTAAACAGGCTCCAAGGGCTTCAAAACCTATCTGTTGATGCATCATCATGCTGTTGAAACCTATTTGTTTCAGAGAAAAATGGTTGTACGTGAGTTTCATGAGGTGGATCCGCATACATACATCGATTTATGCAGATACAGTCGCGTATATGGTGGTTTGAAGGAAATCAGTGGGGACAGACTCTGGTTGAAGAGAGTCTGATATGAGTCTGACAGAGACCATTTGGTACAGGTTCAGGGGGAGCAGATAAACTTCTAATAATGCATTGTTGGCATTTCCTTAGAAGCTCTTGGTTCGAGTACACAAGCTGTTTTGGGTTCAAGTGGATCAGCTGCAGAAAGGAGGAGAACATGGTTGTTGATCTAAATAGTGATTGACATATGTTACTGATAATAGATATTGTTGACTTTCATAGTCTTGCTCTAGATATTTCGTCTCTATGTCATGTATATCTTCTTTTATCAAGGTCATTTAACGACCTATTTTGGTTTCCCCACTATGCTTGGGATGAATGATGTAATGTATTTGACTGCCATATGTAAATTTTTGATGTATCCCCAGTTGGTTGGGTGGATTATCCCCACTTGGTTGGGCGATGGATGTATGTATAGAGTCTTTTGATGATAGGAAGGCTTGTTATGATGTATAAGTCATGGTTCTTCTTGAAGAACATCTTTTTGCAGATCTTGCCTACAGTCAGGGGGAGCATGGTCAGCACAACAGAGTAGAGATTTCAGCGTTTACTCAGGGGGAGCATAACCCTTTTCCCTTGATGAAAAAGGCGGAGAATGACTTTGAGGATTTTGGGGTTGCCATCAAGTCCAAAGGGGGAGATTGTTGGTGTTGGCATTATGAGACAAGTGTTGCCCTTGATGGAAAATCACACAGATGACAGATCATAGTGCAGTAGGTCAGCAGCAAGGATTTCATGATCAGACTACAAGAATGAAGAGAAAATATATATATACGCAGGTTCATCATGATCGAGCCACATATACACGTGGTTTATATGTTACAAAAGTGCGTATGCGTATATACGCACTTTCACGCAAGAAAAAGTGCGTACATGTTGGAGAACTTACTTTTGGTCCATGGTATTCAGTCCTTGGTAATTGAACCTATGGTTTTGGGCCTTGGTATCTCGTCAGAAGTGTTGATCCCAAGTATTGGGTCCATGGTATTGTTTTGTTATGGTTTGGACCATGGTATTAAGCAAGGCTTGAGACTATAAAAGGAGAAGAAGATCATTAGGGAAAGGTATTGAAAAAGTCTTGAATATCTGATGAAGGATGAGATCAAGTATGCAGGTTATGGGTTGATGATGGCGTGCTAAGAAGGGATCTCACCGGTTGATGGAGAACAAGATCTAAGGATAGATCGGGATCAAATGGTTTGAAATGAACTATCTTTATATGATTGATTATGTTTATTCTAGATCTATATACTAATGCATGTAATGATCTGAATGGGGTATAACTTAAGTTTGAAATCGTTGCAAGTCATGATTGAATATTTATAGATCTGTACGCAGGTTGGCTTTGGTGTAAGTGCGTATGTACACAGGTTTGGTTCATTGTAGTAGCGTATACCATTTGAGCTATGATGTTTGAAGTTACAGGTGGTTTTGGTTGTTGATGAGTTATGATGATAGTTTAAAGGTGTCAGTATTCTGCATATCCTGTTTGGTTGATTGTGTTTAGCTTCAGTATTGATGGATGAGAACTAATATTGGATCAGGATCATAATGACTCATATTTATGTGATCTCATGGACTAGATCTGGGTGCTAACACAGATATTATTCTTGTATATGTAATAATCTGGATATTTCTGAAGACAGGAAGTGCATCAAGTTATAAGTAAGCAATTGATGACATATACACTGGTTCACCTAGGTGAAGTAGCGTATACATGTTGGTTCAGCACTTCCAAGTAACATATGCACTCTGATGCATGATTTTGAGGATACAGTTGGTTCTGAATATTGTTGTAGAGTTCAGTGTTTTTCTCTATGTTTTGATGACTGAGTTGTTGATAGGGTTTCAGTGTTTCAGTAATTGATGATGCTAATATTGATTGTTTTGTGCTTCAATGATATTTATGGGTCTAGTATGAAAATTTGATGAAACATGGCCTTCAGATTATGGTGTTGTACTTCAGGAGTATCCAATCTGAAAATGTATGAAATGTGGTCCCTGGAGGATGAAAGGAGATTGTAGGCTAGCGCCTACGTACTAGTACATCAGCTAGTACAAGAGAAAAGGGGGTGTTAGCTCCCTTCCAGTAGCAGCTAGAGAATGAGTGAAGATTAAAGCATTCAGTAGGAAGGCACCTACGTACTAGTAAATGGATCATCTAGTACAAGAGCTAAGGGGGTTGTAGCTCCCATCCAGGAGAGTCTGGAGAATGAGAGAAGGTTGTAGCCTTCTGTAGGTAGAAGCCTACGTAATGGTATAAGACTGCACCAGTACAAAACTATTGTAAAATGAAGTTTCTTATTAAAATAAGATAGAGACGACTTGCAGCAGGTGGTTTTCACCCACATTGGGTTTCCACCTTATATCGTGGTGTTCATGTGTGCTTCTTGTGTGTGATGATCTGTTCTGTTTTAGTGCACCTGCTTACTGCTTATATGCTTAATGATGGTCTGATGCACTAACTAAAGATCAACATTTAATGGATTAACTGAATCATAAGTATTCTGCATATATGCTAGTTTCATTCGACACAGTCGTGTATACACACAGGTTCCATTAACTGAAGTAGTGTATAGGTATATAAGTATGGAAATGAAAAAGTTTTATTGATTTGATAATACTGATTCACCCCCCCCCCCCTCAATATTATTTCCAACAATTGGAATTAGAGCAGGTCCTTCGGTAGAAGCTTGATTGCTTGAAGGAGATCCGTGGAACTATGGGAAAGAAGCTTAAGAAGAAAGCACCTAAGAAGAAGAAGGCATCTCAGAACAACTATGATTGTGGGTGTATTGATTGGGGAATATGTGGAAGGGGCACATCAGATTCAGAATCAATTCAGAATGAAGATGAACAAGATCTATCAGGTATGATGTTGAAAATAATACTAAGAGGGGGGGTGAATCAGTATTATCAAGTTCTTTTAACAAATCTTCCTTATTTACACTTTGAATTATTTTTGCATATCAGTACCATAAAATAATAGCATGAACAAGAAAAACAATAGTCACACCAAAGAACACCAGATATAAGGTGGAAACCCAATGTGGGTGAAAACCACCTACTCCAATATGTCTCTATCTTCTTTCAAATTAGAAACTCCTTTTACAATGATTTTGTACTGGTGCAGTCCTTTACCAATAAACAGGCTACAACCTGCAGAGAGCTACAACTCTCTCTCGTTTTCCAGTCTCTCCTGGAAGCGAGTTACAACCCCCTACTTCTTTTCTTACAAGGACCACTTTTCATAAATTTTCAAACTGGATCCATAAACATCAATTGATCATCAAGTACATGTAAATTACACAGTCAACTGTAGTAACCAGATCAGCAATAATAGAACTAAACCCAGAACACCTTATCATCAGAAAAATTCAGTCAACAGAAGATCTTAAGACAGATACACAATTTTTCTTTCTCTGGCCTGCGTTGCTACGCACTCCACCTTCTGCTTCCCTGCATATACCCGCAGAGAGCCTTCTGTTGCACTGCGTGCCCACGCACTGCTTCTTCAATCGCGCTACGTACTGTTACAGTAGGTACGCACCCAGAGACACTATCGCACCGCGTACTGTTACTGTAGCCACGCACTCATAGACACTATCGCGCCGCGTAACTTTACTGTGCGTACGCACCTAAACCTCTGTCGCGCTGCGTACCCACACAGTTCTCCTTCTTCTGCTCTGCGTACCCACACAGCTCTCCTGTTTCTCCTCTGCGTACCCACGCACTTGCACCGTTAATCACCTACGTACTTCTAATTAGGGCTGAATTGGCAGTTCACCAGTGTGCCATAGTTAGTTAGATGCCCAGATCTGATCATGCACTCGAGAGATCACCCTTCTCAGATTCGCTTTCAACTTCACTTTCATATAGATCAAGCTTTTAACCCAATATTTCAGATCTTAAGATATTCAATTTGCAAAAGATACATAGCCAAATGATCTCCTTTGCTTTATATAGGCAAGCTCCTCCTAAAATCATGGATCAATACTATAGATAACCAATACAAGGGGCCCAAAAACATGGGGCTCAATAATATAAAACAATACCACGGGCCAAAACCGTAGAATCAAGAGCGGCGGGCTAAATACCATGGGCCAAACATAGGAAATCCCACGTGAACGCGCTTCTCTACCTTGAAGTAAGTGAAACTAGGGGTACGCACCCTCTGAACGGGTGACCTGCGTGGGTGGCCGCAGTTCCTTCACGGTGTACCTGCGTGTATGCATCTTCTGAACTATTCTCCTGCGTACTTCTTAATTTTCAACATTTTGAGAGCCTGATCAGAGCATTGCCACTTGAGGGTGTTGCCATCAAGTACAACATCTGTAACATAGAGCCATACCAGAATCATAATGCCAACAATCTCCCCCTTTGGACTTGATGGCAACCTCAAAATCTTCAGCTTCATTCTCCCCCTTTGACATCAAGGGCAAAGGGTTCTACTCCCCCTAAGAACATGCTCCCCCTGAATATGAACCAGATCTGCAAAGAAGAACCATAATCCACCAAAAACCATAAATGACCATGAAAGAGATAGAGACATATTGCAGCTATAATCAGACCAGCATCCATGATCTCCTTCTGTACATCCTCCATAATGCCAACAATGCATTATATGCTCCCCCTGAACCTGTGCCATTCAATCTTCAACCAATCCGCACCCCTGCACATGTACGCATATACCCCAGATGAACCATGCGTACAACCATCAATCAGAAGAGTTTCAACAATAAGATGATGCATCAACAACCCCTAGCTTTTGCCTGAGGTATTCAAAAGTCTCCCTGGGCAATTGTTTGGTGAGTATATCAGCAACTTGTTCCTTAGAAGGAACATACTCCAATTTGACCTTCTGTTCAAGCACTTGTTCCCGGAGAAAATGATACTTGATTGGTATGTGCTTGGTTTTTGAATGCAAGATAGGATTCTTTGACATGCTGATTGCACTTGTGTTATCACATAAGATGGGGATAGGTGGTGTACAAGTGATTTGAAAATCTTGAAAAGTTTGCATCATTCAAAGGAGTTGAGTGCAGCAAGATGCAGCAGCAACATATTCCGCTTCGGCTGTAGACAAAGCAATCGAACTCTGTTTCTTACTGAACCAAGATACTAGTCTAGAACCCATAAAGAACGCACCACCACTTGTGCTTTTCCTGTCATCCACGCTTCCGGCCCAATCTGCATCTGTATAAGCATGAAGTGTGTGATCTGTATCTCTAAGATACCATAAGCCATAATTTTGAGTCCCTTGAAGATATTTGAAAATTCTCTTCACTACCTGAAGATGAGTCTCCTTCGGATTTGCCTGAAATCTTCCAACTATTCCAACTGCATGCATGATGTCCGGTCGGGTACCTGTCAGATAAAGTGAACTTCCAATCATAGATCTGTAGGTTGGTTGATGCATTGCTGCAGATTCATCGTTTGCACTGAGGCTACATCCTGTGACCATGGGTGTACATACTGGTTTTGCATCTTCCATGCCATATTTCTTCAAAATCTGTTTGAGATACTTGGTTTGAGACAAAAAGATCCCTCCTTCTTTTTGTTGGATTTGCAAACCAAGAAAATATGTCAGTTCTCCCAGCAAGGACATTTCGAATTCTTTCTGCATCACCAAGGCAAAGCTTTGACTCAAAGCTTCTTCATTGCTGCCAAAGATAATGTCATCTACATACACAACAAGTATTAGCAATTTGTCATTTTCAACTTTTATATAAAGATTGGTATTTGCTGATCCTTTTGAAAAACCTTGTTCATGAAGATATTTGTCCAAACGATAGTACCAGGCCCTTGGAGCTTGTTTGAGACCATAGAGAGCCTTTTTTAATCTGCATACAAGATTTGGATCATTTCCATGAATGAACCCATCTGGCTGCTCAATGTATACTTCTTCTTCCAAGTCTCCATTCAGAAAGGCTGATTTCACGTCCATTTGAAATACTTTAAAGTTTTGAAAGCTTGAGAGAGAAAGGAACATTCGGATGGCCTCAAGTCTTGCAACAGGAGCAAAGGTTTCTTCAAAATCTATTCCTTCTTGCTGCGCATACCCTTTACAAACAAGTCTGGCCTTGTTTCTAATTACTTCTCCATTTTCATTCAGTTTATTTTTGAAGACCCATTTTGTCCCTATAACATTCTTATCTTTTGGTCTAGGAACCAACTCCCAAGTGTTATTCTTTTCGATCTGCTCAAGTTCTTCATCCATTTGCATGCCTCTTTCACATTTTGTGGTTCAGTGGAAGAGAGTAATGCCAAATAGCTTGAAGCTTCTGCAATTATTCTTCTTGTTTGTACACCCGCTTCTTTCTGCCCCACAATCTGAGATTCTGGATGATTCTTCTGAACATATCTGGATGGAGTCTTCTCTTCTATTCTTGTCTGCTCCTCTGGTTCTTCTTGAGGTTCTTCTTCTTCATCATTTTGTCTTTGAGGGTAGCCTTCATCTTCTTCGATGTCTTCATGATGTACTTGCTTAGGAATGTATCCCTTCTCATCAACCACTACATCAATGCTGTCAACAATTCTGCCAAGTCTTTTAGTGTAGCACTTGTATGCTTCGCTATGTGGAGAATAACCAAGAAGAATGCCTTCATCTGCTCTAGGTTCACGTTTGCCAAGTTGCTTATCAGTATTCTTAATATAACATTTGCTCCCAAAGATTTTGAAGTGCTTTACCGAAGGAGTCTCACCACACCAGAGCTCATGAGGGGTTTGAGCGCTGTTCACCCGGACATTTGTTTTGTTGAGAATAACAACCGCAGCATGTGCAGCTTCACCCCAGAAAGTTGCGGGAGTTCCTGACTCATCAAGCATAGCACGAGCCATTTGTTGGACTGTTCTGTTCATTCTTTCCACAACTCCATTTTGCTGAGGAGTTCTAGCTGTAGAGAATTCTCTTCTTATCCCATGTTCTTCACAGAAATCGAAAAATTCATTTGAGGTAAACTCCCCACCTCTGTCAGATTTGAGGCACTTAATTTTGTGTCCTGATTCATTTTCAACCAAGGCTTTGAAGGATTTGAATTTTTCGAATACTTCATCTTTGTGCTTCATAAGTCCTAACCATACAATCCTGGAGAAATCGTCAATGAATAATATCAAGTATTCTTCTCCTCGAGGGGTCCTTTTCCTGAATGGACCACATGTATCTGTATGTACTAGCTCAAGAGGCATGTTAGCTGACCCTTCCTTCTCCAGAAAGGTAGTTCTGGTTTGCTTTCCAAACTGACATGATTTGCATATGGTGTTGTCTGGAACTTTGATATCTGGAAGACAACGAACTGCCTGATATTTTCATGCTTTCCTTATTTGTGAAAAGATTAGATGCCCCAACCTCCAGTGCCATAACCAGTGCTCATCATCCTTGCTCAGATAGCATTGTTTTTGTCCTTCTTCAAATATGTATAGATTGTTTGGAGTTCTTTTACCTTTGATCACTGTTTTACATGTATCAAGATCACGAACAAGACATACATTTGATCTGAATATCACCTCGGTTCTTCGATCACACATCTGGCTGACACTTAGTAGATTATGCTTCAATCCATCAACATACAGAACATTTCCAGCTTTGACCTTTTCTTTTAACTGAGCAGTGCCTTTTCCTTTTATAGTTGCAGGAGTATCATTTCCAAAAGAAACTTTCTTTCCTTTTTCTAGAGCAGAATATGATTCAAGTTTTTCTTTATCACCTGTCATATGCTTCGAACATCCACTGTCAATGTACCATAGATTTTCCTATCCCTCTGCATAAAATGCTATCCCACATCTTTCTGTTTGTGGTTCCTTTATTCTCCATGTTTTGGTGCTTGAGGCTTGTTCCTTTGTTTGCTGAAACCTGCTCCTGCATTCAGAATCTTCATGACCAAAATTATTGCAAATAGAACATTCAACTTCATTTTCAAGAACCGAAAAGTTGTTATAGGTCCTTTTTGTAATCCCGGTCATACTTCTTTGTTTTTGAGCTTCTCTAGTCATGATCGTTTTATATGCAACACATTGAGTTGCTTTGTGACCAAAATTATGGCAAGAAAAGCATTGTCCATTGAAGAAACTTCTGCGGTTATCAAATCTTTCGGCCAAACGATTGTAATTTCTATTGTCATTCATTCTTGAAGCAAATTGAGAGGATTTTACCTGTGGCTGGTTGTAGCTTTTGTTCATCCTTAAGATGGATTGCCCCTGATTTGCCTGATAGTCTTTGTTTGTAATTGGTCCCTGCTTTACTTGGTGATCTCCATTGTGCTTTTGCTCATTCCTTCTTGCTGCATCAAGATAACTCTTTGAGGTGGATGCTTGAGAAGTTTCTCCATTATAGCCCAGACCTGTCTTGTTTAGAGGAGAACGCTGTACATTGATGATCTCATCCAGAGTTTCAGATCCTTTGACAAACTTAAGATTAATAGCTTTTGTTTTCTCAATCTCTTTTCTAAGACCAACAATTTCATCTTCTAATTTTTCAAGATGTTTTTCCTTTTCATCAATTTGAAATTGTAGAGTATCAATGATCATATTCTTTTCTTCTATACTTCTCTTGAGTCTAATAATTTCTTCATAAAGGCTATCCACATTTATAGCATCCATATAATCATCATCTTCAAATGCCATTAACAGTTTATAGTCATTACCTCGTTCATCTTCATCACTATTTGATAGACCATCACTATCTTTATGAGTGTAGTAGCTTTTCTTATTTGCATTCTGTTTCTTGTTCCATCTAGCAGGTTCCTTTCCTTTATCCTTATAAGGACATTTTGCAGCATAATGACCTACTCTTCCACAAGCAAAGCATTTAAAAGGTAACTTACCTCTGAACCTTCCAGAACCACTTTGAAGATTTCTGACAAAATTTGATTCTTCTTCCTCTTCTTCTAGCACGTGACTTGCTTCATAATAATCTCCTTTGCCTGAAGCCTTGAAAGCAACTTCTCTTCTGTCTGATGGACCTCCCTTTCTCATTTCATAAGGAGTTAGAATTCCATGTAGCTGAGACATAGTAAGAATTCATAGATTTTCCTTTTCTTCTATTGCAGACACCTTAAATTCAAACTTGGGGGACAATGGTCTTAGAAATTTTTCAACCACAATAGCCTCTTTTATTTCTTCACCCAAGTTTTTCATGCAATTAACAATCTCATCTACCCGAAGAAAATAGTTAGCCACAATTTCATCATTATACATCCTGAGATTCTCATACTGAATCCTGAGGGTTTGAAGTTTAGCACACTTTACCTATTCATCTCCTTCGTAGCTCAAGACAATCTTGTCCCATATTTCTTTTGCGGATTTATATTGCATAACCTTTACGAATTCTGTTTGAGATAAGCATCCCAGCAAAGTATTGACTGCTTTAGCATTTGTTTCATATTTCTTCCTTTCGGCCGTATCTGTAGGAGTAGCTGAAGGAAAAGTGTAGCCTGTATCTATGATATCCCAAACTTCTATACCTAGAGATTGAAGATAGGCAATAACTCTTACCTTCCAATAATTGAAGTTTGTCCCATCAAAAATTGGTGGCCTGATTGATGCTTCCCTCTTGTAGTTGCTCATGATGAATGATCTTCCTTCAAGCGATCAAGCTTCTCCGAAGGACCTGCTCTGATACCAATTGTTGAAAATAATACTGAGAGGGGGGGTGAATCAGTATTATCAAGTTCTTTTAACAAATCTTCCTTATTTACACTTTGAATTATTTTTGCATATCAGTACCATAAAATAATAGCATGAACAACAAAAACAATAGTCACACCAAAGAACACCAGATATAAGGTGGAAACCCAATGTGGGTGAAAAGCACCTGCTGCAATATGTCTCTATCTTCTTTCAAATTAGAAACTCCTTTTACAATGATTTTGTACTGGTGCAGTCCTTTACCAGTACACAGGTTGCAACCTGCAGAGAGCTTCAACTCTCTCTCGTTTTCCAGTCTCTCCTGGAAGGGAGCTACAACCCCCTACTTCTTTTCTTACAAGGAACACTTTTCATAAATTTTCAAACTGGATCCATAAACATCAATTGATCATCAATTACATGTAAATTACACAATCAACTATAGTAACCAGATCAACAATAACATAACTAAACCCAGAACACCTTATCATCAGAAAAATTCAGTCAACAGAAGATCTTAAGACAGATACGCAGTTTTTCTTTCTCTGGCCTGCGTTGCTACAAACTCCACCTTCTGCTTCCCTGCGTATACCCACAGAGAGCTTTCTGCTGCACCGCGTGCCCACGCACTGCTTCTTCAATCGCGTTGCATACTGTTACAGTAGGTACGCACCCAGAGACATTATCACACCGCGTACTGTTACTGTAGCCACGCACTCATAAACACTATCGCGCCGCGTACCTTTACTGTGCGTACGCACCTAAACCTCTGTCACGCTGTGTACCCACGTAGTTCTCCTTCTTCTGCTCTGCATACCCACGCAGCTCTCCTGTTTCTCCTCTGCGTACCCACGCACTTGCACCGTTAATCACCCGCATACTTCTGATTAGGGCCGAATTGGCAGTTCACCAGTGTGCCATAGTTAGTCAGATGCCCAAATCTGATCATGCACTCGAGAGATCACCCTTCTCAGATTCGCTTTCAGCTTCACTTTCATATAGATCAAGCTTTTAACCCAATATTTCAGATCTTAAGATATTCAATTTGCAAAAGATACATAGCCAAATGATCTCCTTTGCTTTATATAGGCAAGCTCCTCCTAAAATCATGGATCATACCATAGATAACCAATACAAGGGGCCCAAAAACATGGGGCTCAATAATATAAAATAATACCACAGGCCAAAACCATAGAATCAAGAGCGGCGGGCTAAATACCACGGGCCAAACATAGGAAATCCCACGTGAACGCGCTTCTCTATCTTGAAGTAAGTGAAACTAGGGGTACGCACCCTCTGAAAGGATGACCTGCGTGGGTGGCTGCAGTTCCTTCACGGTGTACCTGCGTGTACGCATCTTCTGAACTATTCTCTTGCGTACTTCTTAATTTTCAACATTTTGAGAGCCTGATCAGAGCATTGCCACTTGAGGGTGTTGCCATCAAGTACAACATCTGTAACATAGAGTCATACCAGAATCATAATGCCAACATATGAATTTGTTATCCTCTAGTGATACATCTATTTATCCTCTTAAAGATCATGAATGTGATAGCGAAACAACTGAATTTTCACTTATGGGTGAGCAATAAAGATATCAAATAGGGGCAAAATTTAAAAGGCCTACAGACGAAATTAGAGATCAACAAGATCTATTGAACAAAAGGGAATGTGCTTTCAAAGAAGAAGCTACCAAACTAAAATCTCAACTAGAGGACGGAAACAAGGTAAGGAAGTTATTCAAGGACAAATATCAAAAGTTAGAGGATGAAGTAACATCACTAAGAGATGAAGTCAATGAGAAAAGCACAACAATAAAGAAACTCAGAGATAGATCCAGTTACTATGAAAGTCTTGAAGATACAATCCTCTTGCTAAAGGAAGATCTTGAAGAATCAAAGAAGCAGAATAACAAACTTCTCCAAGCACATGAAAAACAAGAAAATGAAGTTCTCAATCTAAGACATCAGTTGGAAGAAGGAAGAAAAGCTGAAGAAAACATGAAGAAGTGGTATCTTGAAAAGGAAGAGCAACATCAGGTTGAGGTAAATATCCTAAATGATAAATTAGAAGAAAAGGATAAGCTCTTACGATTTCAAGATAGTACTAAGATTTTGGATGATATTCTTAGTAGTCAAAGGTCTCCTACTATCAAAACGGGTCTTGGTTTTCATGAATCTATTGAGGGTGAATCTCATTCACAAAGTAAGACAAGAAACTCTAATGCAAAATTTGAAATGCTCAACAAAGAGATGAAAGGTCAACCCCATCAACAGCCAAGGAAAGAAATTCTTCAAAGAAAATCTTTTACTCCTCCGATGAATAATGTTGAATCTTATGTATATCATAATCTTGGACATGTTGCAGCCAGACGCAGAAGTAGAATGGGTCAAGACCACCACACAGAAAGATCATCACGTTCCAAGTACTTTAATGGATATTGTTTTTCTTGCAATATGTTTGGTCACAAAGCTTTTGATTGCTACAGAAGGAATATGAAACATGTAAGATGCTATGCATGTAACAATCTTGGACATAGAGAAAAGGAATGTAGGAACAAAGTACAGGGACCATACCAAAAGGAGAAAACATCATCATGCTTGAAGATATGGAAGAAGAAGGAAGTACAGTCAAAAAGATGTGGCACAGCACAATATACTCAGACATAGCACAGCACAGACATAACAGACTCAGGGGGAGCTGAAAGTGTAAAACTTCTATGTCCTAAATCGCATACGCAAGTTTCATAAAGGGAAGTCGCGTATATACATGAGTTAGACACTGCACAGTCACGTATATGTCAGTCTGAGGAAAAGAAGTGGGGACGGGCTCAGAAAAAGGGTCTGATATGATTCAGTCCATTATTTGTTCTATTGGTTAATAGTTGCAGTCTGCTGAGGATGTGTGGAAATGTCTTGATACTTCTAAGATGTTTAGAAGTGTTTTGATCCTAACTTGATGATGATGATGTCTTGATGCTTATTGTTGATATATGCATGATCAGATCTAACAGTAAATAGATGGCACAAGTTCATTGGGAGTTTTATGTTTTTGAATAATGAATTGTTGGCGTTATGGCTAGTAGTCCTTGGTGATATGGCTAAATGATATATCATGCTATGATATGGTTATAAGTTATCCATGACAAATCTCATATGATTCTTGGGGTTACATAGTTGGTGTTCAGATCAAATTTATGGTTGATTCTCCGATGATGCCTATATGATATATCTTGTGGTTACATAGTTGATGTTCAGATCATACTTATGGATTGATTCTCAGATGGCACATATATGATGCTTACATGATGATCTTCATAAGGATAAGGAGAATTACAAAGCTTGAATACACAACTTCAGTATGAGTCCCTCATATGTTGTTGTTGTCATATGCATAAAGCTCATATAATACATTTATAATGCAGGATTCCTATAGTTCTTGGTGCTCATTTGGATGAGGATTGTTGATGTTGATGATAGTGCTGGATACATGAATGATTACTCAAAGTTGCATTGTTGGAGACATGATGATGATGAGTTCTACCTATATGATGATAGGTTGATACTTACATATGTTGATTAATGTAGATATTCCCAAGTGATGATACATGGATGATCTTGTTGATAAGATGGCTATGGTGTTTTACACATATGATATAATGTGAATGATTTTACGATGATGAGTTAATATCTATATGCAGACATACCTTGTCATAGGACATTTACAGGTTTCTGACCTGGAAATGGTTGTACGTGAGTTTCATGAGGAGTATCCGCGTATATATGCCTTTTTCTTTGGATACAATCGCATATATGTTGGTTGAAGGAAATCAGTGTGCCAAACTCAGGGTGAGAAGAGTCAAATTTGGTCTTGACAGGGACCATCTGGCACAGCTTCAGGGGGAGCAGATTAACTTCTAATAATTCATTGTTGGCATTACCTTAGAATCTCTTGGTTCGTGTACACAAGATGTTTTGGTTTCAGGTAGATCAGGTGCAGAAGGAGAACAGAAGGAGATCATGGTTGCTGATTTGAAAAGTGTTTGATAGATGCTGCTGATACTAGTCATTGGTGACTTTCATAAGTATTGATATTGATATTTGGTATCTATGTCATGTGTTTCTTTTATTATCAAGGTCATGTAACGACCTATGTTGGTTTCCCCACTATGCCTGGGATGGATGATGTAATGTTCTTATTTTATCATGTGTAAAATTTTCATGTATCCCCACTTGGTTGGGTGGATGAGTCAATATTTGTATATTCCCACTAGGATGGGAGATGGATGTATGTATGAGCCCTTGGTGATAGGAAGGTAATTGATGATAGAGTCATGTTCTTCTTGTAGAACATCCTTTTGCAGATCTTGCTTACAGTCAGGGGGAGCATGAACAACACTCTTCAGCAGAACATAGACTTCAGCATGTACTCAGAGGGAGCAGGGACATATTGATACACCTTGGCATATACAAAAGGGGGGATCATTCAGAGATTTCAGCAGGTACTCAGGGGGAGTATGGACAATAGAATGTTTATCAACGAAAGAGAATATCTTGGTCCGCCCTTTGCCCTTGATGTCAAAGCGGGAGAGTGATTTGGTGTTGTTGCCATCAAGTCCAAAGGGAAAGATTGTTGGCACTATGATGCATGTGATGTACTTGATGGAAACCTACTCATAGAAGAACACCTCACTTATCTATAACTAGATGAATCCTTATTAGAGATATCAGATGTGACTGGATGCATGGAATGCAGGACAACTCAAAGGAATCAGATGATAGTTCTAAGTGTGACAAGTTAGCATTGCCATCAAGTCCAAAGGGGGAGATTGTTGGCATTATGAGACAAGTGTTGTCCTTGATGGAAAATCACACAGATGACAGATCATAGTGCAGCAGGTCAATAGCAAGGATTTGATGATCATACTACAAGAAAGAAGAGAAACATATATACACGTAGGTTCATCGCGACCGAACTATGTATACACGCGGTTTATATGTTACAAAAGTGCGTATGCGTATACACGCACTTTCATGCAAGAAAAAGCACATACATGTTGGAGAACTTACTTTTGGTCCGTGGTATTTAGTCCTTGGTAATTGAACTTATGGTTTTGGGCCATGGTATCTCATCAAAAGTGTTGATCCCAAGTATTGGGTCCATGGTATTGTTTTCTTATGGTTTTGGACCATGGTATTAAGCAAGGCCTAAGACTATAAAAGGAGAAGAAGATCATTAGGGAAAGGTATTGAAAAAGTCTTGAATATCTGATGAAGGATGAGATCAAGTATGCAGGTTATGGGTTGATGATGCAGTGCTAAGAAGGGATCTCACCGGTTGATGGAGAACAAGATCTAAGGATAGATCGGGATCAAATGGTTTGAAATGAACTATCTCTATATGATTGATTATGTTTATTCTAGATCTATATACTGATGCATGTAATGATCTGAACTGGGTAAACTTAAGTTTGAAATCGCTGCAAGTCATGATTGAATATTTATAGATCTGTACACAGGTTGGCTTTGGTGTAAGCGCGTATGTACACAAGTTTGGTTCATTGTAGTAGCGTATACCATTTGAGCTATGATGTTTGGAGTTACAGATGGTTCTAGTTGTTGATGAGTTATGATGATAGTTTAAAGGTATCAATATTCTGCATATCCTATTTGGTTGATTGTGTTTAGCTTCAGTATTGATGGATGAGAACTAATATTGGATCAAGGTCATAATGACTCATATTTATGTGATATGATGGACTAGGTCTGGGTGCTAACACACATATTATCCTTGTATATGTAATAATCTGGATATTTCTGAAGACAGGAAGTGCATCAAGTTATAAGTAAGCAATTGATGACATATACATTGGTTCACATAGGTGAAGTTGCGTATACATGCTGGTTCAGCACTTCCAAGTAGCGTATGCACTCTGATGCATGATTTTGAGGATACATTTGGTTCTGAATATTGTTGCAGAGTTCAATGTTTTGCTCTATGTTTTGGTGACTGAGTTGTTGACAAGGTTTCAATGTTTCAGTAATTGATGATGCTAGTATTGATTATTTTGTGCTTCAATGATATTTATGGGTCCAGTATGAAAATTTGATGAAACGTGGCCTTTAGATTATGGTGTTATGCTTCAGGAGTATCTAGTCTGAAAATGTATGAAATGTGGTCCCTGGAGGATGAAAGGAGATTGTAGGTTGGCGCCTACGTACTAGTACATTAGCTAGTACAAGAGAAAAGGGGGTGTTAGCTCCCTTCCAATAGCAGCTAGAGAATGAGTGAAGATTGAAGCATTCAGTAGGCAGACACCTATGTACTAGTAAATGGATCAGCTAGTAAAAGAGCTAAGGGGGTTGTAGCTCCCATCCAAGATAGTCTGGAGAACGAGAGAAGGTTGTAGCCTTCTGCAGGTAGAAGCCTATGTGCTAGTATAAGACTGCACCATCACAAAACTATTGTAAAATGAAGTTTCTTATTAAAAGAAGATAGAGACGACTTGTAGCAGGTGGTTTTCACCCACATTGGGTTTCCACCTTATATCATGGTTTTCATGTGTGCTTCTTGTGTGTGATGATCTATTTTGTTTTACTGCACCTGCTTACTGCTTATATGCTTAATGATGGTCTGATGCACTAACTAAAGATCAACATTTAATGGATTAACTGAATCATAAGTATTCTGGATATACGCTAGTTGCATTCAGACACAGTCACGTATGCACACGGGTTCCATTAACTGAAGTAGCGTATAGGTATATAAGTATGGAAATGAAAAAGTTTTATTGATTTGATAATACTGATTCACCCCCCCCCCCCCTTCTTAGTATTATTTCCAATAATTGGAATCAGAGCAGGTCCTTTGGTAGAAGCTTGATCACTTGAAGGAGATCCGTGGAACTATGTGAAAGAAGATTAAGAAGAAAGCATATAAGAAGAAGAAGGCATCTCAGAAGAACTATGATAGTGGGTGTATTGATTGGGGAATATGTGGAAGGAGCATATCAGATTCAGAATCACTTCAGAAGGAAGATGAACAACATCTATTAGTTATGAATTTGTTATCCTCTAGTGATACATCTATTTATCCTCTTAAAGATGATGAATGTGATAGTGAAACAACTGAATTTGCACTCATGGGTGAGCAAGAAAGATATCAAATAGAGGCAGAATTTAAAAGGCTTATAGACAAAATTAGAGACCAAAAAGATCTATTGAACAAAATGGAATGTGCTTTCAAAGAAGAAGCTACCAAACTAAAAGCTCAACTAGAGGAAGGAAACAAGGTAAGGAAGTTGTTCAAGGACAAATACCAAAAGTTGCAAGATGAAGTAACATCACTAAGAGATGAAGTCAATGAGAAAAGCATAACAATCAAGAAACTCAGAGATAGATCTAGTTACTATGAAAGTCTTGAAGCTGCGATCCTCTCGCTAAAGGAAGATCTTGAAGAACCAATGAAGCAGAATAACGAACTTCTCAAAGCACATGAAAAACAAGAAAATGAAGTTCTCAATCTAAGACATCAGTTGGAAGAAGGAAGAAAACATGAAGAAGCGGTATCTTGAAAAGGAAGAGCAACATCAGGTTGAGGTAAATATCCTAAATGATAAATTAGAAGAAAAGGATAAGCTCTTACGATTTCAAGATAGTACTAAGATTTTGGAAGATATTCTTAGTAGTCAAAGGTCTCCTGCTATCAAAACTAGTCTTGGTTTTCATGAATCTATTGAAGGTGAATCTAATTCACAAAGTAAGACAAGGAACTCTAATGCAAAATCTGAAATGCTCAACAAAGAGATGAAAGGTCAACCCCATCAACAACCAAGGAAAGAAATTCTTCAAAGAAAACCTTTTACTCCTCTGATGAATAATGTTGAATGTTATGTATGTCATAATCTTGGACATGTTGCAGCCAGATGCAGAAGTAGAATGGGTGAAGACCACCACATAGAAAGATCATCACATTCAAAGTACTTTAATGGATATTGTTTTTCTTGCAATATGTTTGGTCACAAAGTTGTTGATTGCTACGGAAGGAATATGAAACATGTAAGATGCTATGCATGTAACAAGCTTAGAAATAGAGAAAAGGAATGTAGGAACAAAGTACAGGGACCATACCAAGAGGAGAAAACATCATCATGATTGAAGATATGGAAGAAGAAGGAAGTACAGTCATAAAGATGTGGCACAACACAATATACTCAGACACAGCACATCACAGACATAACAGACTCAGGGGGACCTGAAAGTGTAAAACTTCAGTGTCCTAAATCGCATATGCAAGTTTCATAAAGGGAAGTCACGTATATACGTGAGGTAGACACCGCACAGTCACATATATGTCAGTCTGAGGAAAATCAGTGGGCACATGCTCAGAAAAAGGGTCTGATATGATTCAATCCATTATTTGCTCTATTGGTTAATAGTTACAGTCTACTGAGGATGTGTGGAAATGTCTTGATACTTGTAAGTCTTTTTAGAAGTGTTTTGATCCTAACTTGATGATGATGATGTCTTGATCCTTATTGTTGATATATGCATGATTAGATCTAACAGTAAACAGATGGCACAAGTTCAGGGGGAGTTTTATGTTTTTGAATAATGCATTGTTGGCATTATGGCTCGTAGTCGTTGGTGATATGGCTAAATGATATATCATGCTATGATATGGTTATAAGTTATCCATGACACATCTCATATGATTCTTGGGGTTACATAGTTGATGTTCAGATCAGATTTATGGTTGATTCTCTAATTATGCCTATATGATATATCTTGTGGTTACATAGTTGATGTTCAGATCATACTTGTGGATTGATTCTTAGATGGCGCATATATGATGCTTACTTGATGATCTTAATAAGGATAAGAGAAGTACAAAGCTTGAATACACAACTTCATTATGAGTCACTCATATGCTACTGTCGTCATATGCATAAAGATCATATAATACAGTTATAATGCAGGATTCTTATAGTTCTTGGTGCTCATGTGGATGAGGATTTTTGATGTTGATGATAGTGCTGGATACATGAATGATTACTCAAAGTTGCATTGTTGGAGACATGATGATGATGAGTTCTACCTATATGATGATAGGTTGATACTTACATATGTTGATTAATGTAGATATTCCCAAGTGATGATACATGGATGATCTTGTTGATAAGATGGCTATGGTGTTTTACACATATGATATAATGTGAATGATTTTATGATGATGAGTTGATATCTATATTCAGACATACCTTGTCATAGGACATTTACAGGTTTCTGATCTGGAAATGGTTGTACGCAAGTTTCATGAGGAGTATCCGTGTATATATGCCTTTTTCTGTGGATACAGTCGCGTATATGTTGGTTGAAGGAAATCAGTGGGCCAGACTCAGGGTGAGAAGAGTCTTATATGGGACTGACAGAGACCATCTGGCACAGCTTCACGGGGAGAATATTAACTTCTAATAATGCATTGTTGGCATTACCTTAGAAGCTCTTGGTTCGTGTACACAAGCTATTTTGGTTTCAGGTAGATCAAGTGCAGAAGGAGAACATAAGGAGATCATGGTTGCTGATCTGAAAAGTGTTTGACAGATGCCGTTGATATTAGTCATTGGTGACTTTCATAAGTCTTGATCTTGATATTTGGTCTCTATGTCATGTATTTCTTTTATTATCAAGGTCATGTAACAGCCTATGTTGGTTTCCCACTATGCCTGGGATGGATGATGTAATGTTCTTGTTTTATCATGTGTAAACTTTTGATGTATCCCCACTTGGTTGGGTGGATGAGTCAATATTGGTATATCCCCACTAGGATGGGAGATGGATGTATGTATGAGTCCTTGGTGATAGGAAGGTCATTAATGATAGAGTCATGTTCTTCTTGTAGAAAATCCTTTTGCAGATCTTGCTTACAGTCAGGGGGAACATGAACAGAACTCTTTAGCAGAACAGAGACTTCAGCATGTACTCAGAGGGAGCAGGGACAGATTGGTACACCTTGGCATATACAAAGGGGGAGCTCATTAAGAGATTTCAGCAGGTACTCAGGGGGAGTATGGACAACAGAATGTTTATCAAGGAAAGAGAATATCTTGGTCCACCCTTTTCCCTTGATCTCAAAGCGGGAGAGTGATTTGGTGTTGTTGCCATCAACTACAAAGGGGGAGATTGTTGGCATTATGATGCATGTGTTGTACTTGATGGAAACCTACTCATAAAAGAACATCTCACTTATATATAACTGGATGAATCTTCAGTAGAGATATCAGGTGTGACTGAATGCATGGAATACAGGACAGCTCAAAGGAATTAGATGATAGTTCTAAGTGTGACAAGTTAGCATTACCATCAAGTCCAAAGGGGGAGATTGTTGGCATTATGAGACAAGTGTTGTCCTTGATGGCAAATCACATAGACGACAGATCATAGTGCAGCAGGTTAGCAGCAAGGATTTGATGATCAGACTACAAGAATGAAGAGAAAATATATATACGCAAGTTCATCGTGACCGAGCCGCGTATACATGTGGTTTATATGTTACAAAAACACGTATGTGTATACACACACTTTCACGCAAGAAAAAGCGTGTACATGTTGGAGAACTTACTTTTGGTCCGTGGTATTTAGTCCCTTATAATTGAACCTATGGTTTTGGGACATGGTATTTCGTCAGAAGCGTTGATCCCAAGTATTGGATCCATGGTATTGTATTGTTATGGTTGTGGACCATGGTATTAAGCAAGGCCTAAGACTAGTAAAGGAGAAGAAGATCATTAGGCAAAGGTATCGAAAAAGTCTTGAATATCTGATGAAGGATGAGATCAAGTATGCAGGTTATGGGTTGATGATGCAGTGCTAAGGAGGGATCTCACCATTTGATGGAGAACAAGATCTAAGGATATATCGGTATCAAATGGTTTGAAATGAACTATCTCTATATGATTGATTATGTTTATTCTAGATCTATATACTGACGCATGTAATGATCTGAACTGGGTATAACTTAATTTTGAAATCGATGCAAGTCATGATTGAATATTTATAGAGCTGTACACGGGTTGGCTTTGGTGTAAGCGTGTATGTACGCAGGTTTGATTCATTGTAGTAGCGTATACAATTTGAGCTATGATGTTTGAAGTTACAGGTGGCTCTAGTTGTTGATGAGTTTTGATGACAGTTTAAAGGTGTCAATATTCTGCATATCCTCTTTGGTTGATTGTGTTTAACTTCAGTATTGATGGATGAGAACTAATATTGGATCAAGATCATAATGACCCATATTTATGTGATCTGATGGACTAGATCTGGGTGCTAACACACATATTATCCTTGTATATGTAATAATCTGGATATGTCTGAATACAGAAGTGCATCAAGTTATAAGTAAGCAATTGATGACATATATGTTGGTTCACCTTGGTGAAGTTGCGTATACACGCTGGTTCAGCACTTCCTAGTAGTGTATGCACTTTGATGCATGATTTTGAAAATACAGTTGGTTTTGAATATTGTTGCAGAGTTCAGTGTTCGGGTGACTAAGTTGTTGACAGGGTTTCAGTGTTTCAGTAATTGATGATGCTAGTATTGATTGTTTTGTGCTTCAATGATATTTATGGGTCCAGTATGAAAATTTGATGAAACGTGGCCTTCAGATTATGGTGTTGTGCTTCAGCAGTATCCAGTCTGAAAATGTATGAAATGTGGTCCCTGGAGGATGAAAGGAGATTGTAGGCCGGCGCTTACGTACTAGTACATTAGCTATTACAAGAGCAAAAGGGGTGTTAGCTCCCTTCCAATAGCAGCTAGAGAACGAGTGAAGATTGAAGCATTCAGTAGGTAGGCACCTACATACTAGTAAATGGATCATCTAGTACAAGAGCTAAGGCGATTATAGCTCCCATCCAGGAGAGCCTAGAGAACGAGAGAAGGTTATAGCCTTCTGCAGGTAGAAGCCTGTGTACTGGTATAAGACTGCACCAGTACAAAACTATTATAAAATGAAGTTTCTTATTAAAAGAAGATAGAGACGACTTGCAGCAGGTGGTTTTCACCCACATTGGGTTTCCACCTTATATCATGGTGTTCATGTGTGCTTCTTGTGTGTGATGATCTGTTCTATTTTACTGCACCTGCTTACTGCTTTTATGGTTAATGATGGTTTGATGCACTAACTAAAGATCAACATTTAATGGATTGACTAAATCATAAGTATTCTGTATATATGCTAGTTGCATTCGACATAGTTGTGTATACACGTGGGTTCCATTAACTGAAGTAGCGTATAGGTATATAAGTATGGAAATGAAAATTTTTTATTGATTTGATAATACTGATTCACCCCCCTCTCAGTATTATTTCCAACAGTTGGTTGTATGAAACAGGCTTGGTGCTCTGGCACAGGTGTTGTCCTTGATGGAAACTCACTCTAATGACATATCATAGTTCAGGCTCTCAGAATGAAGGAAAACATATATACAGAGTTTCACCTTGACAAAGTCGCATGTACACGTAGGTTAGACGTTCCAAAGACGCGTATGCGTATACACGCACTTTCATGCAAGGGAAAGCGCGTACATGTGGGAGAACTTATTTTTGGTCTATGGTATTTAGTCCTTGGTATTTGAAATTATGGTTTTGGACCATGGTATCTCGTCAAGAGTGTTGATCCCAAGTATTAGGTCCATGGTATTGATTTTTTATGGTTTTGGACTGTGGTATTGAGAAAGGCCTAAGACTATAAAAGAGGAAGGAGATCATTAGGCAAGGACATCATCTGAATTATTGAATATCTGATAAAGTGCTAGATCTGGAATACTGGTGATTGGGTTATGGTGCAGATCTGGATCTGAATGAAGGAGGAACCTGAGCACAAGGAGAAGGATAAGTTCTATTGATGGGTCAAAATCTTAAGGCTTGAATTATAGTATCTTTTTATGATTTTGATCTATTATATGTGGTACACGCTTGATCTATAAATCTGATAATCTGGGTTAAGTGATGTTTGAATGTTTGAAAGAGTGAATTATCCTTTATATATCTATACGTAGGTTCAGTGAAGCGAGGTCTTGTATACATGCTGTTTCTGTGAGTCAAGGAAGTGTATACGCAGGTTCATCTTGACACAGAAGCGTATGCACGCAGGTTTCCGGTTATTGAAGTAGCGTACATCTCTTGATTTATGCTCTAGCTGCTTCTATTTATAGCTACAGTGTTCTGGGTTCAGAATTGGTGTATGGTTACTGTTAATGTGTTTTGGGTACAGCTGTCAGGGAGGTGTTTATTTGATTCAGTTTTGATTGGTGAAAAGGAGATTGTTTGATGTAGAAATTCTTGATGTTTGATTGATGTTATTCATGGGTCCAGTCTGAAAATTAATGAAACATGGTCCCTGGAAGAAAGAGAAGGTTGTAGCCTTCTATAGGTCACCACCTACGTACTAGCACCTGAACTAGTACAAGAGCTAAGGGGGTTGTAGCTCCCTTCTAGGAGAGGCTGGAGAATGAAAGAAGGATGTAGCCTTCTGCAGGTAGAAGCCTACGTACTGGTATAAGTTTGCACCAGTACAGAAACATTGTAAATAGAAGTTTCTAATTAAAATAAGATAGAGACGAATTGCAGCAGGTGGTTTTCACCCACATTAGGTTTCCACCTTATATCTTGTGTTCTTGTGTGTGGTTGTCTTTTGCTCTGTTTTATTGTTCCTGGTTACTGTTTATTTGCTTTTGATACACAAATTAATGATAAACATCTGTAGAATAAATTAAATTATAAGTCTGCATGGTATACGCTGGTTTCCTTATCTATAGTTGCGTATATACGTGGTTTTCTCTAATTGAAGTAGCATATATGATCTGGGTGTGAAAAAGAAAATAATTGACTTGATAATACTGATTCACCCCCCCCCCCTCTTGAAACTTCTTGTCCTTGATGTATTTGTCATGCCATTTAGCCCTCTATTGTTGGATTAGACCAGTCCTTTGAACAACTTCTTGTCTGATTTCATCAAGTTCATTTAATTGCTCCAGTCTATGTCTTTGAGCTTTTGATAAATCCATCCCCAACTGAACTGCCATCTTGAAAGTTTTGACTTGGAACTCTATAGGGAACAGGACTTGCTTCCCATAAACAAGTTCATAGGGTGTATGTCCAATTGTGTTCCTCCGTGTAGTTCTATAGGCCCATAAGGCTTCAGGAAGCCTTTGTGTCCAATCTCTTCTATGTAGATGCACAGTCTTGGTGAGGATTCCTTCAATCACTTTATTTGTAGACTCCACTTGACCATTTCCTTGTGGATGATAAGGAGTATATTTCCTATGCGTGATCATGTACTCCTCCATAAGCCTCTCCATCATGTTGGATGTGAATTGAGATCCCTGATCTGTCACAATTTCTCTTGGAACACCAAAGTAAGTAAAGATATCTTGAAAAAGAAAACTAACTATAGATTTTTCGTTAGCAAAAAGTAGTGCTTTGGCCTCTACCCATTTGGTGACATAATTAGTGGATATCAATATATGCTTTTTCTACTTGGATGGAGGATTAATAGGTCCAATAAATTCTAAAGCCCATTTTTCAAAGGGTTCAATAAGTACCTGAGGTTGTAATGGCATTTCATTTGAGGGAGCAGGTTTCCCTACCCTTTGGAAACTGTCACACCTTCTGACATATTATTTAGCATATTTGAAGATGGATGGCCAATATTATCCTAAAGAATGGATTTTATAGGCTGTCCTCTTGTCAGCAAAGTGTCCACCACACGGCTCATCATGACATGCTTTGAGAATATCAGGCATTTCATCTTCTCTAACACACCTCCTAATCATAAGATCTGGCCCTGTTTTGTACAATTCGTTAGTGATCCATGAATATCTTGCACTTTCTTGAATAATCTTTCTTTTCTCTCTAGGAAACAAATGTGAAGGTAACTTCCCTGTAACCAAATAATTAGCAACATCTGTAAACCAAGGAGTTTGAGTAGTTACTGCAAAGAGATATTCATTAGGAAACTTATATTCAACTGGAGAGTCTTCTTTGATATTCTGAATCCTGAATAAGAAACCAACAACTGTGTTTTGTTTTCCAGGTCTATCTAGCACAGTAATTTTGAATTCTTACAAAATTAAAATCCATCTTGTAACTCTGCCATTAGTAGTAGGTTTATTCATCAAATATCTAATTACAGAGAGATCTGTATGAACAAAGGTTTCATAGCCTGTTATATAATGCCTGAACTTGTTAATTGCATGAACAATAGCTAAGAATTCTTTTTCAGTCACAGTACAATTCAACTCAGTGGGAGTCAAATCCTTACTTGTATATTAAATGGCATAAGGAATCAAATCTATTTGTTCCAATACAACTCACAGAGCTGTATCTGAAGCATCTGTAGAAATCTGGAAAGGAAGTTTCCAATTTGGTCCTCTTAAAATAGGTGCTTCAGATATTTTTGCTTTCACGGTTTCAAATGCTAGTTAGCAATCAAGATTCCATTTGAATTCACAGTCTTCTGTAAGCAATTTGAAGAGTGGAGATGCTATTTTATTTAATTTTTCTATAAATCTTCTATAGTATCTTGTAAATCCTAGAAAACTTCTATCATCCCTTTGGCAACTTGGAATTGACAACTTAGAGATGACTTCAACTTTAGATTTGTCAACTTTAATTCCATCTCCTAAAATATGATGTCCTAAAACAATACCTTCTGTAAACATCATAAAGAATTTTTCATGGCTAAGTGAAAGGTTTTTTTATTTACATCTTTTATGGACTTTTTCCAAAATTTCCAAAGCTTCTTCAAATGTGTTATCATAGACTGTAAAATCATCCATATATACCTCTACACAATCATGCATTATATTAGAAACAATTCCTAGTATTGATCTTTGGAATGTTGCAGGCAAGGAAAATTTTGATGGAAAAATTTCTTGAAGTTTAAAAACATTGGCGAATCTCACTAATCCCTAATATGCAAATTATAAAATTTTTATTGATATATTTGTAAAATTATTCAAATTTATAATGATTTTATATATAGCCTCTATACAATGTTGGCGATTTTTAAGGTAAAATAATTTTATATTCTAAAATTTGGGCGAATCGTCTTTTATAAAATTGGAAATTGGCGAATCTTTTTTGTGGAAAAATCATGGAAAATTAGCCCACTGGGCGAACATTAGCCCCTAAAATTTTCCATGGTTGCAGGTGCATTACATAACCCAAAAGGAAGTACTCGGTAGGAAACATTTCCCCATGGACAAGTAAATGTGGTTTTATCCTGATCCCGGGTGCTACCTGAATTTGATTATAACCACCAAAACCTTCCAAGAATGAGAAATACTTCTTACCTGCTAATGTATCTAATACCTGATCTATAAAGGGCAAAGGAAAGTGATATTTCAAGGTTGCTTTATTTAATTCTCGGTAATCAATGCACACCATCTGTTTACTATTCTTTTTGGGCACAATTACCAAAGGAGAAACCAATTGGCTTTCGGAAATTGGGTAAGTGAAGTTTACATTGAGTAATTTTTGGAGCTCTTCTTTCACAATTTCCTGAAGATTTGGATTCATTTTTCTCTAAGTTTGTCTGATTGGTCTACTATTTTCCTCAATATAGATATTATGGATACAAGTCTTAGGACCAATACCTTTCATGTCGGTCTATTCCCATGCAAATGCAGCAGAATGTTTTTGTAATGTTTTGGTTAGCTCTTCTTGTTGTAGTTTCTCCAAGTTTTTGTTTATGTTCAATGTCCTACTTGGAAAAATTTCAATTGTAGAGCTACCAAACTCTTCCATAGAATAAAGAGACATCTGCCTAGATGACAAGTATTCAACATTAGATTTTTCTTGGAATTGTGCATGATCATATTCTGAAGATGTTTCAAAATTTTCCAATGTGTTCAAAATTTGACTATCTTCACTAATTTCTGACATAGTAAAGAGAGGTTGAATATCATCTTCTTCATCAATCCATTCCTTGTCATCTATTTCTATGATTGATTTTTCTGGAGGATACAAAGTAAATTTCTTTGTTGAATTACCATCAGAAATATACATGTCACCAGATCTACAACTAATAAAAGCATCAATTGTGGCCAACCAAGGTCTTCCTAATATGAGTGGGTGTCCTCCTAAATTATTCTTGGGAGTTAAAATCATGAAATCAATAGGATATTACCAAGGATCTAAGGATACTGAAATGTCTTCTAGCACACCATCTGGTTTGGTTACTAATATATCTGCAAGTTGTAGGAAGGTAGGTGTGTAAAGAAGATAAGGAAGTTTAAGCTGCTCCATATTTTGTCTTCTCATAATTTTTATTGCTGCCCCTAAGTCAATCAATGTGTTCTGAATTTCAATTCCATTTATATGTGTCTTGACAATTGGACTTCCTGGATACACATATTTCTGCATGGCAATATTTCCCATCATGATGTCTATTATCTTTCCTACTAGGTGAATTATTTTTGTTTCTCTTGGTTTCCTTGCTGGTATTTTAGTACTCAACTCCTTTATTGTGTTGGCTAGAATAGGAATTTCTCTAATGGCTTGTAACAAAGGAATTTTGATACAGACATTCTTTAATTCATCTATAAATTCATAAGTGGGCAACAAGCTCTGTTTCTCTACCCCTCTATCAATTTGTAATCTCTCAGGAAAAGGAGGTTTAGAAGTAAATACTGGTTGCTCAATGACATGAGTTGTGTTTATTGATTCTTTTTGTTTTTCTTTTTCAATGTTTTGGTTTTGAAGGGATGTTCCCTAAAAACTTTTATTGACTTTTAGAGAGTCTTCCTCAGAGATATCTTGTTCTTGGATGACTATAGAAGGTTTTTCCTTTTCTAATATTCTACTAGATCTAAGTTGAACATCATTAAGATCTAGAGGAGTAATCATGTAAGTTGGAAATTGTTGTCCTTCCACCATGTAAGCATTTTGAGGGTTTTTATTATTGGGATTTCGCAATGGGTGGGAAAGTAGCTGATTTGGTTTTTTTGAAATGGAAGTAAGAATTGAGGATTTTGATTTTGTTGTGGAGGTTGTTGTGGAAATGGTAATGAAAGTCGAGGTTTATGATTTTGAAGATGTGGCTGCTGATTTTGCTGCTGATTTTGTGGGGGAGGATAACTCTAATAAGATGGAGGATATTGATAATATTGAGCAAATCTTCCATACGGATTTTGTATCCCTTCCACCCATGTTTGCGATTGATACTAAGATTGAGGTTGAGGCCAAGGTTTCTGCCAAGAATTCCATTTTGGTGGGGGCTGAAGATACATAGGATTGTTAAATCCTTGATTCTGTGGCCCCTGCGAAGGTCTTCTTGCAACAAAACAAAGAGTTCTCCATAATTTGGGACTATTTCCTCCTAAAAGACAACCTTAAGACCTAGGATTGAAGGACAACCCTTGGTCTCATGACTTTTTGAACAAATCATTCAAGTTTCTACAATTTTTGCATCCAAAGGGCATTCCCTTAGAGCATGTTTCTTTATGCATTTTGGACAAAATATGGCTAAAGCATCAGCCTCTGTTTTCTACTTGTTTTGAATTTTAAGGGTCTCTAGTTGCTCACTAAGGCTCCCTAAAATGTCGGTTTTGAACTCGTCAAGCATATTGCAAATTCTTGTCCTACTTACAGATCCAGTTGCATATTTCTTTGTTCTAACAAGAGAAGGATCTCTTGACCCTTTTCCTATTTTAGATTTCCCTCTTAAGAGATCAATACATAGTTCTGTTATGTCACTCAATGGAAGTTGAGAGATATCTCCCTTCCCCATCATGTTAAGGATATCTATCCATTCATCTCTAATGGAATTTAACAAAAGAGCTTTCAAAGTTTCTTCATCTAGATTGTTCATTTTTTCTCTTTTCAAATTATAGTTGAATCTCTCAAGCAAATCATCTATGTTTTCATCTTCTTTTTGCATCATTTTGAACACCTCATCTTTATCATTGGTAGGCATACAATAATCCAAGTATCTATCCAAAAATGCATGTTTCATTTCATTCCAAGCTATAATTGATTGAGTGACTAACCCCATAAACCATTTCAAAGCAACCCCTTTTAGTGTTGAAGGGAACAATTTGAGTTTTTGAGAGTCTTATAGATAGTCATATGTTCTGCACAAGACTTCAAACTCAAAAAAAAATGTTTCAGGATCCTCACTTCTTAGCCTGTAAAATTTTGGGAGTATAGATGGTGAGATGTTTTTCATTGTGGTATGTGTTTCCTCATCCACTATAGGGAATCCAAATGAGTTATCTACTTCCCTATTTCCTTTTCCTCCTCCATTATTACCTCTACCTTCTCCATTGTTTCCTCTACCTCTCCCTCTACCCCCTCCTCCAAATAGTGAGAATTCTCCATCTTGTTCTTCTTTTGCCATTATAGTTTCTTCAGAGTCAGTATAGGGCTCAACCTGCAAATTTATTCCCTCTTCCTCTGGTTCTTCTATTAATGGACTATGAGAAGGAGTTTCTAGTTTTTCTTCCTCACCAGGTATTCCTAGTTATTTAACTACAATAGGCTCTCCCGTGGAGGTGAAAAAGGTCTTCTCTCCTAGAACTATTTTGGTAGATGATGTAGGAGAATCTTCTGATTGAGTTTCTACCCCTTGAATTCTAGGAATCCTATGGCTGGGAGTATGAGTCTAGGATGGAGGTGTGTCTATTCTAACTCTTGGTGGAGTAGGTGGAGTTGTGGGAATTTAACTTCTTCCCCTAGCTATAAATCTACCCCTAGAGTCTCTTTCTCTATGCATGTCATTGTTTTGTTTTGTTGTTTTTTTTTTTTTTTTATGAATGTAAGAGATAAGGCTACCTAGTTGCACTTCCCTGGCAACGGCACCAAAATGTTTGGTCAATTTAGTGTCCTAAATTGATCTACATAAATTATCAATATGGGTATCATAAACTAATGAAGTGTAGTGCACTATATGTGCTAGATGGCCCTTCTTACTTCAGCGTTTTTGAGTTTTAAGTTGTTTTGGGTTTTTTAGTCCTTTAATCCCTAATGATGTACAATGTATTTAAAAAAAAAAAAACCTTAAATCTATTGCTACTAAAGAAATGAAATGAGGACTAAGAGTGCTTAAAGTCAGATTTGGAAGTAAAGTTTAGTCAAGAAAAGGAAAACAAATTTCTTATTTCCGCTTTTATGATTGTTTCCAAAACATGAACTAAAGGAACTTAAGTGTGAAGCTGCAACTACTATCTAATCATCTTAATGAAATATCAAAAGTGAAATTGCAGCTATCTATGATAAAAACAAAACTAAAATGAAATACTGAAAATGAAATTACAACTACTGTTTAGTCTATTGCAGAATCAAAACTTAATGAGAAACTGAAAATGAAATTGCAACTAAACTATTATAAAAACTAAATGAAGTGCTTTGTCACTCTGCTGCACAATTTTGGGAGAACAACCGCCTTGTGATAACATTTTTAGGGATTCCACACCTCATTGTTCTAAGAGAAAATAAATACAAAAATGTAGAAAAAGAATCACTACATAAGTGAAATATTCCACCACTTAGTTTACGATGAACAATCAACTAGAAGGGCTTTTAGAAACATTCACCTACAACATGAGTTACTAAACTAATAATAAAATGGTGTTGATCATTTTAATTCAAAATATAAAGACTAATGAATAGAAAATGAAGTGAATTACTATACACTACTGAACTCAACTTCAAACTACTGATAAGAAACTAGAAAGTAGTGAAACAAAAGAACTATTCTGTGCTGAAATAAAACTATTCTGTGTTAGTAAGAAGATGACAAAAACTGCATTATGAACAAAGTTAGAAAATGGTTATAAACATCATGGAAAAAAACACGGTGAATCTACAACTCAATTATGAAAGACAAAACAAAATAAAATGTAACCTTAACCAATGTAGGGGCCCTCTACTGCTACTCAAGTTATATGCACTTAATCAACACTCCAACAACACTTTCAGGTATCCATGAAACACACGGTCTATATATTAAAATAGAGAATGCATTCTCAAAACTACAAAGTGAAAATATGAACTTAACACATGAGCCAAATCAAATTGGTTTTGCGTTCTTCACACAGGTATTTATAGAGAAATTATACAACTGTTTTAAGGAGAAAAATAAGCTACAACAAAACACGTAGGTAGATAGGTACACCGAATCCTCTTCCTTAGTTGTTGGAGACATAAATCTAAGGTAATGGTTGTTGGATTCAGTTTTCACAAGTGGCAGATGAAGTCCGTGGCCTCAGGAAACTACTTCAGATCCCATCACTGAGAAACGTGTACAGAATAGAGTCCTATTTGCCTGAGGTTTCTATGTTTGAATTCCCTTTGACCGTAGTCTTCCTTGTCGAACTTGGCCAAGTAAATAGGACAAGATCCATGCCCTAATGTTTTCCAAGTTGCCCATGTAGTCATTTTCCCCTCTTGACACCTGGAACCTGCAAAAGCGTGGAAGTAGCTGTGGAACAACCGATTAGTTGCAGAATGTGGCTGTGTTCCGTAGCTAAAAGACAAGAACTTATTCAAATAAAAAACATAAAAGTATAACATGTAAATCACTGAAATATACTCCTTGAGGCAATTTATAATGGTTTTTGATGATAAGGATGCATTTTCATGGAAAAACAAAGAAGGAAGGATGAGAAAAGTTGCTAAGAGAAGGGCGGTTTTCAATCTCAACACTGACCACTGGCCTCTACAATTGATACAGACACAAGGGAAGTTGCAAAACTATATCCATCATAAATCATCCATCTATCTGCAACAGTTCCATTTGAACATTAAGTATAAGAAGGGAAGCACTAATAATGTCGCCGATTGCCTCAGCAGACCACCGGTCATAGTGCTGATCACTGTGCTCAACTCCTGTAGGCATGAGACATTGGGGTGGTCGCATGTTTACAAGCGCGATCTAGAATTCGGCAGCATATGCCAGACACTTGTGGAAGGGAGGAAAGTTCCAAATTATCACCTTAAGGATGCATTGTTATCCTAGTTGGGACACATATGTGTTCCTTCAAGTGAGCATGCCAAGATGATTTGGGAGGCACACTACGAGTGGGTCATTGGAAATTTCAGAGTAGAGAAAACAATGGCAGTATTGCAAAAGTATTTTTATTGGCTGAAACATTGTTAGGATGTTGGGAAGTACATTAGATCTTGCACTGCTTGCGCTATTGCCAAACCAATCATCAAGAAGCAAGGCTTGTATAATCCTTTACCTCCTCCTAGTCAGCCTTGGGAATCTATCTCCATGGATTGTATCTCGGTCCTTCCTTCTATTGAACACGACAACGATTGCGTTTTCGTGGTCATCGATAGATTCTCTAAGATGGCCATCATGGCAGCCTGCAAGAAGAGTATCTCAACAGAGGGCACTACTAAGATCTTCCTTGAGCAAGTGTGGGTACACTTTGGGATCCCAAAGTCAATTATCTCAAATCGAGACAGCAAATTCCTAAGTGCATTTTGGTCAAGTATTTGGTCAATGCTAGATACAAAAATCACTAAGTCCATGACTTTCCATCCCCATAATGATTGCCAAACAGAGGTTGTCAACAGAATGATCGTACAAATTATGCACATGTACAACTCAAAGCTTCCATGCACATGGGATGAAAGTCTCCCCTATGTCCAACATAGCTACAACAGAGCTCTCCATAGCTCAACAGGTCACAACCCCTTTCAAATAGGGTTGGGATTTCAACCATTATGCCCCATTGATGTGGCCATACAATTTACAACCACTGAGGTAGATTTGGCTCATGTGAAATCTGAAGCTGAAAGGGCTAACAACTTCATTGAGTGAATTCAACACATCAACCAATAGGTCCATGATATATTGGGTAGATCCAATGCTAAGTACAAGCAGTGCCATGATCAACATCAAGTGTCGCACAAGTTCCAAGTGGGCGACAAAGTTTGGCTTCATTTGTAGAAAGAGTGCCTTGTCGGGCCCCACCACAAACTTCGCCCACTCCAATATGGGCCATACACCATCACCAAGGTCGTCAGTGACAATGCCTTCGAGCTCAGCATCCCACCATTCCTTGGTTTGCACTCAGTGTTCAATGTAGATGACTTTTGGCCATACTTCCCACCATTGTTGGACACATCTGACATTGCATATCATCTCACACCAACTGAGCTAAACCTAGACTACATGGAACATGCCAAAACTGATCGGATAATGGACACATAGATCAAGAGCACTCACCAGTAGAAGATCCAACTATATCGGGTTGTCAAAGCTGGCCAACTCCTTTACCAAGGCAAGTGGCTCACCAAGGACCAAGTTCAGCAGAAGTTTCCCCATCTGATGTAACCACTCAACGCAATGGGGACCATTGCTTCCTAAGGGGGGAGGAATGATCCAAGTGGATATTGGTGGCCACTTGCCTATTCCACTTGGACCCCCAACAATCTCTCTTTCAGTTTTTTGGTTTCCTTAATTGTAGCATAGTTTACTATTTTCGGCAGTTTTTCGAGTCCTCAACTTCTAGTGCTATTTTAAGGCCCTAAACAGTGTTTTTAGTGAAAATGGAGAAACTAAAAGCATCTTAAACAAGCTTGCTGATTTGTTTTCAATATCCTCTTTGAGATCTTCGAAATGAGGTATTATGATAGCCAAACGGAGACCGAATGCCAAAGTTACGACCCCAGGAAGTTGATGTACCACTTTACCCAAACAGCGCCCACAGTTTTGGCACTTCATCTCCTAGGATTAGGTTTTTGGATGTTTAGGATTTTCCATCGGTTCTCAATAATAAATAGGCCTTTGATCCTCATTGTAACACAGTTCAAAGGCATGTAGCCACTACATCTATCCTCAGAGATAATCTAACATCTCTCGAGCTATCTTATTTCCATTCTATTTGTAATCATAGTTCAGTATTTTTCCATTAATGAAATGAAGAGTTTTTTGCTACATCTCCGTGTTTATGATTATATCTATAAGTTGTTTCATTCTTGTTTAAGTTTGGATCAGTGGTATCAGAGTGGTCTGCTCTTTCTTTGTTTTTCTTTTCATGTCCCCAAGGACGTCATGGTTTAAGGAATTAGGGCTCGATTTGGTTGAACAATTGCAGGATCAGCCTCCCAAAACCCGACGACCTCCTATGGTGGAAGAAAAGAAAGACGAGGGGGCAGGAGATCCTTTCAAAATCTTGCTCAAAGAAGCTCTTGAGTGACAGAGGAATGCGATGATGGATAAATTTTCCAAGATCCTTCGACAGCTACCCACAGGCGATACATCTTCATCCATCAGTCACTCTACAGGCGCCACTCCTTTTACGGTACAAGTTAACTTCGATATTCCCATATTCGAAGGCCTGATCAATGTAGACATCGTAGATAAATGGTTAAATCTATTGGGAGGATATTTTTCAGTTCATGACTTTCCCAATCGGGAAAAAATTACATTTTCACTTCTCAAAGCCACCCCACACGTCAAGGACTGGTGGGAAACCTACTATTAACAAAAGGACGAGAGTGAACCCTTGCTATTTTCAATTGCACCCAATTGGAATTCTTTTCGAGATGCCATCAAGGAATAGTATTGCCTTGTCAGGAGCTATGAAGATAAATAAATAAAGTGGACCACACTACGGCAAGGAAGTGACCAAGAGTTCGCAAACACTTTCCATACCCATCACATGAAGCTAGGTATCAAGGATACTGAGTGACATTTGGTGCTCAAGTACCACCTATCTTACAAAAGTACATCTAGGACGAGATGGAGTTCCTAGACATTTCCTCGCTTGGCATGACGTATCGGTACGCTGTAAAGATTAAGTAGAGGTTTAAATAGAAGAAGCAGGACTTTGGAGCTACAAATACAAAGCAAGGAAAAGGTCCCCCCAAACCATAGAAAAGGGGACCAAGCCAAGGCGGGGCTACCTAGGATAGAGTGTCGAAGTCGCAAGCAAGGAACAACACCACAAAGATGGAGAAGGACACGGGAAAATGGTGTGAGTTCCATAAGAACTACACTCAAAATACAAGTGAGTGTCGGGCCAAGCAGTCATCAGTGGCTGAGTTGAAGGCTTCAAAATCAGAAGCAGGTTCCAACTCTGAATTAGAACTCGATAAGGGGACTGAAAAAGGGAAACATCTCATTGATGCAGAGCCCAGTGCCACCTTGGCCACCAAAAAGTCTAGAAAATTGAGCCTGAAGATCCATAGGAGGGGGAACGCCTCTTCCATTGACAGATGTGGGTGAAGTTTTCTCCGCTGTAGTTCTTTGTCGATAGGGGAGCCAAAAGAACCTCATTTCAGCTGAAGTCATGAAGCTGCTAGGACTAAGGACTACAATACATCCATAGTCATATACCATTGAGTGGCTTCACCAAGGACGATATCTTTGTGTCAACCAGCGGTGTCACCTTCCCTATAGCATCATGCCCTTCATGGATGAGGTATTGTGTGACATTTCTCCTCTTGAAGTTTCTGATGTATTGTTATGAAAGCCATACTTGTGGAAGTGACATTCTATATATGAGTCTATACCTCGCTCTGTGATTATTACTTTGGCTAATAAGTTGTATAGGATACCAGAGGTAGCTCCACCTATGGCCATCTCTTTAATTACTGCAAAGAAATGTAGTAAGATCATTTCCCAAACCAGGAAATTTGTTTTCCTTATGACTCGCTCCCAAGGCAAGAAGAAGGTTTTGGACACGGCTTCCAGGTAGGGTTGTTATGCACAACAACAATATATGGTCAAGGTCATGGAGGAGTACAGGGACATTTTCGCCTCACCTACAGGGGTACCACTACATTGTTAGGTCAAGCACTCCATTAATCTGACCCCGAGCGTGCTGCTGCCCAATGGATTGATCTATCGATACTCTGTTATGGAGAACGATGATATCAAGAGGAAGATTCAGGAACTACTATAGAAAGGGCACATCAGGCCAAGCTCATCACCTTGTGGGAGCCTGATTGTATTGGTACAGAAGAAGGATGGGACTTAGAGACTCTGTATTAACTATTGGGCACTGAACAAGATCACTGTCAAGAATAAGTGCCCAATCCCACAGATTGATGACCTTTTGGATCAACTCAAGCGGGCCAAATATTTTAGCAAGATTAACTTTAAGTGAGGTTACCACCAGGTGCCTATCGAACCCTCTGATGTGTGGAAGACTACCTTCAAATCCAAGGAGGGAATTTTTGAATGGTTGGTCATGCCATTCGGATTGACGAATTCCCTTGCAACCTTCATAAGACTAATGGATGATATCTTGCGGTCCTTCACTAATACATTTATGGTGGCGTATCTAGATGACATCTTGATCTTCAGCCAGAGTTGGGAAGAACACCTCCACCATATTCGACAAGTCCTTCAAACCCTTTGACAACACAAGTTGTGTGATAACTTGGAGAAATGCACCTTTGGCTTGAACCAGGTTCAATATCTGGGGTACATCATTGATGAGGAGGGTGTACATATGGACCCATCTAAGATACAAGTCATTCAATATTGGCCAACCCCAACCACTCTAATAGAGCTCCACAACTTTTTGGGTTTCTCTCATATCTCTTGGCCTTTAAGTCAAGCCATTAAAGGCAGAGTGAAAGAAAAATTCTTTTGTTCGGAAACCCAGAAGCAAGTGTTCTCCAAGTTGAAGAATCGCCTCTATTCTACACAAGTGCTCACATTACCAGACTTGTGACAACCATTTGAGATTGAGACAGATGCCTCAGACTATGCTATTGGGTTAGTTCTTACTCAACATGGGCATCCAGTGGCTTACCACGTGAGACACTTTCATACATAGTCTGAAAGTACCCCACTTACGACAAAGAAATGTATTCCATTGTGCAGGTCTGTTGTCAATGGAAGCATTACATTATGGGGAAGGAAATGGTCATCCACACAGACCACTGACCTCTACAATTCATACAAACATAAGGGAAGTTGTAGAATGATCACCATCAGAAATGGTCCACCTATCTGCAACAGTTCCATTTGAACATTAAGTATAAGAAGGACAACACCAATAATGTCGTTGATTGCCTCAGCAAACCACCGGTCATGGCATTGATCACTGTGCTCGACTCTTGTGGGCACGAGACATCGTGGTGGCTGCATGTTTGCAAGAGTGATCCAGAATTCTGCAGCATATACCAAACACTCTTGGAAGGGAAGAAAGTTCCAAATTTTCACCTTCTGGATGCATTGTTATGCCACTTGGGACACATATGTGTTCCTTCAAGTGAGCGTGCCAAGATGATTTAGGAGGCGCATTACATTCGAGTCGTTGGACATTTCAAAGTAGAAAAATAGTGGAGGTATTGCAGAACTATTTTTATTAGTGGAAACATCATCAAGATGTTGGGAAGTACATTAGATACTGCAATGCTTGCGCTATTGCCAAACCAACCATCAATAAGAAAGGCTTGTATACTCCTCTACCTACTCCTAGCCAGCCTTGGGAATCTATCTCCATGGATAATATGTCAGGCCTTCCTTCTACTGAGCACAACAACGATGGTCGTCGACATATTCTCTAAGATGGCCATCATGGCAGCCTGTAAAAAGAGTATCTCAGTAGAGGCCACTACAAAGCTCTTCTTTGAGCAAGTGTGGGTACACTTTGGTATCCCACAGTCCATTATCTCAGATCAGGATGTAAGATTCCTGATTGAATTATGGTCAAGTCTCTGGTCGATGCTCGATACAAAACTCACTAAGTCCACAGCTTTCCATCCTCAAACTGATGGCCAAATAGAGGTTGTCAACAAAATGATCGTACACATTCTGCGTATGTACAACTCAAAGAATCCACACGCATGGGATGAAAGTCTCCCCTATGTCCAACATAGTTACAACAAAGCTCACCACAACTAAATAGGCCATAGTCCCTTTCAAGTAGGGCTTGGATTTCAGTCATTATGCTCCATTGATATGGCCATACCATTTACAGCCACTCAAGTAGATTCGACTCACATGAAATCCGAAGATGAAAGGGCTAAAAACTTCATTGAGTGCATTCAAAACATCTGTGAATAGGTCCATGATATATTGGATAGATTCAATGCTAAGTACAAGCAGTGCCATGATCAACTTGAGTGCCACACAAGTTCCAGGTGGGCGACAAAGTTTATCTTCATTTGTAGAAAGAGCGCCTTGCTGGGCCCCACCACAAGCTTCGACCGCTCTAGTATGGGCCATACACCATCACCAAGGCCATCGATGACAATACCTTTGAGCTTAGCATCCCATTGTTCCTTGGTCTGCACCTAGTGTTCAATGTAGATTGCCTTGGGCCATACTTCCCACCATTGTTGGACACATCTAACATTGCAGAACTCACACCAGCAGAGCTAAACCCAAACTACATGGAACAGGCCACCACTAATCAGATCATGTACACATAGATCAAGAGCACTCACCAGTAGAAGATCCAACTATATCCGGTTGTCAAAGCTGGCCAACTCCTTCACCAAGGCAGGTGGCTCACCAGCAACAAAGTTCAACAAAAGTTTCCCCATCTCATGGAGGCACTCAACACAATGGGGACCATTTCTTCCTAGGGGGGGAGGAATGATCCAGGTGGATATTGGTGGCCACTTGCCTATTACACTTAGATCCCCAACACTATCTCTTTCAATTTTTCAGTTTCCTTAATTGTAGCACAATTTACTATTTTTGGCATTTTTTGGGTCATGAACTTCTAGAGTCGTTTTGAGGCCCTAAGTAGCATTTTTAGGGAAAACGAAGATCATATGTCAAAGTATGATGAAGATCTTCGAAATGAGGTATTACGATAGCCAAACGGAGATTGTATGCCAAAGCTACGATCCCGGGAAGTTGATGTACCAATTTACCCAAATGGGGCTGACAGCTTTGGTGCTTCATCTCCTAGGGTTAGCTTTTTGGATGTTTAGGGTTTCCCATTGTTTCCCAATAATAAATAGGCCTTTGAGCCTCATTGTAACATAGTTCAGAGGCATGTAGCCACCACATCTCTCCTCATAGATAAGCTAACATCGCCCGAGTCATCTTATTTCCATTCTATTTGTAAGCATAGTTCAATATTTTCCCATTAATGAAATGACGTGTTTTTCTGCCGCATCTCTATGTTTATGATTATATTTGTAAGTTGTTGCGTTCATGTTTAAGTTCGGATCAGTGGTATCATAGTGGTTTGATTTTTCTTTGTTTTTATTTGCATGTCCCCAACGAGGTCAGGGTATAAGGAATTAGGAATCGATTTGGTTGAACCATTGCAGGATCAGCCTCGCAAAACCTGACGACCTCCCATGGCAGAAGAAAAGAAAGATGAGGGGGCAGGAGATCCTTTCAAAATTTTGCTCGAAGAAGCTCTCAAGCAATAGAGGGATATGATGATCGATAACTTTGCCCAGATCCTTTGACGGCTACCCATAGGCGATGCATCTTCATCCAAAAACCACTCTCGAGGTGCCACTGCTTTAAGGTAAAAGTTAACTTCGATATTCCCATATTCGAAGGCCTCATCGATGTAGACGTCATAGATAAATGGTTAAATCTATTGGAAGGATATTTTTTTTCAATTCACGACTTTCCCAATCGATAAAAGATTATGTTTTCACTTCTCAAAGTCACCCCACATGTAAAGGATTGACGGGAAACCTATTGTGAACAAAAGGATGAAAGTGAACCCTCGCTGCTTTCAACTGCACCCATTTGGGATTGTTTCCGAGACACCATCAAGGAACAATATTACCCTATCGGGAGCTATGACGATAAATACGAAAAGTGGACCACAGTACGCCAGGGAAGGGATAAAGATGTGTCGAAGTTCACAAATACCTTTCGTACCCTTCGCATGAAGCTAGGTACCAAGGATACTGAGCAACATTTGGTGCTCAAGTACCATGACTATCTACACAAGTACATCCAAGATGAGATGGAGTTCCTAGACATTTCCTCGTTCAGCACGACATATCGGTATGCTGTAAAGATTGAGCATAAGTTTAAATAGAAGAAGTGGGACTTTGGAGTTGCGAATCCAAAGCAAGGAAAAGGTTCCTCCAAACCATGGAACAAGGGACCAAGCCAATGCGGGGCTACCCAAGACAACCCACTAAAGCTGCAAGTAAGGAACAATAGCATAAAGATGAAGAAGGACATGGGAAAATGGTGTGAGTTTCATAAGAGCTCCACTCATAATACAAGTGAGTCTCGAGCGAAGCAGACATTGGTGGCTGAGCTGAAGGCTTCCATAACAGACGCAGGTTCCGACTCTGAATTAGAACTTAGTAAGGGGATTGAAAAGGGGAAGTAGATCATTGATGCGGAGCCAAGTGCCACCACGGCCACCACAAAGATGTAGAAAATTGAGCCTGAAGATCCAAAGGAGGGGGAACGCCTCTTCCACTCACAAATGTGGGTGAAGGGTTCTCCACTGTACTTCTTTGTTGACAGTGGGAGCCAAAAGAACATCATTTCAGTTGAAGTCCCCAAGCAGTTGGGCCTAAAGACTACAACACATCCACAGCCGTACACCATTGGGTGACTTCACCAAGGACGAGATCTTCGTGTCAGCCGACAGTGTTGCCTTCTCTATAGCAACATGCCCTTCAAGGATGAGGTATTTTGTGACATTTCTCTCTTGAAGTTTCTGATGTATTGTTAGGACAATCATAGTTGTGGAAGTGACATGATGGATATGAGTCTAGACCTCGCTCTGTGATTATTAATTTGGCTAATAAGTTGTAGAGGATACCGAAGGTAGGCCCACCTACCACCATCTATTTGATCATTGCAAAGAAATGTAGTGATATCATTTCCCAGACCAGGAAATTCATTTTCCTTATGCTTTTCCCCCAAGGCAAGAAGAAGGTTGTGGCCACGACTTCCAGGCAAGGCACCTTTGCATAGCAACAATAGATGGGCAAGTTCATGGAGGAGTACGAGGACATTTTCACCTCACCCATAGGGGTACCACTGCACTCTCAGGTCAAGCACTCCATCGATCTGACCTCGGGCATGTTGCTACCCAATGGACCGATCTATCAACACTTTGTTCCAGAGAATGATGATATCAAGAGGAAGATTCAGGAACTACTACAGAAAGGGCACATCAGGCCAAGCTCATCACCCTATGGGAGCCTGATTGTATTGGTACAGAAGAAGGATGGGACCTGGAGACTCTGTATTGAATATTGGATGTTGAACAAGATCACTATCGGGAATAGGTACCCAATCCCGCCAATTGATGACCTTATGGACTAGCTCAAGGGGGCCAAATATTTTAGCAACATTGACTTGAAGTGAGGTTGCCACCAGGTGCCTATCGAACCCTTCGATGTGTGGAAGACTACCTTCAAATCCAAGGAGGGCATTTTCACATGACCAATGCATTCATGGAGGAGTATCTAAATGACATCTTGATCTTCAACTAGAGTTGGCAAGAACACCTCCAACATATTTTATAGGTCCTTCAAACCCTTCAACAACACAAGTTGTGTGCTAACTTGGAGAAAAGAACCTTTGGCCTAACCCAGGTTCAATATATGGGGTACATCATTGATGAGGAGGGCATACATGTGGACCCATATAAGATACAAGTCATTCAAGATTGGCCAGCCCCAACCACTCTAACAAAGCTCCGCATCTTTTTGGGTCTTGCCATTTTCTATCGCAGGTTTGTGTTTGGGTTCTCTCATATCGCTTGGCCTTAAGTCAAGTCATCAAGGATGGAGCGAAAGCAAAGTTCTTTTGTTCAGAAACCCAACAGTGAGTGTTCTTCGAGTTGAAGAATCACCTCTATTCTGTAAAAGTGCTCACTTTACCAAACTTGCAACAACCATTTGAGATTGAGACAGATGCCTCCGTCTATGCTATTGGGTCAGTTCTTACTCAACATGGGAATCCAGTGGCTTACCACAGTGAGACACTTTCAGACATTGTCCGAAAGCACCCCACTTATGACAGAGAAATGTATTCCATTGTGCAGGCCTATTTTCAGTGGAAGAATTACATTCTGGTGAAGGAAAAAGTCATCCACACAGACCACCAGCCTCTACAGTTCATACAGACACAAGGGAAGTTGCAGAATGATTGCCATAAAAAATGATCCACCTATCTGCAACAGTTCCATTTGAACATTAAGTATAAGAAGGGCAGCACCAATAATTTCGTTGATCACTATGTTCGACTCCTGTGGGAATGAGACATCAGGGTGGCCAGATGTTTACAAGAGCGATCGAGAATTCGGCAACATATACCAGACACTCCTGGAAGGGAAGAAAGTTCCAAATTTTCACCTTCAGTTTGCATTGTTATGCCACTTTGGACACATATGTGTTCCTTCAATTTAGCGTGCCAAGATGATTTGGGAGGCGCACTACAGTGGGGTCACTGGACATTTTAGAGTAGAGAAAACAGTCACGGTATTATAGAAGTATTTTTATTGGCTAAAACTTAATTAGGATGTTGGGAAGCACATTAGATCCTACACCGCCTGCACCATTGCCAAACCAACCATCAAGAAGAAAGGCTTGTATACTCCTCTACCTACTCCTAGCCAACCTTGAGAATCTATCTCCATGGATTATATGTCAGGCCTTCCTTCTACTAGCATGGAAACAATTGTGTTTTAGTGGTCGTCGACAGATTTTCCAAGATGGCCATGATGGCAACTTGCAAGAAGAGTATCTCAGTGGAGGCCACTCCTAAACTCTTCTTTGAGCGAGTGTGGGTACACTTTGGGAGCCCACAGTCCATTATCTTAGATTGGGACATCAGATTCTTGAGTGCATTTTGGTCAATTCTCTGGTCGATGCTGGATACAAAGCTCACTAAGTCCACGACTTTCCATCCCCAAACTGATGGCCAAACAGAGGTTGTCAACAGAATGATCGTACACATTCTTCGCATGTACAACTGGAAGAATCCACACACATGGGATGAAAGTCTCCCCTATGTCCAACATAGCTACAACAGAGCTCTCCATAGCTCAATAGGCCATAGCCCCTTTCAGGTAGGGCTTGGATTTCATCCATTATGCCCCATTGATGTGGCCATACCATTTATAGACACTCAGATAGATTTGGTTCACGTGCAGTCCAAAGCTGAAAGAGATAATAGCTTCATTGAGAGAATTCAACAAATACGCCAACAAGTCCATGATATATTGGACATATCCAATGCTAAGTACAAGTAGTTCCATGATCAACATTGAGTGTCAAACAAGTTCCAGGTGGGTGACAAATTTTGGCTTCATTTGCAGAAAGAGCGCCTTGCTGGGCCCCTTTGCAAGATTCACCCACTTTGATATGGGCCATGCACCATCACCAAGGCCATCAGTGACAATGCCTTCGAGCTCAGCATCCCACCATTCCTTGGTTTGCACCCAATGTTCAATGTAGATCACCTTTGGCCATACTTCGCACCATTGTTGGACACATCTGACATTGCAAAACAGCTCACACAAACAGAGCTAAACCCAGACTACATGGAATAGGCCACCACTAATCGGATCATGGACATAGATCAAGAGCATCACCAACAAAAGATCCAACCATATTGGGTTGTCAAATTTGGCCAGCTCCTTCACCAAGGCAAGTGGCTCACCAGGGACCAAGATCAACAAAAGTTTCCCCATCTCATGGAGGCACTTAACACAATGGGGACCATTGCTTCTTAAGGGGGGAGGAATGATCCAGGTGGATATTGGTGGCCACTTTCCTATTCCACTTGGACCCCCAAAAATCTCTCTTTTAGTTTCTTGGTTTCCTTAATTGTAGCAGAGTTTACTATTTTTCACAGTTTTTCGAGCCTTAAACATCCAGAGTCATTTTGAGGCACTAAATGACGTTTTCAGGGAAAACAGAGAGATCAAAAATGTCCCAAATAGGCTTGTTGATTTGTTTTCAGCCTTCTCTTCGAGATATTTGAAATGAGGTATTATGATAGCCAAACGAAGATCGTATGCCAAAGTTATGACCCCAAGAATTTGATGTACCAATTTGTCCAAATGGGGCCCACAGTTTTGGCGCTTCATTTCCTAGGGTTAGGTTTTTATATGTTTAGGGTTTTCCATTATTTCTCAATAATAAATAGGCCTTTGAGCATCATTGTAAGATAGTTCAGAGGCATGTAGCCACCACATATCTCCTCAGAGATAAGCTAACATTGCCTGAGCTATCTTATTTCCATTCTATTTGTAAGCATAGTTCAGTGTTTATCCATTAATGAAATGAAGTGATTTTCTACCGCATCTCTATGTTTATGATTATATCTATAAGTTGTTTCATTTTTGTTTAAGTTTGGATCAGTGGTATCAGAGCGGTCTTCTCTTTCTTTGTTTTTCTTTGCATGTCCCCAACAAGGTCAGGGTATAAGGAATTAGGGCTAGATCTTGTTGAACCATTGCAGGATCAGATTCACAAAACTGGACGACCTCCCATGGTGGAAGAAAAGAAAGATGAGGGGGCAAGAGATCCTTTCAAGATGTTGCTTGAAGAGGCTCTCGAGTGACAGGGGATGTGATGATGGATAACTTTGCCCAGACCCCTCGATGATTACCCACAGGCAATGCATCTTCATCCAACAACCACTCTAGAAGTGCCACTCCTTTTAAGGTACAAGTTAACTTTGATATTCACATATTCGAAGGCCAGATCAATTCAGACATTGTAGATAAATGGTTAAATCTATTGGAAGGATATTTTTTAGTTCGACTTTCCCAACTAGGAAAATATTACATTTTCACTTCTCAAAGCCACCCCACATGTCAAGGACTGGTGGGAAACCTACTGTGAACAAAAGGATGACAGCGAACCCTAGTTGTTTTCAGCTGCACCCACTTGGAATTCTTTCCGAGACACCATCAAGGAATATTATTACCCTGTCAGGAGCTATGAAGATAAATACATAAAGTGGACCACGCTACGGCAGGGAAGGGATCAAGATGTGCCAGAGTTCACAAATACTTTCCATACCCTTTGCATGAAGCTAGGTATCAAGGAGGCTGAACGAAATTTGGTGCTCAAGTACCATGGCTATCTACACAAGTACATTTAAGACAAGATGGAGTTCCTAGACATTTCCTCGCTTGGCACGACATATCGATATGCTGTAAAGATTGAGCAGAAGTTTAAACAGAAGAAGTGAGACTTTGGAGCTGCGAATCCAAAGCAAGGAAAAGGCACCCCTAAACCACAAAACAAGGGACCAAGCCAATACAAGGCTACCCAGGACAACCCGATGAAGCCACAAGCAAGGAACAACACCACAAAGATGAAGAAGGACACAGGATAATGGTGTGAGTTCCATAAGAGGTCCACTCACAATACAAGTGAGTGTCAGGCCAAGCAGTCATTAGTGGCCAAGCTAAAGGCTTCCAAATCAGACGTAGGTTCTGACTCTGAATCAGAACCCAATAAGGGGACTGACAAAGGGAAGGAGAGCATTGATGCGGAGCTCAGTGCCACTGTGGCCACCACAAAGATCCAGAAAATTTAGCCTGAAGATCGAGAGGAGGGGGAATGCCTCTTCCACTCATAGATGTGGGTGAAGGTTTCTCGGTTGCAATTCATTGTTGACCTCGCTCTATGATTATTACTTTGGCTAATAAGTTATACAGGATACCGAAGGTAGCCCCACCTACCACCATCTCTTTGATCACTACAAAGCAATGCAGTAAGATCATTTCACAGACCAAGAAATTAGTTTTCCTTATGATTCACCCCCAAGGCAAGAAGAAGGTTTTGGACATAGCTTCCAGGAAGGGCTCTTCTGCACAACAACAATAGATGGGCAATGTCGTGGAGGAGTACATGGACATTTTTGCCTCACCCATAGGGATACCTCTACACTGTCAGGTCAAGCACTCCATCAATCTAACCTCAGGCGCATCGCTACCCAATGGACCGATCTATCAACGCTCTATTATGGAGAACGATGAGATCAAGAGGCAGATTCAAGAACTATTGTAGAAAGGGCACATCATGCCAAGCTCATCACCCTGTGTGAGCTTGATCGTATTGGTACAGAAGAAGGATAGGACTTGGAGGCTCTGTATTGACTATCAGGCACTGGACAAGATCATTGTCTGGAATAGGCACCTAATCCCACATATTGATGACCTTCTAGACCAACTCAATAGGGGCCAAATATTTCAGCAAGATTGACTTGAAGTCAGGCTATCACTAGGAGCTGATCGAACCCTCTGATGTGTGGAAGACTGCCTTCAAATCCAAGGAGGGTCATTTTGAATGGTTGGTCATGCCGTTCGGATTGACGAACACCCCTGCAACCTTCATGAGACTGATGGATGACATCTTATGGCCCTTCATCAATGCATTCATGGTGGTGTATCTAGATGACATCTTGATCTTCAGCCAGAGTTGGTTATAACACCTCCACCATATTCGGTAGGTCCTTCAAACCCAAGAACACAAGTTGTGTGTTAACTTCGAGAAATGCACCTTTCGCCTAACCTAGGTTCAATATCTGGTGTACATCATTGATGAGGAGGGCGTGCATGTGGACCCATCTAAGATACAAGTGATTCAAGATTAGCTAGCCCCAACCACTCTAAAAGAGCTCCATAGCTTTTTGGGTCTTTCCAATTTCTACCACAGGTTCATGTCGGGATTCTCTCATATCGCTTGGCCTTTAAGTCAAGTCACCAAGGGTGGAGAGAAAGGAAAGTTATTTTGGTCGGAAGCCCAACAACAAACGTTCTCCAATTTGAAGAGTCGCCTCTATTCTGCACCAGTGCTCACATTACCAGACCTGCAACAACCATTTGAGTTTGAGATAGATTCCTTCGACTATCCTATTGGGGCGGTTCTTACTCAACATGGGCATCTAGTGGCTTACCACAGTGAGACACTTTCAGACACAGTCCGAAAGTACCCCATTTATGACAAAGAAATGTATTCCATTGTGCAGGCCTATATTCAATGGAAGCATTACATTCTAGGGAAGGAAACGATCATCCACACAAACCACCAACCTCTACAGTTCATACAGACACAAGGGAAGTTGCACAATGATCGCCATCAGAAATAGTCCACCTATCTGGAACAGTTCCATTTGTACATTAAGTATAAGAAGGGAAACACCAATAATGTCGTTGATTTCGTTAGCAGACCACCAGTCATGGCGCTGATCATTATGCACAACTCGTGTGGGCACGAGACATCGGGGTGGCCGCATGTTTACAAGAGCGATCTAGAATTCTATATCATATACCATACACTCCTGGAAGGGAAGAAAGTTCCAAATTTTCACCTTAAGGATGCATTGTTATGCCAGTTGGGACACATATGTTTTCCTTCAAGTGAGCATGCCAAGATGATTTGGGAGGCACACTACAGTCGGGTCGCTAGACATTTCAGAGTAGAGAAAATAGTGGTGATATTGCAAAAGTATTTTTATTGGCCGAAACTTCGTCAGGATGTTGTGAATACATTAGATCCTGCACTGTCTGTGCCATTGCCAAACCAACCATCAAGAAGCAAGGCTTGTATACTCCTCTTCCTACTCCTATCCGGCCTTGAGAATCTGTCTCCATGGATTATATGTCAGGCCTTCCTTCTACTGAGCATGGCAATGATTGCATTGTTGTGGTCATCAACATATTCTCTAAGATGGCCATCATGGCGGCCTGCAAGAAGAGTATCTCAGCAGAGGCCATTTCAAAGCTTTTCTTTGAGCGAGTGTGGGTACATGTTGGTATCCACAGTCAGACATTATCTCAAATCAGGACAACAGATTCTTGAGTGCTTTTTGGTCAAGTCTTTGGTCAATTTTGGATACAAAGCTCACTACGTCCATGGCTTTCCATCCCCAAACTGATCGCCAAACAGAGGTTTTCAACAGAATGATTATACACATTCTACGCATGTACAACTCGAAGCATCCACGCACAAGGGATGAAAGTCTCCCCTATGTCCAACATAGTTACAACAGAGCTCTCCACAACTCAATAGGCCATAGCCCCTTTCAAGTAGGGTTGGGATTTCAAACATTATGCCCCATTGATGTGGCCATACCATTTACAACCAGTCAAGTAGATTCGGCTCACATGCAGTCAGAAGCTAAAAGGGCTAATAGCGTCATTGAGCGCATTCAACACATCTGCCAATAGGTCCATCATATATTGGATAGATCCAATGCTAAGTACAAGCAGTGCCATGATCAACATCAAGTGTCACACAAGTTCCAGGTGGGTGACAAAGTTTGGCTTCATTTGTAGAAATATCCCGTTGCTGGGTCCCACCACAAGCTTCACCCACTCCGATATGGGCCATACACCATCACCAAGGCCATCAGTGACAATGTCTTCGAGCTCAGCATCCCACCATTCCTTGGTCTGCACCTAGTGTTCAATGTAGATCACCTTCGGCCATACTTCTCCCCATTGTTGGACACATCTGACATTGCAGAATAGCTCACACCAACAGAGGTAAACCCAGACTGCATGGAACAGGCCACCACTGATTGGATCATGTACACACAGATCAAGAGCACCCACTAGCAGAAGATCCAACTATATCTAGTTGTCAAAGCTGTCCAACTCCGTCACCAATGCAAGTGGCTCACGAGGGACGAAGTTCAGTAGAAGTTTCCCCATCTCATGGACGCAGTCAACGCAATGGGGACCATTTCTTCCTAAGGGGGGAGGAATGATCTAGGTGGATATTGGTGGCTACCTACCTATTCCACTTGGACCCCCAATATTGTCTCTTTCATTTTTCCAGTTTCTTTAATTGTAGCACAATTTACTATTTTTGGGAGTTTTTCGAGTCTTGAACTTCTAGAGTTGTTTTGAGGCCCTTAAAGGCGTTTTTAGTGAAAATGGAGAGACTAGAAATGTGCCAAATTGGCATGCTTGTTTGATTTTGGTCTTATCGTCGAGATATTTGAAATGGGGTATTATGATAGCCAAATGGAGATCATATGCCAAAGTTACGACCCTACCAATTTACCAAAACGGGGCCCACAGTTTTGGCGATTCATCTCCTAGGTTTAGGTTTTTGGATGTTTAGGTTTTTCCATTGTTTCTCAATAATAAATAGGCCTTTTAGCCTTATTGTAACACAATTTAGAGGCATGTAGACGCAACATCTCTCCTCAGAGATAAGCTAACATCACCTGAGATATCTTATTTCCAGTTTGTTTGTAAGCATAGTTCAGTATATTTCCATTAATGAAATGAAGTGTTTTTTTGCGGCATATTTGTGTTTATGATTATATCTGTAAGTTTTTTTCATTCCTTCTTAAATTCGAATCAACCAAAGGGATATGATTCAAAGGAAATTGTTGGGCGTGGGATCCCCTAAGGGATGTTTTGGGGCTCAAAGCCCAGATTTTGACTAAATCCAATGTAAAGACTTCGTCTTTTGTCAACACGGAGCACGAACTTGTAAATGAGTCATAAGGTTTTTCTCCCTCATTTTTGTAATGTAATGTCAGCTATAGAGATCTATCCATGGTCCGCGGACCATGGGATTGTATAAATAGAGCGAGGCTCTAAGTTGTAAATGACTGAATCTAAGGATGGAATAGAAGAAGAAGAATTGAGTCTTATCTAAGTGTAGTGTCGAGTCTTGGGTTGTAGAGTAGGAGTAGGCTCTGCAGCTGAGTGTGCAGAGGCCTAGTAGTCCGCAACTATGTGCACAGACCCCTGCAGTTGAGTGCGTAGGGTAGGTTGAGTCTATAACCGATTGAAGCACTAATAAAGAGAAGTTTTATACCATTCTTGTGTATTTGTTCATTGTAGTCTACATTGAATGTATTGGGTATAAATTACATTTCTGCAGTTTATATGATGCGTGAACATATATGATTGTGTTGATTAAGTGAATATAAGATAAAGTATCTGTTTACGTAAGTTAACTAACAATTATAAGGAGATAAGTAAGACCCATGGTGTAACTTGCGGAAATATCATATATCGCTGCCTTAGCAACATGAAAGCACCTCAGCCCCTGGTTAAGGTTGCGCGAAGGCGATTATAACATACCACGAAGGCCATGTAGGTCAGGGCAGTGTGTGAAGTAACCTGCATGAAGGTATTCACAACTGGACTAAATCGACTGCTCAGACATCTCAATGGTGTGGAAACTTGGTTCCAGTATCCCCCGATATTGCTTCGGGTGAGACCTTAGTCACGCTCTATGGGACGTTGCTGAAAGGGCCAATGGTGTAGGGATTTGTTTGGCTAATTCATGAGCCCCAAACATGGATAATTATTTGGGCTCATTCAACCTCCTAATTTGACTTAATCCACCATTCTCATTGGTTTATTGCATGTTTTTTATTATATTTATGCTAATAGAGTGAATTGGGTTAGTCATTATGCCAACAAGTCTAATGTGTGCTTTGTGTAGCCTTTTTGGTCAATTTGGAGACAAAATCAAAGGTTTAAATGAGCACTTGGCAGCCAAATTTGTGGAGAGGATTTTTAGGAAGGTGTTCCCTTCATTTATGGGCCCTTACCTCGAATTCTCCACCATCAGCTTAGAGTTCAAGGGCCACCAAATCGATTAGCACAAGGGCAACCAAGCAAGTCAAGTAGGACGACTGTTAACTACAAGTTTTGGGCGGCCGAGTCCCTAAATTGTAGGAGGACTTTTGGGGTCCTCAATTTGTATAAATAAGAAGGATTAGGGCCTCATTTTGGTTAGCCAGTAGTTAGTCACTTTATAGTCATTTTGTAGTTTGATTTTTAGGCAGTAGATTAGCTTTGTTTTCAGCACATTTTCAAGTTCTCCTTGTGGACAGTTTTTGGGATGTAGCATTTCTTGATCAATAAAGATGAATCCAGCTTTGCACCAGCTCTAAATCTCTCTTAGGAGGCTGTAGCTCTTGGGGTTGGGCCCATCTCAAGCGCCCAATACCTCCTTTGTTTACTTTCATGTGTCTTTGCTGCATTCTTAGAATAAAATATGCTATTGAGATTTAAATATTGTGTTGTTATTTAGGTTTCTTTTGATGATTAAAATAACTTTTCATGCTCAGATTTAGTTGATAGGTTGTTAACAGAAAAAGCTTCAAGGAAAGGGCCATCAAACATATGTGGTTTCACCTCTCCCTTAGTGGGATCAGGAGCTATGACTAGGATGACTTTGCTGCCCACAAAAACATTGATTTTGCTTTGCCATGCAATCACTAGCATTTGATTTTCATGTGTAGAAGTTGGTTACAAGTTCAGACTTTCATTTTCTTAGTTGCATGAGATAAAATACATGGTTTCATTGAAGGTCACACTTATGTTCATTCTCTTTACTAACAGCTAGTAAATTAGGTCAACGTAACTAGGTCTTTGAATTTACAAGTCTTTGTTGGTTCATATTGGCAAAACGACTTGCAGAGCACCTGTATCACTCCTTCACCTGCTTATTCTCCATTAGAACCATCCACTCCACCCTCTACTTAGAATCCTTACCTCACGTTTGCCACATTTTCTCATATAACCCTAATTTTTGTGCGACAATGCTTCACTCTCCCTTGAACAAATCGAACCATCCTCGCCATTCCTTAGCTCCATCCACCAAGTCTTGGACCTCCTCACACCCTTGTCTCACCTCCATACCCATTCCTCCATATTTTTCCCTCCATCCATGCTCCAAAATCTCATTTCTGAACACCCTATAGAAAAATTACAGAACATCCTATAGAAATTCCTTAACATTTTGTAGAACCCCTGCAGACTTCCTGTAGAAGCTCATGAATGAGGTTTCTTGATATCCAAACTCTGTCAAAATCTTTGGAAGGGTGTTAGGGACCCCTTAGGCCCTCTCTAAATCTTTTCGACCTCCTCCAAGCATTTCCTCTTGCCAATCCACCTCTGCACAGTCAAAATCCAGTTAAAAGCACATGCCTGATAATTCTAACTGATTCAAAAATACAAAAAGATGTTTTCTTCAGGTATAGGTAGTCTAGACACATGTATTTTACCTTCATAGAAGTAATGGCATCTCTTTCAGTAGTTTGCATTCTCATCTTTGCATCAGTAGGACTCGCTGGTAGAATTAGGGTTTGCTAGGGTTTGTGTTCCTTTTTGGCTTTCAGTTTCTTTCCGCAAGTAGATTAGCTTCCTTTGAGTTAGCTTTCATCCATCAGTTACAAAGCTTCTTCTAAGAGCTCATAGAATTTGGATTAAGCCCCTAACGGACTTGTGCCAGCTGACCAAGTGACAGCTGCGGCAAGAGCTAGTACTTGTGCATACAACACCGTCGCTTCCAAGTTTGTTACAAATTAACGGGTTGATAAAATTAAAGAAGGGAGTCCCAGGAGTTGTAGCATTATTGTTGCAATGCTGGAGCCCACCACCTTCTTGGCGCCGTTGCTGGGGAAGCGTCAAAGTATTGGTGATTATTGCTTTTCTTCTATTTTCCACTACAATCTACTGCTAAGTAGTTTATTCATTTCCATTATGCAATTTCATTTATGCAAAAGTAGATTAGCATTTCCCGCTTTCATAGATTGGCCTTTCAATTCCGCATATTTGAATTCTGCAAGCGTAGATTAGCATTTCATTCCTGCAATTTCATTTGAGCAAAATAGATTAGGCCTTTCCTGATTTTATCTCAATTTCGCATTTTCATTTCAGCAAGATAGTTAGTTGTAGTTTAATCTATTTTAGTTTTGCAGGTACAAGCAGAAAAATACAAAAATCAACCAAAAAGATTTCCTTTCCCGCCTTGTAGGAGTAGAGGTAATTCAGAAAAATGATTGCACAACACCCCCACTGCTTCACATAGCCAACCTTCTCTCTTCTTCGATGGCTGTGAGTAAAGAAACCTTAGGTGGACAACAAGACATATTTGAAGAACCTCTAAGGAAGAAGAAGAAGAAAACATTCCTCTGGAGCAAATGGCTGAAAATAGAAATGTTGTGTTAGAATATTATATATTACAGAGCAATGGAACACATAAAATATTGCAGAGATATAAACAAAGAAAACGCACAAAACAAGAGAGACATAGATATACGTGGTTCACCCAGTTTGGGCTGCGTCCACCACGAACAGCCAGTCCTTCCTTTCTATTATCTAGCAAAATGAAGAGACACAACCTACAGCAAATCTGCTGTAATATCCTTTGTTTTCTCTCACAGAATACACATCTATTTCACAGCCTCAAATACAAATGCCCTCATACAAAGAGAGGGGTTGCCTTCTAGGGCAAAAAACCCTAAACTAAACATAAGTTCTACCGTCAGATCATCCGCCTAATGAATGGCCTAGATTGACTAGAAATTACTATACTTTTGCAAGGCAATTTTACAGCTGTTTTTAGCTTCAGGGGCACTGCCCCTGAAACCCCCCACCAGGGGGGGGCTCCCAAAGGTCGCGGCCACCCCCTTGGACCCCCCCTGCAGTGAATATTTTACGGGCGGCGTTGCCACCCCCATTTTGAACTAGGGTCCAATGTGGCGGTACTTTTGAATATAGAAGATAATCAGGCTCCACAACCAACAACTTGTTAAGGACTCTGGACACCACATATCTCCACAATGGTATGATATTTTCCATTTTGGGCCTAAGCCCTCATGGATTTGTTTTTGGGATTTACCCCAAAAGGCCTCATACCAATGGAGATATTTGTCCATCCTTATATACCCATGATCCTCCCCACTTCTTGTCAATGTGGGACTTTGGTCATATACCCAGCAATCCTCCCCTCGAACAAAGGACCATCGAGCCTCCCCTCGAACAATTATCCATCCGCAAGATTCTCCCGTCTCTACCAACCAGGATTCTCTACTCCAATGTGTTGGAAGCACACGCCTTACATGGAAGCACCACTTGTCTCGAGAGCTTGCTCTAACCGAGCTCATCCACGGGCTTACCGGGTCTCACCATCTTCGTTCGGCATTCCGAGGATTCTTGGCTAACTTCGAACTTTGGCTCTGATACCACTTGATAAGGACTCTGGACACCATATGTCTCCATAATGGTATGATATTTTCCACTTTGGGCCTAAGCCCTCATGGATTTGTTTTTGGGCTTTACCCCAAAAGGTGTCATACCAATCAATGGAGATATTTGTCCATCCTTATATACTCATGATCCTCCCCACTTCTTGTCAATGTGGGACTTTGGTCGTATACCCAACATGTTGGGAGAAGTACCTTGTCCAAAAATGAATTTGCAAATCAGATGGATGATTTCAAGAGTGATATGAGGCAGTTTCTTGCCATGCAATTGAATACCCTGCGGATCCAAAGGAAGAAAGAGGAAGCCAAGAGGGCTTTGGTCATCTTTTGTCCCAGGCGCACTAGAAAGCATCCTAGGAACGAATGTCCATTGCACTCGATAGAAGTGTGTTTTGTTTGTGAAAGAGACCATCCTACGAACCAGTGCCCTTCCTTGCCCGAAATTAAAGCTGCATATCAGAGGGCCAAAGGAGCCACTAAACCACTCTATTATATGAACCAAAGGAGGCCACATGGACCTAGATCTTACCATCAGGAACTGCAAGGGACATCCGAGACCTATTATGACCCCTATCTAGCCACTTTCATGCCTTCTTGGGGTCCCCCTGCTCATCCTTCCTGGTTCACACCTCCTCTTTGTTCCTTCGCAGATCCATATTATGCCCAACCAACTGCTCATTCGTTTCACTCGTATGCTCAGCCACAACCTCAGTGGAATGCACCTCATCAGGGGTGGAGGCCCCAATACAACTCTCCTCCCGCTCATTTGCCTCCACCACCTACCCTACCACAAACCCATCCACATCCATCTCAAACATACACTCCCACTCAACTACCCGTACCACCATTCCCAAAACCGTTCAATGGAGTATCTCAATCCAATTACAATGCTAAGGCACAACATGTCCAAATGGCTCCTCTTGAGCTAGATTATCTTCGCCATAGCTTAGGAAGAATATTGCAAAACAAAGATTATATTGACAACATTGAAGGACCAAAGGCAAAAGAAGATTCAGAAGAAAATATCAAAGAACCATGGGCTGCACTTGATGAAGAGAAGGCACCAAAATCAGAGATCGAGAGAGGTCCCTCACGGTTACCATCAAATCTTCCATGTATTCAAGAGGAAGATGAGAAAGTCATGGTAGAAGGTGACATGAGACATGATGCAGATCAGCAAAAGGACCAAGGATATCAGAGCTATATTGAGATATGGTTCCAGACAGTCACTAAATTGCAGCGGTACTCTCTTCCTCAGCTATTTTTGATCCCTTCAAAGTCAGATCATTTGGTCTCTGAAATTCGGATAGCCGTCCAAGCATGAATTTCAAGCCTCAACATCATTTTTTCTCTAATCTCGATGTGCACATGGCTCCATTGGAAGTATTCTTACACTTGAAAATGATTTTGTTTTCCAAGTAGGGTAGGGTAGAAAAAAGAAAAAAAGAGAAAAAGAGAAAAATGAAAATAAGAAGGAAATAAAAATCTAAGGTGAAAACCTCCTCGAAGGCGCCTTCGATTTTCTCATTGATTGAAAACCTCCATGAGGCGGTCGATGGGTTGGAGAGAAGAGAAAATAAAAAGGGAATAAGATCCCTAGGTGAAAACCTCCCTTGGAGGTGCCCAGGGCAGGCAATTAGGGTGAAAACCTCCATGAGGTGCCCTAGTTGTTTCTAAAAAAAAAAAAGGAGAAAAGAAAAAGAAAAATAAACCTAATTTGCATTGAATAATTGCAGGTTGCAGAAAGGACGTTTCAGGTCAGGAGGATCACTCAAAACCAAGACAAAGGAATTTTTGTGCCTTCTACAGGAAGTTCTGTATTTCTACAGGAAACATCCTGTAGAACCTTCAAGCGAGCCAGATTCGATTTTGGAAGGGAATCTAAAGCTTGGAATCTATTGGTTAGGCCCACAAGTATCCATGTTTCCATTCCTCACCCTTTTCCATCATTTTTTCCACCTCATTGTGATTCTTTTATGAAAAATGTGTTTTCTACAGGAAGTTTTGAATTTCTACAGGAAACATTATGTAGAACCTTTGGACGAACCAAATTCAATTTTAAAAGGGAATCTGATTGTGGGAATCTGTTGGTTAGGCCTGCAAGCACCTCTGTGTCCATCCCTCACCTTTCTCCATCATTTTTCCACCTCATTGTGCTTCTATAGGAAGTTCCTATAGAAATTGTAGGAAGCTAGAAATGGATTTCAAAAAGGCGGTTTGGCGAACATGGTAGCTACCTCAAGGGTTCAAAAGTCCTCCTGCAATCTTCAAACTCCTCCTCTATCATCTCCATACCTGCATCACAACCCAAGTTCATTTTTCTTACCATGCAACAAAACTGCAGAATGCCTTGAAGCAAAAATACATAGAACAGAATTTTTTTTTGCCCTAACTTGAAAACCATGCATCCATTTGAAAAATCGTTTACGGGGAATCATAGAGGGATGATGGAAACATGCCCGAGTAGTATCAACCAATTCCAATGCACGGTTTCCAAGAAATCAACCTCCATCGCCTTCAGCGATTTTTTTCATTTTCTCCATATCCGTGCATCCATTTAAAAATCTATTTCATGGGGAGATGCATATGAGTGATAGTAACCTACCCAAGCAGTTTCAGCCAATTCCGATGCACGGTTTCCGAGAAATTGATCTCTGAAATCTTCATCCATTTTCCATTTTTCTCGAAATCTGTGCATCCATTGATCACAAATTTTCTATGGGAGGTGCATCATGATTATAGGAACATGCTCAACAAGTTTCAGATCGATCTGATCTATCGTCCCGGAGCAATGGCGAAAACAAGTTTTGGTCCAGTGAAAATTCAGCAGTAGCAGCTTGAGGGTGCAGATCTGAACGTGGAAACGAAGTCCTGCAGCTTAGATCTAGCTAGAGGATACCTACACAAGAAAAATAACCACACATTAGACAGCAAAGAGCTTATAGCACAAAGGAGCCATCATGCAACCACCGAAACAGATGCATGCAGCAGCAAAAAACACCTCACAGTAGCCATTTGACTTCAAGTACATGACTAAAACTTGTTCCTCTATTGCATGAATCTAATCTAAGCACTGCATGAACGAATGAGATGGGGGGATTCAGCTAGGAAGATAGCCATATTCGATTGCACTCATCTAGGAAAAAATCATCCAGCATGCGTGTATAGTCATTCACGTGGAAGTTGAAAAACACAGGCAGTGGTAGATGTGTTTAACTCCAGCGCACAGGACATCAAATGATTAACAGATAGAAGAAGACATGCAGTTCATAACATCACTGCAATTCGAAAAAAGCCAACGCACGTGTCTTTTCCACCTCATCACAAATCACACATCAATTAAAGACGACTTAGCTAAAACTCACGAACTACTATTCATCTTCACTTTCCACATCCTCAACTGAAGTATGCACAATCAGTTAACCTATCATCCTCCACTGAGTTTTTGTACCTGTATTTGAGATTCTGCTACGTATCAGGCTCACTCAGAGGCGCAGGGGCACTCTATAGGCATTTCTACAAGAAGCTGCGCTACAGGAAACCCAACATACGAAGAAGCTTGGACTGTTCACGTTGAGGGTGGCAATTCTCAGTGAGGTAGGCTTGAACATAACTTTCCCATGCAAATAATTCAAAAGGTGGTGAATTCGACGTGTTGATGGGGTAGGGAAAATGTGAATGCAAGTTTGTCTATGAATTCAAAAGCCGTTTTCTTATTTCTGCCTGGAATTGTCTTCAGTGCAACATAGCCCATGCTTTGGAGAAGACCAAATACTCAGATTCAGACATATACTGAAAAAATATGAAGAAAAATACCATTTCTCTTGCTAGTTTACTATAGATCTAATTTCAATAAATCATGCAGATTTTATTATCACTAGCACGTATCAAGAGATTGCTGGAAGCAAGGATACTGTTGGACAGTATGAGAACCACACTGCTTTCACCCTTCCTGGTCTTTATTGCATGGTTCATGGAATTGATGTTTTTGATCCCAAGTTCAACATTGTTTCTCCTGGAGCAGACATGCAGATTTATTTCCCTTATACAGAGAATCAGCATCGTCTTACTGATTTACATGGTTCAATTGAGGAACTCTTGTTCAATCTTGAACAGACAGCTGAACACATGTGTATTTTGAATGACCGTAAAAAGCACATTATCTTTTCTATGGCAAGACTCGATAGAGTGAAAAACATGACAGGACTGGTTGAATGGTTTGCAAAGAAAAAACACTTGAGGGATATTGTCCTCCACGTTCTTGGGAGGAAACCATATAGAGAATTCCCATTCTGATCAGTGCACAAGACAAAACAGAGTGTGAGGAAGCAAGATAGTGAGGCAGAGAAGAAAACTAAGGGTAAGGAAGCTAAGGGAAAGAAAACCTAGGGCAAGCCATCATAGGAAAAGCCATAGGAGAAGCAAGAGGAAAAGCAAGAAAGAAAAGAAGGAAGAAACAGAGAGGGAAAAAAACAAGTTTAATCCCTGGAAATTGTTGCAGGTTGCAGGAACACAATGCAGAAAGGGGGCCTCCCAACACAAGCAGAAGGGTCCCTACCAAGTTCCCTGGCATCCTCACATCCATCCCCTCCATTAACACTCATTTTTTCAGGGTTCAAACACAATCTAGTCATGTTTCAACCTTCTACAAGAAGCTATAGGACTTTCTACACGAAGTTCTGTTTCTACCAAAAACATCCTGTAGAGCCTTTGGGCAGCCCAGAATCAATTATGGAGAAGGATTTGAAGCTTGAAGTCTATTGAGGAGGCATGCAACCACTCTTTTCTTCCATCCTCCACTAGTTTCATCGCCTTTCACCACCATTGCCACCATATGATTGAATACTTGCACAATCATACCAAAGCTGAAACTTCTCTAGGAAAAGGAGCACAGGCAGTGGGAAGAAGCAAAGAGAAAAGCATGGTTTCATGACTAAGAAGAGGACATCACTTTAGAAGCTTAGCATGACAGGGAGGCCACCAGGGCCATCAAAGATGAGGAGATAGATTGGTTGCTCAGAGGATGAGCAACACTTTCAGTAGGGGGGTGATGATGAGCCCCAAAAATGGATAATTATTTGGGCTCATTCAACATCCTAATTCGACTTAATCCACCATTCTCATTAGTTTATTGCATGTTTTTGATTATATTTATTCTAATAGAATGAATTGGGTTAGTCATTACGCAAATAAGTCTAATGTGTGCTTTGTGTAGCCTTTTTGGTCAATTTGGAGACAAAATCAAAGGTTTAAATGAGCACTTGGCAGCCAAATTCGTGGAGATGAATTTTAGGAAGGTTTTCCCTTCATTTATGGGCCCTTACCTTGAATTATCCGCCATCAGCTCGGAGTTCAAGGGCCACCAAATCGATTAGCACAAGGGCAGCCAAGCAAGTCAAGTAGGACTGCTGTTAACTACAAGTTTTGGGCAGCCGAGTCCCTAAAGTTTAGGAGGACTGTTGGGGTCCTCAATTTGTATAAATAAGAAGGCTTAGGGCCTCATTTTGGTTAGCCAGTAGTTAGTCACTTTATAGTCATTTTGTAGTTCGATTTTTAGGCAGTAGATTAGCTTTGCTTTCAGCACATTTTCAAGTTCTCCTTGTGGACAGTTTTTGGGATGTAACATTTCTTGATCAATAATGATGAATCCAGCTTTGCACCATCTATAAATCTCTCTTAGGAGGCTATATCTCTTGGGGTTGGGCCCATCTCAGGCACCCAATACCTCCTTTGTTTACATTCATGTGTCTTTGTTGCATTCTTAGAATAAAATCTGCTATTAGATTTAAATATTGTGTTGTTATTTAGGTTTCTTTTGATGATTAAAATAAATTTTCATGCTCAGATTTAGTTGATAGGTTGTTAACAAAAAATGCTTCAAGAAAAGGGCCATCAAAAATCTGTGGTTTCACCTCTCCCTCAGTGGGATCAGGAGCTGTGACTAGGATGACTTTGCTGCTCACAAAAACACTGATTTTGCTTTGCCATGCAATCACTAGCGTTTGATTTTCATGTGTAGAAGTTGTTTACAATTTCAGACTTTCATTTGCTTAGTTGCATGTGTTAAAATACATGGTTTCATTGTAGGTCACACTTCTGTTCATTCTCTTTACTAACAGCTAGCAAATTAGGTCAACATAACTAGGTCTTTGAATTTACAAGTCTTTGTTTGTTCAAATTGGAAAAACGACTTGTAGAGCACATGTACCACTCCTTCACCTGCTTATTCTCCATCAGAACCATCCATTCCACCCTCTACTTAGAATCCTTACCTCACGTTTGCCACATTTGCTCACATAACCCTAATTTTTGTGCGACATTGCTTCACTCTCCCTTGAACAAATCGAACCATCCTCGCCATTCCTTAGCTCCATCCACCAAGTCTTGGATCTACTCACACCCTTATCTCACCTCCATACCCATTCCTCCATCTGTTTCCCTCCATCCATGCTCAAAAATCTCATTTGTGAACATCCTGTAGAAAAATTACAAAACATCCTGTAGAAATTCCTGAACATCCTGTAGAACCCCTACAGACTTCTTGTAGAAGCTCACGAATGAGGTTTCTTGATAGCCAAACTCTGTGAAACTCTCTGGAAGGGTGTTAGGGACCCCTTAGGCCCTCTCTAAACCTTCTCGACCTCCTCCAAGCATTTCCTCTTGCCAATCCACCTCTGCACAATCAAAAGCTAGTTAAAAGCACATGAATGATAATTCTAATAATTGATTCAAAAATACAAAAAGATGTTTTCTTCAGGTACAGGTAGTCTAGAAACATGTATTTTACCTTCATAGAAGTAATGGCATCTCTTTCAGTAGTTTGCATTCTCATCTTTGCATCAGTAGGACTAGCTGGTAGAATTAGGGTTTGCTAGGGTTTGCGTTTCTTTTTGGCTTTTAGTTTCTTTCTGCAAGTAGATTAGCTTCCTTTGAGTTAGCTTTCATCCATCAGTTAAAAAGCTTCTTCTAAGAGCTCATAGAATTTGGCTTAAGCCCCTAGCGGACTTGTGCCAGCTGACCAAGTGACAGCTGCAGCAAGAGCTAGTACTTGTGCATACAACACCGTCGCTTCCAAGTTTGTTACGAACTACCGGGTTGATAAAATTTAAGAAGGGAGTCTTAGGAGTTGTAGCATTATTGTTGCAATACTGGAACCCACCACTAATTAACTCTAAACCTAGGTCAGGCCTTCTCAAGCCAACAAATGGTTCCATTGCTAGGACCAAAATTTGCATATAGATGTCTAATGTTGTATCATTGGAATCCAACTAAGAAGGAAATTGAAGGTTGGTTGGAAAAAAGAATTCATGAGTTCGCGGCACAAGAGAACAGGAATCCATGACTAAAAAAGGAAGATTGGTTAGATTGCTACCTATACACAGAAATCCACGAGACCTTTTTCTCATCTTTCCCTACTGAGTTGTACGAGTGGAAGCTTGATGGTCCTATTGTGTGGACCCCAAAGTTGGTGCGCAGATTGGAAGCATCGGAGGATAAGATCACGTGCGTTGTTGATCACTCACTCAATCATATTATAGGAGGGTTCATTACTAAGTTCGTAGTAGATACTTCAGTCAACTATAGCAAGGTAGAGCAATGCTTTCTCAAAGGACCGAGAGGTAAGTACATAAAGTATCTGAATACTTGGATTAAAATGCTATTGTGTGAAAGGAGGGTTATGCAATTACCTTGACGATCGGAACTACGTGAAGTGGAAAAACCTACAGAAACAAAGGAATTAAGGGACCAGAGAATATCCCCTAGATTTCACCTCTGCGAGGGGACGAGGAAAAGCTCATGAAGGTCTCTCCGTGAAGTGTGATCCATTGGATAAGACAAAGGATTCCACGCATACCACCCCCACTCGCACCTCCACCAGCTTCACCACCATCACCTCCATATTCACCCGTACCACCTTCACCACCACCATGAGTCAATATGGCAAGCACGATAAAGTTTCCTGTGTTTAAGGAAGTATGAAATGAGGATCTGTACCATTTTTGGTTCGTGATAAAGAAAGTGAGGATCTGTACCATTTTTTGTTGGGAAGAACAGGGAGTTACAGATGACAATATAAAGAAAGCAACACTGATTAGTAGCCTGTAGGACCACGCGCTGACCTGGTATATTAAGCATTCTAATGACAATCCGAATGCAAGAATCGCAAATATCCAAATTGAGCTAGATAGGGAATTTAACAGGCTGAAGTTAGAAGGACAGTCAATCATTGGGTTCAAAGAGATCACAATGCTACCAAGTGAGATTCCTTGGGAGTTGGATAAGAGGCTGAAGTGTACAATTCACGAAGCTAATATGACTTTGGTGGATGGAAAACACCGCGAATGGTTTGTGGTGTTGCTAACGCCACATCCGAGGAGCGTGTTGTTGCAACAGAAGTTAACAACTCAGGTGGAGGCCCTAGAGATCGCAGTGAGGCTTCATGAGACCCAAGTACAAAATCCTAACTTGGGAGTTCAGCAGATCCACACATAGTTGAAAAACTTATGCCTTGAGACGCAGAGTTTGAAACAGGATAAGACAGCTCGACTAGAAGTGCATGAAGAGGTGTGGTGCGTAAAAGCAAGGATCATGGTCATGACAAGGACTACTTCCCGGTGTTCGCAAATTACCTAGCGGGAGGAGGACCAATGCCATTAAGGCCAGAAGCACAAGCAATACCTAGCATGGCACCTGCTTTGTGGTGCACGATTTTTCAAATAAGTGGAAAGCATGCTACGGACAACCGCCATTTGCTACAAAAGTATACACAAAATTCACAACAGTTGTTTTGTAATTTTTGTAGGTTGGTGGGACATGATGAGCGCACTTGTAGAAGCTATGAGTTGATGATGGATAGAACTCCCACCTATAGGGCCCATAGACTAGAAAGCAGGAATGGCACGAACCAGATTTCACGGGAACGGACAAGGCCAAGGTGGATGAGGACCTGGAAGAGGTCCTGGATAGCTGATATGCCACAATTGCAGAGGGCAAGGACATTATGCCCGTGATTGTACAAATCCAACACATACATCAGGTCTATATTTTAACTTGTTTGATCATGAAACGAAAGATTGTCCTACACTGATAGCTAGGATACGCGACAAGGGAGCGCTACCACCTCCATCGACTCATAACCTATAGATGATGAGGTTGGAGCCGCATGAGGAAAATCCAAATGTGAACATTGTGCTCTGAAGTGGAATCGCGATGGGAGATGATAATGGCAAACAACCTGAAGATAGTACTTGTGTTCGCAAGGGTCTGACGAAAGAAGAAGAGTTTGATTTGGAGTGCGCTAAGGAAGCCTTCATGGAAGCTAAGAAGAGCTTCGCTGATGCCTCCACTTCGGGAAGAAAAGATAGACCAAAGCCGGAAATGGATCCATCTATGCTTACAACATTCCTAGAAACATGCATGAAACTACTGCATGACAGTAAGGCTATAAAAGGATTGCAGGAACTCATTAACAGATGTGCTTGGACCACGCCAGGAGAACCATGCATAGTCCATAAGATTAGAAAACACAAGACTAGGACAGGGAGAGAAATGAGGCTAACCACATAGATTGGAGAATATGAGATGGACTAAGTAATTCTCGACTTAGGATCGGATGTGAACATTCTACCGAAGTAGACATGGGAGCACATGGGGAGGCCTACGTTGCAATGTGTTGAGATTGCAACAAGATGATGGAGCTTAGTGAAAAGAGTTGCCTTCACTACGTGGGCCCGCATGCTATTTTTGGTGCAATTCTATTTTTAGACATATGGATCATGTCTATGGATTGCAGGTTGCTGTTTATGGATGATTGGTCAAGTTGGGAAAAATAGATGGAATTCTATTTTTAGATCACAGCGGAGTGACTGCTCAGTCTAAATTTAGAACAGTAAAATATTATTAGCTCATAATAATATTTAGACTATAAACTTTGTCTTATTCTCTTGGAGCACTTCAGGATGAGCTACGGATATGGTGCATGCAGATCCCAGAAGGAAATATGTGGTTGTCTATGGGATGACTAATATTTGCATGCAGGACTTCAATTAGAACTCAAGTGAGTTGAGTTTAGTGGACTGGAGGTGCAGTTGATGGAGTTCTGTTCAGTTTAGCTTTGTTAAACTGGTTGTATTTAGTCTAACTGGAAAATAGACTAGAGATGAGTTGGGTGAATTAGTTATTAATTAATTCACAAGTTATTAACTCATAATGCAACTATAGAATACATCAGTTAACTCAATTTCATGTTAGTGCATGTTCAGTTCAGCAGGGATAGGTGTTAGAGGCTCAGATTTCTATCAGTTGTGACTATAGCTGTGCATGATGATTTGCACAATCAGATGGATTGAGTATGCCAATGAATTGGCCAATACCAAGAATTGTAGCCTGTGCTCACGTCCAACATAGTGTGAGTGATTCTTTACAGGTGAAATACGAGTTTGGTAAACCATTCTCATCAGTTCTTGAGCAGGTATTGAGCTGTGGAGGCAGGCAAGCAGTGGAATAGATTTGGAGATCAGATCTAAGCTGTATTGTGTGTAACAGGTGGAGCTGGTACTGGATTGCTTGTGATAAGCATTGTAATTTGTAATGTTACATGTTCTCAATCATTAATATACAGATAGTGTGGGGTTTTTAGTGAGATGCTTTCCCCGGGTTACATATTGTGTTAATGTGTGAATGCTCTTGATGTTTTATTGTTATTGATGCTGCTATATTGATGATCAATGTTGAGGAGCTTATGTATTGTGTATGTATTCCGCAATAGTACATGATCAGGATAATATCTGTTGAATATGTGTTAGATTATTCAAAATTTCTATATGGTATCAGAGCGCTTTGATTTATAGAAGAAGTTCTACATGGTATCAGAGCTGTTGAACATCAGATATACTATTCAGGAAGTGTTTACATTCTATTTCTTCAAGCAGAGTCTGTAATAGGGCCAGATATCCTCTGGATTCATCCTTATTTTGGAAGGTGAAATATCCGGTGAATTCCCATACAGTCGATCTCTGTATGAGAATATTGTGTTCTCATGAATCTTAGATCCGAGGCAGTTGAGTTGGTTGCTGGTGGAATTCGAATTTGCAACAGAGTTTTCTTGGTGTCAAAACTAAGATGTCTTTCATAGGATTGCGATTAGAGTATGCCCTTGAGGGTAGTATGAATTATATTGCATGGAAGGATAGGATGGAGGAAGTGTTAGATGATAATGGGTTGAATGAGTTCTTGGATGTGGATGTCCCAATACCTACTGATATTGCTGAAGCTGAAGTTTGGCAAAAGAAGATAGCAAAATGTCGAAGAATTCTGTTGGAGGGCATGAGGGATCACATTGTGTCCAGCCTCCATGGAAAGGCTACTCCATATTTGATGTGGAAATCATTAACAGAATTATTCTGAAGCAAGAGCGATCAGCGGAAGCTGGCGCTCAAAGATAAACTCAGAAACATAAAATGTGAGAAGGGTGACAGTATGCCCAAGTACCTCACGAGGTTCACTCAGTGTCGAGATGAGCTGGGAAGTGTGGGGGTTAGTGTCGATGATGAGGACTTGGTGAGCTTGGCTCCCCTTGGTCTTTTGAAGAGTTGGAATTCCTATCAGGACTCTGTCAAATTGCCAGGATGGGAAAGACTGTGGTCAGATCTTGTGCAGGAGGAGATCAGGCGAAGTACCAGGGACGGATCTTCATCAAAGGTATCTGATGAAGAGAATTGTGCTTTGGCTGCCAAAGAAAAGAATGGGAAGAGCAAGAAAGCTTCTCAGTCTAGTGCGAAAGGCAAGAAGCAGGACATGTCCAAGGTGAATTGTTTTCATTGTCACTAGCACGAACACTATGCCACAAATTGTCCGCATAAGAAGAAGAACAAGCAAGCTGCTGTATCTGCAGGGGGAGAGGCCTTAGCTTCTTAGTTTGAGCTTGATTTTTCATTGATCGCATGCTTGGTTTCAAGTGTGATGGGATCAGTGTGGTTCTTGGACAGTGGTGTGTCTTTTCACATGATGGGAGATAGAGATTTGTTTTCTAATCTGGAGGATGAAGATCTTGGAGTGCACATTGAGATGGGCGATGATGGTAGATACAGTGTGACTGGTATCGGTACCATTTACTTTGAGAGGGAGTCTAGTAAACCCTTCGTATTGAAGGAAGTCATGCATGTTCCAGGATTGAAGAAGAATCTCATCTCTATGGTGATGTTAGAAGACAAGGGGTATGATGTTGTTTTTAGCAAGGGAAAAGCTTTCCTGCGCAGCAAGACAACTGGTGAGACCCGGAAGATAGGGGTTCGAGTAAGGAACCTTTATCAGTTGCATGTAGATGGATGCGTAGCTATGGCAGGCAAGGCAGAAGGATTGGTGAGCCGGGATGATGGCGAGTTGTGGCACGGGAGATTGGGTCACCTTCACCATGGAGCCTTGAAGATACTGCAGTAGATCACTACAGGGCTTCCTAAAGGCACTCTTGCACAGTCAGATCAGTGCAAGGGGTGTACTTTGGGGAAGTTTATGAAAGCCACATTTCACGAGAAGGATAGTCATGCCACGACGATCCTTGAGAGAATTCACACAGACGTGTGTGGACCTTTCTCAGTTGCTTCGACAACAAAACATAGGTATTATGTGATTTTTGTTGATGATTTCTCTCGTAAGTGTTGGATCTTCTTCGTGCAGAAGAAGAGTGAAACATATTCAAAGTTCTGTGAATTCAAAGCACTGGTTGAGAAGGAGTCGGGAAAGAAGGTGAAGGCTCTTAGGAGCGATAATGGTGGTGAACACATCCCGGACAAGTTCAAGGATTTTTGCAAGGCAAAAGGGATTCGTAGAGCGCTCATAGCTCCCCATAACCCACAACAGAATGGGGTAGCTGAGCAGAAGAACACAACGATCATGGGTGCTGCACAGGAGATGTTGCATGATCAAGGCCTACCCCTTCACTTGTGGGCAGAAGCATGCAATACAGCAGTTTATGTGTAGAACCGTTGTCCTCATAGGATACTTGGCATGAGTACACCCGAGGAGGCTTATTCTGGTAAGAAGTCTGATCTTTCTCATTTGAGGATTTTTGGTGCTAACGTTTACATGCATGTGACAAAGGATGTTAGGAAGAAGTTGGAGCTAACTGCAGAGGTTCGAATATTTGTGGGGTACACTGATACACCCCACAACTATCGTGTGTATTTGCCAGACAGTGGTAAAACTGTTGTGCGACGGGATATAAAATTTCAGGAGGAGAAAGCCATGAAGTGTTCGCTTGAGAGGGAGCTACACTTGCATACAGATGAGGAGCTATTAGTTCCTAAGGATGAGCTTTAGGACGTGGATCAACCACAGGATGAGGTTCATGGAGTGGAAGAGTCCACTCATGTAGCACCAACCATCAGAGGGCGAAATTGCTTGATAGAAGCTGAGCGACTGGCTCAAGATGCAGAGAAAGTTGTAGGACCACCTACAGCCCAACGCAGGCAGAGACAGTCACCTGATCAGTACACTGGATACATGGCTCTTATGAGCAGGTGTGTTGTGACTGAGCCATCCTCTTTCGAGGAAGCTGTGGAGGATCCCACATGGGTAGACGCCATGGTGGAAGAGTATGATTCTATTGTCAGAAACAGTGCATGGGAGATTGTTCCTAGACTGGAAGGGAAATCAGTGGTGGGTTCAAGATGGATCTACAAAGTTAAGTAGGCAGCTGACGGGAGTGTGGAGAAGTACAAGGAAAGATTTGTTGCTCGAGGCCTTTCACAGATAGAGGGGATCGATTATGAGGATACCTTTGCACCTGTCGCAAGGTATTCTTCCATACAAATGATTCTTGCTCTCTCAGTGCAGATGGGATGGCACATCCATCAGATGGATGTGAAGATTGTGTTCCTCAATGGAGTCATTGAGGAGGAGGTGTACATTGAGCAGCCCGAAGGCTTTGAGGTCTTCAACAGCAGGTCGCATGTGTGCAGGCTCAAGAGAGTGTTGTATGGGTTGAAGCAAGCACCACGTGCTTGGTACACACGGATAGACAGCTATTTCACAGGACTTGGATTCTCCAAGAGAGAGGGGGATCTGAACCTATACCAGATTGTGGTGGAGGGTAAGTTGCTTATCATTGTACTGTATGTTGATGATTTGATTCTAACAGGTGATGAGCTGTTGATACCGTCATGCAAGAAGGATCTTGCTACAGAGTTTGAGATGAAGGACTTGGGCCTCCTTCACTATTTCCTAGCATTGGAAATATGGCAGCGCAGTGGTGGACTGTTTGTTTCTCAGGGCAAGTATGCTCGGGATATACTGGAGAAGATCACATGCATGGTTGCAAGCCTGTTGATACTCCTCTTCCTCGAGGTTGGAGGAAGGAGGATGTCACTTCGGGAGAAGAAGTGGATGCCACTGTTTATCGATAGTTGGTGGGGCCACTAATGTATTTGCTCAATACACGACCGGATATATGCCATGCAGTTAACCAGCTTTCACAAGCTATGGTTAAGCCTACCAAGCTCTTCTGGAAGGCGGGCAAGCATGTATTGTGCTACGTGAGAGGCACATCGGGATATGGATCTTGGTACAGATAGGAGGATGCAGATTGGGCAGGGAGATCAATAGGACGAGTATATGGTAGTATTGACATCAGGTACCATCATATCAGAGATTGTCTGCAGCGGAGGATCATGTTACTTTCATACATTCCAACGGAGGATCAGGATGCTGATATTCTGACGAAGGCTCTCACCAGGAGCAAATTCAAAAACCACCGAGGCAGGATAGGGGTTGCTGATAATCTATATCTTGTTGAGAGGGAGTGTTGAGATTGCAATAAGATGATGGAGCTTAGTGAAAAGAATTGCCTGCACTAAGTGGGCCCGCAGGCTATTTTTGGCGCAAGTCTATTTTTAGACTATGTCTATTTTTAGACATATGGATCATGTCTATGGATTGCAGGTTGTTGTTTATGGATGATTGGTCAAGTTGGAAAAAATAGATGGACTTCTATTTTTAGATCACAGCGGAGTGATTGCTCAGTCTAAATATAGAATAGTCAAATATTATTAGCTCATAATAATATTTAGACTATAAACTTTGTCTTATTCTCTTGGAGCACTTCAGGATGAGCTACGGATGTGGTACATGCAAATCCTAGAAGGAAATACGTGGTTACCTATGGGAAGACTAATATTTTCATGCAGGACTTCAGTTAGAACTCAAGTGAGTTGAGTTTAGTGGACTAGAGGTGCAGTTGATGGAGTTGTGTTCAGTTTAGCTTTGTTAAACTGGTTGTATTTAGTCTAACTGGAAAATAGAATAGAGATGAGTTGGGTGAATTAGTTATTAATTAATTCACAAGTTATTAACTCATAATGCAACTATAGAATAAATCAATTAACTCAGTTGCATGTCAGTGCATGTTTAGTTCAGCAGGGATAGGTGTTAGAGGATCAGATTGCTATCAGTTGTGACTATAGCTATGCATGATGATTTGCACAATCAGAGGGATTGAGTATGCCAATGAATTGGCCAATACCAAGAATTGTAGCCTGTGCTCACATCCAACATAGTGTGAGTGATTCTTTGCAGGTGAAATATGAGTTTGGTAAACCATTATCATCAGTTCTTGAGCAGGTATTGAGCTGTGGAGGCAGGCAAGCAGTGGAATAGATTTGGAGATCAGATATGAGCTGTATTGTGTGTAACAGGTGGAGCTGGTACTGGATTGCTTGTGATAAGCCTTGTACTTTTTAATGTTACATGTTCTCAATCATTAATATATAGATAGTGTGGGGTTTTTAGCAAGATGCTTTCCCCGGGTTACATATTGTGTTAATGTGTGAATGCTCTTGATGTTTTATTGTTATTGATGCTGCTATATTGATGATCAACGTAGAGGAGCTTATGTATTGTGTATGTATTCTGCAATAGTACATGATCAAGATAATCTCTGTTGAATATGTGTTAAATTAGTCAAAATTTCTACACAATGGTCTCCTATTCAGCTGTGAATGGCAAACCAATATAAGATAATATCCCTGGGGCGATTGGAGGGAATCACTGTGGATATTGAGGGAGCGAGTGCACTAGTAGACTTTGAAGTAATAGAGATTGTTGATGACAACGATCCCTATCCTGAGCTCTTAGGAATAGATTGGGCCACTGACATGAACAGGGTGATTAATCTGAAGAAGCACAAGATGATTTTTGAGAAGAAGTCTCTTGGCGTAGTTATACCCTTAGACCCTGCTGAGGGATCACGCTACACAAAGCCGGTGCATGACTATGAAAATGATGATGATTTGGATTGCATCTACAAGAAACATGCATGAGATCAAGACTGAGTAAATCCCACCATGGACGAATGGATCTCATGGGAGCGTGAAAGCTCTTGTACATCGGATTCTGATGAGGAGACAGAGGCAGAACCGATTACACGAGGTAACCACGCTGAACTGTAGTATGATGAAAAGATCATTGTGATGCATATCGAAAAAAGTAAGGGATCTTCCTACTTATGATGGGTTAAGTGAGGTAGAAAATTTCCTAAATAAGTTTGAAAGGAAGGTGCCAGAAAAGCAACGTTTCTAGGCCTTAAATTGGGTACTACGCAGTACGCTTGCAAGGTGGTGGGGTATGCACAAAGGGGGCTTTGAGGACTGGTGCGAATGTAGGAGAATGATGTGCACATGGTTTGGGAAGCCTAAGATGTGACTAACAGACAAGTATGATGGACAAGATAATCCATGGACATATCTAGCTAAGTGGATGCCAACTTATGGAAAACAACCTATGCGGATACGCATGAACTCTACATTGAGAGGTATGGTCAATAAACTTGTGTTTCGGGGCAAATGTACAGTTGGCTCTTAAGATTGGACAACCAGCATGTGGGAAGAACAATCCCATAGAAGGTTATCCACACTAAATAATTTGATAAGGTATGCAACACGTAGCGAAGTGGTTGGGACCTGCGTGTACTCAAACAGATGCTTTTTCAGTTGGTTGATAGAGTAGAGGTTGTAATACCTATGGAGTCTATCATGCCTAGTCCTTGGCTCATGGTGCTCACAGGGCTAATGAACCACAGAGCCCTAGAAGAAAGGCTCGTGCCATTAGAAGAGTGTGAAGACGAATGGTTGGGACTTAATGACAAGATCCAGTAGGGTGATCTTAGGCTCCAAGAACTCATGGATGAAAGAGTTCGGTTGAGGCAGAAAAGTGCCATGGCGGAAGAAAAATTCAAGATTCAGCGTTAGAAGAAATAAAGAGGGAATTTCTTGATAAAAAGACCATGGTAATAGAATAGGATGAGTGTAATTACTTTGATAAAACTGGAGACTACCATCGAGATTTTATTGGTTTAATGCATTATATGGGACCGTATGTTATTAAGGAAACCACATATGGTGGCACAGTATAGTTGGAGAAGTTAAATAGCGAACTCTTCCCAGGGAAAGAAAATGGAAGACGTTTGAAGCCATATACAGGTGGCCCGACCAGTTGACTAGCCGCAAGAAGCATAGTCTTGGCACTTTAGGCAACTTAAAGGAGGATTGGGACTATAAACTACTCTGCCCAAGAGCTACGTGATGTCAGGGTTGCGCACAGTAGGGAGGTATCACAGGGTCCACAAAGCGCAAGGGTAGTTGTGCTGCCACGCGGGTTGGCTGGAAAGTGACCGTTATAGTCACTATTCATGACGTGATGCTTGGCTTGAGACCAAATGGAACGGGTGATAGGCATTTAAGGCAAACTTTATGGGCTAGATTTGGGAAAATATACCACCAAGGGAGCCTTAATGGACCGGATTTTGGGGGAATGGTCAAATTCAAATTTAAAAGGTGTTATTATGCATCCTGAGATTCAGTAACTCTGATCTGTTTGATTCTTTGAACTCAAAGGCATTATTTGAGCACCTACCTGAACCGTTGAGAGATTTTTGGAACAACAATATGACCACACCAGAGGAAGCCATGGATATTGGCGAGATGACCGTTAAAGAGGCCACACAGGCTAGGATGATAGGAGATTCCCTAGAAAGAATCGAGATAGTTGCAAAAATCGCTAAATTTCCGTGCACATGAGTCGCAAGTAAGATAAGAAACCTATCATACCGGTGCATGTGTCCCCTCGAAACTCGTTGAGAACTAAACTGACCATGGAAGAAAAGGGGAGAGCGGTTAATGTGGAAATTGATGAGGACGAGAAAGACCTTGAGGAAATCCCAGTGGAAGAGAGGAGGACAAAGAAATGGAAGAAGAAACCCAAGGTGTGGACCCTCTGACTAGGTTGTGCATGTATGTTCCTATGCAAAAAGGAAAACCAAAGGTGCCCAAGGACCTAAATGAGAGGAAAAGCTCTCTGCAAACTCTGCTGCTCTCCAATGATATCATTTTTGAAGGAGCACACTTAGGACGGGTGCCAGCTCTAAAGTTTGAAGATTGGGAACTCGCAAACAATGATAAATTCCCACACTTGGCAACCGTACAACTAATGCGGCTGAAGAAAAATATAGCAGCGGGAGTCATAGAGTTGGAGCCACACTAGTGGTTTTGCGGAGTAGAGAAAGTAAGGTTGTTAAACCTGCTCTAGGTGCCATATTACCATCGTGCCCCAGTAACTATCTTTGCCATCAGGCAGCTGCTCTACCTCATCATGATGGGTGCTTGTGGCTAGAGGAGCCCATCCCCATCACGGACCAGCTAATCCATAGAATTACCCGACTCCCTTGCAAGGGGGAGGACCCAATAGATATTTCAAAGGGTAAGAGTAAAGATCTGGCCATGGCTATTATAGACATATTTGGGAACTTCAACCCCAATCTTATATGTAGATAAACTAGGGCTCTTCAACCCTTAAAAGTGTTTTTTCATAGCCTAAAATATCATGGTCAACTAATTACATCATTCACCAAAAGTTCCACCTAAAAACCCATCCAGAATTGGCCTAAACTGGACCATACTAACTGCTCCACTGTCAGGGTTCGATGCATACTGAATTATACACTAGCCAAGTGTGATGCATACTAATGAGGCTTTTTGTAGGGTGCGATGAGCGAGGATGGAAAAATGTCTGAGATAGTTTGCTAAGTGGATGCTCATGGAATCTCCTAGAAACTTCTCCTATGACACTTGCCTCTCTGAATTTGACCAGGGATGAGTAAGAGATCCAAGAAATATCCAAGTGGAACCAAATGCAACAAGTGGAATGACACTAATCAAAAACCTAGAGATGACTCACACCCTTGCACACATCTATAAATGGATCCCTCATATGAGAGATCTAGAGGCTGAAATTTTGTGAATTGTGAGGAAGTGCTGATAGTTTGTATTCGAGAAAGAGCATTGTATTGTTGGGTTATCTTGCTATTTCATGAGGTGAAGAGGGCTTTGATGCTGGGCGGATTATCCTGGATCAAACAACTGGGTTGTAATTCTCCCTTCTCTTTAATAAAGTTCTTCGAGTTTTCTTCCATATAACTGTGCAATTGTGAATGTTATAATCTATGAATGTCATTGTATGTTCATTATATTTCTGATTCCGTAATTATTATGATATAATAGATCCAGATGCTTTGACGGTTCTTTGTTACTGTGTTTCTACAGGTACTCTCCAAGCAGGATAATTACAGAGAGGAGTTGCAAGATCTATCAAGGGGGAGAGAGATCAAGCAAGGAGTTAAGTGAAAGATCCAGGTTGGTTCCTTTGTCTTTCTCTTATCTATTATACATAGAAGAAATTGTGAATTTCTTTAAACTGTTGTTTCTAGGGTAGTTGCCAAACCTAGAGGGCTAGTCGATCAAAAAGATGCTAGCTTTCCTAGAACCAAAATGGTGACTCCACTGGAGATCGAACCCAGAATCTTTGGTTTCGTAGACAGGGAGCGAATAGATGTTTGTTTGTTGTTATTGTTTGTTTTATAAACTATAGATGGAGCCTGAAGTCAGCCATGTAGCCTTCGAACTGCTCTTGCTCTGCAATTGCATAGTAGATGAATGTTGCTTCAGTCAATCTTCGGTTTAGTTTATGAATTAAACATTTGACTTAAAATCATTCTAGATGCCCTTTTGCTAGCTCAGTAACCTCTAAAGATCATTCTTTTTTACTTTTCTCTTTACTGTCCATTATAGCTTAGCTTAACTCATTGAAATCAGTTGCAAATTTGAGCCAAAACCCACATTAATTGAGCTCCCTGGCCCATCGTACTATCTTTCACCGTAAACTAGTATGCATCACACCTCTTGAGTCTGAAAAGTGCGATGCATCCCCATTTCTGTGAAGCCCAGGTGTGATGACTAACTGAACCTATTTCCATTCTTGAAATTTGGGGTTTTTGTCCTTGTTTTTCAGTTCTATTTAGTTGATTTGCTACTTATGATCAATACCTAATTACTGAAGCCTACTTGCATCACATAGATCAGCCTCCATTGATTAGGATTAGTAAATGTTTTTATGTATTTGTCCATCATTTAAAATCCTTTGTCGAAAATTTGCTTAAATTGATTTGTCGTTTTGGTACAAAAAGTGTCGTAATTGTCGTTTTGTGTCAAAAAAGAGAAGTGTCGTGGAAGTCTTCCTTCGCTGGATATTTGATTGAACTTTTCTTCAAAGTATTTGGTTTGATTTGTTTTTATTCAAAGTGTCGAAAGCATTTTCTATTCGAAATTGAAAAGTGTCGTTTAGTCTTCCTTTCTATTTTGAAAGAGAAATTGTCGAAATGTCGCTTTGAGTAAAATATTTCAAATCTTTCCTATACTTAGTTTTCCTTTTTGGCATTTTTCATATTAAGGGGAATGAAAAAAAATACATGCATTTTCATTTGCATTTAGCATGTGTGCGAAATATGATTTAGGAAAATGCACTAGTGTGTGATATTTTCTCTTTGTTTGAAAGAACTGTAATTTTCTTTCCCTAGTAGCTAGGATTTTCATTGCTCAAAATAAACAACGATTGTTTATCATTGTAGATTGCATTTTTAGGAATTTCAAGTCAACATCACGCGATGAACCATTGAAAGGCAAAATTTTAAACAAGATCAACTCTAAAATAAATTTTAATGAACTTAACAACTCTTTGGAACTTAATGCAACACATCTAGAGATCTAGGCTAGAGACATGTTTCGACGTCATAAAAACTAGTAACTATCGTTTTCATCAAAGGTTGGGTGATTCCTCCTCCTTGATATGAAAATTGCTAGCACGGACTTGTGCTCCTCGCACCGTCGCGTATATATTGGGAGACCATAATAGGCTTATATCCTTTATCCATAGGAAGCCGAGTTTGCTGCCCTATCAATCATAATGCACTGAACACAACATTCGGGAAGATTGACTGCCATACATAAATCCTTGGTAATTTCTCTTTAATTTATCACCAAGGTGTATATTGCAGTTTTGCGATTGGTTTGGTAATCCCTCTGTCTAGATTTTCCAGAGTAGTCACTTTCATTCATTTTCGACTCTTTAAAATAAAAGGTCCATCTGAGCACTTGTCACTTCAGGCTCATTAAAAATTGAAGCGGACTAGAGTCATCTTTAGCTTTTTCTTGACTCTTAAAAATTGAAAAAGAAAAGTTGTGTCAACGGGTCATTAAAATTTATTAATTCAGAATAACATCCCTATTCCTTCATCGATCTTAGGTTGAGATAATGGAATCCACTAATCAAGGAATCCCTTTTGAGGGGAATCCTAGTCCTTTTTCTTCTTGGGGAAATATTGGTGCTCCGTATATGGCTACATTGTCCCTTCCGGGAATTACAATTGGCCTGCCAGTATGGCTATTCTCAACCTCTGTGGTTCAAAATACCGTGATTCCTCCACAATCGAATCAGCATCTAGTTGATACTGAAGTTGACCCTTCGCCTTCTTCTTCATTTGTTTCTCCCTCCCCTTCTTCCTCTTCGCTTGGTGAAAGTAGTGATGCTAGTAACCAGGTGACTGAGAAGAAGAAGAAGAAGTTAGTTCAGCAAGGAGGAAACCATGAATCATCTGGTGAAAATATGCACATTAAATCTCCTAAACCCAAATTTCCTTGCATAATTTGTAGAGGAGACCATTTTCATCAAGATTGTCCCTGCCTTCCTCGGATCTTGAGAGAATGGTCTCCCTGTTCGCACCGTCTGGTGTCATCAACCGTTGGTGATCATGTTGACAACACTCCATCAACTAGTGATAATGAAGTTCATGGACAAAATGGAAAGTTCAAGGTTCCATGTAGGCTATGTGAAGGTAATCATAACCTTCACCATTGCCCTTTTTTAGATGAAACCAAAAGATTATTGGATAACCGTCCTGCTTCACCACTACGACTTCCATATGGCTACAAGAAACTCTCCCCAAGTCCTTTACTATTTGAAAATTTGACTGACTTAAATCAACCATCGGTCAAAACACATATCACTGAAAGTGAATCTTCTGAGCCTATACCCAACAAAAGTCAATAGGTCGATGTGACAATTGGCCTAGTTTTACCTTTAGAAGATCATACCCTTCCCAAAGAGAGTAAGAACGATACCGTTCAAATTCTTTTTGTTACTTCAGAGTCCGATGAACTTGGGGGAAATTCACTCATTCCTTCACAACAGGAGGAAAATCCCCCAGTTCCCACTACTCAAGGGGTTAATTCACCTGTTTATTCAGTACCCCCTCCAAGTAATCTGGTCACCTCCTTTGATTAGAATCGACTAGCAAGATCTCGCCTTCCTTCTTATGTACCTTTCCAAATCATAGTACAAGTTTACAAAATGATCGTGTCTAGCACTGTCATAGATGAAGGGGCATCAGTGAGTACCCTTTCCTCAACTGCTTGGAAAGTTCTTGGTTCACCATCGCTTATTCCTGTTACACAGAATTTGTCAGGCTTTAACAAAGGAACCAGTCGACTGTTAGGGATCCCTCCTAAGTTACTGATAACTTTGGGAAGGAAAACCGTTCACCTGAACGTGATGGTAGTCCTAGTATCATTAGATTAAAATATACTCCTTGGACGTGACTATGTTTACAACATGGAAGCTATTGTCTCAACACTCTTCCGAGTGATTTGTTTCCCACATGAAGGCCAAATAGTCACCATTGACCAGCGTTCATTTTCCAGTTCAAGTCGATCATCATCCCTAAATGGTTCTTGTACATCAACAATACCAACCTTCATTCTATTTACTTGACTACTACGAGTAGTCTGGTGAATGTAACGAAGCTTAGGGGGCATGCACCCTTGTCTATTTGGTGGATGAACCCAGCTGAAAAGATAGGTTTCCTTGTAGGTTATGTGATTGATCTGAGACACCATTCACCTTTGTCTATTCTACGGACGAAGCCAAGGAAGTTTTTTTCTATTCTTCAGATGAAACCATCATACCATATGACCTTCCCTGTAAGTTATCTGATTGGTTTGAGACACCATTCACCTTTGTCTATTCTGCGGATGAAGTCGAGGAAGTGTTTTGTCTATTCTGTAGAAAAAACCATCCTGCTTAACCACAATTATTTCCATATGGTTACTGGAGACTCTCCTTTTCATCATGCTAGGGGCATGCAAACCTTTTTCAATTTCATTTTCTAGCCTTTTAACTTTTTAGCTTTCTAGTTTTGTCTTTTCTAGCTTTTTTAGTTTTGTCGTTTCTAGCTTGCATAAAAAGAAAATCTAAAAACCAAGCATATGTTTGTTCATTTCAAGCTTGTAAAAACAATGAAACCCACACTGAGCATAGTTCTCCCATGGTTTAAGCTCGTTAAAAAATAAACCCACCACCGAGCATGGTTCCCCACGGTTCAAGCTCGTTAAAAAATGAACCCACCTTCGGTAAATAACCTTTGTGATTGCCATGCTGTCAACCTTTTGAGCCTTGGTTGTGTTCCTCCCATCACCTCCATTCTTTTGGCGGATCATACGCTTCCACTTGAATTTTTACCATTTTGAGGAACAACTATGGTGAGTGGGTTTGTTAGCCAAACTCTTCACATTGCCATGTTTTGAGAAGTTCCAAGCTTACCTGGAACTAATTGGTACCCTAGACACTACTTGTTCCTCAAAAATGAGTCTCCTTTAAACTCTTTTCAGACTCGTTAAATATGAAAATATGGTCAAGAAATTGGCCTTTCTAGCTCGTTAAAGTGATTGGAAGTGCCATCCCTCCTGTATAATTTAATTTTTTTTGGACCTGAGGGATTATCTCACAAAAAAGTTCAAGCGCTTGTCTTTTTTGGCTCATTAAAGTGATCGGAAAAGTCATCCTTCTTGTATTATTTTATCCTTTTTCACACTTGAGGGATTATGCTACGAAAAAGAACTTCTGGAGTTTCCTTTTCATCCCTTTTCAAAATCTCTAAACATGAAAAGGACCGAGTTATCCTTGTCATTAAACTCGTTAAAACAATAGCGATAAACTTGTCCACTCGAGACGAAACAGAGTCCCCTTCTCGTCCTTTTTCAAACTCTATAAACATGAAAAAGACTAAGTTATCTTTGTCGTTAAGCTCATTAAAACAATAGCGACAAACTTTTCCACCTAGACAAGAACGAGTTTCACTATCGCTAGACTCGTTAAAACATAGCGATAGGTTTGCTCGAAGGGAAAATTATAGAACAAGCATATGTTATCCTCCTCAAGCTTGACAAAAATAAGCAGGTACTGGTCAACAATGACTGGGGAAAAAGGGAAGAAAAATTGAAGAATTTTATGGTAGTAGGTCACTCTTGAACATGACACTTTCACTCCATCACCATTATTGAGTCGGGTTGGGTTATTCCATTCATTGGTCATCTCACCATTGGTCCTCCACACCATCCATATTTTGGGGTTAACACTACCAATCCATCTCAGTGTCGCCAACATGTTCAAGAGAAGTCATTCAGTTGAGAAACCACAATCCAGTTAATGCCACATCCACTGCAATACCTTCACCCTCCATTTTTCATGACCGTCATTCCTGAACCTTGCGTTGTCAGATGGTTTTCACCTCCAGAAAATCATTTGCTTCGTTTTGTGTCGTAGATGTGGGATACATTAAGGCCCTCCTATGATGAGTCACTTGTTGTCAACATCAGCTCATTATCCAAGAAATTGACTTAGAAACAACCCTTTCAGTACTTTGAAGCTTGCATGCCTCACTGGCAAGTTTCTTATTTCCGGCAACAGGTTGACATCAATGGCCTTAGACCGAAATATTTTGTGTGGTGTTCGACATCGGATCATATATTCACACTATGTGAATTGTACTGCAGTACCTTGAGGGTCATTATCATTATCGGTGATTCCTCTCACGTCTATTAACAACTCACATTATTGGCTGGTAATCAGGCGATATCTTTCCATGTTCGACTTGAGAACATCTCTTCACATGGATCGACTTGTACATCAAGCGAAGAATGAACGATTTTGAATACCCCGGATCTAGTTTCATCCATCAAGGCTGTGATATATTCAGGGATATAAAGACATAAAATGTACAAAGAAGCTGCACAGATAGTCATCTGAGCCAAGGATGATGACTCTACATATGAATAATCATCCATCTGCAACTGCAGACGACTATCTGTTCTATGTACATGAAATTAATTTATAAGGCTGAGCATGGGAATGCCCGCCTCAACTAGATCATGAAGATTATATTATGATCATGTATTGTACTGTATCTTATACAGGTCACCTTCTAGTTCAAAACCTCGGATCCTCATGATAAAGCATTTCACCCGACATCAAGATTTACGACTTCATGCTTTAGGGGGTAACTGTTATAGACATATTTGGGCACTTCAACCCAAATCTTATATGTCAATAAAATAGGGCTTTTCAACCCCTAAAAGTGTTGTTTCATACCCTAAAATATCATTGTCAATTGATTACATCATTCCCCAAAAGTTCCACTTGAAAAGCCATCCAAAATTGGCCTAAACCGGCCCATACTAACTGCTCCACTGAGAGGGTGCGACGCATACTGACTTCTACACTAGCTAGGTGTGATGCATATTGATGAGGCCTTCTGTAGGGTGCGATGAGCGAGGATGGAAAAATGTCTGAGACAGTTTTCTAAGTGGATGCTCATGGAATCTTCTAGAAACTTCTCCTATGAGAGTTGCCTCTCTGAATTCACCCAAGGATGAGTAAGAGATCCAAGAAATATCCAAGTGGAACCAAATGCAATAAGTGCAATGACACTAATCAAAAACCTAGAGATGGCTCACACCCTTGCACATATCTATAAATGGATCCCTCATCTGAGAGATCTGGAAGTTGGAATTTTGGGAATTGTAAAGAAGTGCTAATAGTTTGTATTTGACAAAGAGCATTGTATTGTTGGGTGATCTTGTTATTTCATGAGGTGAAGAGAGCTTTGATGTTGGGAGGATGATGCTGGATTAGGCAACTAGGTTGTAATTCTCCCTTCTATTTAATAAAGTTCTTCGAGTTTTCTTCCATATAACTGTGCAATTGTGAATGTTATAATTTGTGAATGCCATTGTATGTTCATTACATTTCTGATTCTGTAATGATTATGATATAATAGATCAAGATGCTTTGACGGTTCTTTGTTACTGTGCTTCTACAGGTACTCTCCAAGCGGTATAAGTACGAAGAGGAGTTGCAAGCTCTGTCAAGAGGGAGAGAGATCAAGCAAGGAGTTAAGCGGAAGTTCCAAGTTGATTCCTTTGTCTTTCTCTTATCTATTATACATAGAAGAAATCGCGAATTTCTTTAAACTATTGTTTCTAGGGAAGCTGCCAAACCTAGAGGACTAGTCGATCGAAAAGACACTAGTTTTCCCAGAAACAACGGTGGAGGCCATGAAGAAAAAAATCAAGCTGGAGAAGAAGAAGAGGGGGTACGTGATCTCTAGTATCAACAATAATGTAGTCAAAGTTGCAACCCAGATAGAGGTGCCCACTCTGGTGGTGGCACTTTCTGCGTAGTGCATAGAGGGGGTTCAGTTTAACTGGTCAGACTACTTGTGCGAGTTCCTGGAGAATTGTCGCCAGGCGTAGGAATAGGGGAAGACCTTCCATTATGCATGGCTTCTGTTGTCCAGAGTGTTGGTGGCTTGGGAATTGCCTGAGGGTTAGAAAATTATATATTAATGAGCAATGGACCACATAGAATATTGTAGAAATATAAGCATATAAAACGCATAAAACACGAGAGGCACAGACATGCGTGGTTCACCCAATTTGGGCTACGTCGATGGAGAAACAACCAATCCTTCCTTTTATATTATCCAACAAACTGAAGAGATACAACCTACAACATATCCATTATAATTCCCTCTTTGCTCTCAATCTCCTCTCTCTTCCTCACTCAGAATATAGATCTAGAAAGATGTAATACAATTCCCTCATATATACCTAGGGGTAGCCTTCTAGGGAAAAAGACCCTACATAGCTTCTACCATTAGATCTCTACCTAATGAATGGCCCAGATTGACTACGAAATTAAAACATTTTACAAGGCAATTTTACATCTATTTTTATCTTTGGGGGTGCTTTCCTTGATCCCCCGCCGGGGGGGGGGCTCCCAAAGGTTGTAGCCACCACCCCTAGACCCCCACTACATTGAATATTTTACGGGTGGCGTTGCCGCCCCATTATGAACTAGGATCCAATGCAGCGATATCTTTGAATATAGCAGATAATCAGGCTCCACACCCAACAATCTCCCACTTGGAGAATAATTATAGAAACTCCACTGCTGCTTCATTTTCTAGACAATGACTCCACTCTGGACCTGGCTGTTCTCATCTTCTTCATCATACTTGAAGACCAATTGAAATTGATCAAACTCTCAGTTTCTCCCTGGTTACAACTTTTGTTAACATATCTACAGGATTTTGGCTGGTGTGTATCTTTTCTAGCTTCAACTGTCCATCTTCTAATGTTGACCGTATGAAATGGTACTTGAGATGTATATGTTTAGTCTTGGAATTAAATGTAGAGTTATTTGCAAGATGTATGGAACTCTGGCTGTCACTATATAACCTGACCAACTCTTGCTTCTTACCCAATTCATCCAGAAACCTTTGTAACCAAATCATTTCTTTACTAGCCTCTATAGCAGCAACATACTCTGCTTCCGTTGTTGAGAGTGCAACAAAACTTTGCAGTTTTGAGACCAAACTGATAATTGTTCCACCTAAAGTTAACACATATCCTATCGTTCTCCTCCTATTATCTCTATCACCCACCATATCTACATCAACATATCCCTGTAGAGAAATGTTTGAACCACCAAAGCATAACGCTTGATTTTTGGTACCTCTCAAATACCTAAGAATCCACTTCACCACCATCCAATGTTCTTTTCCTGGATTGTTCATGTACCTGCTTACAGCTCCCACTACATGTGAAATATTAGGCCTTGTGTAGACCATTGCAAACATTAAGCTTCCAACTGCTGATGCATATGGAAATTTAGACATATGAGCCATTTCTTCTTGAGTCTTGGGACACTCCTACTTACTTAATTTGAAATGGATAGCCAAAGGTATACTAACTGGTTTTTCATTATGCATTATTTAACCTTTTGAGATAATGTTAATTTGTGATTCTTCCTATCTCTAGTTATTCTCATACCAAGGATTTGTTTTGCAGCACCCAAATCCTTCATTGCAAATGAGTTCACCAATTTTCTTTTTAGCACATTTATTTCCTGCATGTTAGAACATACAACGAGCATGTCATCTACATACAATAACAATATAATATAGCTGCCATCATTTTTCCTTTTGAGATAAACACAATGATAAGAGTGACATCTAGTATAACCTTCTTCAGACATAAACCTATCAAATTTTAGATACCACTACCTTGGAGCCTGTTTTAAGCCATACAAGCTCTTCTTCAACCTGGACACTAGCTTCTCCTTCCCCTTTACCTCATATCCTTGTGGATGCTACATATATATCTCTTCCTCCAAATCCCCGTGGAGAAAGGTTGTCTTTACATCTAACTGCTCAAGATGCAAATCTTGAGCTGCTACTAGACTTAAAATAGCTCTGATTGAAGTCATTTTAACTATAGGAGAAAATATCTCATGAAAGTCTATTCCCTTTTTCTGTGCAAACCCTTTCACAACAAGTCTAACTTTATACCTTTTTATACCTCCATCTTCTTCCTTCAACTTGTAAACCCATTTATTCTACAATTTTGTTTTACCTACAGGCGGCCTGACTAAGTCCCAAGTCTGGTTATGTGGTAAGGAGTCCATCTCTTCCTTCATGGTTTGATCCCACTTCTTCCTGGTTTCTACCTACACTGCTTCTTGATAACATTCTGGTTCACCAGAATCAGTCAACGATACATAAGATAATGAGGGAGAGTATGGTTCAGGAGGTCTACTTATCCTAGTAAATATTCTAACACCACTTTCAGGTGTTTGAGGTGCTTGTTTCTGTTGGGGTTTTTGTTTTGGCCATTGATTATTATGATTTTTAGGCACCATCACTTTTTCTATGATCTCTTCAAGCACTATGTATTCTTTGTTTTCTTTTCCCTGTTTCTTTTCCAGCAGTTGATCCTTATACAAAACCTTTTCATTGAATATGACATATCTGCTCCTAATGATTTTGTGTTTTTCATAATCATAAAAGTGAAAACCAAAATCATTAACACCATATCCAATAAGGGTAAATTTCTTTGATTTTACCTCAAGCTTTGTTCTATTTTCTTTATTAATGTGGACAAAGTCTTCACAACCAAAAGTTTTTAAAAATGAGTAGTTTACCTTTTTACCTGCCCATTCCTCCTCTGGAATACCACCATCCAAGGAATGTGAAGGCCCTCTATTTATTAGATAAGTAGAAGTATCTACAACATCTGCCCAAAATTGTAAAGGCAATCCTGCATGCAATCTCATGCACCTTGCATGCTCCATGATTGTCGTGTCCATCCTTTCTAACACACCATTTTCTTGTGGTGTTCCTAGAACTATCTTCTCTCTGTGAATTTCGTTCTCTAAATAGTACCTATCAAGCTCTTTGCTGCAATATTCACCTCCATTTTCTGATATGAGACAGTTCAACTTTTTTCCTTTCTCATTTTCAACTAAAGCTTTCCATTTCTTGTAAGTATCAAATACATCATCTTTATTTTGAATACAATAATCTAGGTTTTTCTGGTTGCATCATCAATGAAAGTAACATAATAACGAGAGCCACCAAGAGATGATACTTGAGTAGGTCCCCATATATTTGTATGCAGAGGCTCTAATTTTTCGCTCTTCTTTTCTTTCCCAAATCTAAGGAATCTGACTTTGCTCTATTTTCCATAAACACAATTCTCACAGAATTTTAAATCAACATTCTTCAAACCTAGCAACAAATTTCTTGAGTGAAGAATATGCATCCCCTTCTCACTCATGTGTCCGAGCCTATGATGCCACAATCCTATAACTTCTCCTGTAGAGGTTAAAGCATTAACAGAATTATAAATACGATTACATAAATACAATGTACCAACCTTTTCTCCTTTTGCTATTACCAAGGATCCTTTAGTGACCTTCCAAGTTTCTCTAAAATTAGTCACATAGCCTTCACCTCCCAACTGCCCTATTGAAATAAGATTTTTCTTCAAATTTGGAACATGCCTTACCTCCTTCAGTATCCATTGATTTCCATTCCGTTGTTTTATGAAAATTGTCCCCATTACCATGCTTTTTCAGGGTTTATCATCACCCAATCGAACCTGTCCAAAATCTCCTTGAACATAATCATGAAAATGTTTCCTATCAGGTGTGGCATGGAACGAGGCCCCTAAATCTACCACCTAGGCATCAATAATATTGTTAGAGTGATTCCATACATTTTGGTTGAATTTTGAGAAGTATGGAAGAACCTGTTACTGGTTTGAAACCAATGTTTCAGCCTAACTAGGTGAGTCCATGCTATGGGGTAAAATGCACAGTGTATGGAGAATGAAAACTACCCTCAAAGGTCTTCCCCGGGCCTCCAACAGACTGTAAGATTATCTGCAGAAGCTACCAATTTATGCACATTTTCGTCTATTAAACATAAATTGACAAGGTATGGAAAGATGATCACCTTTAGTTCCTTCTAGATTTGTTTGGAGATCTCTATGCGGCAAGAAGAACTCCTTCAAGGCCAGCTTCAAGACAATTCCTATACAAAGGACAAGGTAAACCAATCACAACATACACTCTTGAAAACTAATGTAAGAATGCACATTAAACATATATTAGTGTATAACTTAACTACTCATCTCGACAAGCATCAAAATGAACAAATCAATCAACAACATTATCGACACTATGGAGTAGGGAACACAACTATAGTTATGTATTTATAATGGAAGAGTGACTACAACCATCCATTGTATCAGCCTTCCCTTGCCCCTTCTTCCTCTCTCTCTCTCTCTCTCTCTCTCTCTCTCTCTTTCATCTCACTTCTTCAAGTATATGACAATTCACAACAGCTTAATGGGCTATCCTTCCAAATGGTCTAACCCCTTTCACAATGGCTCTCTCACTACTTATATAGCAATAGAATTAGGGCTGCCAAGATCCTCCTAGAGTTCATTAGGGAAAAAGCCATGAACCTACCCTGTTTTCAAGCTTTTTCCCATTTTCCTTCATTCTCATATTGGAATTTCCCCAAATAATTCAATTTTTGGAGCTTCCTTGCTTTTCTTGAGCAAATTTAGGAATAAATATCTAGATATTTGTGAGTAGATTCGTTGGCTTGACCCATTTAACTTCCCTTAGTTTCACTAACAATCCCCTTTGTCTAACAACTTGAGTTAGCAGGGTGACTAACATTCCTCTATGCTTGATAACAAGCTTTATAAAGCAAGTTAGCAGTGTGCAGAGAGCGTTAGTGTGGAATCAAGGCCTGCAATTGTGATCTTTGCTTCATTCATGCTTTCTTTCACCTTTGAGTTGATGAGGAGCTCATTTTGTCCTATAATAGATGCCCCCTAAAGTATGAGATCAGAGGCAGAGATGATGACCGAAGTACTTTACTAAAACTGTAATTTTCTGTCAAAATTTGTCGAGAAAGAGATGCTTCGGGCTGCAAGGGAAAACCTGATACAACAACATACACATACATAAACTGCTAAAATCATGTCTTGAGTCGGGCATTCCCATGCTCAGTAGCTATGTGAGAGTAATTTTCTCATCTGGGATATAACAATGCTAGCTGCCGATAAGCACAGAGCAGATCTAATGTCATAATAGATCATCCTGAAATAGTTGTCTCCAAAGAACAATATCTGTAGCTTGGGAGAGGAAACAAGTTTGAATGATGCAAGCCTCTACCCAAGGTCTTGATTTCTGATTCACCGAAAAACATAGATCGGTACATGTGATAAGATGTGTTGACGTCGAACATGCATGAAATCATCTAATTACCAATCAATAATGGAGATTGTTAACAGATGCAAGGAAGGCTACCAACAATGGTGATGGTCTCCAAGATGCACAGTACAAACTAGCGAGCGTGAAAGATTTCTTTTTCTTCGAACACTCATAGAATCGCTTAACCAGGAGCCAATAATGAAAACCCCTGATCAAACACAAGGTAACCTACCACTAATGTCTACAAGTACCAAGGCATTGAATGTGTTTCTAGGTTATCTTCCTAGATAGAATGTTGAAGTCTATAGGAAGAAACCTATCGAAAGGTAGGCAATGACGTGTCCTACATCAGTCGACATGAAACCGAACAAGAATGATTTTGTTTTTTGAGGAATATTTTGAGCATTTTGGTTTAAATAACAGAGGGCATGATGAAAGGAATGATTGGTTGATAGAGGAAACAAATGGGAACCCTTGAACAATAGAAGACACGACAATGGTTTTAACCAGACAACACTAGACTCACGAACACTACAGAGTGTTAGGATACAGAGATGCAATTACATCAGGGTATATAGTCTAAAAACTCATAGGTGGGTAGGGTTCATATCGAGAGGCCATAAAAATGAAGGTTTATCTGAGGGAGTGCCATGTTCAATGGAATGATTGCTACAAAAAGTTCTCTAACCATCGTCGTACAGATTTAATGAGCGCAACGATGAAAACTCGGAGATGTTTATATTTTTTAAAAATCAATAAAATATCCCTAAAAGTTCTCTATTCATCTTTGTAGTAGTTTAACAAGCCCAAATAAGGAGACTCGAGGTTTTTCGGATTAACGAGCAAGAAAAATACCATAAAAATAACACTCGACCTTCCTTGATCCCATGCTTGACAATAGAAGGATCTATGCGATGCATTTCCTCATAAGGCCAAGGAAAAACATTGTGGAAGTGCCTAAACGGGTAGGTGAAGCTCACAATTTCCTCAAGATTGAGATTGGCTCCAATCCATATGTTTTCGATGATGCCTGTCATGACAAAAATATCGAGAAGAAATGTTTTTGAAATATTGCCCTTGTTTCCTTTCAAGTCCAAAGGTTGGATAGTCGTATACGGTGAGGAAACGATTTCATGTGCATCAAATGGTAGGATTTCCAGAGGCATCATGTCCGAATCAGATATGAAAACATGATGGTGCAAATCCTCCCAAGGTTGCTCTTCTAAACTCGTGATCTCTCTAATAGCTTCGTCCATATGTAGGACTTGATTGAGTGGACCAAAAGAAGGTGAGGTTATGGGAGGGGCAGTGGTAATGTTGGCCGAAACCAAAGTGACCAAAAATTTGGATGAAATTTGAATGGCTTCGCAAGCCAATTCAGTTGGTGACAACAGCATTTGTTCTCTGTAAGTGTCAATGTCTGAAGGAGTTAGTAGGGTCCATGGATCGGTCTATTCATGAGGAATATATGAAAGCATATTTACCATATGTGAAAACTTCAGTGGCTAAAGAGGAAAACAACCCATGAGGGAAGAAGCCTTCAGTAGACCGGTGCCTGAACTGACATAAGAGTCAGTTCCACCTCCTATTATGGGTACAAAGCCACTTGGAAATGGTGAAAAATTAGGGGTGCAGAAAGACAATTGATCTACTATAACTACCTTTCCATCCAATGGGAATTGGATGATGCGAAAGACAGTAGATACGATGACTGTCATGGCATATTTCCAACTGCGACCCAGTAACAGATTATAGTTGAGTTTCTTGTCCATGACTTCTATGTCCACCGTTACTGTTTTCCCAGCCAAAGTGATGGGAAAACTAGCTAGGTATCCTTTTGGGATAAAGATGTGGCCATCGAAATCTTTAAGGGAGTTCGACGATGGGGATAGGGTTGGGGAACCCAGGGCAAGATGACATGAAGTCGACATGACGTACGTTGAAAAACCTTCGTCGATGATAGTTCTGTGTATACCATTACCTTTCAAAGTGATATGCACTTGAAATGCAAGCTGGTGGGAAAGGGGAGGTTTACACTTGTCCATGTCGAAAATAGCAAGCATGGAATCTGTAGGGTCAATACCTCCGATAGCTGAAAGAAAAGCTTTCCATTGGGTGGGGCATGTTTGTAATACTTTGAGCACCGACATAGCTGATGGCGCTTGTGCAAAATCCTCTACGATGTTGTAGTGTTGGGCGGCACGTGCAGATGTATTGTGTGTTGTGCGTCGAAGTGACCCTTTTGGGGGTCAAATTACAAAGTCATAAACCGGCCTTTCGATATGTAGATGGTTGGGCGGTGATGGCTTTTGACTTGAGGATGGTTCTGCTGCAGGAGCAATGGGAGCTCCATAAGATTTGGCTTTTGTGGCAAGTTCTACCATTTCAAATGTGAAAATGGTAGAAGATCCTTCACCAGATGAAGGATGTTGCAAACCATCATTGCCCCCTCGTGTGGGTTGCTGTTGGTTTGCAATAATATTTTGTTGCTGCTAAGTGGGAAAAGGATTCCTAAGGATAGTGGGGGTCTTACCAGTATCCATTTTGGCAAGGTACTCTGTGCATTCTTGAAGACGCAGACAATGCCAGGTTACGTGGTCTTCAACACAAAGTTTGCAAGGAAATCTGGTAGGTGTATCCTTTTCATCAGTAGTAGGTGCAACGGCCTTCTATTCTGGGTTGGGCTGCTTTATTAATTTCTCCTCAAAAAGAGCAGTCTTTCTCTTATTCTTCTTTTTCTTACCAGTAGGATTTTGTGTAGAGTCGCAGTGGAAGGAAGAGTAGTCATATTGGTAGAGGGGTCCACTGCCATCTTGACAATGGAACCACTAAATTGTCTTACAGCGGCCCCAGAGGTTGCGCTGACAATCCTGTTGGCGTGCACTCGGGGGTGCTGAGTGGTGAAAGCATTGGGGTTACCAGGAGCATTGGGGATTATGTCGTAAAGAGTGCCAGACTATGAATATATCAAATCTAAGTGTTGGGCATGACGTATGGATTGGTCTTCTGTGACCACACCACCTAGAGCGACATCTCTAGCAATTTGAGGAAGTAAGGACCTATAGAACCAGTCCGTTAAGAGAAAGTCTGGGAGGGGAGCTTTGACTAACCTCTGCCTACATATCCATTCATGTATATGATCAGAGATGTGGGTGGCGGTATCCTGATGAAATGAAGTGAGGAGCTCTGTCCTAGCCTCATAACATATTATTAATTGCAAGTGCTTTAGGAATTCCATTGCTAAAGTGTGAAAGGCATTTACTGACGCGCATGGTAACTCAATATACCATTTCGCGGCATTTCCAATGAGGGTGCAAGGAAAAATATGTAACTAGACACTATCATCCACCACAGAGTTAGAAATACGCCAAAGATGTTAGGTGGTGATATCAGTGCCCGGATCCTCCCCTTGTTTTCCGTCGAACTTTGGGATGTCCGTTGGTATTTTATGTGAGATCGGTAGCCATTGTAAGTTGTGGTAGATGGGTTCATTTGTCAGCTTGTATAAGTTGGGAATATCCAATGTTGCCAAAGAAAGCAGAGTTAGGTGCCCCCGACTTGGACCATGGTGATGACGGATGACCTGAGGAGCTCTGTGCTCCTCCCATCATTTGGTTTCCCATAGCGTACATTGGTTGCATGGTGTAATATTTGCTTTGCAATATGGTGTTGTAGAGTCGATTTCCATGAGGATTTTGATACTGGGGTATGAAATTGCCCCTAGTATAAGCGGTGCCCCCTTGACTCATTTGAGTCTATGAATAGGGTTCCCCCATGACCGACACAGAACTAACCATTTGGCCTTGATTGATAGAGGGAAAACTCATGTCAATTAGTAACTATCCTTGCATGCCTGAGAACGGAGGGGAAACTGTGACATTCCCTACTGGCATGTGCATATTAGGAGCCCCCCCAGACATCAGAATCTAGGGGTTGGAACTGTACATTGGAGGTCGACCATATTGTTGGTAAATGGGAACCGTGCCTATAGTGCCACATTGAGTGTTATATGGAGCACTGTATGTGGCACTTGTCGAAGGTATGCATTGTGGCACCATAGGAGTGGAACCTGGCATATGTTGGGTTCCACTTATAGAGGGTGTTATGTGAGTTGTCGTACCTAGGACAAATGGGATAGCGGGATTCCACATTACCGGTGTTGTGATGACTGTCGACTGGGGAAGTGGTAGAGGACCAACAATGTCTTTAAAATTCTACAACCCGTCAGTCGACGACTGGATAGATGGGAAAGCTCCACCTACTGAAGAAAGAAGTACAGGTACCATGGGAACCACGATAGGGTCCGACGGATTTGTGAGCAGAGTGTTAAGGTGAGGAAGAAATCCTTTCGTGAAGAAATCCTCCAGCAAACTTGAATCATCAGTCGTCCACACAGATCCCGTGTGAGATTTAGGAGACTGATTCCTCAAAGATGAGGAATCTGATTCAGTGGAACTCAGCGGATCTTCCATAATGAGTGGAGTAAGTCCTAACAATCGTTTGGAGTGACGACAAGCGTCGGATGTAGCCACGGTGACCGTTAAGTTTTATCAAATAAATTTTAATGTGATATTCTTTAAAGTCTCAAAAATGACAACACTCAGGGACCTAAAAATAAAACATACACTAAATATATCAATCAACAAATAGAGGGAAAGTACCTCGTCTAATAAGCACCGATCATTGGAGATGAAATCCAGTATCTCAATGAATAATAGAGAAGGATGGCCAAATGTACAGTTACGGTTACTTTAGAGCTTCGCTCGAACCTGAGATTGAGGGGCCAAGTACTCTCATGAAGACGATCACCCTCCCAAAAACTAAAGACAAAGTAGATCCATCCATGTTAGGTACTAGGATAGCTCATCCCAGTTACATTGTGTAAGTACCTAGAAGTTTTGGCCACTAGAGATACTTCAAATCATAGACATTACCAGGGGGGACATAGTCATAGACAGCACGCTGTGTGGGTAGGATACCTGAGTCCCCGACTTGGATCTACCTTCCCTTGACTTACTGCGATATCCAGGGCTCTTTCCTCTTTCCATTTTTCTTCCCCTAGTCTCTGTAGTCAAAGCATTACCTGATGTCTCACCGGAGCTTTTCTGTCGCATTTCTTCACTAAGGATTGCACTGAAAACATCATCAAACTTTAAAGTACTAGATATAGAGACAGAGTTACTAGTGGAAATAACTAAACCATTCCAACTTTCTGGCAATGAGCACATAAATAACATAGCCCTAACTTCATCATCAAAAGTTACCCCTACAGAACTTAACTAACTGGTAACTGTATTAAATTCATTTAAATGATTAGCAATAGATCCACCTTCTGACATTTTCATATTAAATAAACGCTTCATAAGAAATACCTTTAGGCCCCTCAACACCATTCGTAAATCGCTCCGATTGGTGAAAGATCCCGTTGACCCTAAGGACATGAAGGGTTTCTACTTGATCCCTTGTTCTTTTGGGACCCCCTATATCGGGGAAACAGGGCACTCCATCCATCAGAGGATCAGTGAACATGCAGCTGACCTAAGACATGGGAGAACGAAGTCTTCAGCGTTAGCAGAGCATGTGGAAAAGACCAAGCATCAGGTTTATATAGAGGACGCCAAGGTTGTTGCCAAAGTTGCACAGTTCCATCATCATAAATTCAGGGAAGCTATTGAGATTGAAAGAAGGCCTAACAATCTCAATAGAGATGATGGCTGGAAGATCAATAGTTGTTGGATCCCTGCCCTTTCATCTTAGTCTTTCTTCCCCCCACCCAACCACCTTTTTTTTTTAGCTTTCGTTGTTCCCCCTGAACCTTCCTTCCTCCTAGGGTTTATCCTTCTTGCTCTGTGGTTTTTAATGGTCTTTCTCTTGTCCCTCTCCTTTTTATTTATTTATTCATTTTCTTATGTATCGTTCTTTCTAATTATTTATTTGTTTATTTATTTATTTATTTTCAACTAACTTTTACCTTTACTAGCTTTGTTCTTAATTATATTTTTATATATTTATGTATTTTATTTATTTATTTTTACTTTTATTTTCATTTATTTATTTATTTTTATTTTTTATTTTATTTTTTTATTATTTATTTATTTGTTTATTTATTTATTTATTTTAATTTTTTATTTTTATTTTTTTGACTTATTATCTCGTTCTAATATATATTCTAACTAACTATTATCTTAAAAATACCCTATGTATATTGTTATTAAAAGAAAGGCCTTCCTATAACTGAATATTTCTAATAACTTATAATTTTAATTATTAAATAATACCTTTTTAACTAACTATTAACGTAAGAACCTATTAAAATTATTTATAATAATTTTTATATATTTTTTAAAGGTATGGTCACAGAATATAACTTTGACTTTTTTACTCTGGTCCCTAAGTCAACATTAGCCGTTGGAGGCTCTGCTCAGACTATTTAACATGCAAAGCTAGATCTGTTTCTTCATCTTGTCCTGACAATGAACCACACTGGTTGGTTCGAAATGCGTCAAAAAAGGTCTTTCTACATGTGATTTACGCCGAAGTTCTTATTATAATTATTATGGATCACATAAGCCACAATTCAATAAGAAATACCTTATTTGAGGCCAAGGGTTTTTCATATAGTTTGGCCAATGTCGACATTAAACCCTCTGTTATTGTTTCCTTTGAAATATTAAACGCTACCAATGTCGCTAGGCATAGCCGTATTGTTGCAAGTTCCTTTCTGTCGAGAATATCCCATTCCGTGTCTATCATACGGGTCAGCTTCTTTGCCTTTCTGCTCAATGGTTGGTACAAATCTCTCTGATACAGATAATCTTCCATCTACATCTTCCATAGCTGGTAGTTTTGGCCATTAAATTTTTCGACCCTAAACCTACCATCTTCCACCATTGCTCTCACTCGAACCAAGAACCCTTCTCTCCTGCGAGTTTATCAACCAAATAGACCTTCGGCTCTGATACCAGTTCTTAGAAAATTATATATTACCAAGAAATGGAACAAATAAAATATTGCAGAAATATAAACACAGAAAACGCATAAAACAAGAGAGACACGAATATACATGGTTCACCCAGTTTGGGCTATGTCCATGGAGAAACAGTTAGTTCTTCTTTTTATATTATCAGGCAAACTGATGAGATACAATCTACAACATATCCATTGTAATTCCCTCTTCTCTCTCAATCTCCTCTCTCTTCCTCACTCAGAATACAGATCTACATAGATGCAATACAATTCCCTCATATATAGAAAGGGATTGCCTTCTAGGGAAAAAACCCTAAATTAAACATAACTTCTACCTTCAGATCTCTGCCTAATGAACGGCCCAGATTGACTACGAAATTACAACATTTAACAAGGCAATTTTCAATCTATTTTTAGCTTCGGGGGCACTGCCCCCGATCCCCCACCGGGTGGGGGGCCTCCCAAAGGTCGTAGCCACCCCCCTAGACCCCTCCTGCAGTGGATATTTTATGGGCAGTGTTGCTGACCCATTACAAACTAGGGTCCAATGTGGAAATACCTTTGAATACAGAAGATAATCAGGCTCCACACCCAACACAGAGGATAACCAATTCCCATAATTATGCGGGATCTTCTGGAGGCAGCGGTGTACACTTCATTGTGGGCCATTAAAGATGCGTAGAGGATATGAGACAGTAAGATATTATGGGTGTTCGTGGAGATGAACATTAGAATGGGGATTAACCGCAAGCTACAATTATCACCCACTATCTATAATAGTCTACAAAGCTTCGCAAAGTTCAATGTGAACTTCCATCACGTGTATATCAGGGCATGAAAGGGCCCCGCGAAGAAGTGGAAGGAGCTCCCATACTTAGCCACGAACAATTTCATATTCGCCAGACTTGAGTCGTGGCCATCGGAGTGGTGCACTCCAGCCATCTCTGCATTGGAAATGGAGAAGTTGACTACTCAAAGGAAGAAGGAAGAGGAAAAATTGTAGATGGCATAGTTAGAAGAGAAGAGAGGAAAAGAGGTAATAGTAGCAAAGGCACAGGAGGTGCGAGACACTGCGAAGGAAGTAGCAGAACAATAGAAGTTAGTCGTAGAACAACAACAAGCAGCAGAGAAGGAGCGCAAGGGCCATAAGTCATCGTCGTCTGAGGAAGAGCCCAAGATAGAGGAAGGTGGTGCAAACCTACAGACAGCATTTACACTGTTGAAGTGCCAACACTCGAGAGAGCAGGTGGGGTCGTAGAAGAAGTCAAAAGCCTCCAAGACTTCTTTCGACCTGATCACCCTCACTAAGGGGGATTTGCATGAAATAGGGGAGACAATGAGCGATGTCACCGTGGAGGTTCTCCAGTAGTTCACGGAGGAAAATCAGATGGCATTTGGGGCCCTCTAGGCATAGATATAGGAGTTGCAGGTGCGCACTCCTCAGGCTGGTACTTTGTTGACCAGGCTCGCAGTAGGAACAACCGCAATTGATGAAATGTTGTGCGCCCACATGACCAATACTATAGTGTTTCCGGAGGGGGAATGGGTTACAAAAAATTAGGCCAACAGGCCTATGGTCAGTGCACTAAAAGGAGTGGGGATCAACATGGTTGTGCTCCCTTGGGAGACACTCTATGTTCTGCAGGATAGAGTAACTGCAGAACTGTGGGCTAGGAAGGGTCACATGCTACAGGTGTTGAGTGAATAGCGAATTAATATGGAACAACTAAGCCTGAAACATGACGAGGTCGTAACACAAAATAGGTAGCTAGTGCAGGTGGTTGAAGAGGCATACCAGATGGTCCCCGAGTTGGCCATCACAGTAGAGGCACCAGCAGAGGTGCGCATTTGGAGGTTAGCAGCAGGGGTGTGCGAAGTGCGAGAAGAAATGGGTAAGGTTCAGCTAAGTTGAACCCTCAGATAGCTAAGCTGTAGTTGAAGGCGCAACCTTCAACTCCACCAGAGGTGAGGAAACAACGTGCCAGTGCCATCACAACGAGAACAGAGGAGATCAACAGTGTAGTGAAGGACTGCACCAAACTTTTGGAAGAGTCGTTTGAGGTCCTCACCACTCTACAGAAGGAACCAAACATATGATGCTTAGAAATAGAGGCACGTGAGTTGCAACAAAGATATGATGATATAAAAGGGACTACACAGATGGTGGCCCTTACATAGAGGCTCATGCAGATGCAACAGGAAAAAGTTCTCAAGGGGTAGGTAGACGCGACGCGACATAAGGAATCAGTTTTGAAGGTGCACATCCAACCATGGATCGATGAGGCCTTCGTCATTATAGCCTTGATCGAGGACAAGCTCATGTAGATGTAGGGAACACAGGAGTAGATGAAGGGAAGCAGTTCAGGTATAGCAGTCTCTGAATAACATGTCCAGGAGGTACAGTAGGCAGCTGCTCAGTGCGTTGCTGATCTTGCAATAGTCCAGGCAGAGTTGGGAGGTCTCTGCATGAAGATCTCTGCACTGATAGAGTGACTCGAGGGTGAGTCACAATGTTTGAGGTGGGGGCCTCTTGGGCACGTGATCCCCCAAGGGAAGTTTTGGGGCTTAAAGCCCAGATTTTGACTAAATCTGATATAAAGACTTTGCATTTTGTGGGTGCGGAGCACGAACTTGTAACTAAGTCATAGGGTTGTTCGCCCTCATTTTTGTAATGTAATGTCATCTTTAGAGATCTTCCCATGGTTTGCGGACCATGGGATTGTATAATAGAGCGAGGCTCTAAGTTGTAAATGATCGATTCTAAGAATGGAATAGAAGAAGAAGAATCAAGTCTTATCTAAGTGTTTTTTCGAGTCTTGGGTCATAGAGTAGGAGTAGGCTCTGTAGTTAAGTGCGCAGATGCCTAGTAGTCTACAACTGAGTGCACGGATGTTGAGTCTGTAACCGATTGAAGCATTAATAAAGAGAATTTTTATACCATTCCTGTGTATTTATTTACTGTTTTCTACATTGAATGTATTGGGTATAATTTACATTTCTATTGTTTATATGATGAGAAAACATATATGATTGTGTTGATTAAGTGAATATAAGATAAAATATTTGTTTACGCGAAGTTAACTAACAATTATAAGGAGATAAGTAAGACCCATGGTGTAACTTGTGGAAATAGCACATATCGTTGCCTTAGCAATGCAAAAGCACCTCAGACCCTTGTTAAGGCTACGTGAAGGCAATTATAATAGATCATGAAGGCCTCGTAGGTCAGGGAAGTGCGTGAATTAACCTACGTGAAGGTATTCACATTTGGGATAAATCGACCCCTCAAACATCTCAAGGGTGTGGAAACTTGGTTCCAACATCCCCCCATACTACTTCAAGTGAGACCTTAGTCCGCGCTCCATGTGCTATTGTTGAAAGGGCCAGTAATGTAGGGATTTGTTGGGCTAATTAACTTTGAACCTGGGTCAGGCCCCCTCAACCCAACAAAAACCATAAAAGGAAACACCAAGGATGTAGTTGAGAGTATGCCAATGAACTTACTAGTATACTCAAATAATCAACTATTCATAAAGAAAGAATCAGACATCACATGGAAAAATGTGAATGAAGCATTCTCAACAAGATGCTTCAAAGAAGACCTTGAATATTGGCAGATGTATATCAATTTCCAAAGGTCGAGGTTACATAAGGTTGCATGTAGGTACCCGAATTTACCATGTGCATACACTATCAGCTGGATATTGCCTCATACAGATCAAAAATCTATGACTTTGAACAATGCTAGTGGAGAAAGACTTTCGTATTTTATGGCATCGAATTTCCACCTCATTTACCATTTGTCAGAGCTATAATCACTCATGTATTCTTACTTATATGTTGTCACCAGCTACTTGAGCACAAAGGAAATTTTCAAAACCTGTGTGAAAGAGCTACCAAAGTTCCATCAGACACGTACCAACACATATAAGAAAAAATATCTCTAAAGGGCCTATCAACTCTTGATACTTCTATAATGTAGAATCTATGGTCAGCTGAGTATTCAGACCTTCCCTAAAGGGTGGGAATTCTTACTCAGCCAGGTCATGAACGAAGCAAGCCATTCAACTTGTTATACTTTTTGGCTCAATGACTAAAGGTCCATGTATCCAATGCCCTAAATCCTTCCAAGAGCAAGCAAGCTAAATGATTTCCTATCTACTGGATGAAATTTGTGCTCACAATTCATTTCCTGGCATGAATTGGACTTGGACACCACAAGATCCTACCATGCACATTCATTGCAACCTTCTTTGAGAGTGAAACCATAGAGGAGTAACGAAAAATTTGACTGATCACTTCCTCATTCTGTTGTATAAGTTTATCTTTGAGGAAGAGCCACCTTGCATGTCACATGGGGAAATGGAAGCAGTGTCAGAGATAATAGGTTGGTTTGCCTCACCAGATGGCATTTTCCTCAAGATGTTTGGAGGACAGAAGTCTTCGCATCTTCTGCTGAGGTATGCCATTGATAAGATAGTCATGCAAGAATTTACCTACCATCTCTCCAAAGGGTTTTTAGTAGTTCTATACAGGAAGAAGAAATAACCTTGGATAGCTCTTCCTATGCATATTTAATTGTACGAAATCAAGAAATTGAAAGTTGCAAACACCTAAGGTAAGGAAATAGATAAATTCACATTCGGTCATTGGGACTTCAATCCATACGATCCAAGGAATGTTTGTAAATAACATATTGCGAGGATTAATTTTCAGTGGCCAAATGTGATCTTTCACAGACATGAGGAGGAAGCACAAAAGAATTTTTATAATGCCTCCAAGTCTCGCCAACAAATCAACTTCACTTGAACATCATAGGTTACTCAATATAAATAGGTCACTCAAGAGGAAGTACCAGTAGAGTGACGAAACCTAGTGTGCGGAAAGGGCAAGAGGAAGTTTGCAAATAGTCCGGGGAGAGAAAATCCAAAAGATGAAATCATATTCTATCATACTTAAATTTTCCATAGCAACAAAAAAGAAGAGGAAATAGAGGATTTAGGAAGCATAATAGTATTAAAGGGAAGAACAAGTGCAAAAGAGATTGGAGAAAGAAATGACAAATAAGGAAGAAGAATAAAGGCAAATAGTGGAAGAAGAATACGTCACACAAAGACAAGCCAAAGAACAAGAGAAGAACTGACTACTAGAGGAGGAGAATAAATAGATGCAAGACAAGGGTCTTGCTTAAGAGATTTACGACTTGATTGATATCCTAGAGATGGAGGTGGAACTAGAGCCACAAAAGCAAGATGTTCTTTTGATGCCAAGTACAAAACAGGTCACTATTCAATCTCCCCATACTCCAACAATAGAGAAAGCTCCAAGCGAGGAAGATGAAATTGTTCCTCTTGATGATGGTCTTGTCATGGACAAATACAATAAGACTTATGACGAGCTTCAAAAAAACATTGTACAAGCAAGGAAGAATTTTTTTCAGATGACCTTGCATGCCCTGCATTCATCAGAGAAAGGGTGATTGTGACAGGAACCAGAATAAATCCAAGCGTCGTAACCAACTTGGCCTTTGCAAGTTCCAAAATCTCAAACATGGAGTATCTAATGGATGAGAAAAAATAGTTGGCAAAGAAATTGTAGCTTGCAAGGCAAGAAGTTAAACAACTTTGAGGTGCGCTTTAGAATTCAACTCCCATTCAAGTTTATTTGGAAGAACTTAAGGAATCCACACTTGGTTAAGTATCGACATTGGGAGAAGTTATGTGAAGCTTGTATGAATAACTTGTCACCATGAATAAAGAGATTTTCCACTTGAACGATTGTTTTGGAGAATTTGGTATCTACAGATAAATACTAATTACCTAGATAAGTAGCCATATCTAGAACAAAAGTTTAAAGTATTTTAGTCTTTCCCTATAAGCAATAGATAATATGATAAGATGAGAAGACCTACTTGTAGTTCCGCTTTCCTCTCGTCTCATTTTTATCGATCCTGTCTCTCCTTCTCATACTTAATATGCTTGAGAAGTACCTATAAACACAACAGAAAACAAAGAATCGATCAAAGTAAAAGATCTATTGAATATAAGTGAACGAAATCAAATACATTTCACACATATAAGCATTATAAAACAATACAAATATATGGGAGAAAGGTTCAAACACTTTATTGACTAGAAGAAGGAATTACAACCATTGTGTCTGATTGAAAGTCATTCCTCCAGCTTGGATCCCATCCACATCACATCAAAAGCATGATGAACTTGAAGTGTTACAATACTTTCTTCAAAGCCAAATCTCACAGTAGCATTATCTCCTTACAATTCAACATAATCCAACCTTGGTCAATTTATAGGGAGATGAAGGAGCTTTTGTCATAAATGGTGGCATTGAATGACATTCATTACTTAGAATTAGTTCCATGGACAAAGGGATGAGAGGATATGATGCATCTTAACTCATTCCTCATCCTTTTGCGAGCCCATAGGAGTTGATAAGTGAGGGAACCTTATAGATGACTCCAAAAGATAAGAATATTCCCAAAACCCTATGTGAATTTCGCTCAAACTCGCCCAACGTAGGTGAAAGGAAGCCTAAGTGCTCTACAGAGAACTTTGGCATGGACTTAAATGCTCTGCAACACACCCTTACATGGGCCTACCTGCGCTGGTCCCTCTAGAAGTCATTTCTGGATGTCTTCAAGGGGTAACTTGTTTAGGGCATGTAGCAACTGAAATTAGGGTTTGATGAGCCCTAAAACACTGATCTGGATGATGGGATTGATGTGCCCAAATGGATCTGTAACATTTCCCCCCTAAAGCATGAAGTCAGAAAAATTCCAATGTCGAATGAAATGCTTTATGATGTGATGATGAGGTATCAAAGTGGAAGATGACCTGCATCAATTACAATACATATATCATGTTTTTTTATTTTTGCATGAATCGCTGAGGGAAGGCATACCCATGCTCAACTTATAAACTTTCATTACATGTACATATATAGTCGTCTACAGATATAGACCCATGATTGGAATGAGTATCATTGCAAATCCATTGTACATATGATTTAGTACTCCTGAAATTGCATCCCTGATGGATGAACCTAGATCCGAGGTCTTCTATCTCATTCATCATTCACTCAAGTATGAGTCTAATCATGTGAATATGCGATCTGAAGTCCTTTTCATGTTTAGAGAGTTTGAAAAGAGACAAAAATAAAACTCCATAAGTTCCTTTTTGTTGATTTGTCTCTCAAGCCCGAAAAATCATAAAAAAATACAAGAGAGAACCTATTGACCATGTTTGGTCAACACAATCCTTTTTCGTAAATAATCTATCTCAACCCAAAAAAGGGTTAAAATTATACTGAGTAGATGTAGTTTCCAATCCGTTAACGAGCTGAAAAGGATAGGTGCTTGGCAATCTTTCATATTTCAAGATTCTGAAAAGAGCCTAAAGAGGACTCCATTTTGAGGAACGAGTGGTGTTTAGGGTGGCAACTGGTTCCAGTGATGTTGGAACTTCTAAAAACTTGTTGATTTATGTGAAGAGGCTATCTAATAAGACCACTCGTGGCAACTGTTCCTCAAAAAGGGTAAAATAAACAAGTGAAAGAGTATGATCGGTCAAGCAGATAGTGATGATGGAAGGAGAAAAACCAAGGCTCATCTGGCAGAAGAGGCTAATAGAATGGAAATCACGAGGGTTAAAACGGAAATGGGTTCATTTTTACACAAGCTTTAGCCATGGGGAACTATGCTTAGATTAAGTTTCATGTTTACACAAGCTTGAAATGAAAAACTATGCTTGGATTCAGTTTCATTTTTACACAAGCTTAAAACAAAGAACTATGCTTCGATTCAGTTTCATTTTTACACAACCTTGAAACAAAGAACTATGCTTGAGATTGGTTTACATGCCCCCAATGAGATGAAAGGGAGAGTCTCATGTAACCAGATGGAAGTCGTTGCGGTCAAGCAAGACAGTTATCCAACACCTTTTTGGATCTGTCCAGATAGGGACAAAGGTGAATGGGGTGATTCCCTTTACATAAACTATAAGGAAACTTAAATTTACTACTAGGTGCATGCCCCCCAAGCTTCATTACATTCACCTAACTAGACTAGTCGTGGCTGTCAGGTGGACGGAATGAAGGTTCATTTATGAGACCAAGTGAAAGACTCGAATGGGATTTTACAAGATTTAATTAAAAACCCGACTTGGAACTTTGCTCTAGGGGACCTTGTTTCCTTTTCTAATGAGCTTGACACAAGACAAGGAACTCTCCTCAAACCCTTTGTTTCATTTTTAAACGAGGTTGAAACAAGACCAGGAACTGTCCTCGTACCCTTTGTTTCATTTTTTAACAAGGTTGACACAAGACAAGGAACTCTCCTCCTATCCTTGGTTTCATTTTTTAACGAGGTCGACACAAGACAAGCAACTATCCTCATACTCCTTGTTTCATTTTTTAACGAGGTTGACATAAGACCAGGAACTATCCTCATATTCCTTGATCATGACTCATAAGAGGTCATGACTTGCGAGAGGTTCTCATCAGATGGGAGAACAATGCTCTCGAAGGGATCCGTAGCAAGGAATCCATTAGAGAGCCCTAGTTCCAATGCCCCCAGTACATAATGTACAACATCATTGAATTGATCATTAGTTGATGTAGGCATGGAACGAGTTGCCACATAATTAACCCGTGGCAGGGACGATACCATTAGTACAAAAGGACCATTTAGGGAAGATGGTTGACTAGAAGCCATATTTGGAATAGGAAATGAAAGTTGGTCAATGGTGACAATTATGCCTTCATGCAGCAAACACATTACTTGAAACAGTGTTGAAACAATAGCTCCGATGTCATAAACATAGTTGCACCCAAGAAGTAAATTGTAATCTAAAGGGCTTGGGACTACCATCACATTTAGATAAACTATTTTTCCTCCCAAAGTAATATGCAACTGAGGAAGTATCCCTAATGGTTGACTGGTTCCTCTGTTAAAAGCCAACTGATTCTGGGTAACTGGCATAAGCAGTGGTGAACTGTTCTCTTGCCAAGCAGTAGAGGAAAGGATACTCACTGATCTTCTTTCATCTATAATAGTGTCAGATAAAATCATAATACAAACCTGTATTATGATCTAGAAAGGCACATAAGAAGGAAGATGAAATCTTTCCAGTCAATTCCAATCAAAGGAAGTGACCAAACTACTTAGAGGGGTTACCATAGAAATGGAAGAATTAACCCCTTGAGTTACGAGAATGGGAGGATTTTCCTCCTGTCTTGATGGAACAGGAGGATTTCCCCCAAGCTCATTTGAATCTGAAGAAATGAAAAGAAACTAAGTGGTATCATATTCACTCTCTTCAGGAAAGGTATGATTACCTGAAGGTGAAATTGGGTCAACTATTTCCTTGACCTATTGATTTGGGTCGGGTATAGACTCATAGGATTCACTTTCAGGGAGAGTGAGTTTGACTAATGGTTGATTTGAGTCAGTCAATTCGTCAACTAGTGAAGGATTAAGGGAGAGTCTCCTATAACCAAATGGAAGTCCCTGCGACAAAGAAGAATGGTTATCCAACACTTTTTTGGCTTCATCCAAATAGGGACAAAAGTGAATGGGGTGATTCCCTTCACATAACCTACAAGGAAACTTAACTTTACCCTTCATTCCATGAACTTTACTACCACTAGTTGATGGTGTGTCATCAGCATGATCTCCAGAAGTTGATGACACATGATGATGTGAATGAGAAGACCATTCTTCTAAGGTCTGATGAATATCAGGACAATTTTGAAGAAGATGGTCTCCCGCACAAATTTTGCATGGATATCGAACTTTGTGAGGCTTGACAGATGGTTTCTCATCAAATGTTGCATTCAAAGCAATAGTTGCTTAGTTTCCTCTCTGCTAAATTTGCTTATTCTTCTTCTTCCCTTTCTCCTTCTTCTTAGCCACCTAGTTACTAGTACCAATACTTTCACCAAGTGAAGAGGAAGAAGGGGAGGAAGAAACAACCGAGGAAGAAGGCAAAGGGTCAACTTTAGGATCAACTAGAGGTTGATTGTTTCCAGTTGGAGGTGTACTCGATTGCGGAGAATTCATGAAATTTTGAACTAAAGAGGTTGAAGACAACCATACTGGTAAGCCAATGGTAAATCCTGGTAGGGATAATGTAGCCATATAAGGAGCACGAATATTTCCAAAAGGAGGAAAAGTACTAGGATTCCCATCAAAAGGAATTCCTTGATCAATGGACTCTAGATTCGTCGCCATATGTTTCAACCTAAGATCAACTAAGGACTGAGCGTGGACAATGTTATCCGTGGTCAATTAATTTTATTTTAATCAAAGTAACATAAAAAAACAAAAGAGGGATAATCTAGCCAAAAGGTTTACCAAGCGATTGTGAACTTCAGAATACCTCCCAGCGAATCGAGAAGTACAGGTAGGCAATCTCCCCGAATGCTGTATTCAGTGTATCACACTGTACAAGGTGGAAAACTTAGTTACCTAAGGATGGATAACAACCTAGTGTTGTCCTCCCATATATACTCAAAAGTACGTGGAGGCCCAATTCGTATTAGCGTTGTCTAATGAAAAACCACATAGTGAGAGAATTCCCATATAATTTATTTATTGTAACACTGCGCTATATACCTGAAGATACGTAGATGAGATACAATATACTCACATACGTGGAATGAGGTATCACGCTCGGGATGTATTGCAAACAAGTTAGCAACAATTGCTATGTTTTACGATCCTATAACATGTCTATAGCATAGACCTCTAAATGTTTTTTGTTAGGTGACAATGCTCCATTAGGTAAATTCAGATCAATTTTAAGTTGATCTTCTTTAGAATTTTCCTTTCAAGGTTCACCACATGATGTATGTTTGCAATTCCTAAAATGAAAATAATATGATAAGAATTATTTTTATTCAATTGAACAACGAAAACCTTGGCTAGTAGGGATAGATCAATCAAATCTTTGACAAAGAGCAAAGAGCACATCTAATGCAATTTCCATATCTATTCCTTTCAAGCATTCACAAACTACAATATGAACAATGAAATTTTTTCTTTTCGAATCCCTTAATGTTATGATGAACAAAAAGCAAACTAATGCACATACAATCAATCAATCCTTAATAAGAACGAAGACTTTACGATAGTTCTGTTTCGAAGGAAATGAAGACTTTTACAACACTTTCTTTCAAACAAAGACTAATCGACTATAATCCAACTTTGACGATGGATCGATAATGAGAAAGAAAACATTTTGTTGGCATTATGATATAGGTATGACTCAAGTGTTGTCCTTAATGGCAACTCACTCAGATGATAGATTACAATTCAAACTCACAGAATGAAGAAAGAAAGGTATACGTAGGTTCACTATACACCAAGTTGTGTATATACGCAAGTTTACTATATACCAAGTAGTGTATACACACAGGTTCACTATATACAAAGGCACGTATAATGTACACACACACTTTCATAGAAGGAAAGGCACGTACATGTCGGAAAACTAAGTTTTGGTCCGTGGTATTTGGTCCATGGTATTTTGGTATTTGGTCCGAGGTATTGACCCCAGGTATTGGGTCCAAGGTATTGGTCCTACATGGTTTTGGACCATGGTATTGAGAGAGGCCTAAACCTATATAAGGAGAAGAAGATCATTAGGCCAATGAGCAAGTGTGCAAGATTTGAATAACTGATGAAGTGTGAGATCTAGTATGCTGGTTATGGGTTTGTAATACTTTGCTTGATCTGAACCAAGGATGCACCTATGCGGTTGATGATGGATGATGGATCAGGATCATAAGAATTAGAATGTGTTATCATTATGCGGTTTGATCATGGATAGACTAGATCTGAATTATTGATGCATGTTTTATTGTATAAATGTTATGATCTGGGTATGAATGATGTCTGGTATAGTTGCAAAGTTCTGAGTTAATATTTGCAGCTGTGTATGCAGGTTCCCTTTGGTAAAACTACGTATACACACAGGTTAGGCTCATCAGAGTCATGTATATTGTTTGAAGTATGATATTTGAAGTTTCAGATTGGATCTCATTGTTGTTGTCGAGTTTTGGGTTCTACTCTAGGTTCTGGTGACTGTGTTTTGATGACAGCGTTTCAATGATTCAGTGTTGGGTGATTGGTTGATGCAATAGTTGTATTATAGTGGTGATTGATTTTGAGCTTCAATGTTTTTGATGGGTCTAGTATGAAAATTGGATGAAACGTGACCTTCATATTATGGTGTTGTGATGAAACAAGAAGGTCGTAGCCTTCAGTAGGCCGACACTTACATACTAGTAAATGAATCAGCTAGTACAAGAGCCAGAGGGTTGTAGCTCCCTTCCAGTAGAAGTTGAAGAATGAGAGAAGGATGTAGCCTTCTGTAGGTGGGTGCCTACATACTGGTATGAGTCTGCACCAGTACAAGATTGTAAACAGGTTTTTCTTATCTTAAAGAAAATAGCAGCAGGTGATTTTTGTCCCGCATTGGGTTTCCACCTTATATCATAGTGTTCATGTGTGCTTCTTATGTGTGATGATTTGTTTTGTTTTACTGCACCTATTTACTATTCATATGGTTAATGAAGTTCTGGTGCACTGATTAAAGATCAACATATAATGGATTAACTAAATCATAAGTTTACTAGATATACGCTAGTTGCACTAAACACAATTGTGTGTACACACGGGTTCCCTTAATTGAAGTAGCGTATATGAATCTAAGTATGGAAATGAAAAATTTAGTGATTTTCTAATACTGAATTTTCTCTTATGTGTGAGGAAGAAAGATATCAAATAGAGGCAGAATTTAAAAGGCTTACAGACAAAATTAGAGATCAACAAGATCTATTGGACAAAAGGGAATGTGCCTCCAAAGAAGAGGCTACCAAACTAAAATCTCAACTAGAGGAAGGAAACAAGGTAAGGAAGCTATTGAAGGAAAAGGAATATCAATGTAAAAAGCTATAGGATGAAGTGACGTCATTAAGAAATGAAGTAAATGAAAGGAGCACAACAATCAAGAAACTCGGAGATAGATCCAGTTACTATGAAAGTCTTGAAGCTAATATCCTCTCGCTAAGAGAAGATCTTGAAGAATCAAATAAGCAAAATAAAGAACTACTCCAAGATCTTGAAAAATAAGAAAGTGAAGTTCTTGAACTAAGACATTAGTTGGAAGAAAGAAGAAAAGTTGAAGGAATCATGAAGAAGTAGTATCTTGAAAAGGAAGAACAACATTAGGTTGAGGTAAATATTCTAAAGGATAAATTAGAAGAAAAGGATAAGCTCTTATGATTTCAAGATAGTACTAAGATTGTGGATGATATTATTAGTAGTCAAAAGTCTCCTGCTATCAAAAATGGTCTTCGTTTTCATGAATCTGTTGAAGGTGAATCTAGTTCACAAAGTAAGAAAAGGAACTCTAATGTAAAATCCGAAATTCTCAACAAGGAGATGAGAGGTCAATCCCATCAACAACCAAGGAAAGAAATTCTTCAAAGAAAATCTTTTACTCCTAACAATGGAAGTGATAGTCGGTTATTTCCTTCGATGAATAATGTTGAATGTTATGTATGTCATAATTTTGAACATGTTGCAGCTAGATGTAGAATTAGAATGGTTCAAGACCATCACACATAAATATCATCACGTTCCAGGTACTTTAAGGGATATTGTTTTTCTTGCAATGTGTTTGGTCACAAAGCTGTTGATTGCTATAGAAGGAATATGAAACATGTAAGATGTTATGCATGTAAAAAGCTTGGACATATAGCAAAGGAATGCAGGAACAAAGTACAAACACCATACTAAAAGGAGAAAACATCATCACAGTTGAAGATATGGAAGAAAAAGGAAGTACAGTCAGAAATATGTGGCATAGCAGAGTATACAGACATGACAGAATCAGAGGGAGCTAAAATTGTGGAACCTCAAAGTTCTAAATCTCATACACAAGTTTCATGAAGACAAATCGCATGTATACACGAGTTCGAAGTTGTACAGTCGTGTATATGTTGAAAATCAGTGGGACTGCCTCAAGAAAAAGGGTCTGATATGGCTCAATCAATTATTTTCTCTGTTTGATGTTGATGATGTGTGGAAATGTGTTGGTACTCATAAGATGTTTTTTAGAAGTGCTTTTCATCCTAACTTGATGATGATGATGCCTTGATACTTCTTGCTGATATATGCATGATCAGATCTGACAGTGAACAGATGGCATAGGTTCAAGGGGAGCATATGCTTCAAATAATGCATTGTTGGCATTATGGTTAGAAGTCTTTGGTGATAATGCTTATTTGGCTAAATCATACATCTTTTTGGTTGGTCAAGGGAATGATATTGCAGGTTACAGGTTGTTGATATTGGTGAGAGATTCTTATGGTGCAAATCATATGATGTATGATAGTTGATGATGACTATCATGGTCTTGTTTAGGTCATTGGTCTTTGCTAAAAATGTCTGCATTTCTTTTAAAGACCCATGAGTCATATGTTGTAATTTTTACCCCCACAATGCATGGAAGGATGATGTAATAATGTATATCTCAGTCATGTATAAACATTTGGTATATCCCCACTTGGTTGGGTGGAGGAGTCAAAATGGTGTATCTCCACTTGGTTGGGAGATTGATGTATGTATGCGTCATTGGTGATAGGAAGGTCATACTCACTTAGTTGAGTTGTAGATTCATGTTATTCTTTAATATCTTTGCAGACTCTGCATGTCCTTAGGGGGAGCATGAATGTATGGGTACATCTTGGCATCTACAAAGGGGGAGCTCAATCAGAGATTTCAGCATGTACTCAGGGGGAGTGTGGATAGTAGAATGTATATCAAGGGAGAAAATATCTTGTTTCGCCCTTTGCCCTTGATGTCAAAGGGGGAGAGTGACTTGGTGTGGTTGCTTCCATCAAGTCCAAAGGAGGAGATTGTTGGCATTAATACATGTATGACTCAAGTGTTGTCCATGATGGCAACTCACTCAGATGACAGATCACAGTTCAGACTCACAAAATGAAGAAAGAAAGGTATACGCAGGTTCACTATATACCAATTCGCATATATACATGAGTTTACTATATATCAAGTAGTGTATAGTCACAGGTTCACTATATACAAAGGCACGCATAACGTACACACACACTTTCACAGAAGGAAACACACGTACATGTCAGAAGCCTAATTTTTGCTCCGTGGCATTTGGTCCATGGTATTTTGGTATTTGGTCCAAGGTATTGACCCCAGGTATTGGGTCCAAGGTATTGGTCCTACGTGGTTTTGTACCATGGTATTGAGAGAGCAATAAACCTATATAAGGAGAAGAAGATCATTAGGCTAATGTGCAAGTGTGCAAGATTTGAATATCTGATGAAGTGTGAGATCTAATATGCTGGTTACGAGTTTGTGATGCTTTGCTTAATCTAAACCAAGGATGCACCTATGTGGTTGATGATGGATGATGGATCAGGATCATAAGGCTTTGAATGTATTATCATTATGTGGTTTTATTATGGATAGACTAGATCTAAATTATTGATGCATGTTTTATTGTATAAATATTATGATCTAGGTGTTGTGGGGAAAAGTATCCGACTCGGAATGACCCTATCCCTACTCTAAGGGTGATAGTACCTCAGCAACAACAGAAAGCAAAGCTATTTGATATTTCTTCTTTATGAAAATACAGAGAGGAGAAAGAGATCCACCAACCGATGTCTTTCGCTAGTGTTGATCCAGTCTTCTCTCCTTGCCGCTTGCTCCCAGCTCCTTGCTCTTTCACGGGCCCAGCTACACACGGATCCTGCAAAAAGGCAAAAGAGGGAAACTACAAGAAGCATGCATTCATAACTGATTCATGGATTAGAATAGATCAAATATACAAATAGAAACAATACATCACTGTAACACATGTATATAGAAGAACCTCAAATGCTTTATTAATGGAAGAAGTAAAGTTCTGAGAGGGTTACAACCATAGAGGCCCAATCCAGCAACACCTCCCAATAGCAAGAAATATCCTCTTCACCTCCTTCAAAGCAATCACCCAATAGCTCTAAACTCAAACCAACAGCACTTCCTTACTTTGCACAAAATTCCAGCCTCCTTAGACCTCATGAGAGAGCTCTATATATAGGATAAATGGAGAAAGGATGAGTCAGCTTGAGACTGACATGAAGCTGCCTTGTGTCCTCTCTCTCTTCAGTTAAACTTCAGTTCTTGAGTCCACTTGGAGATCCTTGCTTCCACATGGAGATCAAGTACCTCTTACTCATCATAGGGCGAATTTGTTGATCCAAGTGTCTTCTGGAAGCTTCCTGGGCATCTGACACCTTGCAGAATAACTGTGCCACTTGGCCAATCTCGCCCAGCGCAGGTAGCCTTCAGCTCTTTTGACATTTAGTGCAGGTACAGAGTGGGACAGTTGACATTCAGTGCAGATGCTCAGTGGAGCAGTTGACATGAACTTAAAATTGCCTATTTTTGAGTGTTTTCAGGTGGAGAACTGATCTGAAGTGCTGTGGTTTGCTGACCTTGTTCCTCTAGGGGTAAGAACAACATGTTTAGGGACTTTGGATCCTTGTAATTATCGACATTTCATGCTCCATGCTGCGAGGCACAAAAATGTCTATAACACTAGGTATGACTGATGTCTGGTATAGCTGCAAAGTTGTAAGTTAATATTTTCAAATTTATACGTGGGTTCACTTTGGTAAAAGTGCGTATACACACAGGTTAGTCTCATCAAAGTTGCATATACTATTTGAAGTATGATATTTGAAGTTGCGGCCTGGATCTAGTTGTTGTTGCAGAGTTCTAGGTTTTATTCTATGTTTTGGTGACTGTGTTTTGATGACAAGGTTTCAGTGATTTAGTGTTGGGTGATTGGTTGATGCAATATTTTTATTACAGTGGTGATTGATTTTGAGCTTCAATGTTGGTTATGGCTCTAGTATGAAAATTAAATGAAACATGGCCTTCATATTGTGGTGTTGTGATGAAACAAGAAGGTCGTAGCCTTCAGTAGGTCGGCACCTACGTACTAGTAAATGGATTGGCTAGTACAAGAGCCAGCGGGTTGTAGCTCCCTTCCAATAGAAGCTGGAGAATGAGAGAAGGTTTTAGCCTTCTACAGGTGGGTGCCTGCATACTGGCATGAGTCTACGTCAGTACAAGATTGTAAATAGGTTTTTATTATCTTAAAGAAAACAACAGCAAGTGCTTTTTGTCTCACATTGGATTTCCACTTTATATCATGATGTTCATGTGTGCTTCTTATGTGTGATGATCTATTCTGTTTTACTGCACCTGTTTACTATTCATATGGTTAATGAAGTTTTGATGCACTGATTAAAGATCAACATATAATGGATTAACTGAATCATAAGTTTACTACATATACGCTAGTTTCATTAAACACAGTTGCATGTACATGTGGGTTCCCTTAACTGAAGTAGCATATATGAATCTAAGTATGGAAATGAAAAAGTTAGTGATTTGCTAATAATGGTTCACCCCCCCCCCCCCCCCCCCCCCAAGAGTATTATTTCCAACAATTGGTATCAGAGCAAGTCCTTTGGTAGAAGTTTGATCGCTTGAAGGAGATCTGTAGAACAATGGGAAACAAGCTAAAGAAGAAAGCGCCTCAGAAGAAGAAGACATCTCAGAGGAACTATGACAGTGGGAGAATTGATTAGGGAATATGTGGAAGAAACACCTCAGATTCAAAATCACCTCATAATGAAGAAGCAAAAGAACTATCAGGTATGGATTTGTTATCCTCTGGTGATATATTAGTCCATCCATTTGAATATGATGAAAGTGATAGCGAAACAACTGAATTTGTTCTTATGGGTGAGGAAGAAAGATATCAAATAGAGGAAGAATTTAAAAGGTTTATGGAAAAAATTAGAGATCAATAAGATCTATTGGAAAAAAGGGAATGTTCCTCCAAAGAAGAATCTACCAAACTAAAAGCTCAACTAGAGGAAGGAAACAAGGTAAGGACGTTATTCAAGGAGAAGGAAGATCAATGTCAAAAGCTATAGGATGAAGTGACATCAGTAAGAAATGAAGTAAATGAAAGGAGCACAACAATAAAGAAGCTCAGAGATAGATCCAGTTACTATAAAAGTCTTGAAGCTAAGATCCTCTCGCTAAAAGAAGATCTTGAAGAATCAAATAAGCAGAATAAATAACTACTCCAAGCTCTTGAAAAACAAGAAAATGAAGTTCTTGAACTAAGACATCAGTTGGAATAAGGAAGAAAAACTAAAGGAATCATGAAGAAGCAGTATCTTGAGAAGGAAGAGCAACATTAGGTTGAGGTCAATATTCTAAAAGATAAATTAGAAGAAAAGGATAAGCTCTTACGATTTCAAGATAGTACTAAGATCTTGGATGATATTCTTAGTAGTCAAAGGTCTCCTGCTATCAAAACTGGTCTTGGTTTTCATGAATCTGTTGAAGGTGAATCTAGTTCACAAAGTAAGACAAGGAACTCTAATGCAAAATATGAAATGCTCAACAAGGAGATGAGAGGTCAATCCCATCAACAACCAAGGAAAGAAATTCTTCAAAGAAAATCTTTTACTCCTAACTATGGAAGTGATAGTCGGTTATTTCCTCTGATGAATAATGTTGAATGTTATGTATGTCATAATTTTGGACATGTTGCAGCCAGATGCAAAATTAGAATGGTTCAAGACCATCACACAGAAAGATCATCACATTCCAGGTACTTTAAGGGATATTTTTTTTCTTGCAATATGTTTGGTCACAAAGTTGTTGATTGCTACAGAAGGAATATGAAACATGTAAGATGTTATGCATGTAACAAGCTTGGACATATAGCAAAGGAATGCAGGAACAAAGTACGGGCACCATACCAAAAGGAGAAAACATCATCACAGTCGAAGATATGGAAGAAAAAGGAAGTACAGTAAGAAAGATGTGGCATAGCAGAGTATACAGACATGACAGACTCAGAGGGAGCTGAAAGTGTGGAACCTCAATGTTCTAAATCTCATACACAAGTTTCATGAAGACAAGTCATGTGTATACATGAGTTCAAAGCTGCATAGTCGCATATATGTTGAAAAGTAGTGGGACTGACTCAAGAAAAAAGGTCTAATATGGTTCAGTTAATTACTTTCTCTATTTGATGTTGATGATGTGTGGAAATGTGTTGTTACTCATAAGATGTTGTTTAGAAGTGCTTTTCATCTTAACTTGATGATGATGATTCCTTGATACTTCTTGCTGATATATGCATGATCAGATCTGACAGTGAACAGATGGCACAGGTTCAGGGGGAGCATATGCTTCGAATAATGCATTGTTGGCATTATGGTTAGAATTCTTTGGTGATAATGCTTATTTGGCTAAATGATACATCTTGTTGGTTGGTCAAGGGAATGGTATTGCAGGTTACAAGTTGCTAATATTGATGAGAGATTCTTATGGTGTAGATCATAGGATGTATGATAGTTGATGATGACTATCATGGTCTTGTTTAGGTCATTGGTCTTTGTTAAAAATTTCGTGCATTTCTTTTAAAGACCCATGAGTCATATGATGTAATTTTTACCCCCACTATGCATGGGAAGGATGATGTAATAATGTATATCTCAGTCATGTATAAACATTTGGTATATCCCCACTTGGTTGGGTGGATGAGTCAAAATGGTGTATCCCCACTTGGTTGGGAGATTGATGTATGTATGAGTCATTGGTGATAGGAAGGTCATACTCACTTAGTTGAGTTGTAGAGTCATGTTATTCTTTAATATCTTTGTAGACTTTGCATGTGCTTAGGGGGAGCATGAACGGATTGGTACATCTTGGCATCTACAAAGGGGGAGCTCAATCAGAGATTTCAGCATGTACTGAGGGGGAGTATGGACAACAGAATGTATATCAAGGGAGAAAATATCTTGGTCTACCCTTTGCCCTTGATGTCAAAGGGGGAGAGTGACTTGGTGTGGTTGTTTCCATCAAGTCCAAAGGGGGAGATTGTTGGCATTATGATACAGGTATGAATCAAGTGTTGTACTTGAATGAAACTCACTCAGATGACAGATCACAGTTCAGACTCACAAAATGAAGAAAGAAAGGTATACACAGGTTCACTATATACCAAGTCGCGTATATACGAAGGTTTACTCTATACCAACTAGTGTATACATGCAAGTTCACTATATACAAAGGCATGTATAATGTACACATCCACATTCATAGAAGGAAAGGCACGTATATGTCAGAAAACTAAGTTTTGGTCTGTGGTATTTGGTCCATCGTATTTGGTTTGAGGTATTGACCCCAGGTATTGGTCCAAGGTATTGGTCCTATGTGGTTTTGGACCGTGGTATTGAGAGAGGCCTAAACCTATATAAGGAGAAGAAGATCATTAGGAAAATGTGCAAGTGTGCAAGATTTGAATATCTGATGAAGTGTGAGATCTAGTATTCTAGTTATGGGTTTGTGATGCTTTTCTTGATCTGAACCAAAGATGCACCTATGCAGTTGATGATCGATGATGGATCGAAATCATAAGGCTTGGAATGTATTATCATTATGTGGTTTTATCATGGATAGACTAGATATGAATTATTGATGCATGTTTTATTGTATAAATGTTATGATCTGGGTATGACTGATGTCTGGTATAGCTGCAAAGTTTTGAGTTAATATTTGCATATGTGTACGCGGGTTCGCTTTGGTAAAAGCATGTATACACACAAGTTAGGCTCATCAGAGTCGCGTATACTGTTTGAAGTATGATATTTGAAGTTGCAGATTCGATCTGATTGTTGTTGCAGAGTTCTGGGTTCTACTTTATGTTCTAGTGATTGTGTTTTGATGATAGGGTTTCAGTGATTTAGTGTTGGGTGATTGGTTGATGCAATAGTTGTATTGTAGTGATGATTGATTTTGAGCTTCAATGTTGTTGATGGGTCTAGTATGAAAATTTGATGAAACGTGGCCTTCATATTATGGTGTTGTGATGAAACAAGAAGGTCGTAGCCTTCAGTAGGTCGGCACCTACGTACTAGTAAACGGATCAGCTAGTACAAGAGCCATGGGGTTGCAGCTACCTTCCAATAGAAGCTAGAGAACGAGAGAAGGTTGTAGCCTTCTGCAGGTGGGTGCCTACATACTAGTATGAGTCTGTGCCAGTACAAGATTTAAACAAGTTTCTCTTATCTTAAAGAAAACAACAACATGTGGTTTTTGTCCCGCATTGGGTTTCCACCTTATATCATGGTGTTCATGTGTGCTTCTTATGTGTGATGATCTGTTCTATTTTACTACACCTATTTACTGATCATATGGTTAATGAAGTTTTGATGTACTGATTAAAGATCAACATATAATGGATTAACTGAATCATAAGTTTACTGGATATACGCTAGTTGCATAGAACACAGTTGCGTGTACACGCGGCTTTCCTTAACTCATGTAGCGTATATGAATCTAAGTATGGAAATGAAAAATTTAGTGATTTTCTAATACTAATTCACCCGCGCCCCCACCCGGCCCGCCTCTCAGTATTATTTCCAACACATTTAAGAAACATTAATCAGCCAAGTCAAATTAGGGCTATGAAAGGAGATAAAAACTTGTTCTTTGAGACATGACATTCATTGATCAATCAGCAAGCAATCAAACAAAAGAAATTTGGAAAAAACTCAATCCAAAGGTGGGAATTTGACCTAAGGTGGATCAGTGTAGGTAAAAGAGGTCCTAACTATGCTGTAGAGCACTATCTCTCACTCAAGGGTGATCTGCAGAGCACTGTCCCCTGACCAAGCCTATGTTGATTCTTGAGAGGCCACTCAAGAGTCATCTAACCTCAGTTTTTGACCAAAATTCACTTCAACAAGAATGAAATACAATCAATGAATACAAGTAAGGTCTGCAAGAGTGTCATAGGAGGTGGATAAGCTACTAGGGAGGATGATCTTCCCCAGCTGAGTCGCCAATTTATTTTGGAGAATTTGGTATCTACGAATAAATACTAATTCCCTAGATAAGTAGCCATATCTATAACAAGAATTTAAAGTATTTTAGTCTTTCCCTATAAGCAATAGATAAGATGATAATATGAGAAGACCTATTTGTAGTTCTTCTTTCCTCTCATCTCCTTTGTATCAATCTTGTCGCTCCTTCCCATACTTAATACGCTTCAAAAGTACTTGTAAACACAATAGAACACAAAGAATCGATCAAAGAAAAATATCTATTGAATATAAGTGAATGGAATCAGATACATTTCACAAATATAAGCATTATAAAACAATACAAACATATGGGAGAAAGGTGCAAACACTTTATTTAATAGAAGAACGAATTACAACCATTGTGTCTGATTCAAATTCATTCCTACAGCTTGGATCCCATCCACATCACATCAAAAGAATGAAAAACTTGTAGCATTACAATACTTGCTTCAAAGCCAAATCTCATAGCAACATTATCTCCTTACAATTCAACATAATCCAGCCCTAGTCAATTTATAGGGAGATGAAGGAGGTTTTGTCATAAATGGTGGCATTGAATGGCTTTACATACTTAGAATTAGTTCCATGGAGGAAGGGATGAGAGGATAGGATTCATCTTAACTCATTCCTCATCCATTTTCAAGCTCATAGGAGTTGATAAGTCAGGGAACCTTCTAGATGAATCCAAAATATAAGAATATTCCCCAAACCCTATGTAAATTTCGCTCAAAATCACCCAGCACAGGTGAAAGGAAGCCTAAGTGCTTTGTAGAGCACCCTGGCATGGACTTAACTGCTCTGCAGTGCACCATTACATGGGCCTACCTACGTTAGTCCCTCTATAGGTCTTTTCTAGCTATCTTCAAGTCATGAAACTATCTGGGAAGGGGGCATTCAAATGGGTGACTTGTTTAGGGCATGTAGTAACTGAAATTAGGGTTTGATGAGCCCTAAAACATTGATCTGGATGATGGGATTGATGTGCCCAAATGGATTTGTAACAACGACATGTAGTAGAAGTGTAAGGATAATGCTAAATCTCTTAAGGATGTCCATATATCCATTGATGTTATGCATGAATGGTCAATGAAGTATAAATTGGTTCCATCTAAATTGGAAAATAAAACAAGGCAACATACAGAGTTGGTGAAAGCATGAGTGCAGATGATCATTCAGAGCAACAAACAACTTGCCTCATTCATCACCAATATTTAGGCCTCATATGCATCATCATACAACAACATGGATTTCATGGTGAAATCACACAATATCCCATCAGTTAGCTCAGTCATTGAAGACAAACAGAGGACTTGGATCAGAAAGGAGGTTGAAGAATACTTGGAATGGTTCACACAGGTCGCTATCAAGGAATATCTTGACGTGAACAGGTAGAACATGAAAAATTACATCGGTGGACCTATTCAAATCAATACTATGATGCTCCTACTAAAGAAGGAAATTCAGACTGGTTCCAAATCAGTGTACCCAGATTCCATGGAGGTTAGAGTCCACTTTCAATCTGATCCCATCACACAGTTTGGGGAAGTCATTGTGTAGTACAAAGCTTGGCACCGACATGTGACCGAGAACCTACAAGTCAAAGTTGCTGAGCTGGAGTTTCCCCAAACTCAAGATTGACTTTTGTCTTATTAAGAATTCTAGTTGGCTCTACCCAATTTTGTCTTATATGGGTACGATTATATTTTAATATTATTTTGTAATTAATTTGTAAGTGAAATTCCAAGTGTCAATTGTGGAATGTGAAGGTTCATGATGTAATAAAGTTGAAGATTCATTTGCAAATAAGTTGAATATTCATGAGGGAAGTCCAAGAGTCACAAAGGGGAAGTGAATAGTCATCCCTTCCTCATAACTCATGTAAAGGGACATTAGGAGCCAAGATTTTGGCTAGGCTTTTAGCTTAGGATTAGGAGCTTAGGAGTTTGTTGATAGCCTTGGCTTCTCAGTAGCATAGAGGTAGTATCTTTCTTTGGAGGAGAAGGTGTAGACTTCATGTTCCACTATTAAAGCTAGTGGTTCGTCAAAGGTATATGTATGCTTGTAAATTTCAATTAATGAAAGCTCAAGTATGCCACGTTTTCATGCATATGTTGTGAATACAATAAGAATATTCTATAAGTTTTAACCCTTGTACAGAAATTACCTTCATACAAATTCTTAAACAAAGAAAATAAACAATGCGAGAGCATAACACATAAAACACATATGCACAGAGATTTTCCCTTGGATCCCAAAACCAGGACTACCAGCTTGATTTTTCAATATGTTCCTTTCAATGTTACAATACATATTCATACATGCCGAAGCATCCAATACCATGGACCAAAATCCATCTCGTCCAATACCATGGACCGAAAACCATCGCGTCCAATACCATGGATAGAAAACCATCGCGTCCAAAAAGCATGTGCGAAAATCATGCACAGAACCATAGGTGGGTCCACCCAACCTAACATAGGGTCCGAAACCAAAATTTTCCAGGGCGCTGTCCCAGACCCCATAAAGTGGGGTTACGGGTACCTTCAAACCCTCTATTAACTATATGGAAAGAATATAACACAACCCAACAATCTCCCACTTGTTGTTTTCTTTCCACGGGGGGGCACAGGAGAGCTTAGTCATTTTCTTAGCCCTGAGATGCCCATTGCTTCTCTACACCAAGAGAACTTCTCAGAGCTCACAGATTTTGTCAATGCATCTACAGTATTCTTCAAAGTGTCCACCTTTACCAGCAACACCTTTCTGTCTTCTATCATATCCCTCACAAAGTGATACTGAACATCAATGTGCTTTGTCTTTGAATGATAAGCAGGGTTCTTTGCCAAGAAAATTGCACTTTGGTTGTCAAAGTCTATTCTTATAGCCCCCTGTACTAATCCCATGCTTGAACATAATATCTGCAACCAAACTGCTTCCTTGCTTGCATGAGTGGTTGCCATGTATTCTACCTCTGTAGTTGATAGTGCCACTACAGATTGTTTCTTACTCATCCAACTGATTGCACCTCCAAATAGGTTAAACACATACCCAATTGTAGATCTTCTCTGATCCAGATCTCTAGCCCAGTCTGCATCAACAAAGCCATTAATATCCAACACTCCGTCCAATCCTGGTCTTCCTTGGTAGCACAAACCATACCCATTAGTGCCACGCAAATACCTGAAAACCCGCTTCACTGTTGTCCAGTGCTCCTTCCCAGGTTTTCACATAAACCTGCTCAATACTCCCACTGCATGTGCAATGTCTGGTCTAGTACAGACCATTGCGTACATCAGCCTACCCACTACACTTGCATATGGAACACGGGACATGTCCTCTTCCTCTTCCTGTGTCTTGGGACACTGTTCAGCAGATAACCTCACACCTACAGGAATAGGAACCTTCACCGGTTTACCATCCAGCATATTAAACCTCTGCAGTATTTTCTCGACATACTTCCTTTGGTTTAACCAGAGCTTCCACTTTGCTCGATCTCTTTTAATTTCCATTCCCAAAATATAGTTTGCAGCACCAATATCTTTCATGTCAAATTTGGAGGACAATTGGGTCTTCAAATCCTGGATAATTTCTTTGTCATTTCCAACCAGCAACATATCATCCACATACAATACCAGATAAATAACACTGTCACCAATTAATTTAAAATACACACAATGATTTTCTTTGCTTCTGGGGAAGCCAAGTCCCCGTATAAATGTATCAAATTTCGGATACCACATCCTTGGTGACTGTTTTAACCCATACAGAGACTTCTTTAACTTGCATACCAGTTCTTTCTTACCCTTCACCATAAACACTTTAGGTTGCTTCATGTAGATTTCCTCTTCCAAATCCCCATGAAGAAATGTTGTCTTCACATCCATCTGTTCTACCTCAAAATCAAATGCAGCAGCAACAGATAAAAGTAATCTAATAGAAGTTACCTTGGAAACAGGAGAAAAAATATCACCAAAATAAATTCCTGGCACCTGGGAATAACCTTTTGCTACCAATCGAGCTTTGTATTTCTCCACATTTCCTTTTGCATTTGTCTTCTTCTTGAACACCCGTTTGCTGCCAATGGGTTTCCTTCCAGCCGGCAACTCCACCAGATCCCAAGCTTCATTTTTGTGCAAAGATGCCATTTCATCAACCATGGCCTCTTTCCAAAGCTTTCCATCCTCTGAATCCACTGCTTCCTTCACAGTTCTGGGATCATCATGAGTAACAGACAAAGAAAAATTTGAACAAAAAGCAGATGGACTATACCTTTCTGGCTGCCTTCTTTCTCGAACTGATCTTCTCACAGCTGGAGTTTGTGGCTCTTCATCTTCTGATTCCTCCTCTGCTACAGAGTCTGATTCTTCCTCCTTTATTTCAAACTCTATCTTCATAGGTTCCTTTGGTTGGACTTCATGTTTAATAACATCTTTCACCTCTCTAAACACCACATCTCGACTGTACACAACCTTCCGTGTGACTGGGTTCCAAATCTTATAACCCTTTAAACCATCTTTATACCCAATAAAGATGCACTTTTCAGATTTAATATCCAACTTGGTTTGTTTCTCCTTTGGGACATGTACATATGCATCACATCCAAAGACCCTCAGATGTGAAAGAGAGGGTTTCTTACCAGTCCATACTTCTTGTGGAGTCTTATCCTCCAACGCTGATGAAGGTGACCTATTGACCAAGTAACATGCAGTATCCACTGCCTCTACCCAGAATTCCTATCCTAACCCGGCACCACTGAGTATGCTTCTTGCCCTTTCCATCAACGTCTTGTTCATTCTTTCTGCGATTCCATTTTGCTGAGGTGTATATGGAGTAGTATTCTGCCATGCTATACCACACTTATTATAGAATTCTTCAAATTCCTTGCTACAAAACTCTCCACCATTATCTGTCCTCAGCACCTTTATCTTCTTCTCTCTCTGATTTTCCACCAAAGCCTTAAATTCTTTAAACTTGTCAAAGACTTCAGATTTCTTCTTAAGGAAATATATCCATGTATTCCTTGAGAAGTCATCTATAAATGATACATAGTACACAGACTTACCCAGTGATGGAACCTTCACAGGTCCAAACACAGCACTATGCACAAGCTCTAATATTTGTTTCATCCTCTTACCACCAGAGGGGAAACTCACCCGATTCTACTTCCCATATACACAATTTTCACATAAATCAAAATCCAGAGAGCTATTATTCATACCTTCTACCATACCTTTAACATGAAGTATTCGAAGGCCCTTCTCTCCAGTATGTCCAAGCCTTTGATGCCACAACATGGTCTTCTCTCCAGAGACCACAAAATTTTCTACTCCATTTTCAGGAACCATAGAACTATTTCACCCATCAACAATAGTTCTACCTTGCAGCTTGTACAGAGTTCCAATCCAAACTCCCTGCATCAATATCAGTGCTCCTCGAACCATCTTGCAGGTATCTTTCTCGAACATTGTCTTTACACCTGCATCATCCAACTTGCTTACAGAAATCAAATTTCTGGCCAATGCAGGAATATGCAAAACACCTGGAAGTGTTCTAACCTTCCACCTTGCAACTTCAACTTAACTTTTCTGCGACCAATGATTCTAGCCTTCCTATCATCTCCTAAAAAGACATCACCACCATCGTATTTCTCATACTCGCAGAATCAATCTCTATGGGGAATGAAGTGAAAGGATGCACCTGAGTCAATCAACCATGCCTCATGATCTACATGTGTACTTGAAGAAGCCAAGTACACATCCCCACCTTCATCTGAGGTGGTTTTCGCCTCTGCAGAATGACCATCATCAGATCCCTTTCCTTTATCAGGAGCTTTAGATTTACAATCCCTTCTGAAGTTCCCTTCCTTTCCGCATTTCCAGCACACCACCTTTGTAGGTTTTCCTGGAGATTTAGATCTCCCTCTAGATTTAGATCTCCCACTTGATGACTTATTTTTGTTTCTGTTCAAGGACCGTCCTTGTATAGACAAGGCATCACCATTCTAGCTCTCCATATTTTTTCGTCTCATCTCCTCCGTTAGTAAGGCTGAGACTATTTCATCAAACTGCAAAGTAGTTGCATTGCTACCTACTGCAATAACCAGACTATCCCATGAATCTGCTAGAGAACACAACAAACTGATGCACTTATCTTCATCTGAAATTTTAATCTCAACAGATGATAATTGACTTACCACAGTATTAAATGCATTCAAATGCTTTGTCACTAAGTCTCCATCTTTCATCCTCAGATTATACAGCTTTTTTCGGAGGAACAGTTTATTCACCAAAGACTTAGATTGGTACAAATTCCCTAACTTGTCCCACAAAGCCTTCGTCGTAGATTCTCCTGATAGATTCAGCAATACTAAATCTAAGACACATAATCGTATTGTGCTCTTTGCCTTCCGATCCAACTTCTTCCATTCTTCATCGGTCACTCCCGTTGGTTTAGTACCTGGATCTACCGCGATCCACTGATCTTTATCCACCAACAGATCCTCCATATTGAGTTTCCACAACTCAAAACTCTAACCATTGAACTTCTCAATCTCTATCTTTACACTGCTCGCCATCTTCTTTCACCACCAGAATCAATCTCGTAGATCTCCCACCGAACAGGGTCTACCACAGGCCCGAGCAAAAAACCCCTCAGCAACAAAGGCGTCCCCTTGAAGCCAAAACTGCTCTGATACCAAATGTAGGTTTTAACCCTGTATAGAAATTACCTGCATACGAATTCTTAAACAAAGAAAATAAACAATGTGAGAGCATAACACATAAAACACATATGCACAGAGATTTTCCCCTGGACCCCAAAATCGGGACTACCAGCTTGATTTTTCATTATGTTCTTTTCAATGTTACAATACATATTTATAAATGTCGAAGCATCCAATACCATGGACCGAAATCCATTGCGTCCAATACCATGGACTGAAAACCATTGCGTCCAATACCATGGACAAAAAACCATCGCGTCAAAAAAACATGTGCGAAAATCATGCACATAACCATAGGTGGGTCCGCCCAACCTAACATAGGGTCCAAAACCAAAATTTTCTGGGAAACTGCCCCGAAGCCCATAAAGTGGGGTTATGGGTGCCCTTCAAACCCCCTATTAACTATGTGGAAAGAATATAACACAACCCAACATATTCTTGTTATGTTTGCAATATAATTTATTTCACTTATGCTAATGCTTATGAACTTTTTTGTTTTCTTTAGTATGAATCTTGTTGAACGTGTGTTGTTGTATATTTCCACTATGGTTAACTTGCAAACTATTTTGCAGGCTAACTCATGATGTCTTTTATGCTCGTGTGTTCCTTTTAAGTTGCATACTATTATAGGCTTCTAAGGGGCCCACTCATTTTCCCCTGATGTGTTATAAATTTTCATACATCACATTTGACCTTTTTCAAAGTCACACACTTGTTCACCAAATTCATGATCACACCACTTTATGCGTTGTTGCGGCCAAGGCGCATCATTAAAACCAATTGCTTTGGCAACCAGTTTGTATTCTAGATGGGGCTCCTACACCAAATGGTGTGAGGTTTCATATCAGGGAGACCCCTTGAATTTTGGTAGGTCTAGCACTGTAAATAGGTTTTTTCACTAATTGGATTCCCACGACCCTACTGCCTGGTCAATTTTCTTTTACTTCATTCGATATTCTCCCAGCTGATATCAAATCTTAATCCTATTGTATGAATTGAGTGTTCAATTTCATTGGGAAAAAGCCATTTATTCTCCAACAATGTCTTTGTAATTTGATCCAATAACATTCTGTTAGATAGGAACAGATTTGATAAATATTGATAACTCTCAAATAGAGTATTATAGATGATTCAAGCAAGTGGGGAGGGAATTATTTATGGACTGCACCTCTACAAATAGAACTAAGGTTTTTTAACTGGGGTTTAATGTCATGAATTGGAGTTGGAGCCAACCAAATAGGGTTTGTTTATTATTTTATGGCATGAATTTGAGTTGGAGCTGACCAAAGAGGGATTTTTTGTCAATTTGATGGCATGAAGTAGTTTGGGTTTTAGTTGATATATCAATTACTTGCATGCATGGATGATAAATATTGTTTGGATAGGACTTGGAGACTTCTAAAACGATAGGCAAGGAATTTAGAGTTTCCTAGGCTCTCTGCAATGAATTTGTAGTCAACAAGGACCTTTACATCAAAGTTTAAATTGGGGATGCCCCTCGTAGAAAATTCAGAGGTAATTTGAAACCCTATGTAAACTTTAAATTATTTTGATTGCAACACAATGGAACCAATGAAACTAGTTATATAAGCCTATGTGTGTCATATGAATTTCTTTGAGTCTATAAATTTGTTTTATTTTGTATTTTCAACATGCTTAGCTTGATCCTCATTCATTGATTTGCCTCTATAATGTCCAATATTACCACTGGGGACCCTTTCATTTCTACCCCCACCCCTGCCATAGTCAAGATTGGTGAAAATCTACTCAAAATTTGGATTCCTCTAACTTCATTAGCTCTATTCATGTTTCTGCAAGTGATCATATTCTAATGTCTAGGTCCAGTCAATGTATTAAATACCTTTGTATTTTAGGGAGGGTATTTCTTATGTTCGAGGGAGGGATATAATAAGATGAAAGGATTCATAGCCTTGCATAATTTTCATATGCATTTGAATAACAAGTAGTTAAAGCCAAAGTTGAAGCAACATCCGGGCAAATGTGCAAATTTCTGATGAGTTGTTACATATGTGTATATTTGATTTTAAAAGAATATGTAATATGAATTTCTTAGAGTCTATACATTTTAAATTTTATTTGTAATGCAATGAATTGAATCAATTAAACTAAGTTTTTTTTACTCAATTAATTGTTTTGGTTTATTGGTCATGATTTATCTATTTATAAGCTTTTGTAATAGTCATTTCTCTTTCATGAACCGTGAAAAAACCTACTTAGTGTTGAAAAGTGTGCAACAAGAAATGCTTGTTGAGAATACAACAAGATGATGGAGCTTAGTGAAAAGAGTCGCCTTCACTAAGTGGGCCCGCAGGCTATTTTTGGCACAAGTCTATTTTTAGACTATGTCTATTTTTAGACATATGGATCATGTCTATGTTTATGGATGATTGATCAAGTTGGGAAAAATAGATGGACTTATATTTTTTATGAAAGTGTGAGTGATCACAGTGTGAGTGATCAAAGTCTATTTTTAGACTGGCTGTCAAAAAATAGAAAAGTCAAATATTATTGTCTCATAATAATATTTGGACTATAAACTTGATCTTATTCTCTTAGAGCACTTCAGTTTGAGCTACAGAGGTGGCACATGCAGCTATCAGAAGGAAATACACTTTTCTTATGAGTCAGTTGAGTTGTTGCATGCATGACTTCAGTTAGAACTCAAGTGAGTTGAGTTTAGTGGACTGAAATTACAGTTGATGGAGTTGTGTTCAGTTTGACTTAGTTAAACTAGTTGTAGTTAGTCTAACTGCAGATAGACTAATGATGAGTTGTTAAACTAATTATTAACTCATAATACAACTAAAGAATACATCAGTTAACTCAGTTGCATGTCAGTGCATGTTCAGTTCAACAGGGACAAGTGGTAGAGAATCAGATTGCTATCAGTTGTGACTATAGTTGTGCATCAGATCTTGCACAATCAAGGGATTGAGTATGCCAATGAGTTTGCTCACGTATTTGGCCCACATTTTAGCCTTTGCTCACGTCCACAAAGAGTGAGTGACTATTTTGCAGGTGAAAAACGAGTTTGGGAAGCTATTCTCATCAGTTCTTGAGCAGTGGAGGCAGGCAAGCAGTGGGATAGATTTGGAGATCAAATCTGAGTTGTATTGTGTGTAAAAGGTGGAGATACTTGTGAGAAGTATTATGCTTTGTATTGTTACATGATTCAATCAATATAATATACAGATAGTGTGGGGTTTTTAGCGAGATGCTTTCCCCGGGATACATACTGTGTTTATGAGTTTGATTGATGCTTCTATGTGTGCCTGTGGATGTTTCTCCTTCTGTAAATTGATGATCAACGTAGAGGAGATTATGTATTATACATGTTCCACTTAAATTGTATGATCAGGATAATCTCTATTGAATATGTGTCATATTATTCAAAATTTCTACATGGTATCGGAGCTAGATGATTTGTAGAAAAAGTTTCTACATGGTATCGGAGCTAGATAATTGTAGAAAAAAAAAATTCTACATGGTATCAGAGCAGCTTGATTTGTAGAAGAGATTTTTACAGGATATCAAGCGAGGATTGATCATCAGATCTACTATTCAGGAAGTGTTTACATTCTATTTCTCTAGGAAGAGCCTGTAATCGGGCCAGGTAGCCTCTGGATTCATCCTTCCTTTGGAAGGTGAAATATCCGGTGAAAGCCCATACAGTCAATCTCTGTACGAGAAATATTTTGTTCTCACGAATTCTAGATCGGAAGCAGTTGAGTTTTTGTGCTGGTGGAATTCGAATTTAATTCCAAAGCAAGAGATAAAACTCAGAAACATTCAGTTCGAGAATGGAGATAGTATGCCCCAGTATCTCACGAGGTTCACTCAGTGTTGAGATGAGCTGGGAAGTGTGGGGGTTACTGTTGATGATGAGGATGGTGAGTCGAGGACTCCTTGACCTTCCTAAGAGTTGGCATAGCTACCAGGACTCGGTGAATGGAAGGGAGAAACTGCCAAATTGGGAATGACCATGGTCGGATTTGATGCAGGAGGAGATTAGACGGAGCACCAGAGACGGTTCTTCATCCATGCAGGATGAGGAGAACTGTGCCTTAGCGAGTAAGGCGAGGAAGGGGAAGGGGAAGGTTTCTCTTTCCGAATCCAGTTCTTCCAATGATGGGAAGAAGGTTGACAAGGCGAAGGTGAGATGCTTTCGTTGTCATGAGTTGGGTCATTATGCTACTAATTGCCCAAAGAAGAAGTCCAAGAAGGGATCCGGGGAAGGATCTGAAGGTGAGGCAGCCTCACTTGCTTCACATTTTGAGTTGGACTTCACACTCTTCGCATGCATGGCTTCATCCATGATGGGAAGTGGTTGGTTTCTTGACAGTGGAGCTTCTTTCCACATGACCGGTGACAAAAGTTTGTTCAGTACTTTGGAGGAGAAAGATCTCCAGATACTCATAGGGATGGGTAATGATGAGAAGTATAGTGTCTCAGGTGTAGGCATGGTTACTTTTCAGAGGGAGCATGGAGCTCGCCTTACCTTGACCAATGTCAAGTATGTACCAGGACTGAAGAGAAACTTGGTGTCGATCACGATGTTGGAAGACAGAGGATATGATGTGGTCTTTAGTAAGGGAAAGGTTTTCCTTAGACACATCATCACTAGACAGGTGAAGCAGATTGGTTCACGGGTCAAGAACCTGTATGCTCTTGAGGTTCAAGATGCATGGAAAGCCTTGAGCAGCAAGGAAACTGATGGAGACTTGGTGGTTGAGAGGGAGCGTATATTACCTCTCAACATGCAGAGCCAGAAGAAGTCTCAGACGATTGTGGAGGAGCCACGATTGGTGCAGTAGCTTCAGGAGGTTGTGGAGGAGCCACAACAAGGGAAGCTGAGTGGAGATCGAGTAGAGACATCTACTCATCCAGAAACCTCCAGTAGCGGGAAACTTCGAGACAGGTGGGCTGAGGGATCGCATGCAACCATACCTCCAGGTAGGAGGTGGGGTGATGTGGATTGATCATCCCAAGGAGGAGGGGCAAGATCCTTGAGGTACCCAACCTCTTGGATGAGACCTTGCTACGGGAGCCCCGATGTGTAGTAGCAGGAACTGACTGATTGGGTAGAGACAGATGCGGATGGAGCGGCAGAGAGAGCGACAGTGCAGGGAATCCCAGGACAGCGCATAGCTAGCAGGCTGTAGCAATGCGAGACGCACAAGTGTTTTGCACAGTGCTAGGTGGCACAGAGAGGTGTGCAATGGTGCGAGATGCATGGAGATGTTGCAGTAGCGCAGATGTCAGAGAGGGAGCACTTGTCAGCTGCAGGTAGAGCTTCAGCATCAGAGGGTGTTTCTATCCCAACAGGGAGGTCAGTTGGGAGGTGCAGTGCGGATGCAATGCTGGGAGATAGAACCAGCAGCAGCACGGATGCAGTCAGAGATCAAAGTGACAGAGGCTAGAGTAGTCAGATACTGAAGAGCACAGAGATGCAGAGTTTCAGTCGACAGAGGCAATAGCAGTCAGAGACTTTGATGACAGAGCAAGTGGACCAACCAGATGTGTTGCATGGAGAAAATTCCAGAGTTACAGGATTGGGTTTGAGAGGAAGCCTTTCTTGTTGAGAGGGAGTGTTGAAAAGTGTGCAACAAGAAATGCTTGTTGAGAATACAACAAGATGATGGAGCTTAGTGAAAAGAGTCGCCTTCACTAAGTGGGCCCGTAGGCTATTTTTGGCGCAAGTCTATTTTTAGACTTTGTCTATTTTTAGACATATGGATCATGTCTATGTTTATGGATGATTGATCAAGTTGGGAAAAATAGATGGACTTCTATTTTTGATGAAAGTGTGAGTGATAACAGTGTGAGTGATCAAAGTCTATTTTTAGACTGGCTGTTAAAAAATAGAAAAGTCAAATATTATTGTCTCATAATAATATTTGGACTATAAACTTGATCTTATTCTATTAGAGCACTTCAGTTTGAGCTACAGAGGTGGCACATGCAGCTATCAGAAGGAAATATGCTTTTCTTATGAGTCAGTTGAGTTGTTGCATGCATGACTTCAGTTAGAACTCAAGTGAGTTGAGTTTAGTGGACTGAAGGTACAGTTGATGGAGTTGTGTTCAGTTTGACTTAGTTAAACTAGTTGTAGTTAGTCTAACTGCAGATAGACTAATGATGAGTTGTTAAACTAATTATTAACTCATAATACAACTAAAGAATACATCAGTTAACTCAGTTGCATGTCAGTGCATGTTCAGTTCAACAGGGACAAGTGGTAGAGAATCAGATTGCTATCAGTTGTGACTATAGTTGTGCCTCAGATCTTGCACAATCAAGGGATTGAGTATGCCAATGAGTTTTCTCACGTATTTGGCCCACATTTTAGCCTTTGCTCACGTCCACAAAGAGTGAGTGACTATTTTGCAGGTGAAAAACGAGTTTGGGAAGCTATTCTCATCAGTTCTTGAGCAGGTATTGAGCAGTGGAGGCAGGCAAGCAGTGGGATAGATTTGGAGATCAAATCTGAGCTGTATTGTGTGTAACAGGTGGAGATACTTGTGAGAAGTATTATGCTTTGTATTGTTACATGATTCAATCAATATAATATACAGATAGTGTGGGGTTTTTAGCGAGATGCTTTCCCCGGGATACATACTGTGTTTATGAGTTTGATTGATGCTTCTATGTGTGCCTGTGGATGTTTCTGCTTCTGTAAATTGATGATCAACGTAGAGGAGATTATGTATTATACATGTTCCGCTTAAATTGTATGATCAGGATAATCTCTATTGAATATGTGTCATATTATTCAAAATTTCTAGATGGTATCGGAGCTAGATGATTTGTAGAAAAAGTTTCTACATGGTATCGGAGCTAGATAATTGTAGAAAAAAAAAATTCTACATGGTATCAGAGCAGCTTGATTTGTAGAAGAGATTTTTACAAGATATCAAGCGAGGATTGATCATCAGATCTACTATTCAGGAAGTGTTTACATTCTATTTCTCTAGGCAGAGCCTGTAATCGGGCCAGGTAGCCTCTGGATTCATCCTTCCTTTGGAAGGTGAAATATCCGGTGAAAGCCTATACAGTCAATCTCTGTACGAGAAATATTTTGTTCTCACGAATTCTAGATCGGAAGCAGTTGAGTTTTTGTGCTGGTGGAATTCGAATTTAATTCCAAAGCAAGAGATAAAACTCAGAAACATTCAGTTCGAGAATGGAGATAGTATGCCCCAGTATCTCACGAGGTTCACTCAGTGTCGAGATGAGCTGGGAAGTGTGGGGGTTACTGTTGATGATGAGGATGGTGAGTCTAGGACTCCTTGACCTTCCTAAGAGTTGGCATAGCTACCAGGACTCGGTGAATGGAAGGGAGAAACTGCCAAATTGGGAACGACCATGGTCGGATTTGATGCAAGAGGAGATTAGACGGAGCACCAGAGACGGTTCTTCATCCATGCAGGATGAGGAGAACTGTGCCTTAGCGAGTAAGGCGAGGAAGGGGAAGGGGAAGGTTTCTCTTTCCGAATCCAGTTCTTCCAATGATGGGAAGAAGGTTGACAAGGCGAAGGTGAGATGCTTTCGTTGTCATGAGTTGGGTCATTATGCTACTAATTGCCCAAAGAAGAAGTCCAAGAAGGGATCCGGGGAAGGATCTGAAGGTGAGGCAGCCTCACTTGCTTCACATTTTGAGTTGGACTTCACACTCTTCGCATGCATGGTTTCATCCATGATGGGAAGTGGTTGGTTTCTTGACAATGGAGCTTCTTTCCACATGACCGGTGACAAAAGTTTGTTCAGTACTTTGGAGGAGAAAGATCTCCAGATACTCATAGGGATGGGTAATGATGAGAAGTATAGTGTCTCAGGTGTAGGCACGGTTATTTTTCAGAGGGAGCATGGAGCTCGCCTTACCTTGACCGATGTCAAGTATGTACCAGGACTGAAGAGAAACTTGGTGTCGATCGCGATGTTGGAAGACAGAGGATATGATGTGGTCTTTAGTAAGGGAAAGGTTTTCCTTAGACACATCATCACTAGACAGGTGAAGCAGATTGGTTCACGGCTCAAGAACCTGTATGCTCTTGAGGTTCAAGATGCATGCAAAGCCTTGAGCAGCAAGGCAACTGATGGAGACTTGGTGGTTGAGAGGGAGCGTATATTACCTCTCAACATGCAGAGCCAGAAGAAGTCTCAGACGATTGTGGAGGAGCCACGATTGGTGCAGCAGCTTCAGGAGGTTGTGGAGGAGCCACAACAAGGGAAGCTGAGTGGAGATCGAGTAGAGACATCTACTCATCCAGAGACCTCCAGTAGTGGGAAACTTTGAGCCAGGTGGGCTGAGGGATCGCATGCAGCCATACCTCCAGGTAGGATGTGGGGTGATGTGGATTGATCATCCCAAGGAGGAGGGGCAAGATCCTTGAGGTACCCAACCTCTTGGATGAGACCTTGCTACGGGAGCCCCGATGTGTAGTAGCAGGAACTGACTGATTGGGTAGAGACAGATGCGGATGGAGTGGCAGAGAGAGCGACAGTGCAGGGAATCCCAGGACAGCGCATAGCTAGCAGGCTGTAGCAATGCGAGAGGCACAAGTGTTTTGCACAGTGCTAGGTGGCACAGAGAGGTGTGCAATGGTTCGAGATGCATGGAGATGTTGCAGTAGCGCAGATGTCAGAGAGGGAGCACTTGTCAGCTGCAGGTAGAGCTTCAGCATCAGAGGGTGTTTCTATCCCAACAGGGAGGTCAGTTGGGAGGTGCAGTGCGGATGCAATGCTGGGAGATAGAACCAGCAGCAGCACGGATGCAGTCAGAGATCAAAGTGACAGAGGCTAGAGTAGTCAGATACTAAAGAGCACAGAGATGCAGAGTTTTTAGTTGACAGAGGCAATAGCAGTCAAAGACTTTGATGACAGAGCAAGTGGACCAGCCAGATGTGTTGCATGGAGAACATTCGAGAGTTACAGGATTGGGTTTGAGAGGAAGCCTTTCTTGTTGAGAGGGAGTGTTGAAAAGTGTGCAACAAGAAATGCTTGTTGAGAATACAACAAGATGATGGAGCTTAGTGAAAAGAGTCGCCTTCACTAAGTGGGCCCGCAGGCTATTTTTGGCGCAAGTCTATTTTTAGACTATGTCTATTTTTAGACATATGGATGATGTCTATGTTTATAGATGATTGATCAAGTTGGGAAAAATAGATGGACTTCTATTTTTGATGAAAGTGTGAGTGATCACAGTGTGAGTGATCAAAGTCTATTTTTAGACTGGCTGTCAAAAAATAGAAAAGTCAAATATTATTGTCTCATAATAATATTTGGACTATAAACTTGATCTTATTCTCTTAGAGCACTTCAGTTTGAGCTACAGAGGTGGCACATGCAGCTGTCAGAAGGAAATACGCTTTTCTTATGAGTCAGTTGAGTTGTTGCATGCATGACTTCAGTTAGAACTCAAGTGAGTTGAGTTTAGTGGACTGAAGGTACAGTTGATGGAGTTGTGTTCAGTTTGACTTAGTTAAACTAGTTGTAGTTAGTCTAACTGCAGATAGACTAATGATGAGTTGTTAAACTAATTATTAACTCATAATACAACTAAAGAATACATCAGTTAACTCAGTTGCATGTCAGTGCATGTTCAGTTCAACAGGGACAAGTGGTAGAGAATCAGATTGCTATCAGTTGTGACTATAGTTGTGCATCAGATCTTGCACAATCAAGGGATTGAGTATGCCAATGAGTTTGCTCACGTATTTGGCCCACATTTTAGCCTTTTCTCACGTCCACAAAGAGTGAGTGACTATTTTGCAGGTGAAAAACGAGTTTGGGAAGCTATTCTCATCAGTTCTTGAGCAGGTATTGAGCAGTGGAGGTAGGCAAGCAGTGGGATAGATTTGGAGATCAAATCTGAGCTGTATTGTGTGTAACAGGTGGAGATACTTGTGAGAAGTATTATGCTTTGTATTGTTACATGATTCAATCAATATAATATACAGATAGTGTGGGGTTTTTAGCGAGATGCTTTCCCCGGGATACATACTGTGTTTATGAGTTTGATTGATGCTTCTATGTGTGCCTGTGGATGTTTTTGCTTCTGTAAATTGATGACCAACGTAGAGGAGATTATGTATTATACATGTTCCGCTTAAATTGTATGATCAGGATAATCTCTATTGAATATGTGTCATATTATTCAAAATTTCTACATGGTATCGGAGCTAGATGATTTGTAGAAAACGTTTCTACATGGTATCGGAGCTAGATAATTGTAGAAAAAAAATTTCTACACTTAGTTTTCTTATGGAAGGTGTTATTTGCTAACATTTTACACTACCTAGAGTGGTAGGATACTTTAAGTTAGGTTAATTAACATCATAATTGAAAAGAGTGTTGATCAATTTCATCTTTAACTGCAAGTTTCTAGTCAAACAAGGTGCTCTACCTAAACTGAGCCATTTTTAAAATGAAGTAGGTTTGACTTGTTAGTTTTTTATTTCTTTCTCAAAGACTTACACTTCATTCCTAAAAAAATTAGAATCCATTCCCATTATCTTTTGATGTGTTCCATGATTACAACTTGATAATTATGACATAAACCTTGTGTGAAGAGTTTGTTGGTTTGTTCATATTGTATGCTGGGAATTTTTTGTTAATGAAATGAACATCATAGTCTAGATTCTTTCACTAAGCCCTAGCTCTAAATGATTTATTCCTCTTTTTCCAAAATCATCAATAACCACCATCATTTTAGTGGTATCATTGCTCATGAGCAGGGATATATACTACTAGTACAATCTTTCTTCAAAACAATGAGATCAAACACTAGAAATCACCTTCCAAATCTGATCATGTCTTCCATTTGATGCTTGATCATCAATATCCTTTACTATAGAGCTAGAAATAAACATTTAAGCTATGGAAATTCCTCCAAGCAAGACTATAATTGACAATGTAATGGAATTTTTTGTCAAAACATGCCTTGAAACCTTGTTTTATGATAAAATTCATTCTTGAAAATATGGGAGATAATAGTTGAAAAATGTTTTGATTTTCCAATGCTAATTAGACAAGCACAATTTTATGCACTTCATAATTACTTCCAATTATATATGATATTATTTTATCACATCCTAGAATATCATTAAGAAATTATAAAATTAAACTATAAATGCAATGGAAACAATAACGATCATAATAGAAAATACATGCATAGTAGACACCAACATTTTTCCCCGGGAAACATAAATGCAGTTGAAAACCAAAAAAAAAAATTCTAGGAGAAATTGTTCAATTTAACATAATTACAATATGAGTTTTACATGTCAAACTTAGATCTCCTAAGGTTAGACTAGCCAACTGCCAATCTTGGAATGTTGTCATTAGATCTTTCTTTACCAGAAGTGTTTTATGAAAGCATCTCAGTAATCCACCTACACCAATAAAGAAACCTCCACAGTACCTCATTAGCCTTCCTTATCCATGTGATACCTTGGCCATGTTCCCAAGCCTTTGATGCCTTTCAACCCTCCTTTCTCTATTTGAGGCCCACCTTAGATGGGATTACCTTAGTTGTGGTCGTCTCTTATCTACTCACCCTTGGTCTTTTGGCCTTTTCATCCCTCCTACAACATCCTAAGGCCTTTCCACTTGCCTACAAAAAAATTCTAGGGATACGAACCTCCTCCAAGGAATTAAATAGAAACTCGAATATTCCTTAAATTGTGCATATAGATCACAATCTAGTTAGTGTGTCCTCCTCATCCAATAGATAGGTAACTCAACCATTTTCTCTAGGGAAAAATACCTCTCCCAACATAGAAATCATACCATACAATTTGACTTTCTCTTGGCTACAGATCCTTCTTATGGATCTTGGCTCTCTCTTGGCTACTGTCTTCATAAGGATGATTGCTAAGATATGTGTGTGAAATGAGAAGGGCTAATGCCCTTTTATAGTGATCTTAGGGTACCCAAAGGGTACATATCCTTGGCTGGGATGACTTGAACAACTGGCGCTGACTTGATCAATTTAAAAATAAATTCAAATTCAAATTTATTTTTCCCTCCTTTCAAGTTTATTTCATGGGTTGACTTGAGTAGCTAGGGAATAACTCTTGCAGCTACCGAAAAATCAACAAAATTCCTATCATTTTATGTGTCAACAATTGTATAAAAAATTTGTACTCCACTTTAACCAAGTAGCCTTGATTAGGTCTTTTTACTTAGCATGTGTTAAGTGAAACTAAGTGTTCCAAATTGCATCATTAACACAAACATAAAAGGTGATAATAGAGTGTTTAAAAGTGATGTAGAGAGACAACGAACATACAATATGTTGTCCAAAAAGCTCTTTTTTTTTAAATTATAATTTTTATAATTCATAGAATAAAAGGGTTGTAGAAAAAACATATAAGCATATAGTTGAATTGCTTCAAGTTTGTTGTCCATGCTACTCTATATCTGTATTTTTTATTAGTTGGCTACAATATAATTTTAGAAGACATAATGGAATATGTTTGGATATTTGGATGTGGACATGAAGTAAGTTTATTTTTCAGATAGAAGAAAATTTTGGGGATTTTTTTGCTATGAATTTTTGTAGATTGAAGCAATTCTGGAGAATTTTTTGTTATTTTTTATCATACTTCTTACGACATTTTTGAAACTTCAAGGGCCATTTTTTGTCATCCAAAATATGACAATTTGTTCTAGGAATTTGATAGTTATATTTTGGCTTATATTTGTGTATCTGTAAAATGCATCATGACCCCTTCTCTACACATAAGATCTACAATGCAACACCATTATTTGCAGCTTGTCTCTAAGACTATGTTTTATGTCTTTTGAGCTATACTCCCTTTGTACCACTTGATGCCTTAGCCTAACATTTTCTCTCTTAACCTTTTGTAGTTGTTCCTCCACTCACCTTAGCTCTTTGGATTTGTGTTTTCCATTTTTCTTGAGCTCTTTAATTGTTAACAAGGATTTGGTTTGGTATGCCCAAATAGGTATTTTTTTCTCGAGTGGGGGGAGGTGGGGGGTTTGAATAGTAATGGTGTGATTGTAGGGTTGTAATAGATTCTTGGTGTTCTAATTTATGTTTTTTTCTTGAAATAGGAAATTAAATTAACACTGGAATGTAGAAAATTAAAGATGGATCAATGTCAAAGGTTGACTACAGATGAATACCATGCATATGATGAGAGAGTAGTCGATGAGAAGGTCATGGAAAAATATCCATGTCCATGTAATGAATTTCTTGGTGGAAAGGTGAAAAAAATAAATTTGATTTATTAACACATGATAAGATATGAACATAGTGGTATAATCCCTTGGGATTACAATTATTATGAAGATATGATAGAATTGCAAAGTGTGAGAGATGAAGAGGCAAAAAACATAGATGAAGAGTCAACAATATTAGATGAATGATTTGAAGTTGATAGAATGTTGAATGAGGGTCTAAATGATGATTAGGCTAAGTCGATGGAGGATGCTTTGAAGCCTATATATGCTAATTGCAAGTTAAGTCATTTGACAAAAATCCTTCAAATTATTAACTTGCAAGTGTTGTTTGGTTGGAAAAATGAGAATGTAGATCAATTATTGGCATGATTAAGTTCATTGTTACCACTTAACTCCACATTGCCAACAAATCAAAGTAAATGTAAAAAGGAAATCACTAAGTTATGCTTAGGGTATGAAAACATCCACACATGTGTGAATGGTTGTGTATTATTTCATAATAATATTGCAAGTGATAGTGAATGTATGAAATGTCATGAAGCAAGGTATATACTAGGGTTGAAATCAATTATGGTTCCTAGAAAGTTTCTCTGCCACTTTTCGATAATCCCACAATCACTTCGAATGTAAAGGTGCAGAGACATTGTTGAACTTATGCAATGGCATGCCAAAAATAAGAGCACCAATGAAAAAAATGACATGTGTCTAATTCTAAGATGTGGATGGAATTTGATAATAGATGGCTTGATTTTTCTCAATATCCTTATAATATAAGCTTTGGTTTGGCTTTAGATGGGGTGAACCCATTCTCAAATCAAAGTACTAAATCGTCAACTTGGCCAGTGTTTTTAATAAATTATAACTTGCCTCCATGGTTAGAAACTAAACCATTTTCTTAATGCTATCATTGATTATACCAAGAAAAAAAAATATTTTAGATATAAATCAATGCTTATTTAAAGCCATTATATGATGATATAATGTAATTGTGCAAAAGAATTAAATCAAATCAATCTTGAAGGCATGGTAATTAAATCAAATTCACTTTAAGAGATTCCTTATTGTTTAAAATTCATGATCTTCCTACATATGGTGGGCTCCAGTATTGTAGCAATAATGCTACAACTCCTGGAACTCCCTTCTTTAATTTTATCAACCCGGTAGTTCGTAACAAACTTGGAAGCGACGGTGCTGTATGCACAAGTACTAGCTCTTGCCGCAGCTGTCACTTGGTCAGCTGGCACAAGTCCACTAGGAGCTTAAGCCAACTTCTATGAGCTCTTAGAAGAAGCTTTTTAATTGATGGATGAAAGCTAACTTGAAGGAAGCTAATCTAATTGAAAAAAGAAACTGAAAGCCAAAAAGAAATGCAAACCCTAGCAAACCCTAATTCTACCAGCTAGTCCTACTGACGCAAAGGAGAGCATGAAAACTACTGAAAGAGATGCCATTACTTCTATGAAGGTAAAATGCATGTGTCTAAGTTATCACTATCTGAAGAAAACATCTTTTTGTATTTTTGATTAAGTTGTTGGAATTATCATGCATGTGCTTCTAACTATTTTTGACTGTGCAGAGGTGGATCAAGGAGGAGAAATGCTTGGGAAAGGTTGGGAAGGTTCAGAGAGGGTCTAAGGGGTCCCTAACACCCTTCCAGAGAGTCTCACAAAGTTTGGCTGCCAAGAAACTGTGTTTATGAGCTTCTACAGGAAGTCTGCAGGGGTTCTACAGGATGTTCAGGATTTCTACAGGATGTTCTGTAATTCTTCTACAGGATGTTTCGAAATGGGATTTTGGAGCATGGATGGAGGGAAAAAGATGATGGAATGAGTATGGAGGTGAAATAGGGGTGTGAAGAGGTCCAGGACTTGGGGAATGGAGTTGAGGAGAAGGTGTAGATGGTGAGATTTGTTCAAGGAGGGATGAAATGATGTTGCACAAGAAGATGAGAATCATGGCAAAGTAAGCGAATGAGGTAAATGTAAGGTAAGGGTTCTGAGTGAAGGATGAAACAGGTAGGTTGGATGGGGTATGTGCAGGTAAGGAAGGGTAATAGGTACTCTGCAAGTGGTATTTCAAACTGAACACACAAACATTTATAAAACCTATGACCTAGTTACTTTACTCTATGCTGACCTAAGTAACAACAAAAGGAAATGAACAGCAGTTTATTCGAAATGAAATGCATGAACTAACTTATGCCACTAAGAAATCATCAACTGAATCATTTAAACACTACTAATATCAGCATCTACAAAAGAGGATTCCAACATTAAGAATTGCATGGCAAAGCAAAACAACGTTTTTGTTGGCAGCAAAGTCACATTGGTCCCAGCTCATGATTCCACTGAGGGGCAGGTGAGATCCAAGGTGTTTGGTAACATTTTTCTTGTTATTATCCTACCAATCTATTCTAACCATGAGAAGCTACTTTAACCATCAAAAGAAATCTAAATAACAAAGCAAGATTCAAATACAAATAGCAGATTTTATTCTAAGAATGCAGCAAACACACATAAAGATAAACAAAGGAGGTACTGGGCGCTTGAGATGGGCCCAAACCCAAGAGCTACAGCCTCCAAAGAGAGATTTAGAGCTGGTGCAAAGCTGGATTCATCTTTATTGATCAAGAAATGAAGAGCTACATCAAAACTGTCCACATGGAGACTTTGAAAATGAGCTGAAAGAAAAACTAATCTATTGCTTAAAAATCGAACTACAAAATGACTACAACAGGACTATGAAATGACCAACTACCAGCTACAAAATGACTAACCACTAGCTACTATCTACTGGCTAACTAGCTAACATCCACTGGCTAACCAAAATGAGGCCCTAAGCCTTCTTATTTATACAATTTGAGGACCCAACAGTCCTCCTAAAAGTTAGGGACTCAGCTGCCCAAGACTTGTAGTTAACAGCAGTCCTGCTTGACTTGCTTGGCTGCCCTTGTGTTGATTGATTCGGTGGCCCTTGAACTCCGAGCTGATGGTGGAGAATTCGAGGTAAGGGCCCATAAATTAAGGGGACACCTTCCTACAAATCCTCTCCCTTGTCTTCCCACGAATTTGGCTGCCAAGTGCTCATTAAGACCTTCAATTTTGTCTCCAAATTGACCAAAAAGGTTACACAAAGCACCCATTAGACTTGTTGGCATAATGACTAACCAAATTCACTCTATTAGCATAAATATAATCAAAAACATGTAATAAACTAATGAGAATGGTGGATTAATTCAAATTAGGAGGTTGAATGAGCCCAAATAATTATCCATTTTTGGGGCTCATCAACATATCACACATTAATTGGTCTCAATATTGATGGATACCATGGATGTCCCGCTTGGGGTAAGGACTTTGAAAGGTACTCAAGAAGTTTTTGTAAACATATTTATTGTGGAAATTGTTCTTACCTTAAAATGCATCATCCATATCATTGATAAAAAAACACATCAACAAGAGAATTGTAAAGCACTGTTACTAATAACAGGTGATTAAATTTTTGAGAATGGACAAAAGAAAATGGAATTTATTGAAAATGATGGTATTTATGGTAGTGGAGATTATCTATCAAATGAAAGTGGTATAAAATGGTATTTCATATTATATAATTTACCATATTGCAAGGATATAGCCGTTAGGCCTACTTTTGAGTTTGTACATATTGAGAGAAATATAACTTATGCTATTATAGAAATGCTTTTTGGTTCTTCTGATACTATTTCATCACGTGAAAACTTTCGATATGTAAAGATTCATTGAAATATTTGGGTTGAAAAATATGTGATGAGCCTCATCATTAGGTAATTATATGGGCCTTAATTCACCTTCTAGCTTAGTCAAACCAACTATTCTCATAACTTATTGCATAATTTTGATTATATTTTGTTTATGAGATGAGTTAGAGTTAGATATTTTTCTTTGTGGTCTAATGCACATTTAATGCAGGATTAAAGGATAAAAGTAAAGAATTTTGTCAAAGACCATGGTCAAAACTCGAATGGGACAAGGGAGATAGATTATAGGAGGTAAATCCTCCTCATTTACTACCCCTCCATTTGAATATTCCTCCATCAGCTCTGAGTGCAAATAGCCAAATCATGAGGACTAGAAGGCAGTCGAGCAAGTGAAAGACAAAGAACCAGTTTATCTCGTGTTTGGGAGCTGAGCCTCCCTAATTTTAAGGAATTAATTGGAGACTTTAGATGTATAAGTATAGAGGCCTAGGACCTCAGTAGGATTCATATTTTTTATTGTAAAACTCTACTCTATTTTTGAGCTGCAATACTTGTGACTGTTTTGATGTAATCCATTGTTCTGGTAATAAGAATGAGTTTTGTTTTGAGCCAGCACTAAGTTAAAGGGATGAAGCTATTGGGTTAGTTCCCAACCCTAGCAGCCAAATCTCCTCTTTATTGTACATGTATGCCATTATAGATTCATATTTAATTGTTCGTTTTCTTAGTAGATGCATTTCCACTACAACAATGTAGATTAGATTGGTTGTGTGATAGTTTTCTTCCATTTTTCCCTTCTTTCAAGTAGAAAGTTATCAAGGAGAGAAAGTATAACCATAAGTTTGTCATCAGGTGTCTCGGCCTCACTTCCTGCCTCTAGGACCATGACCTGAGGAAGGGACTATTCAGCAACCCCAAAAACACATATTTCTATTTCTTGCTTGAGCTTTGGATTTTTTTGTATTTGATTCAGTATTTGGTTCATGTTGCAAGGAATATTTCATTGTCATATTTTTCCATCTCCATTTCTGCATTAATATCTCATTCATGCTTTCATTCCCTTCAGAAATTTTCTTCATACATAACATAGGCAATTGATTCATGCTTTTCTAGTTTATGAAAATGTAACTTACTGCATAGTTCTTGGAAGACACACATGTTTTAAGCATAGCAGGTACTTCAGGAGGAGATCTAGACTTCATCACCAGAAGCCATCTTCCACCTCATCCACCTTAGCCATATCTTGTTCCACCATCACCCTCACTAGTTTTTTATCATTTTTCATTGAAATTCCCCTAGGTACATTGAGCGAATCTAGCCATCTCTTATCTTGGATATGACTCTTGAGTGCTCCTAGACCTTCTAACACCCCATTACACTCATCATACACCTTTTACAAGCTTCCCAAAACCTCACAATTAGCTATCGACTATATCCTGTAGGTTTCATGTAATTCCTACAGGATCATCCAATAGGTTTCTAGTACATCCTATAGGTTTTCCTGAAATGGCATGTTTGGAGGCCGAATTGATGGGAAACCTATAGGAAGTCACACAAAGCTTCCTAGGACCCTTCCACACCATTCAACCACTTCATGAACCCTCTAGCCATCCTCCATCACCTTCCATTCACCTGTCACATCCACAAGAACAATTAATTTGCATACATGATTTTGCCTAAAAAAACAAAAAAATGAAAACAGATTTAGTTTAGGTTTCTCTTCTTACACACTAGTATGGTTTGATGCTCTTTACTTCTACAGCTTACATAGTAGCATTTGTTTAGCATAGCTATTTAAATGGTCAATTAAGATATGGTGTGATTTCGCATTACATGTTGTTTTCTTCATTACTGCAATAGAGTAGCTCACTTAGAGTAGATTTTATCTTCTTCCATCAAATAATCAAGCTTCTTTTGACTCTATAGAAGTCTGACTTGGAACCCCTAGGTTCTCTCGCAAGACGAACAACGAAAATAGGAAGGACCTTCACTTTTACTTGTGCATACAACACTGTCACCTCCAAGTTTGTATGAACCCTAGGTTGATAAGTAAAGCTGGTAGCCCAGGAGCTGCAACATCATTGTTGCAATACTGGTGCTCATCAATATGATGATGAAAAATATAGAAAAGCTAGTGCTATTTATGTCTAGGCAAAGGAACAACGTGCACAATTATTATGGTTGATATCTCAGGCTATATTTCCCATTGGATATGCAAGTAGTAGTATTAGAAACCAAACTAACATTAATCACTTAAGAGGCCTCAAGGCCCATGACTATCATGTCCTAATCAAGAATATATTACCTATTATGGATCAAGTTTGGAAAAGGGGCCAAGATTGGAAATTATAAGGATGGTCCTAATATTAAAGAGAATGAATTTACATGTATTAGATCCTTCAAACTTTGATAGTTTGAGGGAGGAGGTTGTCGAAGTCCTTTGTCTATTGGAACGGGAATTTCCACCAACAATATTTAACATTTCTATGCATCTTTTGATATATCTAGAATATGAACTAGATAATTATGGCCCAAAAAGAATGAGATAGACGTATCCTATAAAACAATAAATGAAGGTACTGAAAATAATTGTCCATACGAGGGAAAAACTGGAAGGAAACAAGTATGAGGGATATTCAATACAAGAGGCCATGGGATTTTGCATAGAATATATGAAGGATTTTAAACTATCAATCGATGTGTATAGGATCATGACAAATATGAGAGAGTCTCAAGTGAAGCACTAGAATGAAATGGATGTGGAATTAATCTATTACATCAAGAAAGAAGTGCGATACATGTCTATGTTCTTCAAAACACATCTTCATTCAATAAGTGGCATAGGTAAAAAAAAATTACACAATAATTTATTTACTCAATTGCATTTACACATTCATATTATTATTCTTACTATTTGTACATTAATATTTTATGTAGAAAATATGAAGAAGAGAATCAAACATGGATGCAACATCGACCTTAAAAGAACAGATGTTATGATTTGATTAGAGGTGATTCTTTTCCAAAATTTGAAGAATGGATTGCTAATGCAGTCAATGATGCAAAAGAAGAAGGTCAAGATATAACAATGGAGGAAAGTGAGCTTTCATAATCTATACATTTATGGGCTATGCATTTTAGTGGAATGTGGGCCTATGTTATTCATTTAAGAATGGAAGAAAAAGATAAAGGAATGAAAATTTGTGATTGTGTTGTTAGTGTTGAATTTCTTCATGAAATTGAGAAGAAAGTTTATGTTGGATTCATCCAAGAAATTATTCAAGTGGATTTTGGTGAAAATATTCCTATATTATTAAAATTTAAGTGGATACGACCATATGTAGTACAACTTGATGAGTATGGATTTGTACATGCAAATACACAACATTTTTTATCAGAGACATATGAGCCATATGTTCCCCACTTCAAATTAACCAATCATTTCTAATTGATGATGTAAGAAGGCTAGGATGGTTGTATGTCATTCAAACAAAGTCTCAATTGAAATGAAAATTCATGGAAGTTTTTGATATAATGTTTGATGGGAAATATGTTAATTTACAAGAAACATTCGAAGAAGTGGTTGAAGATGATGATGGAGTGTTTGAAGAAGAGATTTGATTACTAGCAAAGAGATTGCGAGAGAAAATTTATTACATCTCACAAATGAGGATAAGCAATAAAATGAAGCATATGTTGACACAAGTTCTCAAGATTATGATCTTAGTGGCAATGCAAATGATTATGATGATGTTTTGTCACCCTAACTAGCCTATCACCTTAACTTGTTAGCTTGTCACCTAAACTTTGGTTATATGTATGGTGTAAATTAGTATTGAATGTAATAAAGTTTTGATTATAGGTGTGCTTATTCACTATTATTTTATTGATAAATTTCTAAATCTAATCATCATTATTCTGTTGGTACATTGTATACAAAACTTGAGATGTTCACTATTGATTTGAAGTGAATTTCATTTAATATTAAGGGCTAATCATAAACCCATTTGATCATGCTATCAAATGTTTGGATTTGGAGCGATCGGCCAATTAAATTTTGAGTATTGCCATGGTTTAACCACTGCTAATTTGAATACAAAATTTGAGTTTGTATTTCACTTACTTACTGTTGATTTACTATAATAAATATCTTGAGCATATGTGTGTTTATTCACTACTATTTTGCTAATAAATTTATGAATTTAGCCATTATTATTCTATTGATAGATTGTATACAAATATTGATCTATTCCTTGTTGATTTGAAGTGCATTTCACTTACTATTAAGGGCTAATCATAAATCCATTTTATCATCTTACTACATGTTTGGATTTTGGAGCAATTACTGAATTAAATTATGAGCATTGTCATCATTTAACCACTATTTATTTGAGTATAAAATTTGAGTTTGTATTTCACTTATTTACTATTGATTTATGGTTGATTTACTATAATAAAGATCTTGAGTATAGGTGTGCTTATTCATTGTTGTTTTACTCATAAATTTTTTAATCTAATTATCATTACTACACCAGTACATTGTATACAAAACTTGAGCTATTCGTTGTTGATTTGAAGTGCATTTCACTTATTGTTAAGGGCTAATCATAAATCTATTTGATCACTTTCAAAGCAATTACTGAATTAAATTTTGAGAATTTTAATCATTTAACCACTATTGATTTAAGTGCAAAATATGAGTTTGTATTACACTTATTTATTGTTAATTTCAAGATATATAAGAAACAATTCAAGGGATGATTTTAAGTGGCATTTTTTCTTTCACATGCCCACTTAATTTTTGAGCACATGCACTAATAAAATCTGAGATTCAAACTCATATTCCACTGTTGTTATACTAATTCAAGTTGTTGATTTATACATTATTGTTTATTTAGACTTTAGGAAATGAGGAAAAAGACTTTAACATGCAAATTAGATGATAATGATCATAATACTAAAACATTGACATAATATGAGTACTTTTGTAGAGAACATGTGACCAAGAATAATGAATATTTATCATCTCTTGGTTTGACAAACAAGAAAGTTGTAAATCCACTAAGTAGTATATTATTTGTTTAATAGTGTTTAATGAAATTTTGTAGGAAACAAATTTATGTATATAAGACATAATATGATATATTTTTTGTTTTATAACCAAGAAAAAGAGTGTAATGAAAATGCGGATGCACTAGTGCAAAGAAAATGAGGATGCACTAGTGCACCAACTCACTATTATAACTCTAGTAGTTCCTCCAATAGATAGAACTAGTTTTACTGACTATAACTCAGTGGAACTGATTTATCTAATTACAACTCCAATAAACTCAATCTATACCCTTAAAATTTAGGGATCACACATACATGACTACATATAGACTTCCAACTCGAAATTCCTAAGTTAATTAAGTCAATTAAAATTAATTAACTATTTACAAGTTCCTATGAGAATAAAACTCGATTTTAATTCATAATTTAATTCAAGGGAAAATTAAAATGGAATTTCTTGTTTTCATTTCTCAACACTCCCTCTCAACAAGAAAGGGATTATCAACTACCATGATCCTGTCTCTGTGAAACTTGAATTTACATCTTTACAATGCCTTTATAAAAATGTCAACATCCTACTCCTTTGTGGGAATGTACTCCAACAACATAATACGCCTCAATACACAATCTCGAAGATGATGATTTCAGATATCGATATTCTTGGACCCATCATGAGAAACTAGATTTTCAGAGAGTTTGATACAAATCTAATTATCATAGTAAATCACAGTTGGATCCATCTGCTGACCAAACAAACCAACCATAATCTCTCTCATACAAATGACATCACATGTTACTTGAATTGCATCCATGTACTTTGCCTTTGTTGAATTGAGTGCAACCAATCTTTGTTTCATGCTATAATAAGAAACAGTTTCTGACCCAATACTAAAGATCCCTCCCGATGTGCTCTTCTTATCGGATGGACTCCCTACCTAATCTGCATCGATGAAGCCTTGAAACTTCACTACCTTTGTCCGTATGTACCACAATCCATACTGAGTAGTGCCTCAAAGGTATCTCAACAAATGCATGGTCGCCTTCCAATACAGCTTGGTAGGCCTAACCATTACTTGACTAAGTTGGTTGACTGCATAGCACATATCTGGTCGCGTGTTCACCAAATACATGAGTGAACCCACAAGCTACCTATAAACAATAGCTTCCACTACTTCACCCGAAGTAGCATCCTCCTTCCTCCAGTTACCTGTTAGAGGAGAATCCATGAGTTTATTACTCTGCATTCCAAACCTCTTGAGTATCTCGTTGGCATACTTTCCCTAAGAGCAAAAACATTCCCCATCACCTTTCCATACTTCCATGCCCAGAGAGTAGTGCATGAACCACAAGTCCTTCATTTCAAACTCTCTTGCAAGATCCTCTTTGTAATACTTGATCAACTTATCATCACCTGTCATAATCAAATCGTCGACATATAAAAATATAATCAAAAATTTAACTTCCACCAAAATGTGGTATAGGTTCACATCTGCTTCACGTTGGGTAAAGCCCAACCTAGTGAAGTAGCTATTGATCATGGTGTAAGAAGCACAAGGTGCTTTCTTCAGCCCATATAATGCTCACTTGAATTAGTACACATGCGAATCACAGTCAAAGGTCTCAAAACCTTTAGGCTGATCAATATACACCTCTTCCTCAATCATGCCATTAAGGAAGGTTGTATTTACATCCATCTGATGTATATTCCAATGCATCTGCGATGATAGTGCCAAAATGGATATAACTGATGAGTAACCTGCAACAGGAGCAAAAGTATCACCATAGTCAATCCCCTCTACCTGTGAAAAGCCTCGGGCCACAAACCTTCCCTTGTGCTTCTCCACACTACCATCTACTGCTTGCTTTACCTTGTAAAGCCATCAGGAAATCACAACTGACTTGTCTTCTAGTCTTGGGACCACGTCCCAGACATTGTTATGAACTTTGGATTCATACTCCTCCACCATCACATCAACCCAAACCAATTTTTGCACTGCCTCCTCAAAGGAAGATGGATTTGTCTCAACATATCTTCTCATAGGGCCATGTATCTAGTGTACCTCTCAGGTGACCTCCTCTTCCTATGTTGTGATGTGCGTGCTCCCACATTATCTCTTGCATCATGCAATGCAATACCCTGTTAGCCACTCTGGTGCACTTTCTCCCATATTTGGAAGACTCTACTTGAGTAGGTGCCTCCACTCTCGGATACTCTGCATGTGGCTGCTCCACATCAATCTGAGGCTCATCCTCCTTAGTGATCCAGGTCCGAGTGTGACAAAGGACCCTTCAAAGACCTTTTACTTTCATGATGTGTTAAATTTCATTTTTAAAAGAACATTAATGAATACATATGCATGTTGTAAAGAAGAGGTCACATGACAATCATGAGTAACATAAAATAACAAGATGTTAATAACGGAGTTCGTCCAGGAGTGACTACGTCTCCAGGCCCTAGTGTCAAGATGGTGTAGGCTGCTGCATTAAGTGTTGTTAATAGTGATGATGTACATAAGAGGTGATGTCCCTATCATACAAGGAAAATTCCCTCACGCAGGAGTGGCTCCAAGAGATGTTCCGCTATAGGAACTCTCATTCAAAAAGGACTCCTATCAGTATGACACAAACTCATGCATGATGAGAATCCCGACAACATGGCATAAAAGGGATCTCAATGAAAACATAAATGATGAAAACATGAGTATCCCGTCAACATGAAGACAAGGGGATTTCAAATAAAACATGATGAATCATGACAACAAGTACATCCCACAAATGATTCTGCATCACATCAAGTAGTAATCATGAAAACAAGTAAGAAACAAGATCCCACATCAAAAATCAAACAGGGATTTGTGCAGCACAATGAATAGTGAAAAGAAGTACATGAACAAACTACATATACCTCACATCTTGGGGCCATCTGAAGAAGAGGATGTCAAACTTCTGAACCTATCCGTACCATCATTCTCACAACATCGAATCTCATGGAAATGACTACTCGCACAAGAAGGCTGACACCTGCACTCCACTTAGAAACGTGGCCAGCAAATAGAATGAGAAAATGGAAAATAGAAACAGACCATTAGATTTGTGGTGTCAAATATTGCAAAATCAACTATCAAATTTCTGAATTATGAGAAAGTGAGAATCTGGGGTTCAAGGAATCTTTTAGATTCCCCCAAAATTCCTCAAAGATTCCCTCCTCTGGGTCCTCTGCAAATTTGCTACTCAGATCAGGAAATTGACTGCACCATTGGGTTTGTGTCTCCAAGAGGTGTAAGATCGACATAAAGTTTTTCCAATTTGGACATTGCAAAAATTTCACCCTACTGGAAATTTCGCTCCTTCATGGGTCCACCTGCATTAAAAATTAATTAAAAATTATGTGTCGCCCACTCCTGGTTCCTCCATGTTGCCTGGGCGCGCTGTGAAAATGATTTTTATATCAATTCTGTGGCAAATTAACCAATGAGTTCGTTTAGGTGGATTGGTTAGACTTCCGCATTATAAGGAGGAGGTCGGTGGTCAAACCCTAAACCCTCCATTTTAACATGTATTTTGTTTTACAAAATCCACATTTATTCTTTTGGATGGGGGTTGGGTCTGCAGTGGGTGGCCCACCCCATAACCTCCGAAGTTCCGCATTGAGTGTTGGCGCATTAAATGGTAGAGGGCGCATGTATTAATTGATTTGGGGGGTGCGTTGTTTTGGATGGAACATGGTACATGGTTCATTCATGGGTCAACGGGGGGCCACTGCATGGGTGGGGCTAGCCCTCCCACTGGTCATGGGTTCAACTCCCATCGGTCCCATTTCATATGGCGGCATTCATGTTAAGTTTTTAGGGGTGTGTGCCATGTTCATCGGAGGTGGCCCACACCCACCTCATATTAATATGGTGTAATATGGTTAACGGATGGAGGAGGGCTTGACACGGTCATGGCCACCAACCCAACATTTGAATTTAAATAGTGTTTTTTGGTTGGGCTGATAGCGGTCATGGCCCATCGGCCTTTTGATAATAATTTTTTTTTATGGAGTTTTGGGGGTGGCGGGGGTGGTGGCCTGCCACCATATTATTTATATTTTTTTATTTTATTTAATAATAGGGCATTTTTTAAATTTTGTCTAACATAAGGGTTATTAGACAAATTAAATAGGCCACAATTTTGCCCGCTTTCAGGAGCTAGGTTTCATGCCTCGGGGTTGATCAAATTGTGGGACACTTAAACTTGGCCCATAGCCCAACTTTGACAATAACTTTGACTGGCTCATTCTACCTCATATGATCTCGGATTGAAAAACTGTTCACACCACTGCAATCAGGACAACAAGATCTAAGCTCTATTCCTAGTTCAATAACATTCTGATCACTTTTATTTTTGACCCTTTCTGAGTCCTTTGGGACTTCTGCTTGTGTCTAAAGCCACCTGGATCACTTAGGAGCTAAAATATGTTCAACTGCATGTATTTGAAGCTCCCACTCAAGGGAACATTGCATGGCCTTCTCTTCATCGAATCTGAAATCCATGTGAACCATTGTCATCCTGCTGGTCGGAAGGTACACCTAATAGTTGTGAGGTGTATCAATGTACCCCACAAATATCACCAACTCTGTTATCAGCTCAATCATCTTTCGTGCATCTTTGTTCATATGGAAATATATCGTTGACCCAAAAATATTGAAGTGAACAACATCTGGTCTCTTCCTTGAGAAAGCCTCCTCTAGTGTACTCATCCCAAGAATCCGACGATGGCTTCTATTTTGCAAATAAATAGTTTTTTTGCATGCCTCAGCCCACAAGTGTAGTGGTAGGACTTGATCATGCAACATTGCTCGTGTTGCCTCTACAATGCTTATTTTCTTCCTTTCAGCCACCCCATTCTGCTGTGGGTTATGGGGTGTTGTCAACTCCCATTTAATCCCTTATGTCGCACAGATTTCTTAAACTCATTTGACACATACTCTCCACCATTATCACTCCTAAGAGCTTTAACCTTCCTACTAGTATCTTTCTCAACCAATTCTTTAAATTCACAAAAATTTGCAAAAATTTTATCTTTCTTTTGGATGAAAAAGATCCAACATTTACGAGAAAATCATCAAAAAATATAACATAATACCTGTGTTTGTCCATGGATGCTGTCAAGAATGTTCCACACACATCTAAATGGACTCGATCAAGGATCACTTATGCTCAATTGTCTCTGTCATGAAAGTAAGATTTGGTGTATTTTCCCAAACTACACTCCTTCCATGTATCAACTTGATCTAGTGCACCTTTGGGAAGACCAGTAGAAATTTTTTGCATGATTTTCAAAGACCCATGATGCAAGTGACCCAACCGCCTGTGCCAAAACTTATTGATGTCTTGGTTCTGCACTGTCTCTAATTTTGTGCTCAAGGTAGTACAATCTTCTACCTCCAACTTATAGAGATTCTTAACTCGAATACCTATCCTCTTTACCTAACCTGTGGCTATGTGATGAAGGAACACATTTCTTTTACTAAAGATCACACCATAGCCTCCACCCTCCGACATGGAAATAGATACCAGGTTCTTCTTCAACCCAGGAACATACATAACATATCTCAAGGTGAGAGGAGCCCCTGAATCCCTTTGAAAGGTAACCATACCCAACCCAGTAGCACTATACCTCCCATCATCACCCATCTCGATATGCATATGGAGATCCTTCTCCCTCATGTCACTAAAAAGCTCCTTGTTACCAGCCATGTGGAAAGACACTCCACTGTCTAGGTACCATACACTACCCATCATCGATGACACCATGCATGCAATGAGGGTAAAGTCCAATTTGAATTGTGAGGCAAGAGCCTCACCTACTTCTCCTTCTGAGGACTTCTTCTTGGACTTTTTGAGAAGACAATTTGTAGCAAAATGTCCTAGATCATGACAATGAAACCACTTGACTTTCAACATGTCCTTCTTCTTGTCTCCATGAAAATAATATGATTTGGAATGGGATGCCTTCCCTTTCCCTTTCTTTGCCTTACCCTCTAAGGCACAGTCTTCCTCTTTATCATTCTTTGATGAGGATCCGTCTTTGGTGTTCCTCCAAATCTCTTCCTGCATCACATCCACCCATAGTCATTCCCAATCTAAAAGCCTCTCCCTCCCATTGATAGAGTCCTGATAACTATGCCAGCTCTTCGGGAGTCCTAGTGTTAGGTCCCTATACTACTAGTGTAACCCCTTCTGGTTATTAGTGCAACCCCTTATTATATTTTTGTGCCCATGTAGTCTCCGTATTGTTATTATTGTGGCCCATAGAAGCCCACTATTGTTATTACTGTACCCTTACATTATTATTTTTATGTCAGCTCTGATTATATTATGACACCTTAGACTCCTATATAGAAAGGAGGTCTTGTCATTTGTATCATCAAAGAATTGTTCATTTGTGTAATGTAAATGAGGTTTCCCCCTCAAAGAGGTTGAATTCTAAGGTGTTGATCTATATTTTCTATCTTTTTGTGAGTTGGTTTCATAACATTTAGTATCAGAGCTTTGGATTGTAGGGTTTCACTGCTCCAAATAGGCCATTGTGGCATTTTCACGATAACTTTTTTTCTACGACATTTCAGAAGAGAAAAAAAAAACTCAATTAAGATGAAATCGCACTGAACCTCAAGTCCGAATTTCAGACCTTTTCTCACTATATTTTGGGAGATATGATCTAAGGACGTTAGGGTTTTGGCAAGCTCTGAAATTTCATCTAAACAGGTCAACGTGGAATTTTCTCTATACCATTTTCCCTATGAAGTTTCAGAAGCAAAAAGGAAAACCCATTTGAGAAGAAATTGTTCTAAACCTCAGGTCTGAATTTCAGATCTTGTCTCACTATATTTTCATATATATGATCTGAGGAAGTTAGGGTTTTTTTAGACTCCCGAATTACATCCTAAATAGGTGACCTTGAGAAAATTGTCATAACTTTCTCTCTGAGCATCAAATTGAAATTTTGTAAGTTGCAAAAAGAGGACAGATTGTATTTTGTTTGGATATAATTTTCAGAACCAAAGGTTGAAACAGTGACACGTGGTTGTCATACAAGTTCACTCTACTAAACTAGTCTATAATTAGGTCATCATAGGATATTGGGAATAAAGCTTTCTTCGGGAATCCAATTGTGATCAGACTTATGGAGTTAGAAAGAGGACTCATAGAGCTATTACATGTCGAAATTTCAGAACTTAAAGATCCAAAATTAGAGAGTTAAAGTCGTTTCAAGATAATCTCCTAAAATCAAGAAAAAGCAAGATGAGGAAGTTTGATGGCAAGGATCCGGTAAATTGGATACTACATGAAGAAATATTTTGATCTACATAGTTTACCACTATCACAAAAGGTACATATTACATCTAATTATTTAGAACCGGATCAATTGTTATGGTATAAAGGGTTTTGTTCTTGTAAACCACTTGTTACGTGGTCAATTTTCACAGAGGAAATGATAGCATATTATGAGGATACAAAGAGCAACACCTTTTTCAGCCTATTGATAAATATCAAACAAAAGAGTTCATTGGTATAGAACATTGAGGACTTTCAAAAATTGAATATAAGGGAAAATGATGTTCTAGAGAAGCAGAGGATTGATGTCTCCATAGGGACTTTAAAGGATAACATTCAACATGAGGTTCGTCATTGGGAACCTGATTAATTGGAGAGGGAAAGAAAAGTGGAAAGCAAAATTATGGCAACAAGTCTACCCCTCAAAACTATAAATATGGAAGTATTGTTTCTCCTATCCTTCCACAACCTACAAGTTTGACACCACAAAAATTGGAAGAAAAAAGAGCAAAAGGTCTTTTTTACAATTGGGATAAAAAATACATTAAAGGACATAAGTTTGTTTAGAAGAAATTATTTTACATTGGTTGTGATGAGGAGGAAGAAAAGGATCAAGAAATGTCAAAAGAAGAGGATATACACCAGGAACCAACCTGAGAGAAAGAAGAAATGAATCCGACCATATATTGTAAAGCATTTGCAAGAATTACCACTCCTCAAACTCTCAAGATAGAAGGACATATCAAGAAGAAAAATGTTCAAGAAGTGAAAGATCGCATCGAGCATCAAGAAATGAATCCAACCATATCTTGTAATGCATTGGAAGAAATTACCATTCCTCAAACTCTCAAGATAGAAGGACATATCAAGAAGAAAAATGTTCAAGAAGTGAAAGATCACATCGAGCATCAAGAAATGAATCCAACCATATCTTGTAATGCATTGGAAGAAATTACCACTCCTCAAACTCTCAAGATAGAAGGACATATCAAGAAGAAAAAGATTCAAGCAGTGAAATATCACATCAAGCATCAACAACAAGTTCTCCAACTTTTAAAGGATAACACCAATTTGGTGCAGAATGGAATGAAACAACAGGCAGATCAACATTGCAGTGAAAGAAGTTTTGATGTAGGTGATTGGGTATTTTTACGGCTACATCTCAAGCAAGCAATTTATGAGAAGGAAATGTTGGCAATACTACAAGAACTTAAGAAATGGCGACCTTACCTAATGGGAAGATACTTCAATATAAAAATGGATCATGATAGTCTTAAATACCTTTTAGAACAAAGATTATCTTTAGAAGAATAGAAAAAATGGGTCACAAATACGTTGGGTTATGACTTTGAAATCATCTACAAAAAAGGGAAGCAAAATGTTGTTGTAGATGCACTCTCAAGAAAGGATGAGGATGTGGAAGCATTGTTTTTTTTTATTTCTATTATCCAACCAGAATGGATACATGAAGCAAGGGATGAATGGAAGAAGGATGAAGAAGTGTGGCCACTCATTCAAAAGTTGCAGAAGATCCCAGTTCAAGCAATATTGTCAGAACTTTATGAGGAAGGAAAAATCATATTATAACCTGGAGCATTCATAGAAACAGGAACCTAACAGTATGAAATCGATCAATTTCAAAGTATCTCATCACGTGGAAGAACTTACCTGCTGAAGATTCCACGTGGGAGGACAAGAATTTTGTACATAAGCATCAAGAACTACTCAATCATTGAGGACAACACTTTTTGAAGGAGAGGGGCATGCTAGGTCCCTATACTACTAGTGTAACCCCTTATTGTTATTAGTGCAACCCCCTTATTATATTGTTGTGCCCATGTAGTCTATTTATTGTTATTATTGTGGCCCATAGAAGCCCACTATTGTTATAATTGTTCCCTTATATTATTATTGTTATGTAGGCTCTGATTATATTATGACCCCTTAGACTCCTATATATAGAAAGGAGGTCTTGTAATTTGTATCATCAAACAATTGTTCATTTGTGTAATGTAAAGGAGGTTTCCCCCTCGAAGAGGTTGAATTCTAAGGCGTTGATCTATCTTTTCTATCTTTTTGTGTGCTGGTTTCATAACACCTAGAAGACCTAGGCTCACCATATCATCCTCGACAACGGTAATTCCAACACTTCTAAGATCATCATGACAGTGAATGAACTTGGTCAAGTATTTCAGAATGGTGTCGCCCTTCTCCATCTTGATCTTCCTGAGTTTGTCCTTAAGTGCCAACTTCATATGGTCATTGTTTTTCTGAAACATGTCTGCTAATGCCTTCCACATAGGCTACAGAGTTTCCTTGCCATGGAGACTCGAGACGATGTGGTCTCGAACTCCCTCAAGGATTATCTGTCTCACCTTTGCCACACACTTCTTCCATTCAGCCAGATTTTGAGCATCCGATTCTAGAGGCTTAGGAATGTCTTGATCAATGAATTCCTTGAGGTGATTATCTTCCAAGACTACTTCCATCCTGTCCTTGTAGACTATGTAATTCAAGTTTCCTTCCAAGGCATGCTCAAGTCTCAAACTGTAGAAAACCATTTGCCAACTCTGAAGTATGAAATGCAAATTCAAATTTCACTTGTAACCCCAAACTCGAAATCTCCTCTTCTATACTGTCTTCAGCTTCGATACCATGTAAATTTTTCTATATATTCAACAGCTCATGTAATGCACTAAAGCACAAGGCAAGGATCTACTCTACTCTCAACAGCAGAAACCAATAATGATCAATGAAAATAATAATCAACAAGAGGAAGAATATCAATCGCACATAACACAATATTTCTCTGGGGAAATCCACTTCTCAAAACCTTGACTATCTATATTGCATTAATCAGGAATATGAGAAGAAAATCCAAAGCTTTTTCTCACTAGAACAATTCCTCCACAAGTATGATCAACTCTCTCCCTCACAAGCCCACTCTAGCCAATGCTTATCCAACTCACCCTATTTCCTCGTGAAATTCCTGAGAGGATTAGCCCATATTTAATTGGGAAATCCTTCTTCCATAACTTTGAAATCCAAACTTACGTCTTCAACTAATTTCATGCATGATTTGTACAACTTGACAAATCATACAACTGAGAGTACATTATCTCTGCACTCTAGACTCAATTAGGTCTTCCTCTGAACTGACATGCATGAGTTATTATTGAGTGAATCTTCAGTTAGCTGGTGTGGTACTAAGGATGCACTAGTGCACCAACTCACTACTAGATATCTCTAGTTCCTCTAACATGTAGAACTAGTTTAACTTACTATAACTCAACGGAACTAATTCATGTAATTACAACTCCAATAAACTCAATCTGCACCCCTAAAATTTAGGGATCACACATACATGAGTACATATAGACTTCCAACTCGAAATTCCTAAGTCAATTAAACTTAATTAACTATTTACAAGTTGTTATGAGAATAGAATTCTATTTTAATTCATAATTTAATTCAAGGACAAATTAAATTGGAACTTCTTGTTGCCATTTCTCAACATTTTGATGAACAATTTTAGATACAATTGCATAAAAAAATCATGGAGGGAAAAGAGAGGTTAGAATCCACTCTATCTCCCAAAAAGTGGGAGGAATTGAAAGAAAGTATGTGTTCCAAAGAATATTTGACAAAGAGGAACAAAGGCAAGAGAGCAAGAGATAATGTGAGGGTTGCATATACATTTGGCCAAGGCAGATTGCAGGCCAAAATGGAAAATTTGCAATAAGTGTACACCTTTTTAGTTCAATTTATGTTGTGTTATTTATTTTAATTTTTTATTGAACTAACTATATGTTGAAATTGACATTGTATTTTAGGTGGAAAACAGTAATAGAGAAGCAAGTGCAGAAGATATTGTCAATTATTATATGGCAGCACTAGATCCTAGTAAATCTAATAGTAGGAGAAAGTGGAAATCTATTTTGTCAATAAATATTAATTCACAAGCATTTGTTACAAGCCTAGTAAGATCCTTTTCAAATCATGTCAACTCAAATGAAGGGTACCAACATGTAATGAGTTGCATATATGGTCTCAATGAAACAATTTCACAGTTGGTAGCTTGTGTTAAGCCTATTTTTCTACATGGAATGAGCATGATTTGATGGATTCATATGAGGTAAGAGGCTATATTGATATCATTTCTTTTTGTTTGGAAATTATATATACAAATTCCTCTTAATATGTAGATTGAAAGGCTAAGTGTAGGAGAATCCAACCCAGTTTCTTTATTGTTGGAATGATCTAGACAACACAAATGACCATATAATAACATAGTAACGTGAGATGACATGGATTGACATAAATATAAATTGAAATTATTAATGACATATTCCATTATCCACACATTAAGTAATAGATAAATCCAAAAAAACACTTACAAGCCTTATTGGAAAACCCTTGGAATTATGCATGGTAGCAGGTTTTATAGCAATAACTTTCTTTGTTTTCCCATTTATGATTATAGAAACCCCTTTCACCTCTATTCCTAAAGTTATTGTAGAATACCTTTCTCCTTTGTGCTTCGATATTTTTAGAGATCCACCTCTTCGTTTGGATGATAAAACTTTCATTTGGCACCATATTTTCAAATGCTTGTGTTAACAAAAAAACTAAGCTACACAATAAGAAATCCAATAAACCAACAATTCAATAAAATATATAACATAGTTAGGAAAAAAGTAGCAATAGAAAATGAAGCATGAAAATAATCACTAAATATCTTACAAAACATTTAGGCTCACTGGGCCTTTCTGGTAGTGAACTAACATCAGAAGCAACGAGCTTCACCTACACATAGGAAAAAACATACAAATTCAAGGACTAATTCCATATCATATTATATATAAGACATACTAATGGATGAAAACACAGATTAAGTTGAGTACAATGTTGCTCCCATTAGCATTCTCATCTGATTTCGGAGCTTCCAACCTATCTTTTGTGTCGTGGAACTTTCATTTTGAACCAAATTTGTAGATGCCAATTTTCATATAATACTAAGTTCAATAATATGAGAACCATCAAGCAACACACAAAAAAAAATTACAATAATATCAAAAAAAATGAAACAACACAAAACAAAATAAATATTACATTAATATCAAAAGGATGTTAATGAACACAAAATACAAATATTGAATCTCTTTAATTTACATGGCATTCATCCTCACCTGGCCTATCTGTAAGTTATAACCCTATACATAAATTACCTGCATACGAATTCTTAAACAAAGAAAATAAACAATGCGAGAGCATAACCCATAAAACATATATGCACATAGATTTTTCCCTGGATCCCAAAACCGGGACTACCAGCTTGATTTTTCATTATATTCCTTTCAATGTTACAATACATATTTATACATGTCGAAGCATCCAATACCATGGACCGAAAACCATCGCGTCCAATACCATGGACCGAAAACCATCGCGTCCAAAAAACATGTGCAAAAATCATGCAAAAAACCATAGGTGGGTCTGCCCAACCTAACATATGGTCCAAAACCAAAATTTTTCGGGGCGCTGCCCCGGACCCCATAAAGTGGGGTTACGGGTGCCCTTCAAACCCCCTATTAACTACATGGAAAGAATATAACACAACCCAACAATCTCCCACTTGTTGTTTTCTTTCCACAGGGGGCCACAGGAGAGCTTAGTCATTTTTTCAACCTTGAGATTCCCATTGCTTCTCTACACCAATAGAACTTCTCAAGAGATCATAGATTTTGTCAATGCATTTGTAGTATTCTTCAAAGTGTCCACCTTTACCAACAACACCTTTCTGTCTTCTATCATATCCCTCACAAAGTGATACTGAACATCAATGTGCTTTGTCTTTGAATGATAAGCAGGGTTATTTGCCAAGAAAATTGCACTTTGGCTGTCACAGTCTATTCTTATAGCTCCCTGTACTAACCCCATACTTGATCACAATATCTGCAACCAAACTGCTTCCTTGCTTGCATGAGTGGCTGCCATGTATTCTGCCTCTGTAGTTGATAGTGCCACTACATATTGTTTCTTACTCATCCAACTGACTACACCTCCAAATAGGTTAAACACATACCCACTTGTAGATCTTCTCTGATCCAGATCTCCAGCCCAGTCTGCATCAACAAAGCCATGAATATCCAACACTCTGTCCAATCCTAGTCTTCCTTGGTAGCACAACCATAATCACTAGTGCCACGCAAATACCTGAAAACCCGCTTCAGTGTTGTCCAGTGCTCCTTCCCAGGTTTTGACATAAACCTACTCAATACTCCCACTGCATGTGCAATGTCTGGTCTAGTACAGACCATTACATACATCAGGCTACCCACTGCAATTGCATATGGAACACGAGACATGTCCTCTTCCTCTTCTTGTGTCTTGGGACACTGTTCAGCAGATAACCTCACACCTACAGAAATAGGAACCTTCACCGGTTTACTATCCTGCATATTAAAGCTCTGGAGTATTGTCTCGACATACTTCCTCTGGTTTAACCAGAGCTTCCTCTTTGACCGATCTCTTTTAATTTCCATGCCCAAAATATAGTTTGCAGCACCAAGATCTTTCATGTCGAATTTGGAGGATAATTGGGTCTTCAAATCCTGGATAATTTCTTTGTCATTTCCAACCAGCAACATATCATCCACATACAAGACCAAATAAATAATACGGTCACCAATTAATTTAAAATACACGCAATGATCTGCTTTGCTTCTGGTGAAGCCAAGTCCCTGTATAAATGTATCAAATTTCTGATACCACATCCTTGGTGACTGTTTTAACCCATACAGAGACATCTTTAACTTGCATACCAGTTCTTTCTTACCCTTCACCGCAAAGCCTTCAGGTTGCTTCATGTAGATTTCCTCTTCCAAATCCCCGTGAAGAAATGTTGTCTTCACATCCATTTGTTCTACCTCAAAATAAAAAGTAGTAGCAACAGATAAAAGTAATCTAATAGAAGTTACCTTGGCAACAGGAGAAAAAATATCACCAAAATCAATTCCCGGCACCTGGGAATAACCTTTTGCTACCAACCGAGCTTTGTATTTCTCCACCTTTCCTTCTGCATTTGTCTTCTTCTTGAACACCCATTTGCTGCCAATGGGTTTCCTTCCAGCCGGCAGCTCCACCAGATCCCAAGCCTCATTTTTGTGCAAAGATGCCATTTCATCGACCATGGTCTCTTTCCAGAGTTTTCCATCCTCTGAATCCACTACTTCCTTCACAGTTCTGGGATCATTATCAGTAATAGACAAAGCAAAATTTGAAGTGAAAGCAGATGGACTATACCTTTCTAGCTGCCTTCTTTCTCGAACTGATCTTCTCACAACCGGAGTTTGTGGCTCTTCATCTTCTGATTCCTCCTCTGCTGCAGAGTCTGATTCTTCCTCCTTTGGCTCAAACTCTATCTTCTCAGGTTCCTTTGGTTGGACTTCATGTTGAATAACATCTTTTACCTCTCTAAACAACACATCTCGGCTGTACACAACCTTCCGTGTGACTGGGTTCCAAAGCTTATAACCCTTTAAACCATCCTTATATCCAATAAAGATGCACTTTTTAGATTTACTATCCAACTTGGTTCGTTTCTCCTTTGGAACATGTACATATCCATCACATCCAAATACCCTTAGATGTGAAAGAGAGGGTTTCTTACCAGTCCATACTTCTTGTGGAGTCTTATCCTCCAACACTGATGAAGGTGATCTGTTGATCAGGTAACATGCAGTATCCACCGCCTCTGCCCAGAATTCCTGTCCTAACCCGGCACCACTAAGCATGCTTCTTGCCCTTTCCATCAACGTCTTGTTCATTCTTTCTGCGACTCCATTTTGTTGAGGTGTATATGGAGTAGTCTTCTGCCATGCTATACCACACTTCTTACAAAATTCTTCAAATTCCTTGCAGCAAAATTTTCCACCATTATTTGTCCTCAGCACCTTTATCTTCCTTTCTGTCTGATTTTCCACCAGAGCCTTAAATTCTTTAAACCTGTCAAAGACTTCAGATTTCTTCTTAAGAAAATATATCCATGTATTCCTTGAGAAGTCATCTATGAATAATACATAGTACACAGACCTACCCAGTGATGGAACCTTCACAGGTCCAAACACATCACTGTGCACAAGCTCTAATATTTGTTTCGTCCTCTTACCACCAGAGGGGAAACTCACCTGTTTCTGCTTCCCATATACACAATTTTCACAGAAATCAAAATCCAGAGAGCTATTATTCATACCTTCTACCATACCTTCACCATGAAGTATTCGAAGGCCCCTCTCCAATATGTCCAAGCCTTTGATGCCACAACATGATCTTCTCTCCAGAGACCACTAGATTCTCTACTCCATTTTGAGGAACCATAGAACTATTGCACCCATCAACAACAGTGCTACCTTGCAGCTTGTACAGAGTTCCAATCCGAACTCCCCTCATTAATATTAGTGCTTCTCGAACCATCTTGCAGGTATCTTTCTCGAACACCATCTTTACACCTACATCATCCAACTTGCTTACAGAAATCAGATTTCTGGCCAATGCAGGAATATGTAGAACACCCGAAAGTGTTCTAACCCTTCCACCTTGCAACATCAACTTTAATTTTCCCTGACCAATGATTCTAGCCTTCCTATCATCTCCTAAGAAGACATCACCACCATCATATCTCTCATACTCGCAGAACCACTCTCTATGGGGAGTGAAGTGAAAGGATGCACCTGATTCAATCAACCATGCCTCATGATCTACATGTGTACTTGAAGAAGCCAAGTACACATCCCCACCTTCATCTGAGGTAGTTTTCGCCTCTGCAGAAGGAGCATCATCAGATCCCTTTCCTTTATCAGGAGCTTTAGATTTACAATCCCTTCTGAAGTGCCCTTCCTTTCCGCATTTCCAGCACACCACCTTTGTAGGTTTTCCTGGAGATTTAGATCTCCCTCTAGATTTAGATCTCCCACTCGATGACTTATTTTTGTTTCTGTTCTGGGACTGTCCTCGTACAGACAAGGCATCACCATTCTGGTTGTCCATATTTTTCCGTCTCATCTACTCCGTCAGCAAGGCTGAGACTATTTCATCAAACTGCAAAGCAGTTGCATTGCTACCTATTGCAATAACCAGACTATCCCACGAATATGGTAGAGAACACAACAGACTGATGCACTTATCTTCATCTGAAATTTTAATATCAATAGATAATAACTGACTTACCACAGTATTAAATGCATTCAGATGCTCTGTCACTGAGTCTCCATATTTCATCCTCAGGTTATACAGCTTTTTCCACAGGAACAGTTTATTCACCAGAGACTTAGATTGGTACAAAGTCCCTAACTTGACGCACAAAGCCTTTGCCGTAGCTTCCCCTTATACATTCAGCAATACTGAATCCGAGATACACAATCGTATTGTGCTCTTTGCCTTCCAATCCAACTTCTTCCATTCTTCATCGGTCACTCCCGATGGTTTAGTACCTGGATCTACCACGATCCACTGATCTTTATCCACCAACAGATCCTCCATCTTGAGTTTCCACAACTCAAAATTCTGACCATTGAACTTCTCAATCTCTATCTTTCCACTGCTCGCCATCTTCTTTCACCACCAGAATCGATCTCGCAGATCTCCCACTGAACAGGGTCTACCACAGGCCCGAGCGAAACCCCTCAGCAACAAAGGCGTCCCCTTGAAGCCAAAACAACTCTGATACCAAATGTAGGTTTTAACCCTGTACAGAAATTACCTACATACGAATTCTTAAGCAAAGAAAATAAACAATGCGAGAGCATAACCCATAAAACACATATGCACAAAGATTTTTCCCTGGATCCCAAAACCGGGACTACCAGCTTGATTTTTCATTATATTCCTTTTAATGTTACAATACATATTTATACATGCCGAGGCGTCCAATACCATGGACCGAAAACCATCGCGTCCAAAAAACATGTGCGAAAATCATGCACAAAACCATAGGTGGGTCCGCCCAACCTAACATATGGTTCAAAACCAAAAATTTTCGGGGCGCTGCCCCGGACCCCATAAAGTGGGTTACGGGTGCCCTTCAAACCCCCTATTAACTACATGGAAAGAATATAACACAACACAACACTATCCGTGGGGAGCTCACTTTTTGTGGTGACAAATGGCACCTAGAGCCACATAGCTAATATACATTCCTTTTGATGAATGATCGATAATATCATCATATTCTATTGTCTCCTCAAACTTACCATCATAAATCACCAATGTAATTCAAAAAAACAATGAAGGCACCATTTTAGTATGTGCATACCCTTAATCTAGGGAAAATTAATTAAAGGTTGAACCATTCTTCCTTTTCTTGTCTTGATGGCAGCATTGACCTTGTAGATGGATGAGGGAACCATAAAATTCATAGATGTTTATGGAAGTGTGGTGTAGGTAAATTCTTAGTGCGAACACAAACAACTCCTCTAGCACGAGAGAGCGAGTCTAGCCACAAGCAAACAATCTATGGAAAATATCCTTAAGCTAGAATCAATTAAGAGGGCTTACCTTTTAAAAAGTTATTCCGCTTGGCGATGATCCTGCTTCCTCACTCTAGCTATCTTCTGTTTCCTTCCTTCGAACACCTAAAACAAGCAAACAACAACAACAACAAAAAACGTGATAGCATACAATATTATATTTAGCCTACTTAATAGGTCAAGGAACATTAAGCCATAAATATGTAAAATGACACTTCATGTAGGAAATCAATCAATAGTTGCATTTATATAAATCAGAAAGAGATTAAAATCGATGCCTTGATGTTGCTGATCTCCTCTAACGTATCCATGTTCCCATACTTCTGCTAGCACTTCATGGATAGCCCCAACAATGGAAGTTTTAAGGCCTCTTTCCCTCTAGTCTCAAACTAAACCAAAACAAACTATTCTCCCTCAAACATACACTAGAAAGCTACAATCTATAAATGACCTTTTGTTCATTCAAACTCACTCCAAAATTAGTTTAGCTTGGGAAAAGAGAGGTTTATATAGCTTGAATCGATGGGATATGGTTCCTCTCATCATGGGAGAAGGTCATATCTCTTGAGTCTGTTCCATCCTAATAAGGGAAAGGAGCCCAAACTGACTTCCTCGGCTCCATCCAGCTCATCCATCTACCAAATTTTAGTTACGAGGCTTCTAGAGATGGAAGATTCGACACCATATTTAAAAAAAATTCCAAAAGAGGATAAACATGACTAGAAAAGGGCTTTGTCGCTCCGTACAACATTAGGGCTAGTTTTAATCTCTACAAATTGGTGTGAGGAGGAAACTAGTCAGTAGCGCCAGTCTTGTAAACTGGGACAAAAGGAATATTATTGGGAAATGATGCAAAGGGGAATTATTCTGCTCATGAAGAGGGACATATTGGGAGTTTCTTCATGATGAGAAAGCATGTCATGTTCACTATAGAGGTCCTCCAAGATCATGGATGGGGAGTACCGGGACAATAAAAAAATGTGTGTAACAAATGTGTTGGGTGTGGAGCCTGATTATCTTCTATATTCAAAGGTATTGCCACATTGGACCCCAGTTAGAAATGGGGGCGGAAACGCCGCCTGTAAAATATTCGCTGCAGGGGGGGTCCAGGGGGGCGGCTGCGACCTTTGGGAGCCCCCCCTAGCGGGGGGTTTCGGGGGCAGCACCCCCGCAGCTAAAAATAGCTGCAAAATTGCCTTGTAAAAGTATAGTAATTTCTAGTCAATCTGGGTCGTTCATTAGGCGGATGATTTGACGGTAGAACTTATGTTTAGTTTAGGGTTTTTTGCCCTAGAAGGCAACCCCTCTCTTTGTATGAGGGCATTGTATCTAAGGCTGTGTGATAGACGTGTATTCTGTGAGCAGGAAATAGAGAGTGAGACTGTGAGAGAAAACATAGGATATTACAGCGGATCTGCTGTAGGTTGTGTCTCTTCATTTTGCTGGATAATAAAAAGGAAGGACTGGCTGTTCGGGGTGGATGTAGCCCAAACTGGGTGAACCACGTATATGTGTGTCTCTCTTATTTTATGCGCTTTCTGTGTTTATATTTCTGCAATATTTTATGTGTTCCATTGCTCCATAATATATAATTTTCTAACAACTGGTATTAGAGCCGAAGGTCTATTTGGCTGATAAACTCGCAGGAAAGAAGGGTTCCTGGTTCGAGTGGGAGAAATGGCAGAAGCTGGTAAGTTTAGGGTCGAAAAATTTAACGGCCAAAACTTCTCGCTGTGGAAGATGTAGATGGAAGATTATCTGTATCAGAAAGATCTATAGCTACCATTGGGAGGAAAAACAAAGATGTCGACGGGTATGAAAGACGAAGAATGGAACCTTCTTGATAGAAAGGCACTCGAAATAATACGATTGTGCCTTGCTGCGTCAGTCGCCTTCAACATTTTGAAGGAAACCACGACAGAGGATTTGATGCAGACGTTGTTGAAACTATATGAAAAACCCTCGGCCTCAAACAAGGTATTTCTTATGAAACTGTTATTTAATATGAATATGTTGGAAGGTGGATCTGTTGCAAACTATTTAAATGATTTTAATACAGTTACAAGTCAATTAAGTTTTGTAGGGGTAAACTTTGATGATGAAGTTAGAGCTCTATTATTCTTGTGCTCATTACCAGAAAGTTGGAATGGTTTGGTAATGGCCATTAGTAACTCCGTTTCTAGATCTAGTACTTTAAAGTTTGATGATGTTGTCGGTGCTATCCTTAGTGAGAAAATGCGATGGAAAAGCTCCGGTGAGACATCGGGAAATGCTTTGAATGCAGAGTCTAGAGGAAGAAAAATGGAAAGAGGAAAGAGCTCAGCATATCGCAGTAAATCAAGGAAAGGCAGATCCAAGTCCAGATCGGGGATAGTGTGCTGGAAATGTGGAAAGAAAGGACACCTAAAGAAAGACTGTAGATCTCGTAAGGGAAAAGAAGGAGATGCACAGTAAGAAAACAATCATGAAGCAAATGTGACAGGTGAGGTGTTACAAGATGCTTTGATTCTTTCTTTCGAAAATATTACTGATTCCTGGGTGGTAGATTCATGGGCTTCATTCCATGCCACACCTGATAAGAAATACTTTCATGACTATGTTCAAGAAGATTTTGGACAAGTTCGTCTGGGTGATGATAAACCCTGTAAAATCATTGGAATGGGTAAGGTTCTTGTAAAACAGCAGAATGGAAACCAATAGCTATTAAAGGAGGTAAGGCATGTTCCAGATCTAAAGAAAAATCTGATTTCAATAGGGGTGTTAGGCAGTGAAGGTTGTGTGACAAATTTCACAGATAAAGTTTGGAAGGTCACCAAAGGAGCCTTGATAATAGCAAAAGGCGAAAAGGTTGGCACATTGTATTTATGCAATGGTATTTCTAACTCTGTTAATGCTTTAACTTCCAAAGGAGCAGATGCAACATTATGGCATCATAGGCTCGAACACATGAGTGAAAAGGGGATGAAGATTCTTCACTCAAGTAATTTGTTGCTGGGTTTGAAGAATGTTGATTTGGACTTCTGTGAGAATTCCATTTATGGAAAACAAAAGAGAGTTAGATTTCTCAGAGTTGGGAAAGAAAAGAAGAATGAAAAATTAGAGCTTGTGCATACAGATGTATGGGGACCTGCTCAGGTATCATCTCTCGGTGGCTCTCGTTATTATGTTACTTTTATTGATGATGCAACTAGAAAAACTTGGATTTATTGTATTAAGAATAAATCTGATGTATTTGATACTTTCAAGAAATGGAAAGCTTTGGTTGAGATTGAGACAGGAAAGAAATTGAAGTGTCTTAGATCAGACAATGGAGGTGAATATTGCAGCAAAGAGTTTGATAGGTACTATTCAGAGCATGGAATTCGCAGAGAGAAGACAGTTCCAAGAACACCACAAGAAAATGGTGTGTCAGAAAGGATGAATATAACAATCATGGAGCGTGCAAGGTGCATGAGATTGCATGCAGGATTGCCTTTACAGTTTTGGGCAAATGTTGTAGATATTGTTGTTTATCTAATAAAAAGAGGGCCTTCAAGTTCCTTGGATGGTGTTCCTTGGATGGTGGTGTTCCAGAGGAAGCATGGACAGGTAAAAAGGTAAACTACTCTATTTTAAAGCCTTTTGGTTGTGAGGCCTTTGTCCATATTGATAAAGAAAATAGAACAAAGCTTGAGGCAAAGTCAAAGAAATGTACCTTTATTGGATATGGTGTTAATGATTTTGGTTATCGCATATATGATTACGAAAATCACAAAATCATTAGGAGCAAAGATGTAATATTCAATGAAAAGGTCTTGTATAAGAATCAGTTGCAGGAAAAGAAACAGGAAAAAGAAAATAAGGAATATGCAGTTCTTGATGAAATCACTAAAAAGGTAAAGGTGCCTGAAAATAATAATAATCAACAACAGAAACCACCACAACAGCAACAGGCACCCCAAACACCTGAAAGTGGTGTTAGAAGATCTAGCTGGATAAGTATATCCCCTAAACGATACTCTCCTTCATTATATTATTTATTGTTAACTGATTCTGGTGAACCCAAATGTTATGAAGAAGCAATGCAGGTTGAAAGCAGGAAGAAGTGGGAGGTAGCCATGGAAGAAGAGATGGACTCCTTAATGCATAACCAGACTTTGGATTTAGTCAGGTTGCCTGCAGGAAAAACTACATTGAACAATAAATGGGTTTACATGCTGAAGGAAGAAGATGGAGGAAAACAGAGGTACAAAGCTAGACTTGTGGTGAAGGGGTTTGCACAGAAGAAAGGTATTGATTTTGATGAAATATTTTCTCATGTTGTTAAAATGACTTCAATCAGAACTATTTTAAGTCTTGTAGCAGCTGAAGATTTGCATCTTGAGTAGTTAGATGTAAAGACAGCCTTTCTCCATGGGGATTTGGAGGAATAGATATATATGCAGCAGCCACAAGGATATGAGGTGAAAGGGAAGGAGAAACTAGTGTGAAGGTTGAAGAAGAGCTTGTATGGCTTAAAACAGGCTCCAAGGCAGTGGAATCTAAAATTTGACAAGTTTATGTCTGAAAAAGGTTATACTAGATGTCACTCTGATCATTGTGTTTATCTGAAAAAGCAAAATGATGGCAGCTATATTATATTGTTATTGTATGTGGATGACATGCTTGTTGCAGGATCTAACATGTAGGAAATAAACGTACTCAAAAGAAAATTGGTAAATTCATTTGCAATGAAGGATTTGGGAGCTGTAAAACAAATCCTTGGTATGAGAATCACTAGAGACAGGAAAAATCGCAAATTAACATTGTCTCAGAATGAGTACATACAAAAGGTGTTGAAAAGATTTAATATGCACAATGCAAAACCAATTAGTACACCTTTTGCTAGCCATTTCAAACTTAGTAAGGAAATGTGCCCAAAGACCGAAGAAGACATGGATTATATGTCTAAAGTTCCATATGCATTAGCAGTTGGAAGCTTAATGTATGCAATGGTCTGCACAAGGCCTGATATTGCACATGCAGTGGGAGTTGTAATCAGGTACATGAACAATCCAGGAAAGGAACATTGGATGGCAGTGAAATGGATTCTCAGATATTTGAAAGGTACCACAAATCAAGCATTATGCTTTGGTGGTGAAAACATTTCTCTACAGGGATATGTTGATGCAAATATGGCAGGTGACAGGGATAACAGGAGGAGCACTACAGGTTATGTATTTACTGTTGGTGGAATAGCTGTCAGTTGGATTTCAAAAATCCAAAGTGTTGTTGCACTTTCAACAACAGAAGCAGAGTATGTTGCTGCTACAGAGGCTAGTAAAGAAATGATTTGGTTACAAAGGTTTATGGGTGAATTGGGTAAGAAGCATGATATGGGCACATTATACAGTGATAGCCAAAGTGCCATTCATCTTGCAAAGAACTCAACATTTCATTCCAGGACTAAACACATACAGCTCAAGTACCATTTCATACGATCAGTGTTGGAAGATGGAGAGTTGAAGCTGGAAAAGATACACACTAGCCAGAATCCTGCAGATATGCTAACAAAAGTTGTAACCAGGGAGAAACTGAGAATATGCTCAGTTTCAATTGGTCTTCAAGGATGATGATGAAGATGAGAAACAGCCAGGTCCAAAGAGGAGTCATTGTCCAGCAAATGGAGCAGTGGTGGAGTTGCTACAGTCAGTCTCCAAGTGGGAGATTGTTGGGTGTGGAGCCTGATTATCTTCTATATTCAAAGGTATTGCCACATTGGACCCCAGTTCAAAATGGGGGCGGAAACGCCGCCTGTAAAATATTCGCTGCAGGGGGGTGCAGGGGGGGCCGACTGCGGCCTTTGGGAGCCCCCCCTTAGTGAGGGGTTTCGAGGGCAGCACCCCCGAAGCTAAAAACAGTTGTAAAATTGCCTTGTAAAAGTATAGTAATTTCTAGTCAATCTGGGCCATTCATTAGGCGGATGATATAACGGTAGAACTTATGTTTAGTTTAGGGTTTTTTGCCCTAGAAAGAAATCCCTCTCTTTGTATGAGGGCATTGTATTTGAGGCTGTGTGATAGATGTGTATTCTGTGAGCGGGAAATAGAGAGTGAGACTGTGAGAGAAAACAGAGGATATTACAGCGGATCTGCTGTAGGTTGTGTCTCTTCATTTTGCTGGATAATAAAAAGGAAGGACTGGCTGTTCGGGGTGGACGTAGCCCAAACTGGGTGAACCACGTATATCTGTGTCTCTCTTGTTTTATGCACTTTCTGTGTTTACATTGCTGCATTATTTTATGTGTTCCATTGCTCCATAATATATAATTTTCTAACAAAATGCCCCCTAAAGCATGAAGGCAAAACTAGAGTGAGGGGTGAAATGCTTTACAAGTGGATGTGGGGAACCAGAGTCCGTCGTCGGAAAACCTACAAGCAAGCATAGATATATATACACCATTGAAAACTTAGAAAAATGATACATGAATCATGGTATGGATGCAGCCATACAGAGAATGATCATGTAAATGGATCCAAGGCATGGGCGTTGCCATATAATAAGGAGAAGGATCACATATAACAACTCATGGTATGGTCGCAACCATCCATCTGAAAGGGACATGTATATTAACATGATCATGTCACATCACCTCGCAACTTGGACCTATGTAATCTGAGCCCAAGGTCTTGCGTTCCAAATGACTCGAGTGTGGTAAAAATTCTAACATGTGAATGCATGTGTTGAAGCTGAACATGTTAGAAAATCACTTGATTACTGGCCAATGATGTGAATTGTTAACAAGCACGAGAGAAACCACCAATAATGACAATGGCTCCTAAGGCATGAGAAGCATAGTTCATGGAATGTGAATAAAGGAACTGATTTCGAACACCCATGAAATCACCCGATTGAAAGCCAATGATGTGAGCTTGTAGTCGAGTGTGAAGAACCTGCCATTATGGCATGCAAGCTCTAAGGTACTGGAAGGGAGTCTCTCAGCCAGCTTCCTAGATAATGAGGTGAAGTCGACATGAAGCGACCATGTCGAAGGAGGGCCATGATGTATCCCACATCATCGACATGAGACAAAGAGATGAGAATAATTTCAGATGATACAGAGAATCAGGAGTAAGTATACCTGCAAAAGGACTAACTCTTGAACATATCGATGACATGACTCCGGAGTTTGGTAGCTTTTGGATCCATAGGATCAATGGTCATGATGATGTGGCAAAGATCAAATGGAAAGAAAAAATGAATGGCCCAACCCGGGAAGGTCAAATGTTGAAAAGAAGGATATCCCCACCTGACACGAAGTAGAAAGTGTCATGTTCAAGAGTGAGTTGTCGACATGATTGATAGAATTTCCAATTCCCCCCCACCATTTCTGGCAGGTACGCCAATTATTTTTTATCACAAGCTTGAAGGGGATAATATATGCTTGCACTATAAGTTCATCCTTCGGATGAATCCAACCTAGTAATTTTAATGAGCCCTAGGAAGGAGAAGCACACATTCGTCATGGCAATGAATCCAATGTCATTTAATGTTTTAATGAGTCTGACAAAGGTGTAACTCGGTATCTTTTTCATGTTTAGAGAGTTTGAAAAAGACATGGAAAATAAAACTCCACATGGTCCCTTTTCATACATTTATGTCTCTTGAGCCCGAAAAGGTATAAAACAATACTTGAGAGAACTACTTGACCATTTCAGTCATGGAGTAATTTTTTCGTAAATAGTTCATCCCAGCCCAAAAAAGGGGTAAACATATACTGGGTAAATAACGTTTCATAGCCTTTAACAAATACAAAAGGGAAAGAACTTGGAAATATTGTCATGTTTAAAGAGTCAGAAAAGAGCTTGAAAGTGGACACCCCATTTTTATTCTCTTTTACGAGTCAAAAAGGGAAAAATACTTGGTGATCTTTTCATTTTAGTTTTACGAGACGAGAAAAGAGTTGAAACGTGAATCAAGTACCATCATCGATAATCTATCATTTGTCGTTGCACAGAAAGGTAAATGCGTCATCTAGCTTCTGAGGCAATATACATCAAAAATACTTCAAAAACCCTAATATTTCATGAAAAAATGAATAAAAGGAGGAAAAAGTAATTATTTTTTACCATTTACCATTTTACTTTGTGTGAAGAGCTTTTTACCCACTGGTTCCCTAATTTCTCTAGAGCATGTTGCGAGAGATCCGGGAGGCCATTCATCAAGCTGTCAGTTGTAGGTAAGAGCCAAGACCTTAAGCTCCATTTTCATACTCATTTTATGTGGTTTTAAACCATTTTTTGGATTTCATGAGGAGGTTTTGTCAAAAAAAAAAATCATCCTCAGTCAGCGTGATTTCCGGGCATGGAATCATGCCAATTGCGGGCTATGAAGAGTGTCAAGCACGTCGTCGATGCTACTACTTTTAAAGTAGTCATGTCATTTCCATGAATTATTTTTTTTCATGTTTTTGCCTAATTTCTCCGTTTGAATCCAAATTTCTCTAGCCAAAGATGTTTATTCACTGGATTATATGGTTTTTGCAGGGAAAAAATTGTGAAAAATGGTAGATTGGAAGGAATTCGAGCATGAGGATATTGACACCCTAGCAATGGCTGACCCAAATTGCTCAGATGCTTTGAGTAAATGTGGGCTCCTCAAATTATTCGTTACACTAAGTCTACGGTCTCAACCCAAATTGCTACAGTATCTGATCAGTATCTAGGACATGAATCAGGAAATTTTCATGCTTAATGACCAAGAACTGGAGTTGGAAACTTCAGACATTTATTTCATCACAAGAGTATCCTGGAGAGGGTATCCACTCAATATATATCGGTCAAGTGATGTCCCACACCAATATTAGAGGCATAATATGGGGGTATCCGATCGGATTCGCCAACCGCTAATTCGCATAGTCTGAGTAGTTAAATGATATCATGAGCATCATGTTGTTTAGTGTATAGGTCTAGCATTCCACATTTTTGAGGCCTGCTAGCCACAAATATATAAGGCCTACGAGCCAACGATGTATTTAAACTCACATATTATTTTTTTGGGTTTTGATGTATGACAAATATTATTGACATCTATATGTGTGTGTGTGTGTGTGTGTGTGGTGTGTGTGTGTGTGTGTGGTGTGTGTGTGTGTGTGTGTGTGTGTGTGTGTGTGTGTGTGTGTGTGTGTGTGTGTTATACTTCCTTGCTTACTATGGTACAAATGTTTTGTATTTTGAGTTTTTACATGTTTAGAAAATGTCTATCCAACACAAAATTAACTAATGCATTTGTTAGTGTATTCATGTGTCTAGGAATATGATGATATGTAATGTAATCAAAATTTCTCTCCAGTAGATGAATACATACATACATTCTCAATATCTAAGGGTTTCTGATGAGATATTGCCCATTGATTTGAAGGACAACAAACTGTGAATCAAGGTTGACAACCAATTCTCAGATGCCAAGAGTGATAGCTTCGGACAACAATTCGATAATTGTGCTATATTCAATGATGTTATTAGTTGTTCAACCTAGAAAAATACCTTGAAGATCAATCAACTCACTATGGGGGTCATAAATGGCCCATGTTGTGGATGATAGATTCCGAGTACTACGGCAAACACCATCAACAAAACTGATGTGAGGAGACACCAACATTTGCAAAGCAGGTAGAAACATAATAATTAGGAAAGTTTCTTGCAAAACATCACACCAAACCACACTGTACAAAAATGAATAACACACTATAGTACAAAAGTAACCATGCAATATGGCCTAAGAATAGTACTTTTTGAGTTAAAGCCCATTACGGGTATTGTCTAGGGGATTGCCCTCATAGTCAATAAGCTCATAGGCCCCTTTCTGTAACACACATTTAACAATGTAGGGCCCATGCCACATGGGTTTGAACTTTCTTGCCCTGAGCTTATCATTAGTCTAATCATATAGAAGAACCAAATCACCCTCAGAAAATCTCGAGGAGAGACATCCTGATCAAAATGGGACTTGACCCATTTTTTCTATGCTTCAATGACCAAAGCAAAAAGACAGCGAGTCTCATCCAGTCATTCTAGGTACATGAGACAGTCTTCCTAAGGTGAGGTATTGGGGAGAAGTTCAACAGCCAGCTTGAGGGATACAATTTCGCACTCAACTAGTAAAGTTGCTTCCAGACTGTAGACTAGTTGGAACGGTGTGAATCTAGTTGCGTCCTTGGTTGAGGTTCAATAAGCCCACACAGCTAAAAAGAACATGAGATACCAATTTGACTTATGCATCCCAATGGCGCAGTGAAGCATCGTAAATGAGACTTTGTTCACAACTTCAACTTGGTCGTTGGCCTAAGGGTAGTACGGGGTTGAGCCATCACGGCACTGACCCAACATAGAAGTCAACTTAGCCATCATGTAATCTCAAAAATGGGATCCATGCTTGGTGACAATGGCCAAAGGCACTCCAAAACTTGAAATAACGTGATTGAATAGAAATTGAGTCATTGTTTTATCATCCGCAGAGTATGTAGGCATCACTTCGGCCCATTTGGTGAAATAGTCCACAACAATGATAATATACCCATGCCCCCTGTTAACTCCCAGGTTGTTCCCTTTGACTCCCAAGGGAATACGGCCGGGGTAACCACTAACCAATCTTTGGATTACAGCTTCTAGCCAGGCTGTAATTAGAGAGGGCTCTCTCTTTAAGGTTTGCCTCTGTTTGTGAAGATTTTAGGCTAGCTATGATGCTCAAGATTTGTTTTTTTTGTCTTGGTTGGATAATGCTTCAGTCAAGATATATATTTTCTCACTAGAATGTTATAGGTCATTGGGCATGGAGTCAGTGGTCCTTTAGTTGTTTGGTGTGCTATGTTTGATACAATAATGATGCTGCAGAGCTGGATAAATGTCTGGGAAACAACGCATTGAAATTTTGGTTAAGTGTGATGTATTCAGTTTATGAAAGGCAGTTAAGAATCTTTCAAAAAAATGATATGTAAAGAAGTGAGGATATTATTTAGAAGCAACTAAGAATTTCTAGATAACATTCACATTTATAGAAGTAATGCAAACATGAGCATTCAAGGTTTCATGTCCATGGTTAACTCTGAAGAAAAACATTTACAGCAATAAAAGATTGAGCACAGGGTGTGATGAAACATGTCCTGTACTATCCCTTTTCTCTATTGCTAGATTTGGTGAAAACATGAGTATGAAATAACATAAGAAGACAAAACAGAGATTAAGAAAACTTATTATTCCATCAGACAGCACAAGAATTCTGCAACAGCACGCAGGTCATCAGCAAGACATCAAATTTTCAGGAAATCACTGAGCTGGTCCAGCCCTTTGTATTAGAAAATTCTGAAAGTGTACAATACATTTGCCTCAGAGTGAAAATTACCAACCCCTTATACATTACTAAGGGGGGTATATATACAAAATTTACATGAAAAATATCAAGGAAATGAGTTAATGGCTCATTGATGTTATGCCAACTCCTGGAGTGTTGTAGCTGAGAAAGTTAATGCTGTAATAACTCTTCAGTGTTGTAGCTGTCAAAATGGTCAGAGACTGTTGACTTGGTGGCTGTTGGAGTCGGCTGAGGATACGCTGTCAAAGATATGCGTATTTTCTTATCCTTTGGGCTAGCTGTCGTTGTCCATGTGCTGAATCACCTTTCAGCTGCCTTAAATGCTAACTTTTTTCTGATGTTTGTCTTCTAGTGAGCTAGAGATGGCAGTGACCGAGCAACTGAGGCTACCGTGGCAAAATTTGAAGCATTTCCTGCCACCAATCTTCCTTAGGCATTTGATGTCTTCGAATCTTTATCAAAGTTTCGTTGGCCTCTGTATATCTGTAAAAATTAGGAGGAATTTCAAAAAGGTGCTTTACCTCATTCTCAATAAAAAACAGGCCTTCAAGTTTATTATAAAAGCTCTGTCCTGTTGGAGGCCCTATTTCCTGAGAGGTACTGCCAGATGCAGTGATTTGGTTTTCAATATAAGCTGCCATCCTGTTAGCAAATTGATCTCGGGAGATCAGTCTTCCTGTACTGCTTAGTAGGCTGGGCAGTCCTTTTGCTTGCAGTGCTGCCATTTTGTGTTGGTACTCATCCACCTCAGCCTGTATTTCAAAGCACTTTCTCTCCACAGTCTGTACATAATTCCTGAGAGTGAGTACTTTCTTGGCTGTGAGGACGGCCTCTGTTCTGTTGACTATGCCAATGGCTGCCAGCTCCTCCTTTTCTTGCCTGTTCAAAAAATCTATCATTCTGTTGGCCTGCTCAGGCCTGTCTCCTAGTGTTGTTTTGGCCCTCTGAATCTCTGTCTGTGCTTGGCCAATTAAATCCATCTGCTCATGTATAGTTTTAATTGACCTCCATTGTTTATTGATGGATTGGCCAATTTTGGCCCATAGAATTCTTCTTATTTCAGCCATGGCACTTTCCAGATTCAGCTCTTTTTCCAAGGCCTTTATCTTTTCTTTTAGGGCCTTTATTTCTCTACCTTGTTCCGCCACAGTCATCTTTGATTTATCATACTTGGCATCTAATTCTGCCAATTTTTCCTTGGCCTGTTTTATTTCATTAGCCTGGAGCTCCATTTCTTTAATGGCCTTGGTCAATTCTTCCACGCTTGCGCTGGAATTTGGAGCTGTTGTTGTTGCTGCTGCTTCTGTTGTAGGAGCCACTGCTGCCTCTGTAGTTGTTGCAGTGGTTGAAGTAGTTGGAGGAGCTTGGGGTGTGGATTCTCCCTGTGTATCTTGCAATGCCCCTTCAAGCTCCTTCTCCAAGTCAAGGATCTTCTGGTTTAGCTGCATTATGAGGTCCAGCTGCTCATCAACCTGCTTTTCCTTCTGTAGCTCTACTGTCTGAGGATGCTCTGTAGGCAGTAGCTTTAACCTCTTCTTTAATGCATTGAGGTGATCCTCCTTTTTCTTCATAAGGGCCCTTACACCCTTTGGATCCTTAGGATCATGCCCTAGGTCAACAATAATGTTCTCAAGTGATTTTATTCTGTTATCTTTGGCTAGGGAGGACATTCTCTCAAAATCCAACTGAGTGTTGGTATTTTTGAGTGATTCTTTTAGTTCATGGGCCATGGTTGCCCTCTCCACCAAGGTTGCATAGACCATTTCTCCAGTCTGTTTGTGGAGTTAAATTTGGTCCATGGGATGGATGTCTTTGGCTAGGACCTCCACCCTTGTCTTCACATAATCTGCTGCTGATTTTGGATGGGGCACTGTAGGCTTGAAATAGCTGAGGATCATTTCTTCCTCTTGAATGTCACATACAGACATTAGCCTTTCCTTTTGGGCTGGTGTTGCATTGAGAAATTGTTTATAAACTTCCACCCTCAGCAGGTCATTCTGTGCCTTTATTTGCTTGAAAAAGTCCTTAGTGCCTTTGGGCTTCTTGCTCTGCTGAGAGGAGGAGGACACCTCCAAACCAAGTTGTAATCCCTGTTCCTGCTGAAAGGAGCTTGTACCTGTATGCTGGCTGCCTTCCCTGTTTTTCCTTGAACTGTCAAGGAATTCTTCAGTGATATCTTCTACCTCTGGGGAATCAGCTCTTGGCCTCTTAGTCTAGGGTTGCTGGGAGGATCCACTAGCAGGAGTGGACTCTTCTCTGTCTGTTTTCGTACCCCTATCCTCTTGTGCTGGGGTCTGCAAAATTGGAGCTGTTGGTGGCTCAGTTTGGGGAGGGGGGGTCTGCTCTTGCTGCTGCTCTGGTTGCTGCCCCTGTTGCTGCTCTTGTTGCTGCTCACTTGAAGGGGCAGGCTTTTCTTTCACGGTTTCTTCTTCAGCACCCATAATCCCTTTCCCTTTGTCTATAGCTGGTGCTGCTGTGGAAGGTGCCTGTGTGGCTGGTGCAGTCCTTGAGGCCGAGGTCCCTTCTCCTGCTGAATAAGGCCGTTTGAAGGGTACCTGCTGCACAGAATCTAGGTCAAGAGTTTTTTCCAGTTCCTTGACATTCTTTAGCATTGTCTCTTCTTCAATTAATTTTTCAATTAAAGTATCCTGCTGCCATTCTTGCTGGTTGGCATATTTTTCAATATGTGGATATTTGCAATGCCTATAACCTAGAAGCCTGTACTTGATTCTTCTAGCAGTAATGAAGCCTTCAGGGTCATAAGGGACCCACCGAAAACTATATGATAGCTTGTATTTGTCTTTGAGGATTAGGTCAGCATCTTCCCATCCTTCTTTTTTATTCATGATGAAGGGGCCCACCTGGTGTTTGAACTTGAGGTGGGCTTTCTTTTTGGAGCTGTGGAAGTGAGTGAGGTCAGACTGAATCAACTGCCTATAATACTCCAAGGCAAATATCCTCATAGGCACATATTTTGGGAGCCTGTATGGACAGAGCTCACAGCCATAGACTCTGATGACTGTATGATTCTCATATAGGTACCAATCACCTATTTTGTAATTTTTGGAAAGCTGCAGAGCTTTCTGTATTTCAGTTGATATTCTGGGAGGAGGGGACCTCATCAATAAGCAAGAGACAGGGTATACAAATTGGTCAATAAATTCACAATAGGAATAGGGTGAATTTGGGACTTTGTGATAGATAGATGTCCAGAAGATAACAGATCTTCTTTCCCCTCTATAATCCAGCTTTTCGATATAGCATGGAAAACCCTCGGACTGATAGTACATGAAAAGGTGGTAGATATAGGCCGAGTACTTGAAGACACCCTGTCTGTCCATTGTGCCCAACTGATCATGAATCTTGTTAGCTATGAACTTAGCAAAGTTATATTTGCGGGCAGGGGGTTGGCCTGGGCTGTAAGCAGCTAGCAATACCAGCATTGTTTCATCCACATGCTCGCTGGTTCTGTATCCCAATACATAAGCAATCATGTCTAGTAATAGTCTGCCTACTTCAGTAAAATAGACATCCAAGTAGGGAGGTGGCCCTGTGGGCTGGCACTCAGGTCTCATAAATGTCCTGGTGATCTTTTGAATCTCCTCACTAGTCATCTCGGCACCAGTGTCCAGCAGATAATTCATGGAAAATGGGAACAGCAGCTCAGTCTGATCAAAATGGAGCATCTTATTGATGGATTCAGGATTAATGTAAAAGAGGATGCTCCCAGATGGAGACTTAATAGCTCTGTGTTGCACATCATAGTTTTCAGCACATAGGCGAATGATCTCAGGAAAAACATTGATAGAGGGGAGACAGTAGTATGGCAGGTTTGACTCCCATATCCCATATGTATCATGACCATTCAGGTAGTCATTTCTCAATTGCTTGAAGGTCTGCAAAAAGTCCCTGTTACCCACAAAGTCTTCAATGAGGTAGTCCTTGTAAGCAAGCGGCAAGGAATCCAGGTCTTTATTTGGTGGATTCAATGGAGCAACACTGAGGGCTGAGGGTGCAGGAGCATCCATTATGTAGTTTGAATTTAGATAAGGTGATTACAATGGTTTGCAAGGTTCCTCAAAGATTTGAGTGACAGGCTTGTTGCAGACAATGCTTGAAATTCTCCTCAAAGTGGAAAAGGCAGGCTTGGCAGACTTGTTTTTTCTGTTTGCTGGTAAATTCACAGGGATTGTGAATTGGTCAGGATGTTTGCAGAGGGTGTGCAGGCCTCAATTTGGTGTTATGCAGACTTGGGTCTCCACCCGGCAAAAGGGAACAATGTCGGGCAACTTCGAGGCCGAATTTGTAATTTTCAACCGTGAATTATCGTTTTGATAGCGAATTCTCGGGGCAAAGGGTAATGCAGGTGGATTTAATGGCCAATTAAGTAACAGACAGTGTGTAATGTTTGATTTGACCAATGCTTATGGGATAATTCACATAGAAATGGCATGCATAGGGGGGAAAATAGGGAACTTGCGGTGAATACTTGGAAAACAAGCATGGAACGCCTTCGGGCCGAACAGGGGAGAGCTCACTGTAGCTGAATTTTCAACTTATAGCGGCCGCAACTTCGAACTTGATGGCTGGAGGCAATTTCGCGGCAAACAGGTCGATAGTGGCTGCGTCGTTTTCGCGTGAAAATGACCGCAAACGGCTAGTTTGGGCGTTAATAACGGCAAATTTGGGCAAAAAGGGTCATTGGCGCTTTTTCTGCCAATGACGTCAGCATGACGTCACGGCGGGCCCGGGTACGGCGGGTGACGGGGACGCTGAGCTGGAGGCCAGCGTGGCTGGATGCGGTGGCAGACGTATGCGGTGGCGGGCCTACGTGGAGGGCCACGGGGCGCGGGGGCGGGCGGAGTGGCATGACATCATAGTGACGTGGGCGCTGACGTGTGGGAGGGGTGGTATCGGGGAGGCGGTAAGCGGTCTCCCCGCACCGCTTTTGGTGATAGGCGGTATCGGGGAGGGGGGCTCCGAACAACCCCAGCGCCTGCCACGCGTCCAGGGTACGGCGCCCAATACCGCCCTTCCCCGGACGTTAAAGGGAGGCAGGTCGGGGTGTGAAATCGACCGCCCACCGTTAGATCGGGGGCGGCGGACGATCGACGGCTGGCGGGTACTGCCATCTGTCGCGCAGCTTTGGGTTGGGCCCCGCCCGATTATTTAAATATTTAATTTAATATTTGGCCGCGGGACTATAGTTTTTTGGGTTTTTTGGGTTAATTTGTGGGGGAAAAGGATTAAAAGGGTTTAAGCAGAGGGAAAAGGGGTTTTTTGATGAATTTTTTTTTTTTTTTTGAAAAGAGGGGAAGTGAGGGCTTAGGGGGAGGTTATTACTCCTAACCAGAGGTTAGAGTAATCCCATGACAGGGTTGACCATAGTCCCTGGTGGACTAAAGTCTCCCTAAGACAAACTTATTTAGCTATAGTGCTAAAAAGGGAGGATATTTATACAATGCTTGGGATTTATACACCATGGTGTTATAATAGTAGGGGGAAGGGAAACATAAGGGATTTAGTGTAGATACAGTAAGTAGTTAGTACTGGGGGGGATAAGAATGGGAAATGGTGTTTACTAAGTTTTTTGGGACTTAAACTTAGTTAGGAAGTAGATCAAAATGAAAAGAATTTTTACACAGGAAATGTGGCTTCTTTTCAGGAATAAGAACCAACATAACACCTTAAATTCTTTCATGAATTACAACTGATGAAGGGATGTTAATGATGAATGTGAAAGGGGGAAAGGAAGTTAGTCATGCTCCTTTGCTTTGCTGCAACATGATGGAGAAGAGGACCTTCTCTATTCACTGATATTCCTTTGCAAACAGGTTCTCACACACTCACTTGAAAGGAATGATATTTCTGCCACCCCATCTGCCTACCCATCTATTTGCCTAGCATTTTTTGTTTCTTCATGGAGGGTGCACTTAGACTTGCAGACCCTTATGTGCCTTTTCTTTTCTTTGGCCTTTTCTTTCGATTTTCTATCTGGAACTACCCTTATTGCTTCCAAGGTCCCAGATTAAGCAGTTGGGAACCTTACTCCTCTACCTAAGCTACTGGTCTGCCAAGATTAAACAGTTTGGACAAAAAAATTTCTCTATCCTACAATAGAAAATTGAAACATGGCATGATCCAGATTAGGTTGTTGGACCACCCACCAAAATTTTTTGAACATCAAGCTATATACACACATTGTCTTCTCTTGGAAATATGGGATCTTTGTATCACCAAAGCAGAGCATATTTGGAACTTTCTTTGCCAATCATGAAATATGAAACCTATTGGTATAGGTAGCTAACAGTGGCTCCACATGGGGATGGTTTTTCCATTTGAAAGACCAAGAACAGCAGGTCAGAATGCCTTGGCCCTTGATTTCCTGTATCAAACTTGGGGTATTCCTCTTTGAAATGTCAAGGTTATGCTCTTCCCATCTTAGTAAATCTGTGAACTTATTTGCCTTTTGCTGATAACTAATAAAACTTGAGAAACTACATTTTTACATTTTAACAGAAAGTAATATATACACCTGAATATGTACAAGGGAAACTTAGGCTGCACTTATGGATAGTAGTCAAAATAGTGCTTCAGCATCCTGCCATTCACAAGACCTTCATCCAGATTAGCTTCATCAAGACTTTTAAGGAAGTAAGTGTTGTTTCCTTGTACTGCTTGAACAGCAAATGGTCCTTTCCAAAGGGAATCAAACTTTCCATGTTTTCCTTTGTCTTCCCTTCTTGAATCCCACTTGAGGACTTTGTCACCAACGTTGAAATCTTCTGCCTTGGTCCTTCTGTCAAAGGCTTTCTTTAACTTTTCTTGTCAAACTTGAACTCTGTTGTAAACCTGGTCTCTATTTTGCTGCAAACATATCATTTGATTGATTCTTCTTTGCATATCATTTGGCTCAGCTTGACTTTCTTGAAGTAATTTCATAACAGGGACCCCTAGTGATGAAGGAAATTTGGCTTCTAATCCATAGACTAGCTCGTATGGGCTGATCCCAATTGATCTCTTGGTTGTTAGTCTATCTGCCCACAAGGCATTCACAAGCTTCTTATGCCAATTCTTCTTATTTTCTTCCAATACCTTCTTTATGATGTTTACAAGGCTTTTTTTTTATGACTCAGCAAGGCCATTTCCTTGGGGATAATATGCAGTAGAATGGCCCAAGGTAATGTGAAATTTGTGGCAGAAATTCACCATCTTCTTTGATATGAAGGCAGCAACATTGTCTGTTATTATCTTATAAGGACAACCAAATCTAGAAATAATATTGGTCTCAAGGAACTGAATGATAGTGGAATCATTGGCTTGTCTGCATGGAACAGCTTCAATCCATTTAGTAAAGTATTCTGTAGCTGTTAGAATCCATCTATGTTGGCCCGAAGATGAGGGATGAATTTCCCCAATGAAATCCAAGCCCCATTGTTGAAAAGGTCTCTCTGTTGCAATAGGCCTCAAAGGAAGTGGCAGTAACTTTCTCTTTCCCTCAAACACTTGACATTTATGACATGAGGTGGTGAATTTCTTGACATCAGAGAAAACAGTGGGCCAATAGTAACCAGCCCTCAGTATTTTATCCACAGTGGACTTCCAATACAAGTGTCCACCACAGTCACCTGCATGAAATTCTTTGGTGACATTGTTAGTCTCATTCTCAATCAAGCAGTTTAACAGTATACCCTCATGGTTTTTCCAAAGCAAATTGCCATCCATTACACAAAATTTTGAAGCTTTCATTTTTAGGAATCTACACTTAGTTCTGGACAATCCTGGTGGAGCACATAGGTTTTGTAACACATAACATATATCAGAGTACCAAGGGGATTGTTCAAAGGCTACATTGATCTTTGGAGTCGCCAGCTCCGGTTCATTGTCCAGCTGGTTTATGTCTAATGCTTGGAAGTTTGCTTCTGTCATTAGTTTGGCCAAACCTTGCCCTTTTATCAGTTTTGTAGGTTTTATCTCAATATCAAATTCCAAGATGTTGGCAATCCATTTTCCTCTTCTGCCCTCTAAATTTTCTTGAGTGAGTATGTCTTTTACAATGGGACTTGGCACATAAGCTATAACATGGGAATAAAGGATGTAAATCCTAAAGTCTTTAATGGCCTTGACCAAAGCATAAGCTTGTTTCTCCATGATCTGATATTTCAGAGGTGCATTTCTGAGAGCTCTACTAAAGAAAGCAATGGGTTTCTGATTTCCTTGGTCATATTTCTATAACAAAACAGCAGCAATAGTATGCTGGGAGGCAAAAGAGAAAATGATAAATTCTCTGTCAAATTGAGGATTTGTTAGGACTGGAGTTTGGGTAAGGGCCAATTTTATGCCTTCAAAGGCTTGATTTGCTTCTACTATCCATTTTACTTTTGAATCCTTTTTTAGCATGTTGTTCAATAATCTGATCAGTTCTGCTAAGTTTGGGATAAACCTTCTTAAGAAATTGATCTTCCCTAAGAAGGCTTGCAATTCTTTGATGTTTCTTGGGTGGGGCATTTGCAAGATAGCTTGTATCTTGTCTGGGTCAATTCTGATGCCATCCTTTGAAATGATATGTCCTAACAGCTTACCTTCTTCCAAACCAAACAGGGACTTCTTTGGATTCAAGGAAATTCCATATTTCCTACATGTCAGGAAGATCTGTCTCAAATGTTTCAAATGTTCTTGGTCTGATTTTGAGAAAGGTGTGAGGTCATCCAAATAAATGACAAGGAAGTCATGAATCTCTTTGGCAAAAGCAATATCCATTGCTCTTTGAAATGTTGCCCCTGCATTTTTCAATCCAAAAGGCATTTTTACATATTTGAAAGTTCCCCATGGGGTTGTGAATGCAGTTTTGTCTTGATCATCAGGGTGCACTAGGATTTGATTAAAACCTGAGAATCCATCAAGTAGTGAGATCCTTGATGCTCCTACCACTCTTTGGAGAATGTGATCCATCTTAGGTAAGGGATAGTTATCTTTGAGGGACACTTGGTTTAGATTTCTAAGATCAACACAAAGTCTTATTTCACCAGTTTTCTTTCTTGTAGGCACCAAATTTGAGATCCAATCAGAAAACCTGATTGGTGCTATGATACCAGCCTTAAACATTTTTTGTACCTCTTTCTCAATTGCAGGGAGAAGCATAGGGTTTATTCTTCTCAATTTTTGCTTAAATGGCTTTTGATTTGGCTTGAGAGGGATTGTGTGTTGGATAACAGAGGTGTCATAGGATTTTAAGTCCTCATAACTCCATGCAAAGACATCCTGGAACTCTTTGAAGAGGTCAATGTATTTGGGCTTCTGATCAGGAGGTAGGGATGCAGACAGTTTTATTATCTTGGGTTTCTCAATGGTTCCAATGTTGCATTCTTCAATGGCAGAGTTAAGGGGCTGCATTTTTGGTTTTCTAGGGACATCATTTGAATCAAAAATATCCTCTAGTGGAGTTAGGCCTGTTGGAAGAAAATTGTCTTTCAATTGTATCACTTCAGCCTCAGCATCAGCCACTTCTTCACAACTGATTTGTTGAATTTCTTGTATGTTGTCTTTGTTGAAAATGGTTGGATGTAGGATTTGGTTAGCTGTTTTAGTTGATATTGGCTTATGGTTCTGTTGATCAGGTATTTGTGATTGACTTGCTCTTTCAAGTATTTGTGATTGAATTGCTCCCTCAGTATCAATATTTAGTCCTACAAATTCTTGTTGCAAGGTCAAGAAATTATTTATTTGTGCATCATCTTCAAATACTTGCCAGTCCTTGACATTGTTTGGGACAGAAGGTCTGTGTTTTACCTCAGCTGTAAAGCAATGGTGGGGCTCAAAAGGTAGCTTGCAGGTACTTGCAAATGTGGCCAAACTGTGAGCATGAAGATTATGGGTTCTAGGAATCTTGGTAATCTGAAATTCAGTGAAGGACTGTAGTAGTTCAGCAGCAACAGATCTATAGGATCTCAGTCTTTTGTCATTGGTGACAAAATTTCCCTTTACTTGTTGGATAACTAGGTCTGAGTCTCCTAGAATTGAAACTTTTATGGCTTGTACGGATTTCACTAGCTTAAGGCCTAGCAAGAGAGCTTCATAATCTGCCATGTTGTTAGTGCATCTGAAGTTTAACCTGTATGCTCGGCCTTCTGCATGACTGTTTTGTTTATTATGTATCCAAACTCCAGCTCCTGCCCCTAATTTGTTGACTGACCCATCAAATTCAAGGAACCATAAGATCTCTTGTTCTAGGGGAGACTTAATCACTTCTCTGTGATCTGGGATCGTGAGTTGAAGTTCTGGTTTTTCATTTAGTTTGTCTTTTAGGACAGTCTCATCATTTGTTTGAATCAGCTTTATTCCTGGGGCAGCAGCTTATTCATTAATGTCCTGGTCTTGTTGAAGTGTTCTGGTTTCATCATCATTTGTAAGACCTGAATTATCATTGAAGAGAATATATGAATATATATCAGAATGGACAACATATATGGGAAAGTTTTGAGGTTTTTCTTCACTACTGACCATGTATTTCATAAGTGACTCTCTATATAACCTCTTGGTTTGACCGAAGACTGAGATGGTTGCGTAAGACATGTCTAATTGTAGGGAACCCTGGAGTTTAGCCCCCCAAGACCTTGATAACAACATCCCATATTTGGGTGGGATATCAACAACTACAACATCCATCAGGATTGTCTTATTGGGATATTGGACGAGTGAAACACAAAGATCTTTGATGAGACCTAAACACTTAACTTGGCTGGAGTCAAATGAGAAAAGGTCCTTATATGGTCTTGTAATATCTAGATTCAATCTTTCCATGACTGATTTAGGCATCAAGTTGTGAGATGCACCTGAGTCAAACATTGCGTTGTGTAATACCTTGTCATGAACATGCAGACTGACATAAAAAGGTAGGATACCTGTAACAGCTGTCTTTCCATCAACTTTTGGACCGAAAAGCAATTCTGGGGTGTCATCTAGCACATTTACATTATCTTTATTACGAGTCAGTTGGAGGGACTTCTTGATTTGTTGTCTATAAATGTCATGCTTGGCTAGTTCTGAAAGAGGAACAGCTACCTTCAATTTGCCAATTTCATATTCTAAGTCAAAGGGTCTTTCAGATTGGATCTTGGTGTTGTGGGTGGCAGCCTTTTCCTTGTTCACTAGGTTTTCTTCTTGATTTTTATCTTGATCTTGAGGCTTGTCCTTCTTACTTCTCTCTTGAGAAGTGTTACTTGGATTGGGCTGCAAGGGTGATGTAGCCATAGGCTGCTGTTTTGAAGGCAGTGGTTCGGTGATTTCTTGAACGGTTATTTCATTTGTAACTGTATCAGTTGTGTCATTTGACTCTGTGACTATGGATCTTTTGGGTTGCTGGCTATCCTTTGTTTTTTCAGGCTGTGTTACATTTATAGTTCTGCTTCTTAGCTTATATTGTTTATGAACTTCATAAACAGCGGTGTCATAGCCTTGTTTAAAGTCAAATGACTCACCTAACCTGGTTTGGAATTGCTGAATGTCATCATCCTTATGATCCTCTTGACTTAGAAAAACTTGCTGCTCGTCATTCAGGCCCATCAGGTTAATGTGGGTGTCATCTGTTTGTTCATCCGAAGTGGATGCCTTAGTATAGTTTTCCTGGAAAGGAGGTCTTATGTCTAGGTCAAAATCGGCCTTGCCAGCGTTTGGGTTTTGATTTCTCCTAAAATTTGGATTCCTGTTAGGGTTATTTTGTGGTGCATCCTGTTAACACCCAGGTTGTTCGATTTGACTCTAAGGGAATACGGCCGGGGTAATCACTAACCAATCTTTGGATTACAGCTTCTAGCCAAACTGTGATCAGAGAGGGCTCTCTCTTTAATATTTATCTCTGTTTTGTACTGATTTTAGGCTAGCTATAAGTTCAGGTTTGTTTAAGGTTTTGGTTGGATGATAATTTCAGTGAAGGTGCTTATGCATTCTCCAAAGTGTTCTAGTCCATTGGGCTATGGAGTCAGTGGTCCTTTAGTTATTTTGAGGTGCTGAGTGATTTGCTGTAGTGATGTTGCAAAGCCAGATTAGTGTCTGAGAACAACGTTTATAATAGTGATTAAGTGGAGTGTATCGAGTTAATGCAAGGCAGTGAAGAATCTTGCAGTGAACTGCTAAAGAAACACAAGGGGAATATTGTCCTAGAAGCAATTAAGAATTTCTAGGTAGTATTCATACTTATAGAATCAATATAGACATGAGCAATTAAGAATTCATGTGCATAGTAATCCTGAAGACAAACATTTACAGTAGTAAAACTTGAGTACAAGGTGTAGCGAAACAATTCCTGCACTATTCTTTCTTTTTACTGTTAGCTTAGTATAAGATGAGTATGATTTTGACAAACATAAGTAAAACAAGAACAGAGTTTGGAGAAAACTTGTTATTTCATCAGACAGCACAGGAATTTTGCATCAGCACATGGAGCATCATCCAGACATCAAATATTTCAGGAAATCACTGAGCTCATCCAGCCCTTTGTATTAGATAATTCTGAAAGTGTACAATACATTTGTCTCATAGAGAAAATTACCAACCCCTTATGATTTACTCAGGGGAGTATATATACAAAATTTACATAAAAAATATCAGCGAATGAGTTAATATCTCATTTATGATATGCTAATCTCTGGAATGCAGTAGCTGAAGGAGTGAATGCTGCAGTAATTCCTTAATGCCTCAGCTGTCAAAATAGTCAGAAGATATTTGGACTTTATGGCTGTTAGAGTCGGCTGGAGATGTGCTGTCTGAAACTTGGATAGCTGTCATTGTCTATGTGATGAGTCACTTTTTTAGATGCTTTAACTGCTGACATTTGTCATGTTATTTGTCTTGTAGTGACCTGGAGCTGACAGTGGCCGAATGACTGAAGCTACCGTGGCAAAATCTGAAGCATAAATTGCCACCAATCCTCCTTAGGCATTTGATGTCTGCGCATCTTTATCAATGTTTCCTCGGCCTCTGTATGTCTATAAAGATTGGGAGGGGTTTCAAATAGGTGATTTACTTCATTCTCAATGAAGAACAGGCCTCCAAGTTTGTCATATAAGCTCTGTCCTGTGGGAGGCCCTGCTTGTTCAGATGAACTGCCAGATGCAATAATCTGATTTTCAATAGTGGTTGCCATTCTGTTGGCCATTTGATTTGGAGAGATCAGTTTTCCTACACCACATAGTAAGCTGGGCAGGCCTTTTGCTTGCAGCACTCCCATTTTAACTTTGTATTCCTCCACATCTGCTTGCATCTCATAGTACTTCCTCTCCACTGTTTGTATATAGTTCCTGAGAGTTAGTACCTTCTTGGCAGAGAGGACAGCCTCTGTTCTGTTGGGAATGCCTATAGCTGCCAATTCCTCCCTTTCGTGCCTGTTCAGGAAGTCTATCATTCTGTTTGCCTGCTCTGCTCTGTTCCCTAGCACTGTCTTGGCCTTCTGAATTTCTGCTTGAGCTTGGCCCATTAAATCCATCTGCTCATGCATTATTTTTATTGACCTCCATTGCTGTTTGATGGATTGGCCAATTTTGGCCCATAGGATTCTCTTTATGTCGGCCATAGCAGTCTCCAGATTGAGCTCTTTCTCTAAGGCCTTTATCTTTTCTTTTTGGGCCTTTATTTCTCTGCCCTGTTCTGCTACAGTCACTTTGGACTTGTCATACTTGGCATCCCGTTCTGCCAACTTCTCCTTGGCCTTCTTTATTTCATCTACCTGGAGCTCCATTGCTTTGAGGGCCTTGGTCAATTCCTCTACACTTGAGCTGGCATCTGGAGTTGCTGCTGTTCCTGCTACTTCTGTTGTGGGGGCCATTGCTGCCCCTGAAGTTGTTGCTGTTGTTGAAGTAGTTGGAGGAGCTTGGGAAGTGGATTCTGCCTGTTTATCTTGTAATGCTCCTTCCAGCTCTCTCTCCAAATCCCTGATCCTCTGGTCTTGCTGCATTAGGAGGTCTAATTGGTCATCGACCTGTTTTTTCTTTTGAAGCTCTGTGGTTTGAGGGTGCTCTGTGGGCTGCAGCTTCAACCTTTTCCTTAATGCATTCAGGTCATCATCTTTCTTCTTCATAAGGGCCTTCACACCCTTTGGATCACTAGGATCATGTCCAAGATCAATGATGATGTCCTCCAAAGATTTTATTCTGTTATCTTTGGCCAGGGAGGACATTCTCTCAAAATCCAACTGAGTGTTGGTATTTTTGAGTGACTCCTTTAGTTCATGGGCCATGGTTTCCCTCTCCACCAAAGTTGCATACACCATTTCTCCAGTTTGTTTGTGGAGTTCTATTTGGTCCATGGGATGGATGTCTTTGGCCATGACCTCCACCCTTGTCTTCACAAAATCTGCAGTTGATGTAGGCTGAGGTTTTGTAGGCTTGAAATGACTAAATATCATTTTTTCTTCTTTAATGTCATATACAAACATTAATCTCTATTGCTGGGCTGGTGTAGCATCTATAAATTGCTTGTAGACCTCAGCCCTCAGCAGCTCATTTTGAGCCTTTATTTGTTTGAAAGAAGCCTTGGTGCTCTTGGGCTTCTTGCTTTGTTGGGAAGAAGAGGACACCTCCAAACCGAGCTGTAAAGTTTGCTCCTGCTGAAAGGAGCTTGTACCTGTATGCTGACTGCCCTCCCTGTCTTTTCTTGCACTGTCCAAGACATCTTCAGTAATGTCTTCTACCTCTGGGGAGTCTGCTCTTTGCCTTTTGGCTTCTGGCTGGTGGGAGGATCCACTGAGAGGAGTGGACTCTTCTCTATCTCTTTTTGTCCCCCTTTCCTCATGTGCTGGGGTCTGTAAAATTGGAGCAGTTATTGGCTCAGTTTGTGGGGGTGGAATTTGCAGTGCTGGAGCTGCTGGTAGCTCAGTTTGTGGAAGGACAGTTTTCCCTTGCTGTTGTTCTTGTTGCTGCTCTTGCTGCTGCTCACCTGAAGGGGCAGACTTTTCTTTCATTGTTTGTTCTTCTGCACCCATTATCCCTTTGCCTTTATCTAACACTGGTGCTGCTGTGGAAGATGCCTTTATTACTGGTGCAGTCCTTGAGGCTGAGGTCCCTTCTCCCACTGAATAAGGCGGTCTGAAAGGTACCTGCTGCACATAGTCTAGGTCAATAGTTTTTTCGAGCTCCTTCACATTCTTTAGCATTGTCTCTTCCTCAGTTAGATTTTCAACTAGAGTATCCATCTGCCACTCTTGCAGGTTGGAATATTTTTCAATGTGTGGGTACTGGCAATGCTTAATGCCTATAAGCCTATACTTGTTTCTCCTAACAGTGATGAAACCTTCAGGGTCATAATGGACCCACCGAAAACTATAGGACAGCTTGTATTTATCCTTAAGGATTAGGTCTGCATCTTCCCACCCTTCTTTCTTGTTCATGATGAAGGGGCCCAACTGGTGTTTGAACTTGAGGTGGGCCTTCTTTTTGGCACTGTGGAAATGGGTGAGGTCGGACTGAATCAACTGCCTGTAATACTCCAAGGCAAATAACCTCATAGGTACATATTTTGGGAGCCTGTATGGACAGAGCTCACAGCCATAGATCCTAATGACAGTATGGTTCTCAGATAGGTACCAGTCACCTATTTTATATTTTTTGGAAAGCTGCAGAGCTTTCTTTATCTCATTTGATATTCTGGGAGGAGGGGACCTCATCAACAGGCAAGAGACTGGGTATACAAATTGGTCAACAAATTCACAGTAGGTATAGGGTGAATTTGTGACTTTGTGATAGACAGAGGTCCAGAAGATGACAGATCTTCTTTCCCCTCTGTGATCCAGCTTTTTGATGTAGCATGGGAAGGCTTCAGAATGATAGTACATGAACAGGTGGTAAATATAGGCCGAGTACTTGAAGACCCCCTGTCTGTCTACTCTGCTCAACTGATCATGAATCTTGTTAGCTATGAACTTAGCAAAGTTATATTTGTGGGCAGGGGGTTGGCTTGGGCTATAAGCAGATAGAAATACCAGCATTGTTTTATCCACATGCTCACTGTTTTTGTATCCCAACACATAGGCAATCATGTCCAGTAAAAGCCTGCCTACATCATTGAAATGGACATCCAGGTAGGGAGGTGGCCCTGTAGGCTGGCACTCAGGTCTCATGAATGTCCTGGTGACCTTTTGAATCTCCTCACTGGTCATCTTGGCACCAGTGTCCAACAAATAGTTCATGGAAAATGGGATTAGCAACTCTGTCTGATCAAAATGTAACATTTTGTTGATGGACTCAGCATTAATGTAGAAAAGGATCCTCCCAGATGGAGTGCTAATAGCTCTGTGCTGCACATCATAGTTTTCAGCACATAGGTGAATGATTTCAGGGAAGACATTTACAGCTGGGAGACAATAGTATGGTAGGTTTGACTCCCATATCCCCTGTGTACCATGACCATCCTTATAGTCCTCTCTTAATTGACATAAGGTCTGCAAGAAGTCCCTGTTACCCTCAAAGTCTTCAATAAGATAGTCCTTGTCAGCAAATGCCAAGGCCTCCAGCTCTTTATTTGGTGGATTTAATGGAGCTACACTGAGGGATGAGGATGCAGAAGCAGCCATTGTAAAACTTGATTTTGAAATAAGGTGATGGCAATGGTTTGCAAAGTTCTTTAAGAGCTTAAGTAATAGGCCAAATGTAGACCAAGTCTGAAGTGTTTTTCTCAGTGGAAAATGCAAGCTGGTTTCTGTAGTTTGTTGCAAATTCACAGGGATGTGAATTGCTAAGGGTAAGTTGCAGAGGGTATGAGGTTTCCTTTGGTAGAAATTGCAGCTGGCCTATACTCGGCAAAATGGAACAATGCCGAGCACCTCGAGGACAATTTTATGGTTCTGGCCCGCAGAACGACTGTTTTAATGTCAATTTTTAGTTCTGGGGGCAATGCAAGTTACTTTAGCTGACTCTTAGTTAGCAGACAGAGCTAGACTGTGGATTTTGACCAGTCTTCAATGGTGAATTTACAGAGAAATGGAATGCATGGGCAAAATGGGGAAATCTGGTGAAATACCTGGAAAAACGTTTGACAGGCCTGCGGGCCGAACTGTGCAGGCTCAATGTAGCTGAATTCTTGACTTGTAGCGGTTTGAATCTTGAATTTGATGGCTGAAAACGAATTTTCGCAGCAGCTGGTTGACAACGGCTACGTCGTTTGTGCGTGAAAATGACCACAAACGGCTAATTTAGTCGTTTATAACGCCAAATTTGGACAAAACATGCCATTGGCGCTTTTCCGCCAATGACGTCATGGTGGCGCCCGGGTACGGAGGTGACGTGGCTGCTGAGGTGTAGGCCAGGGTGGCAGGACTCGGTGGCGGGTAGATGCGGTGGCAGGGCTACGTGGAGGGCCACAGGACGCGGGGGCGGGCGGAAGCGACATGACGTCAGGCTGACGTGAGGGTGACGTGCGCCGGATGGGTGGTAATGGGGACACGGTAAGCGGGTTCCCCGCACCACCTTTGGGCCAAAGGCGGTATCGGGGAGGGGGCTCCAAACAACCCCACCGCCTGCCACGCGTCCCTGTATGGGGCGGAAAACCATTTTCCCCGGACACTAAAGGTCGGCAGATCCGGGCCCAAGGATACCCGCCCACCGTTAGATCATGGGTGGTGGAATATCGACGACTGGCGGGCCCTCCGACGGATCGTGCAAGTTGGGGGGACCCGCTGGCCTATTAAATATTCAATTTAATATTTTTAGGCGGAAAACTTTAGAGTTAAGGGTTTTTTCATGTGTTTTGGGGATTTTTTGGATTTTTCAAGGGTTTTATAAGGGAAAAGAGGTTTTTTAGGAGTGGGTTTAGCAGGGGGAAAGGGGTTTTCTGTGTTTTTTGAGCAGAGGGAAGGTGAGGGCTTAGGGGAAAGGTTGTTGCTCACAACCAGAGGTTAGAGCAGCCCCAAGACAGGGTTGACCACAGCCCCTGGTGGACTGAAGTCTCCCTAAACAACTTATTTAGCTATAGTGCCAAAGGGGGGGGAATATTTATACCATGTTTGGGGTTTATACACCATGGTGTTATAGTACTAGGGAAAGGGTAACATAGGGGGTTTATATAATAGAGTTAGGGGTTAATATGGATGAAAGGAGTGGATGAGGGGAGATAATACTAAGTTTATTTGAAAAACACTTAACTTAAGGAGTAGATCAAAATGAAAAGATTTTTACACAGGAAATGTGGCTTTTAAAGGAACAAGAACCACCATAAAACCTCAGGTCTTTTCATCAATCTCCATGGATGAAGGGATGTTAGTAATAAGAGTGGAAGGGGGAATTTGGGAAGTTAGACATGCTTCCTTTCTTTGCTGCAACCTGATGGAGAAGAGGAGCTTCTCAACCATTGATTTTCCTTTGTGGACATTTCAGCACACACTTATTTGCAAGGAATGATATTTCTGCAACCCCAACTGCCTACCCATCTACTTGCCTAGCATTTTTTGTTTCTTCTTGGAGGGTGCACTTGGACTTGCAGACCCTTATGTGCCTTTTCTTTTCATTGGCTTTTCTTTTGATCATCTATCTAAGACTGCCCTTATTTCTTCCAAGGCCCCAGATTAAGCAGTTGGGAACCTTAATTCTCTACCTAACTACCTTTGTCTGCCAAGATTAAACTGTTTGGACATACTTCTTTCTCTAATCTACAACAAAAATTGAGACATGGCATGACCCAGCTTAGGCTGTTGGATCACCCATTGAGAAGTATAACATCACTAATAAAATGCACATGTGTGCCTTTCATCAGAATATGAGATCTTTGCCTTGCCAAAGTAGATCATATTGGCATTTCCCAAGCCAATCATGAAAAATGAAACCTATTGGTATAAGTAGCTAACAGTGGCTCCACTTGGGGATGGTTTTTCTTCTTGAAAGACCAAGAACAGCAGGTCAGAATGCCTTGGTCATTGATCTGTTTTTACCAAAACTTGTAAGTTCTCTTCTTGTAGTTTCAAAATTTGGAGGCCACAACTTCTGTGTAATTTCTGAGACACTAAGCCCCCTTCTGCTTATTTACAACAGCATTCTCAAAATGAACTATTTACATGCTGAAAAGAAAAGATATATACAGCTGTCTTATGTACAGAAGGGAAGACCCTGTTATGTGGATGAAAAGTGATCAAAATAGTGTTTCAACATCCTGCCATTTACAGGACCTTCACCTAGGTCGGTGCCATCCAAATTCTCCAGAAAGTAAGTGTTATTTCCTTGTAATGCTTGAATGACAAAAGGTCATGTCCAAAGGGAATCAAATTTGCCATGTTTTCCTTTATCTTCTCTTCTTGAATCCCACTTGATCACCTTGTTCCCTATGAAAAATTCTTCAGCTTTGGTTCTTCTGTCAAAGGCTTTCTTCAGCTTCTCTTGAAGGATTTGGACTCTGTTATACACTTGATCTCTAGTTTGCTGCAGACATATAATTTGATCCACCCTCCTTTGCATATCATTGGGCTCAGCTTGACTCTCTTGCAGTAGTTTCATGACAGGAACCCCTAGTGAAGAAGGAAATTTGGCTTCTAGTCCATAGACTAACTCATATGGGCTGACCCCAATGGACCTCTTGGTTGTTAGCCTATCTGCCCATAAGGCATTCACTAGTTTCTTATGCCAATTCTTCTTGTTTTCTTCCAACACTTTCTTTATGATGTTCACTAGGCTTTTATTTGATGATTCAGCTAGGCCATTCCCTTGAGGGTAGTAAGCAGTGGAGTGGCCCAAAGTAATCTGAAATTTGTGGCAGAAGTTGACCATCTTCTTGGATCTGAAAGTAGCAGCATTGTCTATTATTATCTTGTTGGGGCAGCCAAATCTAGACAATATGTTATTCTCCAAGAACTGAATAATTGTTGAATCATTTGCCTGTCTACATGGAATGGCCTCAACCCATTTGGTAAAGTAATCTGTGGTTGTGAGGATCCATCTATGTTGGCCTGAAGATGAGGGATGAATTTCTCTGATGAAATCCAAGCCCCATTGCTGAAAAGGTCTTTCTGTTGCAATAGGCCTCAAGGGAAGTGGCAGCAACTTTCTTTTTCCCTCAAATATTTGACATTTATGGCATGAGGTAGTAAAATTCTTAACATTAGAGAACAAAGTGGGCCAATAGTAACCAGCCCTGAGTATTTTATCCACAGTGGACTTCCAATACAAGTGTCCACCACAGTCACCTGCATGAAATTCTTCCTTGACCTTGTTAGTCTCATTTTCAATCAAGCAGTTCAATAAGATACCCTCATGGTTTTTCCAAAGCAAATTGCCATTCATAACACAGAATCTTGAGGCTTTCATTTTCACAAACCTACACTTAGTTCTGGACAGTCCTGGGGGAGCACACAGGTTTTGTAACACATAACAGATATCAGAATACCAGGGGGATTGTTCAAAGGCTACATTGATCTTTGGAGTCGCTAGCTCTGGTTCACTGTCCAGTTGATTGATGTCCAAGGCTTGGAAATTTGTTTCAGACATTAATTTGGCCAAGCCCTGCCCTTTTATCAGTTTTGTAGGTTTTATTTCAATATCAAATTCCAAAATGTTGGCAATCCATTTTCCTCTTCTACCTTCCAAGTTCTCTTGAGTAAGTATGTCTTTCACAATTGGGCTTGGTACATAGGCTATAACATGGGAGAACAGGATGTAGATCCTAAAGTCTTTAATAGCTTTGACCAAGGCATATGCTTGCTTTTCCATGATCTGGTATTTCAGGGGTGCATCTCTAAGAGCTTTACTAAAGAAAGCAATGGGTTTCTCATTTCCTTGGTCATCTTTCTGTAATAAAACAGCGGCAATTGTGTGTTGGGAGGCAAAGGAAAATATGATAAATTCCCTATCAAATTGTGGATTTGTTAGAACTGGGGTTTGGGTGAGGGCCACCTTTATTCCTTCAAATGCTTGACTTGCTTCTACTAACCATTTTACCTTTGAATCCTTTTTAAGCATATTATTGAGTAACCTACTTAATTCGGCCAGATTTGGGATAAATCTCCTTAGAAAGTTGATTTTCCCCAAGAAGGCTTGTAATTCCTTCACATTTCTTGGATGAGGCATTTGTAAGATGGCCTGGATTCGGTCTGGATCAATCCTAATTCCATCTTTAGAGATGATGTGACCTAACAGTTTACCTTCCTCCAAACCAAACAGGGATTTTTTAGGATTTAAGGAAATCCCATATTTCCTACAAGTTATGAATATTTGTCTCAAATGTTTCAAATGTTCTTGGTTAGATTTGGAAAAAGGTGTGAGGTCATCTAGATAAATGACAAGGAAGTCATGAATCTCTTTGGAAAAAGCAATATCCATTGCTCTTTGGAATGTGGCCCCTGCATTTTTCAACCCAAAAGGCATTTTAACATATTTGAAGGTTCCCCGTGGGGTTGTAAATGCTGTTTTGTCTTGATCATCAGGATGAACTAAGATCTGGTTGAAACCTGAGAATCCATCAAGTAGAGAAATTCTTGAGGCCCCCACTACTCTCTGCAAGATGTGGTCCATCTTTGGTAAGGGGTAATTATCTTTTAAGGAAACCTGATTCAAGTTCCTTAGGTCAACACAAAGTCTTATCTCACCGGTTTTCTTTCTTGTAGGGACTAAGTTTGAAATCCAATCAGAGAATCTGATTGGTGCTATGATGCCAGCCTTAAACATTTTTTGTACTTCTTGTTCCATTGCTGGGAGAAGCATAGGATTGATTCTCCTAAGTTTTTGCTTAAAGGGTTTTTGATCTGGCTTGAGAGGGATGGTGTGTTGAATTACAGAGGTGTCATAGGATTTTAGATCCTCATAACTCCAAGAAAAGACATCCTGGAATTCCTTGAAAAGGTCAATGTATTTAGGCTTTTGGTCAGGGGGTAAGGAAGCAGACAATTTGATTATTTTGGGTTTTTCAACAGTCCCAATGTTACACTCTTCTATGGCAGTGTTGAGGGGCTGCATTTTTGGCTTGCTGGGAACATCATTGGAGTCAAAAATGTCTTCCAATGGAGCTAACCCAGTTGGAAGAAAATTGTCTTTTAACTGTATCACTTCAGCTTCATCATCAGCTGTCTCCTCACAACTAATTTGTTGGATTCCTAGTATGTTGTCTTTGTTAAAAATTGTAGGATGTAGCATTTGGTTAGCTGTTTTAGGTGATACTGCTTTGTTGTTCTTTTGATATTGTATTTGAGATTGACTTGCTCTTTCAAGTATTTGTGATTGACTTGCTCTTTTAGGTATTTGTGATTGACTTGCTCTTTCAGGTATTTGTGATTGACTTGCTCTTTCAGTGTCAATATGTAGTCCTGAGAATTCTTGCTGTAAAGTCAAGAAATTGTTTATTTGTGAGTCATCATCAAACACTTGCCAATCCTTGACATTGTTTGGGACAGAAGGTCTGTGTTTTATCTCTGCTGTAAAACAGTGGTGGGGCTCAAAAGGTAGCTTACAGGTACTTGCAAATGTGGCCAAGCTATGAGCATGAAGGTTATTAGTCCTAGGAATTTTGGTGATCTGAAATTCAGTGAATGAATTTAGTAATTCAGCAGCAGCAGACCTATAAGACCTCAGTCTTTTGTCGTTGGTGACAAAATTACCCTTTACTTGTTGGATAACTAGGTCTGAATCTCCTAGGATTGAAACTCTTATGGCTTGTAGGGATTTTATTAGCTTGAGGCCTAGTAAGAGAGCTTCATATTCAGCCATATTGTTAGTGCACCTGAAGTTCAGTCTATAAGCTCTACCCTCTGCATGACTGTTTTGTTTATTGTGTATCCAAATTCCAGCTCCGGCCCCTAGCTTGTTGACTGATCCATCAAACTCAAGGAACCACAGGATCTCATGTTCTTGGGGAGAGCTGATGACTTCACTGTGGTCTGGGATTGTGATTTGAAGTTCTGGTTTTTCATTTAGTTTGTTTTTTGGAACAGTCTCATCACTTGATTGGATCAGCTTTATATCTAGAGCAGCAGCTTGTCCATTAAAGTTCTGATCTTGTTTGAGTGAATTGGTATCATCATTATTTGTGGGACCTGAGTTATCGTTGAAGAGAATGTATGAATCTATATCAGAATGGACAGCATATATGGGAAAGTTTTGAGGTTTCTCTTCACTGCTGACCATATATTTCATGAGGGATTCTCTATATAGTCTCTTGGGTTGACCAAAGACTGTGATTGTAGCATATGACATATCTAACTGTAAGGAACCTTGGAGTTTAGCCCCCCATGATCTTGATAGCAACATTCCATATTTGGGTGGGATATCAGCAACCACAACATCCATTAAGATTGTTTTGTTTGGATATTGGACAAGGGATACACATAAGTCTTTAATCAAGCCTAAACACTTAACTTGGCTGGAGTCAAATGAGAATAGGTCCTTATATGGTCTTGTAATGTCTAGGTTCAGCCTCTCCATCACCGATTTAGGCATAAGGTTATGAGAAGCACCTGAATCAAACATTGCATTGTGTAGTATCTTGTCATGCACATGTAAACTAACATAGAAAGGTAATATCCCTGTGACTGCTATTTTTCCATCAACCTCTGGACCGAACAGCAATTCTGGGGTGTCATCCAACACATTGAAATTATCTTTACTCTGAGTGAGTTGAAGGGATTTCTTGATCTGTTGTTTATAAATGTCATGTTTGGCTAATTCTGAGAGGGGGATAGCCACTTTCAGTTTGCAAATTTCAGCATCCAAGTCAAAAGGTTTTTCAGTTTGAAACTTAGTGTTGTGGGCAACAACCTTTTCTTTGTTCCCTAAGTTTTCTTCTTGATCCTTGTCTTGATCTTGGGGCTTATGTTTTTCATTCATCCTTTGAGGACGATCAGTTGGTTTAGGCTGCAAAGAAGGGACAGCCAGTGGCTATTGTGTTGAGGACATTTGTTCAGTAATCTCTTCCACAATTGCCTCTGTTGTGGGTAAATCAGTTGTGTTGATCGGTTCAGTGACCATGGCTCCTTTAGGCTGTAGCCTGCCCTTTGGTTTCTCAGGCTGTGTTATATTTACAGTTCTGCTCCTTAATTTGTATTGTTTATGAACTTCATAAACAGCTGTGTCATAGCCTTGTTTGAAGTCAAATGACTCACCTGATTTGGTTTGGAACTGCTCAATTTCATCATCATTTTGATCCTCTTGACTAAGAAAAACTTGCTACCCATCATTCAAGCCCATCAGGTTGATGTGGGTATCATCTTCTTGCTCATTTGAAGTGGATGTTTCGGCATAGTTTTCTTGAAATGGAGGTCTGATTTCTGGATCAGCATTGGCCTTGCCAACGTTTGGGTTTGGATTTCTCCTAAAGTTTGGATTCCTGATAGGGTTGTTTTGTGGTGCTTCCCATGATGCTTTTCTCTCAACTGATTCCACCCTATCACCCAACCTCTTCATACCATTAAGTATCGCATCCAGTTTTTGATCAAAGGCTGAAGGTTCTTCTTTGTATATGTTTCTCTTTTCCAACCTTGCCCTGTTTCTTTTAGCAATCAGGTTTGCTTCCACTGTGACAGCAACCTTTTGGGCCTCTTCAAGGGTTTCAGGGGCTCTTTCCTTCAACTGATATGCCATGTCAGGATCAAATCCATCAGGGAATTTGTACAGGGCCAAATCAGGGGGAGGTCTTAAGTTTTGTGGTATTGCATTGTATACATTGTTGAATCTAGCACAATACTCCAGAACGGTCTCTTGAGGACCTCTCTTGATTGTGTCATATTCACCAAGTATGTGCAGGGGATCTTTCTTCTTCTCCCATCTATTAGTAAATGCTTGATAAAGCTCATCAGGGGTTCTGATAGTGTTTGCAGCAAGTGACCTGAACCAGGTTCTAACATCACCTGTCAGGCTTTGGACAAAAATTCTCCTCCTCACACTGTCATCATCTATTTCATAGTTTTCAAAGTGATCTTGCATCCTCTTAGCGTGTTGGATGGCAGAGTAAGGGCCAGTGGAGTCAAAGTATGTGATTTTGGTTTGGTAATCCTGAGGTAAGGCTGCAGGATTAGCAGGTAACTGTAAGGGTGCATATCTGTTTGCCATATTTACAGGGTTTAGAGGATTAACAGGGGCAGCTGGGATAATAGGAACAGTGGGTACCACAGGGGTAATAGGTAAGGGTGAACCTAGAGTGTTGGTCAAGGGGATATGTGCAGTGGATGAAGATGTGAGAGGAGGACTTTGAGATGTGGATGGTGAACTAGGGGAACTAGGGGTAGACCGGAAAAGGACCTTGCATGGAGTAGAGATGAGGCTGGGATGATCTGAATCTGAGGTTAAATCAGCAGGCTGCTCCTGCCTTTGCTGCCTCCTAATGTTTCTAGGGATAGTATATGGATTATCAACAATGATGGGTGGATTAGGGTCAGGATTTGCCCTAGTATGCCGTGGATTTTTCTTGGGAGCCAACTTCTAACTGTTTTTAGGATTTTATATGAAGTTTTTATATCTGCAAGGACTGGATAAAGATTTTGGAATGGCTATATATATTTCAAAGCTGAGATGAAGATTCACTGAAAAAGTTCTTCCCTAAAGCTGTCAATGTGACACAGAAACAGTTTTGAAGGCCTCCTGACTGATTTTAGGCTTGATTTGTAGCTTTGAGAGATGTATAGAAATTGGAAAATCCTAAGAGTTCCCCAGTGGAGTCTCTATTTATGTTAACACCCAGGTTGTTCCCTTTGACTCTAAGGGAATACGGCCGGGGTAACCACTAACCAATCTTTGGATTACAGCTTCTAGCCAAACTGTGATCAGAGAGGGCTCTCTCTTTAATATTTATCTCTGTTTTGTACTGATTTTAGGCTAGCTATAAGTTCAGGTTTGTTTAAGGTTTTGGTTGGATGATAATTTCAGTCAAGGTGCTTATGCATTCTACAAAGTGTTCTAGTCCATTGGGCTATGGAGTCAGTGGTCCTTTAGTTATTTTGAGGTGCTGAGTGATTTGCTGTAGTGATGTTGCAGAGCCAGATTAGTGTCTGAGAACAACGTTTATAATAGTGATTAAGTGGAGTGTATCCAGTTAATGCAAGGCAGTGAAGAATCTTGCAGTGAACTGCTAAAGAAACACAAGGGGAATATTGTCCTAGAAGCAATTAAGAATTTCTAGGTAGTATTCATACTTATAGAATCAATATAGACATAAGCAATTAAGAATTCATGTGCATAGTAATCCTGAAGACAAACATTTACAGTAGTAAAAATTGAGTACAAGGTGTAGCGAAACAAGTCCTGCACTATTCTTTCTTTTTACTGTTAGCTTAGTATAAGATGAGTATGATTTTGACAAACATAAGTAAAACAAGAACAGAGTTTGGAGAAAACTTGTTATTTCATCAGACAGCACAGGAATTCTGCATCAGCAGATGGAGCATCATCCAGACATCAAATATTTCAGGAAATCACTGAGCTCATCCAGCCCTTTGTATTAGATAATTCTGAAAGTGTACAATACATTTGTCTCATAGAGAAAATTACCAACCCCTTATGATTTACTCAGGGGAGTATATATACAAAATTTACATCAAAAATATCAGCGAATGAGTTAATATCTCATTTATGATATGCTAATCTCTGGAATGCAGTAGCTGAAGGAGTGAATGTTGCAGTAATTCCTTAATGCCTCAGCTGTCAAAATAGTCAGAAGATATTTGGACTTTATGGCTGTTAGAGTCGGCTGGAGATGTGCTGTCTGAAACTTGGATAGCTGTCATTGTCTATGTGATGAGTCACTTTTTTAGATGCTTTAACTACTGACATTTGTCATGTTATTTGTCTTGTAGTGACCTGGAGCTGACAGTGGCCGAATGACTGAAGCTACCGTGGCAAAATCTGAAGCATAAATTGCCACCAATCCTCCTTAGGCATTTGATGTCTGCGCATCTTTATCAATGTTTTCTCGGCCTCTATATGTCTATAAAGATTGGGAGGGGTTTCAAACAGGTGATTTACTTCATTGTCAATGAAGAACAGGCCTCCAAGTTTGTCATATAAGCTCTGTCCTGTGGGAGGCCCTGCTTGTTCAGATGAACTGCCACAGGGAAAATTTTAAGAACCCCCCCTAAATTTATAAATATAATAAATGGGCGAATCTCCATGGTATATAGGAAAAATGGAAGGCGATTTTATCAATAATATAATATGTATATATAATTTTTTGGCGAATCTCTCACCAGGCATGGCGAATATTTTACTCAATTATAAAATCTTGTAAGATCTTGGCAAGTCTTTCACTAAATAATAAAACTTTGTATGGATCTAAGACGATAGAATTTCCCCTTTAAATAGTCTATGCTCACATGAATACCATGGTATTACCATGGGTCAATACCATGGGTTATCATAAACCTGGAGTTTAAAAATTACTATTAGTAATTTATAAAAATTAATAAAATTAATAGTTGATTTTTATTTTATTTTTTATTTTAACCAAGCTAAAATGTTTAACCTACATTAAATTACAACATCCATTTTTACTCTTGACCAAGCCCCAAGAGGATCAAATATTTTTTCACTCTATCCTAGTTTGCATATCACGATATTTGATACCTCTCGGGGGTTAGTAGATCCAAAGATGGATCTATGCTGGTTTAATTAATTTCCCCATTTAAATAGGCTACATTCCAGGTGAATACCATGGGTCAATACCATGTGCCATCTTTATTTTTATTAATTCTAATATTAGGGTTAATAATGGTTTTTTGCATGGTATTAAAAACAATCTAGTCCATGGTATTTGTCCCATAGTATTTTGCCCATAGGTTTCACCTAAATATAACCCATTTTTTGAGTGTTCGTAAATATAAGGTGACTTATGGAGTAAATATAAAAAAATGTTTTATTTGTTTACCATACCTCTTGTTTATTTATATTTTTATTAATTTACCATACCTCTGTTACAAATATGGTATTTGGCCCATAGGATTCACTTAAATAAAACCTCTTTCTTGAGCCTTCATAAATAGAACAAGGGTTATGGACTAAATATAAAAAGAGGTTTTATTTATTTACCATACATCTAGTTTATTTATATTTTTATTTATTTACCATACCTTCTGAGTAAGTATAAAAAGACGTTTTATTTATTTACCATACCTCCACTTTACTTATATTTTTATTTGTTTACACCAAGTGACTTATGGAGTAAATATAAAAAATGTTTTATTTATTTACCATACCTCTCATTTATTTATATTTTTATTAATTTACCATACCTCTTTTATAAATATGGTATTTGGCCCATAGGATTCACTTAAATAAAACCTATTCTTGAAAATGGGCGAATGGAAGGTTGTAACTCCTAATTTCAAGGGCTAAATTTACCTTTTTTACCCTCTCCCTTAAAACAAGGTGGGCTATTTGAGGTGATTTGTAAGAATGTACTATGATACAAAATATTCGCCCACTAAAAATTTAAAACCCCTTAATTTCGCCAAAGGGCGAACATTCGCCCCTACAATTATCCTTGAACTGCCAGATGCAATAATCTAATTTTCAATAGTGGTTGCCATTCTGTTGGCCATTTGATCTGGAGAGATCAGTTTTCCTGCACCACTTAGTAAGCTGGGCAGGCCTTTTGCTTGCAACACTCCCATTTTAACTTTGTATTCCTCCACATCTGCTTGCATCTCATAGTACTTCCTCTCCACTGTTTGTATATAGTTCCTGAGAGTTAGTACCTTCTTGGCAGAGAGGACAGCCTCTATTCTGTTGGGAATGCCTATAGCTGCCAATTCCTCCCTTTCGTGCCTGTTCAGGAAGTCTATCATTCTGTTTGCCTGCTCTGCTCTGTTCCCTAGCACTGTCTTGGCCTTCTGAATTTCTGCTTGAGCTTGGCCCATTAAATCCATCTGCTCATGCATTATTTTTATTGACCTCCATTGCTGTTTGATGGATTGGCCAATTTTGGCCCATAGGATTCTCTTTATGTCGGCCATAGTAGTCTCCAGATTCAGCTCTTTCTCTAAGGCCTTTATCTTTTCTTTTTGGGCCTTTATTTCTCTGCCCTGTTCTGCTATAGTCACTTTGGACTTGTCATACTTGGCATCCAGTTCTGCCAACTTCTCCTTGGCCTTCTTTATTTCATCTGCCTGGAGATCCATTGCTTTGACAGAATTGGCCAATTCCTCTACACTTGAGCTGGCATCTGGAGCTGCTGCTGTTCCTGCTGCTTCTGTTGTGGGGGCCACTGCTGCCCCTGAAGTTGTTGCTATTGTTGAAGTAGTTGGAGGAGCTTGGGAAGTGGATTCTGCCTGTTTATCTTGTAATGCCCCTTCCAGCTCTCTCTCCAAATCCCTGATCCTCTGGTCTTGCTGCATTAGGAGGTCTAATTGGTCATCGACCTGTTTTTGCTTTTGAAGCTCTGCGGTTTGAGGGTGCTCTGTGGGCTGCAGCTTCAACCTTTTCCTTAATGCATTCAGGTCATCATCTTTCTTCTTCATAAGGGCCTTCACACCCTTTGGATCACTAGGATCATGTCCAAGATCAATGATGATGTCCTCCAAAGATTTTATTCTGTTATCTTTGGCCAGGGAGGACATTCTCTCAAAATCCAACTGAGTGTTGGTATTTTTGAGTGACTCCTTTAGTTCATGGGCCATGGTTGCCCTCTCCACCAAAGTTGCATACACCATTTCTCCAGTTTGTTTGTGGAGTTCTATTTGGTCCATGGGATGGATGTCTTTGGCCATGACCTCCACCCTTGTCTTCACAAAATCTGCAGTTGATGTAGGCTGAGGTTTTGTAGGCTTGAAATGACTAAATATCATTTTTTCTTCTTTAATGTCATATACAGACATTAATCTCTCTTGTTGGGCTGGTGTAGCATCTATAAATTGCTTGTAGACCTCAGCCCTCAGCAGCTCATTTTGAGCCTTTATTTGTTTGAAAGAAGCCTTGGTGCTCTTGGGCTTCTTGCTTTGTTGGGAAGAAGATGACACCTCCAAACCGAGCTGTAAAGTTTGCTCCTGCTGAAAGGAGCTTGTACCTGTATGCTGACTGCCCTCCCTGTCTTTTCTTGCACTGTCCAAGACATCTTCAGTAATGTCTTCTACCTCTGGGGAGTCTGCTCTTTGCCTTTTGGCTTCTAGCTGGTGGGAGGATCCACTGAGAGGAGTGGGCTCTTCTCTATCTCTTTTTGTCCCCCTTTCCTCATGTGCTGGGGTCTGTAAAATTGGAGCAGTTACTGGCTCAGATTGTGGGGGTGGAATTTGCAGTGCTGGAGCTGCTGGTAGCTCAGTTTGTGGAAGGACAGTTTGCCCTTGCTGTTGTTCTTGTTGCTGCTCTTGCTGTTGCTCACCTGAAGGGGCAGACTTTTCTTTCATTGTTTGTTCTTCTGCACCCATTATCCCTTTGCCTTTATCTAACACTGGTGCTGCTGTGGAAGATGCCTTTATTACTGGTGCAGTCCTTGAGGCTGAGGTCCCTTCTCCCACTGAATAAGGCGGTCTGAAAGGTACCTGCTGCACATAGTCTAGGTCAATAGTTTTTTCGAGCTCCTTCACATTCTTTAGCATTGTCTCTTCCTCAGTTAGATTTTCAACTAGAGTATCCATCTGCCACTCTTGTAGGTTGGCATATTTTTCAATGTGTGGGTACTGGCAATGCTTAATGCCTATAAGCCTATACTTGTTTCTCCTAGTAGTGATGAAACCTTCAGGGTCATAATGGACCCACCGAAAACTATAGGACAGCTTGTATTTATCCTTAAGGATTAGGTCTGCATCTTCCCACCCTTCTTTCTTGTTCATGATGAAGGGGCCCAACTGGTGTTTGAACTTGAGGTGGGCCTTCTTTTTGGCGCTGTGGAAATGGGTGAGGTCGGACTGAATCAACTGCCTGTAATACTCCAAGGCAAATAACCTCATAGGTACATATTTTGGGAGCCTGTATGGACAGAGCTCACAGCCATAGATCCTAATGACAGTATGGTTCTCATATAGGTACCAGTCACCTATTTTATATTTTTTGGAAAGCTGCAGAGCTTTCTTTATCTCATTTGATATTCTGGGAGGAGGGGACCTCATCAACAGGCAAGAGACTGGGTATACAAATTGGTCAACAAATTCACAGTAGGTATAGGGTGAATTTGTGACTTTGTCATAGACAGAGGTCCAGAAGATGACATATCTTCTTTCCCCTCTGTGATCCAGCTTTTTGATGTAGCATGGGAAGGCTTCAGAATGATAGTACATGAACAGGTGGTAAATATAGGCCGAGTACTTGAAGACCCCCTGTCTGTCCACTCTGCTCAACTAATCATGAATCTTGTTAGCTATGAACTTAGCAAAGTTATATTTGCGGGCAGGGGGTTGGCGTGGGCTGTAAGCAGATAGCAATACCAGCATTGTTTTATCCACATGCTCACTGTTTTTGTATCCCAACACATAGGCAATCATGTCCAGTAAAAGCCTGCCTACATCATTGAAATGGACATCCAGGTAGGGAGGTGGCCCTGTAGGCTGGCACTCAGGTCTCATGAATGTCCTGGTGACCTTTTGAATCTCCTCACTGGTCATCTTGGCACCAGTGTCCAGCAAATAGTTCATGGAAAATGGGATTAGCAACTCTGTCTGATCAAAATGTAACATTTTGTTGATGGACTCAGCATTAATGTAGAAAAGGATCCTCCCAGATGGAGTGCTAATAGCTCTGTGCTGCACATCATAGTTTTCAGCACATAGGTGAATGATTTCAGGGAAGACATTTACAGCTGGGAGACAATAGTATGGTAGGTTTGACTCCCATATCCCATGTGTACCATGAACATCCTTATAGTCCTCTCTTAATTGACAGAAGGTCTGCAAGAAGTCCTTGTTACCCTCAAAGTCTTCAATAAGATAGTCCTTGTCAGCAAATGCCAAGGCCTCCAGCTCTTTATTTGGTGGATTTAATGGAGCTACACTGAGGGATGAGGATGCAGAAGCAGCCATTGTAAAACTTGATTTTGAAATAAGGTGATGGCAATGGTTTGCAAAGTTCTTTAAGAGCTTAAGTAATAGGCCAAATGTAGACCAAGTCTGAAGTGTTTTTCTCAGTGGAAAATGCAAGCTGGTTTCTGTAGTTTGTTGCAAATTCACAGGGATGTGAATTGCTAAGGGTAAGTTGCAGAGGGTATGAGGTTTCCTTTGGTAGAAATTGCAGCTGGCCTGTACTCGGCAAAATGGAACAATGCCGAGCACCTCGAGGACAATTTTATGGTTCTGGCCCGCGGAACGACTGTTTTAATGTCAATTTTTAGTTATGGGGGCAATGCAAGTTACTTTAGCTGACTCTTAGTTAGCAGACAGAGCTAGACTGTGGATTTTGACCAGTCTTCAATGGTGAATTTACAGAGAAATGGAATGCATGGGCAAAATGGGGAAATCTGGTGAAATACATGGAAAAACGTTTGACAGGCCTGCGGGCCGAACTGTGCAGGCTCAATGTAGCTGAATTCTTGACTTGTAGCAGTCTGAATCTTGAATTTGATGGCTGGAAACGAATTTTCGCGGCAGCTGGTTGACAACGGCTACGTCGTTTGTGCGTGAAAATGACCACAAACGGCTAATTTAGTTGTTTATAACGCCAAATTTGGACAAAACATGCCATTGGCGCTTTTCCGCCGATGACGTCAGCATGATGTCATGGTGGGGCCCGGGTACGGAGGTGACGTGGCTGCTGAGGTGTAGGCCAGGGTGGCAGGACTCGATGGCGGGTAGATGCGGTGGCAGGGCTACGTGGAGGGCCACGGGACGCGGGGGCGGGCGGATGCGACATGACGTCAGGCTGACGTGAGGGTGACGTGCGCTGGATGGGTGGTAATGGGGAGGCGGTAAGCGGGTTCCCCGCACCACCTTTGGGCCAAAGGCGGTATCGGGGAGGGGGCTCCGAACAACCCCACCGCCTGCCACGCGTCCCTGTACGGGGCGGAAAACCATTTTCCCTGGACGCTAAAGGTCGGCAGATATGGGCCCAAGAATACCCGCCCACCATTAGATCATGGGCGGCGGAAGATCGACGGCTGGTGTGCCCTCCGACGGATCGTGCAAATTGGGGGGACCCGCTGGCCTATTAAATATTCAATTTAATATTTTTAGGCGGAAAACTTTAGAGTTAAGGGTTTTTGCATGTGTTTTGGGGATTTTTTGGGTTTTTCAAGGGTTTTATAAGGGAAAAGAAGTTTTTTAGGAGTGGGTTTAGCAGGGGGAAAGGGGTTTTCTGTGTTTTTTGAGCAGAGGGAAGGTGAGGGCTTAGGGGAAAGGTTGTTGCTCACAACCAGAGGTTAGAGCAGCCCCAAGACAGGGTTGACCACAGCCCCTGGTGGACTGAAGTCTCCCTAAACAACTTATTTAGCTATAGTGCCAAAGGGGGGGGAATATTTATACCATGTTTGGGGTTTATACACCATGGTGTTATAGTACTAGGGAAAGGGTAACATAGGGGGTTTATATAATAGAGTTAGGGGTTAATATGGATGAAAGGAGTGGATGAGGGGAGATAATACTAAGTTTATTTGAAAAACACTTAACTTAAGGAGTAGATCAAAATGAAAAGATTTTTACACAGGAAATGTGGCTTTTAAAGGAACAAGAACCACCATAAAACCTCAGATCTTTTCATCAATCTCCATGGATGAAGGGATGTTAGTAATAAGAGTGGAAGGGGGAATTTGGGAAGTTAGACATGCTTCCTTTCTTTGCTGCAACCTGATGGAGAAGAGGAGCTTCTCAACCATTGATTTTCCTTTGTGGACATTTCAGCACACACTTATTTGCAAGGAATGATATTTCTGCAACCCCAACTGCCTACCCATCTACTTGCCTAGAATTTTTTGCTTCTTCTTGGAGGGTGCACTTGAACTTGCAGACCCTTATGTGCCTTTTCTTTTCATTGGCTTTTCTTTTGATCATCTATCTAAGACTGCCCTTATTTCTTCCAAGGCCCCAGATTAAGCAGTTGGGAACCTTAATTCTCTACCTAACTACCTTTGTCTGCCAAGATTAAACTGTTTGGACATACTTCTTTCTCTAATCTACAACAAAAATTGAGACATGGCATGACCCAGCTTAGGCTGTTGGATCACCCATTGAGAAGTATAACATCACTAATACAATGCACATGTGTGCCTTTCATCAGAATATGAGATCTTTGCCTTGCCAAAGTAGATCATATTGGCATTTCCCAAGCCAATCATGAAAAATGAAACCTATTGGTATAGGTAGCTAACACATCCCATGATGACTTTCTCTCAAATGATTCTACTCTGTCCCCCAATCTCTTCATACCAGTGAGTATTGCATCCAGTTTTTGATCAAAGGCTGAGGGTTCTTCTTTGAAGGTGGTTCTCTTTTCCAATCTTGCCCTGTTTCTTTTGGCAATCAGGTTAGCCTCCACTGTGACAGCAACTTTCTGGGCATCTTCAAGGGTTTCAGGGGCTCTTTCCTTCAATTGATAGGCCATATCAGGGTCAAAACCATCAGGAAATTTGTACAAGGCTAAATCAGGAGGAGGTCTTAAATTCTGTGGTATTGCATTGTATACGTTGTTGAATCTTGCACAATACTCCAAAACGGTCTCTTGAGGACCTCGTTTGATGGTATCATATTCACCAAGTATGTGCAGGGGATCTTTCTTTTTCTCCCATCTGTTAGTAAAGGTTTGATAAAGCTCATCAGGAGTTGTGATGGTATTTGCAGCCAGTGATCTAAACCAAGTCCTTACATCCCCTGTCAAGCTCTGAACAAAGATTCTCATTCTCACACTATCATCATCTATTTCATAGTTCTCAAAATGGTCTTGCATCCTCTTGGCATGCTGAATTGCTGTGAAAGGGCCAGTGGAGTCAAAATATGAGATCTTGGTTTGGTAGTCATGAGGTAGAGCTGCAGCATTAGCAGGCAACTGCAGGGGTGCATATCTATTAGCCATATTTGCAGGATTTATAGGGTTGATTGGGACAACTGGGATGGCATGAACAACTGGTACAACAGGGGTGGTTGGAACAGTAGAAACTAGAGTGTTGGTCAAGGGAATATGTGCAGTGAATGGAGGTGTGAAAGGAGGGCTTTGAGAGGTAGATGGTGAACTAGGGGACTCAAGGGTAGATCGAAATAGGACCTTGATTGGAGTTGGAACAGGGTTTGGATGAGCTATCTCAGGACTTGAATAAGCAGGAGTTTGCTGTCCTTGTTGTTTCCTAATGATCTTAGGGATTGTATTAGGGTTTTCAAAAATAGCTGGTGGATTGGGGTCAGGATTTTACCTAGTATGTCGCAGATTCTTCTTAGGAGCCAACTTCTGAACTTCTTTTTGTGTATGTTTTTAGCAATATTTATGTGTCTACAAGGGCCAGATAGGATTTTGGAGTTACTGTGTATATGTTAAAGCTAGCAGAAAAAGTGACTGAAGTAGCTTCAATAAATATACAGAGATTAGAAAATCCTGAAGAAGTCCCCAGTGGAGTCGCCAATTATGTTAACTCCCAGGTTGTTCCCTTTGACTCCCAAGGGAATACGGCCGGGGTAACCACTAACCAATCTTTGGATTACAGCTTCTAGCCAGGCTGTACTCAGAGAGGGCTCTCTCTTTAAGGTTTGCCTCTGTTTGTGAAGATTTTAGGCTAGCTATGATGCTCAAGATTTGTTTTTTTTGACTTGGTTGGATAATGCTTCAGTCAAGATATATATTTTCTCACTAGAATGTTATAGGTCAATGGGCATGGAGTCAGTGGTCCTTTAGTTGTTTGGTGTGCTATGTTTGATACAATAGTGATGCTGCAGAGCTGGATAAATGTCTGGGAAACAACGCATTGAAATTTTGGTTAAGTGTGATGTATTCAGTTTATGAAAGGCAGTTAAGAATCTTTCAATAAAATGATATGTAAAGAAGTGAGGATATTATTTAGAAGCAACTAAGAATTTCTAGATAACATTCACATTTATAGAATTAATGCAAACATGAGCATTCAAGGTTTCATATCCATGGTTAACTCTGAAGAAAAACATTTACAACAATAAAAGATTGAGCACAGGGTGTGATGAAACATGTCCTGTACTATCCCTTTTCTCTATTGCTAGATTTGGTGAAAACATGAGTATGAAATAACATAAGAAGACAAAACAGAGATTAAGAAAACTTATTATTCCATCAGACAGCACAAGAATTCTGCAACAGCACGCAGGTCATCAGCAAGACATCAAATTTTCAGGAAATCACTGAGCTGGTCCAGCCCTTTGTATTAGACAATTCTGAAAGTGTACAATACATTTGCCTCAGAGTGAAAATTACCAATCCATTATAAATTACTAAGGGGGGTATATATACAAAATTTACATGAAAAATATCAAGGAAATGAGTTAATGGCTCATTGATGTTATGCCAACTCCTGGAGTGTTGTAGCTGAGAAAGTTAATGCTGTAATAACTCTTCAGTGCTGTAGCTGTCAAAATGGTCAGAGACTGTTGACTTGGTGGCTGTTGGAGTCAGCTGAGGATACACTATCAAAGATATGCGTATTTTCTTATCCTTTGGGCTAGCTGTCGTTGTCCCTGTGCTGAGTCACCTTTCAGCTGCCTTAAATGCTAACTTTTTTCTGTTGTTTGTCTTCTAGTGAGCTGGAGATGGCAGTGACCAAGCAACTGAGGCTACCGTGGCAAAATTTGAAGCATTGCCTGCCACCAATCTTCCTTAGGCATTTGATGTCTTCGAATATTTATCAAAGTTTCATCGGCCTCTGTATATCTGTAAAAATTAGGAGGAATTTCAAAAAGGTGCTTTACCTCATTCTCAATAAAAAACAGGCCTTCAAGTTTATTATATAAGCTTTGTCCTGTTGGAGGCCCTGTTTCCTGAGAGGTACTGCCAGATGCAGTGATTTGATTTTCAATATAAGCTGCCATCCTGTTAGCAAATTGATCTCGGGAGATCAGTCTTCCTGTACCGCTTAGTAGGCTGGGCAGTCCTTTTGCTTGCAGTGCTGCCATTTTGTGTTGGTACTCATCCACTTCAGCCTGTATTTCAAAGCACTTTCTCTCCACAGTCTGTACATAATTCCTGAGAGTGAGTACTTTCTTGGCTGTGAGGACGGCCTTTGTTCTGTTGACTATGCCAATGGCTGCCAGCTCCTCCTTTTCTTGCCTGTTCAAAAAATCTATCATTCTGTTCGCCTGTTCAGGCCTGTCTCCTAGTGTTGTTTTGGCCCTCTGGATCTCTGTCTGTGCTTGGCCAATTAAATCCATCTGCTCATGTATAGTTTTAATTGACCTCCATTGTTTATTGATGGATTGGCCAATTTTGGCCCACAGAATTCTTCTTATTTCAGCCATGGCACTTTCCAGATTCAGCTCTTTTTCCAAGGCCTTTATCTTTTCTTTTAGGGCCTTTATTTCTATGCCTTGTTCTGCCACAGTCATCTTTGATTTATCATACTTGGCATCTAATTCTGCCAATTTTTCCTTGGCCTGTTTTATTTCATTAGCCTAGAGCTCCATTTCTTTAATGGCCTTGGTCAATTCTTCCACGCTTGCGCTGGAATTTGGAACTGTTGTTGTTGCTGTTGCTTCTGTTGTAGGAGCCACTGTTGCCTCTGTAGTTGTTGCAGTGGTTGAAGTAGTTGGAGGAGATTGGGGTGTGGATTCTCCCTGTTTATCTTGCAATGCCCCTTCAAGCTCCTTCTCCAAGTCAAGGATCTTCTGGTTTAGCTGCATTATGAGGTCCAGCTGCTCATCGACCTGCTTTTCCTTCTGTAGCTCTGCTGTCTAAGGATGCTCTGTAGGCAGCAGCTTTAATCTCTTCTTTAATGCATTGAGGTCATCCTCCTTTTTCTTCATAAGGGGCCTTACACCCTTTGGATCCTTAGGATCATGCCCTAGGTCAACAATAATGTCCTCAAGTGATTTTATTCTGTTATCTTTGGCTAGGGAGGACATTCTCTCAAAATCCAACTGAGTGTTGGTATTTTTGAGTGATTCTTTTAGTTCATGGGCCATGGTTGCCCTCTCCACCAAGGTTGCATAGACCATTTCTCCAGTTTGTTTGTGGAGTTCAATTTGGTCCATGGGATGGATGTCTTTGGCTAGGACCTCCACCCTTGTCATCACATAATCTGCTGCTGATTTTGGATGGGGCACTGTAGGCTTGAAATGGCTGAGGATCATTTTCTCCTCTTGATTGTCATATACAGACACTAGCCTTTCCTTTTGGGCTGGTGTTGCATTGAGAAATTGTTTATAAACTTCCACCCTCAGCAGGTCATTCTGTGCCTTTATTTGCTTGAAAAAGTCCTTAGTGCCTTTGGGCTTCTTGCTCTGCTAAGAGGAGGAGTACACCTCCAAACCAAGTTGTAATCCCTACTCCTGCTGAAAGGAGCTTGTACCTGTATGCTGGCTGCCTTCCCTGTTTTTCCTTGAACTGTCAAGGAATTCTTCAGTGATATCTTCTACCTCTGGGGAATCAGCTCTTGGCCTCTTGGTCTGGGGTTGCTGGGAGGATCCACTAGCAGGAGTGGACTCTTCTCTGTCTCTTTTCGTACCCCTGTCCTCTTGTGCTGGGATCTGCAAAATTGGAGTTGTTGGTGGCTCAGTTTGGGGAGGGGGGGTCTGCTCTTGCTGCTGCTCTGGTTGCTGCCCTTGTTGCTGCTCTTGTTGCTGCTCACTTGAAGGGGCAGGCTTTTCTTTCACGGTTTCTTCTTCAGCACCCATTATCCCTTTCCCTTTGTCTGTAGCTGGTGCTACTGTGGAAGGTGCCTGTGTGGCTGGTGCAGTCCTTGAGGCCGAGGTCCCTTCTCCTGCTGAATAAGGCCGTTTGAAGGGTACCTGCTGCACAGAATCTAGGTCAAGAGCTTTTTCCAGTTCCTTGACATTCTTTAGCATTGTCTCTTCTTCAGTTAATTTTTCAATTAAAGTATCCTGCTGCCATTCTTGCTGGTTGGCATATTTTTCAATATGTGGATATTTGCAATGCCTATAACCTAGAAGCCTGTACTTGATTCTTCTAGCAGTAATGAAGCCTTCAGGGTCATAATGGACCCACCGAAAATTATATGATAGCTTGTATTTGTCTTTGAGGATTAGGTCAGCATCTTCCCATCCTTCTTTTTTATTCATGATGAAGGGGCCCACCTGGTGTTTGAACTTGAGGTGGGCTTTCTTTTTGGAGCTGTGGAAGTGAGTGAGGTCAGACTGAATCAACTGCCTATAATACTCCAAGGCAAATATCCTCATAGGCACATATTTTGGGAGCTTGTATGGACAGAGCTCACAACCATAGACTCTGATGACTGTATGATTCTCATATAGGTACCAATCACCTATTTTGTAATTTTTGGAAAGCTGCAGAGCTTTCTGTATTTCAGTTGATATTCTGGGAGGAGGGGACCTCATCAATAAGCAAGAGACAGGGTATACAAATTGGTCAATAAATTCACAATAGGAATAGGGTGAATTTGGGACTTTGTGATAGACAGATGTCGAGAAGATAACAGATCTTCTTTCCCCTCTATAATCCAGCTTTTTGATGTAGCATGGAAAAACCTCGGACTGATAGTACATGAAAAGGTGGTAGATATAGGCTGAGTACTTGAAGACACCCTGTCTGTCCACTGTGCCCAACTGATCATGAATCTTGTTAGCTATGAACTTAGCAAAGTTATATTTGCGGGCAGGGGGTTGGCTTGGGCTGTAAGCAACTAGCAATACCAGCATTGTTTCATCCACATGCTCGTTGGTTCTGTATCCCAATACATAAGCAATCATGTCCAGCAATAGTCTGCCTACTTCAGTAAAATAGACATCCAAGTAGGGAGGTGGCCCTGTGGGCTGGCACTCAGGTCTCATAAATGTCCTGGTGATCTTTTGAATCTCCTCACTAGTCATCTTGGCACCAGTGTCCAGCAGATAATTCATGGAAAATGGGAACAGCAGCTCAGTCTGATCAAAATGGAGCATTTTATTGATGGATTCAGGATTAATGTAAAAGAGGATGCTCCCAGATGGAGACTTAATAGCTCTGTGCTGCACATCATAGTTTTCAGCACATAGGCGAATGATCTCAGGAAAAACATTGACAGAGGGGAGACAGTAGTATGGCAGGTTTGACTCCCATATCCCATATGTATCATGACCATTCAGGTAGTCATTTCTCAATTGCCTGAAGGTCTGCAAAAAGTCCCTGTTACCCACAAAGTCTTCAATGAGGTAGTCCTTGTCAGCAAGAGGCAAGGACTCCAGGTCTTTATTTGGTGGATTCAATGGAGCAACACTGAGGGCTGAGGGTGCAGGAGCAGCCATTATGCAGTTTGAATTTAGATAAGGTGATTACAATGGTTTGCAAGGTTCCTCAAAGATTTGAGTGACAGGCTTATTGCAGACAATGCTTGAAATTCTCCTCAAAGTGGAAAAGGCAGGCTTGGCAGACTTGTTTTTTCTGTTTGCTGGTAAATTCACAGGGATTGTGAATTGGTCAGGATGTTTGCAAAGGGTGTGCAGGCCTCAATTTGGTGATATGCAGACTTGGGTCTCCACCCGGCAAAAGGGAACAATGCCGGGCAACTTCGAGGCCGAATTTGTAATTTTCAACCGTGAATTATCGTTTTGATAGCGAATTCTCGGGGCAAAGGGTAATGCAGGTGGATTTAATGGCCAATTAAGTAACAGACAGTGTGCAATGTAGGATTTGACCAATGCTTATGGGAGAATTCACATAGAAATGGCATGCATAGGGGGGAAAACAGGGAACTTGCGGTGAATACCTGGAAAACAAGCACGGAACGCCTTCGGGCCGAACAGGGGGAGCTCACTGCAGCTGAATTTCCAACTTATAGCGGCCGCAACTTCGAATTTGATGGCTGGAGGCAATTTCGCGGCAAACAGGTCGATAGTGGCTGCGTCGTTTTCGCGTGAAAATGACCGCAAACGGCTAGTTTGGGCGTTAATAACGGCAAATTTGGGCAAAAAGGGTCATTGGCGCTTTTTCCGCCAATGACGTCAGCATGACGTCACGGCGGGCCCGGGTACAGTGGGTGACGGGGACGCTGAGCTGGAGGCCAGCGTGGCTAGATGCGGTGGCAGACGTATGCGGTGGCGGGCCTACGCGGAGGGCCACGGGGCACGGGGGCGGGCAGAGTGGCATGACGTCATAGTGACGTGGGCGCTGACGTGTGGGAGGGGTGGTATCGGTGAGGTGGTCTCCCTGCACCACTTTTGGTGATAGGCGGTATTGGGGAGGGGGGCTCCGAACAACCCCAGCGCCTACCACACGTCTAGGGTACGGCGCCCTGTCAGGCGGAAAGAGTCGATAGTGCGGACACAAATCAACCTCCCTAGGAGGCTAAGACTCTCTAGTGACAAACAAGACAAACAAGAGCAATCCTTCTCTAAACATGCATTTACTATACAAGAAATCAAGTGTTTAGATCCTACCTGTAGTCCAACGCTGTTGTAGTAGTCCAGCCTCGCCGATCCGGATGAGCTCCTCCTTCACTTCGAAACCTGCATCCACTAACAATCAAACGATTAAATAGCACTTGATAATCTCATAAGGTAAAACATATTTAACATATAGACCAAGGAGTATATGAAACAACTCATAAACAACAAGTTATTGAGAAGAATGGACTCATTTGCATTAATAGGAAACAAAAGAAACAATTACAACCTGAGCCTTGGTGTTGTGCAAGTTCCTCCCAGGGTCCATCAAGAGTTCTCCTTTACTTTGACAAAGCTCACCCACTTCCAAATAGAACAAGCAAAGATGACAATCTCTCCTCACAAGCTTCTAAATGGGAGTCCTAATTCCTGCAGCATCTACCCTTAGAAATGTTTAGCTTTTAACCTCCCCTCCTTCTGGCCCAATGCCTGTATTTATAGTGCTCAAGAGGAAGTTAATCAGGTACACCATCAATGGGATAATCCCCTCTTTGGATGGGATAGCTCCTCTCTTGATGGGATAAGTTCCTCTTTGGTAGGGATACATGAACCATCTGGAGGCGCTCAATACTCATCAAACAACCTTCTAGAATGCTCTAGAAATGACCACAAGTAACTTTTTAAAGATGAAACTTGCGCATTTTAACCTTTACAGGAGTACGCACCTGCCCCTTTACATACAGAGCGTCCAAGTACGCGGTTATTGTGAACATTAGGTGCGTACCCGCAGGCAAGGTTGAGAGAACCTGCGTACCCAGAGATAAATACATTTATAAAGACTTTCTCTCTCTTTTGAAGTTTGACATGGAGAGCAGAGGCTTAAGACTTGCCCAGGAGGATGGCATGACTGTTGATAGAGCCATACTAACTGTACATAGCCATGGTGACATTTTTTAGTGTAACAGATTGCCCCGTAAAGTGCGAAGCCTGTAGTAGATTAGGGTTTTGTAAATCTAGGAAGGGTGAAGCGCTTTATCATTTCAAGGATTATCTCGTGGAGAGCCTAGTTAGAACCTGCAATTTTCAACACAAAATACATGTATAAGATTATATCATCTCTGAGGTAGGCATTCCCATACTCAGATCAAAATTTTAACTAACAGACTAACTACTCTGATATAGGAATGATCTTGCAATACATCATAATTATAGACTTTTGTAGACACAGTATGGGCGCAGCCATCTGTTTATGATTAGTCTACTTAGATAATGAATACAAAACTCCTCGCAGCCTGGATGGTGGAAACTAGATCCAGGGTCTTCATTTCTACTTCCCAAATTGGTACGATTCTAGCCATGCGAATAAATGAGTTGATGTCGAACATGGTAGAAACTACTTGATTACCAGTCGATGATGTAAACTGTTAACAAGTGTGAGAGGGACCACTAGTAATGTCAATGGTTCTCAAAGTACCCAGTACAATCCATGAGATGTGAATGAATGAGTTGATGTCGAACATTTCACGGAATCCTTTGATCGAAAGTCAATGATGTAAACTGACGTCAAAGGCGAGAAACCTACCATTGATGCATGCATACTTCAAGGTACTGACGATCTCTAAGTCATCTTTCTAGATAATGTGCTGATGTCGATAGAAAGCGACCCGTTGCAGGCAAGCCTACAACACGAAATCATAGTTCAAGTTGAAGAAATATTGCTGCAAGGACTGACTCAGGGATGGTCAAAAATGGATGACAAGTATTTTGCAGATGAAAGTTTTGTTTGCAGATCTCTTGAACACATAACGACACAACGGATGGCTTGGTGATAAACGAATCAAAGTTAATCCCCGGAACCCCACTGAAGACTTTCAATGTGGTTTGATCAACTATGAGGTAAAGGATTTCCCAACCCAGGTGAATGAAAAGTGTCGTGTCCAAGAGTGGTAATAAAGTTTCTTTTGGGACAAAGGATAACAAATAGGCTCATTCTTCTCTCTTTTCCCCCACCATTTCTGGCAAGTACCTCTTTATTTTTAACAAGCTTGAGGAGGATAACATATGCTTGATTATAAGCTCATCCTTCGGACGAGTCCAACCTAGTTTTGATTCGAACCCTAGGAAGGAGTGGTTCGTTCCTGTTTGTAATTGAACAGGTCCTTCACTGTGAAATTTTAATGAGCCCAGTATAGGAGAAACTCGGCGTTTTTCAATTTTAGAGAGTCTGAAAAACTTAAGAAGACTCCAGGTTGAACTTTTTTGTAGATTTGTGTCCCCCAAGCCCGAAAAAGTATAAAATAATACCTGGGAGAACCGCTTGATCTTGCGACCAAGGAGTACTTTCATGATTAGTGCCACTGACCTGAAAAGTAAAAAGCGATCAAGGACACGTCATTTTATTTCCAGTATCGAGTTTGAAACGACAAAAACCCGGCAACCTTTTCCTGTTTTTACGGTCAAAAATGGGCTATAAGGGGACCGTCTTTTAATTCCATTTTAACGAGTGTAAAAGAAACGCTCGGCAATCTTTTCATATTTTAGGAGTCAGAAAAGGGCTTAAAAGATGACTCTGATATTTCGGTTCGTGAAAAATGACAATTTTCCCTCTAAATCCCTTTGTCCTGCACAAAAACGACACATTACTCATACCTGTTTAAGATAGGCAAAAATACATTGAAAAATATCCTTCCATGGTGAAAAATAAACAAACCTAGCATTCATTCATCCAAAAAACCTATAAAAAGACTTTTTACCATGTCATTTTTACCATTTTATTGTTGAGGTTGAGAAAAGGGCTTTTGGCAAGAAACTTCCCGTGGTCATTGCGGAGAATCCGACCGTCAGAATCAAACGCCGTCTCTTCCAGGTATTTCACAACATCCTCCTCTTCAATTTCATCCGATTAAAATTTTGTTTTAGGTTTTAGTTTTGGTTTTGGGGGGGTTTTAGGTTTTAAAAACCGCTCTGCGGGGTACGCAGGTGCCCTAAGGGTGACCTGCGTCCCCTGACCTTTTCCTACACAGGAAAAAGGTCGGGGTACGCAGCCCACCTTCAGGCCAGCTGCGTACCGGCGCTCTGTGTCCTAAACGCAGGGTGCGTACCCCGCGAAGGGCGGAATTTGAAACCCCAAACCCCAAAAATAACCATTTAAATTTTCCCAAATTAATTCTAACCTTTATTTCTTGGTGTGTAGGGCACTCACCATGTTGGATTGGAGAGAAAGAGAGCACGAGGACGTTGATTTAGCTGCAATTGGTCACCAACCTTCCATTGATGCCCTAAAAGCATGCGGACTATATAAATACTGGGCCATACCTGGCATGAGGGCTCAAGTGAGATTCTTGGAGTGGCTGGTTGAGAGATGGAACATTCATGAGCAATGTTTTTACATCAGAGGGCACCAGCTCGAGATAGAGCCCTCTGACATATAATTTCTCACTGGCTTGCCAAATAGGGGCGAGCAACTCAATCTAGCCGGGACTAGGCCGGGTGGCCAATCCCTTGCTAGTCTCCGGGCAGATTGGTGCATACCCAATCAAAACCATGCGAAAGGCATAGAAATCAAATACATCTCTCGGCGTGAACTCATGGTTATAGCTTTCACGGTTACCATAATTTGTGACGTAGCCGCTTTACACATTGCCACCGGATCCCAAATGCGGATGGCGATTGACTGTTTTCGAGGCACCATCTTCAACTGGTGCGATGCTGTGTCGGTCAACATGAAGGCCCAACTAACTAGGGCAAAGAACGGTCAACTGAAGACCTTTGGATATGGGCCTCTAGTTGTGAGCTTTGCCTTAGAGAGAGTTCCGATGCTGATCCCTCAGCATCTCACTGTTGATATCTTGGGTCCTCGGGAGCCAAAGCTGATACGATGGGTTACGGTGATGGCCCGACATCCTGACGAGGGCGCGGCAGTTGTTCGATTCCCTGCTGGTTATTTTCACTGGTTAGAGGACCAGGTCTTTGCTATTCAGGACTTTCCTTATGCCGGAATGGATTTTCAGAATGATCCGGACATGGTTCTTCCACAGGGAGAACAATGGGATGATAGAGGTACTTTATTTTTCACAAGTTTTTAAGTTATCTATTTTTTTTGTTTTTTATATATATCGTCTCAAAACTGACAGTGGCAAATTTTCAAAATGCAGATGTAGGTCCACGGCGTCCGGCCAATCTCCGAGCTTTTGAGAGAAGAGTACCAGCTGTACCAGCACCCGCCCCACAGGATGCGGCCGCAGAGGCCTTAGTCGAGCTGGAACGGGATCTAGAGCGTCTAACGGCGGATATACCAGAGACCACCATAGATGACATTCCTATTCGACTTCAGTGCTATGTGGTTGCAGTCCCAGGACCTATCAGAGGGTTCCTGTGTAGGGTAGCGCAAGCAGTGGTCTCGTATAGAGAGCACCACCAGTGATTGGCTAGTCACTTTGTAGACACATATGTCATTTTTGGTTTTTTGTACTTATCATTTTGCCGATCATAAGGTGTTTTTCAACCTATGATCGAAGACGATGTATATTTTTTGACACACTCCTACTTATATATATATATATCATTTTTACCGGCTTATCTTCTTTAACATATGTGATGAAATGTTTTTAAATTTACTTGCATGATTATCGCAAATGTCTGTCCAACATTCGAGAAGCAATTGCATCTGCTAATGTATTTAAAGACCTTGGAATATGCTGATATTCAATGTAATCAAATTCACGTTCCAAGAGACGCACTCTCAAAAACAACCTTAATAACACAGGATTTCTAATGGCATATACTCTATTAAGCTGTAATACAACGAGTTCAGAATCTAACCTCACTATCAAACGTCGAATTCCGAATGAAATAGATTCAGACAATAATTCAACCACTGCACTGTATTCTGCAATGTTGTTCGTTGTTTGACCGAGGCTCACCCCATGCATAGAAACTAACTCGTCAGAGGGCGAATAGATAACCCAAGCTGCGGAAGAGATATTCTGTGTACTACGACAAGCACCATCAGCAAATCCAATGTACGTTTGGAGAGACATCGACATCTGCAATATCAAGAGTAAAGCCAAGATAAGCCAGAATAACGACAAAAACACACTATCTAAGCTAAGCACACCATCTAAACTAATAAACATACTAGCTAGAAAGAAAACCTAACCTAACTGAAATTCTCCATACCCACCATTTAAGCATAATACCTCTTTAGGTAAAGTCCATTTCTGGGTTTACCCAAAGAGTCCCCATCAAAATCTACTAGTTCATAGGCCCCTTTTGCTAACTTTCACTTTACAATGTAGGGTCCATGCCACATAGGAACAAATTTTCCAGCACCTAGCTTATCGTTAGCTTGATCATATAATAACACTAGGTCTCCTTCCGAAAAACTTCGAGGGGTCACATTTCTATCATACTGAGCTTTCATTCGCTTCGCGTGAGTCTCGATTGCCAATGCAGCGTTACGTCGAGTCTCATCTAATTAAGCTAAGTATAATAAACGTTTCTCCTCTTCGGAAGTAGCTGGAAGTAATTCGACAGCCATTTGAAGTGATGGGATTTCGCATTCAATGGGTAACACGGCTTCCAAGCCATAAACTAGCTGGAAAGGAGTGAACCCTGTTGATGTTTTCACTGAAGTTCGATATGCCCATAGCACTGAAAATAACATGTTGTGCCAATTCGACCAATGAATGCCAATGATTCGTCGGATCATGATGACGAGAACTTTGTTGATAGACTCAACCAAACCGTTGGCTTGTGGATAATAAGGAGTAGAACTATCGTGGCGCAAACCAAGCTGGCTTGTAAGCTCAGTCATCATGATGTTTCGAAAATGGCTCCCATGGTCAGTGATAATCGCTTGCGGGACACCGAACCTAGTTATAATGTGATTGAATACGAAAACTGCAGTTGTTTTTCCACTTGCATCGAATGTAGGCATCGCCTCGGCCCATTTAGTAAAATAATCAACCGCGAGGATGATATACGCATGCCCCCCGGCCGAGTGAGGGTTACAAGTTATAAAATCGATGCCCCATTTGGCGAAAGGACCAACGGCAATTATAGGGTGGAGAGGAGCAGGTGGTGCGCGCATCTTGCGATCAAACACTTGACAGTTGTGGCATTTTCGGACCGCAATGATGCAATCTTTAAACATGGACGGCCAGAAATAGCCAGCACGCAACACCTTCTGAGCTGTGGCATACCCAGACATATGACCGCCACACACTCCATAGTGACAATCATTCAAAACTCTCTCAGCATCTTCGTGAGTTAAACAACGTCGAAAAACCAAGTCTGCCCCCCGGCGATAAAGAGTATCTCCAATAATTTTGTATTGCTGGGACTAGAATCAAATTTTTCGATGCTCTGACTTTGAAGCTTCAGGCCGAAAGGTTTGGGTTTGGAGATAGATGATTATATCCCCATACCACGGATCTAAAGTACTGATAAGAAACAAAGATTCATCCGCGATGGACTCCTCTGCCACAGTTTCCGTGTCAGCATGCGGGAAATCACACATCAATTCCGCAAAAACTAAGGATTTCTTAGACTTGGACTTCTCAAACTCCAAATCGAACTCTTGCAGGATAACGATCCATTTAGAGTACTTTCCCCCTAGCAATTGTTTAGTCAATATATAAATCATAGGGTTGCAATCCAAAATAACTATAGTTTTACGGAGAAGAATGTAGTGACGAAAACGCTGGACAGCTTGAACAGCTGCCAGGGCCAATTTCTCCACATGCGAATATTTTAGCTCAGTGGGTTTTAATGTCCTACTAAGATAATATATTACATGTTCCGTTCCAAATTCATCTTCTTGGACTAACACCATTCCAATAGTGGAATGCGAAGCCGCGAGGTATAAGAAGTAGTCTTGGTTGTAGTTGGGAGGATGCAGCAACGGTGCATGGGTCAACGCGTGCTTAAGTGCATCAAAAGATTGTTGGGCAATCGCGTCCCAAAAGAATTGAGCATTTTGTTTCAACAACCGTGTAAAACCCTTAGTGACCTCGGCGTAGTTTGGAATGAATCGGTGTAAAAAGTTTGCTTTCCCTTGCAAACTTTGGAGTTGGCACAAGCTCGAAGGAGGAGGCAATTTGATGATAGCTTCGACCTTCGAGGGATCAACACGAATGCCAGCTTTTGAAACAACAAATCCCAGCAATCGACCTGCCTCTATACAAAATACACACTTGTGCGGATTCAACCGAATACGATAATGCCTACACCTCATGAAGATTGCTCGTAAGTGGACAAGGTGATCAGCTCGATGTAAAGAATGAGCAAGCAAATCATTGAGGTACGGTTGCACAATGTGTTTGATGTCATGAAATGCATAAGACATCGCCCGTTGAAAAGTGACTCCGGCATTCTTAAGCCCAAAAGGTAATTTGCAATAAGCAAATGTCGCCCATGGACAAATGAATGCCGTTTTTGGTTGATCGGCAAGTAGAATATTGATTTGATTATAGCCCGAAAAACCATCCATAAAGGAAAACACTTCACTTCCGGCACAATCATCAATTATTTGATCGATATAGGGCGTAGGATAGTTGTCTTTTGGACAAGCTCGATTGATATCCCTATAGTCGATACAGATTCTTATTGTTCCTTGTTTCTTGTTAACCGGAACAATATTCGATACCCAATCCGTTAACGGGATCGGATAAATGAAACCTGCTTTCAACAGCTTTTCGACTTCTGCTTTAATGGCAGCTGCTTTTCGAGGGTGAATCTGATGCAACCGTTGCCGGACGGGTTTAGCGTCCGGGTAGGTCTTGATTTCATGGACAACAATAGCGGGATCGATTCCTGGCATTTCCTCGTAGGACCAGGAAAACACGTCGCGGAATTCTTTGAATAGGGCCTTGTAACTTTGAATTTCCTCATCTGTACACGAGGCACCTATATGAATGTTCTCAACAATTCCGAGCTTCACTGAAATGTCAACGGGAATAGTACGAGAAATATTCCCTAAATTCAACTCTGAATCAGGATGTTTCGTTGGATTTTGAGCTTCTTTGACATATTCAGCGGTAAAGATTAATGAAAAATCATTTTCAAAGACATCGCCCTCAGGTAAAAATGAAGATCTATGATGAAGATCTTCCCATGGTAGATCATCTACACTTAGGATTTCGCGAAGTTGCTTGTCAGATGACATGACTTCAGGAAATGCTATCCGTTCTGAGGTTGGTGTGAAAAGTGATTCCTCACTGACCACATTAATTTGGTCGATTTGGGTTGAAAGGGAGTCGGTAAAAGACACGACGACTTCATAAGCAATCTCATATGGACTCAAAGGCATAGCATTACCGAATGAGTCTATCTCAGATTCAGATGGGACAATCCAAGGATTGTCGTAAATAATGGTGTCTGATGTAATCATATGAATTGATGCAAACGAAGGGTCTGCATTGATTGAAGGAAAAGAAAAAGTTCCCAGTAAACCGGAATCTTTAACTAACCCTAAGCCAATGTCCCTATAAGGGATTGTTGTTTTACCGACATGCTGGATACTCTCTGAAGAGGCTGGTTTGGTTGAAAAGTATGTCAGCTGATCAATTGTCACGATCTTGCCGTTATGTGGAAACTTGATTACTCTGAAGACCGATGACACGACCGCTGTCATAGCATATGACCAACTTTGACCCAAAAGAAGGTTGTAGTCTAGAGGGGCATCAACCACCTCCACATCCAGACTAACGGTTTTACCTTCTACCCCTATAGGCAAGTCCTGTAGAATACCAAACGGACGGAACCCACGGCCATCAAAGGCCTTAAGGATGGTCGGGGATTGGTTCAGTGAAGGAGAACCAAGCGATCTCCAACACTGAATCGACATAATACACGCAGAAGCTCCTTCATCAATTACAGTCCGATGAATAGGCCTGTTTTTTACTATCACTGGAATCTGGAAAGCCATCTGATGAGGGAGAGGCGATGTACTATTTTCTAGATCGAAGATTATCAGGTTCGGGCCCTGAATACCAACAGCTCCTATAGCCGACAAAAGTAATTTTCGTTGTGCTGGGCATGATTGCAGCACTTCTAAAGCCGACATTGCTGAGGGTGAAACAGCTAAGTCCTCAACAATGTTGTAATTCTGGGCTGCTCTCGCATGTGGATTGAAAGCAGACCTCCGAAGTACACCCTTGGCGGGCGGTTTAATTACTAAGTCCGGGTTAGGTTTTTTGATCTGTAGTGGATCTGAACCAGGAGCTGAGGTTGATGGATTAGAATGAGAAGATTCTGCTTCTTTACCATCAACAGGATTCTTACTACCATAATCTTGCGACCGAGTCACAATCCTCACATGAGACATCATCAAAATGGGTTCTTCACTGGCAGTCGAGGAAGAACCTATCATCTTACTCTCCTTCTTTGGAAAAGGATCTTTCAACACAGCAGGAGTGGGAGAACCTTTGACTATTTTCGCAACCTCGGCCCGATGCAGGCAATCTCTTGTAAAATGATCTTCTTCGCAAATAAGACAAGGATATCGAGGTTTGCGCTTTTCGTCATTGGTTTCCGACTTTTCTGGTTTCTCCTTCGGAGCCTTGTCAGCTTTAGCCTTCTTCTTTCCTTTCTTCTTTCCACCGTTTTTTGATTTGGCCGTAGATGACTCCACAGCATGAATATCGGCGGAAAGTTCAGGAGAAGACTCTCCTGTCGGGGAATCAGGCAAGGTGATTATAGGAGTAGTTGAATTCTTGGAAGACTTCTTCTTGCTCTTTGTGGTCACCGTACCGATCATACCATCAGCAGCATGAGATCCCGAAGGAGCAGCAGCGATTTGATTTGATTTTGGAAGATCTGGGATCTTCTCATGTAACGTACCCGACTGAGTATAAACTAAGTCAAGATACTGTGCCTGAGCAATGACTTGCTCCTCAGTAACTACTCCGGCCTTAGCTACATCTTCAGTAATCTTCGGTAATAATGATTTGACAAACCATTCAGCTAAGATTTGGTCCGGAATGAAAAATTTCACTAACCTTCTTCGACGTCTCCACTCATGAATGTGATCAGAAATATACGTGGACGTCGATTGTTTTAGTGAAGTTAATAACTCCGTGCCGTTATCGTATCTGACCGGCAACTGAAAGTGAGTTAAGAACGAGGTAGCTAACTGGCTGAAATTGTAAAAAGAGGCCCGTGGTAACTCAATGTACCACTTGGCCGCGAGACCAATGAGTGTACGCTGGAAAAGACGTAAGCGGATCGAATCATCCGAGATAGAATTTGAAGCACACCAGAGGTGGTAAGTCATCACGTGATTTGATGGATCCTCTCCAGACTTACCTTCGAACTTGGGTATATCGCTGGGCAACTTATTTGGCATTGGCGGCCAGAACGAAAGATAATTTATTGGATCGTTCGTTAGGCGCGTCAAATCGGGTAAATCCAAAGTTGCAATAAACGGCAATTGCCGGTTAGGATCTCTAAAACTCTGGGTCACAAGACCAGCTCCAGGAGGATACGGTTGATACTGGTAAACCGTTTGTTGGACAGCAGGCCCGTATTGGTACTGTCCCTGATGCTGTTGATACGTATATTGTGGTTGACTTGTTACAACAGTACTTAAACCAGGTTGCCCTACAGGCATCTGGATCGTGGTTTGAATCGTGGACCCAGACAACGGTACAGATGTCTGAGGGGTGGTTGTAGAGACAGTAGAAAATGGAGCTGTCGATACTCCAGAAGTAAGTGTGGTAGATGTTGCGGTAGTTGCAGCAGCTGTTTGAGATGGAGTACTAGGTGCGATTGGCGGCTGAGTAACTACCGAAGTTACATAAGTTTGAACACTTGACTGGACAGGTTGCGGTTGCTGGGGTGGACCAGAAACTACAGGTTGTCCAGTTTGAGGTAACGACTGTATACTTGGCTGCAACACCTGTTGATCTTGCGAAGGATTCCACACTATCATTCTAGGGTATTGACCCGTAACAGGTTGAGGATACTGAGATCCATAACCGGATTGAGGATAGGATTGATAATTGAAAGGTGCAGTTCCCATACCTTGAACATACGACTGACCTTGAGGTGGATGATAACCTTGACCCGAGTATTGACCTTGAGGTTGATAACCTTGAGGTAAATACGGATACTGGGGTTGACCTTGACCTTGAGGCTGATACCCTTGAGGTTGATACCCTTGGGGTTGATACCCTTGAGGTAAATATTGATACTGAGGTTGACCCTGGGGTACATATTGAGGCTGGGGTTGACCTTGAGGAATGTATTGCACCATAGGTACATACTGACCTTGAGGTTGCCCCCCAGACACAATTTGTGTACCTTGAGGGTTCCCCCCAGGCGTTAATTGAGGCTGCCCCCCAGGCGGAAATTGACCACCTTGAGGTTGGGAAACGGGAACTGAACCTGACATCATGTAAATGTCTCCTACACCCAATGGTATATTACCATTGTTTCTAGCTAATAACCCATGATCAATGGGTTGAGGAGATGCTCCCGCAAAGGTACCAGAAAGTGATTAATACCCAGTAGGAACAGAAGGACCACCATACAAGAAAGTTTCAGGAGATGGAGTAGACACGGACGACGAACTAGACATATTTACAAGAGTATAAATACCTCCGGGTGGATAAACAGTACGAGGTGGAGAAAAACTTATCCCTGAGTTGTCAAGATAATTAGTTAACGAAAGATACCAAGTAGTACTCCTAGGTGGACTGTAAAAGATAGATTCACGCTCTCTTAAGTCAAGAGTAGGTTGATCTTCAAGAACAGGGCCTACTTCTTCTTCTGGAGTAAGTTCTTCAATAGCTATCAAACCAAAAGGAAGATTCTCGGTTATGACTCTTTCAATCCTAGGTGAATCAGGAACACTAGAAGTTGGAGTGACAGGCTCGGATATTTCAGGTTCTTCGCCTATATCACTGGTAGACGAAAAACTACCAGCAAGCTCAGAAACTGTAACAGCTTCGGGATTGTAACCTGTCTCTAAACCTTGGTAATCTGGATGGACTACCAACGAAGACTCTCCTTCTTCAGGTGAACCTACTCTACTGCCTCTAGGAGGAGTTACAAGGACCTTCAAACCTTCTAGATTACTGGGGTCGTCTCGAGGAGGTTCACCCCGAAGTCTACGGGATCTTCTCAACAATTCGGCCACAGAAACAACTTCAGGAGACTGGCCCCGAAGTCTACGGGACTGTCTCGGTAATTCCGCCACAGCTAAAACTTTTAACTACTACACACGAAAACAAAGTAAAATCTCAAATCAAACCACCTAAAGTCTCTAAAGAACCAAACAAATTTGAATCACACGCCTAAAGAATCTAGGGCATCAAACCAAGCACAAACAGTAGCCTTCCAGACAGAAAACGCTAGTTGGAGATGAAACCCAACATCGTCGGATTCAGTACAGAAGTGGCGGGTGGAACAGTTACCCCGGCAACCTGCTTAATGAATACACTGGCACAAGTTCCTCCACTTTAACCGTCTCGAGTGAAGTGAACCCCCCGGAAAATCCAAGTGAGTCTAGCCGATGTCTGCTCCAGGTACAGTGGGATCTTCCCTCCACCATCACCTCGGTAGAATCATAAAGATAATGGTCACTAAGGTTACCAACCGCAACAAATGCACCTGGGGGAACAGTCTACACTCCGACAGCACGCAAGGGCAGAGTATCAAGCTCAATCCCCTTGCCAGTTCCTTGACAATAATCCAAGGTTTACCGACAAGTGACCCCTGGTTCCTCGACAATGGTTAATCCGAGGTTTACCGTTTGTAATACGTGCGTGTCTGGCGTCGTTCCCAACGAGGGAGGATTGATCCCCTCACTGGTTCGGACACGAGCTCGTGCTTCTCCTTTAAGAGGAGCTTTCCCAGAGTACAAATGAGACAATTGGATTTATTCTATCACAAGATAAGCTACTTGTTTGGTTTTGTTGTCTTGGAGAGTTGATTACTCTCCTACTCCAAGACACTAGCATGATCTAAATTGGTGTTTCAGAGCCCTAGTAAATAAAAGTTACTACGTTGATTTTACTTTAAGCATTAATTTTATGGTTTCCTTAAGACAAAAGGGTAGCGGAAATGAAACCAATGGTGTGTAGACTTGACTCAACCACTACAAATATGCACCTAAGATGATTTACGTTATTTTTCTCTTTCAATGAAATTCCTAACTAAGAGAGTTGAGAAATGCAAATTTTATAGAAAACATCTTTCTTAGTAAAGACAATCAAAGAAAAAATTCTCTTTATCTTTCCAAGCATAAAAACATGACCACTCCTTACGTGCACGAAAAGTTCTCTTTATTTCAAAACCACTCAAAGCTACTTGAAACAAAACTTTTCAAAGGAGATGTTTTTGTATTTTCTCTTATTTAATAAAGCATATAAATCTATTTTAATGAAAATTAATCTCAAAAGCTATAAAATCTATGAAAAACTTGACTCATAAGCAAATCAAAAGAAATTTACTCTAAGCAAACCTAACGAGGCAAAAGCCTACAAGGATGATTCTAGGTTGTTTTACTTGACCACAATCAAGTCAAGGACCAGCTAATGCAGAATCAAAAGACCAGTCAAAACAAAACTCAAATCTTTTTGTTATTTTTGTAAAATGGAATTCAATACTCAACCAACAAGTACTTCGAAATTTGCCAAAGAGACAACTCAAAGGTAAGTTGCTCTCACAGGTAGACTTTATGACAGGTCCGACTTCTAAGAAGGCTGACAAAACCAGAGAGATCTAAGGCTTGACAACTTCTACCGCCAAAGTCACTACAAGACCTACTCAAAAATCAAACCCTAGGGCTTAAACTTCTATGAAATCCACTAAAACACTCAATGCTATTGAAATAAGTTCAGGTGAAGATATTTGACAAGAGACTAATGGATCTGGGCAGTAAAATCTAAGAAAAAGCAAAATCTAAGGGGAAAAATGCAAAAAATGGAAATTTCTTAATTTTTAGCAGGGTACGCAAGCAACCTGTTAAGCCAGGTGCGGGCCCGCTCTGTGCACACAGAAACAGTGCGTACAAGTACGCACTGTGAAATACTCAGAGGGTGCATACTACTGAAAAAGCTAAGAAATACTAAATTCAATCTAACCCTAAGCTAACCCACCCAAATACAAAGTCACAGAGCCAAAAACCAGAAAATAAATGACTTTTCTCAGATCAAAGTTGCATACAAAGGAAAAGACTTTCACATCAATGGAGTCCCCAGCGGAGTCGCCAATTTGTCAGGCGGAAAGAGTCGATAGTGCGGACACAAATCAACCTCCCTAGGAGCCTAAGACTCTCTAGTGACAAACAAGACAAACAAGAGCAATCCTTCTCTAAACATGCATTTACTATACAAGAAATCAAGTGTTTAGATCCTACCTGTAGTCCAGCACTGTTGTAGTAGTCCAGCCTCGCCGATCCGGATGAGCTCCTCCTTCACTTCGAAACCTGCATCTACTAACAATCAAACGATTAAATAGCACTTGATAATCTCATAAGATAAAACATATTTAACATATAGACCAAGGAGTATATGAAACAACTCATAAACAACAAGTTATTGAGAAGAATGGACTCATTTGCATTAATAGGAAACAAAAGGAACAATTACAACCTGAGCCTTGGTGTTGTGCAAGTCCCTCCTAGGGTCCATCAAGAGTTCTCCTTTACTTTGACAAAGCTCACCCACTTCCAAATAGAACAAGCAAAGATGACAATCTCTCCTCACAAGCTTCTAAATGGGAGTCCTAATTCCTGCAGCATCTACCCTTAGAAATGTTTAGCTTTTAACCTCCCCTCCTTCTGGCCCAATGCCTGTATTTATAGTGCTCAAGAGGAAGTTAATCAGGTCCACCATCAATGGGATAATCCCCTCTTTGGATGGGATAGCTCCTCTCTTGATGGGATAAGTTCCTCTTTGGTAGGGATACATGAACCATCTGGAGGCGCTCAATACTCATCAAACAACCTTCTAGAATGCTCTAGAAATGAACACAAGTAACTTTTTAAAGATGAAACTTGCGCATTTTAACCTTTACAGGAGTACGCACCTGCCCCTTTACATACAGAGCGTCCAAGTACACGGTTATTGTGAACATTAGGTGCGTACCCACAGGCAAGGTTGAGAGAACCTGCGTACCCAGAGATGAATACATTTATAAAGACTTTCTCTCTCTTTTGAAGTTTGACATGGAGAGCAGAGGCTTAAGACTTGCCCAGGAGGATGGCATGACTGTTGATAGAGCCATACTAACTGTACATAGCCATGGTGACATTTTTTAGTGTAACACGCCCAATACCGCCCTTCCCCGGACATTAAAGGGAGGCAGGTCGAGGTGTGAAATCGACCGCCCACCGTTAGATCGGGGGCGGCGGACGATCGACGGCTGGCGGGTACTGCCGTCTGTCACGCAGCTTTGGGTTGGGCCCCACCCGATTATTCAAATATTTAATTTAATACTTGGCCGCGGGACTATAGTTTTTTGGGTTTTTTGGGTTAATTTGTGGGGGAAAAGGATTAAAAGGGTTTAAGCAGAGGGAAAAGGGGTTTTTTGATGAATTTTTTTTTTTTTTTGAAAAGAGGGGAAGTGAGGGCTTAGGGGGAGGTTATTACTCCTAACCAAAGGTTAGAGTAATCCCATGACAGGGTTGACCATAGTCCCTGGTGGACTAAAGTCTCCCTAAGACAAACTTATTTAGCTATAGTGCTAAAAAGGGAGGATATTTATACAATGCTTGGGATTTATACACCATGGTGTTATAACAGTAGGGGGAAGGGAAACATAAGGGATTTAGTGTAGATACAGTAAGTAGTTAGTACTGGGGGGAATAAGAATGGGAAATGGCGTTTACTAAGTTTTTTGGGACTTAAACTTAGTTAGGAAGTAGATCAAAATGAAAAGAATTTTTACACAGGAAATGTGGCTTCTTTTCAGGAATAAGAACCAACATAAGACCTTAAATTCTTTTATGAATTACAACTAATGAAGGGATGTTAATGATGAATGTGAAAGGGGGAAAGGAAGTTAGTCATGCTCCTTTGCTTTGCTGCAACATGATGGAGAAGAGGACCTTCTCTATTCATTGATATTCCTTTGCAAACAGGTTCTCACACACTCACTTGAAAGGAATGATATTTCTGCCACCCCATCTGCCTACCCATCTATTTGCCTAGCATTTTTTGTTTCTTCATGGAGGGTGCACTTAGACATGCAGACCCTCATGTGCCTTTTCTTTTCTTTGGCCTTTTCTTTTGATTTTCTATCTGGAACTACCCTTATTGCTTCCAAGGTCCCAGATTAAGAAGTTGGGAACCTTACTCCTCTACCTAAGCTACTGGTCTGCCAAGATTAAACAGTTTGGACAGACTTTTTTCTCTATCCTACAACAGAAAATTGAAACATGGCATGATCCAGATTAGGCTGTTGGACCACCCACCAAATTTTTTTGAACATCAGGCTATATACACACATTGTCTTCTCTTGGAAATATGGGATCTTTGTATCACCAAAGCATAGCATATTTGGAACTTTCTTTGCCAATCACGAAATATGAAACCTATTGGTATAGGTAGCTAACACCCCCCAGTCGAATGAGGGTTACAGGTCATATAGTAGATGTCCCATTTGGAAAAAGGACTGTTGAGCATCAAACCTGCACCTTCCTATACACCCTCTCAGCCTTCTTTTTCCACTTACTTCATCCACCAAGCTGTTAAATCATTGCATTATAGTCTAAAAAGAGCTTTTTACATGGTTTTCTGACTATGCTTATGACTGTTGTTTGGTTTAGATTTTTGTTCAGGCAGCTGCGGAAACTTGTCAGTTTCCGCAGCCAGCACAGGTTTCCGCAGCCAGCACAGGATTCCGCAGCTATTTTGTTAAAAGCTATGCTACAGGTGTCCTATGAAGAAATGAGCCACATGGGCAAGCTACAGGTGACGGGTACATGGAACGTGTCCCTTCAAATCAGCCAAATCATCCATAGAAGGTCACGGTCAACAAGGGTCAAAGGCAAAGCCAACCAAGGATTTTAGCGGTGGCACGTCTCTGTTTTGAGCACGTGAACGTTTACGTGGCACAGTCCTTAGCCCATGAAGACACCGACATACTTGGAGATCATCCCCGTAACCTGCTACCACTCTGAAGCTTTAATAGACGTGATGACAGTTACGCTAGATCTCGGCTGAGGAGATCTATGTGTCCTTGGCAACACAATTAATAGCATAGGATTCAGTTAGTTAGTTTCAGTACTTTTTCATTATAAATAATGCGTTGATGAACGCTGTAAAGAAGCTTTTACGATGTAATTTTTGGAACTGTTTCTATTGGCACCCCACTGTACTTTGTTTTATATATGTTGTTGTTGCTTTAATACATGAGAAGACTACCTTGTTGAGCTCGTTATTGTGACTGTTCATTGACTGGCTGAGGTGGCAGAGGGCCCCTGTGCACTAAAGCCCTGTATAGTTGTCATTTGATTTCATTATCTTTTTGTCTTCATAATCATTAGCTTGTATATAACATGTTGTTTAGATGTTTTTAAATTCACTACTGTTTACATGCTCACTTCCATTTTTATAGCTGTCAGCTGATCAATGCTTTTCTGCAGGTTTTCTTAGGCAGCCCGGGCAAATTTTCATCTTTTTGATAACTATTGACATATGAGATCATCTTGTCCTTCCTGCTAACTTTCATTTTCTGAAGTTTAATTCCAGCAATGTTCTTTTTCAAGTTGTGATTTGCTTATTTATTTTTTTGTTACTTGGACATCATACTACTCATCAATTTATAGTTTCTTTCTATAGTCAAGTGACTCTATTAGTAAGAAATCAGAATATTACTTATTGTAGTGTGATTTAGTTATCATATTGCTTAAACTCATTCATGATTGCTTCCCACAAGGTAGATTGAGCTGAAGGGTAAAGGATCAGAAGAGTTGAAGTAGTGTGATTAGTTTCCTTTCTGCAATTTAATTTCTTGCCATCTAGATATCATATTGCTTGAATTGTTCATGATTGCTTCCCACAAGGTAGATTGAGCTGAAGGGTAAAGGATTAGAAGAGTTGAAGTAGTGTGATTAGTTTCCTTTCTGCAATTTAATTTCTTGCCATCTAGATATCATATTTCTTGACTTGTTCATGATTGCTTCCCACAAGGTAGCTTGATCTGAAGGGTAAAGGATCTGAAGAGTTGAAGTAGTGTGAATTAGTTGCTTTGCTTTTAGTTTGAGTTGCTTTAAGTTCAGTTTTTTTTTCTTTTTCATTCAGTAGCAAGGATACTGGGCCATTGTCATTAGTTCACTGTTTAATACATTTACTTCTTCTTAAGAATTGATTTCATTACAGTTGTTTTAAAGCTTTCTTTTTGAGCACTTTTAAGTTTTGGAAAATCACTGTAGAAATCACCATCACACATTAGGGAAAGATAAATCCAAAAACAAACTAAAAAACTCAAAAACGACAAAAGACTAAGGAAATGGTTGTCTAGTACATATAGTACACTTCACTTCGTTAGTTTACGAACCCCGGATTGACATTTTAAATAGCAATTTAGAACACACTAAATTGACCAAACATTTTGGCGCCGTTGCCGGGGAAGTGAAATTAGGTAGCCAATTTCTTAAAAAAAAAACACAAGAAAATTTCAAGGAAGGAAAATTGATAACCTCTCAAAGTATGCTCTCCTCTTGCACTTAGTGTGATCTGGAGGTTCAAAAAAGAGAAAGTTATTGGTTTAATAGTTTCTTGAGTATGCTCTCTTCTTTCACCTAGAGTGACCTGGAAGATCAGAAAGAGAATTATTAGCCCGACTCGAAGAAAAATAAAAAAAAATGACATGCATAGAGCAAGAGACTCTAGGGGAAGGTTTTTAGCTAGAGCCAAGAGTTCAATTTTTACAACTCCTTCTACTTCAAGGAATAGACAAGAGACACCTCCATCATCTCCAACCTACAATACTAGCCCTAGGATTCCTGGAATTCAAGAGGCAGTAGTTGACTCTCCCACGCCATCCATTGAATCTGAATTAGGAATAGATCCTTTCTTTTCTTCTACAAGGAGACACATTGTAATTGAAGAAGTAGAATCACCTGAGGAAGAAGAGGGAGAAATTCCTCCTCATTCACCATTAGTAGAAGAACCAGAGGACTCTGAAATCTCTGAGAAAACTACCATGACAGAAGAGGGAGTAAACGGATTTGGTAGAGGTAGAGGTAACAATGGGGGAAATAGGGATGGAGATAACTCATTCGGATTTCCTATAGTCGATGAGGATTCTCGAGCAACAATGAAAAATATTTCACCATCTGTCCTCCCAAACTTTCATGGGTTAAGAAATGAAGATCCTGAAACATTTCTATTTGAGTTTGAGGTCGTGTGTCGAACCTATGATTATCTAGAAGACTCTCAAAAACTCAAACTGTTTCCTTCAACATTGAAAGGAGCAGCTTTGAAATGGTTCATGGGATTACTCACTCAATCCATTAGGACTTGGAATGATATGAAACAAAATTTTTTGGATAGATACCTGGACTATTGTATGCCCACCAATCACAAGGATGAGGTATTCAAAATGGTACAAAAAGAAGATTAAAACTTGGAGGATTTACTTGAAAGATTTCAATACAACCTGAAAAGAGCAAAAATGAGTAACTTAGATGAGGAGACCTTGAAAGCCCTTCTATTAAAAGCCATTAGAGATGAATGGATAGATATTTTGAACATGATGGGAAAAGGAGACACATCTTAACTTCCACTTCATGATATAGCAGAACTGTGTGTCCATCTCTCAAGAGGAAAATCTAAAACTAGAAAAGGGCCTAGAGATCCTTCTCTCGTCAAAGCAAACAAATCTGCAACTGGATCAGTAAGTAGGGCTGAGATTGGCAACATGCTTGATGAATTCAAAACTGATATCTTAGGGAGTCTTAGTGAGAAACTAGACACTCTTAAGATCCACAATAAGAAGAAAGCAGAAGCTGAAGCTTTAGCCATCTTTTGCCCAAAATGTAGAAAAAAACATGCTCTTAGGGAATGTCCCTTGGATGCAAAAGTTGTAGAAACATGTGTGATTTGTTCAGAGAATCATGAGACCAAGGATTGTCCTTCAATTCCTGGGCTCAAAGCTGTCTTTCAAGAAGATCCAAATACAATTGAGTCTCTCTATTTTGTTGCAAGGAGACCTTGGCAGAGGCAACAAAATCAAGGGTTTAACAACTCTATGAACTTTCAAACCCCACTAAATTGGAATCCTTGGCAACAACCTTGGTCCCAACCTCAGAATCCTTTTCAATCATGGGTACAAGGTATGAAAAATCCTTATGGGAGATTTGCTAAATTTTATCAATATCCTCCATCTTTTCAAAACCAATAAGCTCCACAACTTCCAAATCAAAACCCACAACTATCATTGCCATTTCAACAACAACAACCTTCTCAACAAAACCCAAATTCTCAACTCTTGCTCCCATTTCAACAGAAGTCAAATCAACTTCCTTCTCAGCCATTGCCAAACCCCAATAATAAAAACCCTCAAAATGCTTACATAATAGAAGGTCAACAATTTCCTGCCTATATGATTGTTCCTCTCAATGATGTACAACTCAGATCTGGTAGAGTTCTAGATAAACCTTCTATAGATGCCCAAAATCAAAGCATTTTTGAGGAAGAGTCTCTTGAAGCCAATAAGGGTTCTGAAGCATCTCTTCAAAACCCAAACACTCAGAAAGAAAAAGAAAAAGAGCTAACCCCCACAACTCCTATAGTTGAGCAACCTGCATCTTCATCCACACCTCCTTTTCCTGAAAGATTACAAATTGACAAAGGGGTGGAAAAACAAATCTTGTTGCCTGACTATGATTTTCTAGATGAATTCAAGAATGTCTGTATCAAGATTCCCTTGTTACAAGCCATTAAAGAGATTCTTATTCTAGCAAAAACAATAAAGGAGTTGAGTCTTAAAAGACCAGGAAGGAAACCTAGAGACACAAGAAGAATCCACCTGGTAGGGAAAATTGCAGACATCATGATGGGAAAAATTACTATGCAGAAGTATGTAAATCCCAGTAGTCCAATTGTCAAAACACATATCAATGGGGTTAAAATTCCAAATACTTTGATTGATTTAGGGGCTGTTATCAACATTATGAGTAGACAAACTATGGAACAGCTGAAACTTCCTAATCTTCTCTTTACACCTACTTTACTGCAACTTGCAGATCGATCAATTATTAAACCAGATGGTGTATTAGAAGACATTTCAGTCTCCTTAGACTCTTGGGAATATCCAGTGGATTTCATGATTTTAACTCCCAAGAGTAATTTAGGAGGACAACCTCTCATCTTAGGAAGACCTTGGCTAGCCACAACCGATGCTTTCATCAGTTGTAGGTCCAGGGATATGTATATTTCTTATGGTAATTCGACAAAGAAATTCAATCTGTATCCTCCAGCAAAAGAAATTACAGAAATAAGAGATAATGAGTGGGTTGATGATGAAGATACTATACAACCTGTCTTTACCATTTCTGAAGTTAGTGAAGATAGTCAAATTCTGAACACATTAGAAAATTTTGAAACATCTTCAGAATATGACCACACACAATTTCAGTTAGATTCCGACATTGAGTATCTATCATCTAGACAAATGTCTCTTTTCTGTATGGAAGAATTTGGTAGTTCCGCCATTGAGACCTTTCCAGGAAAAACATTGAATATCTTCAAAAATTTGGAAAGATCACAACAGGAAGAACTAACCAAAATCTTGCAAAAACATTCTACTACATTTGCATGGGAGTATACCGATATGAAAGGTATTGACCCTAAGACTTGCATTCATCACATCTACATTGAGGAAAACAGTAGACCAATCAGACAACCTCAGAGAAGGATGAATCCAAACCTTAGGGAGATCGTGAAAGAAGAGCTCCAAAATTTACTTAATGTGAACTTCATTTATCCAATTTCAGATAGCCGATGGGTTTCTCCTTTGGTTATAGTACCTAAAAAGAATGGTAAATGGAGAGTATGCATTGATTACAGGGAATTGAACAAAGCAACTTTGAAGGATCACTTTCCTTTACCCTTTATCGATCAGGTATTAGATACTTTAGCAGGCAAAAAGTATTTTTAATTTTTAGATGGTTTTAGTGGTTACAATCAGATTCAGGTAGCACCTGAAGATCAGGACAAGACCACATTTACCTGTCCATGGGGAACTTTTGCTTACCGAGTACTTCCTTTTGGATTATGTAATGCACCCGCAACATTTCAAATGGCAGTACTAGGAATTTTTTTCGATCTTATCCATGATTGTGTAGAGGTTTATATGGATGATTTTACAGTTTATGGTAATTCGTTTGAAGAGGCATTAGAGAATTTGGAAAAAAATCCTTATAAGATGTAAAGAAACAAACCTATCATTAAGTCATGAAAAATGATTTATGATGTTTACTGAAGGGATTGTTTTAGGACATCATATTTCAGGAGATGGGATTAAAGTTGATAGATCAAAAGTTGAGGTCATCTCCAAGTTGCCTATTCCAAATTGTCAAAAAGATGTTAGAAGTTTTCTTGGATTTACAAGATACTATAGAATATTTATTGAAAACTTCACCAAAATAGCATCTCCACTCTTCAAATTACTTACAAAAGAATGTGAATTCAAATGGGATCCTAATTGTCAATCTGCATTTGAAACTTTGAAAACAAGAATATCTGAAGCACCCATTTTGAGAGGTCCAAATTGGAAACTTCCTTTCCATATTTCTACAGATGCTTCAGATACAACTCTAGGAGCTGTGTTGGGACAAAAGGATTTAGTTCCCTATGCCATTTACTACACCAGTAAAAATTTGACTCCCACTGAGTTAAACTATACTGTGACTGAGAAAGAGTTATTAGTTGTTGTTCATGCAATCAACAAGTTTAGACATTATATAATAGGCTATGAAACTTTTGTCCATACTGATCATTCTGCAAATAGATATCTCATGAAAAAACCTGTTACTAATGGCAAAGTTACAAGATGGCTTTTACTTTTACAAGAATTCAATATTACTGTGTTGGATAGGCCAGGAAAACAAAATGCAATAGCTGATTTCTTGTCTAGAATCCAAAATACTAACGAAGATTCTCCTGTAGAGGATAAGTTTCCAGATGAATATTTGTTTGCAGTAACTACTAAGACTCCTTGGTATGTAGATATTGCTAACTACTTGGTTACAGGGAAGCTACCTCCACATCTATTTCCTAGAGAAAAAAGAAAAATTATTCAAGAGAGCTCAAGTTATTCATGGATTTCTAATGAATTGTTTAAAACAGGGCTAGATTGTGTGATCAGAAGATGTGTTCGGGAAGACCAAATGCCTGACATCCTCAAGGCATGTCATGATGAACCATGCGGTGGACACTTTGCTGACAAAAGGACGACCTATAAAATCCTTTCTTTAGGATATTATTGGCCTTCCCTTTTCAAAGATGCAATACAATATGTCAGAAGGTGTGACAGCTGCCAAAGAGTTGGGAGACCGACTCTTTCGAATGAAATGCCATTACAACCACAGGTATTCATCGAACCCTTTGAAAAATGGGCTTTAGATTTCATTGGACCCATTAATACACCATCTAAACAAAAGAAGTATATATTGGTATGCACTGATTATGTCACTAAATGGGTAGAAGCTAAAGCATTGCCTTTTGCCATTGAAAATTCAGTTGTTCAATTTCTTTTTGAGGATATTTTTACTCGTTTTGGTGTCCAAAGAGAAACTGTGACAGATCAGGGAAGTCAATTTACATCTAACTTGATGGAGAAGCTGATGGAAGAATACAAAATCAAGCGAAGAAAATATACTCCTTACCATCTGCAAGCAAATGGCCAAGTGGAATCTACAAACAAAGTTCTTAAGAATATCATCACCAAAACTGTTCACCTGCACAGAAGAGATTGGGCAGAAAGGCTCCCTGAAGCCTTATGGGCCTACAGAACTACATGGAGGAACACAACAGGACATTCTCCCTATAAACTTGTTTATGGGAAAGAAGTCCTGCTCCCCATTGAGTTTCAAGTCAAGACTTTCAAGATGGCAGTTTAGTTGGGGATGAATCTATCAGAAGCCCAAAAGCATAGAATGGAGCAGTTGAATGAGCTAGATGAGATCAGACAAGATGCAATTTTAAGGATTGATCTAGTTCAACATCAAAGAGCTAAGTGGCATGACAAATATATCAAAGAGAGAAAGTTTCAAGAAGGAGATTGGGCGTTACTGTTTGATTCCAAGTTTAAAGACTTCAAAGGAAAATTTCAGACTCATTGGCTTGGGCCATATGAAATTGACAAAGTATTTAACAATGGAGCATTAAGAATCAAGACCATTGATGAGTTTCAAACTCCTCTCATTGTGAATGGCCACCGATTGAAAATTTATCATAAGCCACTCTCAAAAGAGGAATTTGTCAAAATGTTCCAAGAGAATTCTGCAATAAGGCTGGTGGAGAAGAATCCTTCTCCCCCATCAGCCTAGCCTTTGTTTCTTTCAGCTAAAAAAAAATAAAAAAAATAATCGTATAGGCCTGAAAACCAATCATAGATTGGCAGTCTTATACAGAAAATATAGAGTGAAAATCAGGGACACCTGACACTCTATATTTTCCAAAAAAAAATCTCCTCTCCTTCTCTTGCCATCTTCACTCCATCTCATTTGCCATTTCACTTCACCTCCATCTCATTCTCATTTCCATTTCACTTCATTCCACTTCATTTTCATTTCATTCCACTCATTCCATTTCACTCCATCAATAAAAGTCCCTTCCAGGACTATTTTCATTCAGTTAGTTCTTCTCTAACTATCTTTGTGCAGTTAAGGGGGTGCTGTCTCAGTTTCCGCAGCCAGAAACAATTTCCGCAGCCAGCATCACTCTGTTTTCAAAATTCACAGTCAACTGTTAGTGCCATAATCATGAAATGCAGGTGTAATTGAGCTAAAGACATGGGGCATCTCCAAGACATCAAAGAAGAGCAATTGGTTAGAAGCCTTGAGCTAGAAATGACAAAGTTCCCAAAGGTATGATAAAAAATCTTTATCAAATAACAATACAAGTCGTAATTATGCATAGTTATTAAACCATAACAAGTTCTACTATGTGCAATGATTTGATACGATAGCTCCACTACCACTCCTATTCCATGATATCACTCCACACACCTTGCATTCATTTCTCCAACGGTCTCATGATTATTCCGAGTTTAAACTCAAGACTGACTGCACTTCTATTTATTACCCGTACTCTTAAGACATGACCTATTGAGTTACGACTCTTCTTAGCCGTAATTTCCGTAGCCGCCTGTTGAGATGTGTAAAAATTTCATACACAGTCACCCGATTCAAAAGAATCCCGCCGTTATTCCACTCGTTTACCACTCCACTAATACTATACTCCTCGCATGCACCCACATTTTAAACTTGTTCACTACTGCTCACCCTCTATTCTTTCGGTAATTTGAGTACTTCCATTCCCTGTTCTCCATTTCCGACTGCAGTCACTACAGTCATCCTAAAACCCCGACTGCAGTCACTACAGTCTATCCTAAACCTTGTAACAGAGCCATTTTTTCTAAACCCTCACACGTAGAAGAACTCTCAGTTGGAATTTAAAACAGCAGATGGGAAAATTACTGAGAGCCGAGCCAGAAGGACCGAAATACTTGGAGGGCTATCCTCAAACTAAGGAATTTATAAAGAAAGCCAGATGGCTACGATTTATCCAAAAGTTTAAAGGGCATAACAAGGAGATGAGCAAAGCTTTTGCGTGGTCTTTTGATGGACAAACAGTGGAGATTGGAGACTTAAAGTTTACAGTGACTGAGGCCACAGTAGCAGCTGCCACAAGCCTACCTCAAGAAGGTGAAAGGTGGTTTAAAAATAGAAGTGTGGACGATCAAATATGGAGAATCATGCTACAAAACCAAGGTATGGATACCACCGTATTTACAAGAGGCATCCCTGTTCATTCACTAAAAGAGGAATGGTCTAGTTTACTGTTAGTCATCCACAAATTTATCACATGTGAAGGTCGTTTTGGTTCTATGTATATGTATCACACCGGACTGATGATGAATTTCATAGAGGGTCACACTCTTAATTTGCCTCATTTTCTGCTATTAAGTTTGAAAAAGATGATTTTTACAGTTCAAAAACATGTAGGCAACATTGAACCTCATCTTTACGATCATGGATTCATAAAAATTCTTATTGAGGGCCAGTTAAAGAAAACTAAGGATACTTGGGAGCAATTCTTGACAAGGAACTACTTCCAAGAGTCGTCTGAGGCCTCTGGAAGCAGTCCACCAAAGATTCCAAGGAAAAGTAGGAGGAAATAAAAGAACATTATAGTCCAAGACTCCCCTACAATAGAAATTCAAGAAATTGTCCAAAAAGAAGAAGAAGATAGAGCTAAAAATAAGAAACAGAAGAAAGAAAAGGGCAAAAGAACCATTCAAGAATTCTATCCATCCCCTAAGCAATCCATAGAAGAGGATTATCAACCTCTGTCAGAAAGATTAGTACACCTTCAGGTTGCTGCTATAGCCAAGAAAAAGCAAAAAGGAAAACAGAGTGCACAAGAGAAGAGTATTAGTCCATACTTAAGAAGGAGCACTAGGCTAAAAGGGAGAGGGAATAAAACCCAAGAAAAAAAGTCTCACTTTATTGATTTAGGTGAAGAGACACTTGAGAAATCTCCAGCTTAGCCAAGCATTGAATCAAGTCCTCCACGTGAGGAAATCCCTTTTCGGCCAGAAAGAGAGAGCAGTCTTCTTCCTCCACCAGATTTTGATCCTAGTCCGAGAAAGACACCTGAGGTAGATCCTAATCAGCAAGAGGTATATAACTACTTGGAATCCTTAGAACAATCAGCTGCAGGACCGATTACCACTTTGCCACTTGATGCACAAGTTCAATCTTTGAAACAGGAAGTATTTGAATTAGAAGTCCTAAATACTAGGCATATCAAACAGGAAAATGAAGCACTCAAAGAGCAGAGTAAGGTAGACAAGATTGTCCATGATAACACTATGCTCCATTTAGGACTGTGGCAAAAGAAAAATAGGAGGCTGAAGAAAAAGTGCAAAAAGTTAAGCAGAGCATTGATTAGTCTCAAGTTCAAATGTCTAGTTAGGAAACCAAGGATGATGTTAGCATCAAAGAAGAAGAAAAGAGTGCTAGATGTCCTTGCAGAAGCCTCAAAACATATGGATTAGAGGGAAATAACTAAATTTTGGTTGCATGAGGACATGCAACACCTTCACAGTGGGGGTATGTTGAGCCTCAAACCTGCACCTTCCTATACACCCTCTCAGCCTTATTTTTCCACTTACTTCATCCACCAGGCTGTTAAATCATTGCATTATAGTCTAAAAAGAGCTTTTTACATGGTTTTCTGACTATGCTTATGATTGTTGTTTGGTTTAGATTTTTCTTTAGGCAGCTGCGGAAACTTGTCAGTTTCCGCAGCCAGCACAGGTTTCCGCAGCCAGCATAGGATTCCGCAGCTATTTTGTTAAAAGCTATGCTACAGGTGTCCTATGAAGAAATGAGCCACATGGGCAAGCTACAGGTGACGGGTACATGGAACGTGTCCCTTAAAATCAGCCAAATCATCCATAGAAGGTCACGGTCAACAAGGGTCAAAGGAAAAGCCAGCCAAGGATTTTAGTGGTGGCACGTCTCTGTTTTGAGCACGTGAACGTTTACGTGGCACAGTCCTCAGCCCACAAAGACACCGGCATACCTCAAGATCATCCCTGTAACCTGTTACCACTCCAAAGCTTTAATAGACGTGATGACAGTTACACTAGATCTCGGCTGAGGAGATCTACGTATCCTTGGCAACACAGTTAATAGCATAGACTTCAGTTAGTTAGTTTCAGTACTTTTTCATTATAAATAACGTGTTGATGAACGTTGTAAAGAAGCTTTTGCGATGTAATTTTTGGAACTATTTCTATTTGCACCCCACTGTACTTTGTTTATATATGTTGCTACTGCTTTAATACATGAGAAGACTACTTTGTTGAGCTGGTTATTGTGACTGTTCGTCGACTAGCTGAGGTGGCAGAGGGCCCCTGCGCACTAAAGCCCTGTATAGTTGTCATTTGATTTCATTATGTTTTTGTCTTCATAATCATTAGCTTGTATATAACATGCTGTTTAGATGTTTTTAAATTCACTACTGTTTACATGCTCACTTCCATTTTTATAGCTATCAGCTGATCAATGCTTTTCTGCAGGTTTTCTTAGGCAGCCAGGGAAAAGTTTCATCTTTTGATAACTATTGACATATGAGATCATCTTGTCCTTCCTGCTAACTTTCATTTTCTGAAGTTTAATTCCAGCAATGTTCTTTTTCAAGTTGTGATTTTCTTATTTATTTTTTTGTTACTTAGACATCATACTACTCATTAGTTTATGGTTTCTTTCTATAGTCAAGTGACTCTATTAGTAAGAAATCAGAATATTATTTATTGTAGTGTGATTTAGTTATCATATTGCTTAAACTCATTCATGATTGCTTCCCACAAGGTAGATTGAGCTGAAGGGTAAAGGATCAGAAGAGTTGAAGTAGTCTGATTAGTTTCATTTCTACAATTTAATTTCTTTCCATCTAGATATCATATTGCTTGACTTGTTCATGATTGCTTCCCACAAGGTAGATTGAGCTGAAGGGTAAAGGATCAGAAGAGTTGAAGTAGTGTGATTAGTTTCCTTTCTGCAATTTAATTTCTTGCCATCTTGATATCATATTGCTTGACTTGTTCATGATTGCTTCCCACAAGGTAGATTGAGCTGAAGGGTAAAGGATCTGAAGAGTTGAAGTAGTGTGAATTAGTTGCTTTGCTTTTAGTTTGAGTTGCTTTAAGTTCAGTTTTTTTTCCTTTTTCATTCAGCAGCAAGGATACTGGGCCATTGTCATTAGTTCACTATTTAATACATTTACTTCTTCTTAAGAATTGATTTCATTACAGTTGTTTTAAAGCTTTCTTTTTGAGCACTTTTAATTTTTGGAAAATCACTGTAGAAATCACCATCACACATTAGAGAAAGATAAATCCAAAAAAAAACTAAAAAACTAAAAGACGACAAAAGACTAAGGAAATGGTTGTCTAGTACATGTAGTACACTTCACTTCGTTAGTTTATGAACCCGGATTGACATTTTAAATAGCAATTTAGAACACACTAAATTGACCAAACAAGGACCAACGGTAATAATGGGGTGTAGGTGAGCAAGTGGAGAGTGCATATTGCCTTGATAAATTTGGCACTTGCGAATAGCAAGGATACAATTCTTGAAGATAGAGGGCCAAAAACAACCAGTGCGAAGTATTTTTTGAGCAGTAGCATATCCAGACATGTGACCACCACATGCACAAAAATGGCAGTCATTCAAGACTCTCTCATCCTCCTCAAGAATGAGACAGCGGCGAAGAATTGAATCAACATGGATGTGGTATAAAGTATCTCCAATGATACGGTAAGGTTGAGATTGATGTTGAATGCGTCGGTGGTCATCCTTGGTCAAAGAAAACTGAAAAATGGATGTCTCGAGATATATGATGATATCACTGCACCAAGGGTCGAGAGTGCTAATTGAGAAAAGAGTCTCTTCTGGGTGCTACTCATCGGCACAAGCATGAAGAGAAGCGGAGGGAAAGGAACAAATCAACTCAGTGAAGACCAATGATTTCTTAGATTTGGCAGTAGTAAACACCAAATCAAATTCTTGGAGGATAATAATCCACTTCGAAAACTTGCCCCCTAGCAACTGATGAGTCAAGATGTAGGTCATGGGGTTTCATTCTGAAATCACAATGGTAATACAGAGTAAAATCTAATGGCAAAAGCATTGAACAGCCTGTACGGTAGCCAAAGCCAGCTTCTCGACATGAGCATAAGGTGTTTCGGTGTTGAGGAGGTTGTGACTAAGGTAATAAATAACATGTTCATTACCTTCATCATCATCTTGTACCAACATCATAGCGATGGTACTAGAGGCTACAACTAGATAAAGGAAGTAATTGCGATGATATTTTGGGGGATGCAACAATGGAGCATTGATGAGGACAGTCTTTAGGTCATTGAAAGACTTTTGGGCAGCTTCATCCCAAACAAACGGGGTTCCTTTCTTGAGCAACCGGGTGAACCCTGAAGCTAGCTCAACATAGTTCAGTATGAAATGACGAAGGAAATTTGCTTTTCCCTACAGACTCTGCAGTTGATATAATGAAGATGGACGGGGTAAATTAACTATGGCCTCAACTTTAAGAGGATCAAGGTGAATTCCTTCTTTCAAAACCATAAAGCTAAGGAGTCATATGGATTCGATGTAGAAGATACATTTATGTCGATTCAATCGAATGTTGTAGTGTTGACAGAGAAGAAAAAATTGTTGGAGATGATCAGGGTGATCTTGGAATTTATGAGAATGAGCGTGGAATGCATAAGACATCGCTCTCTGAAATGCAGCCCCAACATTCTTAAGACCAAAAGGGAGAGTTTTATACACGAAGGTTCCCCATGGACATATAAAGATTGTTTTATCTTGATCAATTGGTGCAATTTTTATCTGGTTGTAACCAGAAAAGCCATCCATAAAGATAAATAATTCACTCCCAGCACATTCATCAATGATATGGTCAGTGAAGGAAGTGGAGTAATTATCCTTAGGATAGGCATGATTAAGATCATGGTAATCGACGCAAACGTGAATAATGCCTTGTTTCTGTCACCGGTACAATATTCGACACCCAATCTATAAGAGGGATTGGATATATAAATCTAAATTTCGGAAGTTTTTGAACGTCACCCTTAATGGCAGCCGCTTTTCTAGTGTGCACTGGACGAAGCCGTTGGCGAATGAGCTTCGCATGAGGATAAGCTGGAATCTCATGTGCAACTATACATGGGTCAATGCCAGGCATTTCTTCATATGACCACGCAAAAACATCCTGAAACTCTTGGAACAGACAAATATAGAGCTTGATCTCTTCTGGAGAACAGGTTACCCCGATATGGACATTTTCAACAACACCAAGCTTGAAAAAAAAATCAATTTGCATCATTTGGGTAATGTTACCCATGTTCCCTTCCGACCAAACTTCACAAGTCATGATCAGTGTCTGAAGTGGTAAGGATGGGAACTGAGAAGAGAACTCCTCGAGACAAGTACACATGATCATCAGGCTAGGCAAGAACGAGGAAAGATGATAAGTGTTGTTCCAAGGTACTTCCTCTAGAGACATTACTTCCAGGATACTCTCATCAGAAAGAAAATTCTCGGCTAAGGGATCGGGAGATTCTGAAGAACCAATCCATGGGGATTTAGAATGCGCATCAAGAGATGTTCTCGAAACAGCATGATCAGATGATACCAAAGGCGAAGCCAAAACAATTTCCACGTAATTGACTTCGGTGGGACTTAACGGCATAACTTCACCCCATGTATCAACAAGATCCATCGAAGGAATGAACCAAGGATTAGACTTGACTGAAATCATGTTGACAGAGGCAACATGAGGAGGTGCGAGCAGAAAAATGCCCATCAAGGAAGGACCTTTAAAGAGTCATGCTCCCACATCTCATAAGGAGCACCAATGTGCTTCACATATATAACATTACCATCTGAGGAGGAAGAGGAAAACAAGGATAGCTTGTTATTGGCTTGTTGGGGCCTGACCCAGGTTCGAAGTTAATTAGCCAAGAAAATCCCTGTACTAAATGCCCTTTCAGCGACAGTCTGCAAAGCGCGGACTAAGGGCTCACCCAAAGTAGTATGGGGAGGTGCTGGAACTAGGTTTCCACACCCTTGAGATGTTTGAGGGTCTGGTTTGATCAACTATTCATTCCTGTGTGCAGGTTACTTCACGCACTTCCTTGTTCCTCGTGCCCTGATACACTGCCTTCGCACAACCCTAACCAAGGGTTGTGGAGCTTTTGCGCTGCTAGTGCAGTGCTCTGTGCTATTACCCCTAAGATGCACCTAAGATCTTATTTATCTTCTTATACCAGTTGATTATCCTCACGTAAATTGATGTCTTATGTTATATTTATTTATACAAAACATTCATATGAGTTCACATAGCAAATAAATAGTACACTTATAATCTATACCCAATCATACATTAAGATAAGAAAACATACACAAATATATGGTAAACTTCTATTTATTAATTCTTCCAATAGTTACAAACTTGACCTGCCCTGCGCACTCAGTTGCAGGGGTCCTTGCACTCAGTTGTGGACTACTAGGCCTCTGCGCACTCAGCTGCAGAGCCTTCTCCTACTCTATGACCCAAAGACACACTTTACACCTTGACTCAAGTACTTAGACTCATCATACGTCCATTCTATGTTATTCTTTTCTTTATACTTAGAGCCTCGCTCTTCTTATAAAATAGGTCTATCAAACCAACATTACATTACAAAAATGAGGGTGGACAACCCTGTGACTCTATTATGACTTCATGCTCTACGCCCACAATTCACGGAACTTTTACAAAAGACTTGGTCAAAACTTAGGGTTTAAGCCCCAAAACATGCCTGGGGGGGATTCCATACCCAACATGCCCCCAACACAAAAATTGTGACTCGCCCTCGAGTCACTCCGCCGGCACAAAGATCTTCGTGCGGAGTCCCTCCAACTCTGGTCGAACTGTGGCAAGGTCAGCAATGCACTGAGTTGATGCATGTTGGATCTGTTGTACGCGTTGTTTCGAGACCTCAGTGTCGAAAGTGATTCTCTTCATCTATGGCTTTGTCCCCTACATTTGTGCGAGTTTACCTTCAAATTATGCTGTGATGGTGAAGGCCACATCGATCCAAGGGTGAACATGTGCCTTCAGGATTTCTTCCTTGTGCCGTGTCGTGTCCACCTCGTCTTTCAGCACTTTGGCCTATTGCATCCGTGCGAGCCTCTAAGTGAGAGTCACTGTCTACATAGTTCCTTTGACGTTGTCATACTACTGTTGGAGTTCTCGCACCTGTCTCTAAGCACTGTATTTTGGGGTCCTCCTGTAGATTCATGAGGACCTCAAATGACTCCTCTAGCATTCAGGTGCAGTCTCTCTTGCACCGCTAATCTCGTCCAGTCTCACTATAATAGTGCTAGTGCGCTGTTCTCTTACTTCCGAAGAGGTGAACGGCTGCGCCTTCAACAAGAGCTCTACGATCTGAAGGTTCATCTCTAGCTAAACCTTTGTCATTTTCTCCCATGCCTCGTGCATCATGCTGCTATCCTGTGGATGCACACCTCTGCTAGTGTGTTTGCTGGGATGTCTAGCTTAGGGAAACTTTGACAAGCTTCGTCCAGTACCTGTACCAGCTATCGATTCTGTGACAACACTTTGTTGCATTACAAGCTCAACTGTTCCATGTTGATTCTCTACTCACTAAGGACTTGCAGTGCGCGGCTCTCACTAGCCTGTAGTTCTGATGTTATCCTATCCTGCAAAATGTATAATGTCTCCCGTGGGAGTGCAGCCATGTTGATGTTGATACCCTTCAAATGCGCTAACCGTAGGCCTATCGACCTCATTTTTTGTCACTAGTGCCCCTTCTGGTAGTATTATGGTATTCGTGACCCGAGCGGGCAACATCTATTTTGCTGTCATTGTTCCGACTATGAGATTGGTCAAAAGGGTACCAACCTGAGGAGTGCGTACCTGCAACTCCTGCAGTTGCACTTTGAGGGCCCCCAACACAATCTGGTTCTCTTGAATAAATTTTGAAGGGCCTCGGAGGTGACATCACATACTCTCTCACCAATGTCATGTAGATCACCCTCAGTTAGGGTTATTGGGTCAATAGACAACTTTGATGCCTTTACCTTCTTGCACAACCCCATTCACTCAGTCGGGTGCTAGCGCTTTAGTTGCATTGACACGGTTTGTGGGTCTGCACCTCCCTCCTCTTCCTCTGCCTGTTGCTCATGCGAAGGCATATTTTGGCCCTCGCACGCCTTCACGGCTACCTCCTGTGCTGCTGCGGCCTTTTTCTGCTCATCTCTTGTCTGTGCAATGTCCCGCACCTCCTGTTCTTCTGCTGTTGTTGCCTCCCTCCTTCTCCTTTTCCCAACTGCGTCATGCGTAGTTTGGCGCCCTCTTTCTTCCTCTACGCTATCGACTTCTCTATTTCCGTGATGTCTGGAGCACGCCACTCCGGTGGCCATGTCTCTAGTACATTAAATATTACATCATCTGTGGCCACAAAGGGTAGCTCTACCTATTTCTTGGCTAGGTCCTTGTGCGTTCTGATGTATATGTTGTGGATATCCACCTTAAACTCTGCAAAACTTTATAGGCTATTGTAGAAAGTGGGTGACAACCTTGGCTTGTGGTTGATCCCCATTCTAAGGCACGTCTCTATGAACATCCAGAATATTTTATTGTCACGGATCCTATTTTCCCAGAGCGAATCATACTTCGTGGCCTTCGGCAGATCCCTATCAATTGTGGGGAATTGACTGTCTTCTGGCAATTCCCCTGCCATGAGCACTATATGTTACAGGGAAAAGTGTCTATACATAACTGCTTATCCCACTAAGGTGTGATAGCTACCTTAGAAACAAACAAATTAAAGCTACTTCCATTTTTCCTTTATGAAATATAGATGAGAGAAGAACAAAGAAGACCAACCTCTGTCTTGCGCTAATCTCCTAGTTCGATTCCTCTCTCTCTTGATAGTCTTTCGCTACTTGCTCCCTTGTATGCTCAGCTTCATAGAGTACCTATAAGATCACAGTAGCATAGCACTATACAAGAACATGGATCTATAATCATAAACAATCTAGGATCAGATGTAAATTGACCATACAAATGCATAAAACCACAAGAGTATGGAGGAAAACATGAATAGCTTTTATTGATAAACAAGAAAAATCCAAGGGAGTTACAACCAATTTTTCTAACCCAGCATCATCCTCTCAGCAAGTAAGCCCCTCTTCACCTCATACAAAGCTTAGATCACCCAACACTCTGATGTTGTCTCAAGAAACCAACAACAATTCCTTACAATATGAAAAATTCTAGCCTCTGGATCTCTGGGATGAGAAATCCATATATAGATATCTGTAAGGGAGATGAGTCAGCTTGTGATTTGATTAGTGTCTTCCCTCAGATAGTTCTTGCTTCCACTTGGAGATTGATGATCTCTTACTCATCCTTGGTCGAATTCAGAGAGGCAAGTGTCACAGGAGAAGTTTCTGGAAGATTCCATGCCTCTCCACCTCGCGGAATGACACTGCCATTTGTCACTTCTCGCCAATCGCACCCCATAGAAGGTCTTTTTGAAATGAAACGCACCCACACAGTGTATTTAGGTGAGATGCAACGCACTTTGCCTATGGAGCAGCTGAAATGATCCTGTTTTGACCAGTTCTGAATAGTTTTTCATGGAGAACTTCTGGGAGAAGCTGTAATCAGTTGACCTTGTTCCTTTAGGGGTTAGAACAACACTTTTAGGGACTTAGGAGCCCTTGGTTTATGGAAATTTCATGCTTGGGGTTGTAGTGCCAAAAAATGTCTATAACAGTTGCCCCCTAAAGCATGAGGTCATTAATCTTTTGATGTCGGGTGAAATGCTTTATTATGAGGATCCGAAGTTCTTTCAAGCTAGGAGGAGACCTGTAACAAGATACAATACAATACATTATCTTCATAATAATTTCATGATCTAGATGAGGCGGGCATTCCCATGCTCAGCTTTATAAATTCATTTTCATGTACTTAGGACAGACAATCGTCTGAGTGTAGACTGATGATTCTGGTAGAGCCATCATCCCTTTGATTGGATGATTATCTGTACAGCAATGATGTACATTTGATGTCTTTATTTCCCTGAATATATATCGCAGCCCGGATGGATGAAACTAGATTCGGGGTCTTCAATCTCGTTCGATCTTCACTCGAAGTACAAGTCTATCCATGTGAGAGATGTTCTGGAGTCAAACATGGAAAGACATCGCCTGATTAACAGCCAATGATGTAAGTTGTTAACAGGCACGAGAGGAATCACCGATAATGATAATGACCCTCAAGGTACTGCAGTACAATTCACGTGGTGTGAATAAACGACTTGGCGTCGAACACCATGCAAAATCTTTTGGTCGAAGGCCATTTATGCAAACCTGTCGCCGGAAGTGAGAAACTTGCCATTGAGGCATGCAAGCTTCAAAGTACTGAACAGGGTGTTCCTAGATTGGCTTCTTGGATAATGAGGTGATGTCGACAAGAAGCGATCCATCACAGGAGGGCCTCAATGAATCCCATAACAATGACACGGAACGGAGCAAATGATTTTAATGGAGGTGAAAACGATCTGATGATATAAGGTTCAGGGTGGCGATCATGAAAGAATTGAGTGTAAATGTATTGTAGCGGGTGAGACACAAGTGAATTCTCTGAATGACTTCTCTTGAACATATCGGCGACACTGACGTGATGGATTGGTAGCATTAACCCCAAATGTGGATGGTGTGATGGGACCATGTTGATGTGACCGGTGAAGGAAACAACCCAACCCGACTTGGATGCGGAGTGAAAGTGTCATGTTCAAGAGCGACTTGCTACCAACAAAGTTTCTTCAAGTTTTCTTCCCAATTTCTCCCCAGTCATTGCTGACCAATACCTCTTTATTTTTGTCAAGCTTGAGGAGGATAACATATGCTTTTTCTATAATTTTCCCTTCGGGTAAACCCATCGATATGTTTTAACGAACCTAGCGATAGTGAAACTCATTCTTGTCTGCTATGGACAATTTTGTCGCTATTAACTTTTAACGAGTTTAACGACAAAGATAACTCGGTCCTTTTCAATTTTAGAGAGTCTGAAAAGGAACGTAAAGGAAACTCTGAAATTCCTTTTTCGTCATCTAATCCCTTAAGTCCGAAAAAGTATAAAACAATACAGAAGGGATGAATTTTCGATACTTTTAACGAGCCGAACAAAACAAGCACTCGATCTTTTTATGTAATAATCCCTCAGGTCCAAAAAGATGAAAATCTAGAGGAGGGATAGCACTTCCGGTCCCTTTAATGAGCTGGAGAGGCCAATGTCTCGGTGATATTTTCATATTTTACGAGTCAATTGAAGAAAGCTTAAAGGAGACTCGTCTTTTGAGGAACGAGTGATAAAATTGGGAAGCAGCTGATTCCAGGTAAGGTTTGGAATTTTCCAATCACGGCAGTGTTACAAGGATGGCTAGTGGGATCACTCTTCGCAGCTGTTCCTCAAAAAGGGGTAAATAGTCAAATGGAGGTGAATAATAGGCCAATAGAGAGTGGAGGTGATGATGAGAACACGACCATGGCTTTAAAGGCTGAAGTACTACATTCACAATGATTATTTACCAGAAAATAGTTCATTTTTTAATGAGCTTAAACGCGGGGGGAAACATTTTCTCATGGCTTATGTTTATTTTTTAACGAGCTTGAACTATGCGCTAAAACTACTCGATTAATCCATTCATATAATAAGAATGTCCCATTTAAAAACGGCAATTTTTAGAGTTTTGCCCCACATCCTTTCTTTATGCAAGTTAGGAAACGAACAATCCTACGAGTTTAAAGGGTTAGAGGACCTACAAATTTAAAAAATAAATAGTCGCTCTTCGCTTGCATGCCAAAAGGTTTTCATTCCCCCAGGTGTAAAATAAAGCTTCAAGGTCACCTTTTGTTCTACCAACAAAACATTTTTTTTATCAGGAAAGGTATACCTCTTTCAGGTTACCAAAGATTGTTTTGTTCACAGCGCAAACAAAACGCTTCCTCGGCGATGTCTACCGAAATAGACAAAGGCGAGTGGCAGAGACGACTCCACTCACATAACTTTGACGAGGAAATCTTGTTCCAGTCTAACCCCCTCTTCCAATCACAGATGGGAGTACAGTCCAGTCATATATCTCTGGCGGAAACCTATCCTATACCCAAATTTTTCCTGCCGAAGCAGACCAAGGTGCATGCCCCCTAGGTTTCAGTCATGTCCCCTGGATTACTCGCACTCATCAGGTGGATGGACTAGAGATTGATGAGACATTCCTTGTGTGAAAAGACCATTCAGGGATGGCATATGACTATTTTCTCCGCGTGATCCGGGAAATGAAAGCTGGTCTACAAGCTTGACCACTCTTCTTCGTGCGAAAAACACATTACTCTAAAGAGTGAGGAGACAATTGCTCCCATACAATAAATATAGTCTCATCCAAGGAGTAGATTATAATCCAGGGGTCCTTGAACTACCATTATGTTCATGTGAATGGTTTTCCCTCTCAATGTTATGGGAACATTGGGAAGGATCCCTAACGGTCGACTGGTTCCTTTGTCAAAGCCTGTTAGATTTCTCATCTCAGGAAAAAGCGATGGCGAACCAAGCGCTTTCCAAGTAGTCAAGGAAAGGATACTCACAGAAGCCCCTTCATCTATGATGGTACCAGCCATAACCATTCTATATATTTGAGCAATAATTCAGAATGGTACACTAGCCAATAAACGGGGTCTGCCTAGATGATTCCAGTCGAAGGAGACAACTAGGTTGCTTGGAGGTGGGACCGAATAGATGGCCAGGTACGACTCTGACGAACTTCCTTCCTGCAGTAAAGGAATGGGTAAATTGCCCCCACGTTCATCAGAGTCTGTGCTTACGAAAAGAATTTGGACGGTGTCATCCTTATCCTCTTCTGTGACTGTATCATTTGAAGATGGAACCTCTGAAGGCAAGACTGGGTCAATTGCCGCTTCGACCTTTTGACTTTCGTCTGGTATGGATTCAAATGGTTTGTCTTCAATGATAGATGCTTCAGCCGACCACCTGGACAGGTCAGTCGGATTTTCAACTAGTGATGGACTCGGTAAGAGTTTTTTATATCCAGGAGGAAGTCGCAATGGTGAAACTGGACGATCGTCCAAAACTCTTTTAGCCTTGTCTAAGAAGGGACAACGGTGGATGGCATGATCGCCTTCACACAGTTTACAAGGAAATCTATATTTTCCTTTTTGTCCCGGGGCTTCACTTTCACTAGTCGATGGTGTGCTTTCAACATGATCATCAGAGGTTGACAACACCGGGTTGTGCAAACAAGGAGACCAGTCCCTTAAGATCTGAGGGATGCAAGGACAATCTCTATGATAGTGGTCTCCTTTGCAAATGACACATGGCGATTTAGGCCTGGTCGGTGCAGTGTGTGGATTTTCGTTAGACGACGCTTGGTTGCCCCCTTTCGCTTTTGGCTCCTTCTTCTTCTTATCTTTCTTCTTCTTTTCCTTCTTCTTCTCAGGTACTTGATTTTTGGCTTGACCAACCCCATCAAGCGAAGAAGAAGGAGGAGAGGAAGAATTGGAGGAAGTAGAAGGTTGGTGGGTAACTTTGGTTCGTCTAGTTGCTAACTCGATTGTTCAGGAATTGTGGTGTTCTGAACGACAGAGGTTGAGAAGAGCCATACAGGCAAGCCGATTGTCAATCCTGGAAGCGAAAATGTGGCCATATGGGGTGCACCAACATCTCTCCAAGAGGAGAAGGGACCAGGATTTCCTCCAAGGGGAATTCCTTGGTTGGTGGGTTCCATTTTCTCAACCTAAGATCAACATAGGAAAGGGTGATGATTATTCCGTTTAAAATAAATTTTAGACGCTTTGACACAACTTGTTTTTTCAATTTTTAAGAGTCGAGAAAAAACAAAAGATGACTATAGTCGCCTTCGATTTTTAATGAGCCTGAAGTGACAAGTGCTCAGATGGACCTTTTCTGTTAAGGAGTCTGAAAAGGAACGAAAGGGATTGCTCTGGAAATCTAGGTAGAGGGATCGCCAAACCAATCACAAAACTGCAGAATACTTTTTATGGTACGACAGTCAATCTTCCCGAATGATGTGTTTAGTGCATTGCGATCGATAGGGCGGCAGACACGGCTTCCTATGGATAAAGGATTAAGCCTATTGTGGTCTCCCAAAATATACTCGACGGTACATGGGAGGACAAGTCCGTACTGGCACTTATCATCTCAAAGTGGAGGAATCACCCAACCATCAGTGAGAACAACAGTTACCAGGCTTTACGACACCGGAATACGTCTCTAGCCTAGACTTCTAAATGTTGTGCGTTAGGTTCCAAAGCGTTGTTAGATTCATTGAATTTATTTTATATTTGATCTTGTTTATGAAATTTGCCTTTCAGGTTCACCGCGAGATGTAGATGTATAATTCCTAAAATGCAATCTAAGATGATAAACAGTCTTTTATCTTCTTTGTGCAATGAAAATCCTAGCTACTAAGGAAAGAGAGACAGTATTCTTTCACAAAGAGCAAAGAGCACACTCTAAATGCACTATCCTAAATCAAACCAATAAAACATTCTAAATGCAAATGCACATGCATGTATTTGTTTTCGTCTTTCTTAGTATGTGAATGGTAAAAAGAAAGTTGATGCACAAATCTGAATTACTTTTCAAGAGACAATTATTAACAAGTTTCTTTTCAAAATAAAAAATGGAGACAATCACAACATTTTACAATTTGGAAATGAATACTTGTTTTTGACACTAGAAAAACTACGAATTCAGACCAAATACAATAGTAACAGGATAATCGACTATCAATAGCAACCAAACTCTTTCCTATGACTGAAAACGACACTTGCGACACTTTCAAATCAAAGGACGACAGTACTATTACGTTATTTTTTGCAAAGGAGAACTGAAAATGACTCAACAAATACACAAAAACATTTACAGTTCTTTTGCACAAAGGAGGAGGAATAGCAGCAAGGAAAAGGGGTTTCAAACAGGGATATACTGATTACAGACAACAAAATTCATGAATAGAACTGAAAAGAATGAATCACAGAAACCAAAACTGAACAATGCCTAGTCTGATCAGTGCACCTGTAACATAGGGAATTTGAAATGCAGCGCACCTACTACACTCGGGAAGTGCGCTGAATTTCAAATTCACAAAACAGTACCTACGCTGGGCCAGAGACGAGACTTTGCTTGGGTTCCGGGTCATAGTTTGTAGTTCAGCTCATGGGTTTTGGCCGAGAAAATGGTAATCAGTAATGCAAAAATCAGGGGTAGATCTAAGGAGGTTCTAAGAGCTACCACAAGGGGAAATCAAAGAGTTTGTGAATCAGTTGTTTAAGTCATAAACAAATCTCGGAGATTGACTGAAGCGGCATTTATCTACTTTGCATTTGCATAGCAAATGCAGTTCGAAAGCTACCTGGCTCGACTTCAGGCTCCATCTGTAAGTTTATAAAATAGACAAAAACGAAGATAAACAAACTAACTAATTCGTCCCCAGCGGAGTCGCCATTTTGTTACAGGGAAAAGTGTCTACACAGAACTTCTTATCCCACTAAGGTGTGATAGCTACCTTAGAAACAAACAAAGTAAAGCTACTTTCGTTTTTCCTTTATGAAATATATATGAGAGAGGAACAAAGAAGACCAACCTCTGTCTTGCGCTAATCTCCTAGTTCGATTCCTCTCTATCTTGATAGTATTTCGCTACTTGCTCCCTTGTACGCTCAGCTTCACAGAGTACCTGTAATATCACAGTAGCATAGCACTATACAAGAACATGGATCTATAATCATAAACAATCTAGGATCAGATGTAAATTGACCATACAAATGCATAAAACCACAAGAGTATGGAGGAAAACTTGAATAGCTTTTATTGATAAACAAGAAAAATCCAAGGGAGTTACAACCAGTTGTTCTGACCCAACATCATCCTCTTAGCAGGTAAGCCCCTCTTCACCTCATACAAAGCTTAGATCACCCAACACTCAGATGTTGTCTCAAGAAACCAACAACAATTCCTTACAATATGCAAAATTCCAGCCTCTGGATCTCTGGGATGAGGGATCCATATATAGATATCTGTAAGGGAGATGAGTCAGCTTGTGATTTTATTAGTGTCTTCCCTCTGATAGTTCTTACTTCCACTTGGAGGTTGATGATCTCTTACTCATCCTTGGTTGAATTCAGAGAGGCAAGTGTCATAGGAGAAGTTTCTGGAAGATTCCATGCCTCTCCACCTCGCGGAACGACACTACCATTTGTCACTTCTCGCCCATCGCACCCCATAGAAGGGCTTTTTGAAATGAAACGCACCCACACAGTGTATTTAGGTGAGATGCAACGCACTTTGACTATGGAGCAGCTGAAATGATCCTGTTTTGACCAGTTCTGAGCAGTTTTTCATGGAGAACTTCTAGGAGAAGCTGTAATCAGTTGACCTTGTTCCTTTATGGGTTAGAACAACACTTTTAGGGAATTAGGAGCCCTTGGTTTATGTACATTTCATGCTTTGGGTTGTAGTGCCCAAAAATGTCTATAACACTATAGACAGCAGAAGCCATGCATAGTGGAACATCTTGCCTTGTTCCTAAGCTTCATGACAATTCTCCAAGAATTCTTTACAGAGGAACTCGGACCAATTAAACTAAACCCCCTCCATGCACTGCTTAGTGAGTGCTACCATTGGCACTGATACTTTGTCTGTGCAGCACTTGCGCATAACCTTACCTGCTAGAATTTGGATCGCCACCCATACTGCTTTGTCATTGATGCTGGATATGGCATAGCCCCTCTTCTTCTTTTCTATTTTATACTTCTTCTTCATGGCCTCCATGATGGCCAAGTCACTGCTTTTTCTCTCTGAGATATCCGCGGGGTCCTCTCCTTTGTATGGCAGCCGAGTGATGCGGTGAATCAAATGCTCCATGATGGGGATGGGCTCCTCCAGCAACAAATACCCACCATGCACCAGGCAGAGAATCTACCTGATGATGAAAATTGTTATTAGGGTGCGATGAAAATGTGGCACCCATAGCAAGTTCAGTAGCCCTACCTTTTCCACTCCATGCAACCACTTCCATGACTCTAATTCGGTAACCCCCACGGTGGTGTTCTATTTAGGCTTCATAAGTTACACGGTCTCTAGGTGAGGGAACTTCTCGTGGTTAGTGAGGTCCCAATCTTCAAATTTTAAACTAGGCACCTGTCCCAGGTGTGTACCCCCAAAAATGATGTTGTCTGCGAGGAGCGAGTTCTAGAGAGAGCTCTTGCTCTTGTCGAGATCTTTGGGCACTTTAGTCTTCCCCTTCCATGGGAGGATATAGGCAAGCAACTTTGTTGGAGAGTGTGCAGGCTTAGTTTCCACCTCCATGCCTTCATCCTTGTCTTCTTTGATAATCAGGTTCTCCATGTATTCCTCATTGGTTACTATGGTAATAGATTTACCCTTCTCCTCCATCGGCAGCCTGGTGCACAACGGGTTTCGGGGGGACACACGTATGGGAACCATTGATTGTTTTTCCTTCTTTGGTCTTGGCGTGCATGGTGATTTCAGGATTTCTGCCACAATCAAGGTGCCTTCTGGGGCATCCCCCACAATCAGGGCCTGCGCAACCTCCTTGGTGGTCATCTTTGTCATTTCCATAACTTCCTTAGCTACTGCCATTGTATCCATCGATAAATATATCACTCATGAACTCTGGGGCTCAATCAATGCTCGACACAAAACAAACAAGGCATTGCTCAATAGCTCAATTCACAAATGACTAAGTGTTGTTTGTTGGGCAGCCCTTTGTAATTTATAGCACCTTTTGAATTTTGAATTCGATCGTTCCCCCAAAATCTGATTCATTAATGCTCCCTAGGTGGCAGATTTTCTCAAATCTTACCCATAAATTGCATCCCAAATGCCTACCACCCAATCCATTTGGTCTCAAGTCGAGCATCCCATCATGAATAGTGACTCCAACAGTCACTTTCTAGCCAACCTGCGTGGCAGCGAAGCCCCCCTTGCACAGTCGCGAACCCTATGACTCTTTGCTTCTGCGTGCAGCTCCCTAGTAGAATAGTTTATAGTCTCGCGCCCCCTTTCAGCTGCCTGGAGCACTAAGGCTATAGTTCCCTTGGCCAGTTAGGTGGCTGCGCTACCTATATATTATTTCCTCCAGTCATCCATCACTCTTCTTGGAAAATACCCACCTTGTATCATTACAGGTGGCATTGCGCACTTTATCATCTACAGTGCATCACCCTGCTTACTTCCCTTAGTAATATGTAGTCCAAGCCAAGACATCAGACTGATCAGTTTGCGGCGATAGTCCTCAAACTTGTCAGTGTGATCGTGCACACCCTATTTTATCACCTTGGTCTTCTTATCGAGAAAATCTTCCTTTATCTTGTCCTCCAGCTTCTTGACTTCCGCTTCTACCAAAGCACTTTTCTTCCTCAATCACACCATTTCTTTCTCAAGTTCTTGGAGCCTAAAATTTCCCTGTTGGATTTCTTCCTCAAGTCCCAAGCGTTCTACTTCTTTCGGCTATGCAATCCCTTCTTTCCAGGCTCCACGAACCATCGTATCTACTAGTGCTGCTATGCACGGACTAGGCCTTTCATGCTCCATGGGGACTTCAACATTCGCTTCATACTCCAGCCTCGGAGGTGCTTGTGTTGTCAAGTTCTTGCATGCGGTCCTATAAGCTCATAGAACCATTGGTACGCACAAGTCCCAGTCAGTCGACTTCGCATTATGGACCTTGTTCAATGCTTCACATACTTTGTTAAAGGCTTCTACATGGATAACCTTCTCTACACTTAGTCTTTCCATACTCCATGGTTTCAAGCAGAGGGGCCATTCATGCCATTTCCTTGCCTGCACCTGCTTACTGGCCGTGTCTCCTAACGCGAAGACTATGTGCATCCGTATAGGTTTCGCACCATATGTCTACATCCATCTGGATAGGTGGGCATGTGGACCATTTCATCTAACAATCTTTTCTTTTAACTACATCTGAGGCTTCCCAAACAGCATGTGCATCATCCTTCTGCATTCGCGCCAGTCCTCAAATATTCTTTGGTGTGTACCCCACCACCTCACAGGCGTAGCGCGCAATACCCATTTCAAAGCTTCGAAACATTGCTATTCTGGCACCTCTCTTTCGAATTTGTTCAGGAATTCATCCACCTCACTTAACCCATCATACATAGGCATATCTCTCACCTCTATTTCTATGTAGCACAGTGATCTCGTCATCATGTTACAATTCAGCGTGGTTACCTCATGTAACCGGTTCTGCCATCGTTCTATCTCCTCGTCAGAATCCGATGTGCAGGAGCTTTCGCGCTCCCATGAGATTTGTCCATATGTGATCAGATTCACCTAGTATTTCTCTCGCGTGGTTATCTTGCAAGTGTAGTCCAAGTCATTGTCGTTGTCATAATTGCACACCAGCTCTGTGTAGCGCGATCCTTCTGTAGGGTCCAAAGGTACAACCACGCGCATAGACTTTTTCGTAAAAATCATTTTGCACTTCTTCATATTTATCACCCCATTCATGTCAGTGGCCCAATCCATTCCTAATAGCGTAGGCTAGGGATTATTGTCATCAATAATCTCTATCAATTCGAAATTTGCTAGCACACTTGCTCCTTCGATAACTACTGCGATTCCCTGCAATCTCCCCATAGGTAGGATCTTTTGTTGGTTCCCCATTCACAGTTGGATAGGATACCATTGCAGTGTAGGCTTTCCCATGCACTCCCATGTCTGCTTCGACAGGACGTTCGCATCCAATCCTAGATCCAAAATCACTTGGTCCATCTCATATTCCCCAATCTGCATGGTCAATCTCATCTCCCTTCCCATTCACGTTGTGTGCTTTCCAAGCTTCCGAACTACTCGCGGTTCTCCTTGCGTGCTCCTAGCACATCTATTTATGAGTTCCTGCAGCCCCTTTACATCCTTGCTGTCATGCAGCAGCTTCATGCATGTTTCCAAGAATGTTGTGAGCATCGATGGGTCCATTTTTTGGCTCTTTTCTATCTTTACATCCTGAAGTGGAGGCCTTAGCGAAGTTCTTCTTGGCTTCCATGAAGGTTTCCTTAGCGTGCTCCAAATCGAACTCTGGTTCCTTTGTTGGAGCCTTGCGAACCCAAGTACTTTCTTCAATTTTCTTACCTTTGTCATCCCCTGTCATAATTCCACTTCAAAGCACAATATTTACAATAGGGTCTTCCTCGCGTGGCTCAGACCTCACCATTTGCAGGTTCTGAGTCAGGGGAGGTTGGAGTGCTCCTTTATCCTGCAACCTCGCTATCAGTGTGGGGAAATCCTCTATCTCATGATCAAACAGTGTACAATACAAACATGATGGCCACGTTGGATTGGTACAATCATGAGCATAATGTTTTGGCCCTCTGCAATTGTAACATATCAGTTGTCCACAACCTCTTCCTGGTCCTCCTCCACCTAGGCCTCGTCCGCGCCCTGAAATCTGGTTCACGCCATCCTTGCATTCTAGTCCAGGAGCTACGTTTTGACCTGGACTCTGTAGGTAGGAGTTTGATCCATCATCAGCTCATAACTTCTATAGTTGCACTCATCATGGCCTACTAATGTACAAAAATTACAAAGCAACTACTGTGCATTTTGTGTACTTCTGCAATAAGTGGTAGTTATCTGTAGCATGCTTTCCTCCTATTTGAGAAATCGCACACCATAACGTAGGTGCCACGCTAGGTCCTACTTGTGCCTCTGGTCTCAATGGAATTGGTCCTCCTCTCTCAAGGTAATTCACGAACACTAGGCAATGGTCCTTTTCATGTCCCTGACTCCTACATTTTGCACACCATACCTCCTCGTGTACTTTTGGGCAAGATGTCCTGTCTTGTTTCAAACTCCGCATATCAAGGCATAAGTTTTTCAACTACACGTGGATCTACTAAACTCCCAGGTTAGGATCTCATATCAGGGTCTCATGCAGCCTCATCAAGATCTCCAAGGCCTTGGCCTGAGTGGTTAGCCTTTGTTGTGACAACGCGTTCCTTAGATGCGGTGTTAGCAATGCTACAAACCATGTGCAGTGTTGTCCATCTGTAATTTCATATTCGCTTCACGGATTGTACACTTTAGTCTCTCATCCAACTCCCAAGGGGTCTCGCCTAGAAGCATTGTGATTTCCTTGAACCCAATGATCGACTACGTCTCTAACTTTGGCTTGCTAAATTCTTTGTTCAGCACAACTTGGATATCCATGATCCCTACATTCGAATTGTCATTGGAATTCTTAACGTACCAAGTTAGCATGTGATCCTACAGAGCGCTGAACATTGTCAATTTCTTTATATTGTCATCCATGACTCGCTGTGCTTCCCATACAGCCCTTATCATGAACCGAACCTAGTCTGGATCTTCATTTCCTACTCCCATGAACACTGGAAACTTTATCACGCTCGCCATATTGAATTGCGGTGGTGGTGGAGGTGGTATGGACGAAGATGGGGTTGAAGACGATGAAATTGGTAGTGGTGTGGGTGGGGGTGGTATGCATGGAATCACCTGCCTTATAAAACTAATCATGCTTCTTGGTGAGACCTTCGCGAGCTATTCCTCATCCCCTCATGGAGGTGAAATCAAGGGGCTAGTTTCTAGTTCTGTACTACCTTCATTCCTGTAGATTCTCCCACTTCGTGTAGCCCCAAACATCAATTTATTCACATAACCCGTTTCTCACACAATAGCATTTTAATCCAAGTGTTCAAAGTTTTAACGTACTTACCTCATGGTCCTTTGAGGAAGCATCATTCTACCTCGCCATCGCTGATTGAAGTACCTACCATGAAATCATTGATGAATCCTCCTATAATTCAATCGAGCCATTGATCAACAATGCACGTGATCTTATCTTCTGATGCTTCCAATTTGCACACCAATTCTGGAGTCCACAGAATAGGACTGTTGAGTTTACACCTTCCTTGACTATCTGTTAGCTTCGCGATCCACTCGTATAGCTTAGTGGGGAAATATGCGAAGAAAATTTCATGGATATTTGTGTATAAGTAGTAGTCTAACCACTCCTCCTTTGATAGTCACGGATTCATATTTTTTTGCGCCGCGAACTCGTGAATTTTTTTGTCCAACCAATCTTCAATTCCTTTCTTTATCGGATTCTAGTGATACAGCGTCAAACATCTCTATGCAGATCCTGGTCCCAGCAACAGAACCATTTGTTGGTTTGTTGGCGTCTGACCCGGGTTTAGAGTTAATTAGCCAAGCAAATCTCTATACTACTGGCCCTTTCGGCAACAGTCCACAAAGCGTGGACTGAGGTCTCACCTGAAGTAGTATGGGGGGGGTGCTGGAACCATGTTTCTGCAACCTTGAGATGTCTAAGGGTCTAGTTCGATCAACTGTTCGTTCCTACACGCAGGTTACTTCGTGCACTTCCCTATTCCTCGTGCCCTAATAACCTGCCTTCATGCAACCCTAACTAGGGGCTATGGAGCTTCTGCGCTGCTAGAGCAGCGCTCTGTGCTATTACCCTTAAGACGCACCCAAGATCTTATTTATCTTCTTATACTAGCTAATTATCCTTGCGTAAATTGATGTATTCGTTATATTATTTATACAAAACATGCATATGAGTTCGCACAACAAATAAATAGTACACTTACAATTTAAACCCAATCATACATTAAACAGGAAATGATACACAAAAATATGGTAAACTTCTCTTTATTAATTCTTCCAATGGTTACAGACTCGAGTTGCCCTGCACACTCAGTTGCAGGGGTCTGTGCACTTAGTTGCGGACTACTAGGCCTCTGCAAAATCAACTGCAGAGCCTTCTCCTACTCTACGACCCAAAGACACACTTTACACCTCGACTCAAGCACTTAGACTCATCATACTTCCATTCTTTGTTATTCTTTTCTTTATACTTAGACCCTCGCTCTATTTATACAATCCCATGGTCCATGGACCATGGGTAGGTCTATCAAGCCAACATTACATTACAAAAATGAGGGTAGACAACCCTGTGACTATATTATAATTTCACGCTCTGCACCCACAATTTGCGGAGATTTTACAAAATACTTGGTGAAAACTTAGGCTTTAAGCCTCAAAACATGCCTTAGGGGGATTCCATGCCCAATACTGGTCAACTATGACCATCTTTTATTGATGGGGAAAATGAATCACACAAAAAAGGGAGGAGGCTACAACATGCATGACATGGGTCCAACTCCGACCGAGCAGAAGATTGTAGTTAGGATTAGCATCAATAATCTCTACTTCAGTGTGTACTTTATTGCCCTCCAAAGTAATGGCAAGGTTGGGAAGAACACAGAATGGTCTCGAATCACTTCCATCAAAAGCTTCAAGAGTGTTAGGGGATTGGTTCAGTGTAGGAGAACCAATTTCCTTCCAACAAGTGACAAACATGATGCAGGTAAAAGCACCTTCATTGATGACGATCCTATGAATGGTTTTCTCATTTATGATCACCTGAATGAGAAAGCTAATTTGATGAGGTAAACATGGAACGTCGTTTTCCAGGTCAAAACAGATGAGATTAGAGTTAGCTGGATCAATACCCCCAATATCCAACAATAACGATTTCTACTGAGAAGGATAGATTTGAAGGACCTCGAGAGCAGACATAGATGATGGTACTTGAGCCAAATCTTCAATGATGTTATAATGTTGAGTGGCTCAAGCATTGGGATTGTACGAGGACTTTCGTAGCACACCTAGAGAAGGTGGTCCAATGGTGGAATCATGATTAGGTTGCTCTATATGGAGAGGACCAAAACTTGATGGGGTAGAAGAAACCTTCTTTCTCTTTCCCTGTTATCGAGGTAGGAGTTTGATAATATTTTGACCTGATCGGAGTACTCATCATGAATACTTGTGAACCTGAGGAAGTAGATGACTAAGGTTGGTCTACCATTTGAGTTTGTTGGGATATAAAGGGTTCTTTCAGGACAATTTGGGTTCCTTTGAGCAAATGACTAACTTCAGACCATCTAGGACAATCCTTAGTATAGATGATCCTCCTCATAAATGAGGCATGGATACTTGGGTTTCCATTGGGAAGCATCAACATCAGATGACTTAGGAGGACCTTGTTTCAGGGCATTAGATTTACCCTTGCCTTTATCTTTCCTCTTACCATTAGAGGATTTATCAGCTGCAGTATACTGGACAGCGTGAAATTTTGAGGTTTTACCAGGGTCAAATGAATTGTGAGAGGAATCATTGGGAGAAATGTTGGAGACCGACTTTTATTTTGAAGAATATTTTGCAAGGGTCTGAGTCACTGAACCAATTACTCCATCAATGGGAAGTGTAGCCGGAGACTTAGATGTCATCAGATCAGATGATGGTCTAGGCACATTGGGTAACACATCATATAATGTGTCGGATTGTGAATAAACGAGGTCTAGATACTGCGCACACACGATGGCTTGTTCCTTAGTGATGCATCCAACCATAGCAACGTCCTCGGAAATTTTGTTGACGAATGATTTGGTGAACAACTCAGTCAAAAACTAATCAACAATCTCAAACTTAATCAGACGATTCCTATGTCTCCATTCATGGATGTGATCAGAGATGTGGGTCGCAGTGTCTTTCTTAAGCAAAATTAGCAGAATTGTGTCAATTTCATAGTGAACCAGCAGCTAGAAATGTGTGAGAAAATCCATGGAGAGAGTGTTAAAGTCATGATAGGTATTTCGAGGTAGCTCGATATACCATTTGGCTGCAGCACCTATAAGAGTTCATTGGAAAAGTCAAAGACAAATGGAATCATCAACATAGAAATTTTAGGAGCACCAGAGGTGATATGTCATCACGTGGGCTTGAGGATCCTCTTTTTCTTTTCCTTCAAACTTCAGATAATCACATGGAATCTTGGACGGAACTGGAGCCCAGTATGGCGAATGAAGAATTGGGTCATTCATGAGTCTAGACACATATGGAAGTTCCAGTGTAGCCAAGAATGGCAATTAGGTATTGAAAGGCATTTGAGGTTGATAAGGGGGCCCAATTAGCAGGACCCATCCCTGCTGGTAAGTATTTTGTCCCCATAGTGGAGGATTTTGTCCATAAGGCATTTGATTTTGCCCCCATTGTAGGTTACCTTGCACGGAGGGAGGATTCTCACCTTCAAAGCCTTGAAATTGTCCAACCAAAGGTTGTTGATAAGAAACATATGATTAAAAGGCTTTTGAGGCTACTGGCCTTAGACATATGGATTTTTCACCTGATGTCCCTAACCATAAATGTTTTGGACCTGCTGCCCCTAAACGAAAGGGTTTTGGACCTGCTACCCTTAGACGTAAGGATTCTACACTTTCTACCCTTAGACATGAGGATTTTGGACTTGCTGCCCCTGGACATAAGGATTTTGGACTTGCTACCCTTGGACAAAATGAGATTGAACTTGTTTCCCTTGCACATAAGTATTTTGCGCCTGCTGCTACAGGACTTTACCCTAGCCTTGCCCTTGCAAGGGTTGACCCTGTTGATATGAGTATAAGGGTTGTTGCTACCTGGGTTGACCTTGTTGCTGCAAGGGCTAACCTTGCAGCTGTAAGGTTGTCCTGCAGCTACGGAGGTTGACCTTGCGAAATCATAGGCTAGGAGGATTGTGGTGCATACTGCATTTGTGGCTGCATGGTTTGTTGCAATTTTTGCGAGGGTTTCCCCTATAGTTGTTGTAATTTTCCTTGTTGTGGCATCATCTGGCCTTACTGTGGCATCATCCAGCCTTGCTGCTACATAGATGGCCCTTGCTGCAACGAAGGTTGGCCTTGTTATTGCATGGATGGCCTTTGCTGCAACGAAGGTTTCCCTTGTTGTTGTAGGAGCTATCCTTGTTGCTGCAAAGGTACTTGAACAATTCATTGAATGACACCCTGAATGTTCTCGAACTATATCTGGCCATACCCACCTGGTGTGGCAAACAGACCAGGCTAGACATAAGGTCCAGGCTGAGGGATGTAGGGCGGATTAACCATTGCTTGTGAACATATGGAACATAAGGAGGTTGGTATTGAACCTTAGCCATATTAGGCTACTGGTACTAGATGTTACATGACCCAGATGGACCAATAGGGTTTCGTTGTTGGTACTGGACATTTCTTTATCCAGTAGGACCAACAGAGTTTAGAATGGTACCCAAAGAGCACTAGTTCATTCCAACCATGTGAGATTATGAAGCACTCACATTTATTGTACAAGACATCATAGACACATTCGGACTTCCCTCTAGGTAGTGGCACAACCTATCCACTCACTGGAGGGATCAAAGAATTGACAGCTACATGACTCGAGATCGTCTGTTGAACCAGATGATTTACTTGGACCAATGAAACAAGAGGATTTGTGATGGTGGGTTGCGCCGAGAATGAAGTAACTGTAGAAATCACCGTTTGTTCGGAGGTCAGGTTTTGAATGAACGGACATGTGGTAGGCATAGTGCCAGATGCCCAAATAGGGTTGTGATATAGTGATGAGGCATTAGGTGTGCCCGAAACCAACTGAGCTAAAGTCATGTAATTATGTGGTAACTCAGGATCAACACTAGTCGGAATGCTTCTTGTGTAAGGAAAACCTTCAGGAGGGAAAGGATACTCCTGTTCCTCGACTATGCATGGAGTGGAAACCTCCGAGTGACCTGGAGAAGGGACTGGGATTTTGCCCGCTGATTCCATGGGTGAAAACAGACGATGACAAACTATCGAAGATGTTTGAGGGGATAATTCCAAAGGAATACCCAGCTTATCATATGGACTGTATGGACGTTGAGGTGATATCACAACAGGATCGAACAAAGGATTTGAAGGATAAACAACCAGTCCAAACTAACCTTCAGAAGTTGGGGGACTCTTGAAATTCTGGATATGATTATCCAGAGTTTTTGGGCCAATTTTTGAAAGTTACCAAGTATCTGAAGGGGGAGAACGAGATGAAAAAGGTTGAATACTTAGGGAAATTCCAAGCTCAACACCTTGGTCCTCAAGTGACTATGGAAATTTAGGAAAAGGCTCCTCAAGGAAAATTTTAGGGGCGAATGTTCTCCCTTTGGCGAAATTAAGGGGGTTTAAATTTTTAGTGGGCGAATATTTTGTATCATAGTACATTTTTACAAATCACCTCAAATAGCCCACCTTATTTTAAGGGAGAGGGTAAAAAAGGTAAATTTAGCCCTTGAAATTAGGACTTACAACCTTCCATTCGCCCATTTTCAAGAATAGGTTTTATTTAAGTGAATCCTATGGGCCAAATACCATATTTATAAAAGAGGTATGGTAAATTAATAAAAATATAAATAAATGAGAGGTATGGTAAATAAATAAAACATTTTTTATATTTACTCCTTAAGTCACGTTATATACATGTAAGGGTGTAAACAAATAAAAATATAATTAAAGTGGAGGTATGGTAAATAAATAAAACGTCCTTTTATACTTACTCAAAAGGTACGGTAAATAAATAAAAATATAAATAAACTAGACGTATCGTAAATAAATAAAACCTCTTTTTATATTTAGTCCATAACCCTCGTTCTATTTATGAAGGCTCAAGAAAGAGGTTTTATTTAAGTGAATCCTATAGGCCAAATACCATATTTGTAAAATAGGTATGGTAAATTAATAAAAATATAAATAAACGAGAGGTATGGTAAACAAATAAAACATTTTTTTATATTTACTCCATAAGTCATCTTATATTTAGGAACACTCAAAAAATGGGTTATATTTAGGTGAAACCTATGGCCAAAATACTATGGGACAAATACCATGGAATAGATTGTTATTAATACCATGCAAAAAACCATTATTAACCCTAATATTAGAATTAATAAAAATAAAAATGGCACATGGTATTGACCCATGGTATTCACCAAAATGGCACATGGTATTGACCCATGGTATTCAACTGGAATGTAGCCTATTTAAATGGGGGAATTAAACCAGCATGTAGCCTATTCTAAGATTCACTAGGACTTTACAAAGTTTTATTATTTAGTGAAAGACTCGCCAAGATCTTACAAGATTTTATAATTGAGTAAAATATTCGCCATGCCTGGTGAGAGATTCGCCAAAAATTTATATATACATATTATATTATTGATAAAATCACCTTCCATATTTCCTATATACCATGGAGATTCGCCCACTTATTATATTTATAAATTTAGGGGGGGTTCTTAAAATTTTCCCTGAGGCTCCTCAAATAATCTTTTAGACAGAGGAGACGAAGAGGAACTAGGCGAACCAGTTGGTTCAACCGCGATGATTTTGTCTCAAATAACCAAAAAATAGATTGATTTCAAGGGCTTTAAAATGTATTTAAATGTATACTCACGATGTGTTTGAAAAAGACTAATAGGAATGTTATAAGATCGTGGGAAACAATTTTTTAAGACGCAAAAAAAAACTAGTTCTCTTTCATGTTTTAAGAGTCAAGAAAGAAGCAAAGGTGACTCTATCACTTTTGGTTTGAAATGAGCTCGAAAGGACAAGCACTCAGGTGATATTTTATATTTAGGGAGTCAAAATGATCAAAGCGACTACTCAAGATGATCTAGGAAAAAAGGATTACTAGGTAATTCTAAACTGCATAATACCTCCCGAAGAACCGAGAAGTACGGGTAGGTAATCGCCTTGAATGCTGTGTTCAGTGTATCATGTTTACAAGATGATAGGCTCAGCTTCCTATGGATAAAGGATTGCAACCTAGTGGGGTCTCCTTTTATACACTCGACGGTACAGGGAGCACAAGTCCATACTAACGTTGTCTAGTGCCGAAGTGAATGACAGATGCTAAGTTTAAAGACACCGGAACACGTCTTTAGCACAGACCTTCTAAAATTTGATCGTTAGGTTTCAAATGTGCCTTAGGTTAATTGAATACATTTTGGATTTTATCTTGAAATTATGTCTCAGTTTTCAGGCCTTATCGATGTGACTTGAAAAATACCTATATGCAGCTAAATAAGACAAGACCCTTTCAATTCGATGAATTGTCTACACTAAAGAGAGTAGAAAACACACTCAAATGCAACAAAACAAGCAATTCAAAGCAAAATTACCTTTTCACTATTTCTCTTTTGAACACAAAATGATGAAAAAATATTTCCAATCCCTAACCTTCCTATCAAATGCACTTCGAGTAGTCCTTTCACTAGTAAAGGGAATTCATTTCTTTTCCAATGAAAATGACGATGCAACTCTAGTCTTCAATGATGCTAATTAATGTAACATAATTATTCATCAAACTAGAATTATGTATTTTCAATGAAATGACAGAATGAATGTTTCACAAACACATTACTTCAATGAAACATCTCCAAGACAATCAATCACAAGAAAATTCAAAGCACAAAAGAGAATTCCTTTCAAAAGAGTGAAGCAAAGACCGAACCAAAAACAAGATGAGCAATCTGATCTATGCCTGAAAAGAGATGCTCAAACAACAAACAAAACTTTTCAAACTTGTTAAATGGAAATCAAAGCAACAAAATGACTAATCAATGAAATGCAAAGAGCAACTTTGACCATCGACTTGACTTGCTGAGAACACAAACAAGTGACTGGATGATGACCTAGATGCCCTAGGGTTACTGATGCAGGAGCATCCTGCTCAGAATATTATTGTTCATTTGGTTGATTTAGGGGGGTGATGTTTTTTATTATTTTTAGGAATCTTGTATAGATTGAGTGAGAAATATATGTGCGAGGTTTTCAGTTGTGAAATATTCTCAACTATGTGAGAATATCAGGGATAATTGATATGTGTAGATCTCGTAGAGATCTTTGGGATTACAAGATCCTCGAATAGGAATTAGTTGAGTAAATTATGGGAAAAATCATGGATTTAGTATAATCCATAATTATGTAATTAATCTATAAATGTAAGCCTACAAGGAGAGTGAGAAACAAGTGTTAGAGAGAGCTAAGTAGTGGAGAGAATAGATCAGAGCATGAGATGTTCTGAATATATATGTAAATATTGTTATGAATGAAAGGAGTTTTGTGTTCAAAAATTGTTTCTGCATGATCTTTTATTAGGTTATTTGGTTTCGTTGATTCTTTAAATCGTAGGCTGAATCCTCCGTTAAATACAAGAAATTGTGTGTGAAATTAAAACCTTTAGTGGACTCTGGAATTTGTGGATCACTTAGACAAAGGCTTTAATTTTTTGATTATCGATTGAAAGAAGATAGAGATTAAATGAACTGACAAATCATCATTGATCACAGGGTGGAGCAATGATGATATATTTGGAAGAAGATCGATGGTGTTCATTGGTGAAGGTGCATGCACTTTAACACAAGAAGTGGAACCGATAACATTATAAAACCGAGTTAATTAATAAATCGATCGTGACTGTTGAAGTGATCCAATGGTAATCATGTAAGAAGATGCACACAATTTAATCTAGCTTTCAGACGAGATATTTTATGGATCCAGTTGAATTTTGGATCAATCATAGTCATTCATTATGAATGGATGAGATCCGACAGATATCGCTCCAGAAGATGTGTGCTAGTTAGAATTTGATTTGGACGCGATAAGGTTTGAACTGGATTTTAATTTATTTGGGATCCATGAAAGAGATCGGGTCCGATAGTTTGGTAAACAGGGGGTTTAATTGTTTAAATCCCATATTTGTGTAATTGGTGCATCTTCACTGCACCAGTTACAAACCATCCAAGAATTCAAGAAACCAAGTGAAGAAAATGCAAATCAAACAAACATACAAACCAAGCTAAAAGAGATTTCTAGTGAGTGAGAACACAATCAAAAGAAGTTGAGAGACAGAAACCAAGAGGGCAAGACACATTGTGTATGATCTAGGGTAAACCTTGATCTTCACCTACAGGAATCAACATGACTGCCTAACTGACAACAAGCACCAGAAGGGGGTCGGTGTGACTGGTTTTTAGAAACTCGCGTTGATTAATGCGACTTTCAAAAAAATAAATGCGCTGATCGAGGATTCAAGCAAAAAAATAAAAAAATTCAAAGGCTAAGACCATACTTGCCACTGTAAGTTTTAGGCTCAGAGCAATAAACCAGGAAAAGTAGAGAACACTAGAAGGAAATGGTGATACTAGAAAATTTCACACAAATCCATAAAATGAAAATCAATCAAACAGAAGGATTTGCTCCCCAGTATGGTCACCAATTTGTGGTGCAGGTAAATTCTCAATGTGGACAAAAACAATTCCTCTAAACCGAGAGAGTGGGCCTATCCACAAACAAACAATCTATGGAAAATCTCCTTAAGCTAGAATCAATTAAGAGGGACTACCTCTTAGAACAATAATCTGCTTAGTAATGATCCTGCTTCCTCACTCCAACTATCTTCTGTTTCCTTCCTCCGAATACCTGAAACAAGCAAACAAACAACAACAAAAAACATGATAGCATACAATATTGTATTTATCCTACTTAATAGGTCAAGGAACATTAATCAATAAAGATGTAAAATGACACTTCATGTAGGAAATCAATCGATAGTTGCATTTATATAAATCAGAAAGAGATTACAACCGATGCCTTGATATTTATGGTCTCCTCCAACATATCTGGGTTTCCACACTTCTACTAGCACTTCATGGATAGCCCCAACAATGGAAGTTTTAAGTCCTCTTTCCCTCTATTCTCAAACAAAACCAAAAACACACTATTCTCCCTCAAACGTACATTAGAAACCTACAAGCTATAGATGATTTGATGATCATTCAAATTCACTCCAAAAGTACTTTAGCTTGGGAAAAGAGAGGTTTATATAGCTTGAATAGATGGGATATTGTTCCTCTCATCATGGGAGAAGGTCTTATCTCTTGAGTTTGTTCCATCATAATAGAGGAAAAGAGCCCAAACTGACTTCCTCGACTCCATCCAACCCAACCATCTACCAAACTTTTGTTACGAAGCTTCTAGAGTTGGAAGCTTTGACACCATATTTAGAAAACTTGCCAAAAGAGGATTGATGCGACTGGAAAAGGGCTCAATCGCTCCATACGAGGTTAGGGCTATTTTAAATCTCTAAAAATCGGGACGAGGAGGAAACTAGTTAGTAGCGCCAGTCTTGTAAACTGGGATAAAAGGAAGATTCTTGGGAAATGATGCAAAGGGGAATTATTCTGCTCATGAAGAAGGACATACTGGGAGTTTCTTCATGATGGGAAATAATTTCAAGCTCACTGTAGAGGTCCTCCAGGATCGTGGACGGGGAGTACAGGGATAATGACAAAATGATGTGTAATAGTAAGGCATATTGTATTGCTAGATGAGAAAGTTTAGGGACTTTTGTTGTTTCTCCTCTTTGGATGGTTCAGTGATTATGATTGGCACAAATTTTGTCACCATATTTCTTGAATGAATCTAGAGCTCAATACAAGCTAAAGCATCCTTTCTCTGACCTGAAAAATGCAGTATCAACAAATTCAAAACTCTTGCTACTAATGCAAGTATTAATGTTTCATTTATTTTAGTGCAGATGTAGTTGTGTTCTCTAGAAAATGTTCTTTTATAGCTTGCATTCTTTACTTGACTATTGAATGCTTTTTATATTTTTTTGCATGATGGTTAAACCACATGCAAAGCAATTTTGTCAAAGCAGCACAAAAATGAAAATGTCTTAATGTCAACAAAGTTGTCAATAGTGATCATGATGAACTAGACAAGCATGTGCAACACAATCATAGTGGTGTTGAACTTGAGGTAATATAATAGTTGTTGTAAGTTATTTGTCCCAATGTTTTGTCATTATTCATGCTTAAAATGTTATTTTGGACAAAAAATAATAGCTTTTTCATTCTTTACTTAACTTATATTAATTTTTGCATGATGATTAAACCACATGCAGAGAAATTATATGAAAGCAGAATGAAAAGAAAAAGGCCTTGTCAATAGAGCTCTCTGCAAAGCTGCACAACTTCATGTCAATGTTGATAATGATTATGCTGAACTCAATGAGCATGTGCATGATATTCATAGTGGTAGTGGTGTTGAACTTGAGGTGAGTTCTATGAAACCACATGAAAGTAAGTACTATTCAAGTAAGTAATGGTTGTTTTATTATGTAAATAAGGGTAATCATTACCTATGTGATAGAAGTTGGTTAGAATAGTAGTGAAGTGTAATTAGCTAGTATACATAGATTATGGAAATAAGGGTAATCCATATAACTTACATATGGAAGCTTAGAGCTTAGTTGTAATAGAGTGTATTGTTTCCATTGATATGGAGGCTTAACATGTTGTGGAATATGGTTCAAGCTTGTATGGTCTCCTATCACACTCAAATCACATACTGGATATCTACATAATTAAGATTAATTGTGAAGTAAGATAGTCAACAGTCACAATAAAAAATCATATCCAACTTAGATTGTTCTATCTCATAAAGCTCAATACAAGTAATAACATAAATATAGTATTGATACTTCAAAGGGCCTAGTATAATGATCAAATTTAATTAGGTAGATACTTAAGTAATGGGATAAGTACTATTCAAGTAAATAATGGTTATTTTATTATGTAAATAAGGGTAATCATTACCTATGTGATAGAAGCTAGTTAGAATAGTAGTGAAGTGTAATTAGCTAGTATACATAGATTATGGAAATAAGGGAGAACATATAACTTACATATGGAAGCTTAGAGTTTAGTTGTAATAGATTTTAGTATTTACATTTATATGAATGCCTAACACACTGTGGAATATGGTTCAAGCTTGTATGATCTCCTATTACACTCAGATCACATACTGGCTATCTACATAATTAAGAGTAATGGTGAAGTAAGATAGTCAATTGTTACCATTAAAGCTCATATCCAACTTAGAGTTTTCTATCTCATAAAGCTCAATACACATAATAGCATAATAACGATAAGGTAAAGAGTATACAACATCAATCATACTTAAGTAATGGTTGTAGCTATCATGAAATCCATATCATTATAGGCTATGGCATGCTATCCACACAATGTAATAGTGATAATTACAAAGATTACATACATGAACTATTAGTAATACATGCTATTAGTTTCAAGCAATTTATATTAATCTTAATTATGATAACACAATATGCTTATCCTTTACCTATCACTTGTACTATTCTGATATGTTTCATTCATATTAACTTGTCTCATAGCATTAAGTGTTTCAAACATATGCCTAATCTAATAAGGTTAAGTGTTTCAAGTGTGATGTCGATGAATTCGTTACAGAGTCTATTATTGGCACAACTCATCCTTTTTAGCTTTGACAACAACATTTTGTAGTCCTATAAGTGTCTGGACATGCATTTTGCTTTTTTTTTTTTTAACAATAACCATGAATTTAATATTGAAAGGGATGAATTTAAAACTCAAAAATTACATTCCATTGACATGAGGATAGACTTTCTCCATGATTCTTCATTTTGAATGTCTACTTTTCCTATGAACCAAAACTTCATTTTTACATATTGTGTTTTAATTGGGCCACGACGAATTCTATAATATTTCCAAAAATGGTCTATCAAAAAACAAAATGAATAGTGCATTCAAGAAATTGAGGATAATCTAAAAATTTTATAAGGTGTTGTCTTCTTCAAAGATGCCCTATGAAGGTTGATTCAACAGTCGATCATCTCAATTGACAAAAGGGGCTCAACATTTAGTTGCAGCTATGTTGAAATCAATATCATTCCACGTTATGTCACATTATCCACATAATGTAATAATGTTTATTATAGAGATTACAGAGTTGAACTATTAGTAATACATGCTATTAGTTTCAAGCAGATTACATTCATCTTAATTATGATAACACAATATGCTTATCCTTTACCTATCGCTCATATTATTCTGATATGTTTCATTCATATTACCTTATCTCATAGGGTTAAGTGTTTCAAGCATATACTGAATCTAATAAGGTTAAGTGTTTCAAGAGTGATAACAATGAATTCACAAATTTTAACTCAATAATAGCCACCTAAGAAAGAATTAAGAAATTAATAAAATATGACATGTAGAGAATTTGTTAATATGTTTTATTATTATTTTACTTTTATCAAAATTACTCAAATAAAATCATTTTTATCAAAATAACAGTGTGTGCTTGTATGTATGTATTTACACACTATTTAATAAAATCTAGTAATCTGAAATTTAATATATTGTTTCAACTTTAAAATATAGATTCTTAAATATGAGAAATGAAATTAGTCATTAATAAAAAATAATTAAAAATAATAACATTTGTTTTAGCAATATTTATTTTTTTTAAGATGAAAATTAACATGCACAAAAATTAACACTACAAACACATTTTTCCAAATATTTGAATGGACAATATTTTATTGTCAAAAAAAATTGTTTTTTAATAATATTATTTTAAATTTTCCTAGAGATCCATCTTAACTTCGGATATACCAAGCATCTAGAGGAATAAAATCTCTTGAAGTGCAAACCTTTCCTCAAGCTCTGCACTCAAAAAAGAGGTTTGTACCTCGAGATATTTGGTTCTACTAGAAGCATGATAAATCTGAAATTAAGATGGATCTAAGTTGGTTTATAAGTTCATTATATTTTTTATAATAGATATCAACTTTTGAAAATTTTATTTTGCAAAACTACATTAAAAAATTAAGAATTAATATGACGCAAAGAAAGTTAACTTGAGCATCACATAATCCTTTAACATTGAGCTATTGCATTATATGTGTCAAATAAATATAAATTTATAAAAGTAGTAGTTTAATTGTTTTGCATTTTAGAGGTTTTTTTTGGCATAATTTTTAAGTCAAATTTGTCCAATGTTGTTAGGAATTTGTTAAATTTGTCTAAATTTGGGTGGGAATTTGTTAAGCTAATCTAAATTGTTGTAGAAGTTTATTGAAACTACAAATTTAATATATAAACTCTACACAATCTATATACTCTAGTTTTTCAAGATAGTAAATTTATTTATGTATTTAAATTTTTTTTTTAAATCCAAAATAAAACAAAAAAATTAAAACCTCAAAAACATAAAATAGTTAAACATTCTTATAAATTTTTAAATAAAATTCCCCAAAAAAGTAAAAGTGAAAAATTAAAACAAACAATTAAAAAATTAACCTCGTTAAAGCGACTCAAAAATTCAAATGAACCTAATGATAAATTCTAAGTAAAATTCCCATAAAAAGGTAAAAGTGAAAGATTAAAACAAACAATTAAGAAATTAACATCGTTAAAGAGACTCAAAATTTCAAATTAACCTAATGATAAATAATTTTCGGAGGGGAAAAAATACTATAATGCCTGATACTCATCAATGAAAACTTTTGTTTTCCTAATAATACTTCCCGTTGGATCATCAAAAAGGTCACAATTGAAAAGCTCAACCAAATAGTTCCTTATTTTCAAAACTGAATGGATCTGCAAGGATCAAGCCAACTCTCTACATCTTCTCTTTATTCTGCTTACAAAATCTGTGAAACCATTATATGATAATGAGAAGGTTTTATAATAGCACACTTTCAATGATGTTTTCATGTTTCCTTGATTGTGTGTTTCTTGTGAGCCATGTGATTCTTGCCATTTTTTATTTTTCTTTCCAATAACCAGAAAACCTATTATGATTATCATGTAATTACAACTGAAGATTAGTGGGAAGCCATTTACTATTCATAGAATCATTAGAATACCCATGTCCTAGTTCCCGACATTGTCTATGTGTCGTTGTTTCTTTTCCAAATGGTTTGCACCAGAATATGGAACACTTACTTTAAATGAAGGCAAAAACTCCTACCTGACATGGAAGGTGAACTTCAAATTCATGCATCCACTTACTCGAGCTCGAAAAGAATGAGAAACGTTAATTGAAATTTGAGATGATTTTCAATTGGGAAAATCCCCGAACACTTATTCTATGTAATTATGGTGACCAAAAACTACCAGAAAAGCCATAAAATGTGCAATAAAAAAAAAAAAAAAAAAAAATGAGATGATGTTGATGTTATCTTTAATAAGAATTTGTGAAATATATATTTTATGATATTATAGTGATCAAACAAAGGATAGTTATGAGGGCTTTTTTTAATGAATCTCTATCATATCACATGTGTTCCTGGCATATTAAATAATATCTTTATTTGATTACATATTTGAAAATAATTCTAAAAATCACATTATTTAACCCCTACTAATAGGCATCCAACGCACCTTTCCAATTTAAAAAAACTTTAATTTCACTAGATATTGTAGGTATCTATTTTTTATGTCTTTTTATATTTTTCATTAATTATGAGTTTTATTTTTTATATCTGCCAATACAAAAACATTTTACTACCTATTATAAGCTCAATATATTATGTCATTTTTTCCTCTATACATATTCCTACATATGAATGCACATGGTATGGTATGTTATTGCTCCCTAATTGAGTCTTATAAGATTAATCAGATGACTTTAGTTCTTGCTGACCGGATGAAGTAAAATTTCTTGTCATATTATTCAAATTGAAAAACCAATAGCGAATGACCTCGTGGGATTTTCATGGTAAGTTATCTATTTTTAATATTAATTTTGTTTGGAAGTTAGATTTCACAATTTCATTACAGTGAAATTACAGTTTTATCCCACTTTGATTTCCGAAAACATTTAAAATATCAATTGCAATATGAATTGAACCAGAAATTATTCAACTTAACAAAGTGTGAAATTCTAACAAATATTTAAGTCGGGCAATAAATTGAAATAATATAAAAATTTATATTTTGAAAATAATAAATTCAGTTTTTCAAGTGGAAAGAGCTAGAGGTCAAGTTTTAAATTAAAAGAAAATATAAGCAAATAATTTAAAAACTAGAACTTTAGTTACAAAATTATAATAAAATACAAGTCAATACTACCAAGGGAAAAACAAAAGTTGTTATTCGAGTCTACCAAGGGAAAAACCAAAGTTGTTATTTGAGTCTCTAGTGCTGGTTCGATATAGAATTCCTTCCTACAAACGAGAATTCTCAAAGCCTAATTTACAAATTATGGTAACTTACAAAAATAATAAACAACCTCACGCAACATTTGTGATAAAACAGTGCATTCTTAAGAAAGTCTGGCTCATAAGAACTTGAAGAAAAACACAAAACGCTCATGATTCAAAACATGGCAAAAATTGTGATATAACAATACAATTTCAAGAAATTTTGGATTAGAAAAGGTTTATAAAAACAAATAATCTCACAATTAAAAATGTTAATATTCACAACAATATGGGAGGATTTATAATAATAATAAATATGAATAATAATAATGATTCAAAATGTTAGTATTGATGATTGCAAATTGGTTGAATATTGACTCTTTTTGGGAGAGCGGACGAACAGCTAGCATTATAGACTTCAGCAGGCGTTGATCTCCATGGAAGGGCGCAAAGGAAGGAGCTCCACTTCCTCCTATAAGCAGGTTGTGGCCAGCAGAGGTAAGAAACCATTAGAAAATGTTAGAGGTCCTTCAGAACAAGGGAAAAGGAACATTGAAGAGGAGCAGAAATGTACCAAAGCAAGGGAGAATAATAGCATAAAAGAAAATGAGGAAGAAGACAAGGAACAGGGAACAAAAGACAAAGCACAAAAGGGACCATGTAAACCCAAAGCTTAGATCACATCTAAAGTGGTTTTAAATGATCCTACTATGTAGGTGCATAGGGACCACATGTGGACATATGCAATCATTTGTAAATTCATGGGATTATGGCCCACTGAAAAAGCTTTACAGACATGGATTAAATGCCACTGGAAACCAAGAGGAAGCATAGACCTACATCTTGGGTCAAAGGGATTCTTCACTGTGGTCTTCACAAATATTGAAGATAAAGACAGAGTGTTTGAAGGAGGGCCCTACTTCTGTGCATTAGCAGGCCTCTATATGCGGCCATGGATTATGAATTTTGTCCCGAAGCGTGAGACATTCACTTCGGTCCTGGTGTGGGTAAGACTCTACTCTCTACCTCTTGATTACTGGCAAACGAAATCGTTATCTGCCATAGGAAATAAATTAGAGCGTTTTGTTAAAGCTTCTGAGGTCACCAGAAGGGGAAAATACACTTCATTTGATGAAGAATGGGTGCAAATAGTAGATTATGAACATATTCCTGTCAGATGTCGCAGATGCCATGAGCATGGGAACCTATTCAGAGATTGTTCTCTCAGTAAAATAGAGAACAAGAGTAAAGCTAACACTATGAAAGATACTAAAATCTTTCACAAAGTGGTACATAGAGGAAAAGGGAGCAAAAGGGGGCCAAAGCAACATCAAATAGAAGGGAAATAGGTCAATAAGAACAAGTTCCAAGTACTTGAAGAAGAAGAAGAGATAGCAAAAGTAGATCAGACAATGGGAGGAAGTCTAGTGGAGAAGGAGAAAGAAGAAGAATGTGAACAAACACAGGGTATTAATAAATAGAAAGAGACCATGATGAGAAAGGTATAACTGGAAATGGACCAGGAAATGACCCAGAGTGAGATGGAAATGGAGGACCATGAACTACAAGAGATTCTTGATAGAGAACACCTAGATCTGGAAGGGTTCTTGAAATAGGATACCATGGGAGGGGTAGATTCATTACCTCAAGAAGAGCTCTATAGAGTTCAGCAACTGTTCATATGGAAAACGCGGGCTAAAGGGCTGGAGAGGCAAAGAACCAATGGAAGGCAAGGTAACGAAGGTGTGAAAACTATGAAAACCACATCAGGATTAGCACCTAGAAACCCAGGAAAAAAAAGAGGCAGGAAAAAGCAAAACGAGCTATTGATGGAATATGGAAAGCTAATGATTTATTCAGGTAAGATGAAAGACCTAACCAGCTACTCCTTTACAAATCTTTAATGATGAACTTCACATCTTGGAATATCAGGGGTTTAGGTAGTAAAAGAAAACAAATATTACTTAGTAATAGAATGAAACAAGTAGCTCTGAATGTTATCTTTATCCAGGAAACTAAATGTTCCATTCAAAAAATAAAAGAAATACATAGCAAATGGCTCAATCGATTTGAGTTTCTAGAAGTCAAAGCAGAGAATACAGCAGGAGGCATACTCACTCTTTGGAACCCCCAAAAGATTGACATAATAGATGTTGAGGCATCGAGGAATTATTTATCAGTGGTTATTCAACCTGTGGGAGATAGGGAGACCTATCTGGTCACGAATGTTTATGGCCCTCAAAGAATGGATGATAAACTCAGGTTTCTAGATTCTCTTGTGGATCTCAGAGACAGACATGCAGGAATACCATGGATCATGGGTGGGGACTTCAACATGATCAAGTCACTTTCGGAGAAAAAAGGAGGAACCAGAACTCTAAGCAAAGACTCTTTAGCATTTCAAAATTTTATAGATAATATGAAGCTAGTTGACACTGATACGAGTAATGGTCTCTTTACTTGGAACAATAAAAGAGGAGGAGAGTCTAAAGTAGCCTCAAAGTTAGACATATTCATAATCTCTCAGGACCTTATGCTCATTGAAAAGGAAATGGTAGCGAGAGTTCTCCCCTTTGGAGGATCAGATCACTGGCCGGTTCAACTGGAGGTTCAGGGTATGGGTACCCCCGGGAATAAACCTTTTAAATTCGAGAATATCTGGCTTACCCACCTAGATTTCATCAGCAACATTGCAAATTGGTGGTCAGAAGATTTGCATATTCAGGGTACAAGAATGTTCCTTCTACACAAAAGACTAAAGCACATCAAGCTCAAGCTCAAAGAATGGAGCAAGAATGAATTCAGCAATATTTTTGAAGCAAAAAAATCTGTTGAAGATAAAATGTTGGAACTCAACCAAGCCCTTATCACGGATGGGTTTGATAAAGTCAAAAGTGATCAGGTTACCAAACATCAGCAAGACTAGGAGAATTTATGTAAGCAAGAGGAAATATTTTGGAGACAAAAATCTAGAGTTCAATGGCTAAAAGAAGGAGAGCGAAACACTATATTTTTCCATAGATCCACCATGGCAAATAGAGCTTACAATAGGATCTCTTTGATCAAGGACGAGGGAGGGAATCTTCTTAATACCCATGAAGATATAGAAGTTGTGTTAGTCCAGCACTTTCGAGGTATAGCAAAGGAAACCATTTCAGATAGAGAGCACTTCATCAGGGACTTAACAAGACATATACCTAGGCTGGTGTCTAGAGAGGATAATTTCAACCTTAATAGGCCAGTGACTGAAGAGGAGGTTAGTGAGGTCCTCAAAGAAATGCAGAATGGCAAAGCGCCTGGCCCTGATGGTTTCAATGTGGATTTCTTTAAAGCTTGTTGGAATATTGTTAAACATGATATTCTGAATGTAGTGGAAGATTCCAGAATGAATAGAACTATTTTGAAGGTGCTCAATACCTCCTTCATATCCCTGATCCCTAAACAGGACAATTCTCAAACTCCAGACAGGTTTAGACCCATAGCTTTGTGCAATGTGGTATACAAGATAATATCCAAGGTTGTGGCCAATAGACTCAAACCTCTTCTTCCTACACTAGTTTCTGTAGAACAATCTGGTTATGTGGAAGGCAGACAAATTCTCAATAACATCATTCAAGCGCATGAGGTGGTGCACTCATTGACTAGCAATAGGAAGGCTAGAATGATCATGCAATTGGACCTTGCCAAAGCTTATGATAAGTTGAATTGGACCTATATCAGGAAAGTTCTTATTGCTTTTGGGTTTGATCATAATTGGGTTAGATGGGTCATGGCCCTGGTAACCTCTTCCAGCTTTTCAATATTGGTTAATGGTTCTCCCTCCGAGACTTTTATTCCTTCAAGAGGTCTCAGGCAGGGAGACCCGCTCTCTCCCTTTCTTTTCATCCTCATGATGGAAGGACTTGGTCGGTCTATCAAGCATGCAAAAGAAGTTAGTAAGATTAAGGGTCTCCAACTTTCTGAGAATGGACAGGCCTTGACTCATCAACAATTTGTTGATGATACCATGCTGTAGGGAATCCCCACAGTCAAGGAAGCTCTTGCGTATAAACAAATCCTAAATGACTTTGCCATGGCTACAGGTATGGAAGTTAATATCTCCAAATCTAAGATTTTTTTCTTTAATACCAATATTGCTATTTAGAGGAATATCTCCAGAATTCTAGGATTTCAAAGGGATGTCCTCCCTTCAAAATACTTGGGAGTTCCTCTAACTGTTAAACCTTTACACAAAAGCATTTGGAAGTCGGTGATTAATAAGATGCAAGATAAAATCAGGAAATGGACTATTAGATCTTTAAACTTGGCTGGTAGGTTGGTGCTTACAAAGGTTGTTCTTCAGTCAATCCTAGTATTCATGTTATCAGCTCTCCCAGCTCCAAAAGGAGTCTTGCAACAATTTAGAACCATCCAAAGAGACTTTCTTTGGGGTAAGGGGGAAGAAAGAAAGAAATGAGCCTTGGTAGTCTGGGAAAAAATCTGCAAACCTAAAAACCATGGGGGTCTTGGATTGGATGATCCAGAGATTCTAAGCAAGGTTTAGGGGCAAAATTATGGTGCCATTGGGTAAAAGACCCAAAGGCTCAGTGGGTTATTATTTGGAAAGAAAAATATGCCAGCACTTGGAAAAATAATGATCACATAAGGATGTCTGGAAATATAAAGGGCTCACACATCTGGAATAAGGCTTGGGAGAACAAGGGCTTAGTACAAAAAAACAGCTTCTGGGAAATCAGAGAGGGAGATTTAGCTTTATTTTGGGAGGATAAATGGCAACAAGAACCTATACTATTAAAAGAGGACTTATTGGACCTCAAGAAAGAGTACTATTAAAAGAGGACTTATTGGACCTCAAGAAAGAGACAGATACCAAAGGGTTATCTAAGGTAAAAGATTTTTGGGACCAAACCAACAGTATAGGAAAATGGAGAACCTGGAGGAACTTTGATTATAGGGATGACAACCCCTTGAAAGCTAAAGCAGAGGCACTTATGAAAATGTTAGAACAAAGGAAGATTTTAGTGTCAGGGGGGCATGACCAACTGAGATGGGGCAACAATAATGAGGGTACCTTTAATCTTAAGGAGGCAAAACACATACTCCTTGAACTAGATTCCCATGTTCCGGATAGGATTTGGCAGAACCTATGGAGGCATCAAGGTTGGATGAAGATTAAACTCTTCATGTGGCTGGTTCAGCATAAGAAAATTTTGACCTGGGATAACATTCGGAAGAGGGGTGTTCTAGGGCCTTCCAGATGCCAGCTCTGTGAAGCCCAAGAGGAAATAATGGAGCACCTTCTCAACAATTGCATTTTCACCTCCAGGTTGTGGGATACTTTTGCCACCATTTTCCAACAGACTGACAGGGACAAAGGGAGTATTATCAATACCCTAAACAATTGGAGAAGAAACTTTTCTGATTATGAATTTCTTGGCTCAACTTGGGCTCTTACGCCAAGCTTCATTATATGGAATGTTTGGAAAGAAAGTAACAATAGAATATTCAAAAATGAAAAGAAGCCCTCCCTTCGCCTTTTTGAGCAGATCTTAAAACAACTTAAGGAGACGGTTGGCACTATAGTGAAAAATCCCCCTAAGTATCCACCTTCTGAAGCTGAATTGAGGATTCTCCATCAGCTGGGTTTAAAAGGACTTATTCCTCAGGGCCTGGATAGGAAGGTAATAACAATGGATTCTGAGCAGGATTTCTGGCATCCTCCCCCTAAGGGTTTTTTGAAATACAACATTGATGGGGCTTCAAAAGGCAACCCGGGCACGGCTGGCTATGGAGGGGCATTAAGGGATGAAAATGAAAGTATTATTTTCATCTTCCATTTCCATTTAGGAAGAGCCACTAACAATATGGTAGAATTAATGGCTCTGGAGGAATGTTCAGATTTCCTAGAGCAGGATAACCGCTAAAATGTGATTGTTGAAGCTGATTCTGAGTTAATTATTAACTCGGTCAAGAGAATCAGCTGGGGTACGACGCCGAAAAAAGTCTCAAAAAACTGGAGGCTGATCCAAGTCTTTCAACGGATTCAACTTCACCTCTAGTGCCTTCGAACAATAAGTTTTAACCATGTACGAAGAATGACCAATAAATTGGTGGATATTCTGGCCAATCAAGGAGTGATTTGTACAGAAAACAGGGTCACGATGGGTTGGCAAGAGTTGCCTCAAAACAGATTAAAGGTGAATTGTCACGACCAGGCGGATGAAGACAGGATGGTGTTTCAGAACAGAGCCATGGAGGCAGGGTCTAGATGACTTAGATTCTTTATGATTAGCTGTTTTTTTCATAGTCTGGTCTTTGGTAGGATGCAAGCCACTATCAACCTTCGCAACCGTGGTAAGCACATTCACAGAGGTTCCAAGTGGAAGCAGCTCAGCAGACTCTGTTTTTCGGATGGTCGGCCAGATGGCGGGAGTAACATCTTACATTGGTTTAGGTACAGGCATAGAGGAGATGCTGCGAGGGGCCAAAATCCGGGATCTCTCGGCGGCCTCAAAACCCTGGTTTTCCTTCTGTGGATGCAATACCGCTCTTGGGGTGGTATATCGGTTATCGCAGGCCTTTCAAGCGGGAAGTGGTTTTTCCGAAATGGGAGCGATTCCACTCACCATGCTACACGTGGCCAAGGGGAGGGATTGAATACCGCCCTCATCACGCGCTAATGTTTGGTGCTTTAGACCCGTGCGATATGATCCTCAGCCGTCGGATTAAGCAAGGCAGATCTACGGTCAGGAACAAACGAGCATGTAGGTGGGTCCATGTGGGTAAGCGTCGTGCTTCTAAGTACTGCGAAATCTTCCATTGCCGTTGGATCGGGCGAGGAGATTTGACGGTTGAGATTAAAGATGCAAGTCCAGATGACGGCGGGAATCGTTGATGCAATATATTCTTGGCGGGATGCAAAATGTTCTTGGCGGGAATCATTGATTATTGCACGTTCTACAAGTTCATGGGTTCGTGGGTTATTCAGACCCGAAATCCTTATAGATTGGTACCTCTTTTCCTCTTCAAGTTAGATTCTTTATTTTAAGTGTCTGCTTGTTGACGGCCCGATTTGATTCTCGTTAGTCGGCTTTCGGTGGGAAAACCGTACGGCCTCCGCATTGTATTTCTTTTGAGGGTTTTGAGGTTTTGTTTGTAGGGGTCAGGGCTTTTTCCTTTAGCTCGATGGCAGTAAGAGAATGGTTTTTTCCTTGGTCTACAGTTCCTCGTGGACTGTTGTATTTTATGTAATTTATTTTCCGATTTAATGAAATAGAAGGTTCGACTCTTGCTTAAAAAAAAAAACGATTCAAAATGTTAGTATTCACAACAATATCTAAAGAATAAGAATAATAATGATTCAAAATGTTGGTATTCACAACCATACTTGAAGAATAAGTATAATAATGATGTTAATGGAATTGTGAGAACTAAACACTAACATATTCATTTATATATATAAAACATTCATCCAATTTCTTAAAATGAAACGCAAGAAATCATTAAAAAAATATTCATTTATATTTTTCATGAAATAAAAAGTTAGAATTAAAAATATATATATATATATAGATATTAAAAAAATTATTCAAAATATTCATATTCATATTGAATATTTAAAATATTCATTCACATTTAAAAAAATATAAATAAAAAATATTTAAAAATATATAATAAAAAATTAAATGTATTACTAATGTGTGGTATTATATTTTTAAATAATTATGCATTAAAAAATAGGTTATTAATATTACCTAAATTAGAAAATTTTAATTATGTTTCTTAATTAATACTTAATCTATAATATATGCTTTATTAAAAAGATACTCAACTCATTATTTACTTTTTATTAAAAATATTTTCATTATTCTAATTTATATAGCTTAAGATACTAATTTTATTTTTAATATTTAATATAGTTTTAGGTTATTGGACATTATTCACGTTTAAGTTAGGTAAATCATATTATTAAAAAAATCCAAGTATACACAAATTAAATGATTTAAATTTGTATCAATATCTCTTTTGAATTTTAAAGGATTTTGATTGGCTTATACATTATGACGTGAAAATTCAATGTTAATTTTTTAAAATCAAATTTCTTCTAATGGAGGTTATTTGTAATAGAGTTTAGTATTTTCATTTGATATGGAGACTTAACATGTTATAGAATATGGTTCAAGCTTATATGATCTCATATCACACTCAAATCACATACTAGCTATCTACATAATTAGAAGTAATTGTGAATTAAGATAGTCAAGTGTTATCATTAAGCTCATTTCTAGCTTAGAGTGTTTTATCTCATAAAGCTCAATATATATAATAGCATTATAACTACAAGGTAAAGAGTATACAATATTAATCATACTTAAGCAAATGGGTGTTGCTATCATGAAATCCATATCATTCTAGTTTATGGCATATTATCCACATAATGTAATAGTGCTAATTACAAATATTACAGACATGAACTATTAGTAATTCATGTGATTAGTTTCAAGCAATTTACATTCATCTTAATTATGACCAACTTAGATCCATCTTAACTTCAGATCTACCAAGCGCCAAGAGGAATCAAATATATTTTCACTTTAAAAGAGCTTTGCATCTTAAGAAATTTGTTCCCTCTTGTCATTTGGTGGATCCAAAGTAATATGGATCTGAGATAGTTTAATTATTATTTATAATTATAATTATAAATATAATTATTAATGTCATGTATTTATTTTATTTATTAATTTTATTTTATTTTTATTTTTATCAAGTCAAAATGTTAAAGATTACAACATCTCTACCATACTGAATCAGGTGAGGGGAAATCTTGGATAAAATATAATATTACAATATTATATGTTACCCAATATTTATTACCACCCCCACCCAATAAAAAGTGGCTAGGGGTGGGGGGAAATACTAATTAAAATGTAATATTATTACATTTTACCTAATATTTCCTGTCACACCCCAACCTAAATATTACATTTTACTCAATATTCCCCTTCACCCCTACTAATTTTATAGTTGAGTTTGTTTACTTTTAAACTTCAAATATAAAGAAAAATTACAATAAGAAGTGGACCTATTGAGGGAAAATATTGGGTAAAATGTAATATTATAGTATTATATTTTACCTAATATAACCTAGTAAAAAGTGGATGGAGGTAGTAAAAGATATTGGATAAAATATAATAATTACATTTTTCTTGATATTTCCCCACCTCGGATCATACCCAGACAAATGTCCAACGTCAACATATCCATAATTTTTTTTTTACCTCTTCAGGCTACCGGATTCAACACCATCATTTTCTACATCAAATTATGTAGCTAAACATAACATCAAATTAAGATGGATCTAGGCTAGTTTAATGTCCCCGTTAAATAGGTTATATTCCACATGAATACCATGGATATATACTATTGATTCTTAAAACTATGGGTCAATACCATGGGTCATTTTTATTTATTTTATTATTTAATTTTTATACGGTTATTTTTATTTTATTTTCACTTAGTTAAAACGTTTGCATTACGTTACGTTACGTATTTCTAGCATACTATAGACGTTATATCTCAGCGCAATGAAGGAATTACATATATCCCTCATACTAAAAAGTAAATTTTATTTTTTAATTTCAATTACTTTATCTCACTATATAAAGTCTAATGTAAAATAAAGGTGAAAATTGAAATATTTTATTTATAGTTGACATTAATTTTTAAAGTAACGTTATTTTTTTTAAAGTAATGTTAAGCACAAAATTAAAAATAAAAAAATATATATTTCTTGGCTAATATATATATATATATATATATACTAAAAAGTAAATTTAAAATTTTAATTTCAATTACTTTATCTTACTATATAAAGGTTAATGTAAAATAAAGATGAAAATTGAAATATTTTATTTATAGTTGACATTGATTTTTAAAGTAGCGTTATTAATATTTTTTAAAGTAATGTTAAGCACAAAATTAAAAAATTAAAATATATATATATATATATGTGTGTGTGTGTGTGTGTGTGTGTGTGTGTGTGTGTGTGTGTGTGTTGGCTAATATATATATATATATATATACATATATATATATGAGCAAACACATATATATTTTTTGCCCACTGGGCTTTGGATTGACGGTGAATGGGTGCGCTGTTAAGGCACTCCTTGCGATAGGTCACCGGTTCAAATCCCCCGTGGGTACTTAGGTTAGTCTTAACTAGAAAAAAAAAAACACATATATACTTTTTAATTTTTTAATGTAATGTTATGTAACAACATATCCCTCATGTATTGACGGTAAAGCGCCTCTCGGCGCAAAAAATTATATGAACATGTGACATATTAACATGAGTTATGGTTTTTTGGGCATGTGGTATTAGTAATCCATGGCATTAGCCCATGATATTGTAACACAACTTATTTACAAGTTAAGAATCTCCTAAGGGTGAATATCCATGATTAAAAATCATGTTACATGTTTTTTAAATGTACATATGTTTAACTGATTGCTCATTTTTATAATTAATGATAATAATAATTATAATAATAATAATTATAATAATAATAATAACTTAAAATAAAGTGATAATTTAGTCAATATATATGATTTTTTTATATTAACAATTGGAGATGTATCGCCAACCTAGATCTATCTAACTTCGAATCTATCATGCACCGAGAAGGATCAAATCCCTCGAGATGCAACCATTTCCTCAAATTATGAATGCAAAGTTATTAAATCTAATAATATTAATATTATAATATATTTATGTCTTTAAAGATTTTAATATATCTATAGGATATGGATTTTCCTTTTAAAGATTCATTTTACAAATATTTAACTAAAAGAAATATTAAAAGATTTTGGGACATGATTTTCAATTCTTTGTGTTGAATTATATTGTAGTCTTTTTATCTATATCGTTATTTTCATTTTTGTTTTAGGCCTACATTTTTATTATTATTTTATTCGAGACATGACATACTTACACATCCCCTCATACTGGGTTGTAGAATGCGCCTCTCGACACATTAACACAGTATGTTTATCGTTTACCTATCATTCATACTATTCCATTATGTTTCATTCATGTTACCTTATCACATGGGGTTAAGTGTTTCAAGCATAGACCTAATCTAATAATGTTAAGTGTAAGTGTGATAACGATGAATGCACTATGGACTCTATTATTGGCACAACTTATCCTTGTTAGCACTGGTAGCAATATATTTTAGTCCTATAAGTGTTTGGGCATGATTTTTGTTTCTTTTTTTAACAATAATTGTGAATTTTGTATTAAAAGGGTTGAGTTTAAAACTCAAAATTTACATTCCATTGATATTAGGAGAGACTCTCTCCATGATTCCTAATTCTAAATGTTGTATTTTCCTATGAACCAAAACTTTGTTTTCCATATCTTGTTCTAATTATACCACTATGAATTCTATAATATCTCCAAAAATGATCTATCAAAAAACAAAAGGAACATAACACTCTAGATATTGAAGATAACCCAAAAACCTTAGGAGGTGTTGGCTTCTTCAAGGACGCCCCACGAAGGTTGATTCAGAAGCCTAATCATATTAATTGACAGAGGAGCCTCGACATATTTAGGAATTTTCCAAGTGGCATCTATTTTGTTGATATGGAATTTTATGTGCAATATGGACTTCTTGTGTTGCTTGGAAGAGAATATATGAACTTCAACTAATAGATCACTCTGAGTCGTGTTTACCAACAAGACTACTAAGCCATGGATGATGCATAGACATTAGAGGAAATTTACCCTAAAAGTCCCTGCGAAATTTTCATGTAATTTCCATGTCATAATATGTAAACCAATCAAAATCCTTTAAATTTAAAAAGAGATACATGTAAATATTTTGGAAGGAAAATAAATAAAAAAACTACATTTTTTTAATTGTACTTTTGGGTTATCTTCTAGTTTTACTCAAATTTCTAGTGTAAACATTCATTGGATGCATAATTAAATTCCAAATCCAACACATACCCATTATGCATACTTATGAGAAGACCCGCATTAATAAAAATTAAAGATACATTGAAAACGTGTGTTGAAATACACTTTTTCAATGTATATTCAACTTTTATCAATGTGGGTCTTCTCAAAAGTATGCTTATTAGGAACTCATTGGATGCATAATTTAATTCTATATCAAATGAGTGTCTACACTTAAAATTTGAGTAATCCTGTAAGGATATAAACAAAAAATACAATAAAAAGGTATTTTTTTCTTTTCCCTCCAAATTCATAACTCTTATTTTGCTATTTTTACTATTATTTTATTATTTTTCCTTAGGAGACCACTTTTGGGCTAAGATTTCCTCTAATGGAGGGAAACTAGAATTTAAATTCCTTAGTATTTTACTTCATAGAATATTAAAATCTTGTTTTTGACTTGGAATTCATTGATAATTCTAGGGTTAGTCGCCTTCCCTAAGGAAAAAGAAAAAGAAAAATCAGATAATTCAAGAGGGCCATGAGATTGCCACTCCAACCAGAGACACAAGAAGAAGACATGAATGAGGCAGATCTTAGAAAACATAAGAGATTAATGAAAGAAGATAAGTTGACAGTCTAACAATTACCAACAATCTGCCATTAGGGGACCCAAAAAAATAAGTTTACACAAGAACTCAACTAAACAATGCAAAACAAAAGAGCCTAGAGTTTACCTGTTAAATGAAAACCCCATGAATAAATAATTAGAGTGAACAAGCTCACATCATTGGGGTTTGTTTCTTTAAGAGTAAATCCATTCGACTAACAAGATATGCCCACCATTTTCCACCACTTAACAACATAATGCCCCCTTATATCGTCCTCAACCAGTGAAATGATGAGATTAACACTAATCCTCTTGTGAGAATCCACCACTCTCTTCTGGAGTTACCAAAGGGTTTAATTCCCCATGAACAACACTAAATAATAAGGAAATATCATCCTTTGGAATCATTGGAGTGTGATAGATTGTGAGGCACTCCTATGAATGATTTGGAGATACCCATTATAAGACGAGTTGAAGCTTCTAGATTCCATCATTGATTAAAGACACCTGCATACCCCATTATTACCACTAGATGTACATGTGTGTGATGACACTCGAAGCTTCCTTGTAGTTAAAATCACATGATGAGTTAAGGACAGGGCTCGTAAGAGAATTGGTCATTCCATTCAAGTTGTGTCACCCGTACAGGAATTTTGTTGTGTTTGGATATATGTATCGTTTGTTGATGGACAATTTATGGAATGTTTATATTTCCTATTGGCATATAATAACTATTTTCTATTGAAAAAAGAGTTATATGGGTTTCCTAATAATCTTATTAGAAACTATCTATTCCTTTAAGAGTATTGTTAACAAAAGCATAAGTTTATATAGTTTGTAATAAATACTTGTTGTTTCTAATGGTGTAGAAATTCTAATAATATTATCCTAGTTTTTTTTGTTGATATAGTTATAGATTGATTTTTTTATCTATGTGTTGGAGATTATGCTAAATATAATTAGAATATAATTGTTCTTAAAACATTTTTCATATCTCAATATAATGAACAATTTTTTTTTTGCATAAATGTTTTAATAAACTCCAAGAAGGGATAAAGTTAGGATGTTGGATCTGTTTGATGGTGTTGGTGTGGGCATTGAGCAGATTCAATCACGATTTATTATACATGGGTTCAAATTCAAAGGAACAGGAGATGCAAACGAAAATATTTTAAAGATCACAAATAACAGACCCCTCGTTTGTGAAGACAAAATAGATGGAGTTGTTTGTTTGAAATATGAAGAAAGAACCTTCATATGGTAGTCACTAAAATATTTTCAAAAAATGACATAGTTGATGTTTATCATTTACTAGTTGTTAGACAGCTTGGCCCACTGCTTTATGAAGTATTTTGAATGTGTTGTTTAAATATCTTTATCATAGTGCATTTGCAAGAGTTGGAAGCTCTATATATGTAGTCTAACTTATAGACAAAATGGATTTTTCCATAACATTTTTTTCTGGTTAATTTTAATCAAATCATGATAGATATTTTTATAAACTTGAGTTTAAGTTGTTTAATTTGTAGAATTCGAGTACCCCAAGGTTTTTTCATAGTGTTGAATCGATTTATGCATTCAAAAATGTATTTTAAATAACAAAAATTCACAAAGTAGTTTGAAATTGTAAGACCGAATTCTTGTGAAAAGGTCATTTTGTCTATAGTTTACACACACACACACATATATATTTGGCATTATGGTGTTCATGGTTTCAACTAGATAATGTTGGCAGTGGTTTTATGATGCTATCTAGCTTGTGTTGGCATTGATGTTAACCCTATAGAGTCTAGTTGATGTATTGATGCCATCCTTGTAGCATATGGTTGTAGTTGGTTGAGTTGGAATTGATCTGGCTGTTTTGACATTGATGTCAACCTTGATGTAGGAGCATGGCATTGATTTGGTCTAATGGTTTCTTGTGTGATAGTGGTGGTTATGTTCTTGTCCATGACCTAGTGTAGGAATGCCTATCTAGTGCAAGAACTGGAGGATGACTTGTTGCAACAGTGTGTTGGCTTCATGATGATGTTGCAAAGATGTTACAGTGGTGTGCAAAGGTGTTGAATCTTGTGCAGGTGTTTGTGGAGAGTAAAGGACTTGTTTACACTCATGTCAACCTTGTTCTATTGGCTTCTAGGTCAAATTGGTGATGACACTTGTTCATGATTTTACCATCTTTCTAGAGGTGTCATAGAGCTTTGAAAAGGTTTTGAGGCTTGTGCAAATGCTTAGAGAAGAAGAGAACCAATTTCAAGAATTTTGGAGCCAAAGTAGAGTTGAAAACTTGAAGTTTTAATGGCATATGAAAGTCTTGTGAAGGAAACCTTTGTATACATATGTTTTATGAAAGAAAGTAGCGTATAAATCCTAAAAGTGAATTTCTCCAAAGTCCTCATACACATCGAGAAAAATTCAAAATGGTAATCTGTGGAAGCTTTTAATTTAATTAGTTAAGGCTTAAATTGGTTGAATAAGTCCTCCATTGGTTGTGAACTCCTTTAGTGAACAAATAGTGATGGTTATGGATGGATTTTGTCAAATTTGTGCATCTTTGATCTCTGTCCAAATGAGGAATTCACCTTATATATTTTATATACTTAATTTTGGAGCTAAGTTATCGTTGGTTTGGTGTAGTAGTGAGTAAGAGTGTAGTTGAGAGAGCCGAAAATTGTTGGAAATAATACTGAGAGGGGGGGTGAATCAGTATTATCAAATTCTTTTCAATATACCTTCCAAATTTATACTTTAATTTATTCTTCAGATATTGATCATTAACTTGTATGTCAGTACCATATAATAATGAACAAGAACAAGGAAAAACAAATAGTCACACCAAAGAACACCAGATATAAGGTGGAAACCCAATGTGGGTGAAAACCACCTGCTGCAATATGTCTCTATCTTCTTTCAATTAGAAACTTATTTTACAATGATTTTGTACTGGTGCAGTCCTTTACCAGTACGCAGGTTGCAACCTGCAGAGAGCTACAACTCTCTCTCGTTTTCTAGTCTTTCCTGGAAGGGAGCTACAACCCCCTTTGCTCTTCTACTTCTGTAAGGACCATGTTTCATTAATTTTCAGACTGGATCCAAGAACATCAAATAATCATCAAGTACATGTGAATCAACCAATCTCCTTATACAATCAAACCAATGAACCACCCAACTTCTCGGAATGATGTAAACAGAAAACCAATACCAGTAATCTAACCTAGAACTCTACAGCAATAGACAAAAGGCAGCCAACAAATATTTCAAGAAAAGTCTGCGACTTCACCAATGTAAACCTACGGATGTCCACAGCTCTTCTGTGCCTGAACTGCGCAGATCTGCACCTGATCCTTCTTCTGCTCTGCGTACCTCCGCACCTACTCCTTCCATTGCATTACGTATCTCAGCTCAGATCCGCACCTGCACTGTCTGTCTGATAGTGTAACCCCGCAATGGTCCTTCTGTTCCTCTGTGTACCTCCGCACTGTGCTTTCTGCTGCTCTGCGTACCTCGCACCAGCGCCTTCTGCTTGCCTGCGTACCTCCGCACCTACGCCTTCTGCTGCGCTGTGGACCTCCGCACCTGCGACGTGGATCACCTGTGGAACTTTGAATGGATCCAAATTAACAGTCCTCCAATGTGCCACAGGCAGTCAGATCCACAGATCTGATCATGCGCCCGAGAGATCACGACTTATCAATAGATTCGCCTTAAATTTCACCTTGATTTAGATCTAGCTTTCAAAACCGATTACCCAAAATTTCAGATCTTAAGATATTCAAATTTTCACAAGTGTCTAGCCAAGTGATCTCCTTCCCTTTTTATAGTAAAGCCCTTATTCACACCATGGGACAAAACCATCAAAAACCAATAAAAGGGATCCAAACCGAGGTTCAATAATTTAGATCCTATACCACGGGCCAAAACCATAGGATCATGAACGACAGGCTAAATACCAAGGGCCAAACATAAGAAACCCCACGTGAACGTGCTTCTCTGCATTGGACTGAGTGAACTGGGGTCTGCACCTTCTGAACGGAGAACCTGCGGGTATGTCTGCTACAACCCCCTTTGCTCTTCTACTTCTGTAAGGACCATGTTTCATTAATTTTCAGACTGGATCCAAGAACATCAAATAATCATCAAGTACATGTGAATCAACCAATCTCCTTATACAATCAAACCAATGAACCACCCAACTTCTCGGAATGATGTAAACAGAAAACCAATACCAGTAATCTAACCTAGAACTCTACAGCAATAGACAAAAGGCAACCAACAAATATTTCAAGAAAAGTCTGCGACTTCACCAATGTAAACCTACGGATGTCCACAGCTCTTCTGTGCCTGAACTGCGCAGATCTGCACCTGATCCTTCTTCTGCTCTGCGTACCTCCGCACCTACTCCTTCCATTGCATTACGTATCTCAGCTCAGATCCGCACCTGCACTGTCTGTCTGATAGTGTAACCCCGCAATGGTCCTTCTGTTCCTCTGTGTACCTCCGCACTGTGCTTTCTGCTGCTCTGCGTACCTCGCACCAGCGCCTTCTGCTTGCCTGCGTACCTCCGCACCTACGCCTTCTGCTGCGCTGTGGACCTCCGCACCTGCGACGTGGATCACCTGTGGAACTTTGAATGGATCCAAATTAACAGTCCTCCAATGTGTCACAGGCAGTCAGATCCACAGATCTGATCATGCGCCCGAGAGATCACGACTTATCAATAGATTCGCCTTAAATTTCACCTTGATTTAGATCTAGCTTTCAAAACCGATTACCCAAAATTTCAGATCTTAAGATATTCAAATTTTCACAAGTGTCTAGCCAAGTGATCTCCTTCCCTTTTTATAGTCAAGCCCTTATTCACACCATGGGACAAAACCATCAAAAACCAATACAAGGGATCCAAACCGAGGTTCAATAATTTAGATCCTATACCACGGGCCAAAACCATAGGATCATGAACGACAGGCTAAATACCAAGGGCCAAACATAAGAAACCCCACGTGAGCGTGCTTCTCTGCATTGGAGTGAGTGAACTGGGGTCTGCACCTTCTGAACGGAGAACCTGCGGGTATGTCTGCACTTCTTGGTCAGCGAACCTGCGGGTCCGCACCTTTTGAACGTTGCACTAGCGAACCTCTTAATTTCCATCATTTTGAGAGCTTGAACAGAGTGTTGCCACTTGAGTGAGTTGCCATCAAGTACAACACCTGTGCCATAGCACCAAACCTGAATCATAATGCCAATAATCTCCCCCTTTGGACTTGATGGCAACCTCAAGATCCTCAACGTCATTCTCCCCCTTTGACATCAAGGGCAAAGGGTTATGCTCCCCCTGAGAACATGCTTAAGTCTTTGCTCTGCTGATCATGCTCCCCCTGACTATAAAGAAGAACCATAATCCACCATACACCATAGATGACCGTGAAAGAGATAGAGACATATTGCAACAATATTCAGATCAACATCCATGTTCTCCTTTTGTGCTACCATAATGCCAACAATGCATTATATGTGCTCCCCCTGAACCTGTGCCATTCGATCTTCGACCAATCCATAAACCAGCAAATGTACGCGTATACCCCATATGAACCTTGCGTACAACCAACAATCTCTGAAACAGATGAGATTCAACAACAAGATGATGCATCAACTACCCCCAGCTTTTGCCTGAGGTATTCAAAGGTCTCCCTGGGCAATGGTTTGGTGAGTATATCAGCAACTTGTTCCTTAGAAGGAACATACTCCAACTTGACCTTTTTTCCAAGCACTTGTTCCCTGAGAAAGTGATACTTGATCGGTATGTGCTTGGTCTTTGAATGCATAACTGGGTTCTTTGAAATGCTGATTGCACTTGTATTATCACATAAGATGGAGATAGGTGGTGCACAAGTGATTTGAAAATCCTGCAAGGTCTGCATCATCCAAAGGAGTTGAGTGCAGCAAGATGCAGCAACCACATATTCCGCTTCAGCTGTAGATAAATCAATCGAACTCTGTTTCTTGATGAACCAAGATACTAATCTGGAACCCATAAAGAACGCACCACCACTTGTGCTCTTCCTGTCATCCACGCTTCTGGCCCAATCTGTATCTGTATAAGCATGAAGTGTGAGATCTGTATCTCTAGGATACCATAAGCCATAGTTTTGAGTTCCTTGAAGGTACTTAAAGATTCTCTTCACTGCCTGAAGATGAGTTTCCTTTGGATTTGCCTGAAATCTTCCAACTATTCCCACTGCATGCATGATGCCTGGTCAGATACCTATCAAATAAAGTAGACTTCCAATCATAGATCTGTAGGTTGGTTGATGCACTGCTGCTGATTCATCATTTGCACTAAGGCTACATCCTGTGACCATGGGGGTACATACTGGTTTTGTATCTTCCATGCCATATTTCTTCAAAATCTGCTTGAGATACTTGGTTTAAGACAGGAAGATCCCACCTTTATTTTGTTGGATTTGCAATCCAAGAAAATATGTCAGTTCTCCAAGCAAAGACATTTCGAATTCTTTCTGCATCACCAAGGCAAAGCTTTGACTCATAGCTTCTTCATTGCTGCCAAAGATAATATCATCTACATACACAACAAGTATTAGCAATTTGTCATTTTCAATTTTTATATAAAGATTGCTATCTGCTGATCCCTTTGAGAAACCTTGTTGATGAAGATATTTGTCCAAACGGTAGTACCAAGCCCTTGGAGCCTGTTTAAGACCATAGAGAGCCTTTTTTAGTCTACATACAAGATTTGGATCATTCCCAAGGATGAAACCATCTGGTTGCTCAATGTACACTTCTTCTTCTAAGTCTCCATTCAGAAAGGCTGATTTCACGTCCATTTGAAATACTTTGAACTTCTGAAAGCTTGAGAGAGCCAGGAACATTCAGATGGCCTCAAGTCTAGCAACGAGAGCAAAAGTTTCTTCAAAGTCTATTCCTTCTTGTTGAGCATACCCTTTACAAACAAGTATGGCCTTGTTTCTAATTACTTCCCCATTTTCATTCAACTTATTTTTGAAGATCCATTTTGTCCCTATGACATTCTTATCTTTTGGTCTAGGAACCAACTCCCAAGTGTTGTTCTTTTCAATCTGCTCAAGTTCTTCATCCATTGCCTTGACCCAGCATTCATCTTTGAATGCCTCTCTTACATTTTGTGGTTCAGTGGAGGAGAGAAATTCCAAATAGCTTGAGGCTTCTGCAATTGTTCTTCTTGTTTGTACACCTACTTCTTTCTGCCCCAAAATCTAAGATTCTGGATGATTCTTCGAAACGTACCTAGATGGAGTCTTCTCTTCTATCCTTATCTGTTCCTCTGGTGCCTCTTGAGGTTCTTCTTCATCATCTGTCTGATTTGGAGAGTAGTCTTCATCCTCTTCAATATTTTCATGATTTACTTACCTAGGGATGTATCCTTTTTCATCAACCACTACATCAATAATGTCAACAATTCTTCCAAGTCTTTTATTGTAACACTTATATGCTTTGCTGTGGGGAGAATAACCAAGGAAAATGCCTTCATCTGCTCTAGGTTCATGTTTGCCAAGCTTTTCATCATTATTCTTAATATAGCATTTGCTTCCAAAATTTTTGAAATGCTTTACCGAAGGAGTCTCATCATACCAGAGCTCATGAGGAGTTTGAGTGTTGTTCACTCAGACATTTGTTTTGTTGAGAATAACAACCACAGAAAATGCAGCTTCACCCCAGAAGGTTGTAGGAGTTCCAGACTCATCAAGCATAGCACGATCCATTTGTTGGACCATTCTGTTCATCCTTTCCACCACTCCATTTTGCTGAGGAGTCCTAGCTGTAGAGAATTCCCTTCTTATTCCATGTTCTTCACAGAAATCGAAAAATTCATTTGAGGTAAACTCCCCACCTCTGTCGGACCTGAGGAACTTAATTTTGTGATTTGATTCGTTTTTGGCCAAAGCTTTGAAGGATTTGAATTTTTCGAATGCTTTGTCTTTGTGCTTCATAAGTCCTAACCAAACCATCTTGGAGAGTCGTCAATGAATAATATAAAGTATTCTTCTCCTCGAGGTGACCTTGTCCTAAATGGACCACATACATCTGTATGGACTAGCTCAAGAGTCCTGCTAGCTGATCCTTCCTTCTCAGGGAAGTTAGTTATGGTTTGCTTACCAAACTGACATGATTTGCATATTGTGTTGTCTGGAATTTTGATATCTGGAAGACCACGAACTTCCTGATATTTGCATGCTTTCCTTATTTGTGAAAAGTTTAGATGCCCCAACCACCAGTGCCATAACCAGTGTTCATCATCCTTGCTCAAATAACATTGTTGTTGTCCTTCTTCAAATATGTATAAATTATTTGGATTTCTTATGCCTTTGATCACTGTTTTCCCTGTATAAAGATCACGAACACTACACCCATTTGATCGAAATATTACCTCAGTTCCTTGATCACACATCTGACTGACACTTAGTAGATTATGCTTCAAGCCATCAACATACAAAACATTTCCAGCCTTGACTTTTTCTTTCAACTTAACAATGCCTTTTCCTTTTATGACTGCAGGGGTATCATTTCCAAAAGAAACTTTCTTTCCTTTTTCTAAAGCACTATATGATTGAATTTTTTATTTATCACTTGTCATATGCTTCGAACATCCGCTATCGATGTACCATTAGATAAAGCTATCCCACATCTTTTTGGTTTTGGTTCCTTCATTCTCCATGTTCTGGAATTTGAGGTTTGTTCCTTCTGAGTTGTCTTCCGAAACCTGCTCCTGCATTCAGACTCTTCATGACCGAAATTATTACAAATAGAAATTCAATTTCATTTTCAAGGGCGGAAAAGTTGTTATAGGTCCTCTTCGTGATTCCAGACATACTTCTTTGTTTTTGAGATTCTCTAGTCATGATTATCTTATAGGAAACACATTGAGCTACTTTGTGACCAAAGTTATGGCAAGAGAAACATTGGCCATTGAAGAAACTCCTGCGATTATCAAATCTATCATCCAACCGATTGTAGTTTCTACTAACGTCCATTCTTGAGGCAAATTGGCAAGATTTTACCTGTGGCTGGTTGTAGCTTCTGTTAATCCTTAAGGTAGCTTGCCCCCGATTTTCTTGATAGTCTTTATTCGTTCTTTAGGTAAATTGTCCCGGATTTACCTGATGATTTCTATTAGGCCTTTGCTTGCTCCTCCTTGCTGCATCAAGATAACTTTTGGAGGTGGATGCTTGAGATGCTTCTCCATTATATCCTAGACCTGTCTTGATTAGTGGAGAACGCTGCACATTGATAATCTCATCCAGAGTTTCAGATCCTTTAACAAATTTAAGATTAAGAGCTTCTGTTTTCTCAATCTATTTTCTAAGACCAACAATTTCACATTCCAATTTTTCAAGATGTTTTTCCCTTTCAGCCAGTTGACATTGCAGAGAATCAATAATCACATTTTTCTCTTCTAAGCAAATTTTGAGATTAAAAATTTCTTCATAAAAACCTTCTTCATCTATAGCATCCATGTAATCATCATCTTCAAAAGCCATTAGAATTTTATAATTATTACCTCATTCATCTTCGTCACTATTTGAAAGTCCATCACTATCTTCATGAGTGTAATTGCATTTCTTATTTGCAATCTGTTTCTTGTTCCATCTAACATGTTCCTTCCCTTTGTCAATCTTGTCCTTATGAGGACATTTGACAGCATAGTGACCGACTCTTCCACAAGCAAAGCATTTGAAAGGTAACTTACCTCGGAATCGTCTAGCACTCCGTTGAAGATTTTTGACAAAATTTGATTCTTTTTCTTCTTCTGACATGTGTCCTGACTCATAGTAGTCTCCTTTTCCTGAAGCCTTGAAGGCAGCTTCTCTCCTGTCTGATGGTCCTCCTTTCCTCATTTCATAAGCAGTTAGATTTCGATGCAGCTGTGACATTTTAAGATTTTGTAGATTCTCTTTTTCTTCTATAGCAGAAACCTTATATTCAAACCTGGAGGACAGAGATCTTAGAACTTTTTCAACCACAACAGCCTCTTTTACTTCTTCACCCAAGTTTTTTATACAATTAACAATCTCATCTACACGAAGAAAATAGTTAGCCACACTTTCATCATTGTACATTATGAGATTTTCATACTGAATTCTGAGGGTTTGAAGTTTTGCTCGTTTTACCTGATCATCTCCTTCATAGCTCAGAACAATCTTGTCCCATATTTCTTTTGCGGATTTATACTGCATAACCTTGACAAATTCTGATTGAGATAGACATCCTAATAGAGTATTGACCGCCTTTGCATTTGTTTCATATTTCTTCTTCTCAGCCGGATCTGTAGGAGTTGCTGATGGAAAAGTATACCCTGTATCTATGATATCCCAGACTTCTGTACCAAGAGATTGAAGATAGGCAATAACTCTTACCTTCCAATATACGAAGTTTGTCCCATCAAAAACTGGTGGCCTGATTGATGCTTCCCTCTCGTAGTTTCTCATGATGAAAGATCTTCCTTCAAGCGATCAAGCTTCTTCTGAAGGACCTGCTCTGATACCAATTGTTGGAAATAATACTGAGAGGGGGGGTGAATCAGTATTATCAAATTCTTTTCAATATACCTTCCAGATTTATACTTTAATTTATTCTTCAGATATTGATCATTAACTTGTATGTCAGTACCATATAATAATGAACAAGAACAAGGAAAAATAGATAGTCACACCAAAGAACACCAGATATAAGGAGAAAACTCAATGTGGGTGAAAACCACCTGCTGCAATATGTCTCTATCTTCTTTCAATTAGAAACTTCTTTTACAATGATTTTGTACTGGTGCAGTCCTTTACCAGTACGCAGGCTGCAACCTGTAGAGAGCTACAACTCTCTCTCGTTTTCCAGTCTCTCCTGGAAGGGAGCTACAACCCCCTTTTCTCTTCTACTTCTTTAAGGACCACGTTTCATTAATTTTCAGACTGGATCCAAGAACATCAAATAATCATCAAGTACATGTGAATCAACCAATCTCCTTATACAATCAAACCAATGAACCACCCAACTTCTCAGAATGTTGTAAACAGAAAACCAATACCAGTAATCTAAACCCAGAACTCTGCAGCAATAGATAAAAGGCAGCCAACAAATATTTCAAGAAAAGTCCGCAACTTCACCAATATAAACCTGCGGATGTCCGCAGCTCTTCTGTGCCTGAACTGCGCAGATCCGCACCTGATCCTTCTTCTGCTCTGCGTACCTCCGCACCTACTCCTTCCGCTGCACTGCGTACCTCAGCTCAGATCCGCACCTGCACTGTCTGTCTGACAGCGTACCCCCGCACTGGTCCTTCTGTTCCTCTGCGTACCTCCGCACTGTGCTTTCTGCTGCTCTGCGTACCTCGCACTAGCGCCTTCTGCTTGCCTGCGTACCTCCGCACCTGCGCCTTCTGCTGCGCTGCGGACCTCCGCACCTGCGCCGTGGATCGCCTGCGGACCTCTGAATAGATCCAAATTAACAGTCCTCCAATGTGCCACAGACAGTCAGATCCACAGATCTGATCATGCGCCCGAGAGATCATGACTTATCAATAGATTCGCCTTAAATTTCACCTTGATTTAGATCTATCTTTCAAAACTAGTTACCCAAAATTTCAGATCTTAAGATATTCAAATTTTCACAAGTGTCTAGCCAAGTGATCTCCTTCCCTTTTTATAGTCAAGCCCTTATTTACACCATGGGACAAAACCATCAAAAACCAATACAAGGGATCCAAAGTGGGGTTTAATAATTTAGATCCTATACCACGGGCCAAAACCATAGGATCATGAACAATGGGCTAAATACCAAGGGCAAAACATAAGAAACCCCACGTGAATGTGCTTCTCTGCATTGGAGTGAGTGAACTGGGGTCTGCACCTTCTGAACGGAGAACCTGCGGGTATGTCCGCACTTCTTGGTCAGCGAACCTGAGGGTCCGCACCTTTTGAACGTTGCACCTGCGAACCTCTTAATTTCCATCATTTTGAGAGCCTAAACAGAGTTTTGCCACTTGAGTGAGTTTCCATCAAGTACAACACCTGTGCCATAGTGCCAAACCTGAATCATAATGCGAACAAAAATGAGAAGAATGCTTCAAAGATACTGCAATGCAACAGTACATCACACCATAAGTGTAGATGGTTGCAAAATGAGCATATCTAAAGCATGTTGCAAAATAGATCAGATTTAGAGTTGTTAGAGTAGATATTGTGTTAAGAGCATTGTTGATGTATAAGAGTTTTTTATTGGTTATTATATTGTGTAGATTTTATGGGTGTATTGTTGCCACTATTTTCTTGAGTAGAGTGCATGTCTTTTTGGTGGTGTTTTTTATTATTTTTTGCAAAGAGTCTTCTTGTCGAGATCATATTGCACACACACACATATATATGGCATTATGGCTTTCATGGTTTCAACTAGCTAATGTTGGTAGTCGTTTTATGATGCTAGCTAGCTTGTGTTGCCATTGATGTTAACCCTATGTAGTCTAGTTGATGTACTAATGCCATCCTTGTAGCATATGGTTGCAGTTGGTAGAGTTTTCATTGAGCTGGCTGTGTTGACATTGATGTCAACCTTGATGTAGGGGCATGGTAGTGATTTGGTCTAATGGTTGCTTATGTGCTAGCAGTGGTTATATTCCTGTTCATGATCTAGTGTAGGAATGCCTATCTAGTGTAGGAACTAGAGGATGACTTGTTGTATCATTGTGTTGGCTTTATGATGATGTTCCAAAGATGCTACAATGGTGTATAAAGGTGTTGTAGCTTGTGCAGGTGTTTCTGGAGAGTAGAGGACTTGTTGACACTCGTGTCAACCTTGTTTTGTTGGCTTCTAGGTTAAATTGGTGATGACACTTGTTCATGTTTTTACCATCTTTATAGAGGTGTCACGGAGATTTGAAAAGGTTTGGAGGCTCGTGAAAATTCTTAGAGAAGAATAGAAGCAATTTTAGAAATTTTGGAGCCAAATTAGAGTTGAAAACTTGAAGTTTAAAAGCCTATGTAGGTCTTGTGAAGGAAACATTTTTATACATAGGTTTTATGAAAGAAAGTAGCGTATACATCCTAAAAGTGAATTTATCTGCAATACTCATGCAGATCGGGAAAATTTTGAAATGGTAATTCGTGGAAGCTTTTAAATCAATTGTTGGCATTATGATACACGTGTTGTCCTTCATGGAAACTCACATAGATGAGAGTCCATAGTGCAACAAGTTAATAGAAAAGGATTACAAATCAGACTCCAAAGATGGAAGAAAGGGAATGGTTTAAGAAGTATACATTGCTTCACTTTTTCCAGGTAGCGCGTGTACACACAGGTTCACAAAACAAAAAGAGCATATACATATACACGCACTTTCACAAGAGGAAAAACGTTTATGGGTTGGAAAATTAAGGTTTTGGTCTAAGGTATTGGTCCGAGGTTTTGGTCCAAGCTTTTTGGTTCGAGGTATTTGGTCCGAGTTATTTGGTCCGAGGTTTTTGGTCTGAGGTATTAGTCTGAGGTTTTGGTCCAAGGTATTGACAAAGGATCTAAGTATATAAGGAGGAGAATATCAAAGGGTTAAGTATGCAAGTAATGAATATCTTATGAAGAGTTAGATCAAAAGAAAATATGCATGTAATGGGTTTCTGGTGCTTTGCTTAATCTGAACTAAGGATGAACCTAAGTGGTTGATGATGGATGAGATCGAATGATGGATCAGGATCATAAGGCCCGAAATGAATTATCATTATGTGGTATGATCATGGATAGTCTCGATCTGATTCCTTACGCATGTTTTATTCTGTAAATGTTATGATCTACATATGAATGAAGTTTGGAATCACTGTGAAGTTTTAAGTTAGTATTTTCAGATCTATACGCTAGTTCCCCTTGGTGAAGGCGTGTATACAAATTGGTTCGGTACATTATGAGATATGAGTTTTGAATTTGCAGTCGATTCTATTTGTTGATGCAGAGTTTTGGGTTATGCTTTTTGTTTTGGTGACTATGTTCTAAATGTTTGGATTGATTGATTGTGATTTGCTTCAGCGTTGATAGGTTTTTCAGTGATTGGTTGTATTGTAGTGGTGATTGATTTTGAGCTTCAATGTTGTTGATGGGTCTAGTATGAAAATTTGATGAAAGGTAGCCTTTAGATTGTGGTGTTGTGTACTAGGAGTATCTAGTCTGAAAATTAATGAAACACGGTCCCTGGAGGAAGAGAGAAAGTCATAGCCTTCTGTAGGTCGTCGCCTACGTATTGGTAAACATATCGGCTAGTACAAGATCCAAGGGGTTGGATCTCCCTTCTAGTAGCAGCTGGAGAACGAGTTAAGGTTGGATCCTTCTGTAGGCCGACACCTACATACTAGTAAACATATCGACTAGTACAAGAGCTACCTACATACTAGTAAACATATTGGCTAGTACAAGAGCTACCTACATACTAGTAAACATATCGGCTAGTACAAGAGCTAGTGGGTTATAGCTCCCTTCCAGTAGAAGCTAGAGAATGAGAGAAGGTTGTAGCCTTCTACAGATGGGTGCCTATGTACTGGTATGAGTCTGCACAAGTACAAGATTGTAAACAGGTTTTTCCTTATATTAAAAGAAAGACATAGATGAAAAAAGCAGGTGGTTTTTGTCCTGCATTGTGTTTCCACCTTAAATCATGGTATTCATGTGTGTTTCTTATGTGTAATAGTTTATTATATTATTAATGCACATGGTTACTGTTTAAATGGTTAATAAAGTATTGAAGATCAACATATGATGAATTAACTGAATCATAAGTTCATTGGATATACGTTGGTTGCCTTAAAAACAGTTGTGTGCACACAAGAGTTCCCTTAATTGCAGTAGCATATATAAATTTGAATATGAAAAGAAAAAGTTATTTATTTCATAAATATTGATTCACCCACCCCTCTCAGTATTATTCCCAACAATTGGTATCAGAGTAGGTCCTTTGGAAAAAGCTTGATCTCTTAAAGGAGATCTGTAGAAACAATGGGAAAGAAGCTAAAGAAGAAAGCGCCTCAGAAGAAGAAGAAATCTCAAAGGAACAATGACAATAGGAGAGACAATTGGCCATCAAGTGGAAGCAAGTATTCAGATTCAGAATCACCTCAGATTTAAGATGAACAAGCAAAAGAAGTATCGGGTACAAAGTTTTGGTCTTCTGGTGATACTTTTCTCTATTCATGTAATGTTGAAGATATTGATAGTGAAAGAAATATAGAGGCAGAAGTTAAAAGACTCACAGATAAAATTAGAGATCAACAAAATCTATTTAACAAAAGGGAGTGTGCCTTCAAAGAAGAAGTTACCGGATTAAAAGCTCAGTTGAAGGAAGGAAACAAAGTAAGGAAGAAGTACAAGGAAAAGGAATATCAATGCCAAAAGCTGCAGGATAAAGTCACATCATTAAGAAAAGAAGTAAATGAAAATACTACAACAATCAAGAGACTTAGAGATAGATCCAGTTACTATGAAAGTCTTGAAGCTGAGATCCTCTCTCTAAAACAAAATCTTGAAAAATCAAATAAGAAGAATGAAGAACTACCTCAAGCAAATGAAGAAAAAGAAAATGAGATTCTCAAATTAAAGCAACAAGTGGAAGAAGAAAGAAAGGCTAAAGAAATCATGAAGAAGAAATATCTAGAAAAGGAAGAGCAATATAAAGTTGAGGTAAATATCTTAAAAGGTAAATTAGAAGAAAAGGATAAACTGTTACGATTTCAAGATAGTACTAAGATTTTGGATAATATTCTTAGTAGTCAAAAGTCTCCTACCATCAAAATTGGTCTTTGGTTTCATGAAATCGTTGAAGGTGAATCTAGCTCACAAGATGAGGCAAGGAACTCTAATGCAGAATCTGAAATGCTCAACACGGAGATAAGAGGTCAACCCGATCAACAACCAAGGAAATAAAGTCTTCAAAGAAAATTATTTTCTCCTAACTATGGAAGTGATAGTTGGTCATTTCCTCTGATGAATAATGTTAAATGTTTTGTATGTCATAATTTTGAACATGTTGTAGCCAGATGCAGAAGTAGAATGGTTCAAGCTAATAGCCGTCACATAGAAAGATCATCAGCAAATATTGTTTTTATTGCAATATGTTTGGTCACAAAGCCATTGACTATTATAGAGGGAATAAGAAACATATAAGATGTTATGCTTGTAACAAGTTTGGTCAATTAGCAAAAGAATGTAGGAGAAAATTTCGGCCAACATACCAAAAGGAGAAAACATCATCACACTCCAAGGTATGGAAGAAGAAGGAAGTACAGCCAAAAAGATGTGGCATAGCACAGTATATAGACATAACAGACTCAAGGAGAATTGAAAGTGTGAAACTTCATAATTCCAATTCTCATACGCAGTTATCATGAAGTCAAGTCACGTATATACGCAAGTTAGAAGCTGCACGGTCATGTATATGGTGTTTTGGAGGAAAAGGCAGTGGGAATGACTCATAAAAGTGATCTAATATGGTTCAGTCAATTATCAGTTATCTTTTATGTTCTAATTGATGATGATTACAGTCTACTGATGTGGAGTGTTTTTGGCCCTCATAAGTTGTTGATGACTTGATGTATATCTGATTGATGATGATGCCTTGATGATTCTTACTGATATTTGCAATGATCAGATATGAAAGTGAACAATTGGCACAGGTTCAGGGGGAGCATATGTTTCTAAAAATGCATTGTTGGCATTATATTATAAGACCTTGGTACATGATGATACTAATATTGCTTGATCCACATAGTTGTTTGATTCAGGTGACTCTTTTGATGATGGACATATACAGGTTGTTGATCTTGATGCTGCTAATAGATACTTATGGTGCAAATCATGTATGGTGTATGATAGTTGTTGATGAATATCATGGTATCGTTTAGATCGTTGGTCCTCATTATAAATGTCATGTATATCATTTGATGTAAAGGTCATGAAAAGACCTAATTTGTATCCCCACTATGCATGGGAAGGATGATGTAATAATTGCTATTTCATTCATGTATAAATATTTGGTATATTCACACTTGGTTGGGTGGATGGGTCACATTTGGTGTATCCCCACTTGGTTAGGTGATAGATGTATGTATGAGTCATTGGTATTAGGGAAGTCATAATCACTTAGTTGAGTTATAGATTCATGTTATTCTTTTGAAAAATATCTTTGCAGACTCTGTATGTGCTCAGGGGGAGCATGGACAACATAGTGCATCTCTAAGGGGGAGAATATCTTGGTTCGCCCTTTGCCGTTGATGTCAAAGAGGGAGAGAATATTGGTGTTGTGGTTGCCATCAAGTCCAAAGGGGGATATTGTTGGCATTATGATACAGGTGTTTTCCTTGATGGCAACTCACACAGATGACAGTTCATAGTGCAGTGTGTTAACAGAAAAGGATTACAGATCAGACTCCAAAGATGGAAGAAAGAGAATGGTTTAAGAAGTATACGCTGGTTCACTTTTTCCAAGTAGCGTGTACATGCAGGTTCACATAAAAAAGAGTGTATTCGTATACATGCACTTTCACAAGAGGAAAAGTGCTTATGGGTTGGAAAATCAAGGTTTTGGTCTTAGGTATTCGTCTGAGGTTTTGGTCCAAGGTATTGAAAAGGGATCTAAGTATATAAGGAGGAGAAGATCAAAGGGCTAAGTGTGCAAGTAATGAATATCTTATGAAGAGTTAGATCAAAATAAAATATGCATGTAATGGGTTTCTGGTGCTTTGCTTGATCTGAACTAAGGATGAACCTAAGTGGTTGATGATGGATGAGATCTAATGATGGATCAGGATCATAAGACCTGAAATGAATTATCATTATGTGGTATGATCATGGATAGTCTAGATATGATTGCTTATGCATGTTTTATTCTATAAATGTTATGATCTGGATATGGCTGAAGTTTGGAATAGTTGTGAAGTTTTAAATTAGTATTTGCAGATCTATATGTTGGTTCACCTTGGTGAAGGCACGTATACACGCTGGTTTGGTACTTTGAAGTAGCGTATACATTATGAGATATGAGTTTTGAAGTTGTAGTTGATTCTAGTTGTTGATGCAGAGTTCTAGGTTCTACTCTGTGTTTTGGTGACTGTGTTCTGGTGACAGTGTTCTGAATGTTTAGATTGATTGATTGTGATTTGCTTCAGTGTTGATGGGTTTTCAGTGATTGGTTGTATTGCAGTGGTGATTGATTTTGAGCTTCAATGTTGTTGATGGGTCTAGTATGAAAATTTGATGAAACATGGCCTTCAAATTGTGGTGTTGTGTACCATGAGTATCCAGTCTGAAAATTAATGAAACGTGGTCCCTAGAGGAAGAGAGAAGGTCGTAGCCTTTTGTAGGTCGACGCCTACATATTGGTAAACATATCGGCCAGTACAAGAGATAGGGGTTTGGAGCTCCCTTCCAGTAGCAGCTGGAGAACAACTAAAGGTTTGATCCTTCCCTAGGCCAGCACCTACGTACTAGTAAACATATCGGCTAGTACAAGAGCTAGGCGGTTGTAGCTCCCTTCTAGTAGAAGCTGGAGAATGAGATAATGTTGTAGCCTTCTGTAGGTGGGTGCCTATGTACTGGTATGAGTCTGCACCAGTAAAATATTGTAAATAAGTTTTTCTTATATTAAAAGAAGACAGAGATGACAGAAGCAGGTGGTTTTTGTCCCGCATTGGGTTCCCACCTTAAATATTGGTGTTCATGTGTGTTGATTATGTGTCATGGTTTTCTCTGTTATTAATGCACATGGTTACTATTTAAATGGTTAATAAAGTATCGATACACTGATTAAATATCAACATATGATGAATTAATTGAATCATAAGTTCATTGGATATACGTTGGTTTCCTTAAAGACAGTTGCGTGCACACGCAAGTTCCCTTCATTGAAGTAGCGTATATAAATTTGAGTATGAAAAGAAAAAGTTATTGATTTGATAAATATTGATTCACCGCCCCCCCTCTCTCAGTATTATTCCCAACATTAATTAATTAAAGCTAAAAATGGTTGAATAAGTCCTCCATTAGGTGTGAACGCCTTTAGTGAACAAATAGTGATGGTTATGGATGGATTTTGTCAAATTTGTGCACCTTTGATCTCAGTCCAAATGAGGAACTCACCCTATATGTTTTATATACTTCATTTTTCAGCTAGGTTATGGTTGGTTAAATGGAGGAGTGAGTTCGACTGTGGTTTAGAGAGCTGCAAATAAGAAGAATACTTCAGAGATACAACAGTGCAACGATACAACACTATATGATTGTAGATGGTTGCAGAATGAGCATATCTGAAGCATGTCGCAAAATAGATCAGATTTATAGTTGTTGGAGTAGATATTGTTTTGAGAGTGTTGTTGATGTATAAGATTTTTTCTGTTGGTTATTATATTGTGTAGATTTGATGGTTGTAGTTTTTCCACTATTTTCTTGAGTAGAGAGCATGCCTTTTTGGTGGTGCTTTTCATTATTTGTTGCAGAGAGTCTTGTTGTCAAGATCATATTGCAAAGATGAATCATGTTGAGCATAGAGTCTTCGGATCCAGTGTGAAAACATGTGAAACAAGGTCCGCATAGAATAGAGGAGCGGTGACTTCATGAGAGTGGAGCAATGATTCTGTATCATCTGAAAAAGGAACAAGTTTCTCCATCCAGTCAGTATTAGATATTCCAATCAGAGTTGGGCGAGGATCATTGATCGTGGTGGATTTTAGCGGATGCTTATCCGTAGATCTGTGTGAGAATAGAGTCTTCCTTGTTGATCAGTAGAATTAAATCTCCTGGTTGATGGGTGTTAGCCAATTGTAGATGAGGTTGAGTCTCCTAGCTGATGGGAGTCAACAAATATATGTAAAATACCATTTCTTGAGATAATAGAGATTTAGAGATGTGTAACAACAATAAGGGAAGTTTTTATCCTAGAGTGGTTTTCCACCATATATCTTGTGTCCCAAATGCGATGATGTGACTGTGATTTGATGTGTTTTTTATTGTTTCTCTCATGGTTGTTTGATTTAGCTTCTTACGTGGTTTATGCTTAAGTGATGATTTAATGTGTTGTTGGTTATTTGATGCATGATTTAGTAGAGAAGTTATAAATGGTAAAAATTGGTATATAGATCACACTATTGATTCACACACCCCCCCCCAAGTAGGGCTCAAGGTTTCCATCAATTGGTATTAGAGTGGGGCTTTTGGTTGTAGCTTGATCACTGGAAAGTAGATCTGGGGTTTGCTGGCAGAAAGTTGCATTTTTTTTAGAATGACTTCTCAAGGAGTGTTTTCCCTTACTGTTGCAAATTTTAATGTATGACACAAAAATGTTAAATCTCGGTTTTTGCCTTGTGGATCTAATGTTTGGAAACTCGTATGTGAAGGATGTGGCAAGGATCCAATTGCACCTAAAATTTTGCAGCAGGATGGGCAAGCTAGATGCATAATCTACTAGAATCTTCATGATGATGATTTGAAGAAACTAGTAGGCTTGAATATCACTAAGGAAATGTGGGACAGGCTAGAGTCCATATTTGGAGATAGTACCACATCAATAAAGAAAATGAGAAAAAGAGAAACAAGAAGAATAACAGGAAGAAGGGCCTTCAAAATCAAGAATCTCAACCACAAGAGTTTCATCTTCTATTATAGCACCATTTACCACTCTTGGTAGATTTTGATGCTATGGTTATGGCCTAGGGCAACGCCTCCTTTCCAGACTTGGTCCAAATTATAAAAGGCAATGTTTTACTTCCCATGCGCTATTTTTCCTTGTATAAAAAGCATTTACACATGGGTTAGTCTATACCCAACCCACGTATATGTTTTAAAACAATAAAAAATAAATAATCTCCTTAAATTCGGTCGGATTTTACGGGTTTTACCTGTTACTCACCAACTGTAGCCCATGGCCCAACTATTTCCCAACTGAAGAAACTAATTTGGAGAAATATAAATAAACCTCCATGGGAAGACCTAAGGAGAGGAGAGATGACATATTGATACTACAGTTGGTTACATCCCTGATCAAGTCTGAAGAAATCCTTATGCCTCCTGCACTCCCAAGTTATAGGAAACCCTTGTTTCCTTCTTTGAGATGTCCTTCATCCCTTTTATGAAATCCTTGTGTATATCGATGGAGGAATATTGCTGAGGCCTGGGCATGACGGATCCGGAGGACGATTCCGCTTCAAGCTAGAGGAAGACTTAGGTTGTAGTTTTCCACATTTCATTTAGCTTACATCAATAAACAAATGTTGTTCTATTCCTGATATTTATTGTGTTTATGCATCAATCCATGTTATGATTTACTTATGAATCTTATGTTAATGATCATTTTCTCACCCGCTTATATGATTTAACACCTATATCATGAACATGATTTATATTACTGTTGTTTTATATGCTTTTCATGGATAAGTTACAGGTTCCAAAGGAATTAGAAGGAGCGGAGGGTTTGGACCCTGCGGGATCGACCTCGAACGTAGGACCTCCGAGTAATACCACTTCTTCCTACTTCAGTAGTTTAAGCATTTAGAATATTTGTCGGTGTGTTTCTTTATGCTATATGCCCTCCACTCTATTTGGGTTTTCAACCCAAGACCCTAGGGTGTTCCACCCGCAACAGAATTGGCGACTCCATTGGGGAAAACATTCTTGTTTTTCCTAGTTTGGGTTGTTTGTTCTTGATCAAGGTTTGTTTTATTGATTTCTTTTTTTTATAGTGTCAACGACTTATTAGCATCCTCGACACCAAGTATGATATTTTGGATCAGGCCTTCATTTTTTACTTTTTTTTTTTAATTGAGCTTTTTATACGCTTTTTGTTAGGGATGCAGTAGCGTATACATGCTAGTTTCCTCAAATAGACTCGTGTATACGTGAATTTCATATGTTTGAAACACATTTAAACGCCTTTGTGCCTTTATGCAGTCACGTATACCTAATTTGGAATTAATTTTTCAAAATCTTTTGCCCAATTAAGTCTCTTTCTTGGTGAGTTTTGCTATTTTTTGGTCATTCACTGTCATTAAAGCTCTGTTTTCTTGCAAGTTTTCAATTTCGAATCTTCTTCTCAGTGAAAAACCTAGTTGACCTAGGGTTGCTTTTTGAGTAAGGTTTCAGTTTTTGTTTTGGGTTCAAGGATTTTGTCAAAAGTTCTTGGTTGTTTTGGCTTTCCAGAACAAGAAATTGGTTTCAGTTTCGTTTATAACCCAACTTTTAGATTGCTTTTCTTTGCTTTCCTTTTTGGTTGACCTATTTTTTTTTTCATGGTTTTTGAGTGTCTCTTTGGCAATCTTGAGAGTCTTTCTTAACATTTTGTTGGTTTTATGAAGTGTTTTATACTTCTATTCAGATCAATTAATGCAAGTTTGTAGTCCTTTCTCATTTCAAGTTTCATTTTATTAATGAGTTGCATAACTTGCGAAATTCAAGGACTCTTTATGTTTGTTTCTTGATCTTTGAAGTTTAGTAGTCTTTTGTGACCTCAAAAATTTCTTAGGGTTTGTAAAAGAAAAAGACAAAAAATATAGCTTTTTCCTTTATCTTTTCAAGTTTTTGTTTTTGGTTTCTTTTGTTTTTTTTTTTGAGCAATTGTGAAATTTTTCAATTGGTTTTTCTTGGTTTTGAGGGAAGTTTGTCTTTGGATTTGTGTTCTCTTTGTAGTCAAGTTGGCCTATTGATATTGTAAAGGAACACATTTGCTTCTTGCATGAGAATCTATGCACCATCATTATAGTTTGCATTGCAGGCATTTTAGTTTTTTTTGTTAGATTTTGAGTGTGTGGAGTGTGTTTTCTGGAAAAAGAAAAATTTGCTTGTACAAGTTTATTCATAGAAATTTATAGAAATCCCTTTTCATCGAAGAAAAATAACTGCATGCATATAGTTAAGTTTCTATTGATTTGTTTTGCGTCAAAACATCATAAGTTTCACTCTCATTTTACCCATGACTTAAAGAACAACCTCTTAAAATCAAGTGCTTAAATAAAAAGAACTATAACTTTTTTAATTTGTCATTAATTACACCAACAAGTTTAAATTCTTTAGGGCCTTGGAATAGGTGAGTGGAGAGTTAACTCTCCAAGGCCACTCAAATTGTTAAACATAGAAGTTGAATAATGAGTGAAATCCAGTGTCGTTAGAAATATCGGGAAAGCTCCGTGACTGGGAGTCAAGCACGAGGGAGAGTGAAGACAAGGAATAGTGATCCCCCTCTCCTACTTGTTGGATCCCGCCTGGCGACTGTTCCGCCCTGCTTTTGATACGAACTGGTGCCCATAGTTTTTATTCCTAGGGATCAAATAGGTGGTTGCAGAGGGGAATCCCGTGGCAATTGAGGCAGATGTTGCATCACATTCATTAGTAGTTATGAGGGTACCCTTGCGAAACTTGGGTGCTTGCACTAGAAAAGGCTTTTGTCTAGAGGTCAGCGTAATTGTTTCTGTTACCTTCACTGGTAGGCTTGGGTCGTTATTATCCCAAACTATCTTCAGAAGGTCCCTTAATTCACTTTCTTGTATTTTGGTGTTCGGTCCTCATCACCCGAAGTGGAAATACTTGGAATTTGCTTGATTGGTTACATATTTAGGGACTTTATAGTCGAGTGCTCTTTTCTCTTTGTATTTAGTTGGCTTTAGGTGGATTTGTCTTGTCACTTTTGGACTTTAGATTCTGAGTGACTGACCTACCACTCCACTGATCTTGAAAGGCTTTTGATCTTTCTTTTGAAAGTTGTGGAGTTGCCTCCTTAAGGGAAAAGGTTTTGATTGTGCATCTCTCTTCCTTGGAAAGTCATTTGTACATTCCCGTAAGGGAAGGATCTGTGAATAAGTTTGGTATGGCCAATATTCCTGTGGAGACCAACCAAGGTACCCTTCCAAAAGGGGATCCTTTTGCTTTTCCTTTATTTGGAAACTTTGGTACCCCCTTGATGGTCACTTTGAATATTCCTGGATTGAATGTTGGGCTACCAATTTGGCTGTGGTCCACTCTGAATATTCCAGATGTTCTTGAAGCTTCTCAAATGAATGCTTTATTTTAAGGGAATCAAATGGGTGTTAATTGTTCATCCTCTTTAAAAGAGAAATCTGTTGGCATTATGATTCAAGTGTTGTCCTTGATGGCAACTCACTCAGAGGTTGGTACAGGTGCTCAGAGGTTGGTACAGGTGATGGCAACTTAATCAGAAGACAGATCCTAGTACAGCATGCCAAGGAAGTTCATATACGCAGGTTCGTTAAGCACAAGTCGCGTGTACACGCTGGTTGGCTTCAGCAAAAGTGCGTGTATGTGGAAAAGTACCTTTGGTCCATGGCGGTTAGTCCTTGGAAGTTGTGCCTATGGTTTCGGACCATTGTGTCTCGACGGGCGTGTCGATCCCTAGTTTTGAAGTTGATGGTATTGTGTTACTATGGTTTTGGCTCTTGGTATTGAGCAAGGCCTAAGGCTATATAAGGAGAAGAAGATCATTAGGCAAAATCATCTTTCGACAAGGCTTGAATATCTAAAAGAGAAAGAGATCTGATATGCAGGGTCTGGGTTGCTTGATCTGAGCTAAGGAGAAATCACATCGGTTGATGGAAGACTAGATCTAAGGATAAATCGGGATCTAATGGTTTGAAATGCACTATTATGATATGGTTGATTATGCGTATTTCTAGATCTGCATACTGTCGCAATATTATGTTCTGGGTCTAACTGATGTCTGGTACAGCTGCAAGTTGAGAGAGTTTATTTTTAGATCTGTACGCAGGTTGGCTTAGGTAAAAGCGCGTGTATACGCGGGTTTCGCTCATTGAAGTAGCGTATATCTCTTGAAGCTTGATTTTTGGGTTTGCAGTTGGATCTGACTGTTATTGCAGAGTTCTGTAGACTGCTCTGTGTTCTGGTATCTGGTGATTGACAGGGTTCAGTGGTTCAGTGATTCAAAGTTTGATAATGCTAGTATTGGTTGTTTTATGCTTCAATGATCTGTTGTGAAAGTTGAATGAATTGGGGTCTACAGATTGTAATGTTGTGCTTCAGGAATATCCAGTCTGAAAATGTATGAAAGGTGGTACCTGAAAGAAAGAAGATTGTAGGTCAGCACCTACGTACTAGTATCTTAGCTAGTACAAGAGCAAAGGGGGGTTGGAGCTCCCTTCCAAGGAAGTTTGGAGAACGAGAGAAGGTTGTAGCCTTCTGCAGGTTGTAGCCTGCGTACTGGTATAAGGCTGCACCAGTACAAAAAGATTGTAAACTGAAGTTTCATATTAAAGAAAGATAGAGACAACTTGCAGCAGGTGGTTTTCACCCACATTGGGTTTCCACCTTATATCTTGGTGTTCATGTGTGTGACTTTTGATCTGTTCTGTTATACTGCACCTGTTTACTGTTAATGTGGTGAATAATGTCCTGATGCACTTAACTGAAGAATAAGCTGACTAAATTATGAGTTTTCTTCTTATACGCTGTTTTATTTAGTCACAGTAGCGTGTACACGCTGGTTCACTTAACTGAAGTAGCGTATATGTTTCTGAGCATTGAAAAAGTTTGATTGATCTGATAATACTGATTCACCCCCCCCCCCTCTCAGTATTATTTCCAACAATTGGTATCAGAGCAGGTCCTTCAGAGAAGCTTGATCGCTTGAAGGTAGATCATTCATCATGAGCAACTACGAGAAAGAAGCATCAATCAGGCCACCGATTTTTGATGGGACAAATTTCAATTATTGGAAGGTAAGAGTTACTGCATATCTTCAATCTCTTGGTACAGAAGTTTGGAACATTGTAGAAACAAGCTATGCTTTTCCTTCAGCTACTCCTACAGATCCAGCTGAGAAAAAGCAGTATGAAACAAATGCAAAAGCAGTCAGTACTCTATTAGGAAGTATATCCCAAACAGAATTCATGAAGGTCATGCACTTCAAATCAGCAAAAGAGATATGGGACAAAATGGTCACTAGCTATGAAGGAGATGAACAGGTAAAACAAGCTAAACTTCAAACTCTCAGGATTCAATATGAGACTCTCAAGATGTATAATGATGAAAGTGTGGCTAATTATTTTCTTCGGGTAGATGAGATTGTTAATTGTATGAAAAATTTGGGTGAAGAAATAAAAGAGACTATAGTAGTTCAAAAGATTCTAAGATCATTATCCCCCAAGTTTGAATCTAAAGTATCTGCAATAGAAGAAAAGGAAAATCTTCGTGTTCTCACTATGTCTCAGCTACATGGAATTCTAACTGCTTATGAAATGAGAAAGGGAGGTCCATCAGACAGAAGGGAAGCTGCTTTTAAGGCATCAGGAAAAGAAGATTACTATGAAGCAAGCCATGTTCCAGAAGAAGAGGAAGAAGAATCAAATTTTGTCAGAAATCTTCAAAGGGGTTCTGGAAGGTTCAGAGGTAAGCTACCTTTCAAATGCTTTGCTTGTGGAAGAGTAGGTCATTATGCTGCAAAATGTCCTTATAAGGATAAAGGAAAAGAACCTGCTAGATGGAACAAGAAACAAAGTGCAAATAAGAAAAGCTACTACACCCATGAAGATAGTGATGGCTTATCAAACAGTGATGAAGATGAACAAGGTAATAAATATAAGCTGTTAATGGCATTTGAAGATGATGATTATGAGGATGCTGTAGATGTGGATAATCTCTATGCTGAAATTACTAGACTCAAGAGATGCATAGAAGAAAAGAATGTGATCATTGATACTTTGCAATTTCAAATTGATGAAAAGGAAAAACATCTTGAAAAACTAGAAGGTGAAATTGTTGGTCTCAGAAAAGAAATTGAGAAAACAAAAGCTATTAATCTTAAGTTTGTCAAAGGATCTGAAACTTTGGATAAGATTATCAATGTGCAGCGGTCTCCTCTAAACAAGACAGGTTTGGGCTATAATGGAGAAACCTCTCAAGCATCCACCTCAAAAAGTTATCTTGATGCAGCAAGAAGAAATGAGCAGAAGAACAATGAAGATAATCAGGTACAGCAGGGACGAATTACAAACAGAAACTATCAGAGACAATCCATCTTAAGGGTGAACAAAAGCTACAACCAGCCACAGGTAAAATCTTCTCAGTTTGGTTCAAGAATAAATGAAAATAGAAATTACAATCAGTTGGCTGGTAGATTCAATAACCGCAGAAGCTTCTTCAATGGACAATGCTTTTCTTGCCATAACTTTGGTCACAAAGCAGCTCAATGTGTTGCATATAAAACAATCATGACTAGGGAAGCTCAAAAACAAAGAAGTATGACAGGGATTACAAAAAGGATCTATAACAACTTTTCGGTTCTTGAAAATGAAGTTGAATGTTCTATTTGCAATAATTTTGGTCATGAAGACTCTGAATGCAGGAGCAGGTTTCAGGAGAAAAAGGAACAAGCCACAAGCACCAAAACATGGAGAATAAAGGAACCTCAAACAGAAAGATGTGGGATAGCATTTTATGCAGAAGGACAGGAAAATCTATGGTACATTGACAGTGGATGTTCGAAACATATGACAGGTGATAAAGAAAAACTTGAATCTTATTCTACTTTAGAAAAGGGAAAGAAAGTTTCTTTTGGAAATGATACTCCTGCAACTATAAAAGGAAAAGGTATTGCTCCTTTGAAAGAAAAGGTCAAGGATGGAAATGTTTTGTATGTTGATGGATTGAAGCATAATCTACTAAGTGTCAGCCAGATGTGTGATCAAAAAACCGAGGTTATTTTCAGATCGAATGGATGTCTTGTTCGTGATCTTGATACAGGTAAAACAGTTCTCAAAGGCAAAAGAACTCCAAATAATCTGTACATATTTGAAGAAGGACAACAACAATGCTATCTTAGCAAGGATGAAGAGCACTGGTTATGGCATCGAAGGTTGGGACATCTAAGCTTCTCACAAATAAGGAAAGCATGCAAATATCAGGCAGTTCGCGATCTTCCAGATATCAAAATTCCAGACAACACCATATGCAAATCTTGTCAGTTTGGAAAGCAAACCAGAACTAACTTTCCAGAGAAGGAAGGATCAGCTAGCTTGCCTCTTGAGCTAGTCCATACAGATGTATGTGGTCCATTTAGGAAAAGGACACCTCGAGGAGAAGAATATCTGATATTATTCATTGATGATTTCTCAAGGTTTGTTTGGTTAGGGCTTATGAAGCACAAAGATGAAGCATTCGAAAAATTCAAATCCTTCAAAGCATTGGTTGAAAATGAATCAGGACACAAAATTAAGTGCCTCAGATCTGACAGAGGTGGGGAGTTCACCTCAAATAAATTTTTCGATTTCTGCGATGAACATGGGATAAGAAGAGAATTCTCTACAGCTAGAACTCCTCAGCAAAATGGGGTTGTGGAAAGAATGAACAGAACTATCCAACAAATGGCTCGTGCTATGCTCGATGAATCAGGTACTCCTGCAACCTTCTGGGGTGAAGCTGCACATGCTGTTGTTATTATTCTTAACAAAACAAATGTCCGAGTAAACAGCACTCAAACACCTGATGAGCTTTGGAGTGGTAATGATCCGGATTTAAACAGGAACGCAATAGATTACAGAGATAACCATAAATACAGAGATGCAATAACCATAAACACATAGATGCAGCGGAAATAATGCTTCATTTCATTAATGGAAAATACTGAAATATGCTTACAACCAGAAATGGAAATGAACCAGCTAGGGCGATGGTAGCTATCTCTGAGAAGAGATGTGCGGCTACATGCCTCTGAACTGTTCCGAACTGTATTACAATGAGGCTCGAAGGCCTATTTATTGTTGAGAAACAATGGAAAACCCTTCACATCCCGAAACCTAACCCTAGAAGATGAAACGCCAAATTGTGGGCCCCGTTTGGGTAAATTGGTACATCAATTTCCCGGGGTCGTAACTTTGGCATACGATCTCCGTTTGACGCGTACAATAGCTCGTTAGAAAGATCTATCCGAGCACTACCACTTTGGGAAGGGCAACATCGGTCTATAGACCCATGTTGCCCCCAGATTCCCAAAAAAACGTCGTTTAGGGCCTCAAAACGGCTCCGGAAGTTCAGGACCCGAAAAACTGCTAAAAATAGTAAGTTGTGCTACAATTAAGGAAACTGAAAAGACTGAAAGAGACAGTTGTGGGGGTCCAAATGGGTTGGTGGGTGGCCACCAACATCCACCTGGATCATTCCTCCCCCCTTAGGAAGCAATGGTCCCCATTGCGTTGAGTTCCTCCATCTGCTGAACTGGTCCTGCAATCTCTGATGTGTCCAGTGATGGTGGGAAGCATGGTCGACGACGGTCCACATTGAACACTCGGTGCAAGCCAAGGAATGGAGGAATGCTGTGCTTCGAAGCATTGTTGCCCGTAGCCTTGGTATTGGTGTACGGATCATGTCGGGGTTGCCTGAGTTTCTGATGGGTTCTGGTAAGGCGTTCTCTCTGCAGATGTAACCAAACTTTGTCGCCCACATGAAACTTGTGTGGTACCCCTGTGGATGAGGAGAAGTTGTTCCTGTGTTCTGTCATGACCGTATCCCTTTGCTGCTGCTGCTGCGTGGAGGAACCCTTTGCAGGGGTCATGGATGTAGCAACGATCTTCCCCTTACTTTGGGAGTGAACTAGACAAATGAATTTCCTGGTCTGTGATATGAGCTTGCTGCCTTTCTTGGTAGTGATCAAGGATGTGGCAGTAGGTGGAGCTACCTCTGGTATCCTGTATAATGAATCACCCAAAGAAATAATGACAGCGCGAGGCCTTGACTCATACACAGCATGTCGCCTCCACAAGTATGGCTGGCCTAATAATACATCACAAACATCCAGAGGTGTAACATCACACAATACCTCGTCTGTGAAGGGCTTGATGCTGTATGGAAGGCGGCACTGCTGGCGAACTTTCAGATCTCGTCCTTCATGAAGCCACCCGATACTGTACGGCTGCGGGTGTGGTGTAGTCGGTAGGCCCAACCGCTTCACGACCTCTGCTGAAACCAGGTTCTTTTGGCTACCACTGTCGACAATGAATCGCAGCGGTGAACCCTTCACCCACATCTGTGAGTGGAAAAGACGCTCCCCCTCCTCTGGATCTTCGGGCTCATTTTTCTTGATCTTGGCGGTGGCAACAGTGGCACTGGGATCCGCATCAATGATCTGCTTCCCTTTACCATTCCCCTTGTCGAGTTCTGGCTCAGGGTCGGAACATGCATCTGATTCGGAAGCCTTCAACTCGGCCACCAGCGACTGCTTGGTCCGACACTCACTTGTGTTATGAGTGGGACTCTTGTGGAACTCACACCACTTTCCTGTGTCCTTCTTCGGCTTCGTGGTGTTGTTCTTTTCTTGCGGCTTCGACGGGTTGTCTTGGGTCACCCCGCCTTGGCTTTGTCCTTTGGGCTTTGGATTTGCAGATCCAAAGTCTCGCTTCTTCTGTTTGAACTTTTGCTCGATTTTGACAGCGTATCGGTATGCTGTGCCAAGTGAGGAGATGTTCAAGAACACCATCTCTTCCTGGATGTATCTGTGCAGGCAGCCACGGTATTTGAGTACCAGATGCAGCTCAGAATCTTTGATACCCAACTGTGTGCGAAGGGTATGAAAAATGTTTGTGAACTCTGGCACATCTTGGTCTCGTCCCTGCCGCAGTGTGGTCCATTTGATGTATTTGTCCTCATAGCTTCCGACAGGGTAATACTGCTCCTTGATGGCATCCCGAAAGTCATTCCAAGTGGGTGCGGCTGAAAATAGTGAGCCTGTACTTTCATCCTTCTGCTCGCAGTAGGTTTCCCACCAGTCCTTGACGTGGGGGGCTGCTTTGAGAAGAGCGAAAACAATCTTTTCCCGACTTGAAAATTCATGAACAGAAAAATACCCATCTAGCAGATTTAACCATTTATCTACGGCATCTGCGTCTATTTGACCCTCGAAGATGGGGATTTCAAAATTAACTTGTACCTTGAAGGGTGTGGCGTTTCCAGAGTCGCTTTTGGAAGCCGATGCGTCGCCTCTGGGTAGCCGCTGAAGAATCTGCGCAAAGCTATCCATCATCGCGTTCCTTTGCCGCTCGAGCGCTTCTTCGAGCAAGATTTTGATAGGATCTCCTGCCCCCTCGTCTTTCTTCTCATCCGCCATGGGAGGCCGTCGGGATTTGCGAGGCTGGTCTTGCAAAGGTTCAACCAGTTCAAGCCCTAACTCCTTATATCCCGACCTCGTTGGGGACATGCAAAGAAAAACAGAGAAAAAGCAGACCGCTCTGATACCACTGATCCGGATTTAAACAGGAACGCAATAGATTACAGAGATAACCATAAATACAGAGATGCAATAACCATAAACACATAGATGCAGCGGAAATAATGCTTCATTTCATTAATGGAAAATACTGAAATATGCTTACAACCAGAAATGGAAATGAACCAGCTAGGGCGATGGTAGCTATCTCTGAGAAGAGATGTGCGGCTACATGCCTCTGAACTGTTCCGAACTGTATTACAATGAGGCTCGAAGGCCTATTTATTGTTGAGAAACAATGGAAAACCCTTCACATCCCGAAACCTAACCCTAGAAGATGAAACGCCAAATTGTGGGCCCCGTTTGGGTAAATTGGTACATCAATTTCCCGGGGTCGTAACTTTGGCATACGATCTCCGTTTGACGCGTACAATAGCTCGTTAGAAAGATCTATCCGAGCACTACCACTTTGGGAAGGGCAACATCGATCTATAGACCCATGTTGCCCCCAGATTCCCAAAAAAACGTCGTTTAGGGCCTCAAAACGGCTCCGGAAGTTCAGGACCCGAAAAACTGCTAAAAATAGTAAGTTGTGCTACAATTAAGGAAACTGAAAAGACTGAAAGAGACAGTTGTGGGGGTCCAAATGGGTTGGTGGGTGGCCACCAACATCCACCTGGATCAGGTAAAACTCCTTCCGTGAAGCACTTCAAAATCTTTAGGAGCAAATGTTATATTAAGAATACTGATGAGCAACTTGGCAAACTTGAACCAAGAGCAGATGAGGGCATTCTTCTTGGTTATTCTCCACATAGCAAAGCATACAAGTGCTACAATAAAAGACTTGGCAGAATTGTTGACAGTATTGATGTAGTGGTTGATGAGAAGGGATATATTCCTAGGCAAGTTCATCATGAAGACATTGAAGAAGATGAAGGCTACTCTCAAAGGCGGAATGATGAAGAAGAAGAACCTCAAGAAGAAGAAGAATCTCAAGAAGAACCAGAGGAGCAGACAAGAATAGAAGAGAAGACTTCATCCAGATATGTTCAAAAGAATCATCCAGAAACTCAGATTGTGGGGCAGAAAGAAGCAGGAGTACAAACAAGAAGGACACTTGCAGAAGCTTCAAGCTACTTGGCATTACTCTCCTCCATTGAACCACAAAATGTGAAAGAGGCATGCAAGGATGAATGTTGGGTCAAAGAAATGGATGAAGAACTTGAGCAGATCGAAAAGAACAACACTTGGGAATTAGTTCCTAGACCAAAAGATAAAAATGTAATAGGAACAAAATGGGTCTTCAAGAATAAATTGAATGAAAATGGAGAAGTAATTAGGAACAAGGCCAGACTCGTTTGTAAAGGGTATGCACAGCAAGAAGGAATAGATTTTGAAGAGACCTTTGCTCCTGTGGCAAGACTTGAGGCTATCCGAATGTTCCTTGCTCTCTCAAGCTTTCAAAACTTCAAGGTATTTCAAATGGATGTGAAATCAGCCTTTCTGAATGGAGACTTAGAAGAAGAAGTATATATTGAGCAGCTAGATGGTTTCATTCTTGGGAATGATCCAAACCTTGTATGCAGATTAAAAAAGGCTCTCTATGGACTCAAACAAGCTCCAAGGGCTTGGTACTATCGGTTGGACAAATATCTTCACCAACAAGGCTTTTCAAAAGGATCAGCAGATAGCAATCTCTATATAAAAGTTGAAAATAACAAATTGCTAATTCTTGTTGTTTATGTAGATGATATTATCTTTGGCAGCAATGAGGAGACTATGAGTCAAAACTTTGCCTCGGTTATGCAGAAAGAATTCGAAATGTCACTACTTGGAGAATTGACATATTTTCTTGGATTGCAAATTCAACAAAATGAAGGAGGTATCTTCTTGTCTCAAACCAAATACCTCAAGCAGATCTTGAAGAAGTATGGCATGGAAGAGTCAAAGCCAGTATGTACACCCATGGTTACAGGATGCAGCCTTAGTGCAAATGATGAATCAGCAGCAGTTCACCAACCCACTTATAGATCCATGATTGGGAGTTTGCTCTATTTGACAGGTACCCGACCAGATATTACACATGCAGTAGGAATTGTTGGAAGATTTCAAGCCAACCCAAAGGAAACTCATCTTCAGGCAGTCAAAAGAATCTTCAAGTATCTTCAAGGGACCCAAAACTATGGCTTATGGTATCCTAGAGATACAGATCTCACTCTTCATGCTTACACAGATGCAGATTGGGCTGGAAGTGTGGATGATAGGAAAAGCACAAGTGGTGGTGCTTTCTTCATGGGTTCCAGATTAGTATCTTGGTTCAGCAAGAAACAGAGTTCGATTGCCTTATCTACAGCTGAAGCAGAATATGTGGCTGCGGCATCTTGTTGCACACAACTTCTTTGGATGATGCAGACCTTGCAGGACTTTCAAATCACTTGCACTCCACCAGTTTCTATCTTATGTGATAATACTAGTGCAATCAGCATTTCAAAGAATCCAGTCATGCACTCAAATACCAAGCACATACCAATCAAGTACCATTTTCTCCGGGAACAAGTGCTTGAGCAGAAGGTCAAGTTGGAGTATGTTACTTCTAAGGAACAAGTTGCTGATATTCTCACAAAACCACTGCCCAGGGAAACTTTTGAATATCTCAGACAAAAGCTGGGAGTAGTTGATGCTTCATCCTGCTGTTGAAGCTTGTCTGTTCTACAGAAAAGTTGGTATACGCAAGTTACGAAAGGTATATACGCGTATACATGCGGATTTATGGTGGGAAAGTCGCGTGTATGGTGTACGCTTGTTGCAGAGAGTATATCCGCGTCCATACGCTGTTTCATGCAGGAGAAATCGCGTATATGAAGTTCTGAACAGCAAGGGCAAACTCTGGAGTTCTGAACAGCAATGGGTATGTCAGAATTCTTCAGGCACGGTTTCAGGGGGTGCAGCAGGCACAGGTTCAGGGGGAGCAGCTTAAAAGTCTCATAAAGCATTGTTGGCATTCAGATGTTTTGGTTATTGATTTCAGGAAAAGGAGCTCAGAAAGAAATCCTGGTTGCTGATCTAAAAAGATGTTTATCATATGCTGCTGGTGACTTTCATAAGTCTTGGTCTAGATCTGTTGTCTCTATGTCATGTATCTCTCTTGTGATATCTCTTTTATGGTGTCAAGGTCATGTAACGGCCTATGTTGGTTTCCCCACTATGCCTGGGATGAATGCTGTAATATAATTGGTTGTTTCTGATATGTCCCCTCTTGGTAGGGAGTATGGATGTATGTATTGAGTCTTTTGGTGATAGGAAGATCCCTTATGGTGTATAAGTCTTGGTTCTTGTTGAAGAACATCTTTTGCAGATCTGGCCTACTGTCAGGGGGAGCATGAGTCAGCACAGCCAAGCAGAGGTATCAGCATGTCCTCAGGGGGAGCACAGCCCTTTGCCCTTGATGTCAAAGGGGGAGAGTGACTTGGTGTGGTGGTTGCCATCAAGTCCAAAGGGGGAGATTGTTGGCATTATGATTCAAGTGTTGTCCTTGATGGCAACTCACTCAGAGGTTGGTACAGGTGCTCAGAGGTTGGTACAGGTGATGGCAACTTAATTAGAAGACAGATCCTAGTACAGCATGCCAAGGAAGTTCATATACGCAGGTTCGTTAAGCCCAAGTCGCGTGTACACGCTGGTTGGCTTCAGCAAAAGCGCGTGTATGTGGAAAAGTACCTTTGGTCCATGGCGGTTAGTCCTTGGAAGTTGTGCCTATGGTTTCGGACCATTGTGTCTCGACGGGCGTGTCGATCCCTAGTTTTGAAGTTGATGGTATTGTGTTACTATGGTTTTGGCTCTTGGTATTGAGCAAGGCCTAAGGCTATATAAGGAGAAGAAGATCATTAGGCAAAATCATCTTTCGACAAGGCTTGAATATCTAAAAGAGAAAGAGATCTGATATGCAGGGTCTGGGTTGCTTGGTCTGAGCTAAGGAGAAATCACATCGGTTGATGGAAGACTAGATCTAAGGATAAATCGGGATCTAATGGTTTGAAATGCACTATTATGATATGGTTGATTATGCGTATTTCTAGATCTGCATACTGTCGCAATATTATGTTCTGTGTCTAACTGATGTCTGGTACAGCTGCAAGTTGAGAGAATTTATTTTTAGATCTGTACGCAGGTTGGCTAATGTAAAAGCGCGTGTATACGCGGGTTTCGCTCATTGAAGTAGCGTATATCTCTTGAAGCTTGATTTTTGGGTTTGCAGTTGGATCTGACTGTTATTGCAGAGTTCTGTAGACTGCTCTGTGTTCTGGTATCTGGTGATTGACAGGGTTCAGTGGTTCAGTGATTCAAAGTTTGATAATGCTAGTATTGGTTGTTTTATGCTTCAATGATCTATTGTGAAAGTTGAATGAATTGGGGTCTACAGATTGTAATGTTATGCTTCAGGAATATCCAGTCTGAAAATGTATGAAAGGTGGTACCTGAAAGAAAGAAGATTGTAGGTCAGCACCTACGTACTAGTATCTTAGCTAGTACAAGAGCAAAGGGGGGTTGGAGCTCCCTTCCAAGGAAGTTTGGAGAACGAGAGAAGGTTGTAGCCTTCTGCAGGTTGTAGCCTGCGTACTGGTATAAGGCTGCACCAGTACAAAAAGATTGTAAACTGAAGTTTCATATTAAATAAAGATAGAGACAACTTGCAGCAGGTGGTTTTCACCCACATTGGGTTTCCACCTTATATCTTGGTGTTCATGTGTGTGACTTTTGATCTGTTCTATTATACTGCACCTGTTTACTGTTAATGTGGTGAATAATGTCCTGATGCACTTAACTGAAGAATAAGCTGACTAAATTATGAGTTTTCTTCTTATACGCTGTTTTATTTAGTCACAGTAGCGTGTACACGCTGGTTCACTTAACTGAAGTAGCGTATATGTTTCTGAGCATTGAAAAAGTTTGATTGATCTGATAATACTGATTCACCCCCCCCCTCTCAGTATTATTTCCAACAAAATCTAATATTCCTCTTCCTCCTCCCTCTTGTAATAAGAGCTCTAAAAAGAAAAGAAAGAGGAAGACGAAGAAGAAGAATAGTTTTATGCAATCATCACCAACCCTTGCTAGTCATGTTGGAGATGAACTTTCATTCGCTGCAAGTCACACTGGGAGTATAAGTCTAGTCACTGCAAGTCATACTAGATATTCATCATCAACCTCTGCTAATCATGTTGTATATGAGCTTTCAGCTGCTGCAAGTCACACTAGCGGCATAAGTCTAGTCACTGGAAGTCATATTAGCAATGAATCATCATCAACCTCTACTAGTCATGTTGGAGATGAGCTTTTAGCGACTGCAAGTCACACTTGGGGAATAAGTCTAGTCACTACAAGTCATACTGACAATTTGTTACCTACCTCTGTGAGTCATATTTTTGTTGACTCACCTTCTTCTGTGAGTAGGGCCGGGGGCACAAGTCCTATCTCTCTTGGGAAAGAGTAACTGACCTTTGCAATTCATGTTGGGGACTCTTCGAAAACCACTATTCGTCATGTTGGTGGAATGGATGTTGATAAAAAATAAAGGCGTAGAAGTTTTAAACCTAAGTTCCCTTGTAAGATATGTAAGGGAGACCATCTTACTCATATGTGCCCTAATATTCCAGTGGTATAAAGGATATGCTCCGAGTCTGAAGGTTCTTCTACTCCTAAATCGTTATGGTTTCTTAATAGTCTCGTCAACCTTTGGTTGATGAAGTGTTCAAGCCAGTGCAATCTCTAGCTAATTACACTCCTCTTTTGGGGGGTCAAGTGCCTAACAACAGAGTCCTTTTATTTCTAGTACAGAGTCGTCTGGTCTAGGGGGCATTCCGGTCCCTTCGAATGTTCCCCCTCCAATTTCTAGGAGTGTCTCCTTTGATTGGGATAATATTATCCAGCTTCGTCTTCCTTTCGCTGCACCTTTCTAGATAAAGGTTAGAGTTAATTCCACAAACGTCTATCAATGTATGGTGGATGAAGGATCCTATGCAATTATTATATCCTCCTTGACTTGAATTGGAAAGATTTGGGTTCTCCAAAGTTGTTGACAATTGATAGTCAGTTGTTAGCCTATGATAGAAGACCTGGTGAATCTATGGGTGTTCTTGTTGGGTTATGTTATATTCTTTCCACGGCTAACTAACGTAGTTAAATGGGGGGTTAGAGGGGGGCGGTAGCCCCCCTTTGTTGCGTCGATTGCGCAGCGGGGGCGGCAGCCCCCCCTGTCCGGGGGGTTTGAGGGGGGCGGGTAGCCCCCCTCTACGGGGTCCGGGGCAGCGCCCCGGGAAATTTTTTTTTGGACCCTATATTAGGTTGGGCGAACCTACCTATGGTTTTGTGCATGATTTTCGCACATGGTATTGGACGCGATGGTTTTTCGGTCCATGGTATTGGATGCTTCGGCATGTATAAATATGTATTGTAACATTGAAAGGAACATAATGAAAAATCAAGCTGGTAGTCCCGGTTTTGGGATCCAGGGAAAAATCTCTGTGCATATGTTTTTTATGGGTTATGCTCTCGCATTGTTTATTTTCTTTGTTTAAGAATTCGTATGCAGGTAATTTTCTGTATAGGGTTAAAACCTACAGTTCTTCCTCAATTGCCTATTACTTTAGGTGGGAAGACTATCTTAATCGATATGATGGTGGTTGATCGCCCTTTATACTTTAATTTGCTACTTGGACATGCTTTTCTCTATGCTATGAATTTTTTGGTGTCATCACTCTTTCTAATGATGTGTTTTCCTCATAATGGAAATATTGTCACTATTGATCAGCTTGTTGATCCAGGTCTGGGTGTGACGAAGGACCCTTCCAAGACCTTTTACTTTCGGGATGTGTTAAATTGCATTTTTAAAAGAACATTAATGAATACATCTACATGCTGTAAATAATAGGAACATGACAATCATCAACAACATAAAAACGTAAGCTGTTGATAACGGAGTTCGTCCAGGAGGGACTACGTCTCCAGGCCCCAGTGTCAAGATGGTGTAGGCCGCTCCATTAAGTGTTGTCAATAGTGATGATGTACACAAGAGATGGTGTCACGATCATACAAGGAAAATTCCCTCACGTAGGAGTGGCTCTAAGAGATGTTCCACTACAAGAACTCTCAGTCAAAATACTCCTACCAGTATGACACAAAACTCATGCACGATGAGCATCCTACCAACATGCCATAAAAGGGATCTCAAAGCAACATGCATGGTGGCACATGAGTATCCCATAAACAAACAACAAAGGGATCTCAAAACACAACATGATGAATCATGACAACAAGTACATCACATAGGCGATGTCGTGTCACATCAAGCATGAATCATGAAAATGAGTAAGAAATAGGATCCCACATCAAACATCAAGCACGAACATGTGCAGCACAATGCATAGCAAAATAAGTACATGAACATTGCATATACATCACAACCAAGGGCCATCTGAAGAATTGGATGTCAAACTGCTGAAGTTTTTCGTACCATCGATCTCACGGCATCAATCGCATGGGAGTGGTTGCTCAAACATGAATGCTGACACCTGCATTCCACTTAGAAAAGTGGCTAAAGAATAGAATGAGAGAATCATAAATCTGAACACATCATCAGATTTGTGATCTCGAATAGTGCAAAATCGACTGTCCAAAATCTAAATTCTGAGAAGTTTAGAATCTGGGGCTCAAGGAATCTTTTAGATCCCCCCTAGATTCCTCAAAGATTATGCTCCATGGGTGGACTGGAAATCTACAGCTCAAATTGTAAATTTGACCTCACCATTGTGTTCCCTGTGAAAAATTGTGAAAAACAAGTATAAACTTGACTATATTCCGACATGGAGAAAAATTACCTCCTCGGGAAAATTGCAAGGATCATGATTCTGCGCCCTGTTTTTATAGCAATCATGGTTCCACCTATATACTGAAAACTAGCCAAAAAATGCAGAACTTTGATGGAGAAATAGACAGTGCCATCACGTTTGTGGGGTCGAGAGGTGTTGAAACCATATAAAATTTGTCAAAATCTGACAAAGTGAAATTTCACCCTTCCTGCAAAATGCTGCCTTGAACTGTGTACCAAGATTCTACCTCCTCTGTCTCGAAATTCATGCTCGTAGCAGGTTCCTCCATCTGTCCCCCGGGTGCACTGAAAATACTGGGTTTATCTAATGTTTACTGGCTGATTAACCAATAAGGCAGTTAGGAGGATTGGTTAAGTACCCCGAATAGTAGGGAGGAGGTCGGGTGGTCAAACCCTACCCCCTCCATTTCAATGCATTATTTGTTTTTTTTTAAAAGAAATGTATTTTAAATGGGGGTCGGTTCCGCATTAGGTGGCCCACCCCCTGATCCTCCTCACCGACGCATGGTGGTACATTTGTTATGGTTGTACTACCACATTTAAAGGGTTACGTACTATTATGGGGCTGCCCGCTTGGGGGCCGGCCACGTGGGCCGGGCGGGTTCGACCCCCGTCGGCACCCTTAACCACCATCATCGCATTAAGTGTGAGGTTTGTTGGGGTGTGGGCTAGGTCCACTGGAGGTGACCTACCCACCCCCTTAATACATTCTTTTAATGTTTTATGGCGTGGATGGAGGGCTCGACGGGGTGATGGCCGCCCAGCCAAAATTTTAATTAAAATTTTATGTGGGGTTTTGGAGTTAGGCCAGCGGGGGTCATGGCCTGTCGGCCTTTAGAAAAAAATTTGTAATGTAGTATTTGGGGTGGCAGGGGTGGTGGCCCACCACCTTATTTATATTTTTTTTTCTTTTGACTTTTATAAAGAGGGGGAAATTTCCAAAGTTTTAGAAAATAAGGGATATTGGGAAAATTAATGAGGCTGCAATTTCGACTGATTTCGGGAGCTAGGTTTCATGCCTCGGGGTCAGTCAAATTGTAGGACACTTAAACGTGGCCCACAACCCAAATTTGACCAAAACTTTAACTGGCTTGTTCTCCCTCATACGAGCTCAAATTGACGAACCATTCGCACCTCCGCGATCAGGACGACGAGATCTACGCTCTGGTCCTAGGTCGACATCATTCTAAACACTTTGCTTTTCGATATTTCATAAACCCTCTTTTTCCTGTGTGTCTTTGGAGCCACCTGGATCAATCCTCCCCATTGAGGAGCTTTTGGTCCTCTAAAAGCATGAGAAATAATCTGCAACTTCTTTTGTACCTTGTCTGCATTACAATCATCCTGAAAAGGTCTCGCTTCCATCTCCTTCACCTTTGTTCTTTGGAGCCTTAAGCGACAAGCTGACACCTGCTACCTCTGCAACCTGTAGTACATTGTTTTGCAAATTACATGCTTGACTTTTATGACCAACTAATGACCCAAACATCCCACACTTGCCACGAGTTTATAACACATACTCGGTGGTCAAGTTTACATCAAGATGGATGCAAGACCTCAACTATGACAACAAGGCCAAACTATCATTGTTGCTTCAACAAGTGATGGAAAACACATCATCACTACAACACATGATTTACAAAGAGAAGGCCAAACATATTTGTTTTGACAAGTGATGGAAACATAACATCACTTTCAGAGTGTAAAATGCGACTCAAAATACGACCCGACATCATTGTTGCTAAAAAAGTGATGGAAAACACATCATCACTTTTACATTTTAAAATGCAACAAATTGATTTACAAAAGCATGACCATGAAACGCTAACATATCTGGAAACCATTTTTCTCTTATCAAGGTGAATGGGTCGCCTCCTTGTGGCGCATTTTCTTGTCGAACAACTACTTCACCTGGTTCACGCGTTGACGCCTTGTCTTTAAGGCGTTGCTTTGGATGGAGCCTCATCCTGTTTCTTTACATGCTGTTGAGAGGGTCTTTCAAGCCTCATCCTTTTGTGTGCTACCATTCTTTTCCAACACTTAGAAAATGTATGGTTATGTAATCCACAAAAGGTACATGTTTTTCAATTCCATGTTTTACATTCATCTCTAACAACATAATTATAGCCGAAATGAACATTCGAATATCAAAAATGGTTATACCTTTCCTTGTTGCCTCTGATGTCAGTATGGAGATGAGAGCTTGTCTCAGCTCTCTCCCTGCAATGGGCACTGCCATGGGATGATGGGGATGTGTTACCATCATTCTCCTTCCTCGACAATTTCAACGACGTCTCGGACGACTCTAAGACCTTCGAGCACTCTCCTTTTGGTGTATCTTGAGCCTACAAATTGAGGTCTCTGCCTAACCTCCAATGTTTGAGTTATGCCTTGGTTATTAACACCAAGTTCTTCCTCCTCGTGCTTTATCCTGGTAAGGAGCCTCATGTTTGTCCCTGTAATTGGGATCTCCACATCTCCAACAGAAGTCATACTATGTGACAACGAAACCAAAAGTAAATCAACTTCTTTTACCTCCTATGTTGGCTTGGAAAGAACTGATGAGGGTTGTTCATCACCTGTTATTGGTGGTTCGCTTGCTATCTCAGCACATTTCCTAACTTATTTTCTAACATACCCAAGTCCTGTTCGACATGGTAATTCCTCTACTTTTATGGGGTTGACAATGCGTTGGCCATTCATGCCCAAGCCTTTTCCTTCATACCCCATTCTCTTCAACAGTTTGGAGCCAATTCCTGTGGTATGATTTTCAAAAAGAGCGAAATCATCATCAGGAAACATACATGAATTTGGAGAATTACATTTTACCTCACATGGGTCACGCTGCAACTTTTCCAAGGCCTCGTCCTTTGCTTGTGGCTATCATAGCAAACTTTGTTTCTCTTCTTTCTCTTCATGTAGATGCATCTTCAATTCAGCGTTATCGGTTTGAAGACTTTGGTTTTTTTTCTTCAGTTCTTCTAGGGCCTCTTCTGTGGCTTGCAACTGAAGCTACAGCCACTCCTTTTCCTTTGTCTCTTTCTGTATAGTTTCATACATGATATACATTCTTTTGGAAATGTTGAGCATGGTCTCATACATCGCTCTTTCATCCTCTATTTCTGCACGTTCCATTGTTCACACTGCAATTCACATCAACGCAAAGACCGCTCTGATACCACTTGATCCAGGTCCGGGTGTAACGAAGGACCCTTCCAAGACCTTTTACTTTCATGATGTGTTAAATTGAATTTGTAAAAGAACATTAATGAATACATCTGCATGTTGTAAACAATAAGAACATGAAAATCATCAGCAATATAAAAACATAAGCCGTTGATAACGGAGTTCGTCCAAGAGGGACTACGTCTCCAAGCCCCGGTGTCAAGATGGTGTAGGTCGTTGCATTAAGTGTTGTCAATAGTGATTATGTACACAAGAGATGGTATCGTAATCATACAAGGAAAATTCCCTCACGCAGGAGTGGCTCTAAGAGATGTTCAACTACAGGAACTCTCTGTCAAAAGACTCCTATAAGTATGACACAAAACTCATGCACGATGAGCATCCCGCCAACATGCCATAAAAGGGATCTCAAAGAAACATGCATGGCGACACATGAGTATCCCATCAACATACAACAAAGGGATCTCAAAACACAACATGATGAATCATGACAACAAGTACATCACATAGGCGATTCCGCGTCACATCAAGCAGGAATCATGAAAATGAGTAAGAAATAGGATCCCACATCAAACATCAAGCAAGGACCTATACAGCACAATGCATAGAAAAAGAAGTACATGAACACTGCATATACCTTACAACCAAGGGCCATCTGAAGAAGAGGATGTCAAACTGCTGAAGTTGTTCAGACCATCGATCTCACGGCATCAATCTCATGGGAATGGTTGCTCGCACAAGAATGTTGACACCTACATTCCACTTAGAAAAGTAGCTGAAGAATAGAATGAGAGAATGAGAAATATGAAAACACCATTAGATTTGTGACGTCGAATAGTGCAAAATCAACTATTCAAAATCTGAATTCTGAGAAGTTGAGAATCTAGGGCTCAAGGAATCTTTTAGATTCCCCCTAGATTCCTCAAAGATTTTGCTCCATGGGTGGATTGGAAATATGCAACTCAAATGGAGAATATGACCTCACCATTGTGATCCCTACAGAAAACCATGAAAAACAAATATAAAATTGACTATATTCCGACATGGAGAAAAATTACCTCCTTGGGAAAATTGCAAGGATCATGGTTCCGCTCCCTGTTTTTACAACAATCATGGTTCTCCCTGTATACTGAAAAATGGCTGAAAAATGTAGAACTCTGATTGAGAAATGGACAGCTCCATCACGTTTGTTGCGTTGAGAGGTGTTGAAACCATATAAAATTTGTCAAAATCTGACAAAGTGAAATTTCACCCCTCCTGCAAAACACTGCCTTGAACTGCGTGCCAAGCTTCTTCCTCCTCTGTCTCGAAATTTGTGCCCGTAACTGGTTCCTCCATCTGTCCCTCCAATGCACTAAAAATATTGGGTTTATCTAATGTTTCCAGGTGGATTAACTAATAGGGCAGTTAGGAGGATTGGTTAAGTACCTTGAATAGTAGGGGGCGAGTGGTCAAACCCCGCCCCTTCCATTTCAATGCATTATTTGTTTTTTCTAAAGAAATGTATTTTAAATGGGGGTTTGGTCCGCATTGGGTGGCCCGGGCCCTGATCCTCCTCATTGGCGCATGGTGGTACGTTTGTTATGGTTGTACTATCACATTTAAAGCGTTGTGTACTATTATGTGGCCACCCACTTGGGGGTCGGCCATGTGGGCCGGGCGGGTTCGACCCCCGCTGGCACCCTTAACCATTTTTGTCATATTAAGTGTGAGGTTTGTTGGGGTGTGGGCCAGGTCCACCGGAGGTGGCCTGCCCACCCCCTTAATACATTGTTTTAATGTTTTATGGCGTGGGTGGAGGGCTCGACGGGGTGATGACCGCCAAGCCAAAATTTTAATTAAAATTTTATGTGGGGTTTTGGGGTTAGGCCGGCGGGGGTCATGGCCCATCGGCCTTTATAGAAAAAAATTGTAATGTAGTATTTGGGGTGCCGGGGGTGGTGGCCTACCAAGTTATTTACAATTTTTTTTTTTCAACTCTTATAAAGAGGGGGAAATTTCCAAAGTTTTAGAAAATAAGGGATATTGGGAAAATTAATGAGGTCGAAATTTCAACCGATTTTCGGAGATAAGTTTCATGCCTCGGGGTTGGTCAAATTGTAGTACACTTAAACCTGGCCCACAGCCCAACTTTGACCAAAACTTTGACTGGATCGTTCTCCCTCATATGGGCTCAGATTGACGAACCGTTCACACCTTCATGATCAGGATGACGAGATCTACGCTATGGTCCTCAGTCAACATCATTCTAAACACTTTGATTTTTGAGCGTCCATAAACCCTCTTTGTCTTGTGTGTCTCTGGAGCCACCTATATCACTTGCATTTGATAATCACCACCCTAATTTGAATCTACTACAGAATACCCCTTGGTTTGTTCCAAGTGTTCAAGTAGACTCTACCCCACCATGAGTGAACTATGTGGCATTGAATCCTCAATGTTCAATTGCTTCTGAGAAGGATCCTTTGAACTATTATTTTCCTTCTAGGGACTTGGTCTCGATAGTTGACCAAGTGATTCCTCCTATGGGGACATGGGACCCCTTAATTCCCTCTTTTGATCCTTCTAGTTCTCATGATTTCTTGGAGTTTGATTTGCCTTCACAGGAGGAAATTTTTGAAGCCATGAGTTTTAACTACCAAATGATTCCTTGGTCTGAGCCTCGCAAGTGGCTTGTCCTGAATAACTATTATGTGTAAGTCACAAGGCTGCGTGGTTCCCTGTACCATATTGTACATATAAGATATGCATTTTCAAGTTTTGTATACTATAATACAAGAGTTTATCTGAAGTTTATATATGGAATGTATTAAATTCTTGTCTAGTGTTCCTATTTATGTCTACAGAACTTGGAAGACTTCTCCTTTGGACATTTTTATGGTTGATTCGCTCTGACAGATATTGGTTCTTGAAACTAGCATACAAGATTAGGTTTTTTACTTGCATTATGCATTTATCAGTTTCCTTTCCCATTTTGGCCTTAGGATCGACCCCACCAAGATATGACGCAAAACCTTCTCATTGCTTAGAAGTGTCATGACTTGTGTGGTAGAGCCTACCTTATCATGGGTGCCCTAGATAGTACCTTGTTGTCACTTGGCACCCATGCTGAAATTTTGTTCTTAGGCTTGGGAGTCCTCTTTAGTCCCACCATGACTTGTGCATTGAAGACTCATTCTCTTACTTCTTCGCTATTTTTTTGGCTTTATACCCTAGAGGCTCCTTTGTGTTGAGTTGTATTACTGCATTGCATGTTGACCATTTGTACCTTTTGGCCTTAAGCCGACTTCACTTGGACTCGTGTTTAAGCCACCTTTTGACCATGTATTTTGTGAAATCAACCTTGCAATGACTTAGCCTTTGCAACTTGACACCCTCTTACCTATGGAAAGAACATTCCTTTGAGTGTCACTGACTAGTTTCGTCACCTTGCATTGAGCATAGGAATGTTCCCCTCCGAGGAACTAGCACAACTGTATTTGGACACTCGTTCTTCCCACTGTATTATAGGAATTCTTTTATTCTTTTTCAGGCTTTCTAAATATGAAAAAGATTAAAAAAAAATTAATATTCCAAAAATATCGGGAATGGGACATTACTTCCATGATTGATGGCAGCTAGAGTCAACTGTGTCACCCTTGAACAAAGCACTCAAAAATAAGTATTTCCTCCATTGGGATGGGCTTTAGTTTGACTTAGGAGAGCCTTAACCTTGTTATTGAGTCAGTACTCCTCTGATTGGTTATCTCTTCCAATCATATGGAGAGTTTGTTCGTGCCTATTGCATGAAAAACTTATACAAAGTTATCATATGATACCATGTAGTCACATTTGAATCATGCTTTTGTTCAAGGGAAGTAAACCTAAGTTGGTCTTTCTACAGTGTCTCTTGACCTATTTTTTAGTCAGCCATCCCTGGTTGTCAGAGTCATGTTCATTATCACATCAGCTATTTGGCCCTTTTCTCGTTCTATTTTGAGAAGGTCTCCACTGACTTCTTGCTGGCGGGTCTTGATCTTATCAACTACGACAAGTTACTCTGAGAGAAGATCTAGAGCTACACCCTGGCCCTTTTTTCGTTGTTGATAGGTCACCTTATGCTCAGCATCGATCAGTATCATGGGTCTTTGATTGAGTGGTTTCCCTTGTGTTCGATGTCAGCTTTCATTATCGCACATTGGGATTCATGCAATACCTTGGTTTCCATTTGACCCTTTTGGTGGATTCCTCGCCTTTGTGTTAGCTTTCATTATTGGTTGGTTCAGAGGGTTTCTATTGTGCACTAGATACATCTTGTGTACACCGAAAACGTACTTCGATTGGGTTACTACATCTTTATTCGTCTGATTCCTTCCATATTATTGGCCTACGGGTTACACTCACACTAGATTGATGAAGGCTGCCTTAATGCCTTCCTTCTAGCAGATATTTTACCATCAACTTCAACTCATTGCTTTGGGAACAAGTTCTAGAGTCCATTTGACAGTACCTTAGGGTTTATAGTCATCAATGGCAGACTCCTTCACTATCGAAATGGGGAAAACATCTTTTCTTCCTGATTGATAGATTCTTCCAAGTGTTTGACTTCAGCTCATCTATTCGCACTTGTTATATTGTACTGGGTACCTTGGCTCTCATTGTCATTATCGGTGAGTAGTCTCGTGTTTTTTAACGGTATACATCAATGACTAGTAATGAAATGATTTCTCACATGTTCAAATTTAGATCATTTATTCCCATTGTGTAGAAATGTACCCTAGTGGTTGGTGAAGACCTTGGGTTTGCATCAGCATTTGTTGGCTCACTTTCCAGTCCCTCCTATTTCTACTAGTGACACCATCCACCTTATATGTTGTTGTTCATTACAACAACATCCTATATGTTGGCACCCAAGTTGCGTGTAGTAACATTTATTCCACCATTTGACTTGGTACTTTTTGGATCATCTTTATGACTTCAGTGATTAGCTTTCTGCTTCAGCATCATTGATCAGTTCTTTATATATGATATTGAGACATGTACTTCTATAGATATGATCAGATGATCAACTATGTATTTTCAGTATTTTTATACTTATATACATATTGGATCCACTTTTGTACTTAAAATTCAGACATGCTTTATTATCTCTGAGCATGGGCATACCTGCCTCAGACAACAAGTTTCTTTCTAATCTCTTTCACTGGCTTGGTAGGTTGAATTTTGGTGAACTCCTCTTAGGTCTCGATAGGATTCCTTCTATACACTTTAATATATTTTGGCCATCATGTACCCCTTCTGACCTCATATATTAGGGGGCATCTATTATAGAACCATTTACCACTCTTGGTAGATTTTATGCTCTATTTATGGCATAAGGAAACCCTTCCTTTCCAGACTTGGTCCAAATTCTAAAAAACATTGTTTTACTTCCCATACGCTATTTTTCCTTGTATAAAAAGCGTGTACACACGAATCAGTCTATACCCAACCCATGGATATGTGTTACAACATTAAAAAAAAAATAAACTCCTTAAATTTGGCCGGATTTTATGAGTTTTATTTGTTACTCACCTACTGTAGCTCGTGGCCCAACCATTTCCCAACTAAAAAAACTAATTTGGAGAATTATAAATAAACATCCATGGGAAGGCCTAAGGAGAGGAGAGATGACATATTGATATTATAGTTAGTTACATCTTTTTGACAGTGTTGGACCCACCAACATTCAAGGGATCATCCCAGCATGAAGTCCCAACTAGACCTCACACTGTTTGGTGTGGGAGTCCCATCCGGTATGATGGCCTGGTTTCCATAGTCTTAAGGATTTGCCTCTACTCTTTCTTTTTAGCACAGGAGAGTGGTTTTCTTTGTCTTCGGGAAGTGAGGTTCGCATGCCTAGTGAGTGTAAGTGTACTTGTGCCAATGATTCTTTCACTGTGAGGGGAAGAGAGTGAAGGTGAGTTCCAGGTTGAAAGGGATAAGTCCCAACTCAGCTAGGAACACACTACACAAAAGGACATACATAGCTTCTGACGGAGAAGTCCACTCAGATGTATTAGTCACAATATACAAGGTAATATAGCACATACAACACTCACGGATCAGTCCAAATAAGTGCAATGGTTGTTACAGCAAGGTTCATGTGAAAGGTCTATTTGATGTCCGGCAGAGCAGTCGACACGGACGGGACAACATTAATAGCATATACAACACATTTCCATTAATAGATTATGCATTACAACAAATGAATCAATTAAAATGTAGAACACAAGTTAAAGCAACATGCATTACAAGTGTTAAATATCAGTCTTACAACAAATACAATACATTTGTGAAAACGCATTGGCCTGTTAACAGGCTTATGAATTAAGCGTAATTTCCAAGACACATCTTTACACCAGACATCACTAACCCCGTCACTGTTGGAGTCATTACTTACTCCTCAAAGAAAATATTCCAGACTTTCTTGGCTATGTGGGAGGAGCTGAGGTGAAAAGTCCTTTCATGTACAAATGAGGTGGGCATTTATAGCCAAGCGTGAAACTAGCCCCTGTGGTTGTTCGACTAACCTCATGACTATTCGACTTCCATGAATTTTCAACTTACATGACTCTATGTTCAACAAGTGTGTCTCATGGACTTCCACATTACATCACATTGATTGAAAACAAGCCCATAATGGAGATGTGGGAAACATGACTCATGACATGACTCGACATGACTTGACATGACAATGTTGGTACATTCGTGCTGTTTCTAGAGTGTATGTCGAGCTATAGTGTTGTTGAGTGATGGATGTCTTCATGGTGTATCATAGTTTTACCTCTGCATGGCAAAGTGCGCGGAGCCTTCGATGGTCCTTGGTTCACTTAATGGAGCTTTAACATGTTGTTCCTTGCTTTCATGCTCGAAGGCTTGACCGGCTCACTTGTTCGCAAAGGTGCATGTTTGTTGCGTTCATCCACTTCACATGCTTCATTTGTTCATCCGTTGGTGAACCTATCCATATGCATGTGCTCCCTTCGTTCCTCCCATTTTTCATCTTGACATGTTTGTTGGTGTACATGTACCTGCAATCACTCATGACGAGACAACATCAAATTCAAAACCTCCTAGTCTACCATAACACATGATCATTCAGATGTAGGTAACTGGGAAAGGCAGTAGAGCTGTGATGCGAGATGATGGCTTTGGGTAACCGCTGATGAAAACTGTGCAAGAGTCATTGAGAGATGGAGACAAACAATCTGAGTTGACAATGACTATTTGCAAGGTCTGGCTCAGCTGGGAGGAAAAAATGCGTAAATTTTGGGAGGGACAGTCCGGGCTAGAGGAGGGCAAGGAAGGCATGCTCTGCGCATTTTCCGAAATGAACAGCCAGCAGGATTGGACAACCATATTTGCACAATTTTCTAGAGGAATGGGTCAAGTTGCATGAACGATTAATAGACAAGGATTATGCAGTTTTTCTAGGGAACTATCCGGGAGACTGGCAGTCAAAACTGCACAATTCCCAGAGGGAACTACCAGTTGGCTATTGGGTCACTAGTAGCCAGAACTACGCAATTCGTAAAGGGAATTTTCATTTGGCTGCTGGGGTCACTGGAAGCCAAAACTGAACGATTCCGAGAGAGAACTGGTAGTTGACTGCTCAGTCACTGGCAGCAGAAACTGTGCAATTCCTGGAGGAAACAAGTAGTCTATTGCTAGGAGCTGCTGGCTAGGAAAACTACACTGAGGCCAGGAGGCTAGCCGGCTGATCATCTCGACACAGTTTCTGAGCTAAGCTGACTGATGGGTAGCAGAAGGCCTACTCATGAGCAATGTGCAATTTCTGAGATGAACAGTCAGTTGACTATCCAGATGACTGACTGGGAAAACTGCATAATTTTCTGAAGTTGACAAGGATAGGCACTTGGTGTCTGCTCGGCCTGTCTGCTCTATCTCCTCAATCAGTTGAGCGGGTGAGGTCAATGGCCTCTGTGCAATTTTTAGGGGAGTTAGTCCCGAGGTGACTGCCAGGTCCGACTGTCCGGGTGGCCAACATGAGAGTTGATTGAGTTGCTTGCAAGCAGCGCAACTTGAAGGATTAGCTTGGTGCTTCTACACTGTTCTGGTTGACAGTCAATCGAGTCGGAAGTAGGGTGATGGTCCAGTTTTCAATGGGAGTCTGGTCATCAGAACTTCAGAAAAAATGACTATGTGTGAACATTTGAAAGATGCATAGGTGATCATATGAACACACACTTGCATGACTTGACGACTAAACGACCAAACCATCTAGACCTATATGTTCAACATGATTGATCGACAGTGCAAGTGACAAGTGCGACACTCGTGATTGATCGTTCATTGATCAAGACGATGCTTGCATGACAGTGAATGTGACTCTGTGTGTGAGTGCAACATATGCTTTCATGGCGAACATAACAAACACATACGAAGCAAAGACTTTGAGAATAACCAAAACATGGTCGCAAGCACGACTGAAACATCAGCATGCAGAGACTTGGATGCACTCAACAAGCAAGGTGAATGTAAAGACTCACACGAGATCATGGAGTGAACCCGAGTGTGTGTAGTCATCAAGTGAAATGCTTCAAGGGAGGCTCCGAAATTGGTGTAGGAAAAAATTTTGGAGGGTGGTTGTAGCTGCTACAACAAATCCTTGATCAAGTCTAAAGAAATCCCTATACCTCCTGCACTCCCAAGTTATAGGAAACCCTTGTTTCCTTCTTTGAGATGTCCTTCATCCCTTTTATGACATCCTTGTGTATATTGATGGAGGAAGATTGCTGAGGCCTAGGTAGGACGGATCCAGAGGACGGTTCCACTTGGAGTTGGAGGAAGACTCAGGTTGTAGTTTTCCACATTTCATTTAGCTTACATCAACAAAGCAATTTTGTTTTGTTCCTGATATTTATTGTGTTGATACATTAATACATGTTATCATTTGCTTATGAATCTTATCTTAATGCTCGTTTTCTCACCTGCTTATATGATTTAATGCTTATATCATGAACATGCTTTCTATTACCATTGTTGTATATGTTTTGCTTGGATAAGTTACAGGTTCTAAAGGCATTAGAAGGAGTACAGGGTTTGGACCTTGTGGGATCGACATCGAATGTAGGACCTCTGAGTAATACCACTTATTCATACTTCAATAGTTTAAGCATTTAGAATGTTTGTCTGTGTGTTTCTTTATGTTGTATTCCCTCCATTCTGTTGGGGTTTTCAACCTAAGACCCTGTAGGTTTTAACCCCATACAGAAATTACCTGCATACGAATTCTAAAACACAGAAAATAAACAATGCAAGAGCATAACACATATACACAGAGATTTTCCCCTGGATCCCAAAATCGGGACTACCAGCGTTATTTTTCATTATGTTCCTTTCAACTTTGCAATACATATTTATACATGCCGAAGCATCCAATACCATGGACTAAAAACCATCACATCCAAAACCATGGACCAAAACCATAGGTAGGTATGCCCAACCTAATATAGGGTCCAAAAAAAAAATTCCCCGGGGTGCTGCCCTGAACCCCATAGAGGGGGGCTACCTGCCCCCCCCCCCCTCGTGACCCCCTCGCTGCGCAATAGACACAACCAAGGAGGGGATCTTCCCCCCTCCAACCCCCAGGTTAACTACGTAAGCTAGTCATAAAAAGAATATAACACAACCAAAAAAAACCTAGGCTATTTCCACTTGCAACATCTTCCTAATGCAAATATCTCAGCTAATAATGAGAAGAAATAAAATGGTATTGAATCCAAAGGTACAAATATTATTGTTTTTTTATTAAGTTATAATTTTGATGATTCATATTTTGATCATGTTGAATTTTCTAGTGAAGATGAGAATGATATTAAGGTTCTTAGAGCTAATATTTCCACACTAACAACTGCATTTAAGGATCAATAAAATCTATTGCAGATCTATGATGATAAGGAGGCCATGCTCAAGGAGGAGATTGTCAGCTTAAAGATTAAATTGGCATAATTAGAAAGAGTTGAGGAAGGCATGAGGATGCAGTACAAAGAGAATGAAGACCAATGTGAGAGATTAGAAGCTGAAGTGATGTCCTTGATAAAACAATAGGAAAAAGGAGAAGACCATTGTAGCCTTGGAAAATTTTCTTGAGATCCATAGATCACCATTGGGTAGATATGGTCTTGGATTCCAAAAGGGGGAGTTTGGTTCGCATGTAGGAAATAATAACAAAGAAGAACCTAAAAGACCTGTAATGAACAACAAAAGTAGAAAAGGAGGAAACAAACAATAGTAGCAGATCTAGTATCAATAGAGAAGAAAACCTCAAGGAGCACCTACTCATAGAAAATCCTTTGATGCAAGAGAGGATCATGGCAGATATGTAAATTTTCAAAGGAATCAAAGCCCCTTTGTTCCTTTTGTGCATACAATAGAATGTTACAATTGCAACAAGTTTGGACATGTTGCAACTAACTGTAGGAGAAAAATGTATAGATTTAATTAGCAGAGCTTGCAACAATATCAACATCTAAGGAGACTGGCCATTAGGTATAATCATGATTTTTATGGTTATTATTACTCGTGTAACATGTTTGGACACAAGGAAATTGATTGTAGATCTAACTAATGGAGGAGAAGCACATTACATGTGTGGTATAGATCTAGCATAAGTAGTAGGAGATCTAATCCTCTTGCTTCATATTTTGGGCATGTGGAGTGTTATACATGCCACAATTTTGGCCATATGTCAAGAGATTGCATGTTGCTTATTTATTCAAAGAAAATTCAGCAAGAGTAGCAAAAACAGAGTGGAGGTAGAAGAAAACTAGTGAAGAAAGAAAAGAAGTAGCCAAAGACCGTGTGGAGAAAGAAGGAGCAACAATTCTTCAAATAGTGAAGAGCATCCCCCTCCACAGTCCATGATTACATCATGCATATTTTTAGAGGACTGCAGAGTTCATGAGAGGTGCATAACTTCAAGGGGAGCATATAAAAAAAGTATGGTAGCTTGATGAGTACAAGTTATAGCAGCAGTTGTGATGAGTTCATTTGAGCCTCATGCACATTTAGGTCTGTAGGATCAACCTGCTTATTGGAGGTATATTGAGCTCAGGGGGAGTTATGCATGGTATGAGGTTTGCATGAGTTATTTGACATTTTACCCATTATTTTTCACTTAGTTATTTTTAGTAGATTTACATGTGTTTTTCGTGAGTGAAAAGGGTACATTTTTCAGCCATATATATGCTTTTGGTCTTCACTGACAGTTGGTTGAAAAGTTGTACAACCATGCATAGAATGAGATCTTGATACAAAATGTACAAAGATGAATTGAGACATGGACCAGCCATGTATCATTTGTTATATGATGATTATTACAACCATGTATTGTTAGTGTTTCATCTATTCATGTTGATAGAGGGTCCAATCATTGGTATTTTGATTCATTATGATGATAGACATGTTATGAGGAGTTTTTTTTTCAGTTTTATTACAGCCACATGTATGGGCTAATATTGATGTAAAAGTCATCATATGTCATGTATTTGAGTCATTTTTCCATAGGAGATTATCATAGTAGCCATGTATTTATTGATATATCCATGTAAAATGTTCATGAAGCCATGTACTTATATTGTATCTGTCATTGAGTCATCTAGTCATGAGTCATGAGGTCATGTTATGATCATATGAGATTTATGTATGAGGTTTTATGTCGCTACTACAACCATGTATTTATCAATGTATATGTCATTCAGTCATGTTCATGTGGATTATATGTCCATATGGTGCTTCTATTTATGACAAGGAAGCATTGTTTGTAGCGGGAGTGGTTCATTACATGTTGGAGGTGATTTTGGAGATGAAATATGTTTACGGGAAGCATTATATGTTCTTATTTACTTCAGCCATCCATTGTTGGCATTATGGTCTGCTTGGAGGTGTTCATAGTGTGCCTCATGCTATGCTTTGATTGTTGGGGTTCTTGACCTCATTATATGAGCAAAGAGGTTGATGATGGCCATTGGTGTTGCTGCTATGGAGACTATCGGTTGATGCTTCATATGCATAAGGTTTCTTGTTGTTGTTCATTCTAATGCTACTCATAAATGATATTTATGGTTGCTAGTGCATATTGTTGTTGCTCGTAGAGGTTGTTTGGCTTATTATGTTGCTTGTTGCTACTAATATGAGAGGCATGGATGCTTGTTGATGTGCATTACTATTTAGCCATGTAGAGATCAGATGATCTTGTGTTTCTGCTTCAATCCTTGTTGCCTTAATTATCAGTTGGAGTAGACCCTTTACCATTGATGTCAAAAGGGAAGTGTTAGAAGAAATAATGTTCTAGATATTGTGTGTGGTTGCCATCAATGAAAAAGGGGGATATTGTTGGCATTATGGTGTTCATGGTTCTAGCTAGCTAATGTTGGCAATGGTTTTATGATGGCAACTAGTTTGTGTTGGCATTGATGTCAACCCTATGTAGTGTAGTTATTGTATTGATGTCATCCTTGTAGCATATGGTTGTAGTTGGTTGAGTTGGCATTGAGATGGTCGTCTTGAAATTGATGTCAACCTTGATGTAGGATGATGCCAGTGATTTGGTCTAATGGTTTCTCATGTTCTAGTGGTGGTTATGTTCTTGTTCATGACCTAGTGCAGGAACCTAGTGGAGGAATGCCTATCTAGTGCAGAAACTATAGGATGAATTGTTGCAATGGCTTGTTGGCTTAATGATGATGTTGCATAAATGTTACAGTAGTGTGTAGAGGTGTTGCAACTTGTGTGTGTGTTTGTGGAGAGTATAGGAATTGTTGAAACTCATGTCAACCTTGTTTTGTCAAATTCTAGGTCAACTTGGTGATGACACTTGTTCATGAGTTTACCATATTTATAGAGGTTTCACATAGTTTTGCAGAGGTTTGGAGGTTTGTACAGATGCTTAGAGAAGAAGAGGATCAGTTTCAGGAAGTTCAGAGCCACAGTGTTGTTGAAAACTAGAAGTTTTAAGCGCATACACAGGTCTTGTGAAGGAAACTCATGTATAACCAAGTTTTATGAAGGAAAGTAGCATATACATCCTAGAAGTGAATTTCTCTGCATTCCTCATGCACATCCAGAGAAATTCAACATGGTAATTTATTGAAGCTTCTAAATTAATTATTTAAGGTCGAAAATGGTTGAATAAGTCCTCCATTTGGTGTGAACGCCTTTAATTCACAAGTAATGATGGTTGTAGATGCATTTTATCAACTTTGTGCACCTTTGGTCCTAGTCAAAATGAGGAATTTATCATATATGTTTTATATAATTTATTTTGGAGTTGGGTTATGGTTGGTTTAGTGTAGTAGTGAGTGAGAGTGTGGTTGAGAGAGTTGCAGAAGAGGAGAATGCTTTAGACATACTAGAGTGCATAAATACATCAATGTATGAGTGAAGATGGATGCAAAATGAGAAGATATGAAGCATGTTGCAAAATAGATCAGATCTATAGTTGTTGGAGCAGAGATTGTGTTGAGAGAATTGTTGATGGTTGAGAGTTTTGTTGTTGGTGATTATATTGTGTAGATTTGATGGTTGTATTGTGGCCACTATTTTCTTGAGTAGAGAGCATGTTTTTGGTGGTGTTTTTTATTATTTGTTGCAAAGAGTCTTATTACTGAGATCGTATTGCATAGATGAATCAAGTTGAGCAGAGAGTCTTGGGATCTAGTGTGAAAATATATTAAACGACATCCACATAGAGTAGAAGAGCGGCGACTTCATGAGAGTGGAGTAGTGATTCCATAGCATCGACAAAAGGAATGGGTTTCTCCATCCAATCGGTGTTGGATAGTCCAATCAAAGTTGGGCAAGGATCATTGATTGTGATGGCTTTCAGTAGATGGTTATCTATAGATTCGTGTGAGAACAGAGTCTTCCTAGGTGATCAGTAGGATCAAGTCTCCTGGTTGATGGGTTTTATCCAATTGTAGATGAGGTTGAGTCTCCTAGCTAATGGGAGTCAACAAATCTATGTAAAAGACCATTTCTTGACATAATAGAGATTCATAGTAGCATAGCAGCAACAAGGGTGGTTTTTTTCATGGAGGGTTTTCCACTAGATATCTTGTGTCTCATGTGTGATGATGTGATTGTGATTTGATGTGTTGCTTATTGTTTCTCTCATGGTTGTTTGATTTAGCTTCTTACATGGTTTATGCTTAAGTGATGATTTAATGTGTTGCTAGTTATTTGACGCATGATTCAGTAGAGAAGTTAGAAATCATAAAAATTGGTATATAGATCACACTATTGATGTTTCCCCCCCCCCCCCCCCCCGAACCATCTCTTAGTAGTGCTCAAGGTTTCCAACACACACACACATGTGTGTGTGTGTGTGTGAAATTTTTACATTTCATTATAATTGCTAACTATTTTTTAATTGCAAATTACCTTTTTTATCATGATGTTGAATCAATCTTTTAACATTTATAATGTTATAGCTTGTTCATATATGTAATATTTTTATTTGGTTTTATGTTTTAATTCAAACTTAATATTATGTTTATTTTTGCATCATACAATTTATCGTCGCTTTAATAATTTTTTCATATCATACAAATGGAAATTTACTACTAAACTAGTAGTGAATATAATGATTATTCAATTAATAAATAATGTATCAATATACCACTAGTTGACAAAAAACAGTGAACAAAACAATTAAGTAAACTAATAAATGAAAGTAATTAAGAACTAAAATAACTAAATTTACTACCAATTGACATAAATCAATCAATAAAAATGACTAAATATACTACTAATTGATGTCAATTAATAATTAAATTGACTAAATATACTACCAATTGACAAAAAATAGTGAATAAATATGACTAAATATATGACCATTTGACGGCAAAATAATGATTAAAATGACTAAATATACTACCGATCGGCAAAAATCAGTTAATACAAATGACTAAAAATACTACCAATTGATGACAATTAATGATTACAATCAGTAAATAAATGACAACCATGACTAAAAAAATGACCAATTAACAACATTCAATAACTAAATAAATGATTCCCCTAATCGGGGTGAGAGGTGGCTAACAGACCCATTAAGAGGGTCATCATGACAAGGATGTCTGATGGAAGTGTCGCCACCTCCCAGACACTCAAATTGCAGGGTGCGGTGGTTGTATGCATGGTTAAGACAAGATGACTGAAGGAAGTTGGCATTGACATGCATTAGAGTTTGTTGATAGCAAAGAGGGTTAGTAGAGAGGAGGGAGATCACGTAGTGGTGACAAAAATGAAGGTGTCGCAGTGGTTTCGGGAAGCAAAGATATACAATGATCCCAAGCACTGGCTAATGGGTTTGTTCTCTGCTTGCACTCCATTATGATTCCCTACATCTAGTTTGTTGAATTGGGATTGCATGGGGCAAGGGGCTGGGGAGAGAGAGCTTTTGGGGTGGTGGGAATAGCTAGGAGGTGGAGGATGGCAGGATTCATCATAGCTACATAAGTTATGCAGGGATATTACTCTGCCTTGTTATTGCATTCTCATGCATGGGGTCTGCTGGGGTATTTCTCCGCTTTGGTATTCTCCTCTCACGCATGGGGATTATAGGGATGGGGAGGGAAGGCTTCTGGCTGAGCGAACCTTGTCTTCTCATCTGCTTGGCAAACCTAAGGGGAAAGGGTAAGGTAGAGGCAATTGCATTAGTGTTAAGTCCAGTCTGGGTCTCAGAACGAGTTGTAAAGGCTAGGGAATTGAGGAAGATGGGGGCCATGAGGGTGGACACCAATCCCCTGAGGGGATTTAGTAGGGGGGAGGATGTCGGGAGCATGGGTCCTTTAGAATTAAGGAATCAGCATGTTGGGAAAGTCGGTCAGGCAAGCCTCAGCTGGAATCTAGAGTAGGGGATGAGTCATAAGGTATGGGAGAGATACCTGGTGGAGGAAGGGGTTAACAAGTCGAAAGTTTGAGATGAGCAGCATTAAGAATTGTTGAGATGAAATCAGGGGGATAGGGGATGAGGTTAGCAAACAAGGGGCACATGGGAGAAGAAGTGTGGCTCCTATAGATTGGGCTTCTGGGCTACTGGGCCTGTAGGTGGCCATGCAATTGAAGACCGAAACCGTAGCCATTGTAGGCGCAGGGTAGGGGGCATGCAAGGGTGTCCAGGGCATCTCGGGTGGGGATTCCTCGCACTTGGGGGATTTTAATAGGATGCATGGGGGGAAGAAATGTTGAAAGAGAAGAACCATTGGTTGATGGAGATTATGAAAATAATGGCTCAGAATTATTGGTTGATTGTTCCCATAATAGGTAACTCCCCTTGGAAGAAGATAGCATTGAAGGTTGATCCTGGTCAATGATAGCAGCAGGCTAGAACGCCCTGGGACATTACAACAATGGATTGATCAATGAAAGGCAAGGGAAAAGGAAAGAGACCACGGGTGAGCGAGGTTGAGGCTGAGACGAGCACCACTGGAAAACTTCATGGGAGGAAACCAGTGGTTAACATGATCCAAGAATTAGTGGTTTCATATGCGGGTGGCACCAAAGAGGAGATTCAATAGCTCATCACCGAGTGGGAGGAGGATATCAATAGACATGCGAGCGCAGAGGCAGTGGATGTGGAAGATTGGAAGGTCTTGGTTCCTTATCCAGGACACACTCGCGGTAGAGAGACACAATAAAAACAGACTCTATACCTGTATTAGCTGCTCAAATGCCTCCTAGGTAAGGCAATGGAAAAAATCTAGATGACTACCATTAAGGATTTTCCATACTATAAGTAGGACTTTCAAAAGTTGTAATTCCAATTGCAGAAAAAGGATGGCCACCTAGGCAGTATCGAGAAACACTTCCCCTGCTTATTCTTGCTAACTAAGCTACTCGGTTCCATTGCGAAAGACCTGACCCCAGTTACCTCGGAATCTTCCAAACATGAGGATTAGAAGGATGAAGTTGTAGTCTTTTTTTTATTAAGTTTATATGAGAATAGATTTTACTTTCCAATTTGTAGTTGTATATATGTATATATAGACAGACAACATATGGTTGTGAACATGATAATCAAGTTTATATAGCTTGGATAGATAGACTTATTTCTTTTTGCTACTAGATGGCTTATAATGTGGTTAGGTGGTCATAGACTTGGTTTCCCACGAGGCAGGTTAAGACCACCTAACCAAGCTAAGTGGTTGTAACCTGCTTGCATATTTTATAATGAAAAACAAGGATATACCAAGCTTAACAAAACAAAAAAATACTAAATAAATGATTAAATATACTACCAAATTGATCAATCAAAACAACCAATAAATGACTAAAATTGGTCTAGTTAAAAAATTTAGTCATGTTATAAATGACTAGAAATAAACTATTAATGGTCACATGACTAAGCTTAGTCATTTATTAGCAATTTTTAGTATTTTTTTTTAGTTATTTTTTTTTTTTCTATTAGTGATGTAATTGGGCATTGATCACGTTGTTGGGATATTGTTCTCACTAAGTTATCTCTTTGCATATCTTTCAGTTCCTATAATTCCATAAATCATCATTTTATTATTGATAAGTTAAAATAAAAACTAAATAATGTTACAAAAAAATAAACACACCACACTTGTATCAATGAAAAAATAACTATTTATCAAATTGCATGAATGAAAGATGACCATATTCTCATTGAGTGTTCTCCTTCTCCTAAGAATTCATGTTAGTAAAATTAAACTATAGCATCATGGTTTAGCCAATTTAAGGTCTTTAAATTGTCAATCATAAATTATCAACCAGGGCAAGTTGACTGATGAAGTACAAGTGCACAATATGTGCTAGAAGTTATTTGATATGTTGTTATGTATTTGTTAGGATCTAAGCTTAAGATGAATATGGAGGTGGTGTTTGTTAATTATATTAGTGTCACAATCCTTAAAGTTGTTAGTTAATTTCTTAGGAGTTATTCTCTATTTGGTTATTTTATGGATTATATTAGAGTGATCCTACTTATATCAGATTGTTTTGGGATTTTTGGTCTTGAATATTTATGTTGCAGCTTCCAATTCACTAAGTGAAAAAAGAAATCTATTCTATCAATTGTGAATAAATGTTGCCTAAACTCAATTGTTTAGGAGAGAACTCTCACACTTTTACTTATTCAATTTTCATTCAAACAAGATATTTCAAACAACATCTATACTATGAAGTAAACACACTTGAACTATGCTAGATAATAAGCAAATGAAGTAACCATGTTGTACCAGGTATAAAGCAATTCAAATAACAGACTAAACTAGGTATGAAGCAGATGAAAGTACTTATGCAAATAACGATTCATTGGCAAATTCATTATGCTGCATTTCCACACAAAACAGAGTATTCAAGGAATGAAAAGAAATCAAATTGCAATTGGTTAAGACCTGTCACTGTTCATAGGGGCCCTCCACAGATCAGTTCATAATCTCCAATCAACACAACGCATACACACAAAACCAATTCTATTGCTTGGAAATGAAATTCACAAACTGTTTCAAAATTACATCATCCGCCGTGCACCAAAACATTGCGCGACCATAAGTTTTATAACAGGTCTCTGGCATAACAACATGAGTAATTTAAGCCTAATATCTTTATCTTAGCTAAACTATATCGCTAAACCTTCGATTTTCTATTTCGAAAGCAATTTGATAAGATTTCGATTGAATTCGGATTATGTTTCGGTGACAATCCTGCATTTGACTTGGGGTTTGACCGTGATCTCCTGCGCTTATCTTAATGAACAATTTCAAGGGGATAGGAATGGATCCATTGGGAAACCATCCTCTATCCATCCGCATCCTTCGCTGCTGACCTGGAGCTTCTGAACCTTGCAAACAATGGAGAAAACTACAAAAATCTGGATTAGCTGCGGAAACAGACCAATTCTGTAGCCAATTGAATTATTTAACAAAACAATAGGATATAAAGTCAAACATTAATAAGAAGACATATTATTGCATACTTTCATCAAAACCTGGTGGATATGGCTTTATTTAGGTGGTAAATATATAGGAAAAGAGAGGAATATTAGGAAAAAAGGGATGTCATGGTAAGACAATCTTCAGACTCTACATTCCCCCAGACTGGAGATTTTGTATGTCCTCATACACTTCTTCCTTGTCAGTCACTTGTGCCTCCTGCTTATCACCTCCAAGTTTCATTGTTTTCTTCTTTTTGGAAGTTATTGGCATTCTAGGTTTTCTCATGAGAATTTTGTATTTTAAGCTGATAATCTCTCTTTGCATAATTATGTTTTCCCTCTTCATCTTTTTGTTTTTCTTATACCACAAGCTCATATGAAGGATGAGATTGTCACTTTTTGCAATCTAGATCTCACTTTGTGTCTTCAATGCTTGATTCTCATTCTTGAGATACCGGTTCAACGTTTCTAATTCAAAGATCTCTTGCTTTAAGATGTTTGAGGCTGATTGTTCATTTACCTGGTTGCTCCCTTCTCCAGGACTCTAAATTGTTTCTTTGGTTGATGTCTCTTTCCTTTCCAATGACTCTATATAGTCATATATTTCCTGCTGAACAGGGTCAATACCCGGACTATGCACTGGGCTTCTTAGAGGTGAGCTGTAAGGTTGTGGTGATACTCTCAGTGATGATCTCGGTGATCCTTTTGGAGAAATTCCAGGGTTTTCGATTGGCTCATCCTCTGTTGGTTCGTTCTCTATTGGCTCATTTTCTATTGGCTCATTTCCCTCAAGGTCAATGTACTCTGTAATTTTTGAGATTGTCTGTGGGACTGTGCTCAGCCTTGTACTCCTCCTCAATCCTGAGGTTTGTATTTCCTGTACTTTCCTTCTTTTAGTCTCTAATTTTTCTTCTTGAGGAGGGGTCTTAGTTTGTGAGAATTCTTCTTTACTTTTGTTGGCTTTCTTTCTTCTAAGGTTTCCCCTATTGATTTTCTGCAAAATATTCACTATAGGCAGCTCTTCTTCTGATAATTTTGTCTGATTCTGAGGTGCCTGCTCCTTTATTACTTCTATGGTTCTCTTTCTTCCTCTAGGGGCCCTCTTGTTGCTTGCTTTTTCTGGGGATTTTTCTTCAAAGTGGTTCCTCACCAGGAAACTCTCCCAGTTGTCCCCTATACTTTAGAGATGAACTTTGACCAAGATATGTATTAAGCCATGATGATACATGGTATTTTCTATAAACTTAATTCTTTTCTGAATGTTTGTAGACATTTTCCTGAGACTATGTAAGAAAAAAATAATGGAGATTCATTCGATGATCTTCAAGAAAATGCATCATCATCCTAACATGATAAAAATACATTTGCCCAAACCTACCCTCACAAGTGACAAACTTTTGAAGCACAAGTAATAAGTTTCTCCATTTATTCTTAAGAGTTATGCTGGGAATACCTTTCTTGTAGACAGTAGTGTCCATGTTTGTATTTTTGAGGAAGACCTTCCAATCCTCGCCATCAATTCCCCTATTCTTAAACCATTTTTCCCCACTCCTTGGTAGCTCAGTAGCCTCCGTGATCATGGACTCTGTTATGGTGAGCTTAATGTCCCCTATTTTGGCTTCAGTCCCATCAAATGAGTGCGCAAATGTCTTGGTTACTTCCCTGTGAAAGCCATTGAATTTTTCAATGAACTGTAGCCATTGTCTCTTTTGCAGTAGCTCCTTAGTCTATGGGTACCCCTCCAAGAATTGCTTCCCTGTTGGCTCAGTTCGAACAATTATCCCCATTCTAAAGGATGCTTTGCCTCGAAGACTGGTTACCTTGACAAGAAAATGGAGCTGGTAGGGTTTGCTAAGTGGCAGAAAGATGGAGTAGCTATGAAAGTTCAGAGGAGTGTAAGAATAGGGAAGAACAGGTGAATTATCATAAGGGTTATAGGAATGAATCCAACCGTTAGGTGCATTTAAACTGATGATTTGGTAATTACTTCGGCAGATTTGGAATGGGGACATGACATGACTTTTTAAGTGGTGGCATATGATATTTTTTTAGACAGCCATCACCCTTAGGTTATAATGATTACATTTTAATTTTCGGCAGTACTATATCTTCTTAATCATATATACAATATAACCTTCCCTATTGTTAAATTAAAGTAGCACGTACCTTTGATCTACTTTTGCTAACCTTATTTGTTGTCCTTTGATCTCCTGCAGGTACTTTTCTCTGTCAGCTGTCCTTTAATCCAAATCACCAAGTGTCCTTGTAGGCTTCAAAAATTTATTAGGCTGTGGAAACTTGTCTCAACTACAGAAACTTGTCTGAGCTGCGGAAAATTGTTGATTCTGCAGCTAAGAAAAAAGAAAATTTTAATAGATGAAATTTATTATTCTTTTTGAAAATAAAATTTGAAGTGCCAACAAAATGGTTTTCACTTTAAATTTTCTGTATAAGCATGCCAACACCATGTTGGTTTTCATGTTTATACATTTTTTTTTACTATTATATCTATCTATCTATATATATATATATATATCTATATATATATATAATTTATTTATTTTTATTTTTACATTTTTCCTTCTTTTTTTTAAATAAAACTGAATAAAAATTTCTAAGGTGGAAAAGAAGAAGAATTCTTCTTGACCATCTTCAGATCTGAATTATCTTGAAACATTTTAACAAATTCCTCTTTTGTTAATGGCTTCTGGTAAAGTCTGAATCGATGCCCATTTACTGATAGAGGAGATTTCTCTTCATGAATAGTCTTGATTCTAGTTGCACCATTGTCAAAGACATTTTCAACTTCATAAGGTCCAAGCCAATGGGTTTGGAATTTTCCTTAAAAATTTTTGAATTTTGAATCAAAGAGCAATTCCCAATCTCCTGGATGAAATTTCCTTTCTTTAATGTACTTACCATGTTATCTTGACCTTTGTTGTTGAACTAGGCTAGTTCTCTGGAAGGCTTCTTGTATGATTTCATCAAGCTCATTTAGTTGTGTCATCCTTTGCTTCTGGGCTTCTAACAAGTCAAGATCTAACTGGACTGTTGTCTTATAGGTCTAGATCTGGAACTCTATTGGAAGTAAGACTTGCTTCCCATAAACAAGTTCATAGGGAGTATGCCTTGTAGTATTTCAACATGTAGTTCTATAGGCCCATAAACCTTCTAGAAGCTTTTCCACCCAGTCCTTCCTGCATAGATGTACAATCTTGGTAAGGATAGCTTCAATCACCTTATTTGTGGACTCAACTTGTCCATTGGCTTGTGGATGGTATGGATTGGACTTCTGATGTTTTATCTTGTATTGGTCCACAAGCTTCTGCACTAGTCTGGATGTGAATTGTGTTCCTTGATCTGTTACAATTTCTCTTGGGACACCAAAACGAGTAAAAATATCCTCAAAAAGAAATGAAACTACAACATTTTCAATAGCAAAAGAAACTGATTTAGCCTCTACCCATTTAGTGACATAATCAGTACATACCATAATATACTTCTTTTGCTTTGAAGGTGCGTTGATTAGTCCAACAAAATCCAGTGGCCACTTTTCAAATGGTTCGATGAGTACCTGTGGTTGCAATGGCATTTCATTTGAAAGAGTAGGTTTTCCCATTCTCTGACAACTGTCGCATCTCTTAACATATTCCTTGGTGTCCCTGAAAATGGAAGGCCAATAATATCCTAAAAGAAAGATTTTGTAAGCAGTTCTTTTGTCAGAAAAATGTCCTCCACATGGCTCATCATGACAAGCTTTAATTATTTCTGGTATTTCATCCTCTCGAACACTTCATCTAATGATGAGATCAAGTCTTTTCTTGTATAATTCTTCATTTATCCATGAATAAGATGTGCTATTATGGACTATTCTTCTCTTTTCTCTAGGAGATAAATGAAATGGCATTTTTCTTGTGGCCAAATAGTTAGCAATATCTGCATACCAAGGTGATTTAGTAGATACTGCAAAAATATATTCATCAAGAAATTTATCTTCTACGAGTTGATCATTATTTTCATTTTGTATTCTAGATAGAAAATTGGAAATTGTGTTCTGTTTTCCTGGCCTATCTAGAATGGTTATGTTGAATTCTTGTAAAAGTAGGAGCCATCTAGTTATTCTTCCATTAGTGACTGGTTTATTCATTAGGTATCTAATGGAAGAATGGTCTGTGTGAACAAAAGTTTCATAGCCAGTTATATAATGTCTGAACTTATTAATGGCATGAACTACAGCTAAAAACTCCTTTTCAGTTACAGTATAATTTAACTCTGCAAGAGTTAAATTTTTACTGGTATAATAAATGGCATAAGGAGTGAGATCTTTTTGTCCTAATATAGCTCCTAAGGCTAAATGTAAAGCATATTTTAAGATATGGAAAGGAAACTTCCAATTAGGTCCTTTTAAGATAGGTTATTCATAAATTCTCTTTTTAAAAGTTTCAAAGGCAACTTGACATTTGGAATCCCAATTGAATTCGCAGTATTTGGTAAGCAATTTAAAGAGTGGGGATGCAATTTTTGTGAAGTTTTATATGAACCTCCTATAATATCCAGTAAAACTGAGAAAACTTCTAACATCTCATTGACAATTTGGCACTGATAACTTAGAAATGACTTCAACCTTGGATGAGTCTACCTTAATTCCATCTCCGGAAATATGGTGACCTAAAACAATTCCCTCGTTAAACATCATGAAACATTTTTCATGGCTTAACGAGAGATTTGTTTCTTTACATATTATTAAGACTTTTTCTAAATTTTCTAGTGCTTCATTGAAAGAATCCCCATAGACTGTGAAATCATCCATGTACACTTCCACATAATCATGAATAAGGTCAGAGAAAATTCTGAGGACTGCTCTTTGGAATGTTGTTGGAGCATTGCATAATCCAAAGGGAAGTACTCGGTAAGAATAAGTTCCCCATGGGCAAGTGAATGTGGTTTTATCCTGATCTTCAGGGGCTACCTGAATCTGTTATATCCACTAAACCCATCCAAGAAGGAAAAATACTTTTTCCCTACTAGTGTGTCTAAAACCTGATCTATAAAAGGTAGTGGGAAGTGGTCCTTTAGTGTTGCTTTATTTAGTTCCCTGTAATCGATGCATACTCTCCATTTTCTGTTTTTCTTAGGAACGATTACTAGGGGTGAAACCCACTGACTTTCAGATATTGGATAGATGAAATTTACATTTAACAATTTCTGCAACTCCTCCTTAACAATTTCTTTTAAATTTGGATTCATTCTTCGTTGAGGTTGTCTAATCGGTCTTGCATTTTGTTCAATGTAAATATGATGTATGTAAGTTTTAGGATCAATCCATCTCACGTTAGTGTATTCCCGTGTAAAAGTAGAAGAATGTTTCTGTAAAATTTCTATTAACTGATTCTTTTGCACTTCTTCTAGGTTTTCATTGACATTCAAGGTTTTTCCTGGAAATATTTCTATTGAGGAATTCCTAAAATTTTCCATGGAAAGCAATGATACTTATTTAGATGAGAGATACTCATTGTGAGTACGATCATAATGTGAGGAAGACTCATTATTTTCTAGTAAATTTAGAATCTGGTCTTCCTCATGTACTTGTTCAGTAGTAAAAATAGGTTCTATGTCTTCTTCATCTTCTATCCATTCTTCAGTATCTATATCTATTGTTGTTCTTGTAGGATGATATAATGTAAATTTCTTCGTAGAATTTCCATCTGAGATAAACATGTCACCTAGTATACAACTGATGAAAGCATCAATTGTAGCTAACCAAGGTCTTCCTAGAATTAACGGATGTCCTCCTAAATTATTCTTGTTTGTTAAGACTGTGAAATCAACGGGATATTCCCAAGAATCTAAGGATACACAAACATCTTCCAATACACCAGTAGGTTTAATCACAGACCTATCTGCTAATTGCAATAAAGTTGGTGTGTATTGAAGGTTAGGAAGCCTAAGTGTGTCCATAACTTTTTTGATCATTATGTTTATGGTTACTCCTAGATCAATCAGTGTGTTTGGTATTTCAATTCCATTGATATGAATTTTTACAATGGGGCTTCTTAGGTCTAAATATTTTTGAATTGTCATCTTCCCCATCATAATATCTGCAATTTTTCCAACTAACTGAATTCTTTTTATATCTTTTCTTTTTCTCCATGATCTTTGTGTACTTAGTTCCTTAATTGTTTTTGCAAAAATTGGTATTTCTTTTATGGCTTGTAGTAAAGGAATCTTAATACAAACATTCCTTAATTCATCCATCATGTTGTAATCAGGCAAGATAATTTGTTTTTCTACTCCTTCATCAATTTTCAACCGTTCAGGGAAAGGTGGTCTAATTGATACCGAGGGTTGTTCTATGATGGGAGTGTTTATTGGAACTTCTTCTGTTTGTTTGTTTTCCTTCTGAGGGAGAGAGGTCTCTCCTTCTTCTGTTTGGTTTTTGTGTTTTTGAAGATTGGATCTTGTTTCTTGAATGACAATAGGGGGTTTTCTTGGTAATACTCTTCCAGACCTTAATTGAACGTTATTTAGGTCTAGTGGAGTTATTACATAAGTTTGAGGATTATGCCCTTCCATGTTGTGTACCAGTTGTTGTGGTATTTTATTATTGGGATTTGGAAGTGGTTGAGCGGGTAGTTGATTTGATTTTTGTGGAAATGGTAAGGAAAGTTATGGGTTTTGATTCTGAACTGGAACTTGTGGTAATTGATTAGATTGAGGAATTTGATTAGATGGGGGTAAAAATTGTGGTGGAAGATAGGATGGTGAATATTGTTGATATTGAGCATATGCTCCATAAGGATTTTGTCATCCTTGATTCCAAGATTGTGATTGTGGCTGAGCCCAAGGATGCCAAGCTGGATTCCAACTACTCTGAGAAAATTATTGTGGTATAAACCCTTGTGGTTGATTTGGTTGGGGATTTTTCCATGGTCTTTTGGCTATAAAGTAGAGAGGATCTACTGGTACTCACATTCCTTCATCATTAAATACAGCCTTGAGACCTGTTAAAGAAGGATATTCCTTTGTATCATGATTGTATGCACATATGACACAAGCTTCTATGGCTTTTGAACCTAAGAGACGCTCTCTTAGAGCATGTTTATTCCGACATTTGGGACAGAAGATGGATAATGCAAAATTTTCATAATTTTGCTTGTTTTGTATTTTAAGGGTGTCTATCTGCTCACTTAGGCTCCCCAAAATATCTGTCTTAAAGGTATCAAGCAAATTTCCTAATTCTGCCTTGTTGACTGTCCCTGCTGTAGATTTATTAATTCTTGACAAGAGAGGGTCTCTAGCACTCCTTCCAACTCGTGCTTTACCCCTTGAGATATTGACACATAAATCACAAATATCTGCAAATGGTAGTTGGGAAATATCTCCCTTCCCAGTTAGGTTAAGGAGATCGATCCACTCATCTTTGATAGCTCTGAGTAAGAGGGATTTTAAGGTTTCTTCATCCAAATTACCCATTTTTTCTCTTTTAACATTGTAGACAAATCTTTCTACCAAATCTTCAATATTTTCATCTTGTTTTTGTGTCATTTTGAAGACTTCATCTTTAAGGTTACCAGGCATACAATAATCTCTATATTTGCTTAAGAAAGCCTCTTTCATTTGTACCCATGTTGTTATGGAATGCACTTCTAGACTCATGAACCATTTTAATGCTAAGTCTTTTAATGTAGCTGGGAACAATTTTAGTTTTTGAGCATCATGCAAATAGTCATATGATCTACATAATACTTCAAATTCGAAGAGAAATGTCTCTGGGTCTTCGTTCCTTTTCCCATGGAAGTTAGGAAGAATAAAGAGTGATATATTTTACATTCTGAGGGTTGTATCTTCATTAAGAATAGGAAATCCAGAAGGATCTTGGTTTCCTCTGCCTCTACCCCCTCCTCTACCTCTACCTCTTCCTCTTCCTCTTCCTCCAATCCTATCTTCTTCACCATGGACATTGTGTACTTATCCTTCTCCTTCTTCAGCCATGATAGATTCTTCGGAATTGATATAGTGTTCTTATAATCTTTATGGTTCCTCTATCAATGGTTGCTCAGAATAAGTTTCTGATTCCTCTTCTTCACTAGGAACTTCTAATTTTTATCCTAAAATTTGCTCACCAATGGAGGATAGAAAGATTACTCCTATAGTTGGGGATGTAGGATTTTCTTCAATTACAGCTTCAGTAGAGGAAGTGGGTGAAGTTCTGGATTGGATTTCTGATCTTGAGATTTCAGGAAGCCTTTGTCGACCTCTAAAAGGAATTCGGGTTTGAATAGGTGGTGTGGATTCTCAAAGTCTAAGTGAAGTGAGTGGATTTGTGGGAATTAAACTTCTTCCTCGCCATACAAATCTACCTCTAGAGTCTCTATCCCTACGCATATCATGTTATGATTTTTTTTTTTAACTTCTATTTGTACTTCCCCAACAACGGTGCCAAAATGTTTAGCCAATTTAAGGTCTTTAAATTGTCACTCATAAATTATCAACCAGGGCAAGTAGACTGATGAAGTACAGGTGCACAATATGTGCTAGAAGTTATTTGATATGTCGTTGTGTATTTTTTAGGATCTAAGATTAAGATGAATATGGAGGTGGTGTTTGTTAATTATATTAGTGTGCCGTAATCCTTAAAGTTGTCAGCTAATTTCTTAGGAGTTATTCTCTATCTGATTACTTTATGGATGATATGAGAGTGATCCTACTTGTATTAGATTATTTTGGGATTTTTGGTCTTGAATCTTTATGCTGCAGCTTCCAATTCACTAAGTGAAAAAAGAAATCTATTCTATCAATTGTGAAGAAATATTGTCTGAACTCAATTGTTTTGGAGAACTCTCACACTTTTACTTATTCAATTTTCATTCAAACAAGATATTTCAAACAACATCTATGCTATGAAGTAAACACACTTGAACTATGCTAGATAATAAGCAAATGAAGTAACCATGTTGTACCAGGTATAAAGCAATTCAAATAACATACTAAACTAGGTATGAAGCATATGAAAGTACTTATGCAAATAACGATTCATTGGCGAATTCATTATGTTGTATTTCCACACAAAACAGAGTATTCAAGGAATGAAAAGAAATCGAATAACAATTGGTTAAGACCTGTCATTGTTCCTAGGGGGCCTCCACAGAACAGTTCATAATCTCCAGTCAACGCAACGCATACAAACAAAACCAATTCTATTGCTGGCAAACGAAATTCACAAACTCTTTCAAAATTACATCATCTGGCGCGCACCAAATCATAGTGTGGCCATGAGTTTTATAACAGGTCTCTAGCATAACAACATGAGTAATTTAAGCCTAATATATTTATCTTAGCTAAACTATATCACTAAACCTTTGATTTTCTATTCCGAAAGCAAATCGATAAGATTTCGATTGAACTCGGATTCTGTTTCGGTGACAATCCTGCAGTTGACTTGGGGTTTGACCGTGATCTCATGCGCTTATATTAATGAACAGTTTCAAGGGGATAGGAAGGAATCCATGAGGAAACCATTATCTATCCATTTTCATCCTTCGCTGCTGATCTAGAACTTCCGAACCTTGCAAACAATGGAGACAGCTACAAAAATCTAGATTAGCTGCGGAAACAGACCGATTCGGTAGCCAATTGCATTCTTTAACAAAACAATAGGGTATAAAGTCAAACATGAATAACAAGACATATTATTGCATACCTTCATCAAAATGTGGTGGATATGGCTTTATTTAGGTGGTAAATATATAGGAAAAGAGAGGAATATTAGGCAAAAAGGGATGTCATGGTAAGACAATCTTCGGACTCTACAATCATAAACTTAAATGAAAACATGTTACTTATAAAACTAGAAAATAAAAATATATGTGAAGTGAAATATCAAGAATTTTTACTCACTCTATTATTAGTTGGACATATGCTCCAAGATTCTTCCGCTTTTGGAATGGAGAAGGTACTCTTGTTTATACAAAAACCAAGATAACCAATAATAAATTCAAATCCACAAATCTCTCTTAGATCGACAATTTTCCCATGTGGTTACAACCACTTGTCAATAATTAACAGCCAATAAATTCAGTTAGTTGCAACCACTTTCCAATATATTAAAATCCACAAATCTCTCTTAGATCCAATCATCCATAATTTTCTCATGTGGTTATAACCACTTTCGAACAAACACCTTCGGCAGTGTCATAATATTTCCTAAGTTTTCCAAGAATTTTCCTAGTTGGCTCATAAGTCAACCCCTCTTTTTAAATTATGGGATTGACCTTTGCCTTTCCCTCATGGGTTTGCCCCAAAAAATATATGTTCATTATAGAGGAATATTCTTCAACTATACCCTTCTAATTTTTATATTGGAGATAGGTTTTGTTGGGATGGGGTACCCTGGGTCAATTTTGGGGTTAAAATAACCAAGTTTTGATGTAATTTTTGTAAGTGATGTAAAGTCTCCACGATTTTTGGATAAGGAACACGTAGATGATTAGGAGTCAAAGGGGATTTAGCCCTTGTTTATGTAAAGTGCGAGTCGGCTTTGAGACCCACCCATGGTCCGCGGACCATGAGATTGTATAAATAGGTGTGTCTTGGAGAGTCTAAATCAGAATGTCAAGGTCTAGGTGAAGAGAAGGGAAAGTAAGGAATGGGTAGATAGAAGGAAGAAAGGCTATGTAGCTAAGTGTGCGGAGACCTAAAGTAGAGTCCGCAGCTGAGTGCACAGGGAAGTTTTGAGTCTATAAATCTAAACTAAAGGTCAATAAAGAAAGTTACCGAAGAAATCTTCTCTATATATGTTTATCTCTATTTATTTATGCTTGCAATATATGTTGTTGATGAATAATGTGTTATGAGATGTTGATCTAAATGTACGTGATCCTATTGAATAACTTTTAAATAATGTACGCGAGCATGTTTATGTAAGTTAGATCTAGGGTGCTAAAAGACATGAAACTAACCTCTGGATGCAGAAAATTGGTTCCAGCATCCCCCCATACTGCTTTAGGTGAGATTGCAGCCTGTGCTACACAAGTTATTGTCGAAAGGTCCAGTAGTGTAGGGTTTTGTTGGTTGGCACAATTAACTTTGAACTTGGGTAAGTTCCCCCTAAACCAAAAAATGAATTAGTTTCTAGACATGCAGCTCTTCACGGTGTGTGTAACGGATAACCACTTTGCAGATATTGTTCACTTTTTTACTACGGAGATGGCATCGAAAGGGAACACAAGTCAACAAAAGAAGGAGCTAGAAGTGCGCATGGTAAAATTTTCAGTAATTGCAGGACATATGTATAAGATGGGTGCATATGAGATATTGTGAAGGTATGTCCCAGATTTTGAGAGGAATAACATTCTCGATGAAGCTCATGGAGGGGATGCAGGAAGACACTATCCAGGAAAAGCGACTGCGTCGAAGATTTTTGCGCAGGTATGTGGTGGCCAACATTGCATAAGGATTCCAAAGAATATTGTAGGGCATACGATGCGCGTTAGAGAACAGGCAAACCATTGCAAAGGGATGAATTTCCCTTAGAACCTCAAGTATTTTGTTGGGCCAATTCAGCCCCCAGGAAAGAAGACAGGTGTGCACTACATCATCATCACGACAAGGTATCTAACCAAATGGGAAGAGGCACAGCCGGTTAAGGATTGTACAGGACCTACAACAGAAAAGTTTTTATTTGAGTATGTCTTAACTAGATTTTTGCTGCCGGAAAGTGTTGATGAGCGACCAAGGTACGCACTTTTGGAATGAAAAAATTAGCACGTTAACAGAGGAATTCCAAGTCTACCATTAGAAAAGTACACCATATCACCCACAAGCCAATGGAACTGTTGAAGCATTCAACAAGGTTTTGGAGAACACGCTGACAAATATCTGCAACGCGTAGTGAAATGATTGGGATGTGTGCGTACCTGCATTATTATGGGCATATAGGACTACTTGCAAGAAGCTGACAGGACAAACACCATTTAGATTGGTCTATGGTGTAGAAGTTGTGATGCATATGGAATATATTATACCTATTCTACACATAGTATCTCTCACAAGTATGGAAGATCGCGAAGCCTTGGAGGAATGACTCGCACAACTGATGGAGCTTGAAGAGGATCGATTCTTGGTTGGATTCCATTAGCAAGTATAGAAGGAATGTGAAAACTCTTGGCACTATTGTCACATCAAGCTTCACACATTCAAGGTAAATGATCTGGTCTTATTGTATGATAGCAAGTTCACTAAGTTTCTGGGAAAATTTCAGATGCATTGGCTGGGGCCATATATTATTAAAGAAATTACAGAAAGAGGAGCAGTTCAACTTGCGAAGCTGAATGGAGAACCTTTTCCGGTGAGAGGGAATGGAAGTTGATTAAAGATGTATACAAGGTATCTTGTGCAATGACTATATGGCGACACGATAGTCTTAGTGCTCCAGGCAGTTGCAAGGGAGTGTGGGACTATAAACTACACTTCTAGGGTCGAAGGACTATGTAGCAGGCAGGGTGCATGGAAAATGCTGAAGTTGAAACATATGAAGTTGCACGTAGGAAGCTATGCTATGGAGGGAGGCGTCGAGCAGTAAATCAGAAAAGTGACCATTGGAGTCAATGTTCATGACTTAACAACTAGAAGACAGTTAAGAGGAGCAGGCTGGTGGCATTTAAAGCCAAAATCTTTGAAGATCTGCTGCCAAAACAATATTAATGGTGAAATTTTGGGGGAATGGTTGGATTTGAATTCAAAAACCCCTATAAATTATGCATGTTGGTCCAACAGAAAACACTTTGCACCCTTATCATTTTTGCTGAAATTTGTTTTCTGTCGATGAGCTGAACATTTTGGGAGGAATTCTTTGCCCACACAAATGTGTCTCTTGAAGCCCGTGAGTTGTTTATGGAGAATATGATTGCCACCAACACTGTTGAAGTTGTTAGTTCGGAAGCCATTGTATCTGATGCTCCAGGACCTGAAGTATCTAGTGTTGAATCTACACCTGCAATGCCCATGGCGCCGAGGTTGCCAAGGTCAAAACAGTCTATGATGAAAGAAAAACAACCTATCACACAGGAAAATAAAAAAAAATTGGTGCAGGTTCGTGCTTCCCCAAGGAATCATACCGAGTCACCAACACAGAAGAAAGACAAGCATCAAGCAAAAGGAAAACAATAGGTTGTAGACCTGGAGGCAGAAGAAGGCCTGGGAGCGAAGGGCATTGATGCCAAAGGAGTAGACCCCATCACAAAGCTCCCTCAGTATATCCCTCCAAGGAAGGGAAAGGTGAAGATTACTAAAGACCCAGACTCTAAGGAATTCATTATCCCCATGCCCCTGCTACCTAAGCAGGTGCCCTTTGAAGGACCATGGCTCACGCAAGTCCCACTATTGAAGATGGAGGATTGGGACCTCCCAGATCACACTGAGTTCCCTCACTTAGCGACTGACAAATACATGAAGAGATTTTACTATGAATAAATAGGTGTCACAGTGCTGGAAACAAAGGAATGGATCCACAGTGTTGAGAAATCAGGATTGCTCAACTTGCTATGGGTGCCAGATTAACACCGTACCCCCATTAACACAATTTTCATATGCCAGTTGCTCACTTTGTTGCATTATGGGTGTTTATGGATAGGAGGGCCTATACCGATCATAAATATGCTTATTCACAATATTACACACCTGCCACATTAAGGTTTGAACCCAGCCAAGGATTTCGGCGAAAAGACGGGGGAGAAGGAGCTTGCTAAGCGAATGAAGAAAGACTATGAACTTGTAAAAAAGTCTCGTAGGTACTCAATTTTTTCTATCTCAGACCCCACAGTTCAGTTGGTTGCACGGATATTAGCAAGAAAGGTGATGAGGAAGTGCCGCAGAGATGAAGTTCTGATGCCCGTAGTGTCTCTAGCGGCTCAATGCACGAAAGGCGTACTATCCAATTGGTCCAGGTACCTATGCCAATAATTCCTCGCAAATTGTCATGAGGCCCACGACGAGACCAAGCCATTTCATTATGCTTGGCTATTGCTCTCGATTGTATTGGTTGCATGGGAACTTCCAGAGGATAGCCAGTTTCCTTCGCTGGAAGAAGGATTACTGAAAGTAGCACAGTTTGCCTCTTTGTGGGCTACAAAGGACCCCACGCGGATCACAAAAAAAAAAAGTTTTGGGTCTTGATGGAATCAAGTCTCTACATGGCAATTAACTAGTGCCAAAGGTTTTCCCCAATCTTTCACACGTAGTTGTCAGCCTACGCAACCTTCAAGGTTGACTTTCATAGAGTATAGTGGCATAACTTTACAGGAGGTAGTAGCATAATGGCCAGCAGAGTGGCGCATTCCTTCCTATCTAGATGTTGGGCCAAGTACGGGTGCTGAAAGTACTACCGTGAAAAAGAGGGACGAGGAAACTAAATAAGCTGCACAGAAACTGGCCATGCAGAAAAAGAAGGATGCTGTAGAGAAGGCTCGGGTTGAGAAGGAATGCATTGCCAAGGAAAAGGCAGAGCAGGAGCAGTGCAAGACTTAGAAAGGTGACAAGTCACCTTCGCTAGAAACAGAAACAAAAGAGTTTACAGGGAAAGGCAGTGGAGGAAAGGAAGGGAAATGCACCCCCTTCATTCTGAAAAGGTGACAATTGGAACAACAAGATGGATCAAGGAAGAAGACGAAGGCTTAAAAAACGCAAGTTGATCCCCTGGTACTCACAGAAAGCGATCTGGATGAGATCAGTGATAAAGTAATGGATGTCGCCACAGAAGTACTGCAATAGTTGGAACAGTAGTACATATAAACATTGGGAGGAGTCCAGAAGGATCCTTGAGAGTTGCAGCTCCAAGCAACCAAGATCCAAGAAGATACTGGGAAAGTGAGCAGTGCAGTAGGCAGTTCGACGCAAGGTCAAAGTACACATGCAAAGCTAATTTCGTGGTCGTCGCACGATGTACGAGTCTTCCCCTTACCTACAGGTTCATTTCGTGCTGACACTGAGGAACAGTGTGCCCTCCTTTATAGAGTCTCGAAGATGGGCCTAAACCTTGTCGCGATGCAATTGGAGTCATTGCATGCATTATTTCAAGGAGTTGTGGAAGAGCTTCACATCAAGGAACAACAAGCTCTCAGTTCTGTTAGTGAGATTAAAGTCAATAATTAGTAGTTTTTCACTGAAAATACATATATTTTGTAGGAGAAGGAAGTGCTCCAGGCACACAGTTCATGACTGGAGTCAGCAGTCAGGGAGGCATGCAGGATGGTGCCTGAGCTTCATATTCCTGAGGACACACAGCCAAAAGCGAAGATTGGAAAATTAGTTGCTGGTGTGTGCGAAGCCAAGGCTGAGGTTAACCGAGTCCAATTTTAACTCAATATGAAGATCACCAAGCTACAATTGAAGATGCAACCCACGACTCTACTAGAGGTCCACGAGCAGCGCGGGGTCGCGATCAAGGAACGACTAGCTACTCTGGATGCAACAGTTGCAGATTGCACAACAATATTTGAGCAAGCCATGGAGTTGGTCACCAATTTGTAGGAAGATCCAAACCTGCAAACACTGAGTACCGAAATAAGGGAGCAGCAGTGGTAGTATGATGAATTTCGGGCAACTATGCACTCAATCGCACCAGCACAGGACCTTCCAAAATTACAAGAGGGAAAGTAGCTCCTAGCGTAGGTAGTGGCAACACAGAAGAATGAGGCTTTGCTTAAGGCCAAGTTGGAGCCATGCTTGGAAGAATCTTCAGATCACGACAACCATCCAAGATAAGTTGAAGGGCTTGTAGCAGACGCGGCAGAAAATCAAGCTTGCCACAGAAGGACCAGCTACAGAGAAGCTAGTTGAGGAGGTCAAGCAGGCATCCACACAGAGTGTTGCCAAGGTTTCAGTAGTTCAGGTGGAGCTGGGGGATCTTTGCAGCAATATCACAGTGCTAGCCGAGTGACTCAAGGGCGAGTCACGATCTTTTTGTTGGGGGCCTGTTGGGATGGGGTCCCCTGGGTTAGTTTTGGGGTTAAAATAACCCAAGTTTTGATGTACTTTTTGTAAGTGATGTAAAGTATCCGCAATTTGTGGATGCGGAGCATGTAGATGATTAGGATTCAAAGGGGCTTTATCCCTTGTTTATGTAAAGTCCGAGTCGGCTTTGAGACCCACCCATGGTCCATAGACCATGCGATTGTATAAATAAGTGTGTCTTAGAGAGTCTAAAGCAGAATGTCAAGGTCTTGGTGAAGAGAAGTGAAATTAAGGAATGGGTAGATATAAGGAAGAAAGGCTCCATAGCTGAGTGCGTGAATACCTAAAGTAGAGTCCATAGCTGAGTGTGCGGACCCCTGCAGCTGAGTGCGTAGGGCATTTTTTAGTCTAAAAATCTGAACTGAAGATCAATAAAGAAAGTTACCGATGAAATCTTGTGTATGTCTATTGATCTTTGTTTATTTATGATTGCAATAAATGCTGCTGATGAATAATGTGTTATGAAATATTGATCTAAATGTACCCAATCCTATTGAATAACTGTTAAATAATGTACGTAATCATCTTTATGTGAGTTCGCAAAGGCTGTGATAAATTCCATTATGATTATTAAATACTTAAGTATATTTGCGCGAGCTCTGATCTAGGGTTGTTTTCTGGTGTGCAGAAGTGCATGAATAGACTGTTAAGGGTCCGCAAAGACCAATCATGGAAATTCATGAAGGTCTGAAGGTTGTTTTTAAAAAGTTGCAATGCTGAGCCCTAAGGGCTTATAGATCTGCGCGAAGGTAGATCTAGGCTGCTAAAATACATCACACTAATCTCTGGATGTGGAAACTTGGTTCCAGCATCCCCCCATACCGCTTCAGGTGGGATTGCAGCCTGTGCTACGCATGTTGTTTCCAAAAGGGCCAGTAGTGTAGGGTTTTGTTGGTTGGCAAAACTAACTCTGAACCTGGGTCAAGACCCCCCTAATCCAACAAGTTTTCTAGAAGTGTATATTATGTTTCTTCAATAAGGACTAAATGTCCTTGTTTTTCAAATATTTCACCATATTGGATAAAATACATTCCTCATAGCTTGCAGTTTTCAACTACTCATCTGCTTCCATGCCCATCGATTCTTGTTCTAGAATTATCACCGTCTTGGGGTTTTCCAATGGTATTTCCAAGGATTTCCTCTTTGCATTACCCTGGGATTGGGTTGGATTAAATGGTTCATCTAGATTCATAATTTCAATAGGAATAAAAATTTCATCGCCCTCAAAGTCGAAGCTTTGAAACTAGTTCTATGTTAGGACTTCCTCAGTTTTCTAATTCGTGGATTTCACTAGGCCCTGCATGGGTCAAGGGTTTCTTTTATAAGAGCTCACCTCTTGGAACTTGTAAGAACCATCTTTTGGTTTATCCACCTATTGTTCCACAAAAAATATCGGGCAATCCTTGAATAGGTTCCCATACTCATGACACCGATGACAATGAAATGGCACATGCTCATAATCTAATGGTTGATTCCAAGACTCATCTCGGAAGGTCAGTTAACTCAATTTATGAAGGGGTTGAGATATGTTCATATAGAAAAAAATTAGGGCATAAGAAATATGTCAACCCCTCATAATAATTTAAGATATTTTCACAAAAGACCCAATTGCATTATCAATTCCTTCCAAAATAGGAGCTTCCCAAAATTCTAGGGCAAGTCCAAATGATCTAACCCACACCAAGGCCGCAAAAAATTATTCCTTTTTTGAGTTGTATCTCTCCTCCAAAAAAAAAATAAAGAGACTCACATTGTTGTAAAAATATGGTCCATTTTCGAACACCCTATTGTGATCTTCCAAAGTGGATAAAATAAGAGTGAAGATAACCTTAGCTCCCAATTTTAAATCAATCTAGCCTTGAGGTTTCCATTTTAACTAGATCCATTTTACCAAATATTTCTCTATAGGCTAGATACCCACAAACTTACAAATCAAGGCATGATCTTTCGTATATTGAATGTAGGTATATATTGTATTAGATTTTATCTCAAAATTTGGGTTAGTCACAACCCATGGCAAACATCATCCTTTGAATCTGGATTTCCATTGAGCACCCAATACCAAATTTTCTTTCTGACTCCCGTCTGCTTGAGAACTGTCAAAACTGCTTACATTATTTTTGTTAATCCCCATGATGGATTTTTTGTAGGAGGGTATTTCACCCCTCTGCATGTGAGGATTCATGGGAAATCCCCCCACTAAAAAGGATAAACAGAACTCAAGGTTGATTCAGAAATAAAATAGAACAATGATTGCTGCAAAGACAATGATTATTTCATTACCAGAGAAAAAATCTTGGGGATGTCATAAAGGTTTGAACCAATATTGCACAACTGCGGTGCAGGTAAATTCTCAGTTCGGCACAAACAATTCCTCTAGCCCAAGAGAGTGGGTCTAGCCACAATAAAACAATCTATGGAAAATCTCCTTAAGCTAGAATCAATTAAGAGGGCCTACCTCTTACAACGCTATTCCACTTGATGATGATCATGCTTCCTCACTCGAGCTATATTTCGCTTCCTTCCTTCGAATGCCTGAAATAAGAAAACAACAACAACAACAAACGTGATAGCATACAGTATTGTATTCAGCCTACTTAATAGGTCAAGGAACATTAAGCCATAAAGATGTAAAATGACACTTCATGTAGGAAATCAATCAATAGTTTCATTTATATAAATCAAAAAGAGATTACAATTGGTGCCTTGATGTTGCTGGTCTCCTCCGACATATCCGGGTTCCCACACTTCTATTAGCACTTCGTGGATAGCCCCAACAATGGAATTTTTACGGCCTCTTTCTCTCTAGTCTCAAACCAAACCAAAAACACACTATTATCCCTCAAACATACACTAGAAAGCTACAAGCTATAGATGACTTGTTGATCATTCAAACTCACTCCAAAACTAGTTTAGCTTGGGAAAAGAGAGGTTTATATAGCTTGGATGGATGGGAGATGGTTCCTCTCATCATGGAAGAAGGCCTTATCTCTTTAGTTTGTTCCATCCTAATAGGGGGAAGGATCCCAAACTGACTGCCTCGGCTCCATCCGGCCCAACCATCTACCAGACTTCAGTTATGAAGCTTCTAGACATGGAAACTTCAGCTCCATGTTTAAAAAACCTTCAAAAAGAGGATCGACACGACTAGAAAAGGGCTCAGTCGCTCTGTACGGTGCTAGGGCTAGTTTTATCTCTGCAAATTGACGCGAGGAAACTTGTCACTAGCGCTGGTCTTGTAAACTGGGATAAAAGGAAAATTCTTGGGAAATGATGCAAAGGGGAATTATTCTACTCATGACTAGGGACATATTGGGAGTTTCTTCATGATGGGAAAGCATGTAGGGTTCGCTGTAGTGGTCCTCTAGGATCATGGATGGGGGGAGTACAGGGCCAGTGACAAAATGTTGTGTAACAACGACAAAAAAAAATTTGGTCAAAAATCAAGGGAAGTCTCCACAACCAACATTAACATCCTAATTAAGGAAACATAGCATGCATGACTAATGATGGGGGTACAATTTTTTCAAATTGTTTAAAAGGACCATTTTTCATAGGAGTTTGTTGCATGAGGACATGTAATTTCTTAGGCTTGGGGCAGATGTTGAACCTGAATTTTGTCACATTCTTTTGTGATGACAAGAAACCATTTTTACCCCCTATACTCCTTTATCACCACCATTTCACTACTTCTATTTCCATGTTTAGTTCCTCTTTAAGGTGCACCCTAAAAGGTCTCTATCAAGTAACCAATTTATGAATTTTAGTTATTTCCCAATGGTTTTGGTGATTGATTAGATTAAAATTTGTCTTATCTAATGATTGGTGATGTTGATAGACTGTATTAATAATTCATATTTTTTAGTAGTAGAAGATAGTCACTACCATAATTCCTATAACTACCATATTTCTAGCATTCTAATAAGACCTCAATGGTTTGGACATGCATCCTATTCTAGGAAAAAATTAATGACATGGGTTATGTTTGGAAGGATCATAATATGGTTTATTACTATTTATCTTATCTTAAAACTCACCATCAAATTACAGGATCTCAGTCAAATATCTACTCAATGTTGTTAGCACATAGGGTTCAAAGTGTTGAGTCTCTTTTTTTATGCCTTTCATACCCCACATTATCCTCAATTTTTTACCTACTTTACCTCGAAATCTACTCACTGTTTTCCTACCTTCTTCAAAAACATGAATTTTAGCCTCCCTGTGTATATATGAGGTAATTTATATTTTAAAGCATGGTTTTTATGATTTCTTGTTAGTAGGAATGAAATATTTGATTCTTTGCACTCTCTAACTATTTGAATTGGCTCACATAGATTTTTAGACCTTGTTCCTACTCATCTGGTTCCAACATTTCTCATTCGGTACCCATTTTCCTGCTTATCCGGTACCTGTGCACCTGCCATATCTGATACCTATGCACTTGCACTCATCTGGTACCTGTGTGCTTGTGTTCATCCAGTACCTTTGCTCATTCGGTACCCACATGCCTATACTCGTCTGGTACATGCATTCATCTAGCGCTGATATCAACCATCTAATTGTGTTCATTCGGTACCCACGGCCGTCCTGCACTACCTGCGTTCATCCAATACTGGGCCTAATTCTTCAGCTCCGATGGTTTGAAGTGAGCTACCTTCGATGAGACTGAGCGAACTGATGGTCAGCGCATTACTTTTTATGGAAAATCAAAGATATGCTTCATCACTCATGCACTGTGTGTCATGAGGATGAAGCCAAACATGTAAAGAAAGCAAACTGTGTATTTTTGTAATGATTTGATCTTATCTTTAACATTGAATGTAACAGCCATTCCTCTATAAGAGAAGGCTCATAGATGATAAGATTTAGCTAGTAAGAAAGAGAGAGACATTGAGTAAGACAGAGTGAGACAAATAGTTGCAGCTAGTTGGAGATAGAGTTTTAACTTTATTGTTATGCTGGAGACTTGATTCTGTAATCTTTTCTTTTGAAATCAATAATATGAGTAGCAATTGATGAATTTGATGTGTTAGTGGATTCTTTAGTTATGTAAATTCTTCCAGCTTTCCTTGGCAGCTCGGCTGATTACGAATTATTATTTTGTTTGATGCTTGATTGCAGTAAGTTAATCGAAATCAGCTACTATAGGAAAACATAGTTGAATCCATATTTTCATTTCATGAGCTTGTAAATGGATAGACTTCTTATCCGAGCAAGAACCATTAGATTACATTTCTTATTAATATTTTATTTCTAAGTTTTTCTTTCAAGTTGCGTGAGGAAGTCAGTATTGGTTTTGAATTCTTTTTATCTAGGCTATACTCATCATACATAGGAACTTATCTGTTATCCACACATATAGTGTATCAACTCTACTGATTATGAATCCCTAGTTGATAATTTAATATTGTGGATAAATATCATTCATATGATTTCCCCAACACAAAGCATGAGGATGAGATGGCATGCTTCCAACCATGGATTCTATTATTAACATTAGTTACTTACATTGATTCTCTATTGAGGCACGTAGATCTTATTTTATGTATAAGTATCTAATATCCATAATTTTAGGATCAAACAATTATGACTCCATGAATTGGACAACCTATATAAAAAAAAGTAATGATGTCTCGATGTGAAAAGGGGAGGGTGTGAAGGAAGAGGAATATATGAGTGGAATGCTTGGATAATATGTACAGAATATAGAGATCTGCAAACAGAGACAAAGGAGAATCTGTATATGTATTTATGAACCTTTGACTTAATTCCATGTTAATATTTTAGAATCAATTTTGGTGTATGTGTGCATGGTTTGTTTATATCATTATAATTATTTCCAAAGCAAGTTGGTTGTGAGGGCCCCTCAACTTGATATATTTTTCAATCCAACTATTTATCTAGGCTAGATAGGAATGTTTTATTTTCTAGCTAGAATTTTGTAATTCACTTATGGTTTTAGTTTTGATTAAAAGTTTGTTTAATTTCCTTATTAAATCAATTAGATTGTTCATGTAATTTTCAATTCATCCATAGACCTTAATAAATCTAATTCATAATTCTAATGTGGAGTTTTCACTTTCAAGTTACTTCGTTGTTAGGTATTTCCTCCAATCCTACACAAAAGTGTTTTCATCTCATAACCCTACAAACTCTCAGATCTATAATTTAATGTCCTTGATTTAAGTAATTAAATTACCTAAGACCTACATCCCCTCTCAACTTCATGATCTCTTCTCCCCTTTCCTTCTCCTCCTCATTGACCCCCCATATGTTCATTTCTTTTAAATGATGGTTTGGAAATTGAACAATTACAACAATTAAACTTCATCGTCCGTTTGCAAAAGTAGTTATTATTTCCTCACATAGGTGGCCCATCAATTTTCCACAAAATCCTTTAAGGCTAGTTAAATCATAGCAAGGAATGATCCCTATTGTTGTAGTAGAGTTGCAACATTGTCAAAACAAAGTGGAGTCACAACATTGTAACAACAAGGTGAAGTCACAACCTATAACAACTAGGGAGAATTGTAACAATGTAATAGCAATGGTGGATCCACAACATTGTGACAACAATAGTGGATTCACAACACTTTAATAACAAGGTAGAGTTGAAAAAGTATATTAGCAATGGTGGATTCATGGCACTATAATAATAATGGTGGAGTAACAACATTTTAACAACAAGGCAAAGTTGCAACGTTATAGTAGCACTCTTATTGAATCCTATAACTACTAAGTAAAAATTGATTGTTGTGGATTATTTTAGGCCAAAGATGCTTCTGAATTAGCCATTATTGGTAAGAAAAACATGAGCTTCAAGCTCATGTGGATGTAATGGTAGATGTTACAAAGGAGAAAGCCTTCATAGGTGCGCCAATTATTCCTTAAAAACCCATGGTGCATCCTTAGAAATTATATTTCTCCACTTGACCAAATATTCATAATACTTCTTATTTTGGGTCCTCCCACTAACCCTCTTTGCCAATACATGCTCTAATTCTTCAGTTGGTTTTGATGGAAAATTGTTTCTTCTACTCACCCAGGGCACCTTTTTCATCATCCCCTTTTGATTTGTATGTGAAACTTGAAGATTTATTAACAATTTGCAAGTGAAATGCTTGAGGGTTTATGTCAATTTACATGTGAAATTTTTATGGAGTCTTTAAACAATTATGTCAAATACTTAACATATAACATGCTTTTAAAATCAGTTCTGCAGCAAATACTGAAGATAAAAATACCATAACAGCAAACACAAGACAACAAATGATAAAGGAGTTCACCCCTCCTGGGCTACATCTCCTGGTCCAGCTTCCAATGGTTGGGCCTCTCTCATTATGCTTCAAAATGTAGTATTTAATTCAAGTTACAGTGCTCATAATACAACTCGGATAGCTCCAATGGCTCCAAAACAGTAAAAAAAAAAAACCCTTGTTTTGACTATTTTTGCTCCTCATTTGGCCAAATATTGACTGAGTTATGCCTCTTTCCTCATTTTTCCAAGTTCTACAACTAAGCATCCTACAATTTAGCCAAAACCTAGCTTGTGTGACCAAAACACGGAAACAATGAGCTAAACTTGGCACAATTCTCGCTCGGTGGGCGAATTTGTAGGATAGATAAGGGCGCCCCCAGTCCCGAAAAATAAGGTCATGTGGCAGTGATATGACCGCAAAAGGTGTTGAGTTTTGGGGTTTTTTTCTTGACCCATTCATTGGCACATGCCCTTGGTCTTATGCTCCTCCATGTGACCTTGGCTCGGCCACTAAGGGTTTGCCCCTCCATCCCCCGTGCTTCTGTTCGTATGGTGGCATGTGACTGTCGTGTCACACGGAATCAGTCAATAGTGCGGACACAACCGACCTTCCTAGAAGTCTAAGACATTCTAATGACAAACAAGACAAAGTAGAACTATCCTTCTCTAAACATGCATTATTATATGAGAAATCAAGTATGTGACTCTTACCTTTGTCCAAACGCTGTTGTATAAGTCCAAGCTTTGTTGATCTGGATGAGCTCCTCCTTTTCTCCAAAACCTGCAACCACCAACAGTCAAACCATTAAATAGCACCTGATTATAACATAAAACAAAGCATATTCAGCATGTAGACCAAGGAGTACATGAAATAACCCATAAACAACAAGTTATTGAGAAGAATGGACTAATTTGCATTAAAGGTAACAAAAAAGGAACCATTACAACCTGAGCCTTGGTGTTGTGCAAGCTCCTTCCAGGGTCCACAAGAGTCTTCCTTTACTTTGACAAAGCTCACCCTCCTCCCAATGGAAACAAGTAAAGATGACAATCTCTCCTCACTAGTTCTCACAAAGAGGTCCCAATTCCAGCAGCATTTACCCTTAGGAATTATTAGCTTTCAGCCCCCTCTTCCCTCTGGCCCAATGCCTGTATTTATAGTGCTCAAAAGGAAGTTATTCAGGTCCAACATCAATGGGATAATCCCCTCTTTGGGTGGGATAGCTCCCTTATTGATGGGATAAGTTCCTCTTTGTTAGGGGTACATGAACCATCTGGAGGCGCTTCATACACGTCAAACAACCTTCTAGAATGCTCTAGAAATGACCACAAGTAAGTTTTTGAAGATAAAACTTGCGCATTTTAACCTTTTCAGAGGGACGCACCTGCCCCTTTAGATACAGAGCGTCTTTGGACGCAGACATCATGAACATTAGGTGCGTACCCGCAGGCAAGGTTGAGAGAACCTGCGTACCCAGAGATAAACACATTTATAAAGACTTTCTCTCTTTCTTGGAGTTTGACATGGATAGCAGAGGCATAAGACTTGCTTAAGAGGGTAGTATGACTGTTGATAGAGCCATACCAACTGTAAATAGCCATGGTGACATTTTTTAGTGTAACAGATTGCCCCCTAAAGTGCGAAGCCTGTAGTAGATTAGGGTTTCATAGGATCTAGGAAGGGTGAAGTGCTTTATCATTTCAAGGATTATCTTGTGGAGAACTTGGTCGGAACCTGCAATTTTCAACACAAAATACATGTATAAGATTATATCATTACTGAGGTAGGCATCCCCATACTCAGATCAAAACTTTAACTAACAGACTAACTACTCTGATACAGGAATGATCTTGTAGTACATCATAATCATAGACTTTTGTAGACACAGTATGGGCGCATCCATCTATTTATGATTAGTCTACTTAGATAATGAATACAAAACTCCTCGCAGCCTGGATGGTGGAAACTAGATCCGGGGTCTTCATTTCTACTTCCCGAATTGGTACGATCCTATCCATGCGAATAAATGAGTTGATGTCGAACATGGTAGAAACCACTTGATTACCAGTCAATGATGTAAACTGTTAACAAGCGTGAGAGAGACCACCAGTAATGTCAATGGTTCTCAAAGTACCCAGTACAATCCATGAGATGTGAATGAATGAGTTGATGTCGAACATTTCACGGAATCCTTCGATCGAAAGTCAATGATGTAAACTGACGTCAAAGGCGAGAAACCTGCCATTGATGCATGCAGACTTCAAGGTACTGACGATTTCTAAGTCATCTCTCTAGATAATGTGTTGATGTCGATAGAAAGTGACCCGTTGCAGGCAAGCCCACAACACGAAATCATTGGTCAAGTTGAAGAAATGTTGCTGTAAGGACTGACTCAGGGATGGTCAAACGGATGACAAGTATTTTGCAGATGAAAGTTTTGTTTGCAGACCTCTTGAACACATAACGACACGACAGATGGCTTGGTGATAAATAACTCAAAGTTAATCCCCGGAACCCGGTTTGAAAACTTTCAAAGTGGTTTGGTCAACTGTGAGGTAAAAGATTTCCCAACCCAGGTGAATCAAAAGTGTCGTGTCCAAGAGTGGTGATAAGGTTCTTCTGTAGTAAAAGATAACAAATAGGTTCATTCTTCTCTCTTTTCCCCCACCATTTCTGGCAAGTACCTCTTTATTTTTAACAAGCTTGAGGAGGATAACATATGCTTGATTATAAGCTCATCCTTCGGATGAGTCCAACCTAGTTTTGATTCGAACCCTAGGAAGGAGTGGTTCGTTCCTTTTTGTAATTGAACAGGTCCTTTATTGTGAAATTTTAACGAGTCCAGTATAGGGATAACTCAGCGTTTTTCAATTTTAGAGAGTCTGAAAAACTTAAGAAGACTCCAAGTTGAACTTTTTCGTAGATTTGTGTCCCTCAAGCCCGAAAAAAGTATAAAATAATACCTGGGGGAACCGCTTGATCTTGCGACCAAGGAGTACTTTCATGATTAGTGCCACTGACCTGAAAAGTAAAAAGTGATCAAGGACACGTCGTTTTATTTCCATATCGAGTTTGAAACGACAAAAACCCGGCAATCTTTTCCTGATTTTACGGTCAGAAAAGAGCTATAAGGGGACCGTCTTTTAATTCCGTTTTAACGAGTATAAAAGAAACGCTCGGCAATCTTTTCATGTTTTAGGAGTCAGAAAAGGGCTTAAAAGATGACTCTGATATTTTTGTTTGTGAAAAATGACAATTTTCCCTCTAAATCTCTTTGTCCTGCACAAAAACGACACATTACTCATACCTGTTTAAGATAGGCAAAAATTCATTGAAAAACATCCTTTCATGGTGAAAAATGAACAAATTCATCCAAAAAACCTATAAAAAGACTTTTTACAATATCATTTTTACCATTTTACTGTTGAGGTTGAAAAAAGGGCTTTTGGCAAAAAAACTTCCCGTGGTCGCTGCGGAAAATCCGACCATCAGAATCGAACGCCGTCCCTTTTAGGTATTTCACAACATCCTCCTTGTCAATTTCATCCGTTTAGAATTTCATTTTAGGTTTCATTTTTGATTTTTGGGGGGTTTTGGGTTTTGAAAACCGCTCCGCGGGGGACGCAGGTGCCCTAAAGGGTGGCCTGCGTCCCTCGACTTTTTCCTACACAGGGAAAAGGTCGGGGGACGCAGGCTACCTTCAGGCCACCTGCGTCCCGGCGCACTGTGTGCCAAACGCGGGGTGCGTCCTCCGCAAAACGCGGAATTTGAAACCCCAAGCTCCCAATTTAACCATTCATTTTGCCTAAAATTAATTCTAATGCCTGTTTGTTCATGTGTAGGGCACTTACCATGCTGGATTGGAGAGAAAGAGAGCATGAGGAGGTTGATGAAGCTGCAATCAATCATCAACCTTCCCTCGATGCCCTAAGAGGATGTGGATTATACAAATACTGGGCCATACCTGGCATGAGGGCTCAGGTAAGATTCTTGGAGTGGCTGGTCGAGAGATGGAACATTCATGACCAATGCTTTTATATCGGAGAGCAACAGCTCGAGATAGAGCCCTCCGACATCTACTTTCTCACTGGCTTGCCGAATAGAGGTGAGCAACTCAATCTAGCCGGGACTAGGCCGGGTGGCCAATCCCTTGATAGTCTCCGAGCAGATTGGTGCCTACCCGATCGACACCATGCGAAAGGCATAGAGATCAAATACATCTCTCGGCGTGAACTCATGGTCTTAGCTTTCACTGTGACCAGGATTTGTGGCTCAGCCACTTTACATATTGCCACTGGGTCCCAAATGCAGATGGCAATTGACTGTCTCCAAGGCACCATCTTCAACTGGTGCGATGCGGTGTCGGCTAACTTGAAAGCCCAACTGACCAGGGTAAATACCGGAAAGCTAAAGACCTTTGGATATGGGCCTATAGTCGTGAGCTTTGCCTTAGAGAGAGTTCCGATGCTGATCCCTCAGCATCTCACTGTTGATATTTTGGGTCCTCGGGAGCCAAAGCTGATACGATGGGTTATGGTGATGGCCCGGCATCCTTACGAGGGTGCGGCAGTTGTTCGATTCACTGATGGTTATTTTCACTGGTTAGAGGACCAGGTGTTTGCGATTCAGGACTTTCCGTATGCCGGAGTAGATTTTCGGAATGATCCGGACATGGTTCTTCCACAGGGAGAACAATGGGATGACAGAGGTACTTTGTTTTTCACAAGTGTTTTAAGTTATGTATTTTTTTGTTTTTATATATATCGCCTTAAACTGACAGTAAAAAATGTTTAAAATGCAGATGTAGGCCCACGGCGTCCAGCCAATCTCCGGGCATTCGAGAGGAGACACCCACCTGCACCGCCACCGGCCCCACAGGATGCGGCCGCAGAGATGCTAGTCGAGTTGGAGCATGACCTAGAGCGTCTCACGGTAGGCATACCGGAGACGACCATAGACGACATTCCTATCAGACTGCAGCGCTATGTAGTCGCGGTCCCGGGGCCTATTAGGGGGTTTTTATGTAAGGTGGCCCGGGCAGTAGTGTCTTACAGAGAGCATCACCAGTGACTGGATGGTCACCTTTTGTAGTCACATGTGACATTTTTGACTTTTTGTACTTATCATTTTACCGATCATAAGGTGTTTTAAACCTATGATCGAAGGCGATGTATATTTTTTGACACACTTCTATCTATATATATATCATTATTACCGGCTTACTTTGTTTAACATGTATGATGAAATGTTTATAAATTTGCATTTATGATTGTTTACAAATGTCTATTTAACATTCGAGACGCCAATGCATCTGCTAATGTATTTAAAGACCTTGGAATATGTTGATATTCAATGTAATCAAATTCACGTTCCAAGAGACGCACCCTCAAAAACAATCTTAACAACACAGGATTTCTAATGGCATAAACTCTATTAAGCTGTAATACAACGAGTTCAGAATCCAACCTCACTATCAAACTCTGAATCCCAAATGAAATAGACTCAGATAATAATTCAATCACTGCACTGTATTCTGCAATGTTGTTTGTTGTTTGACCGAGGCTTACCCCATGCATAGAAACTAACTCGTCAGAGGGCGAATAGATAACCCAAGCTGCGGAAGAGATATTCCGTGTACTACGACAAGCACCATCAGCAAATCTTATATATGTTTGGAGAGACGTCGACATCTGCAATATCAAGAGCAAAACCAAGATAAGCCAGAATAACGACGAAAACACACTCTTCTAAACTAAGCACACTGACTAAACTAACAAATATACTAGCTAGAAAAGTAAATCTAACCTAACTAAAAAATTCTCCACACCCATCATTTAAGCATAATACCTCTTTAGGTAAAGCCCATTTCTGGGTTTACCCAAAGAGTCCCCATCAAAATCTACCAACTCATAGGCCCCTTTTGCTAGCTTTCGCTTTACAATGTAGGGCCCATGCCACATAGGAACGAATTTTCCAGCACCTAGCTTATCGTTAGCTTGATCATATAATAGCACTAGGTCTCCTTCCGAAAAACTGCGAGGGGTCACATTCTTATCATACTGAGCTTTCATTCGCTTCGCGTGAGTCTCGATTGCTAAAGTAGCTTCACGTCGAGTCTCATCTAATTTGGCTAAGTATAACAAACGTTTCTCCTCTTCGGAAGTAGCCGGAAGTAATTCGACAGCCATTTGAAGTGATGGGATTTCGCATTCAATGGGTAACACGGCTTCCAAGCCATAAACTAGCTGGAAAGGAGTGAACCCTGTTGAAGTTTTCACTGAGGTTCGGTATGCCCATAGCGCCGAAAACAACATGTTGTGCCAATTCGACCGATGGATACCAATGATCCGTCGAATCATGATGACTAGAACCTTGTTGATAGATTCAACCAAGCCGTTGGCTTGCGGATAATAAGGAGTAGAACTGTCGTGGCGCAAACCAAGCTGGCTTGTAAGCTCAGTCATCATGATGTTTCGAAAGTGACTCCCATGGTCAGTAATGATTGCTTGTGGGACACCAAACCTAGTTATGATATGATTGAATACGAAAACTGCAGCTGTTTTTCCGCTTGCGTCGAATGTAGGCATCGCCTCGGCCCATTTAGTAAAATAATCAACCGCGAGGATGATATACGCATGCCCCCCGGCCGAGTGAGGGTTACAAGTAATAAAATCGATACCCCATTTGGCGAATGGACCAACGGCAATTATAGGGTGGAGAGGAGCAGGTGGTGCGCGCATCTTGCGATCAAACACTTGACAGTTGTGGCACTTCCGGACAGCAATGATACAATCTTTAAACATGGACGGCCAGAAATAGCCAGCGCGCAACATCTTCTGAGCTGTGGCATACCCAGACATATGACCACCACATGCTCCAGAGTGACAGTCATTCAAAACCCTCTCAGCCTCTTCGTGAGTTAAACAACGTCGAAAAACCAAGTCTGCCCCCTTGCGATAAAGTGTATCTCCAATAATTTTGTATTGCTGGGATTGAAACCGAATTTTTCGACGTTCCGACTTTGAAGCTTCAGGCCGAAAGGTTTGGGTTTGGAGATAGATGATTATATCCCCGTACCACGGATCTAAAGTACTGATAAGAAACAAAGATTCGTCCGCAATGGGCTCCTCTGCCACAGTCTCTGTATCAGTATACGGGAAATCACACATCAACTCAGCGAAAACCAAGGATTTCTTAGACTTGGACTTCTCGAACTCCAAATCGAACTCCTGCAGGATAACGATCCATTTGGAGTACTTGCCCCCTAGCAATTGTTTTGTCAAAATATAGGTCATAGGGTTGCAATCCGAAATCACAATAGTTTTGCGGAGAAGGATGTAGTGACGAAAACGCTGAACAGCTTGAACGGCTGCCAGAGCCAACTTTTCCACATGTGAGTATTTTAACTCAGTTGGATTTAAGGTCCGACTAAGATAATATATCACATGTTCCGTTCCGAGTTCATCTTCCTGAACTAAAACCATTCCGATGGTGGAGTGGGAGGCGGCGAGATACAAGAGGTAATCCTGGTTGTAGTTGGGAGGATGCAGCAACGGTGCATGGGTTAACGCGTGCTTGAGCGCATCAAAAGATTTCTGAGCTATCTCATCCCAAAAGAATTGAACATTTTGTTTTAACAACCGGGTGAAACCCTTTGTAATCTCGGCGTAGTTAGGAATGAACCGACGTAAAAAGTTTGCTTTCCCTTGCAAACTTTGGAGTTGGTGTAAACTCGAAGGAGGAGGCAATTTGACGATAGCTTCTACCTTCGAGGGATCGACGCGGATACCGGATTTTGAAACAACGAAACAATCGTCCCACTTCTATGCAGAAGACACATTTGTGTGGATTCAAACGAATTCGATAATGCTGACACCTCATAAAAATAACTCGTAAGTGAACAGGGTGATCAGCTCGACGTAAAGAGTGAGTAGGCAAATCATCGAGATACGGTTGCACAATTTGTTTGATGTCATGAAACACGTAAGACATTGCCCGTTGGAAAGTGGCTCCGGCATTCTTAAGCCCAAAAGGTAGTTTGCAATAAGCAAACGTCCCCCAAGGGCAAATGAAAGCCGTTTTTGGTTGATCGGCAGGTAGAATATTGATTTGATTGTATCCGGAAAAACCGTCCATAAAGGAAAATATTTCACTGCCGGCACAATCATCAATGATTTGATCGATATAGGGCGTGGGATAGTTGTCTTTTGGACAAGCACGATTTATATCCCTATAATCGATACAGATTCTTATCGTCCCTTGTTTCTTGTTCACCGGAACAATATTCGAAACCCAATCCGTTAATGGAATTGGATAAATGAAACCTGCTTTCAACAGCTTCTCAACTTCTGCTTTTATTGCAGCCGCTTTCCTAGGGTGTATCTGACGCAGACGTTGCCGAACGGGTTTAGCGTCCGGGTAAGTCTTAATCTCATGAACAACAATGGAGGAATCAATTCCTGGCATCTCCTCGTAAGACCAGGCAAACACGTCGCAGAACTCTTGGAATAGGGCCTTGTAATTTTGAATTTCATCGTCTGTACATGAGGCACCTATATGAATGTTCTCAATAGTTCCAGTTTTTACTGAAATGTCAATGGCAATAGTATGAGAAATATTTGCTAAATTCAACTCAGAATCAGGATGTTTCATTGGATTCTGAGCGTCCTTGACATATTCAGCGGTAAAAATAAACGAAAAATCTTTTTCAAAATCATCATCTTCAGGTAAAAACGAAGATCTATGATGGAGATCTTCCCATGGTAGATCGTCTAAACTTAGGATTTCGCGAAGTTGTTCGTCAGATGACACAACTTCAGGAAACGTTATCCGTTCTGAGGTTGATGTGAAAAGTGACTCTTCACTGACCACATTCATTTGGTCAATTTGGGTTGAACTCGTGTCGGAAAAAGACATAACTGCTTCATAAGCAATTTCATATGGACTCAAAGGCATAGCATCACCGAATGAGTCTATCTCAGATTCAGATGGGACAATCCAAGGATCATCATAGATAATACTTTCTGATGTAATCATATGAATTGTTGCAAATGAAGGGTCTGCGTTGATTGGAGGGAAAGGAAAAGTTCCCAGTAAACCGGAATCTTTAACTAAACCTACGCCAACGTCCCTATAAGGGATTGTCATTTTTCCGACATGCTGAATACTCTCAGAAGAGGCTGGGTCAGATGAAAAATAAGCCAGCTGATCTATGGTCACGATCTTACCATTGTGTGGAAATTTTATAACTCTGAAGACCGATGACACGACCGCTGTCATAGCGTAAGACCAACTTCGACCCAAAAGAAGGTTGTAGTCTAGAGGGGCATCAACCACTTCCACATCCAGACTAACGGTTTTTCCTTCAACCCCTATAGGAAAATCCTGAAGAATGCCAAACGGATGGAACCCACGGCCATCGAAGGCCTTAAGAATGGTCGGGGATTGGTTCAATGTAGGAGAACCAAGCGATCTCCAACATTGAATCGACATAATACACGTGGAAGCTCCTTCATCAATTACAGTCCTATGAACGGGTCTGTTTTTTACTATCACTGGGATCTGGAAAGCCATTTGATGAGGGAGACACGGTGTACTATTTTCTAGATCGAAGATTATCAGGTTCGGATCCTGAATATCAACAGCTCCTATAGCTGACAATAGTAATTTGCGCTGTGCTGGACATGATTGCAGCACTTCCAAGGCCGACATTGCTGATGGTGAAACAACTAAGTCCTCAACAATGTTATAATTCTGAGCTACTCTCGCATGTGGATTGAAAGCAGATTTTCGAAGTATACCCTTGGCGGGCGGTTTGATTACCAAGTCTGGGTTAGGTTTCTCGATCTGTAGTGGATCGGAACTAGGAGCTGAGGTTGATGGATTAGAATGAGAAGATTCTGCTTCTTTGCCACCATCAACAAGACTCTTACTACCATAATCATGCGACCGAGTCGCAATCCGTACGTGAGACATCATTAATATGGGTTCTTCACTAGCACCCGAGGAAGAGCCTATCATCTTAGTCTCCTGCTTTGGAAATGGATCTTTCAAAACAGCAGGAGTTGAGGAACCTTTAACGATTTTCACAACCTCTGCCCGATGAGGGCAATCCCTTGTGAAATGATCTTCTTCACAAATTAAACAAGGATATTTAGGTTTGCGCTTCTCGTCATTAGGTTCCGACTTCTCTTTTTTCTCCTTTGGAGCCTTATCTGCTTTCTCTTTCTTCTTACCTTTCTTCTTTCCACCGTTCTTTGATTTGGCCGTAGATGACTCTACAGCGTGAATATCGGCGGTAAGTTCAGGAGAAGACTCTCCTGTCGGGGAATCAGGCAAAGTGATAATAGGAGTAGTTGAAACCTTGGAAGACTTCTTCTTACTCTTTGTATTCACGGTACCAATCATACCATCAGCAGCATGAGATCCCGAAGGAGCAGCAGCGATTTGATTCGATTTTGGAAGATCTGGGATCTTCTCGTGTAACGTACCCGACTGAGTATAAACCAAGTCAAGGTATTGCGCCTGAGCAATGACTTGCTCCTCAGTAACTACTCCGGCCTTAGCTACATCTTCAGTAATCTTCGGTAATAATGATTTAACAAACCATTCAGCTAAGATTTGGTCCGGGATAAAAACTTTCACTAACCTTCTATGACGTCTCCACTCATGAATGTGATCAGAAATATACGTGGACGTCGATTGCTTTAGTGAAGTTAATAATTCCGTGTCGTTATCATATCTGACCGGCAACTAAAAGTGAGTTAGGAACGAGGTAGCTAACTGGCTGAAATTGTAAAAAGAGGCCCGTGGTAACTCAATGTACCACTTGGCCGCGAGACCAATGAGTGTACGCTGGAAAAGACGTAAGCGGATCGAATCATCCGAGATAGAATTTGAAGCACACCAGAGGTGGTAAGTCATCACGTGATTGGACGGATCCTCTCCAGACTTACCTTCGAACTTGGGTATATCGCTGGGCAACTTGTTTGGCATTGGCGGCCAGAACGGAAGATATTGAATTGGATCGTTCGTTAGGCGCGTCAAATCTGGTAAATCCAAAGTTGCGATAAACGGTAACTGCTGGTTAGGATCTCTAAAACTCTGGGTCACAATACCGGCCCCAGGAGGAGGATATTCAGGATAACTAGGAACAGGAGTCGCATTTGGGATATTATATCCTCCTGGAAAACCAGGATTAACCGGACCGTACTGGGGTTGTTGAGGTTGTTGATAAGTGTACCCAGGATACGGTTGATACTGGTAAACCGGTTGTTGGACAGCTTGCCCAGGTTGGTACTGTCCCTGGTACGGTTGGTGAAAAAATTGAGGTTGAGTAGTGACAACCATACTTATACCAGGCTGACCTACAGGCATCTGGACCGTGGCTTGAATCGTAGATCCAGACAACGGTAAAGATGTCTGAGGAGTGGTTACAAAGACAGTAGAAACTGGAGCTGTCGATACTCCAGAAGTAAGTATGGTAGATGTGGCGGTAGTTGCAGCAGTCGTTTGAGATGGAGTACTAGGTGCGATTGGCGGCTGAGTAACTACCGAAGTTACAGGAGTTTGAACACTTGACTGGACAGGTTGTGGTTGCTGGGGTGGACCAGAAACTACGGGTTGTCCAGCTTGAGGTACCAACTGTATACTTGGCTGCAACACCTGTTGACCCTGTGACGGATCCCATACTAACATTCCAGGGTATTGACCCGTAACAGGTTGAGGATACTGAGATCCATAGCCGGATTGAGGATAGGATTGATAATTGTAAGGTGCAGTTCCCATACCTTGACCATATGATTGAGCTTGAGGTGGTTGATAACCTTGACCTGAGTATTGACCTTGAGGTTGATAACCTTGAGGTAAATACTGATACTGGGGTTGACCTTGACCTTGAGGTTGATAGCCCTGAGGTTGATACCCTTGGGGTTGATACCCTTGGGGTTGCCATCCTTGGGGTTGCCATCCTTGAGGTTGATATTGATACTGAGGTTGACCCTGGGGTACATATTGAGGCTAGGGTTGACCTTGAGGCATGTATTGCACCATAGGAGTATACTGACCTTGAGGTTGCCCCCCAGACGCAATTTGCGTACCTTGAGGTTGCCCCCCAGGCGTTAATTGAGGCTGCCCCCCAGGCGGTAATTGGCCACCTTGAGGTTGGGAAACGGGAACTGAACCGGACATCATGTAAATGTCTCCTACACCCAATGGTACATTACCACTGTTTCCAACTAATAACCCATGATCAACGGGTCGAGGAGATGCCCCCGCAAAGGTACCGGAAAGAGATTGATACCCAGTGGGAACATAAGGACCGCCATGTAAAAAAGATTCAGGACTTTGAGAAAACACGGACGACGGACCAGCCATATTTACAGGAGTGTGAATACCTCCAGGTGGAAAAGGAGTACGAGGTGTAGAAAAACCTAGCCCAAAGTTGTCTAAATGATTGGTTAACGAAAGGTACCAAGTAGTACTTCTAGGAGGACTGTAAAAGATAGATTCACGCTCCCTTAGATCAATAGTAATATGATCTTCAAGGTTAGAGACGCCTATTTCTTCCTCTGGAGCAAGTTCTTCGATAACAATCAAACCAGTAGGAAGATTTTCGGTGATAATTCTTTCTATTCTTGGTGAATCAGGAACACTAGAAGTCGGAGTAACAGGTTCAGATATTTCTGGTTCTTCGCCTATATCACTAGCAGACGAAAAACTACCAACAAGCTCAGAAACTGTAACAGCTTCGGGATTATAACCTGTCTCTAAGCCTTGGTAATCTGAATGGACTACCAAGGAAGATTCTCCTTCTTCAGGCGAACCTACTCTACTGCCACTAGGAGGAGTTACTAGGACTTTTAAACCTTCTAGATTACCTGGGTCGTCTCGAGGAGGTGATCCCCTAAGCCTACGTGATCTTCTCAACAATTCGGCCACAGAAACAACTTCAGGAGACTGGCCCCGAAGTCTACGGGACTGTCTCGGTAATTCCGCCACAGCTAAAAACTTTTAACTACTACACACGAAAACAAAATAAAATTTCAAATCAAACCACCTAAAGTCTCTAAAGAACCAAACAAATTTGAATCACTCGCCTAAAGAATCTAGGGCGTCAAACCAAGCACAAACAGTAGCCTTCCAGGCCGAAAGCGCTAGTTGGTGATGAAGCCCAACATCGCTGGATTCAGTACAGAAGTGGCGGGTGGAACAGTTACCCCGGCAACCTGCTTAATGAATAGACTGGCACAAGTTCCTCCACTTTAACCGTCTCGAGTGAAGTGAACCCCCCGAAAAATCCAAGTGAGTCTAGCCGACGTCTGCTCCAGGTACAGTGGGATCTTCCCTCCACCGTCACCTCGGTAGAATCCTAAAGATAATGGTCACTAAGGTCACCAACCGCAACAAATGCACCTGGGGGAACAGTCTAAACTCCGACAGCACGCAAGGGCAGAGTATCAAGCTCAATCCCCTTGCCGGTTCCTTGACAACAATCCAAGGTTTACCGACAAGTGACCCCTGGCTCCTCGACAATGGTTAATCCGAGGTTTACCGTTTGTAATACGTGCGTGTCTGGCGTCGTTCCCAACGAGGGAGGATTGATCCCCTCACTGGTTCGGACACGAGCTCGTGCTTCTCCTTTAAGAGGAGCTTTCCCAGAGTACAAATGAGACAATTGGATTTATTCTATCACAAGATAAGCTACTTGTTTGGTTTTGTTGTCTTGGAGAGTTAATTACTCTCCTACTCCAAGACACTAGCTTGATCTAAATTGGTGTTTCAGAGCCCTAGTAAATAAAAGTTACTACGTTGATTTTACTTTAAGCGTTAATTTTATGGTTTTTCCTTAAAGACAAAAGGTAGCGGAAGTGAAACCAATGGTGTGTAGACTCGACTCAATCCACTACAAAAATGCACTTAAGATGATTTACACTACTTTCCTTTTTCAATGAAATTCCTAACTAAGAGAGTTGAGAGATGCAAATTTTATAGAAAACAACTTTCTTAGTAAAGACAATCAAAGAAACAATTCTCTTTTCTTTCCAAGCATACAAACATAACCTCTATTTACTCACGAAAATTCCTTTTCTTCAAAAACTTAAAAACGCTACTAAAGCAAATTCGATTCCAAAAGAATTTTGTATTTTGCCTAAACTAGCCAAGCAAATGAAACTATTTATCAAAAATTAAATTTAAGAAATCAAAGGAAATCAAGCCAAAATCACGCAAAAACAAACTAAAAGGAAATTTACCTACAAGCAAAACTTAAAGAGGACAAAAGCTTACAAAAATGATTCCTGGATGTTTTACTTGACCAAAATCAAATCAAGGACCAGCTAATGCAGAATCAAAAACCAGTCAAAACAAAAATCTAATCTTTTTGTTCTTTTTATAAAATGGAATTCAATACTCAATCAAAAAGTACTTCGAAATTTGCCAAAGAGACCACTCAAAGGGAGGTTGCTCTCATAGGTAGACTTAACGACAGGTCTGACTTCTAAGAATGCTGACAAAACCAGAGAGATCTAAGGCTTGACAACTTCCACCGTCAAAGTCACTACAAGACCCACTCAAAAATCAAACCCTATGGGTCAAACTTCTATGAAATCCACTAAAACACTTAATGCTATTGAAACAAGTTCAGGGGAAAATCTTTGACAAGAGAGCTATGGATCTGGGCAGAAAAAACTAAGAAAAATCAAAATCTAAGAGGAAAAAGCAAAAAATAGAATTTTCTCAAATTTTAGCAGGGGACGCAGGCAGCCTGTTAAGACAGGTGCGGGCCCGCTCTGTGCACACAGCGACAGTGCGTCCAGGGACGCACTGTGCAACACTCAGAGGGTGCGTCCTTCGGAAAAACTCAAGAAAAACTAAAACAAAACTAATCCTAAGCTAATCCACCCAAATACAAGTTCACACAGTCAAAAACCAGAAAAATAAACCAATTTTCTCAGAGCAAAGTTCATTCAAAGGAAAAGACCTTTCACAACAATGGCTCCCCAGCGGAGTCGCCAATTTGTCACACGGAATCAGTCAATAGTGCGGACACAACCGACCTTCCTAGAAGTCTAAGACATTCTAATGACAAACAAAACAAAGTAGAACTATCCTTCTCTAAACATGCATTATTATATGAGAAATCAAGTACGTGACTCTTACCTTTGTCCAAACGCTGTTGTAGAAGTCCAAGCTTTGTTGATCTGGATGAGCTCCTCCTTTTCTCCAAAACCTGCAACCACCAACAGTCAAACCATTAAATAGCACCTGATTATAACATAAAACAAAGCATATTCAACATGTAGACCAAGGAGTACATGAAATAACCCATAAACAACAAGTTATTGAGAAGAATGGACTAATTTGCATTAAAGGTAACAAAAAAGGAACCATTACAACCTGAGCCTTGGTGTTGTGCAAGCTCCTTCCAGGGTCCACAAGAGTCTTCCTTTACTTTGACAAAGCTCACCCTCCTCCCAATGGAAACAAGTAAAGATGACAATCTCTCCTCACTAGTTCTCACAAAGAGGTCCCAATTCCAGCAGCATTTACCCTTAGGAATTATTAGCTTTCAGCCCCCTCTTCCCTCTGGCCCAATGCCTGTATTTATAGTGCTCAAAAGGAAGTTTATTCAGGTCCAACATCAATGGGATAATCCCCTCTTTGGGTGGGATAGCTCCCTTATTGATGGGATAAGTTCCTCTTTGTTAGGGGTACATGAACCATCTGGAGGCGCTTCATACACGTCAAACAACCTTCTAGAATGCTCTAGAAATGACCACAAGTAAGTTTTTGAAGATAAAACTTGCGCATTTTAATCTTTTCAGAGGGATGCACCTGCCCCTTTAGATACAGAGCGTCTTTGGACGCAGACATCATGAACATTAGGTGCGTACCCACAGGCAAGGTTGAGAGAACCTGCGTACCCAGAGATAAACACATTTATAAAGACTTTCTCTCTTTCTTAGAGTTTGACATGGATAGCAGAGGCATAAGACTTGCTTAAGAGGGTAGTATGACTGTTGATAGAGCCATACCAACTGTAAATAGCCATGGTGACATTTTTTAGTGTAACATGTCGTTGGGGCTAAAGCCCAGCGCTTTCCAAAATGACACCTTTTCCCACATTGTTAGTCATGTGGGGGTCTATATGACCCGGGGTTGGCCCCGTTCAAAATGCATTGCGCTCGGTCATGGATGCCGGTTATATGGCTCTGTGGTTTGGTTGGTTGTGTAATGCCGTGAGGCTATGGCTTTATTAATGGCCTTAAGGTAGGGCTAGTCCCTAGCCCTTAGCACCCCCCCCCCCTCGCAGTTCTATGGCACAGGGGTGGCCAGGGGCTAGGGCTTAACCCAAACCCCACCCCCACAAACGCGCCTTTATAAAAACATTAAAACATGTTTTCGCCATAAGTTTTAATGAGTAACACACGTGGTGCAGCGGTAATGTGGATGGTTAGTTGAAATGAAGTGATGCATTCGATTCCTGAGAGGTGCAATTCTGCTCTCAACAAAAATTTTGCCACTAAGAGGAGGCCATGTGGCACTCCCTCATTGGCCCACCTATAACAAATCAAAACTCACCATGTACATCCAACCTATTGCGCCATGTGTCAATCCACCATTAGTCGACGGATTCAAAACAATCCACCATGATGTTTGTTTTTCACAAAACAAATGGCATCGGATTCAAAACAACGAGATCTATGCAGTCGTTCTGGTTTTAATACATTCTGACAACTTTGAATTTTGAGCATAAAATTGATCCACAGATCATTCCTCCCCACTGGAAGCTTTTGGACCTCCAAAATCTCTTTATCAATCAACAAATATATGAGGGTACAACTCCCTCACCCTTCCAATCTCAATCCACTGAAAATTTCTTGAATGCAACATTTTGAGCTTTTCATGAAAATTGATCATTTTCCCTGATTTTGAAGACCTTGAATTTCTGTCATAGATACCATCTTGATGCAATTTCCTAGAATACAAAGAACACCAAACTGTCCTTGAAGGAACAAACACATTTCCTCCTTGGTCATTAATCAAAGGAAACCTAAGAAACTTCAAGTTCTTCTCACCTTGTACAATATCGACATGACGATGCTTAGCTTGTTTAGCCTTGCGCTTGGCTCGACTCTTGACCAAATGTGATCGCCATCCCATTTCAAAGAAAACACTTTATGCAACCCACAAGAAGAACTTTTGGAACCAATTCCCTCTTTCTAAAATTACTTTGGAACTTGCTCTTTGACCTTTGCACTGTCTATCACTGGCATCTTATTCACATCAATGTTCAACAATGATTTATGTGTTAGTGTCAGTCTTTGAAGCCTCCCACTAGTGATCAAACATGTTGTTACAAAGTGATATTAGGTCTAGGATTTGTTTTCCAAAGTTTTCCAAGTGTCTCACCACTTGGATAAGTGTACCATCATTCAAAGAATTATCATCATTTCAGGTTCCAATGGGTCATTTTACATCTTGTTCGTGCTTCAGTTGTACTTGGGTAAGGCCATTTCCCTCTCCTAGGGTTTTGAAGGTAATTTTTCTTGGATGGCCAAATGATCAACAAAACTAGTATCCTGATGCTCATACACCTTTCCCTATTGTTAATATACCTTCTTAAATCCTTCCCATCATTCATATCCATCAAATTCATCATTTTCCCACAAACCCTAGTTTATTGCTACAATTTGACAATTTTCTAGGCTAGGCCTGTGTTTTGCCCTTTTGGACCCCTTCCCCTCACTCAATCTTTGCAATTCCACTTTCCCCTAATTCCTAACATCCCTCCCTACTTCCTAAATTTTTTTCAATAATTTAGAAGCCCCTTATCCCCTTCATTTCCCTTCATTTCTACAAATCCCCTGTTCCACATATCGGGATAGGTTTTCTTCAAGCCATGTTTTTGAGCAATAAAATATGCATTTGACAAACGTGAGAGAGGTTTGTGTCCATCCTTGACCCAAGAATAAAAACCTCTTTCAATTTTTACACAGGTTTCATGGTTTGGGAGAAATGTCGAAAACATCATTGGCCTCAGGAGGATTTATGCACTTCTGGAGTGACCTTGGGAAAATCAAGATTTGTCCTAGCATGGTTCGCCAAATGACTTGTTTGATGAGTCAGCTGATAACTAGAGAGATATAGCTTTCCAGTGAGCTATCATGAGCTCAATTTGGAGTTGAGGAAAACCTTCAAAATTTGACTATAACAACACTCTAAATTTAGGTTGCACATTTTGACCAGTCTTGGGATATTTGACTTTTGACAGGGCAAATAAACTCCAAATTGAAAAATAAAAAAATTTCTAGAAAGTAGACTCGAAAATATTTCCAACGAGCTATCACACAACCAATTTTGACATTGGGAAGGTAGTCAAAACTCGCCTTGAAGTTGGAATTCTGCATAGGAATAGTGGCACTGTGCATTGGGAGGTTGGCGTTGCGCATCAGGGAGGTGTCGTGCATCAGAGCCAAACTTCCTTTAGAAAAATACACTGGCACTGCGCATCAGGGAGGCACTACACATTGGGCTGGTGGCACTGTGCATTGGGCTGTGAAGCTTCCAAACCTCTAAAAATCATCTTCAATCACTGCAATTTCCTCATGTCACCTCCTATCAAGTAAGTAGAGCCTCTTTTCAGTTGAAACTAGGGTTTACATGAATTTTTGGTGGTTTATACCTCTCTAAAAACTAAACCCTAATTTTTCTCTAAAACTACCTCATACATTTCATACCACAGTTGTTTATCATTCTCCTTCTAAAACCCTATGCCCTAAATCCATTTGCCCAAAACCTATCTCCTAATCCCTTCCCTAACTCCCTAGACATTATTCCCTTCATCTATTTTTTTCAATCCCCAAACCCTAATCCCTACATCCCACTATTCCCAAACCCTATTCTACATAAAACCCTAACCCTCCACATACAAAACCTATTATACCTACTTCCCTACAAACCCTACCTATTCCCCTAAAAGCACTACCCTCTCTCCTAAATCCCATTCACATTCCCTAAACTCTATTTACATCTCATACATTCACATACCCCTCCATACACTCTGTCCACTTCATTCCTCCACTCTATTTTCACTTCACCATTGTCCATACAACCACAAGTGTTCACAGCCATAAAAATGGAGAGAGATTTTGACCTTGTTGACCATGAGGAGACACAAAGAGTTAATGTCATTGACTTGGATGCTCAAGATCCAAGGATTGTCAAAGACATGATCATCAAGAAGCAAGAGGACAAGATACAAGCTTTGTCAGTTAATTTAGAGAGGGCTAAGTGGATCATGAGAGAGAGATATGGCTTGAAAGGGTAAATATCCACTTTGATGGCCTTCTGAAGAAAACAAATAGAGACAACAAGATGCTAAGGCATATGGCCCACCATTATTTGACCCAAAATAGAATATGCAACAAGAGGATCAAGCACCTTAAGGCAAGATTAAGGAGGGCCTTAAAAGGAAAAAAGAAGGATGAAAAGCTCAACATTTTGGCTGATGTGACTTTAGCCCAACAAAGTAACCCATGATGCAGCTTTGAGCCAAAATTGGGCAAATTTTGAAACAATTTTGTCATTTTCCAATTTTTGAATTAGGCAACACAGGAAATTCCGGCTGATGCGCAGCGCCACCGGTGCTGCACATTGAATTGGTGCATCCTCTTGACAAATGGCTTGTAGATTTGGATTCAACATCAAAAAATAAGCAAACCCAGAAAGTTTCATCAATTTTGGAGGAGATCTTGGCCACCAAAAGGGAAAAAAACACTCAAAAAGTGCCCTCTCTACCACTTTTTGGACACACAGGAACCAGTCTTGGGAGAATCCACTTTTGAGGGGGAAAATGACCTCCAAATCAGAAAATTCAAAGTGTTCCAGAAACTAGACAGGCAGGGATTTCCAACAAGCTATCTTGGGCCTGATTTGGATGAGTGGAAGGCCTCCAAAAGTAGCCTTGAAGCGGCACTGCGCATCAGGCTCAGGGCGCTGCGCATTAGGCAAATTTTGTCAATTTTGCCTAAAAGTCAAATTTCGCCTAGTCTCTTCAGCAATTGACTTTTTCTTCTTTTCTTGGTAAATTTTGCATGGTAAATGATGTAATATGATGTAAATTTTGATGTAAAACACTTGATGGGGTAGATACATCAAAGCAAAGGTGATTTTAAACTGAATGTATCAGTTTCCTTAGTTTTAGAGGCAAGCTATTCCACTGCCTATTTTCTTGTTCCTAGTTTAGATGTTGTTGAAACAGTTCCTTGACTCATGGATTTGACCCCTGATGGATAGCTCAGATGGTTTTTGGGTCTATATGATGTCTTTTATCGGTCATTTGTAAAGGTTGAACTTTTTGGAACTGGTGCACACATTGTATACTTGTATCAGCAGATTGGCAAGGAATAAAACCAAGTTTTGCAGCTATTTTTGTGGGATTCTTGTGATACTGTGTTTTTGAATTATTTCTTCTTCTGTAATAAGTTTTTCTCATGTGTTATATGTTTCAAAATCTTTCCTTTCCTCTAAACTAAATGAATCAAGAGAAATAGGCAAAATACATTGATATCAGTGCTTTGCCTTGGGAATGCATTTAGTTTTTAATGTTTTCAGTAGTCTGAAGAGGATTCATGGTCTTTGCATGCCCTCCTCAGCCCCTCAGTAGTCTTAAATCAACCATTTCACTCAATTACTAGTGCATAAACACTTATCTATCTTGCCCCACAGAACATGTCTGCAATTCTAACTTGATTTCCCAGACCCAAGCTGCCTGCTCCATTTGATCCAACAACCAAACCATAAAAATCAACCAAAAACCATAGAGCTACTATACCTAGAATAAAATCTACATTAAATTCAATCATCTCAAGCCCTAATTGCCAATATCCTAATTGAGATTGACAAGGAGAGAGCCCTCTTCCGACCTGGTAGGGCTAGCTACCAAGTTAAGCATGGTTTGATGTTACCCTAGACCTGCCTTCCTTCAACCTGAGGTAGATCTAGGCCCTAACATAGTGGCGACCATACTGGGGAATGTAGTTTTATGTTCCTCAACAAAATGTATCAAGTTCAGATCTGATTGTTGATGGTGGACAACGATCAGACATAGGAAGGCTGAAATCATTCACCTGGTAACTCCAAATCAGTTTTGAGATCAGATCCAAGGACTCCACTAGAGGATGAACCCGACCAGCAGAAACATGAAGGGACAATATGGAAAGATCAGGTATTCAAGTTGGAATTTCATCCAAGACATTATGTTCTTTATTATAAATTATTTCTTCTCTTTTCCCGAGAATGTCAAGAAGGCTTTACAAAGTATATTGTATTCGAGGAAAGATCCTAGATCTGCATTTGATTCTTTCCCTTTGAAGATTGTGGATACAAAATATGCGCATGCCTTTGATCTTGATCAAGACCCTTCTTCTAAATTTTATGATGATCATCTTCAAACTGATGAGCCTTAGGAGACAAAGACTGATTCTACAGCTTTTGTACATATTCCTATACCTTGTAAAATTCTAGATAGATACAAACCTCTGATTTTACCTCCTATATCCCATGCTTTCCCTAAAAATCATTACCTATATCTACCAATATCTGATGGTGAATGTGACAACATCACTGCTAAGAGACATGTACTGAATTTTGAGTCCTTTCTTGACCTTTTTGAAGTTGATGAAGAGGATGTCAATATTAGGCTTTTTGCTCTTTCTTTGCAAGGCAAAGTCAAGAGTTGGTTCAAAACCTTGCCTGATGCGAGCATCTCAGATTTCCAGCAGTTCTTCAAAGTTTTCCTTGACAGTTGGATGATTAGACAAAACCCTTTCTTGACTATAGAAAAGTATAACTAGCTTAAAAGAATGCCAGGGGAGACAGTACAACATTTTTCTGCCAGGTTTAACCAAGTCTACTTTTCGATGCCAGTTAATATAAGACCTCCTCCTGGATCTGCTCTCTTGCACTACCCAGATGCCTTTGATCCAAAAATGGAGTTTCAACTGAGAGAAAGGAACCTTGCAACACTTGAAGAGATGCAAAACAGTGCAGTAGATGTAGAGGCTAATTTGTTGATCAGAAGGGCAAAGTTGAAGGAAGAAGAGATGAAGAACATAGATCCAGAGGAATTGACATCTTTAGAGGTAAAGCTCGACATTTTGGTAAGTGTAGTGGAAGAGATGATGCAAAAGATCACCACAAGGAATGAGTATGATGTTCAAGACCATGGCTCGCTGATTGAAGAAGAAAAAGTGGCTGATCCAAAACATTTTCTTTCTTATCCCAGTTGTCATAGACCTGATAATGATTGTTTTATAGATTATCTTGGAGAAGAGAGATCTGTTGATATGACATGTATGCTTGATGATATGTTTTATACTGATGATTTCCCTAAGTTTGATCAGTATGATGATGATTATGTTCTCCAAAGAGAGGCTAGTCTTGTAGATAAATCAGCAGCTAGTTTGTGGAAGGAGGAAATTCACTTGCAGGTCGAATACAGTAATCAGTCGTTGCATATCAGCTATGGAAGTGAGGAGGAAAGTGAAACAAATTTTGAAGTAAGTGAAGGATCTTTGCCTTTTTGTTTTTCTTCATTTCAGATCATCAGAGACAACTTTCGTGCTATCAGAAAGCAACCGTCGATAAGTTTCGATCTGGACCATCTTGAGGGCAATGAAATCCTTGTTCAAGACTTCTCATATCCAGATTTGCAACCCCCGAATGCCATTGAATGTCAGGTTGCAAATGAAGACTCGGAAGCTAGAACATATTATTAAATGATGCAAGATGATTCCATACCATTTTATTTTGAATCATTTCAGTTTTTGAAGGGAAATTTGCATAGTATATCTTCAATAAAGGATGAGCAGCCTATAGAAAATCATGCCATATCATTGGAACTAATCGAAAATGGGTTGCAACAATCTTTTCAAGTTTTTCACGATCCAATAGCTGATGTGGTAGATGATGTCTACAGTCAAATTCCTTCTCCTTTAGCTACCTGTGAGATTGAAACAAGTATTGATACAAACTTGATCTGGCAGCCAGTTTCTTTGTCATTATCAGCAGGAGTCTCGTCACAAAGCTCAGATGAAAGTTTGCATTCATGGTATGAGGAGAAGAAAAGTAATCCATTGGATGAGCTAAGCCCCAGTGCACATGAATTTCAAGATCCTTATGCAGTATTTTTGGAGTCAGATAGAGAATCCATATTATTCAATTTGGGAAAATTTGGATCTATTTACAAGTTTTCATGGGAGTTGCATTTCAGTAGTTCTCTCTTGTTGTTCATAAGCAAGTACTTGCAGAGAATGCAAATAGCAGCCAGAATGCTTACTTGGTTGCATTGGTTGTTTCACTTCACTTGATTAGGTGATGACTGGAACAGTTAGACTAGGTTTTATTGAATAAGCTCCATTTTGAGTATAGTTTCCAATCTGTCAGTTATGCTTTAGTATTGAGTCAATTTTTAGTTGAGTAAGAGTTAGTTTGTGTATTTTAGTTATCAGTATTCCGTCAAGAATTTCAGTTAGAGCTTTTAACTCCATGCCCAATGGATAAGGCTACTAGGTCTACGGTGTTCTTGGCACCTCCAAGGAGCTACCATCCCCATTGGAGCCAATGTTAGTGTCAGTCTTTGAAGCCTTCCACCAATGATCAAACATGCTCTTACAAAGTGGTCTTAGGTCTAGGATTTGTTTTCCAAAGTTTTCCAAGTGTCTCACCATTTGGTTGAGTGTACCATCATTCAAAGAGTTATCATCATTTTAGGTTCCAATGGGTCATTTTACACCTTGTTCGTGCTTCAGTTGTACTTGGGTAAGGCCCATTTCCCTCTCCTAGGGTTTTGAAGGTAATTTTTCTTGGATGGCCAAATGATCAAAAACACTTGTATCCTGATTCTCATACACCTTCCCCTATGCTTAATATACCTTCTTAGATGCTTCCCATCATTCATATCCCTCAAATTCATGATTTTCCCACAAACCCTAGTTTATTGCTACAATTTGACAATTTTCTAGGCTAGGCCTGTGTTTTGCCTTTTTGGACCCCTTCCCCTCACTCAATATTTGACATTCCACTTTCCCTTTATTCCTAACATCACTCCCTACTTCCTAAAATTTTCTCAAGAATTTAGAAGCCCCTCATTCCCTTCATTTCCCTTCATTTCTACAAATCCCATGTTCCACATATCGAGATAGGTTTTCTTCAAACTATTCTGAGCAAGAAAAGCTAAATTTGACAAAAGTGAGAGAGTTTTTTGTCCATCCTTGACTCAAGAAGAAAAACCTCTTTCAATTTTTACACAGGTTTCATGGTTTGGGAGAAATGTCGAAAACATCATTGGCCTCAGGAGGATTGATGCACTTCTGGAGTGACCTTGGGAAAATCAAAATTTATCCTAGCCTGGTTGACCAAATGACTTTCTTGATGAGTCAATAGATAACTATATAGAGAGATATTTCCAATGAGCTATCATGAGCTCAATTTGGAGTTGAGGAATACCTTCACAAGTTGATTGCAACATCACTCTCCATTTAGGCTGCACATTTTGACCAGTCCTGGGAGATTTGACTTTTGACAGGGCAAGTTAACTCCAAATTGAAAAATTCAAGATATTCTAGACAGAAGACTCAACGGGCTTTCCAACGAGCTATCACACGCCTAATTTTGACATCGGAAAGGTAGTAAAAACTCGCCTTGAAGTTGGTGTTGCGCATAGGAACAGTGGTGTTGCGCATTGGGAGGTTGGCACTGCGTCAAAGCCAAACTTCCTTTAGAAAAATACACTGGCAATGTGCATCAAGGAGCTGCTGCGCATTGGGCTGGTGGCGTTGGCATTGGGCTGTGAAGCTTCTGAACCTCTAAAAATAATCTTCAATCACTGCAATTGCCTCATGTCACCTCCTGTCAAATAAGTAGAGCCTCTTTTCAGTTGAAACTAAGGTTTACATGAATTTTTGGTGGTTTATACCTCTCTGAAAACTAAACCCTAATTTGTCTCTAAAACTACCTCATACATTTCATACCACAGTTGTTTATCATTCTCCTTCTAAAACCCTATGCCCTAAATCCATTTTCTCAAAACCTATCTCCTAATCCCTTCCCTAACTCCCCAGACATTATTCCCTTCATCTATTTTTTTTCAATCCCCAAACCCTAATCCCTACATCCCACTATTCCCAAACCCTATTCTACATAAAACCCTAACCCTCCAAATACAAAACCTATTCTACCTACTCCCCTACAAACCTTACCTATTCCCCTAAAAACCCTACACTCTCTCCTAAATCCCGTTCACATTCCCTAAACTCTATTTACATCTCATACATTCACATACCCATCCATACACTCTATCCACTTCATTCCTCCACTCTGTTTTCACTTCACCATTGTCCATACAACCACAAGTGTTCACAGCCATAAAAATGGGGAGAGATTTTGACCTTGTTGACCATGAGGAGACATAAAGAGTTAATGTCATTGACTTGGATGCTCAAGATCCAAGGATTATCAAAGACATGATCATCAAGAAGCAAGAGGACAAGATACAAGCTTTGTCGGTTAATTTAGAGAGGGCTAAGTGGATCATGAGAGAGAGATATGGCTTAAAAGGGTAAATATCCACTTTGAGGGCCTTCTGAAGAAATCAAATAGAGACAACAATATGCTAAGGCATATGGCCCACCATTATTTGACCCGGAATAGAATATGCAACAAGAGGATCAAGCACCTTAAGGCAAGATTAAGGAGGGCCTTAAAAGGAAAAAATAATGATGAAAAGATCAATATTTTGGCTGATGTGACTTTAGCCCAACAAAGTAACCCATGATGCAGTTTTGAGCCAAAATTGGGCAAATTTTGAAACAATTTTGTCATTTTCCAATTTTTGAATTAGGCAACACGGGAAATTCCGGTTGATGCGCAGTGCCACCAATGTTGCGCATTGAATTGGTGCATCCTATTGACAAATGGCTTGTAGATTTGGATTCAGCATAAAAAATAAGCAAACCCAGAAAGTTTCATCAATTTTGGAGGAGATCTTGGCCACCAAAAGGGCAAAAAACACTCAAAAAGTGCCCTCTTTGCCACTTTTTGGACACACAGGAACCAGTCTTGGGAGAATCCACTTTTGAGGGGGAAAATGACCTCCAAATCAGAAAATGCAAAGTGTTCCAGAAACTAGATAGACAGGGCTTTCCAACAAGCTATCTTGGGACTGATTTGGATGAGTGGAAGGCCTCCAAAAGTAGCCTTGAAGCGGCACTGCACATCAGGCTCAGGGCATTGCGCATCAGGCAAATTTTGTCAATTTTGCCTAAAAGTCAAATTTTGCCTAGTCTCTTCAGCAATTGACTTTTTCTTCTTTTCTTGGTAAATTTTTCATGGTAAATGATGTAATATGATGTAAATGTTGATGTAAAACACTTGATGGGGTAGATACATCAAAGCAAAGGTGATTTTAAACTAAATGTATCAATTTCCTTAGTTTTAGAGGCAAGTTGTTCCACTGCCTATTTTCTTGTTCCTAGTTTAGATGTTGTTGAAACAGTTCCTTGACTCATGGATTCGACCCCTGATGGATAGCTCAGATGGTTTTGAGGTCTATATGATGTCTTTTCTCAGTCATTTGTAAAGGTTGGACTTTTTGGAAGTGGTGCACACATTGTATACTTGTATCAGCAGATTGGCAAGGAATAAAACCAGGTTTTGCAGCTATTTTTGTGGGATTCTTGTGATACTGTGTTTTTGTATTGTTTCTTCTTCTGTAATAAGTTTTTCTCATGTGTTATATGTTTCAAAATCTTTCCTTTCCTCTAAACTAAATGAATCAAGAGAAATAGGCAAAATACATTGATATCAGTGCTTTGCCTTGGGAATGCATTTAGTTTTTAATGTTTTCAGCAGTCTAAAGAGGATTCATGGTCTTTGCATGCCCTCCTCAGCCCCTCAGCAGTCTTAAATCAACCATTTCACTCAATTACTAGTGCATAAACACTTATCTATCTTACCCCACAGAACATGTATGCAATTCTAACTTGATTTCTTGGACCCAAGCTCCTGCTCCATTTGATCCAGCAACCAAACCATCAAAATCAACCAAAAACCATAGAGCTACTATACCTAGCCTAAAATCTACATTAAATCCAGTCATCTCAAGCCCTAATTGCCAATATCCTAATTGAGATTGACAAGGAGAGAGCCCTCTCTCGACCTGGTAGGGCTAAATACCAGGTTAAGCATGGTTTGATGTTACCCTAGACCTACCTTCCTTCAGCTTGAGGTAGATCCAGGCCCTAACAGTATGTTTCTGCAATTTTACCTCATCTTATTTACCTCGTTTGGGAGGAAAAATGTTAGAATCTTGAAAGATCTTATCCCACCCATTAGCAACATCAATGAAATCATATTTTTCATTTGATGTGTCTCCTTGAAAGGCCCCATTCATAACTTCTTTAGGTTTGAACATTAACAAAGAAAAAATATGATTAGCATTCACAATTCTCTTCATTTTTCTAGCATGCATAAGAGACAATCTCATCTTCTCACTATGCATTCTAACATTGTACTCAATTCCATTCTTGAACAAGTGATACTTATTCACATGGCAATGAAAGATTTCTCTCCTATCATAAATATATGATCTTCCCAAAACAATACCAGAAATCTCAAGCGGAACTACATCAAGTTCAACTTCATCAAGAAATTTTGCAGTGATTGCAAATATAAGTATGCACTTCCTTATTACCTACAAATTTTCATTCTTACATATCCAACCTAAAGGATAAGGTATTGGATGTGGAATGGTTTCTAGATTTAACTTCTTGACTAAGTATTCAGAAATAAGATTTGCTTGTGAACCACTATCAAGTAGTGTGTCAATTTTGGTGTGCTTTGAAATAACTCTAACATGGAAAAACTCTATTCTTATTTCTTCATTTTGAGTATCACTGGAACAATTTGAAGAAATAGTACTATATATGTCCTTACCTTTCAAACCCATCATTGTGATCTTGGTTTCATCTCCGAAATCAGAACCTAAACCATGTTCTATAGTTGTCGGTGTTTTCTCCTCCTTGTTTTTAAGCTTGTTGGGTCTCATCTCTGGATGAGGTTTCCTGTAATGATCTTCATCATGTCCATCTTTGGAACAATGTTTACATGTGATTTTGTCTTTCTCCATATTGATGGCAAAATTCTTCTTCCCTTTTCCTTTAAACTTACCATTTCATTTTTCTCCAGACTCAAGGGAATCCTCACTTTTCTCATCAGAAATATTCTCCCTCTTGCTTCTAGATGTGTGGAATTTACACAAACTTCATCTAAATTCATAGGGTTAAACATGAGAATAGTGTATCTAAGGTAAGTATGTAAACCTCCAATATATTTTAGCAAAATATCTTGTAATGACAAATCTATACCCAATATTAATGCTCTCCCCCTAAACTCTTGAGTATAAGATTGTACATTTTGCCCCTTAGCTTGCCTAAATTTCCACCAATCCATAATATTTTTCTGCATATATGCTAATGGATAAAACTTCCTTCTTATTGCAGCAACAAAACCATTCCAAGAGGCTTAGACCTTACCATGTTTCTTCACGTCCTCTTGAATTTTGGCTTCCCACCAAATAAGTGCAGCACTTTCCAATCTTAGTGAAGCAAGTTGAATCTTGGTGTCATCATCCTTGATCCTTTGTATCCTTCAATACACTTCAAGCTGATGAACCCAATTATCTAATATTTCAGCATTTACCTCTCCATCATACATAGGCAAATCAAACTTTATGTCAAGCTTCAAAAATGGAGTTTTACCATGTCCCTTTGGAGAATGTGGAGGTGTTTGTGAACGAGTTGTTGTGGAAGATGAATATGGTGAAGATGGTGGTGAAGATGGAGGTGAAGAGAATGGTGGTTTCAAAGTTTATTTGTCACCATTCCCTTTTGGAGGTTTATCCTCACCTCCTCCTTTTCCTCCTGAGGAACCATCTCCCTTTGGAGGCTTGGATCTCTCACCTTGCAATCTTGTATTTCTCTCTTCATAGAGAACTTTCACCATTTGGGTCATGTCGAAGAATTATTTTCTAAAATCCTTCTCATCTTCTAACATATTATCAAGCCCTCCTTCATGAGCCATGACTGGTGCAGCTTCTGGTGCAACTTGAGGTGAAATTTGTGGTGGAGATTGTGGCAAATTTTCTCTCCTTGTCCTTGTCCCAATTTGAGGATCTGCAACCACAAGATTTCCTTCTCCTCTTTTGAGCTTCAACCTTGTAAGAATCAAAAACACTTGCAAACAAAATAAACCCTCACATCAACAAAGAACCTAAGCTATAATACCAAAAAATGATCTGTATGTGAATCTTGAAGATTTCTTAACAATTTGCAAGTGTTATGCATGAGGGTTTATGTAAATTTACACATGAAATTTTTATGGAGTTTTTAAATAATCATGTCAAATACCTAACATATAAAATGCTTTTAAAATCAGTTATGTAGAAAATACTGAAGATAAAAATACCATAATGGTAAACATAAGACAACAAATGATAAAGGAGTTCACCCCTTTTGGGCTACATCTCTTGGTCCAGCTTCCAATGGTTGGGCCTCTTTCATTATGCTCCAAAAATTAGTGTTTAATTCATGTTACAGTGCTCATAATTTAGATATAATAGCTCCAATGGCTCCAGAACAATCAAAAACCCCTATTTTGACTATTTTTTCTCTTCATTTGGCCAAAAACTGACTGAGTTATACCTCTTTCCTCATTTTTCCAAGTTCTGTTGCTAACCATCCTACAATTCGACCAAACCTGCCTCATGCGCCCCAAACGCAGAAACAGAACTCTAAACCTAGCACAATTGTCGTTCAGTGGGTGAATTTGTAGGACAAATAAGGGCAACCCCCAATCTCGAAAAACAAGGTCATGTGGCGGCCATATGACCGCAATAGGCGCTGAGTTTTGGGGTCGTTGTATAGCCCCCTTCATTGGCACGATCCCTTGGTCTTATGCTCCTACATGTGACCTTGGCTCAGCCACTAGGGGTTGGCCCCTCTACCCCTTGTGCTCTTGGCCATATGGTGGCATGTGACTATGGTTGTGGCTAAAGCCCATCGCCTTCCCGAATGACACATTTTCCTGCGTTGTTGGTCACGTGGGGGTCTATATGACCCGGGTTTGGCCCTCTTCAAACTTCATTGCACTCGATCATGGCTGACAGTTATATGACTTTGCCGGTCGGTCAGTTGTGTAATGTCGCATGGCTATGGCTGCATTAATGGCCGCAAGGTTGGGCTAGGTGTTGGGCCGTGAATATGACCACCTTTTTAACACTTATTTCATCCATTTTTACTCTTCTTTATCATGTTATTAATCACGATTTATCATATAATTCTATTTCATAATGATTTATGCTCTTATGAATGAATATTATTTATTCTCCTTTATTTCTAATAAATTGATGATTATGCATGATTTTATCAATGATAGTTTTAATAAATTGGTTGTAACATTACTCATCATTTTTAACCTCCGAGATAATTTCTAGATTGAAGATTTGACCATTAAAAGTGCCAACTCAGAAATTCGTTGGAATAAAAAGTGACAGTTTTGCGGTTGAGATTCTGAACAAATGAAGAAGAATTTGGAAAATCTGGAACATGGGTTTTGTCCAGAACGGACCCAATTAACTTTGATTTAAGATGGTTTGCCCAAATTCGACTTGTATTGAGAGAAAAGCAAGGTTCTTTGAGCACCATTTTCTCAGATTTGTTGTTGTGGCCGTCCTCCAAATCTCAACTGCAAAGCCAAATTCGCCTTACTCTTGTAGAAAGATGGATGGAAATATATCTTCTTGTTGATCAATTGGTTGGAAACAATCTAATTTTGTAACAGAAATCATGTTGTAATTATATTTATTGTAACTGCTCTCTCTCTATTTAAATGAAAACAGAGATCAGAGATGGGGATGATAAATTCAGGGATGGAGAATTAAGGATTCAGAATTAAGAATTCATGATAGGATAGGAGGAAGAAGGGATTGTTTCATTCTGTAATTCTCAAAGTTTTAGCTGTTCTAATGACTTCACAATTTAATGATTAATACCTGATTTGGGAGTTGTTGTTCATTCTTTTCATCTGAAGTAGCCCAGCAGCATCTGCTGGCGGCTAAGGGCCCAGCCTCTAGTGGATTGTGCTACTACTGTATATTATATTTGTAGTTCATGCATGGTTTTGCTTATCAGCTTTATTCGGTAATCTGGTATGTTCTATTAGTTTACATCACAGCTCTGTTACGTTTGATCTATCGAGTAATCTCATTCTCTGAGACAGAAATATCATATCGACTTTGCAATGCATTGTTATTCTTTTAATCATTGATATAACGTTGCTGATCCTTACAGAATGTTATTGTTGTTCTATTATAGAGTATCCGTGTTGTAACACTTATTAATTGGTACTACTGGATTCATCTTAGAGATTATATTTCCTTGCGATTGTTGAATCTATTGACGTTGGTGTTCCATTACAAAACACATTCGTATTCTTTATAACTAAGACTGATAATCGGATTACCATATCTGATTACTATTAAGGTGTGTTGTGTGTTAAGTTATTGTGTATTTATATTTGACTTTCCAGTGTTGTTTCATATCCCATCATTAATCAATGTTGTTCTATTTCCGTGTGCTGTCCGATTTATTCTTAGAGTAAAGATTGCTATTAATTTGGCTTTGCTGTTGTTCATTTCCATTAATTAGAGTTTGCTATTCAGATTCCTTTAATTACAACTTTCTGCCCATTCACTTTGTTGTTCATTTATGTTGATTAATTACAAGAGTTTGCTTTCAATAGCAGCTTTAGTTCAATTTCGATTTCCTTTTAATTTCTTTAAAGCAGGACTCTCAACTGTAGAGAACATTGGTTATTGCTTCCTCGTTCCCAGATCGATTGTCTTGTTCTAGTTTGATTTCAATTGCATCAATCTCTAGAGGAATGAGTTATCGCTACTATATCCTCGATTGATGGTTGTTTGAGTGAATGATTTAATTACAGAGCATTTGAGTTTCTTGTTGTTCTAATTAGATTTTATTTCAAGCATTCATTTACTTTTGTATTTTACGTACTATACTGCAAAACATTACTCTTGAGTAAATAGCCGCCTTAGACTGAGTACACTCTTGAAATAAAAAGTCGTCCCTGGGTTGACAATTAATGTGAAGATAATTAGGAGTTAAAAAGACACCTTTTATCGTTCGACATTTTGTCGTCGTTGCCAGGGAGAGTGTAGCCATTTTTAAAGAGTAGTGTGCATCTGATGAGTGCCTGTTAGGAAAGAATTGGGTATTAAAAACGGAAGGTAAGAAACTACGTACAAAGCATGTAGAAGCCCTGCTCCCCCGCCCACTTTCCAACAGAACTATTAAGGAACTTAGAGTAGAAATAGATGTTTGAATTTTTGTGTGAATGACTAGGAAAAAGATAGAAATTTTTAAAAATGAATCACATGATTTCTCTCACATTGTGATGTAAGCACCACCCATTTCACTAACCGATTGACAGGGACATTTGAAGAAGGAGCCTCGAAGAAACACATGAAGAACATCTTCTATTATGGTAAGAAATGGCTCACATTTCTACTTTTGAATTCCCTATCAAAGATCTAGGAGGAGTGACACAAATGCACATAAATCCCCCATCTTCTCTACCAAATTTTCATGGCTTGACAAATGAAGATCCAGATACATTTTTATTTTTGTTCGAAATACTTTGTAGAGGATATGATTATTGTACTAATGATCAAAGATTGAAAGTGTTTCCTCTTACTCTAAAAGGAGCAGCGCTCCGATGGTTCATGAGCCTAGGTGGGAACTGCATCCAAACATGGGAGGACATGAAGAACATATTCTTGAAGAAGTACCAGGGCTATTGCAAGGCCGATGAAGATATTTTCAATATGATACAAGGGGAAGATGAAAGCTTGGAGGACTATGTAGATCGATTTCAATACAACCTTCAAAAATCAAAGCATAAGTATTTGGAAAAAGAGATCTTAAAAACACTCCTTCTTAAAGGAATCAAAGATGAATTTTTAGAACTCTTAAATCTGATAGGAAAAGGTGATGTTTTTCAATTGTCATATGATGATGTTTGTGAGTTGTGCATAAGGTATTCAAGAGGAATCTCCAAGGCTGGTAAGAATTCTAGAGATGTTTGTTCTTTGTTTTCCAAATCTGCTACAAGAACAAGAGACATAAGAGCTGAAATCAATGTTTTATTTGAAAATTTTAAAGTTGATTTTATTAGCTCTCTAAATGCAAAATTGGATGTTTTGCAGGTTCATAAAAATCAAGAATTTGATGAAGTGTTTTGCCCTCATGACCGAAAGGAGCATCCCATAGATAGTTGTTCTTCCTTATCTAGGATGGAAGTATCATATCAAAGAGATGAGGAAGCTGCAACAAGGTCAAAACCATGGAAATCATGGCCTACAGGTATGGTTCAAAACACTTCTTCTCCATTCTCTTACTTGCATAATCCATTATGGAATACTAATGTGTTAGGGCAGCCATGTCAATCTCAATATAACCACCACCAATCTTGTCTACAAATTTGGCATGGTTCATCTATTGATTACATGACTAGTCTCCCTCATCCTGTAGCACAAACACATTCTCCATATTATTCACCAGCTCTTCCACAACATCTTGCTTGCCCATCAAAACCATTCACTCAACCCAATCATCTACATCATCAAAATGCTCCATTTCATACACAATTTCCTGCTCAACTAATTCTGCACCCTCACCACAATAAACCAGTACAACATGCTTACAATGTTGAACTACAAAATTTACCCACCCTTCCCACCCATTAGAGAAAACTTACAATGAGATTCAGAATGTTTCAAATTCAAAAATTGTAGAAGTTATGGAAAAAAAGGAAGTTTCTTTCAGTTTGCATCAACAAGCCATTTTAAAAGCTCAAAAACTTCATGGTATGATGGCTATGGGAAATCAAGAAAGTAAAGGATATGTTGAAGATTGGTTTCACTCCATCACTTGTTTGCAACATCACTCTATGCTTCAACAATTTTTTATACCATTTTTTCAAGGGAAGTTGGCTTCTCATACCCTAATGTTCATTAATATGCATTTTTCAAATTTGGGTATGTGCATACATGAAGCCCTATTTCTAAAATGGTTCCACTGGAAGTACTCATATACATAGTCATATTCATTTTTAAAATCAAAATAGGTTAGTGTAGAAAATAAAATAAATAAGGGAATAAATAAATGCATTTTGTTTTTTATGTAAAACTAGTTGTTTTTTCTTGCAACATGCTATCGAAATCAACATCGGTGATAATTTTTTAAATCATTTGTGTATGTAGATGAATCATAATGGAAATAATAAGTTCTACAAACACTCATTTTCATTTTTATCACCAATTTGAGAAATTGCTTGAATATCATTTTTTTGGCTTGCGAGCTTGATGAAATTGTTGAAACAACAGTCGGGCCAGTCATGTTTTGAGGGACCAAATGGCAATATTTTTAAAACCTGTTTCTATCCTAAGTATCCCTTGATGTCTACTTTCCAACCCAATTTGAATTACTCAATTTGGATTTGAAACGAAAAAGTTAGAACTGAAACATTGACAGGGTGTCTAGCGGGCAACTCAGGAACAGAGTTAGGACAGTCAGTTTTTGGAGGCCTAAATGTCTGAATTTTTAAAACCTGTTTCTATGGTAGATTCCCCTATGAATCTAGTTTACAAAGCAATTGGAATCACTCATTTTTTATATCGTATGGGGAAGTTATGATCAAAATACTGACTGTCTATCATAAGTCAGCACCCTTAAAACTTTGTCTTATCGGTTGTTCCTTACAGTATTTGACCTATCAATTCTTCTTGTCTTCAAAACCTATTTCTATTGGAAATTAATAAATGAATATAATTTCATTTTCAATTTGAATCATTCGAATCCGACATCAAACGAAAAATTTATGTTTGAAATATCAATTGTTGATGTAAGGTGGGTAATCGAAAATGACTCTATTATGCAAGTTGTTCTAACTAAAAATGACATATCATATCATTGAATTTTTAAAACTTGTTGCTACTGGAGATAAACCTTTGAATTATCTCTCATTTGGCTTTGGAATCACTCAATTTTGACAACAAAAAAAAGAAGTCGTGATTAAAACACTGCTGGTTAGTATGGTCGACCACTGCTCTCCCGCAGGTGACAAATAAATTTTGCTTTGTTATTTTCTCCATGGATTTGTTATACAGAGTAACTACTTGTTATTTTTTTTCATAATTCTTGGATTAGGGGAGCCCGCGCACCTCTCTTTCTCCATGATTTAATGTTTTATTGCAGGTAGATACTCATTTTTTGCAGGTCCTAGGAGAAAAAGAAGGTCAATTTATGAACAAGTGATTTTTGAAAGAAATTTTAATGAAGCAAAGGAATTTCATCCAACAAATTACCCAACAGATTCATAATAGAAGAAATGAAGAATTGATTTCCATTTGAAGATTCATGTCTTGTCACTATTGTCAAAACATTTTTCAAAGAGATCATTTTTTTTTTACATAATATCATAGTTGTTGTAACTTAATTTACTTATTTACATACTGTTTTTTTAAATAAAATGTTGTTTCTTTTCTAATCTCTCTTATATTTTTTGTTTCAGGTGTTGCTTCATTCAAACTGTAACTCATCCTCAGCATCAATACAGTGAACAGCTAATTCATTCTTTGCGTGCTTGCATTTTATGCTTGTGCATTTTGCTGTTCCTTTTCTGAAGGGACAGCGTTTGTGTGCACTTTTGTTGTTTTTGCTGTTCCTTTTCCAAAGGGACAACATTTTCGTTTTGTTGTTCCTTTTTCAAAAGAACAGCACCTTTTGTGTCAACCATTCATTTTTCACTTTCATTTTGCCGTTCCTTTTTCACAATTCATTTCGTTGTTCCTTTTTCATGGTTCATTTTGCCGTTCCTTTTCCACGGTTCATTTTGCTGTTCCTTTTTCGCAGTTCATTTTGCTGTTCCTTTTCCAAAGGAACGGCACTTGCATTTTTGCTGTTCCTTTTCCAAAGGAACGACACTTTTCATTTTCGTTGTTCCTTTTCCAAAGGAACGACACTTGCATTTTTGCTGTTCCTTTTCCAAAGGAACGGCACTTTTCATTTTTGTTGTTCCTTTTCCAAAGGAACGACACTTGCGTTTTTGCTGTTCCTTTTCCAAAGGAACAGCAATTTCATTTTTGCTGTTCCTTTTCTAGAGGAACGATACTTTTAGTTTCTGCTGTTCATTTTTCCAAAGGAACGGCATTTGCGTTTTCACACTTTTTTCGTGTGTATTTTTTCTTTTTGGTGTGCATTTCCTTTGTTGTTCCCTACAGGGAACAACACCTTTTTCGTGTGTATTTTTTCTTTTTGGTGTGCATTTCCTTTGCTGTTCCCTACAAAGAACAACACTTTTTTTGAGTGTTTTTGTTGTTCCTTCAAAGAAACAACACTTTGGGAGTATTTTCAAGAGCAACCCTTCCTTCCTCTTGTAGGATTATTCCTAGTTCATCTCAACCACATTTTACTGATTCCCTTTCATGGCATAAAGTACACTACTTTTATGAGGACAAGAATTATGGATTCTATTGAAGCGAGTTAATATCATTTACGTTATGATATTTAACAGGACAACTCCTTGATGATAGATTCTTTTTAAAAGGGACACAATTATTTATATACTACTTTACTGCGTTGTTTTCTGCTGTACATGATACTGATTGATCATCTTAATACCATGCTGGTTCCACCCTTCCTGGTTATAATCTTCTCTGTCTGTAATAAATGAGATTATGGGTATATTTTTTTTTCTATTGACATGTTCAACTTCCTCCACCATCCCTGCTCTTAAGGGGTACTGAGCCTCCCTCTTTTTATCATAAAAATGTGTAATAACAACAAAATTTTGTTCGCAGATGGAGGATAGGGGGTCTCATTACGAGCCGGCATACCATGTTCATAAGGTTGTAACAAAGTGACATTCCCATTATGGCCACCACACCAGGGTTATGATCCATTGGATAGCCAAATTATCCTTGGAACAAGAGGTCTCATCACGAGCCGGCCTGATCACTTTTGTTACATCCCAGTGAATGGCAGTGTGGTTATCTGGTTACCACACCAGCACATTGATCTCTTCTGTAGAACAGCACTGGAACTCTCCATTTATAAATTGAGGATCCTGGCTCATATGGGTTAAAAAGCAACCTTGTTGAGGCTATGGACGCCTGCTGGCAGCAGAGGCTCTGCTTATGGTATTGAAGTTATATCTTATCGTCAATTATTACTATAATACCCTTTTCTTATTTTTTCTTTTTATTAGAGAAGTTATTTCCTTAATTTTTTCCCCTATTTTGAACCTTTACGCATGAGAAATTGTTTTCAGATCAATCGCATCATTTTCAGCTAGAATACCATCAACAAAGCATCTTTTTGGCATATTGTTGTCCTTTTTCTTTTTCGCATAACTTATCATCAATCCAAAGCGTCCTATCTCTTATTCATAACTATCTTTACACACTCTGCTCTCATTATAACCATAACTCTCATTGTCCTATCATTGATATGTGTACTCTGCTTCATTTACTGTTGTATTGTTCATTCCCTTGCCTTATCGTCAGCACAACACCTCTCATATGCTTTATGGTCATGGAATTCCTTTTCCAATTGGAGGGGGGAATGTATGCATTATGGGATTGCATGCGATATGATTACTGCACTCTGCCATAACTTGTTGATTTGACAAAATATTAGTATTGCATGTATACATAAGTTTTTTCTGATTGAAATTTTTTCATGCATCTTATCTGTTGCTATTCAAAACTAACACTATGGATTCAAGAACATTGTATGCAAAATAGTGCTTTGTTTACAAGAAAACAACAAGTATGGGCAGAACTCTATTCACAGCATGACCACACTATTGCAACTAACAGAAGAGGCTCGAGCAACTCGCGAACGTGAACAATTCTTCAGACATGATGTGCTTGCCTAGATTCCACCTTTTGCATCACTTTCAGCACCAACTTTGCCTACATCAGCTTCAACAACTGCCAGTACATATATGTCATTCCACATTTTTCTTTTTGGAGGTAAAACTTGAGGTAAAATAGCATAATTTTCTGATTTATTACGAATTTAGGAGAATTTAATGAAATCCATTTTGAGCATTATTTATCATCCTTCATTTCACATTTTTACCAGTTCCCCTTTTCTAGTGGCATATCATCTTTCAGTTTGGGGAAGTGTTTCTTTCATTCATTTATTTCTTATGACCATGTCATTCATATTCTTTATCATCCATTGATATTCTTATTCATTCTCAACACCTCCCTTATTCCATGTTGTTTTACACCAAGCATAGCATTCAACAGATGGTAGCAACCACCTCAATTTGTTTTCTAGCATCGCATGAGGGCATGCTAATTCTTCAGAGCAGGGGAGGAATTGCTACGCATGATGAATGTTTTCTATTTTCTTTCTCATCTAAGGCATACAATTTCAGTGTAGAAATTGATTTCCGTAATATTTTTAAAACTATGAACTCTATTCTTGTGATTTCTGGATAACACAGATGTATCATTAAAATACATAAACCCAAATAATTTCAAGATAAATTGGTTCATAAAATTTCGGAAATCATGCACTATCACCTACAGCCATTTTGTTTATATCTCATGATTCGTGCATCAAAACGATCTGATTTTTGGATCATAGAGGCATTCATATATTATAAATTTACTTGCAACATTTCAACAAAATTTGGTTTGTAGTTTTTGGGAAAATGGTTAATGAAGGTTGTTGTCACTTATATCATATTTTGTTGCAACTTCATATGCACATAACTTGAACGTCAATGTAAAAATTGTTATGCCTTCATCAAGATTGCTAAAATTGAATATTCATTAATTAAGGAAGAATTCATTTGTTCTATCCATTTCATGAGCTGAGATGAACAAATTTTTTATTGCTTGGTTAACACATGGGTTTTGTCTTTGGGTTGCATGAGGACATGCAATATATTCAGTTTTTTGTTGCATGAGGACATGCAATATATTCGGTGTGGGGGTGTGTTGGGCCGTGAATATGACCACTTTTTTAACACTTATTTCATCCATTTTTACTCTTCTTTATCATGTTATTAATCACAGTTTATCATATAATTCTATTTCATAATGATTTATGCTCTTATGAATGAATATTATTTATTCTCCTTTATTTCTAATAAATTGATGATTATGCATGATTTTATCAATGATAGTTTTAATAAATTGGTTGTAACATTATTCACCATTTTTAACCTCCAAGATAATTTCTAGAGTGAAGATTTGACCATTAAAAGTGCCAACTCAGAAATTCGTCGGAATAAGAAGTGACAGTTTTATGGTTGATATTCTGAGCAAATGAAGAAGAATTTGGAAAATCTGGAACATGGGTTTTATCCAGAACGGACCCAATTAACTTTGACAAAAAATGGTTTGCCCAAATTCGACTTGTATTGAGAGAAAAGTAGGGTTCTTTGAGCACGATTTTCTCAGATTTGTTGTTGCAGCCGTCCTCCAAATCTCAGCTGCAAAGCCAAATTCGCCTTGCTCTTGTTGAAATATGGATGGAAATATATCTTCTTGTTGATCAATTGGTTGGAAACAATCTAATTTTTTAACAGAAATCATGTTGTAATTATCTTTATTGTAACTGCTCTCTGCTCTCTCTCTATTTAAATGAAAACAGAGATCAGAGATGGGGATGATAAATTCAGGGATGGAGAATTAAGGATTCAGAATTACGAATTCATGATAGGATAGGAGGAAGAAGGGATTGTTTCATGCTGTAATTCTCAAAGCTTCAGCTGTTGTAATGATTTCACAATTTAATGATTAATACCTGATTTGGGAGTTGTTGTTCATTCTTTTCATCTGAAGTAGCCCAGCAGCATCCGCTGGCGGCTAAGGGCCCAGCCTCTGGTGGATTGTGATGCTGCTGTATATTATATTTGTAGTTCATGCGTGGTTTTGCTTATCAGCTTTATTCGGTAATCTGGTATGTTCTATTAGTTTACATCATAGCTCTGTTACGTTTGATCTATCGAGTAATCTCATTCTCTGAGACAGAAATATCATATCGACTTTGCAATGCATTGTTGTTCTTTTAATCATTGATATAACGTTGTTGATCCTTACAGAATGTTATTGTTGTTCTATTACAGAGTATCCGTGTTGTAACACTTATTAATTGGTATTACTGAATTCATCTTAGAGATTATATTTCCTTGCGATTGTTGAATCTATTGACGTTGTTGTTCCATTACAAAACACAGTCGTATTCTTTATAACTAAGACTGATAATCGGATTACCATATCAGATTACTATTAAGGTGTGTCGTGTTTTAAGTTATTGTGTATTTATATTTGACTTTCCAGCGTTGTTTCATATCCCATCATTAATCAATGTTGTTCTATTTCCGTGTGCTGTCCGATTTATTCTTAGAGTAAAGATTGCTATTAATTTGGCTTTGTTGTTGTTCATTTCCATTAATTAGAGTTTGCTATCCAGATTCCTTTAATTACAGTTTGCTGCCCATTTACTTTGTTGTTCATTTCTGTTGATTAATTACAAGAGTTTGTTTTCAATAGCAGCTTTAGTTCAATTTCGATTTCCTTTTAATTACTTTAAAGTAGGACTCTCAACTGTAGAGAAAATTGGTTATTGCTTCCTCGTTCCCAGATCGATTGTCTTGTTCCAGTTTGATTTCAATTGCATCAATCTCTAGAGGAATGAGTTATTGCTACTATATCCTCGATTGATGGTTGTTTGAGTGAATGATTTAATTACAGAGCATTTGAGTTTCTTGTTGTTCTAATTAGATTTTATTTTAAGCATTCATTTACTTTTGTATTTTACGCACTATACTGCAAAACATTACTCTTGAGTAAATAGCCGCCTCAGACTGAGTACACTCTTGAAATAAAAAGTCGTCCATGGTTTGACAATTAATGTGAAGATAATTAGGAGTTAAAAAGACACCTTTTATCGCTCAACACTAGGTCCTAGCCCTCATCCCCCTGCACGTGGTTTTGTGGTACAGGGATGGCTAGGGGCTAGGGCTAAGCCCAACCTCCCCCCCCCCAAAAAAAAAAGCGTGCCTTTATCAAAAAATTAAACATGTTTTCACCATTGGTTTTAACAGGTAACACACGTGGTGCAATGGTAGTGCGAATGGTTGGTTGAAACAAGGTCTTGTGTTTGATTCCCACGAGGTGCAATTCTGTGTTCGATAGGGCCACATGGTACTCCCTCATTGGCCCACCTATAACCAATCAAAACTTGCCATGTATATCCAACCTGTTGCACCATTTAGCGATCCACCATTGGTCAAGGGAGTCCAGTTAGCTTGTATAGTCAGGGTCCAGTCAACAACATGGACTGCTGATTGTGCAACCCTGTACAACCAAAACCCAAATTTTTTAACTTTTTCCACAAATGAATAGAACTCATTTGCGGGAGCATATGTCATTTCTGGGAGCATACGATGTCCGTTTTTCACGAAATGAATTGCTCTAGATTCAGAACAACAAGATCTACATTGTCATTCTAGTTTCGATCCATTCCGAAAATTTTGAATTTTGAGCATGAAATTGATCCACGGATCACCATCTCCTTTGTTAAACTCATACAAGTTAACAACATTGAATATCAAATAAATATAAAAATTCTCTAGTAACCCCAACTTATAAGCATTATCAAAAATCTTGTTTAGGTCTTTTCTCATACATTTCCTGCATTTCCTCTACCAACTCACTTGCATCAATGTACCTTCTATCGTCTAGATTTAGAAAATTATCCAAATCCACAACTCCCCTCAATTACTTGCCATAAAAAACTTGAAATTCACTCTTTCCAAAAAACTTATTATTGGAATAATTATAAGTGAATTCAACTTGGGCCAAAACAAATTCCATTGTCCTAGTTTTTCTCCACTCAAACTCCTCAACAAATTTCCAAGGATTTGGTTAACCACCATGGTAATGTTCATCTATTTATGGATGGTATGCATAACTATACAATAACTTGGAGCCCATTTTCTTCCAAAGTACCCTCCAAAAATGTTCAAGGAATCTTCTATCTTTATTGGAAGTGAGACGTGTTGGTAATCCATGTAATATTACAAATTATCAAAAGAAAAAACAGTCATTTCAGTAGCATAATTGGTTTTCTCGCACGGTATTAAATGTGTTATCTTCAAAATCCTCTCTATTACAACCATCATAGAATTGTGACCTCTCTATGTTTTTGACAATCCCAAAATGAATTCCATACTTACATCTTCCCATGGTCTCTTAGGTACTAGTAGTGGCATATATATCCCTATGTTCTAACTCCTTCCTTTCATTGATTGAAAAATGCTACATCACTCATACAATTTTTTAACATATTTGTTAATGTTGGGACAAAATTAGTTTTCCTTTACTAACAATTTGGTCTTGTTAGCACCAAAATTTCCACCCAAACCTCCACTATGGGGCTCTTTAACAATATTCATCTGCAATAAGATTTATGGAATGTAGAATTTTTTATTCCTAAACAAGAATCCCTCTTGGATGTAGAAACCCAAATATGAATTTATATCAATCCCCCAAGGTTCCTTTGGAAGCCTTCCAATATTTTGTAAAATATTCATCCTCTCGATATAACTTATTCATACATTCTAGGCTCACAACTTTAATTGACAAAGTTTTTTATATCATTATCCTCTGAATTGCACATTTTCAACATTATTTTATTTTCTAGGTCTGTGCTTCGAAACAAACATCTAAATTTGCAAAAATTCTATCCATTTGGAATGCTTCTAATTAAGCTTACCTTGAATATTTATGTACTATAGTGCTTTATGATCTAGTAAATAATACAAACTCCTTTTGCAGTAAGTAAGGTCACCATTTCTTCAAAGCTTGTGTAATAGAAAAGTACTCTTTTATCATAAATCTAGTACTTATTCTTAGCATCATTCAACTTCTCGCTAAAGAATTCAATTGGTCTTCCTTATTAATTTAATATTGCTCCAATCGTTGAACCACTTGTATCATAGTCCACTTGAATCACTTTATTAAAATATGGAAGTGCCAAAATTGGTCCTTTAGCTACCTTCTTCTTCATGTTTAAAATGATGTTATGGTTGTTGTTGTCCTTTGGAAGATCCATTTATTCATACATTCCATTGGGCCTCAAATTTAACACCATTTGCATTGTTAGTAAAACCTTTTTTTCCTTATCACAATCGTTCCTTCCATCACAATCACCACTCTTTCTAGTACTCTTTGCTAAAAATGTCATTCAAATGCACATGAGTTAACATTATTGGTTACTCATCATTTTTAATGAATTATAATGATTAAATGTCTGTGTTTGTTAATATTCATGGTTTTTTCCAAGTCAGTTCATATAGCCTCTGTGCAGATACAGAAACCAATCTCGAAGTTGGCATATCCACATGGTACTATCGAAGGTTCTAGGACATGGTTTCATTCCTAGCATCAGTGAAAAGGTTTGAATTTCCTCATTTCGAACCCAGGTTAGTTCTAGAGGTCTCTAGGCAAGCGATTAATGGTTATGATAACTCATTCTTGGAAAAATCAGGTCATCAAATTTGGACACGATTTTTTAGCAAACAAAGCAGAATTTGAAAAATATTAAACATTGGTTTTTCAAAACATCCTAAAGTATGCTACTTATAAGGATTTCTTCCAGAAAATGCATAGTTTGGGAGATATCGAAGGTTCTTTAAAGGGTAAATTTCAAGTTATGTTTATGGCTCAGTCATGCCCAAACTAAGAAATCAGTTGGTATATTGAACTAGACCAAGATATTTTCACGGGATTTTCTGCTAAATTAATTATATCTAACTAGATATCTAGTTGAGGATGTTAATCAATTAATCTTGTGTCAGATTAACCAAGATTTGATGAGTAATTTTTGGGGAAATTTCGCAAATTCGCCCTTGATCTTCCTTGTACAAATGCTTGGGCAAAATTTGATTAAAGAGGGAGAATAGAGTAGATAAAGGAGAGAAAACATTGTTGTTTTAATACAATGGGATAAGCCCTAGTGGGGACCACTAAATTCATGCTCTACTCTATCATATCTTCATGTAATAGACTTTAGGTTTCAATCAAAGTTGATGCCAAGTTTATATTTTTTATTTTTTTTATTTTGTTGAAGCTTGTGATTCAATTTTCCTAATTGCAACGAGATGGTTGATTTGGGCCCACCAACCCAACCTGTTTTCCTATGCTCTCTATTTATTCTATGCTCTAGTATGTAGGTTTAATGCTATGAATTGATTTGATTTTATGGTGTGTGTAATGTCTCTATTATTTTGAGATTCGGGCTTGAATGATCTAACTATGATAGATACTTATTTCTCTATTGGATTCACAGTAATATTCTTTTGATAAATGGATAAGGTGTGACGAGATCTCAAGCATACATAGATTCCTACTTGTGTTGTATCTTATGGTTTGATATCTTGGTGTTTCATATTATATGAATGGTATCTTATTATTTCAATATATGCTTTTATTATTTTGTATATTTTATAATGTATGCAATATGAACATGAGCTGAACTTTTACATTTTGATAAAATTCTAATATGGTTCCAGTGTTAATTTTCTCAAATAGGGTCAAATTTCATAATGGACAACTCAAATGACTGATATGTTTCTTGCATTAAATTCCTCTTTTCAAGAGGACCAAAATCGACCTAAAGATCACCCAATTTGGTCAAGTGGAAGTTAAGTTTTGAATTATTTTATTCATACATGCATTATGGAATGGGTCGGCCCTAACCACATGGGTAACTGCTTAGGTTGGCCTTAACCCCAAGTGAACCCTCATAAAATCCTATAAATAGAAGTGACCTCAAGCTCATTTCATCACATTGATCAAGCCATCTTCTATTCTTCTCTTTTGTCTTGGTTCGCACAGGCAAGACAGAAGGAGTTCGCGCAAGGGTCTAAAATCACAGGCGTAAGGTTCGCTCTGACTTAGGGTTTTCTAATCCCCAGACACTGGCACAGAACTAGGCATTTTAGTCCTTGGAAACTGGCACACAGCCTTATGGAAGTGTCCAGAGAGCCGTAGACGTCAATACATAGGCTTAAGGGAGCTTCTAAGGGTTGAGAGGTAGATCTGAATGTGTCGGTCCCCGGATGCTCTCACATAGTAGTCCTGAGAGCGTCCAAGTCATCCTGAACACACGCATAGCAACTGGAAGAGAGTGTTCAAAGATTTTTTTAGCAGATATAGTGGGTTTGACCCCAGACACACGCACGGGGTCTTTTAGAGAGAATCTGAACAACTATAGACATTGTCGCATAGTAGTAGAGAGAGCGTCTAGAGAATTTCAAATGCATGCAACTAGTTTTGCTAAGAGAATCGAATGTTTTGATCTTGGGTTGATCATTTGGGTTCAATTGGGTTCAATGATATGGTAGATATGGGTTTATCTCTATTGTTATATAGATTTGTAGACCTTATTTATTAGTATCTGTTGCAAACATATGTATTAGGCTCATTGTACTCTCTACTGAAAACTTTTTATGAAGATCTGTTAAGGAAGAAGATTTGAAAGAGTTCCCCCTTGTGGGGTTCTTTCCTAGCCTTGGACCAAATTGTTGTCTCTTATGGTTGTGTTGGTGTCTTCTTTGTCACTACATATATTGTTCTTTCTTCAGTTACATTTATGATTGGTGCCACTACTAATAATTGAATACGTTGATAATGAAGAATTAAATTGGGGTAAAGTAAATGATACAACATAGAACAATCAGAAATTTAACATGGTATCAGGGCTCAGGTGAAGGACAAGCCCAAAAGAAGACAAGCATTGAAGCCCTCATTTTCAGAAAGCAAATTGCCTAGTCAAGGTCAAGATGTCATCCTCTACCTTCAAGGAGCATGAAAAGTTGGGTGATGCATCAAACTTTGTTGCATGGAAAGTCAGATTGGAGATCATAGCTAACAATAATGATGTGCTAGAATACATTCAAGGAAGGATGCCCGAGCCTCCAGAAAATTCTTTCACCTCCCTCAAGAGAAGGTAGAAGAAAGGTGATTCCAAAGCAAAGCAAATTATAGTTGATGGTTTACAAGAGAATTTACTTGCATATGTTGGGAATTTAAGAAAGTGTAAAGATATGTATGACAAGATATTTAGCATGTATCAACAAGTTCAATGAGATCATCACCTTTAAATATCAACTCAAGAAAACCAAGATGAATAAAGGAGAATTTTTTCAATCCTACATTATGAGGATATCTTTCCTTAGATATCAATTACAGAGAGTTGGAGAAAATGTGCCTGATAGGGAGCTAGTAGTTGTGACACTTAGAGGTCTCCCTCCTATTTGGGAAACATCCATTACTACAATCAACAACAACAATGTCCTTTTGTCATTTGATGAAATTTTTGGCAAGCTCACTAAATAATATTCAAGGATGATAGCAAGAGGAAGGATTCAAATGCCTGAAGAGGGAGAGCATATTTCATATATCACTCTTGGAAAAAGGAAGAAGGAAAAAGGAGGTCCATCAAGGAAGCCTCTTTCTCAATATACAAAAGGAATTAATGACATATTGTTATCTCATATTGTGTTATCACAAAACCAAACCCTCATAGGCTACTGATCAGGAAGACTTTGAGTAACTATTTCAAACCAAACTTTTGGCTGAGGCTTAGCCTCCTCAACCTGAGAGGGCTCTCTCACTGGGTTAAAGATTTTACTTTGAAGATTAGATGGCTAACTCTATGGAAAATTCGAACAACAATGTATAAATGGTTGAAATACCAATTAACAAACTTCCATTGGGCTATGGAGTCAAAGTGTGTTTCAGTATAAAAATAAGATCAATTTCACATGGAATTCAGGGCATAGAGGGTTTTAACATAAAATAAAAACAGAGATATAATGTAAAGAACACAGCTTACAAACACATGAAGGAAGTTAGAGCATCATCAATGAATTCTAAGTAACATGTGTCTATACCGCTGCAAGGAAGTAAATGAAGGAAGCCATGAGGAAAATCAAACACTAAAACCCTTTCTGAATCCTGAGTAGTGAAAGCAACTCTTTGTATTAACCTAAAAACATACAGTCACATACAATAACACAATGTGCTTGTTTCTTTGAAAATTTCCAACCCTTGATACATTCGATTTTCTCCCATATATAGAGTTCATTACATAACTTAGATTCCTCCTCCAGCATGAGGGGAATTCGAATTCTTCCTACTATGACACCTATTGACCCTTAAAACTAACAATTAAATGTAACTAACTATTAACTGGCAGTTCTAGAGACCTAGAACAATTAGGAGTGTAACTCCTCATTATGTTGGTAGTAGCATTGATTACAATCCAAACTTGTTCTCTAACAAGTGGCCTTCTTCAATTTAGCTTTGGTGGTGGCTTTAAACTCCTTGCTGACCCTTGATGCCTCATCCTTTTACTGTTCTTGGAAATTAGGAAGTTGTTCCTGTTTTTCTGCTTTTGGTCTCCAAAAGGATCTTCGAAGTCTATTATCCCTGTTGTTCTTCTTAATTACATAAAAATGCATTGGATTATCTTGTTTTCCATATGTTGTAGACCTTGCCCATATACACGTGGTAAGACAAAAAACTTCTTTAATGCTGCCTGAAGCATCATGAACAATACTAGCTATGAAATAATGACCACTTTCATAACATAGAGCTTAGAGTTCATAGATGTCCTTCCTTTACTTGTTTTGCCCTTGCTGGATGTTTACACCTTGTAAGTGATCCTTTTCAGAAGGCCCTCTTCAAAAAGATTTCCTTTTGTCCCTCAAAATTGGTCCATCAAATAATAATATGCAGCTACAACAGTTTCGTAGCGCGCTACGAAACTGCTGTGCATTAGGCATTGCTGTGTAATTTCAAAAACAAAGTTTAAGGCCAAAATTTAACTCCCTTGAGCTTTCTTTCATTTGAAATGGCTCTAGCATATGCCATGAAGCTGTTCAAAACTGAATAAACTGATATCATTTTTCAAAAGGTGATCTACATCAAAATTTAGGATTTATCCTTACTTGCTATGTAGTTTTCCTTAGCTGAGGATGTCCTTCAGGCTGGTTCAGCTGTATCTTCAAATCCTCGATTTGCCTCTTCATAATTTGAATTCCAGCTCTCAGCTTTGCATTAACCTTTCTGATGTATCTTGCTTCTTTTATGGCAGGGACTGTCTAGGTGAAGTATTGAGCATTGCAGCTAACCACTTCGGGTATTGAAAATGTTTTATCTTCCCACAGAGCCTGCATTTTATTAAAATGAGCTTCTTTGATTGCATGTTCCCTTGAGGTTTTTCTCAGTTTGGCAATTTCAAGATTTTCCAGCTTCAGTTTCCTTTCCAACTCTTCAAAACTACATTCTTCTTGTTGAGAGATAATTGCCTTACCTCTGTCATTTTTATGCAGCTGTGATGATGTTTTTGATGAAACCACAGGTCCTTCATGAAATTTTGATACCTCCCTTGTTTCACTTGCTTCTAGCAGCGCCTCTTGTATCTCTTTTGAACACCTTGTCATAGGTCTTCTTGGCTTAAAAAAAAATTCAGAAGCCTGATCATCAAATTTGAGCTTTTTAGAGGTTTTGGCTTTTTTGGTTTTGGCTTTACCTGCTTCTATTAAGTCTGCTCAAACCAAAGGAGATTCTTCAATGTCAATAGATTGAAGAAAATCATTCAAGCTTCCTTTTGAAACTGGGCTTCCCTCAGTAATCACTATCTTACCTTTTTCTCTAGCTAGCTGGCTCCTGGTTACTCTTCTTTGGACCGTTTCACCTGTAGATTGCTTCTAAACACCCTCTTGGATCTGACCTTTCCTTTTTTGTGACTGTTGGGGTGTGTCTTGGATTACTAGTGGTCTTATGGGCTCCTTTACCTGTTTCCTAGCTTTCAATTTCACGAATCTCCTTGATCTTGTTTCTTCACAATGACTAACTGTTGGTGAAGAAATCTTCGTAGCCTGAGGGCTAAGACCAGTTTCATTCTTGAAGCCAGACATAAACAAGAAAATGGACCACTCCCTATCTATTTTCTGGAGCTCATGCAAAACAATCAATTTGACTAAGCCATGATGAAACAACGAGGTCTCACAGGATTCCTTGTTTAACTAAACCTTGTCACACATTTTGCCTAGGCTACGAAACAAATAGAAAGGCAAATCCAGAGATATCTTTCCAGTGAAATGAAGCAGAAGCTTGAAGTGATAGGAATACACCTTATGATACCTCCCCTCACAGGTGAAGTATCTCTGTATGTAGGTAAGTAAATTGGCATATGAATCTTTGAAAAAGCTCCTAGGCACTGACTTGTTTAAGTCTGAATCAATGAATTCTGGCTTCAAGAATTCCTTGCAAGGAGTCATATCAAACTTGAAATTTTTAAACCACCTCAGAACGAATTTGAGGAAACTGAAAGAGGTTTTTGTAGTTCAGTATGTTAGAAAGAAAAGCCTCTTTCAGTTTTCAAATATGAGTTCTCAGCTACTTAGGAACCCTTCTGGAAGTTGACTAGTAAAAGCAGAAAACAGAGTCTTTTATGCTGAAACAGGCTTTTTCAGTGGTTTCATAGCGCGCTCCTAGTTTAGAATTCACGATTTCGTAGTGCATTCAAATTTTAAAATGACCAAATACATGACACTTTTGGAATGATGTGGGATCCATAATAGGTAAGACGAGGTTGTTGAACTTTATTTGAAGGTGGACATGAGACTCTAACCCTGTGACTTAGACTCTAAAACATAAAAATGACTTGACCGTGACTGACACAAAAATTTAGAAACCATGTAAGTTGTCCAAATTTTTTAAGGAACTTTTACATTGATAACATATTGAATGCTTCAATTTCCTCAAGATAGGTTATGCTCGTGATTGTCCCCAGAAGAGAAAGAGGCCACATTACAACACGAGAGGCAACTATAATAACAAAATAAGAAAATACAATGAAGAAATAACCATGATAGAAGATATGAAAGAATAAGAAGAGACTTATCAAGCGAGTGTGAATAAGATCATCCTCCTCCAAAGAAGTCAAGGGCTCACAAGTATGAAAGTAATGTTGTAAATAAATCTGAATAAATTCTTATTTCTTCTCTTACTAGTTCTTCACCAGCAGATTCATGGGATAGTTGGTTGTTTGATAGTGGGGCCACTCATAATTTCTATGGATACAAGGAAGTCCTCTATAATCTGGTAGAGAGGGAGAGTAAGTTGAAGATCATTCTTGGAGACAACTCCACTCATTCCATGAAAGACTTTGGGTTCATCAAATTTTACCTGAATTCTGGGGAATCAGTTTTGCTACATGATGTTATGTATGTACCAGGATTAATGAAGAATCTGGTATCTATATCCACATTGGAAGATAAAGGGGTGATGGATGCCTTCATCAAAGGAAAATTTTTGAATTGGTTTGCTGATTCACCTATGAGATATGCATTCACATTAGGATCGAGATTTGAAGGACTCTATAGAGTCACTACAATACCTCTTCTATCATTGTTTCATAATACCAATCACCTGAGCAAGTTATAGCACCGCAGGCTAGCTCATATACACTATGATGCACTTCCGAAGTTGAAGAAATTGGTCTCGGGTATTCCCAATGTTTAAGATCATCGTGATGGAGTTTTTCCAGGTTATGTGAGTGAAAAGAAAACAAGAGGGGCATTTCCCTCTAGTAAGAACAAGACAAATGGCATCCTCCATCTCATCCATTCCTATACATGTGGTCTGATGCATGTACATTATGTTGGTGGTAATCTCTACTACATGACCTTTATTAATGACTTCTCAAGAAATTCATGGATATACTACCTTATGCATAAGGATGAAGCCTTTGAAATATTCAAGGAATTCAAAGCCTTCATCGAAAATCAATTAGGAAATAGAATCAAAGTCTTCAGGTCCGACAATAAAGGGAAATACATTCAAAAGAATTCATAGCATTTTGTAAGAAAGAAGGGATCAAGAAGGAAATGATTGTGCCATATGCTCCTGAACAAAATGGTTTAGCTGAAAGGAAGAACAAGTTTATAGTAGAAGTTTCTTGTACCATGCTTCATGATGAAGAGGTGCCAAAGCTCATTTAGGTCGAAGCTACATCTAGTGTTTTATATGTTCAAAACTAGGTACCTCATCAAGCATTGGAAAACTAGACCCCTGAAGAAATATTCACAGGTATCAAGCCTAATATTAGTCATGTTCGTGCATTTGGATACCCCGTATATTTTCATGTGCCCAAGGACAAAAGGAACAAATTGGAAGTTATAGGAAGAAAAGGTACGTTTGTGGGTTATTGTGAAAATTCTAAATCATATATAATATATATTCCTAGTCATAGGAAGGCCGAAACTAGAAGAGACATAACATTCGATGAAGATGCAACTCTTGGAAAAGAAATAGATATTCCTCCAGCTCCTCCTCCCAATTAAGATAATGATGACTGGGATATTATAGATGGTCCTTCCATACCCGAGTCTGATATTGATGATGATCCCACAGAGCCTATGGATCCATGAGATCCTCCTCCAAGTGATCATCCTACTAGGAAGAGAGCACTTTGGCTCTGCGATACTTTACAAAATGCTAAAAGGAATGTTCACATTCGTAGATCATTCAAAGAAAGAAAGCAATCATGAAGGTATCAGGGATATGTTGCATCCATGAGCACTATGATTCAAGCCGAATCATCCTCATTCGAAGAAGCTGTAAAAGAATAAGTTTGGAAGGATTCTATGGCTGAGGAATATGAATCGATTGTGAAAAATGATGTATGGGATGTTGTACCTAGACCGAATGGGAAGTATGTTGTGATTTCAAATTCGGTATTCAAGATCAAACATGGAATTGATGGAAGCATTGAAAAATACAAAGCAAGTTTCATAGCTCGAGGATTCTCTTAGAAAGAGGGATAATATTATGATGACATATTTGCTATCATGGATCGATATACAACCATCTGTTCTATAGTTTCCCTTGCTACGAGTCAAGGATGGACTCCTCATTAGATGGATGTAAAGACTGCATTCCTTCATGGAATGTTACAAGAATAAGTATATGTTCAACAACCACATGGATTTGAAGTGGAAGATCAAAGAACACATGTTTGTAGGTTGAATAAGAAATTGTATGGGTTGAAGCAATCTCCCCGAGCTTGGTATGCACACATTGACAGTTACTTAGTGAAGTTGGGATTCATAAGAAGAAATGTCGATCCCAACCTCTATTTCAAGGTATTCCAAGGTATGCCATTGATTTTGGTTTTATATGTTAACGATTTATTCTTGACAAGTAGTGAGCCTCTAAGGATCGAGTGTAAGAGGAATCTAGCCTCTGAATTTGAGATGAAATACCTTGGTCTTATGCACTACTTTTTAGGCCTTGAGGTGTGGAAAAGGCCTGGTGAAATTTTCCTTTCACAAGGAAAATATGTTGTGAACCTACTAGAAATATTTGGAATGACTGAATGCAAATCCATGGTTACACCAATGGAAATGAACTTCAAGAAGTTATGTGGAGAAGTTGCAAGACCAGACTTGGAAAATCCATCCAAGTATAGACAACTGATTGGGGCTCTGATGTTCCTTGTGAACACCCGTCCATACATATGCTATGTAGTAAACACATTGAGTCAATTCATGACTAAGCCCCTCCATGCACATTGGATAGTTGTCAAACACATATTGAGGTATTTTCATGGTTTGATCACACTTGACCTGAGATATTTTGTCGGAGATGTTCAACCTCATGGATACACTGATGTTGACTGGGCCATAAATTTTATCGATAGAAAGAGTAAATTTGGATGTTGTTTTAGCCTTAGATCTTCTATGATATCCTGGATGAGCAAGAAACAAATTTTTTTAGCATTGAGCACCGCTGAAGTAGAATACATTGCTGCTAGCATGGCTAGCTACGAAGTAGTTTGGTTGTGAAATCTCCTTTTAGAGCTATTTGAGTAGGTCCTAGACACTACAGTGATATACTGCGATAACAAGAGTGGGATCTGTTTGGAAGAAAATCTCATGTTCAATGAAAAGTCTAAGCATATTAATATTTGATATCACTTCGTTCGAGACATGGTGAAGAGAGGAGTTGTCAGGCTCCATCACATATCGACAGATGAACAGATTACATATATTCTCACTAAGTCATTACCAAAAGGAAAGTTCTTGGTCTTCAGAGAGCAGCTTGGACCTATCGATGTGGCCCTTCCGAATAAGGGGAAATGCTAATTGAGGACACTGAGCCAACAATTCCTACCCTGTTTGAGCTCCCAGGGTGAGGAATTGAGATAGAGGACTCCTGGGGTTGAGGGATCTCTGAACAGTAGGGTACTCCCATATTTGTTACCCAAAGGGTTGAAGAATGTTTCTCCCCTATCTTTACAGGGTCAGAGAATGTTTCTCCCTTGTCTAGTCTTTGCAGAGTATACCCCAGTTGGCATCAAACCCACAAGCAAGGCTTGTGGGGAATAATGCTCCTTGTTTGGCCAACGAATTGAGAGTGTAATTGGGGTGAACAACCCAAGGTGATTATGATGCAGGTGTTATACCACATGACTGCCAAGAGTCATTGATGGCAAGATTAGTATGAAATAGGATTGGTTTGAGAGTTACTCCCCTTTTGTGATTTCGGGTTGAGGATGAGCTCCCCATTGAGATTCCAGGGTCAAAGATGTGCTCCCCTGTATGATGAGTTATCATATTTCTTGGTATGGGTGGAATCTGTTGCTCCTCGATTCTTCTTCCTTTACATTCGAGAAATTTTCAGAAGATAGATTTGAGTAGAGAAATTCAAAGCATTATAGGATGATGTGAAGAAAAACTGACAAATATTGGCAGGTGGAATTCTTCCTAGTTGAGATGGAGTGTTAATTTTTGAAACTAGGGTCAAATTCCACAATGGACAGATCAGATGAACGAAATGATTCTTTTATTAAATTCCTCTCTTTGAGAGTACCAAAATCGGCCTAAATATCACCCAATTTGGTCAAGTAGAAGTTAAGTTTTGAATTATTTTATTCATACATGCATTATGGAATGGGCATACCTTAACCACATGGGTAACTGATTAGATCAACCTTAACCCCAAGTGAACCCTTAGAAAATCCTATAAATAGAAGCGACCTCAATCTCATTTCATCACATTGATCAATCAATATTTTATTCTTCTCTTTTGTCTTGGTTCGCACAGGTTCTACGGAAGAAGTTCGTGCAAGGGTCCAAAATCACAGGCGTAAGGTTCGCTCTGACTTAGGGTTTTATGATCCCTAGATGTTGGCATAGAACTAGGAATTTTTTGTCCTTGGACATTGGCACACAGGCTTATGGGAGTGCTCAGAGAGCCCTAGATGCTGGAACATATGCTTAAGGGAGCGTACAAGGGTTCAAAGGAATATATGAAGGTGTCGATCCCTAGACGCTCACACAAAGTATTCTTGAGAACGTCCAAGTTTTCTCGAACGCATGCATAGCAACTGGAAGAGAAAATCCGAAGGTTTTTTTTTTAATATCTGGTGGGTTTTACCTAGGACGCATGCGCAGGCTCTTCCTTAGAGTGTCCGAGAAGAAACGCCTTCACATAGTTGCAGAGAGAGTGTCCAAAGAGTTTCGGATGCACGCATAAAGTTTTGTTGAGAGTGTCCATGGTTTTGATCTTGGGTTTATCAGTTGGATTTAGTTGGCTTTAATTGGCTTCAATGATCTCATAGATCTTTGTTTATCTCTATTGTTATATAGATTTGTAGATCTGTATATCTGATTTATTAGTATCCACTGCAAACATATGCATTGGTCTCATTGTACGCTTTACTAGATTTTTTTTTTTATTGACGATCTATTAAAGAAGAATATTTGAAAGGGTTTCCCCGTTGTGGGGTTCTTCCCTGATCTTGGACCAATCTGTTGTCTCTTATGGTTGTGTTGTTGTCTTCTTTTTCACTACATATATTGTTCTTTCTTTGTTACACAATATTTTCGCACACCTCCTACACTTCTTCGTGACATACCCTGAAGTGCCTGAAACATGACCATTATGTAGTGTACTCATTCATATATGCATCTCAGATCCTTCCTAAGAAATTGATTGGAAAATGCCTTGAACTTCCCCTAGAGGAAATATCTCTAAAACCCTAATTTGAGAATCATCTCCCTTATGAGACTAAAAAAAGCAATGATCGCCTGTTGCACTATACTCAACCCGTGATGGCATCACTCGGTTTACTTGTATACCCACAATGATCCCAAAAATGAAATTTTCCCAAAGAGGATGAGAAGCTTCGTGATCTAGAAGCTTCAAGAGTGGCAAGCTGGAGGTTGTTTAGCGTAGATCAGGTCGAATTCTCCCAACTTGGTCTCTTGGTCTTATCCCTATGACCTACCTCCTTGAGATGAGGACCTATTCCTATCTTTGGAGAGATCCTAACTCCCTTTCCCATCCTATATATTCATCCTCTCCCATTCCCAAAAGGTTGGTCTATGCCTATTTTCACCCTTATGCTAAGATTGTGCCTATATGCTACTCATTTGGCTTGGATAAGAGGTGCTTGGAGAGTTTAGCTTGGACTTGGATATTCATTCAAGGAGAGCCTATCAACATCAAGGCTTGGCTATATGATTCCCCTTATTTTCTATTAATATACAACTGTTGGTTCATTTTCCCTAAATGTGTATGCTCATGTATCATTTAGCTTAAAATTCCTTGATTAGTTAAGTAGGTTTCTTTTGAATATGTTATTTGTATTTGCATGCCTTGTTGTATCTTGATCTCTTGTGCAAGTGAATAAATGCTGAGAGTAGAAGGAACGAGCCCGTGATGTGAGTGATTCAAGGTCTTCAACAAAGGAGATCGAGATAGCATCAGAATGAGGTAGGTCATCTTCTTCGTCTCTCTTTTCAATTGCAACTTAGGAAAGTGTCTAGTAGATTGTCAGTTCAGTTGCTAGACCCACTCTTTGGGCTAGAGGGATCGTCTTTGTTCGAAGAGAGGATTTACCTAGACAACATTTTTTAGTTACATTTATGATTGTTTCTAATGCTAATAATTGAATACATTGTTAATGAAGAAGTAAATTGGGCCAAAGTAACTGATACAACCTAGAACAATAAAAAAATTTAACATCCAGACCATGCCAACCTTTGGAAATAAGCTTATATTTAATATTCACTGAAAAATTCATAAACTGAGATCCTTGTGCATGCACTCACATATTCATACCACTTTTGGCATTAAGTTCATCCCTGAATTCAAAAAATTGTATCCCTTATTTACCTGCTCATTTTGTTCTATTCAATTTATAAATGACACCCACATTGACTAATATGATCCGATTTGGCTTGCAGAAGTGTTCAAGTTCATTTCTAGATACAATGAATTTATGGACAAGTTCATATATCATCATGTACTTGTTCACTTCAGTAGCTTATTTCGTTCAAGACCACACACATATATGATCTATAGACTACCGGTAACACATAATAGAATATTGTGCTCAAACTTATATAGTTTTCAATAATATTGAAGTCGATTTTTTGGATCTGGATGTTTATTCTTTCTGTTTTGAGAATGAAGGTAGAGTTGACTATGACTATATCACACAATCTACAACAATCATTTAATATTAAACAAACCTAGGTGGTTTTTCTTTTTCAAAGCATTTTTACCCTAGCAATAAGAGAACTTTGTAGAAGAACTTAGGAGAATCTTGTCGTTAGCTTTGATTTCCTATTTTGTTTCCAAAATGATTATTAGATTGAATATTTTTACGTCATAGGTTTGCATGAGACCCATGGTCCTTTTTTCCTTGGAAAACTGAGTAGGCTTCGCAAAGAAGTTTCTCAGCCCAGAAAAAGAGTCAAGAGTAGGATCTCTACTCTTTTCTTTCCTTGAAAGTGTGAATATCATTATGGTTTGCTTTTAATTGCCATTAGATTACAGGATTGGTGTTTATATGAACATAAGATTATTAATAGATAGTTTTTGGGTTAGGATAGGGTTTGGTTTTACAGGTATCTAAAGACTTTCTATGGCACATATTATGTTGTGTCTCCAATTCTACAGACCCCGGATTAACATAATGATATTGGGTCATTCGTTAAACATATACTGCAAACAACACATTCTATAATTAGTGCATAAATCTCATTAAAGTTTTGGATAAATTTCTTGTAGAAGCTCACTAAATCATGAAAGTTTCTCACATCAAAGGTACACTTAGGTATTGTACAATTCAAAATGGCCTTTACCTTTTTGGGATCCATATTCAATCCTTCCTTGGAAATTAAAAATCCCAAGTACTCTAACTCCTTCGTCAAAAACATACACTTTTTCAAATTTATCAACATTTTCTCTTATCTCGATCATTATAACATTTTTCTTGCATGCTCTAAGTGTTCTTCCTTGGTCTTACATAAGATAAAAATATCATCCAAGTAACAACAATAAAATTTTCCAATATTGGTTTCAATAATTCATTCATGAGTCTCATGAATGTGCTAGGAGCATTCATTAACCCAAATGGTATGATTAGTGATTCAAAAATCTATCCATTTTATTAAACATTATCTTCCATTTGTCACCTTCCTTTATCTGAATCTAATGATATCCACTCTTTAAATCAATATTTGAAAATAATTTGGATCCACTCAAACAATCCATGATGTCATCCATCCTTGGTATGGTAAATCTATACTTAATAGTGATATGATCGATAGTTCATGAATTTGTACACATTCACCATTCACATCCTTTCTTGGGTTCCAACACTATTGGTACAACACATATATTTAAACTATCTCTGATCATTCCTTTGTCAAGGAGCTCTTTTACCTTCCTATTCACTTCACTTTTTGTTGGAGTCAAACATTAAGGAGATTTGTTAGGTAGACTTGACCTTGATATCAAGTCAATATGATGTGATATACTACTCATGGGAAGAAAACCTACTAGCTAATCATTTGCAACAATCTCTTCAAATGCTTTCAACAAAGGTTGAATCTTCAGTGGTATAGAGTTCACTTTCCCATCTTCTTGGACTTGTTTAGGCATTGTGACCAAATATAAATGAACCTTCTTGTATTCCTTCAAAAAATCCTTAGCTGAAGACATAATAACTTAACTACTCCTACTGCTCACATCTTGGTTGTTACTACTTCTAGTTGTTGTCATTGCATTTTCCAACATTGGTTCCAACTTGTATCATTTTCTAGCCTTTGTGAATTCATAAATATTTTTCCTACCATTGTGTAAAATATTCCAATAAAATAATTGTGGTATTTCAAGCAGTACATGGCATGCATCGATCCCTACTACATCACATAACACATATTCATTGAACCTTCCAATCTGAAAATTTAACAAGCACTGATACTTGTTGTCCATTTTGTAACTATGAAACCAAGTATGGATTAGGATGGGGAATACATTTTAACTTTAGTTTCCCTATGACTTCTATAGATACAATTATTTTTTTTTTACTTCCACTGTCTATGACGAGATTACAACATTTTCCCAAACTTTACATTTAGTCTTAAAAACTTTCCTTATTTGTTTAAGTTCTTTTGTTGTCTCATTTTCAAGTTTAAGAAACACCCTATGGAACATTAAATTCTCACCTTCCTCCTACATAAGGACCTATACATTTTAACCAACAATAGCTTCCTCAATTGCCTAAGTGATCTGTGTTTGAGCTTAACATCTTCTTCTCGCATTACACTTTTATGGACATTCAGGTAGGATTATACTCATGTACTCCACATTTGTAGCAAGTAGTAATATACTTCTATTTTCCTCTTATAAATCATTTTCATCTTCTAGTCCCATCTCCTTGTTTATTATTTTTTCTACTTTGGGTTTAATTTCTTTTTCATTGCCTCTAGTAGTATTTTATTTGCCCCTACCTTTAGGTCCTTTTCCTCTAATTATGTTGTTCTTTCATGTCAATATTTTCTTCCACCTTCAAGGAAACTTTATAGGCTTCATCTACATTATGAAATAAATGTGTGATCATCTCATGTCAAATTTGATATTTTAACCCATTCACGTTTCTCTCCACTCTTTGATATTCTAGTTCTTTAATCCCTAATCCGAGGGATAATTTAAAAAATTCCTCAATGTACTCCCATAAAATTAGTTTTTTCTACCTTAAGTCTTGTACTTGTTTCCAAAAATTATGTTGGTAATCAACAGATAATAATTTATCCTTTATTTTGCTCACCATCTTCCTCCAGGTTCTATTCTTCTCCTATCCATTTTCTACCTTATCCTTATGTAGCATATCCCACCAAAGTGTAGCATGCCCCTTTAACTTTGTCATGGAAAATTGGATGTGATTGGGGTCCTGGACATTCTTGTACTCAAAGTATTTTTTGAGCTTGCATATCCAATCAATGAGAGTCTCAACCTTTAAACTATCATCATAGTATGAAACTTCCACCTTTGGACTACCTTTGTCCTTTAAAAAATATATCAAATGTATTGTTGGTTCCACTTCCTTAATATTTCTCTATTCTTCAATTTCATCTTTCAAGTTTGAGACTGCTTTAACATCCTCTAGATCTTCCATTCTCCTTCCCAAATCCTCTAATTATATGTTCCTTGCACCTCCTCGTGCTAATCCTTCTCTACGTGGTGACATTCCTACAAAGTGTCTAATGGTCCTCAACCTAACCAACATTCATAGACCTTATCCAATATTAATTTATCATGACTTAACTTCTAGCAATTTCACTAAACAACCCCTCTTAGGTCCTTCCACAACCACATACTATACAAGAACTAACAAAAAACAAATGTTATGGGCTTGATACCACTTGACATAGCTTACAATATAATATTGTACACAACCAACTATAGGGTATTAGCACATAGAGAACACAATTACTTGTATGATAGCATTAATAGATATTTAAAACTAACAATACAGCGATGAAATGATAGTTACAAGAAACAAGATAATAGGTAACATCACAATTTATTTCTTATTTATATAAACATCATTTTATTATTACAATTTATGTGCATCCCTACTCTAAGCTATGGCTTTCTATAAACATCATCCTTTTCACCATAAGACGCACTCAACTATTTATCTTACTCTATTCCTTGATTCCCTCTCAGCTTCATGATCTTTTATTTTCTTCTCCTCCCCCAGTCCTCTATCTATACATTGCTCTTAAATGATTTGGAAATTGAAAAGTCATAATGGTTCAACTTCCTCATTTGTTTCTTAAGCGAATTATTATTTCTACATTTAGGTGTCCCACAGACATGCCACAAAGTGTTGTAAGACATGTGGATTCGTACTAAAGCATGATTCATAGTTTTGTAGGATACTTGTAGCACTATAATAGAAAGAGAAAGTCACAACATTGTAACAACAAGGCAAAGTCATATGAACATTGTAACAACAAGGCAAAGTCACAACATTCTAACAGTAAAGCAAAGTCACATGTTGTAACAACAATGGTGGAGTCGCATCACTGTAACAACAATGGTGGAGTTGCAACACTAACAACAATGGTGTAGTTGTAGCACTGCAATAGCAAGGGGGAGTTGCAATATTGTAGCAACACTCTTATTTCATCCTCTCACTACAAACATAAATCAATTGATGTGGATTGTTTTAGGCCAAATATGGTAGGAATATGAATAGTAAGGGGTGACCCTTGCAATGGGATATTTAGTCCTTTCTTAATCCTAACTGTAACCAAGACCAACTCCTTGGAATTCATTAATGTCAAAATAATTGACATGGTGGCCCATAATAAAATCAACCCATAATTTACATAAAAAAGAAAATGGAACCCCCTTGTTATTACAAGGAGGCTTATAAAATACCATAAGCCACCTATCCATTTAGTTACCTTTTAATTGGTGGTATGTGCACTAGTCCATGCAAAGATGTTTCTTTCTAGATCAAGGGGATGATTGGTTTTAGGGTTAGTAAATAGTTGGAAAATCATCTCTTGGTAATATGTAAATATTTCACCACTTTTTTAATCATGTCACTTGAATAATATTCTATTTTCTTATTCACATATTCATATATATTAGATAATTGGTCATAGATATAGCCAATAGAAGCTACAACGATGTTGAGCAAAGTAGCACAGGAAAAATGAGATGGCTCTCTAGTATGCTAAGCTCACTTACTAGGTTTCTAGTTTAATTTAGAGATTGATTAATTTCCAAGTGTGGGTTTCATGGAGATGTTGGGATTAGGTTATGGGTTTAGATCAAGGTTTTCCTCCATTCTAATAGAATGGAAAATGCACATAAATAATACCAAACAAAATTTACAAATTATTTAAATTTGTATAGTTTAACATATAAAAAAAATATTACAATAAAACTTATCTCAAAAAAGGAACTTCCCTATTGGAAATATTGATTGCCAATGTTGCTAATCTTTCGCATGCTTGTCTTTGTGAATTATGGGTTGAATTAGCATGAAAAATGTATAGATAGGTTAGAGAAGAAATGGAGAAAAGGCATTGTGCATATGAGAAAATGAATAACAAAAGGCCATGATTTTTTTAAATGCTTTTCAACTGAGAAATGCATGTCTTAATAACATGTGCACACTTTTAAAAGCATGCACATTGTGTTCCCAACACATTCATTTTTATCACTTAGAGAAAAATATGTGTGGAATTGAATATGGAGGTGGACATGGTCAATGGATGGATATTTGATAAAGGTAATAGTCATTTAAATAGGAATGTTTGCACATTCCTACAATGTTTGTGCATTATTGATTTTCACAATGAACATACATTCTTGTTGTAGCAATTTTGAGAACCAACTTTGTGCACTTACCCTCATATTCCCTTATGTATTACCTTATTGTTGATTAACATGTATGTGGAAGTTTCTCAAATTGGAACTTCAATAGTGGTTGGGGTTGACTATACATCTACTAGTGTTTAATTTTAAATTATCAATGGGCATAGTTCATTCAAATACAGAATTATATTCATTAATATACTTTGCAAACATAAATTTATATATATTGTCGTTAATAATGTTCTTGTTGTTAACATCTTCTTGTGAATTCAAAGCTCATTTTTTCCATTTTTGTTTTTGTTGCTTAAACTTTCTTTGTGAAGTCAAAGCTCGTCTTCAACAACTTTTGTTTATTGTTTTAACTTTTTATGTAGAAATTCAATAATTGTCTTTGGCACCACCTTTTCTTTTTGTTTAGATTGATTGATGCAAGTGATTTTTTAAAAAGGGATAAAGGAGGTGGCTATTCATCTTTTAATATTTATTTAAAGAAAATTATTTGTAAATTATTAATCTATGGGAATTGGGTGGGAGATTTTAAAAAATCATTTTAGTGTTGTAGAATTCAAATAACTTTTTTTTCATTTACTCAATTTTTTCTGATAAGGGCAAGGACTCAGATATATTTCACCATAGCTTTATGGGAATCCCAATTATTTTTATTTATTTAGCCTTGTGGAATTTATCTTCACTTTATTCTATTTTTCCATTTAATTAGGTTTGTTGAAATGTGTTTTTTTCTTATAAAAATTTTCTCATACTTCAAGGAATGAAGGTATATATAAGAATTGGGAGCTATAGGGGAGTCATTCCATCACTATTTAAAAGCCATGGTAGTGGAGGTTGAGCCAAAAAGTAATTAGTTTTTCAATTCACTTATTCTACATCTAGGGAACACACAACTATTCTAGCCAACACACAATTATTCTAGCAACACATAACTACTCAACCTTCTACATTTTAATTTGGTAAGAACCCACCCACATCTCAATTCTTTCAATGCTCAAATGAAAAAACGCTCTTGCATAAAAATATGAATATGATTATTAAAATTGTACCTTGTTTTTTCTTTCTTTACATAGCTAAATTATTATGATTTTTTCACTAAAGTTTTATATAAATAGTAGGTGATGTACTATCCTTTTAACCCCCTTTTTATGAGTTCACCCTTGTACACTTAGCAATTATCCTAAAAACTGTCACCCTTTCCTAAACCATCAAAACCCTAATTGACGGGCCTCTCAATCAAGTACAACTCAAGGCCCATCTAATCTTTCCTAGGCACACTTAACCTCTCTTTTTGCACTTAAAAATGCATTTCTCAGCTTTAATAAGTTCTTAGTAAGGTTAGACATGATCGTCATATCTTGTGTGCCTAATATATTTATTGTGCAAGATATTAAGAATATTTGGTGCAAATCATAAAGGATTCCAGCTAAGAGGAAAATATGGGACTTGTCCCCTACTAGAGGATGACCAAAAATTGGCTAGCTTAAGGCAATTATCATTCCCCTGAAGTTGTGAAATTATCATGAAAGCATATCCTATTTTCTAGGATTTTTGGAGGGAAGCAACCCTCTCTTCAAGGAGGCTACCCCTCAGTTATTTTTGTATAAATGAGGGGCTCAAGTAACCCATTAGGGATTCAAACTTTTGATGATTATAGTTAGCAGTAGTAAAGACTTTTGTCCTAACACTTTTGTTTTGTAACCTTTTATGTATGAGCACATTTCCTAATTAATGAGAAGCACCTTCATTTCTAGATTTCTCTTTCTTCAAGGACCTGAGTCTCCTTGGGTTAGGCCCAACCCAGGTGCTCAAATCCTTTCTTTGTATTCTTACTTTTCATGCATTAGTTCAATTATACATTTCTACAATTTCATCTATGAAAATATTGTCTTTGTAAGGTTAGTGAATGAGCTTTTCTCCAAGTTTGTTTATGCATCTTACTTTAGTAAATTCAACAATAAATCATTTCATGTAATAATACTCTTTTCATGCAGTAGACCAATTCATCATTTATGTTATTAATAGTGTTTCTTGTAGGTCAATAAGTTAGTTAGTTTATCGACCTAATTATGTGTTCTGTTTTAAATTTAGACAACTATTCTTTGATGTAGTTAGCACTCTTTTTTATGCATTTATATTTTTTATAATATTGTTTCTTTGCTTGTTGTGATACATTTCTGCAACCTGTTAGTGCATGAATTATTGTCTTGCAAAGCTACAAGAAACTACATAATCACCATTTGAACTCCCTATTACTTTGATCGCAAGAGGAATCCCTCCACATTTGGCACACACAAGCTTTTTCATTTTCTCGTCCATTATTATGTGGAAAAGCATGATAAGCAAACAAATCCCAACTCTTTTCTTCGACCAAATCTGTCATTGTTATTATAGAATTCTCTGAAACTCCCATCTCCAGAAGTGCTCTGCGATTCCTTGAACTCACAACAATGTTGGAGTGGGAGTGATGGATGAGCAGGGCCACACCTAGTTCCTCTAGCAGTTTCCCACCGTCTCCCCAGACATCATCTAAGAAGAGGGCAAACCTTTTTCCTTGCATTCTCTGGTTCAACCAGACTTTTACATCCTCTTCTGTCATATTTTGAGGCAAATCTACTTTTGTTTGAATTGTTATTTGTCTACAAAGATCATTCCTAAGGTTTTGCAAAGGATTTCTTTGTACCTATTGAATACACAGCTATGACAGGGCTATGGCTAGCGTGATATATTCTTTCAAGATCTTGTTGTTGAGAATTAATGGGACATTATGGGGACTACAGGCCTATGGCAGGGTTATGGCTAGCGTGCTATATTCTTTCAAGATCTGGTTGTGAGATTTAATGGAACATTATGGGAGTATGTTATGAAACCAGCTCAAGAAAAGATAGAAAAGATAGATCAACGCCTTAGAATTCAGCCTCTTCAAGGGGGCAACCTCCTTTACATTACATAAATGAACAATTCTTGGATGATACAAATGACAAAACCTCCTTTCTATATATAGGAGTCTAAGGAGTCACAATATAATCCAGCCGACCTAACAATAATAATATAAAGCCACAAAAATAACAATAGAGGGATTCTATGGGGCACAAAAATAACAATATGGGGGTAATAGGGGCACAACAATATAAATAAGGGGTATAACTACAATAGTAATGGGGTAATCACTAGTATTATAGGGACCCAACATGCCCCTCTCCTTCAAAAAAGTGTTGTCCTCAACGCTTGAGTAGTTCTGGATACTTCTGCATAAAATTCTCATCCTCCCATGTGGAATCTTCAGCGGATAAGTTCTTCCACTTGATAAGATACTCTGAAATTGATCGATTTCGTAGCTGTCGAGTTCTTGTTTCTGTGACTGCTTCCGGTTCCAATATAATTTTTCCTTCCTCGTCAAGTTCTGGCAATATTGTTTGAATTGGGAGCTTGTCACCTATAACCTTCTTTAAACATGAAACATGGAAAACTGGGTGCAATCGAGAAGCTGCAGGAAGCTCCAATTTGTATGCCATAGTACCAATCTTTTGCAACACCTTGTACGGACCATAATACTTTGGTGATAATTTATTATCCTTCTTAGCTTGCTTTAGGGACATTTGCTTATATGGTTGTAGCCGTAGGAATACCCAATCACCTACATCAAAACTTCTTTCACTGCGATGTTGATCTGCCTGTTGTTTCATTCTATTTTGTGCCAACACGAGGTTATCCTTTAAGAGTTGGAGGACTTGTTGTTGATGTTCGATGTGATGTTCCACTGCCTGAACCTTAGAATTTTCTCTTAAATATGATGTGATGGATGGTGGTTGATACCCATAAAGTGCCATAAATGGGGTCATTTTTGTTGCTGTATGGAAGGAAGTGTTATACCACCATTCAGCCAGAGGCAACCATTTGACCCATTGTGTCTGTTTATCAGATACAAAGCAACGAAGATATCCTTCCAAACATTTGTTTACTATCTCAGTTTGCCCATCAGATTGAGGATGATAAGATGAGCTATGAGCTAACTGAGTACCAAGACAAGAAAATAATTCTGTCCAAAAATTTCCAGTGAAAATGGGATCTCTGTCACTTACAATAATCTTTGGGTTTCCATGTAGCTTTTGAACTGTTTCCATAAATGCAGTAGAAACTGTACTGGCTTTAAATGGATGTGATAATGCACAAAAGTGTGCATACTTGGTAAGTCTGTCAACTACCACCATGATGACACTCTTTCCCTCAGACTTGGGTAAACCTGTGATAAAATCCATTGAAACCTCCTCCCAACGTTGGCTTGGAATGGATAAAGGTTGTAATAGACCCGGTGTCTTAATTGTTTCAACTTTATTTTGTTGGCAAACCAAACATTCCGCCACAAACTTTTGAATATCTGATTTAAGGCCATCCCAAAAAAATTCCTTCTTAACCCTGTGGTAAGTTTTTAAAAATCCTGAGTGCCCTCCTAAGGGAGAAGTGTGCAATTCCATAAGAATCTTTTGTTTTAGCTGGGAATTCTTACAGAGGTATAAGCGATCTTTGTACCATAACGAATCATTTTTCCAGCTAAATGTATCAGAAGTACTGGAATCTTGTTGTAGCTTTCGAATAAGTGCCCACACTTCTTCGTCATTCTTCCATTCCTCCCTTGCTTCGTTTATCCAATCTGGTTGGATAATAGAAATGGCACACAACAATGCTTCCACATCCTCATCCTTTCTTGAGAGTGCATCTGCCACCACATTTTGCTTCCCTTTTTTGTAGATGATTTCAAAGTCATAACCCAACATCTTTGTGACCCACTTTTGTTGCTCTTCAGAGGATAATCTTTGTTCTAAAAAGTATTTAAGGCTATCATGATCCGTTTTTACCTTGAAGTGTCTTCCCATTAGGTAGGGTCGCCATTTCTTAAGTGCATGGAGTATTGCCAACATTTCCTTCTCATAAATAGCTTTGCTTAAAAACTTTCCCTTGATTGGACGACTTTCAAAAGCAATGGGTCTTTCATCTTGCATTAGAACAGCACCAATTCCATTTCCTGAAGCATCACATTCCACAATAAAGGTTTTTGTGAAGTCCGGTGTAGCTAAGACCGGTGCTTGGCACATTGCCTCTTTAAGATGTTCAAAGGCCTTTGTTGCTTCCGGAGTCCATGAAAATGAATCTTTCTTCAATAATGTTGTTAGAGGTGCTGCTATTCTCCCATAATTCTTAACAAACTTGCGATAATACCCTGTCAACCCAAGAAATCCTCGCAGATGCTTTATGGATGTGGGGATTTTCCATTCCTTAATGGCTTTAATTTTGCTAGGGTCTACCTTAACTCCTTCATGAGATACAATATGACCCAAATATTCCACCTCCTGGACTCCAAAGAAACATTTGGATCTTTTTGCATATAATTGTTTCTCCTCCAATAGTTGTAGCACCCTGTCAACATGTTCAACATGATCCTTCCAAGACTTGCTGTAGATTAGTATATCATCAAAAAATACTAACACAAATTTTCTAAGGAATGGTTTGAAAATTGAATTCATCAAACCTTGAAATGTTGAAGGTGCATTGGTAAGGCCAAAAGGCATGACCAAAAATTCATAATGACCCTCATGAGTTCTAAATGTTGTTTTCGGAATGTCTTCAATCTTCATTCTGATTTGATGATATCCCGAACGAAGATCCAACTTGGTGAAGTAAATTGATCCATGCAATTCATCCAGTAATTCATCAATGACAGGAATGGGGAACTTATCTTTAATAGTGAGCTTGTTGAGCTCCCTATAATCCGGACACATGCGCCATGATCCATCCTTCTTGTGCACCAATACTACTGGAGCTGAGAAAGAACTTTGACTCGGTTGAATTATACCAGCCTCTAGCATTTCTGCAACCATACGTTCAATTTCACTTTTTTGGACATAGGGATATCTGTACGGCCTGATGTTTGGAGGAACACTTCCTGGAATCAGATGAATAGCATGATCATGATCACGCATAGGTGGGAGACCTTTGGGAGTCTCAAATACCTTGGAATGATTGTCCAGGACTTTTTGGAGATCTGGAGAAATAGATGATTCCAATGTGGAAACATCTAGCGAACATAATTGTGCAATTACACCTCTTTGCTCCTTTTTTAGAAGCTTTGTCATACCATTAGAGCTGATTATCTTTCCTGGTTTCCCTGCAATACCCCTTAATTCAACTTCCTTTCCTTCCGTAGAAAATTTGATGAAAAGTTCTTGAAAATTAAAAGCTATTGTACCCAAGGATTGTAGCCATTGGACTCCTAGTACAACATCAGCACCTCCCATTGGAATGGAAAGCATTGGGCTAGTCAATACATATTCTCCCATGGATAGCTTGATATTATGGCACTTTCCAGAGCAATTTATTGTTCCTCCATTTGCAATCATCACTTGACACTCTGGTGCTGGATATAGGAAGCAATTCAATTCTTTTGCTACCCTACAATGAATAAAATTGTGGGTGCTTCCTGAATCAATCAACACTATTACCTTTTTCTTCTTGATTTGTCCTTCTATCTTGATGGTTTGAGGAGTGGTAATTCCCGCCAATGCATTACAAGATATGGTCGGATTTATTTGTTCTTCATCTAGGCTTTGTTCCTGGAGTATATCTTCTTCTTTTGACCTTTCTTGCTCCTTTTCTTCTTCCTCTTCACAATCTATGTAGAATAATTTCTTCTCAGCACACTTATGACCTTTAGTGTATTTGCTATCACAACTGTAACAAAGCCCTTTTGCTCTTTTTTCTTCCAATTGTTGTGGTGTCAACCTTATAGGTTGTGGAAGACTAGGGGCAACAACACTTCCGTCTTTATAGTTGTGAGTGGTATGCTTCCTGGTTGCCATAATTTTGCTTTCCATTTTTCTTGCTAACCTGAATGCCTTCTCTAATGAATCAGGTTCCCAAAGGCGAACATCATGTTGGATATTATCCTTTAAAGACCCTATGAACACATCAATCCTATGCTCCTCTGGAATATCTTTTACCCTTATGTTCAATTTTTGGAACTCCTCAATGTGCTCCATTATTGAACCCTTTTGTTTGAGACTTATCAATTGGCTAAAAAAAGTGTTGCTTTTTGTATCTTCATAATGTGCTATCAATTCTTCCGTAAAAATTGCCCAAGTGATAAATTGTTTACGAGAGCAAAGCCATTGATACCATACAAACTGATTTGGTTCCAAATATACAGTTGCCATACGTACCTTTTGTGTGTTTTGCACATTATTGAGATCGAAGAATTGCTCCATCTGTAATATCCATGTGGCGGGATCCTTGCCATCAAACTTCCTCATATCGATTTTTGGAATATGGTGATTCTTCGATCCAACATTAGCGTCTATGGAATCATGATTAACATTTCTTTTGTTCTCATCATGAGTTTCCTTTACTACCTTTTCACCATTAGTGACCCTTTCTTGTAGCAACTTCTTCAATTCTTCCATGTCTGTCTTCAAATCTGTCTTCAAATCTGCCATGTCTGTCTTCAAATCTGTCTTCAAATCTGCCATGTCTCTCTTCAAATCTGTCTTCGAATCATCCATATTAGCTTCCATGCCCTTTATCTTAGATTCCACGCCACTTATCTTAGCTTCTGTTAGCTTTTGTGAGCGTGACATTTGTTGCACTTGTTCTTGTAATTTTGATATATCATGTAGCATTTCTTCCTCTTCTTCATGAGTCATGCTAGAGCTTTCAGGTTCCTTACTAGGTGTTTGCATTTTCTTTCCTCGGGGCATCAGTTACCGATAATAATGCTTTACTATGCCCTTTGAATTCCGTTAAACCAAGCTTACACAAAAATTTTAAAAAAAACTACACACCTTTTTTCACTTTATAGAAGCCTGATATTGAATCTGATGTATCTCTGTAATTTCAGATCATCTAGTTCTGAAATTGTGACCTGTAGTAGCCTTCTGCGTCCTCTTTCCAATGCCACAAGTCTGAGCCAAATTGGATTCTCCAAGGAAGAGTTATGTGAAATCTCCCACAGTGACTTGCTTTTAGACTGGTTCAGTAGAGCGAACTTGTACGACGTGCCACGAGTCACTGTTTCAACCTTTGAATCTGAAACACACACAAGAAACTACAGTCCGTCCTCTTTCTGTACCTTCTTACGAAATTTCAATCCGATCCCCAGAGAGAAAGTTATGACGATTTTCCCCAGGTCACCTGTTTTGAATGTAATTCAGGAGTCTGCAAAAAGACCAACTTCCTCAGATCATATCTCCGCAAATATCGCGCGAAAAGCTCTGAAATTCGGACCCAAGGTTCAGCGCAATTTCTTCTCAAATGGGTTTTTTTTGTGACTTCTGAAACATCACAGAAAAAAGTTATAGCGAAAATGCCACGATGACCTGTTTGGAGCAGCGAAACCCTAGAATCCAAAGCTCTGATACCAAATGTTATGAAACCAGCTCAAGAAAAGATAGAAAAGATAGATCAACGCCTTAGAATTCAGCCTCTTCGAGGGGGAAACCTCCTTTACATTACATAAATGAACAATTCTTGGATGATACAAATGACAAAACCTCCTTTCTATATATAGGAGTCTAAGGAGTCACAATATAATCCAGCCGACCTAACAATAATAATATAAAGCCACAAAAATAACAATAGAGGGATTCTATGGGGCACATAAATAACAATATGGGGGTAATAGGGGCACAACAATATAAATAAGGGGTATAACTACAATAGTAATGGGGTAATCACTAGTATTATAGGGACCCAACAGAGTAACTGTCGGCCATATGAATATTGATGACAAAATTTAATGACCTATTTACTAGCATTGGAATTGACTCTCTTGCAAAACAACTTTAGAATTTACCACTTTCACCTTTGGCATCTAACCATATGTCGTTTGATGAATTATGTGTTTTATGGTCTTACATTTTCCTCTGTCATTGCTCTTTTTTGCTAATTGGGAAAATCAATAACATCCCTGCAATCTTTTAATTTACCCTAGTGCACTGTTGAATTTGTTAGCGTCTGAATATGGCATGCTTTCTCGTTCAAAACTGCTAGATTGGTGGTATCAGCCTATCAAGTATGTACTCTTTATATGTACTCTTTATTTACTTATGCTGTTAGTTTATTGTAAAACCTGAAAAATACTTACAAGTTATATAAAATTACTTATGCTGTTAATTTATTGTAAAACCTGAAAAATACTTACAAGTTATATAAAATTTGATATGGTATACAACCCTTAACGAAATTTTGAAGTAACTTTATCTACTTATGTCGTTAGTTATTGTAAAACCTGAAAAATACTTACAAGTTATATGTAAATTTTGATATGGTATACAATCCTTCACGAAATTTTGAAGGAAATTTTGAAGTAAATTAAGGCCTGGTTGCTTTATTTACTTATGTCATTACTTATTGTAAAACTTGAAAAATACTTACAAGTTACATGTAAATTTTGATATGGTACACAACCCTTCATGAAATTTTGAAGTAAATTAAAGCTTGATTTCTTCCAACCAACTTGGGGAGTAGCTAAAACTCAGGTTGGTACCCTGATACACCCTCAAATTCAAGAAAAAAAGAGCGAATTTTATTTTTTGTATTCAAATTTATTGTGTTTTATGTTTTTATGTTATCTGGTAGTTTTCGGAAGTTGAGGATTTTGATAAGAGGTTTAATGTTATTTGGCAATTTTCTGGAATGGGAAGTTGAAGATTTTGAATTTTCAAAATTGGAATAGATAAAAGGTTTTAAGGTATTAGATTTATTTATGAATCAAAATTTCAAAAAGTATTTTCTTCGATTTCTCTCCAATTTTTTGCATGGTGTTCTAGCCATTGTTTTAAGAAGATTTTAAGGTTGGCAGCCTTGTTAAATAAGGAACTTCATAACTAAGGAGCTTGCCCAATGCCCACGGCTTAGTAATACATCCAATACTCATCCAAATAAAGTTTAAGTAATTAACTAAATGTAGCATGCTTAGAATGTTTGGTATCTAAAGTTTAAGTAATTAACTAAATCTAGCCTAAAATTTTCGGTATCTAAAGTTTGTTCTTGTTGTATAAATGTTATTTGGTAGTTTTCTAGAATCAGAAGTTGAGGATTTTGAATTTTCAAAATTGGAGTGGATAAGAAGTTTAATGCTATTGGGTAATTTGAAGTTGAAGATTTTGAATCTTCAAAATTGGAATAGATAAGAGGTTTTTAAAGTATTAGATTTATTTATAAATCAAAATTTCAAAATCAACATTTTTGTCCATTTCTCCCCAATTTTGTGCATGATGTTCTGAAAATTGTTTTACTAAATTTTTAAGGTTGGCAACCTTGTTAAATAAGGAACTTCATAACTAAGGAGCCTGTCCATGGCTTATCCAACACTCATCCAAATAAATTTTAAGTAATTAATTGAAGCGTAGAATTTTCAGTATCTAAAATATGTATAACAGTCTTTAATGCTATTTGGTAGTTTTCTAGAAACAAAAGTTGAGGATTTTAAATTTTCAAAATTGGAGTGGATAAGATGTTTAATGCTATTTGGTAGTTTTCTGGAATCCAAAATTGAGGATTTTGAATTTTCAAAATTGCAGTAGATAAGAGGTTTTTAACCAATTTAACTAATTTAACTAAAATATAACCAATTTAATTCTATTTCAAATATCACTAGACATTAAATCTATTTATGTATTTAAAAATATATTTAAAAAATCACTATGAACCATCATGTTTGGCAATTTCCATATACTTTGAAATTACATGCTATTATCAGGTTGCAAATTTGATTGTGATAATTTTAAGAAATCAAGGTTTGGCTTTTGGAAATTTTTTTTTTTTCAAATGCATACAGGAATTCCTATAAAAAAAAACCAAGAAATAATACAGATTTCTTAATTCAAACTTCACTAAAAAAATATAAATTATTTATTTTTTAAACAAATCATGATTTAGTTGTTGAGTTTTTTTTCAAATGCATATAGGAATTCCTATAGAAAAAAGAAAAATGAAAAAAAAAAAAATATATATATATATATATATATATATATATATATATATATATATATATATATATATATATATATATATATATATATACAGATTTCTTAACTCAAACTTCAAATTATGAATATTTTTTTGGAAATTAAAAATATAGAAATCATAAATCAAAAATTAAATTGAATTTTAAATCATTCATACATCCTAACCTTATCATACCTGAAATTTATAGGGGCTGAAATTTACCTGAAATTGTGTTGTATTTTTATTTTTATTTAATTAAATTAAAAAAATGAAAACCAAATACTTGTTTTCTATTTTTAGTCAGACATCTTATTTTTTTGGTTCTGGAAATTATAATAAAACTAGATTGAAAACTAATGGTGTCAGTGGTATTTTTATTTTTATTTAATTAAGTTAAAAAAATGAAAACCAAATATATTTTTTTTAATTTTACTCAAAGGCATCCTATTTTTTTGGATCTGGAAATTGTAATAAAACTAGAATTCGAGTGTGTTAGTGAGGGAAGATCGAAAACTTTCATATATAATATAATTAAATACCATAATATGTTAAAAATAATTTTTCCGCGTTGACAAATGTTTGAAAATTTTGTCCCTTGTACATTGTTGCAAATGTGTTGCTAATGATAAAACTACATAAAATATGACAGAAAAATGAAAAATGTGCGTGATTAGAATTTTCTGAGCCTTTTTAGAAGAATGAAAAAGGTCTATGATTAGAATTTTCGGAGCCTTTTTAGAAGAATGAAAAAGGTTCGTGATTAGAATTTTCTCTTCCTTGTTTTGGAGTTTATGAGGAAAGTTTGTACACGCATGAGAAGGATCTGTGTATGCTAAAGGTTGTTTATGAATTGAACTCTAGTCTTGATCTATTTAAAAAAAAAAAAAAACTAAATTAATGTTCTAGCACAGTTTGGCATAATCGTTGTAATTGTTCAATCCTCTTACTTTAATGGTGAAAATTTATAGTTGAATGGTCAACTAAAATTCCACACTGTCCATATTTGTTTTCAAGTGTTCTGCTGCTTGAAGACTGTCCAGATTGGGGATCACATGTTGATATTTGAGCCATTTGTTTTGGTTAGAGATGGATATATCTATGTGAATGGAAGTTTGCAATTATAAGCACAACTTTGGTAATTTGGTTTAAAGAATGTTGTGTTAAGCATGAATAAATGCTGGTAGCTGTCACTTTTAGTAAATTGCCATAATTCCACTATATTTTCAACATCATACAGTGTAAGATGATTAGTATTATACTCACATTGGAGGCTTGGATGACCATGCTCAAGTTGGGGATGTTGTACACTGCTCACTAGCATCTATGTGAAAACTAGATGATTCTACCTTGAAGCTTTATGAACAAACACATAATTATTTCTTGATTATTACATAGAAGAGTTAAATGCAGGAAGATCAAATTTTGCTAGTTTAGTTTATTAGCATGAAAGGTGGTTTATTGGCGTAAAATGTAAAGTGAAAGGCATGTAAAATATAAAAACGTCATGAAATTCTACTAGCCCCTCCCTTTTTTAAAAAAAACGTCATGAAATTTTCATTTGGTGGGCAAAGGGAATTTGAAATTCCCTTAAATCTTTCATTAAATTGATGTAACTTGGATCTAAGGAAATTGGAGGATTTGAGATGGGTCCGAGTCCCAATAATAAAGCGGCGGAGGCCTCTCATGAAACTGACCATCTTCAAGTGATTGCTTCTACTAGTACTAGTGATGTTCGAGCAGAAACAAAATATGAAGAGTGAGACATGAATTACAAGCTCGAGAGGCCAATGTTTGAAAAAAAATCACAAGAGGAAGATGGAGATTATAAAAGAATGTTATAATTGTATGTAGGAATACTATAACCAATTGGACAATATCGAGAGATGTAGGCTCAAGAGGGCTAGGTTTGGAGTAGTTGCCCTAGGTGTTCTAAACTATACAAAAATTCATCCAATTGTGAATCTTCTGAACATAAATAAAAGTAAGAATTATTATTATTTTTCTAAAGATCAATTTACCCAAAATCTGAATTCTTATTTGAAAGCATAGAACTATTTTACTTTAAATTTGAATAAAAATATACATTTTAAGAATTAATAAGCTCGACCAAGGCTTCTTTATAACCATGGATCCATAAAATATATCTTGCATCATAGACCTAGTCGCAATAGTGTAATCATCTAGGATTCCATGATTCGGAGTTCCATAAATCCTTCTGAATGAGTAGGAAAACTTTCAATCATATTTGCGAAGAATTGAATTTAGTGGTGGCCAAGGAGGACACAATGTTGAGGGTAGTGATCCCTTTGAGTCAAACATTAAGGCTAGCCATTAGGGAGCCATTGGGTTTGGTATCCAAGAGATTTGGATTTGGGATATCGAACTATCATAAGTTGGTATTGGGAGTATATGTTGCCATTTGTTAGGTGCTTCGCCTCAAATGTATTTAGTGGCCTTCTAAAGATCAGATGTAGGTCTTGATGAAAGAGTTTGAAATAATTTATGGGATTCCTAAGGTTGTTGGGGCCATGTACACGACTCATATTCCTATTATTCCTCCCGAGGCTAATGTAGTTATTTACTTCAACGAAAGGTACATTGAAAGAAACCATAGAACATCCTACTCCATTACATTGCAAGGAGTTGTAGATAGCATAGGCTCCTTCACTGATAACTGTATAGGCTTATCGAGTTCTAGATCTGATGACTTAGTCCTAGACCATTTTGATCTTTTCAAGTTGGGAAAGAGTGGTTTCTTTAATGGGGGTTGGGTTGTGGGTAGCTCTGCTTATCCACTCTTGGATTGGCTTCTAGTTCCATATATTCAACATAATCTTACTTGGACTCAGTGTACTTTCAATGAGAAGATAAGCAAGATCCAAAAGATTGTAAAGGATGCACCTGGTTGATTGAAAGGGAGGTGGCGTTGTCTGGAAAAACACACTGAGGTGACGCTGCTTGACTTTCCAGTTGTTCTTGGAGCATGTTGTTTGTTGCATAATGATGGAGGAGCATTCAGCTCAGCAATTTCATTATATTCTAGTTAGCTTAGGAGCCTTGTGTTTTCAAGGAAGTTGGATTCCTATGTATCAAATTAATGTAATTATTAATGTTTTGAGTGATTGGAATAGGAATTAATTAGATATTGTGAAGATATTTTTAAATGCTCTCAAATGTAGGAGAACATGAGTGACGATTTGTGATTAGTGGGGATTGAGAGATTTGGAAATCAATTGTAAGTCTTAGATTAGGAATTGGTTTCATGATTTGTGGAACTAAAGAGGATCCTTAGGGATTAGTGGAGTCAAAAGTGGACTTAGAGGATATTCAGGATTTACTCCAACAAATTAAGGATCTGAACCAGAATTTCTTAACAGAACCTTTTGTATAAATATAAGCCTAAAAGGCATAGAGTCAGTCAGTGAGTCAGTTACAGATTAGATAGGGTTTTACTGTAAGCCTACGGGAAAGAAAGGAAAGGCCACTGCTATGAAAATCAGGCTGAGAAAGAAATCCTTGTGTAAATGTTTGTTTATTAATACAGATAACTCGATTTCTAAGTTTGTGTGGTGTGTATTGAGTAATTGAATTATAAATTGTGTTTGGACTAGAGTAACTCTACGTAACATAGGTTGCAGGTGTGCAGAATCAGAGAAGAAGTGCAGAGAAGAGTGTTACGGTTTTACACATAGACAGTATTGGAGAAAACCTTTAATGTTAGAGCGAAATTATAACTGCAAGGTTTCCTAAAAACCTAAGGATTTACGAAGGAAGCGTGAAGGTGCGAAGGAGTGAAGTGACAGAGCTGAAGATCGGAATCAGAACAATTGAAGACTGTAAGGCAAGAATAAATACACAAACAGAGAATAAATACGGCTAGGATTAAGTTGCACAAAATGAAGTCAAGAGTGAATGGACCATATTAAAACCACGTGTTAGCAGAAGGATGGACCGGTCTTCGCAAGGGGTAAGCGGTATCTCGCGCGCCCTAAAAACTGTAAGTGGTATTTCTAAATTCTACACGAATACCCTTAGCAACAGACATGTAGCACGAGAAAACTACTTTTCTCACGCGCTTTCGACCTGATATCGATCATGCACAATTTCACGCGAGATTGCGCAATAGCCGTTGAATTGAGCGGGATTGATCAACGGTGGAGATTTTCCGGGCTAGTTGGCGAGCAACCGAAGCGACAACCATTGGATTGGACGAGACAAATCAATGGTGGAGATTTAATGCGCTAAAGAGAGCATCGATATACATGCAAAAGGTTGAAGAATGGCGGAAAGGTAAGGTTTAAGTGTGGGTTATGAAATATTTCTATTATATGGGAATTATAATAGAAATAAGGGGAATTAATGTATTATGGCTTAAAGTTTGAGTTTTAACCAAAGTCTAAAGACCAGGGTATGGTTAATAAGTGTCGGAGGTGAAAATAACCCAAAGTCAAAACCTGTGTGATAGTTAAATGAAATGTTTCCGCATAGAGTTTATTGAAGGGGCCTTAAACCTTGACTTGTGAAGATTTTACCAAGTAAGGAATTTTGAAATTCCTGGGACATAGTGTGACATGCAATTTTATTTGCATATTGTGGGTATGTGCGGCTTAGGCTGCATCATTTGGTATCAGAGAAGAACAGGAAATTTTGTGTGTAAGAATTCTTTGAGAAAACTTAGAACAAAGTTATGTTTTGAAGGTGTGTATACTAGGAAGAGGAGATCAGATTTTAAATCTGACAAACAGTAGGCACATAGAGATAACGTGTAGCAGAATTTGTAGATGCAAAGTAAACAGAGAATAATCCATTCAAAGTGCAGGTGAATGGTAGAACAAGATCATGCAGAGATCTCGAAGGTAGTGGCATAAGAAAGTGAGAAGATTGCAACAACCTAGAGCAAGGAGTGCTCAATTCGTTCCAGAGGAGAGAACTAGAGAGATGCCAAAAGACTGAGCTCAAAAGAGAGAATCTTAGTGAGGTATCATGTAGCAAGGGGGACTTGTTACTGTAGAGGTTTTGTTGCAACTCACGGAAAGATCATAAAGGCAATTCCACAAAGGATGTGGGTAGAATTGCTAAGGGATGAAGAGGCTGGTAAGAATTTCTGAGTGAAAGAAGAGGTGACAACCTAGTATTTCATTGTGATTGAAATACAAGAGGACAGTTGTGTTCTTAAAAGGAGCAGATGAGTTGAAGCCTAGGAGCAGAGGGAAGTGCTCAAGGAGGTTCGAGAAAATAGAGAAACAAGTGCTTGCCAAAAGATCAAGTACAGAGGAGAGCTTGGTGAGGTAAGTGGTAGCAGGGAGGACTTGCTATTGCAGAGGCTTTAATGCAGCTTATAGTAAGTGAGTGGGGAACTCATGAAGATAGAGAAGAATATGACTATTGATAGTCATAACAGAGATAACAGAGGTTCTGGGCAAGACCACAATAGAAGAAAAGTGAAGGAGTATGCCAAGGTAAATGGCAAGAGAATGAGTCAAGAGGAGCGTGACAAGTAGATTGCAGAGTTAAAAGAACAACTCAATGTACTAAGGATGCTACTAGAGGAAAACCAAAGACAAGGTTGGGTCTTGAGGAAAAAGGTAGTGAAGTGGTCTAAGTTGCAAAGAAGGCTGCAACAGAGGCAAGTGAAGTGGTTGGTGGAAGAACTCAGAGAAGCTGAGTTGAGAATGGAAGTTTCCATTTGTGAAGCAAAATAGGGTGAAGTTCTAGTTAAAGATGAAGACTAAAGATCTGTGGAAGATCTTATGAATTATTGTGAGAATTCAAAACAACAAGGAGATATGATGATTGAAGCATCAAGTGAGACCACAAGGTCTTATGTTTTTAAAACTGATAATTTGTGTATGATTGCAGGTATTGCAGGAGAAAAGAAACTTTGTGAAGATGTCTTCAGGATGGATGAAGATCTTGAAGTAAAAGGTGACAAAGAAAATTTCTCAGAAGAGGAAGAATTTGACTGGTTACAGCAGAAAGAGTCTATGGATGAGTTACTTAGTGAGAGAAGAAAGTCATTTAAAGTTGTCATAGAGATGGAAGATCATGATCTTATTATGGTGAAGAACAAAGGAATATTGTCTCAGAGAGGTAATCTAATGAATTTGATTAATGTTATTGATGAAGATAAAAGTAGGAGAATATTAATGCAGATGATGGGGCAAGGATAGCTATTGAAGAAGGTTTACAGAGAGACAACAAGGCAAAGTGTATTGAAGAAGAAGGACATCTACTGAAAGATGTTAAGAAAGAAGAAGACTATGCAAAAAATTTAGCAAAGGGAGAAATGACATCTGATGATTGGTCAATAACAAAGGAAGATATGGAAAATTTTGTGAAATTTCCAAATTCTACTCCAATTGAAATTATTGAGTTATATAGAAAATTAGACTTTCAAAGAAGGAAGTTGGAAAAGCAGAGGATGTATACTCAGGATAAATTGCTGAAAAAGGAAAACAAAGAAATTGTCGTGAAAGACAATCATAAGGAAAAGGGGATGGTAATAAAAGTTTAGCAAATTTACATTACAGAAGGAGGAGTTCATTATTGTGAACCAGGACAGAGAGATATCATTGAAACAGATGATATGAAGGAGAGTTTAAATCAACATACTGATGTGTTGACAAAGGAATTGAAGGAAAACTCATAGCAACATACTGAGATGTTACCAGAAAGGGAAAAGGTAATGAGGCCTTATATTTTTAATTCTGATAATTGTTTTATGATTACAGGATTTGATGAAAATGAGACAGACATGTTTCAAGTTGAAGAGTCAGTTTTAGAACTGAAGAAGACTGGAAGTTGCCAGGTCAGACATGCTGATGAGGAAAAAGAAAAGCATGAAGATACCATGCTTGAAGAAGTTAAATTGATTGTCAGAATTAGTCAAGGAAGTGAAGGAAAATTACTGAGGGTTGTCAAGGAAGAGAAAGGAAAATATGTTGGAATTGATGAACAACATAGTGATGTATTTGAGAGGAATCAAGTACAAGGGGAATTGGAAGGCAATTTATTTTTTGAAAGTAAATTTATAGATATTGAACAGAGGTTGTTTGGAAAGCAACAAGAGGGTAAGGATGAAAGGGCAGTAGTAAGAATCCAACAACTTCAAAGAGAAGACAGTAAACAACAGTTTGAAGATGAGTGGACAGAGTACAACAACAAATGACAAAGTAATTATCAGTCAAAAGATAAATTGGACATAGAGATTGAAAAAATAATAAGATTGATGATGAAGGTGCCTCAGAAGAAAGCAGCAGTAAGAAGACCAAGCAGTAGCAAGAGAAAGACAACAGTAGACTGTGAAAACATAACTAGTGGGGCAAATCAACATAAAGTGTGGAAACCTGGAGAACAACAACAAACACAATAGCAACCAAAGACAAATTACAGAACAAAGTATGGGATCCAGGAAGACAAAGGTCGGAAGCACATGATCAAGAGATCATGATTATTTTAACCTTGGGAGTCTGATGCAGGAGCATTCAGCTCAGCAATTTCATTATATTCTAGTTAACTTAGGAGTCTTGTGTTTTCAAGGAAGTTGGATTCCTATGTATCAAATTAATGTAATTATTAATGTTTTGAGTGATTGGAATAGGAATTAATTAGATATTGTGAGGATATTTGTAAATGCTCTCGAATGTAGGAGAACATGAGTGATGATGAGTGATTAGTGGGGATTGAGAGATTTGGAAATCAATTGTAAGTCTTAGATTAGGAATTGGTTTCGTGATTTGTGGAACTAAAGAGGATCCTTAGGGATTAGTGGAGTCAAAAGTGGACTTAGAAGATATTCAGGATTTAGTCCAGCAAATTAAGGATCTGAACCAGAATTGGTTAACAGAACCTTTTGTATAAATGTAAGCCTAAAAGGCATAGAGTCAGTTAGTCAGTCAGTCAGTGAGTTAGTGAGTCAGTTAGAGATTAGATAGGTTTTGACTGTAAGCCTACAGGCAGGAAAGGAAAGGCCACTGATATTGAAAATTAGGCCGAGAAAGAAATCCCTGTGTAAATGTTTGTTTATTAATACAGATAACTCAATTTCTGAGTTTGTGTGGTGTGTATTGAGTAATTGAATTATAAATTGTGTGTGGACTAGAGTAATTCTGCGTAACATAGGTTGCATGTGTGCAGAATCAGAGAAGAAGTGCAAAGAAGAGTGTTACGGTTTTACACACAGACAGTATTGGAGAAAACCTTTAATCTTACAGCGAAGGTATAACTGCAAGGTTTCCTAAAAACCTAAGGATTTATGAAGGAAGCATGAAGGTGCGAAGGAGTGAAGTAACGAAGTTGAAGATCAGAATCAGAACAATTGAAGACCATAAAGCGAAAATAAATACACAGACAGAGAAGGGAAAAGACTATTACACGGTGAGATGTAGAAGAATGTAGTAGCGAAGCACAGTCATTGGATCAATCAGATCAACGAACGAGAGTGAGGGAGATAGAAGGCTAGGATTAAGTCGCAAAATGAAGTCAGGAGTGAATGGACCAGATAAAACCACGTGTTAGCAAAAGGATGGAGCGTCTTCGCAAAGGGTAAGCGGTATCTCGCATTGCCTAAAAACTGTAAGTGGTATTTCTAAATTCCACGCAATTACCCTTGACGGTCGACACGTAGCACGAGAAAACTACTTTTCTCCCACGATGTCGACCTGATATCAGTCGTGCATGATGTTACGCGATATTGCACGATATTCGTTGGATCGAGCGATATTGATCAATGGTGGAGATTGTCTGGGCTAGTTGGCGAGCGAACGACATGACAGACGTTGGATCGAACAAGACAGATCAACAGTGGAGATTTAATGCGCTAAAGAGAGCATCGATATACGTGCAAAAGGTTGAACAATGGTAGAAAGGTAAGGTTTAAGTGTGGGTTATGAAATATTTCTATTATATGGGAATTATAATAGAAATAAGGGTAATTAATGTATTATGGCTTAAAGTTTGAGTTTTAACCAAAGTCTAAAGACCAGGGTATGGTTAATAAGTGTTGGAGGTGAAAATAACCCAAAGTCAAAACCTGTGTGATAGTTAAATGAAATGTTTCCGCATAGAGTTTATTGAAGGGGCCTTAAACCTTGACTTGTGAAGATTTTACCAAGTAAGGAATTTTGAAATTCCTGGGACATAGTGTGACATGCAATTTTATTTCCATATTGTGGGTATGTGCGGCTTAAACTGCATCACATAATATTTGTGAACAACACAATTAGGATTTTGATCCAAAGTTGGCACTTGAATTGGTGGATGATGAGATATGTCTAGAAAGGTGTGTGTAATCTCGAAGTTCTATGCAGGAAAGGGATAAAATTGCCCACAATTTGTTGCATCATGCTCTTGCTAGCACAAGTTTTCTCTAGACATACTACCAAAGCCCTTTTCTTCTTTTGGGGTATATTTATTGGATTCTATTTTCTAAACACCATATCTATCTTTCATTCATGCTCATGACCTGGAAGCATCCCAACCAGAGATGGGATGAATATAAGGTCACTTGTAGTTCATGAATATATTGCCCACAATTTGTTGTATCATGTTCATGCCAGCACAAGTTTTCTCTAGACATACTGCCAAAGCCCTTTGCTTTTTTGTTTTTTTGTTACATTATTCCTTCTTGATTCCATGTCGATCTCCCATGCATGCTCTTGAGCCCTCCCACTTCTCCCAAAGCTAGAAGCATCCCATTGAGAGATGGGATGAATGTAGGGTCACCTTCAATTGAGCTGGTAAAGCTCAAGACTCAAACATAATTCTGTGCTTGTATGCATTAAAGGGTCACATGTTCAGATGTTACAAAAAACAACCAAAAACATTCCAATAAGAGATGGGATGAAAATTATTTGTCAATCAGAGATGAGATGTGTGTGTGTGAGTGTTTGTAGCCCTATTAGAGTGAGTTTGTTATGATTTCATTCAATATCGTTACATTAATAACACCAATTTTGTTGTTTATATATGTATAGAGAGAGGGGGGTGGGGAGAGAGAGAGAGAGAGAGAGAGAGAGAGAGAGAGAGATTTTGCTAAATTTTGGTGATAAAAGGAGGATTTGATCAAAGCATGGTTTTACCACATTTAATGCTTATAAGTATTTTCTGTCTGAGAATGTAATAATGAAGGAAGAATCCATCACATAATCCTATAACATTGTGTTAAGAGATCCACAATGTCCATTTGTTATGAGTTAAGTCTTTTAATTTTTAAAAGGTTCATATACTATGCATTCAATCTTGTTAATATTAGTGTATATCCCATGATCCAAAACAATGCTAAAATATATATACTATTAAAATATATACTTTCAAATATATAATTTACCTTTTGATCTGATAGTATATGTTAGATTATGTAAAGCATAGCATAAATCATATTAATTATTCTATTTCTGAGTTATTTTTTATAACATTCAAAAGTTTTATTTTGTTGGTCATCTTATATGTCCCATAAGATTTCAGGCTTAGTCATATCTCATATATACAAGTGCTATGTCATGTCTGTGTCAAAGACAATTAATTTCAAGGTTATGGAGATTTTTTTTGAGCATTTCGTGCAATTTCAAACCAAAATTTATCATTTGTGTGTTATGATCATTTTATTTTTTGCTTATAATAAATATATGAAAATTCTAACATAATTGTATTATTAAAATTTATCTTTTAATCACATTATTATTAATAAAAAATTAATTTATTATCAAAACATCACACATAAAAAAACATAATATTGCTTAAAAAAACATAAAAAACACTCCCAATATCTTATAAAAAACCAAAAAAACAAAACAAAATAAAGAAAAAGAAAAAAGGTTACATATTAAAAAAAAATCCAAATTTCAACGTGAATAACCATCCAAATCTCCCTTTGTCATTTCGGTGTCCAAAGAGTCAAGATAATGCACGGAAAGGGTGAGTATTGATGTAAGTTTGGTTGTTGGTAGAAAATGGTGATGTATATTTTGAGATATGTTACCGTGGATTGGAATTATAGTCATCTACTGGTTAAAGCATGAATGATATAAAATCATTAAATCGTAGAATATATATATATATATATATATTAATTATTTTTAATATTTATTAATTTATTTGAAGGTTTAATTTAGTTATTTGTTTATAAAAAGATTAATATAAATATTTGTAAACATTGTAATATTTTTCGGAATAATTTTATGTATTCATTTTAATAATTTAGTGTTAAAGCTTTATAAGTTTTAAGTAAAAGATTTTCTATTAATTTCTATATAATAGGTATATTTTTAAGATGTAATTCTAGAGCAGTATTATATATATTTGTTTATAAAATAATTAAGATGAAAAGTTATTTTTTTTGTTGGAAATATAATTATACATTTGGTATAATTTTCAATTTTAATTAATAAAAATGTTTTTAATATACAAGTAAATGAAATCATATTAATAGTGTGAAGTACAATAGATATATAAAAAACAATTTTTTTTATTATTAATGAATGATATAATAGGCATCAATTTATTGTTACAAACCAACCAAGAGGCACTAACTTCTTATTTTATTTTTTTGCACCAACCCCATAAGAAATACAAGCACCAACCTGATGAATGTTTAACAAAATTTCTTGAGTATGAATTCTAGATTTGTTTTGTTCTACTCCTCAGTTATGTACCTTACTTTCTGCTCTAAATCCTTAGCTCAACTTCATAGACATCCTCTGATCTTTACCGCCTATCCTCTTCTACAATCACACATTTCCTACAAACTTCATACCATTGAATTGTTTCACTTTCTTTGCTCTCCTAAAACATAGCAAGCTAAAACTCCTTTTTCTTTCTTTCACAATCCATTTCACATTCCAAATTATCTTCTCGACTTCATTGACATTCTATGACAATCTTCTATAATTATACTTCTTCGACAAACTTCATTTTACTTCTTTACATTATTCCTTTGTGCCACAAAAAAATACTTTTCACAAACTTCAATCGATAATCGAAGATTGCTTTCACTCCAAACTAGTAAACACTTTTTCTTATTATTCTTGCCACAAGGCAGGGTATAACATATTTGATTTAGCATTGACTACCAAGTAATATTGGCTTTGACAAAAAATGAAATCATAATATATAAAGTTAAAATTAGCAAACAAAATTAATTTGTTTTTTCTTTTTATATTTTAATTTTATTTATTTCAATTGTGGTTGGTTTAATTCGTCTCCCTCTTATTGTGTAATCATATCGATGTATTGTCCTTCTGCAATATTGTGTAGTTGTGAGACGCTAGCCCATTACAGACTGTGTGAGCTGGAGGCAATAGAAGGAACGAGTTTGTATGTATTAATTAGTTTAACAGTACAAAAACTTGAAGGGTGGGCCTCCAATTCAATACGTTGGACCTTGCGACCATGAATTTTGTGCTTACCACGACTACATGTGACATTGCCTTCATTCTTTTCCAATTACAAAAGTCAGTGCCTAGATCTTTATTTCCATCCCCAAGGTGCATTATGTCTAAAGTAGCATGCACCAACCTAATTTTTTTATATTTATTATGAAAGACAAATAGGTTTATGGATGTGACTGGTAGCTCATGCGATGGATATATGGTTGATATATACACAAGGAAAATTGGTAAAACTTTTTTATACATATTTATTCAGATAATCAAATTATAATTTTGAAAAAACTAATTTATAAAGAATTTGGGAAAATTTTACTAAATTGTTTCAATGGTCAAAGTAAATTTTGAAAAATAATAATTTATAAAGAATTTGGGAAAAACTTACTAAATTGTTTCAACGATCAAAATATGGTTTGTTTGATTGGTAAAAGTGCATAGTTAATATAATTTTATTAGTATTAAGTTTTATGTTAAATATTTTGAATAAATATTTTATTCATTATTCATTAAATAAATAAAATTCAAAGAATAATATTTTATATCATCTAATTATTATATTTTATTTTTTGCTAATGCAAGAGTTGGACCTTCAAATTCATTAATCAATAGAGTACATAAAATACAAATAATCCCGAATGATCATGGACCATGGAGAGACCCTATCAAAACCTAAAACCGGGATGAAAGCCCATGCCTCCCTCCCTACAACCAAACCTTACATTTCACAAAGGAATGAAACAAGAATTAGGAAACGGACCCGAAAAGAACAAAAAGTGTCAAAAAAAATAAGGGTATTGCATCCATCCGACTTGTTAACCCGCGGCACAATGGCCAGAGTGAAAAGTCTTTTGATGTCAAGGACACCCGCTTCCTACCAAATCCTAACTTGCCCTTTTAATCTTAACTGTTGAACCTGTCTATTCAATCCAATGACTATGGACCAATTCTCAGTGTTAAGCAACCCGTTGTTTATCTCTAGGACCCACAGACAAGCACAATCAATCCCATCCGTCGATCTGCAATGAATGATCCAACGGTTGAGACTAATTTCGCAACCGCCTACCTTTGTGCATGTTAGCGTACGATGAGGGCGGTATTCCTCCCATTTCCACCACCACATGGATCACGGAGAATGGAATCGCTCCCGAAAAGGAAAAACCACTTCCCACCTTTGAGGGCCGCGATCCCCAGAAAACTGCTCAGGTCGCGGTAGAGTGAGCCTGCCTGAAAATCTACTCGGAAAAGTGTGACAACCGGAAAAACTTCGCGGTAAAGAGAGCCCCCTGTTTACCACTGGGACCCATAGACATGCATGAACACTCCCAGCCGTTGATCTGTTGTGAATGATCCAACGGTTGAGACTGATATCGCAACCGCCAGCCTTCGTGCATGTTAGCGTGCGATGAGGGCAGTATTCCTCCTGTCCCCACCGCCATGTGGAGCACGCAGAATGGAATCACTCCCTAAAAGAAAATGCTACTTCCTGCCTTTGAGGGTCGCAATCCCCGGAAAACTGCTCAGGTCGCGGTAAAGTGAACCAACCAGAAAAACTTCTGGTTTCGCGGCTTCCGATGGTCTCCAGCTTTCGACCGTTCGTTGCGTCAACCCTCCTTGAGCTGATGTGCATTAAAGCATCCGCCATACTTCCAGTTAACCACAAAACCAAAACATCCTCGTTGTTGCAACTGGACCCTATAGTGAACATAATAACCTGGGATTCACTTGTTGACCACTGCAAGCCACTCTCAAAAGACCCGATTGAGAGCAAGCCTCTAAGCAAACAGCTGCTGGTCAGTTGTGCCCGCCTCCATGGCTCTTTCACGGAACACTGTCTTATCTTCATCTGCTTGGTTTTGACACTCCATTTTTAATCTGTTTTGAGGGAGCTCTTGCTAGGCCATCACCACTCTATTATCTATGCAGATCACTCCTTGATTGGCCAGCAAATCTGCCAGTTTATTGGCCTTTCTATGCACATGTGCAAAACTGACTGTTCTCAGACTTTGTAGGTGACTGTGAATCCGTTGAAAGACTTGGATTAGCCTCCAGTTTCTTGAGGCCTTTTTTGGTTTTGTTCCCCAGCTTATTCTCTTGACCGAGTTAATGATTAACTCGGAATCAGCTTCAATGATCGTATTTTGGTGGTTTTCCTGAACCAGGAACTCTAGACATTGTTCCATGGCCATCAGCTCTGCCATGTTGTTGGTTGCTTTACCTAAATGACCATGGAAGATAAATAGAATCCTTCCATTATCATCCCTTAACACCCCTCCATGGCCGGCCGTGCCCAGATTACCTTTAGAAGCACCATCAATGTTGAATTTCAGAAAACCCTTAGGGGGGGGATGCCAGAAATCTAGCTCAGGATCCAGAATTGAAGCTTTCCTGACTAAGCCCTGAGGAACAAGCCCCTGCAGCTCTAGCTTACAAAGAATCCTCCATTCTATAGCAGAAGGGGGTTTCGTAGGGAGATTTCGAACAATAGTGCCAATAGTTTCCTTAATCTATTTTAGGATCAGATCAAAGAGATACTGGGGAGATTTTTTAGCATTTTTGAAGATTCTATTGTTCCTTTCTTTCCAGACATTCCAAATAATGAAGCTTGGTGTTAGAGCCCAAGCTGAACTCAAAACTTCATTATCCGAAAATTTCTTTCTCCAATTGGTGAGGGTATTGAAAAGACTTCCAATGTCTCTATCAGATTGTTGGAAGATAGAGGCGAAAGAATCCCATAATCTGGAAGTAAAAATGTAGTTGTTGAGAAGGTGCTCCATTGTCTCCTCTTGAACTTCACAGAGCTGGCATCTGGAAGGTCCTAGGACACCCCTTTTCCTAATGTTATCCCAAGTCAGAATTTTCCTGTGCAGTACCAGCCACATAAAAAGTTTAATTTTCATCCACCCTTGAAGTTTCCATAGGTTTTGCCAAATCCTGTCTGGAGCTTGGGAATCTAGTTCAAGGAGAATGAGTTTAGCTTCCTTGAGATTATAAGTCCCCTCATTATTGTTGCCCCATCTCAGTTGGTCATGCCCCCTTGAAACTAGAATTTTCCTTTGTTCTAACATCTTCATTAGTCTCTCAGCCTTGGCTTTTAGGGGACTGTCATTTCTGAGATCAAGTTTCCTCCAGTTTCTCCATTTCCCTGAACTGTTGTTTTGATCCCAAAAATCCTTAACTTTGGTGAGCTCCTTGGTGTCTATCTCTGCTTTGAGGTCCTCCAAATCCTCCTTTAACAAAATGGGTTCTTGTTGCCATCTATCCTCCCAGAATAAGGCTAAGTCTCCCTCTCTAATTTCCCAGAAGCTGTGATCTTGAATTATGCTTCTGTTTTCCCAGGCTTTGTTCCAAATATATGATCCTCTTATATTACCATCCATCCTTATGCGGTCATTATCTAGCCAAGAGCTTGCATATTTTTCTTTCCAAAGGATAACCCAATGTGCTTCTGGTTCTTTGATCCATCGTCACCATAATTTTGCCCCTAAAGCCTTACTCAGAATCTCAGGATCATCCAAGCCAAGACCCCCGTGGTTTTTGGGTTTATAGATTTTTTCCCAGGCAACTAAGGCCCATTTCTTCTTATCTTCCCCCTTGCCCCATAGAAAGTCTCTTTGTATGTTTCTCATTTGGTGCAAGATTCCTTTAGGAGCAGGGATAGCTGAAAGCATAAAGACTAGGATTGATTGTAGTACGACCTTTGTGAGGACCAACCTGCCAACCAAGTTTAGAGATCTCATAGTCCACTTCCTGGTTTTGTCTTGTAATTTATTAATTATCAGCTCCCAATGCTATTATGTAACAGTTTAGCCGTTAGAGGAACTCCCAGATAATTTGAGGGGAGAGAATCCCTTTGAAAGCCCAGAATTCTAGATATGTTCCTCTGAATAGCAATGTTAGTATTGAAGAAAAAGATTTTGGATTTGGAAAGATTTACTTCCATACCTGAAGCCATGGCAAAGTCACTAAGGATTTGTTTATAAGCAAGTGCTTCTTTGACTGTAGGGATTCCTTGCAACATGGTGTCATCCACAAATTGTTGATGAGTCAAGGCCTGTCCATTGTCCGAGAGTTGAAGACCCTTGATTTTACCAACTTCCTTTGCATTCTTGATATACCTTCCTAGTCCTTCCATCATGAGGATGAAGAGGAAGGGTGAGAGAGGGTCACCCTGCCTAAGGCCTCTGGAAGGAATAAAAGTCTCCAAAGGAGAACCATTGACCAGAATTGAGAAACTGGAAGAAGTGACTAAAGCCATGATCCATCTTACCCAATTGTGGTCGAACCTGAAAGCAATAAGAACTTTCCTGATATAGATCCAGTTCAGCTTATCATAAGCTTTGGCTATGTCCAGTTGCATGATCATTCTAGCCTTTCTTTTGCTAGTAAGAGAATGCACCACTTCATGTGCTTGAATAATGTTATTAAGAATTTGCCTTCCTTCCACATATCCAGATTGTTCCCTCGAGACTAGTGAAGGAAGGAGGGGTTTGAGTCTATTAGCAACAACTTTAGATATTATCTTGTACACCACGTTGCACAAAGCTATAGGTCTAAACCTATCAGGGGTTTGAGCCAATTCCTGTTTAGGGATCAAGGCTATAAAAGTGGTGTTCAGAGCCTTCAAAATGGTTTTGTTCGTTCTAGAATCCTCAACCACCTGCAAAATGTCCTGTTTGACAATATTCCAGCAAGCTTTGAAGAAGTCAACATTGAAACCATCCGGGCTTGGCGCCTTCCAATTATGCCTGGCATATGCTTAGTGAAGTCCCGGATGTGGAGTTCTCTATCATAACAGGTTTCCTTTGCTATGTTTCAATAGTGCTGGACTAGAACTGCATCTATTTCTTCATGAGAATTGAGAAGATTTCCTGTTTCATCCTTGATCAAAGAAATTTTGTTATGAGCTCTGTTTTCTATGGTGGATTTGTGGAAAAATCTGGTATTACGTTCACCTTCTTTTAGCCATTGAACTCTAGATTTTTGTCTCCAAAATATTTCCTCCCGTTTGCATAAATTCTCTCAGTTTTGATGATATTTGGTGGCTTGATCGCTTTTGGCTTTTTCATGTCCCTCAGCAATAAGGGCTTGGTTGAGTTCCTGCATTTTACCTTCAATATTTTTTTCTCTTCAAAGATGTTACCAAATTCATTCTTGTTCTAGTCTTTAAGCTGGAGCTTGATGTGTTTTAGTCTTTTCTGAAGAAGGAACATGTTGGTGCCCTAAATGTTTAAATCTTCTGACCACCATTTGGCTATGTTGCTGATGAAGTCTGGGTGGGTAAGCCAGATGTTCTCAAATCGAAAAGGTCTGTTCCTGGGGGTGCCAATGCCCTGAACCTCCAGTTGTATTGGCTAGTGATCTGAGCCTCCAAAGGGGATCATACTTGCAACCATTTCCTTGTCATTGAACATAAGATCCTCTGAGATTATGAATCTGTCTAATTTAGAGGCCACCTGAGACTCTCCTCCTCTGTTTTTGTCCCAAGTAAAGATTCCATTACTCATTACAATGTCCACCAGCTTCATCTTATCAATAAAGGTTTGAAAAGCCAAAGAATCTTTGCCTAGAACTCTAGTTCCCCACTTTTTTCTGTAAGTGATTTGATCATGTTGAAATCACCTCCCGGGATCCAGGGTATTCTTGTGTTTGTCTCTAAGATTCTCCAAAGAGTTTAGAAGTCTGAGTTTGTCATCCATTCCTTGAGGGCTGTAAACATTCGTTACCAGGTAGGTATCCTTGTCTCCCACAGGTTGAATGACTACAAATAAACATTCCCTAGATGCCTCCACATCTATTAAGCCAATTTTATGTGGATTCCAAAGAGTGAGAATACCTCCTATTGTATTCTCTGCCTTGACTTCCAGAAACTCAAATCTATTGAGCCATTTACTATGGATATCTCTTATCTTCTGGATGGAACACTTAGTTTCCTGGATGAAAATCATATCTAGAGCTGCTTGTTTCATTCTATTATTCAATAATATTTGTTTCCTTTTACTACCTAGACCCCTGATATTCCAAGAAGTTAACTTCATAATTAAAGATTAGTAAAGGAGTAACTGGATAGGTTTTTCATCTTACCTGAATCTATCATTAGCTTTCCACATTCCATCAATAGCTCATTCTTCTTTTTTCTGCCTCGTTTCTTCCCTGGGTTTCTGAGTGCTAGTCCTGTTGTGTTTTTCATTGTTTTCACTCCTTCGTTGCCCTGCCTATCTTTGTGTTTTTGTCTGTCCACCCCTTTAGTCTGGGTTTTCCATAAAAATAGTTGTTGAACTCTGTTGAACTCCTCTGTGGGTAACGAGTCTAACCCTTCTTTGGTTCCTTGATTCAAGAAACCTTCCAAATCTAGGTTTTCTTTCTCAAGAATTTCCTAGAGCTCATGGTCCTCCATTTCCATCTCGCTTTGGGTCATTTCATGATCCATCTCCTGTTCTGCATCATTCATCATAAATTCTTTCTATTTGTTATTATCTTGTATTTGTTCCCTTTCTTCTACTTTCTCCTCCTCCTCTGGACTTCCTTCCTTTGCCTGATCTATTTCTATGGAACCTTCATCTACTTCAAGGACATGAAACATGTTCTGGTTAGCTTGCTGCCCTGCTGATTTACGTGGTTTTGGTCCTCTTTTGCCTCCTTTTCCTTTATGTTCCACCTTGACGAAGCTTTCTGAATCCTTCATTGTGTCAGTTTTTTTTTTGTTCTCTATTTTACTGAGAGGGAAGTCTCTGAACAGATGTCCATGCTCATGACATTTGTGACATTTGAATGGGATATGTTCATAATCTACTGTTTGTATCCATTCTTCATCAAAAACCTCCAAAATAACCTCGTCTGGCAGAGCTCCAAAGAGATCCATTTCCACACATATTCTAGCAAAGGAAGTATACTTTCCCCTTCTAGTGGCCTCAGAAACTTTGACAAATCGACCTAACTTATTTCCTATGGTGGCTAGAGATTTTGTTTGCCAGTAATCAAGAGGTAGAGAATAGAGTCTTACCCAAACCGGAACCGATGTAAAAGTTTCGCGTTCTGGAACAAAATTCATAATCCAGGGTCGCATATAGAGGCCTGTTGTAGCATAAAAGTAGGGCCCTCCTTCAAACACTCTATCCTTATCTTCAATATTTGCAAATACAACAGTGAAAAAACCCTTAGACCCAAGATGTAGGTCAATGTTGCCTTTTGGTTTCCAGTGGTATTTAATCCACATTTGTAAGGCTTTTTCAGTGGGCCATAGACCCATGAATTTACAAATGATTGCATAAGTTTGCATGTGATCCCTGTGCGCCTGCAGCGCTGGCTCATTTAAAATGACCCTGGGAGTTACTGCTGCTTTGGGTTTGCATGGTCCCATGTGTGCTTTGTCTTTTGTTCCTTTCTCCTTGTCTTCTTCCTCATTTTCCTTTGCATCATTATGCTTCCTTGACTTAGTTCCCTCCTGTTCTTCTTCACTGTTTCTTTCCCTTCCTTCTGAAGGCTCTCTGTCATTTTCCATTGGTTTTTTTCCCCTGCTGGCCATAGCCTGCTTGTAGGAGGGAGTGGAGCTCCCTCCTTTGCATCCTTCCATGGAGAACACCTTTGTAACAGTCCAAAACCTTGGTTTTTCCATCCTGTTGTGCACTGTTTCACCTCTTCCGGTTTTTCGCTCATCTATTATTATATTTTAAATAATGTAAATTTAAAGTAATTATTTTTTGAATTTTATTTATTTTAATTATTTTTTGAAATTACATTATTTAAAATATAATAATAGATAATATAAAATATTATTTTTTGAAATTTATTTATTTATTTATAATAAATGTAGTGTTCACACAAAATGTTGAATATTCAGAAATTATTAATAATTTAATCTTCAAAAGTTTTAAGTATTACTCTGATTAATTATGAAAACCTACATATTGGAGTCATGAATGTAACTAATGCATGCAATAATGGTTAGGGTTAAAGGCTAATTTGAACTAATAAATACACCATATTCACAATGACATAGACGAAATGGAATTTTTCATGACCATTTTTCTAGTTAATTTTAATCAAAATCTGTTAGAGATTTTTAAAAAATTGAGTTTAAATTGTTTAATCTGCATAATTTGAGTGCCCCAAGGGTTTTCAAGGGCGTTGAATCCATTTATGCATTTAAAAATGTATTTTAAACAACATAAAATCTTGAAATTTTATTGCCGAATTTTAGTGAATTCCGGTGAAAAAGGTTATTTTGTCTATAAGTTAGACTACACCATTCACAATTACCTAGTCAAAGAACCACCAAATTGAATAGTGTTAGTATGAATGTGTTAGCCTAAATATGAGTGCCAATCTGAATGTGCTAACCTAAGTCATGATAAAAGGGAGCTTGTTCAAATATGTGAGAACTTATCTATATTGAAGATCATCTTTTCATATTCTTAATTGGGCTTATCTTTGTTGGAGATACTGAGAGGGGGGGTGAATCAGTATTTCTTTTTCCGACTATTGTTTTACCAGTTAAAACATTTATATTCAGAACACAAGATGAACAACAAAAATAAATGCTTTTATTAATATAATCCTTACAGTAAAATAGATATAATATATAAGTGGTTGCAATCAGTTGCCAAGCACCAACTTGGACTTTTGTGAGGCTCCAACCTCTAGAGCTCCAATTCTATTTCGCCAAGGCACCAATCTTGGACTTAGGAGCACCAACTCCCAAGGACTTCAATCCTTCAAGTTCCTAAGACAGCAGCCCCAAGGACACATATCCTTCCTACTTCTGAGGCACCAATCCCAAGGACTTCCAATCCTTCTTACTTCTGAGGCATCAGCCCCAAGGACTCCTATCCTTCTTACTTCTGAGGCATCAACCCCAAGGGTTCCAACCCAATCTTGTCAAGGCATGTTTGATAGTAATGTTCTGCTCTCAGAACTCTTCTTTACTGAGTTATGTCTGTTTATAGCTTCACTGTAGTCCCCATGCTACAACATCAATGAAAACTAGTGTTCTTATGAAGAATTCTTTACAACTCTTCATACTATCCACACAGAGTCTCCAATAGCCTTCATGACCTTGGATAATGTCTCCACATAGCTTTAGTGAGTCTACCATTAACTGCACTAAGCTCTATATAAGAACCAGCTTTCTGTTCAAGCATATGTTCTTACTGTCACAGTGAATGCTTTAGCATGACTGCTTCTCTGCTAACTATTTCTCCCCTTCAACTGTCTCCTGTCTTGTTGGTCCTTTAGCCCTTTTTAGTTCTGCTGGACCCTCTCGCTGCCTTTGTTTCCTCCAACTATTTCAACAACATTCCACTTTCCTTGTTCTCTGTTTTTCCTATTTTGTACATTCTTGATGCTTCTGATTGTCGGTTTCCTCTTTCTACTGGCTCTTTGGCTTCCTCCTCAGTCTGTGTAGTTTCCTCTACCTCGCTTGATCCTTCGGCTACCCTCATTGGACGTTGTAGTTTCCTCTGCCTATTCAAATTAGCCACTGCTTCACGGACACGTTAATACAGAAGAGCGGGTCGTATTACAAAGGAAATGATGCTTATTAACTGATATTAGAGAGAGCCCCTTTTCTTCCTTTAATAATGTTCATACACAAGACTTTATAGTTTAACGAACATGCCACGTCCCAATCCCAATCGCAATCGGCTTTCGTTCAGGCCTCCTGAACTATTGGGAGCGTTTCTTAATACATTTTTTGCCTTCAAACCCCGCACAATGCAAATATTCAAATACACAGGAATATTTAAGAAACAACCGGCTGAAACGTTAAAGGCAGACTTCAAATTTATTACACCTGCATCTATACCCGCATCAGGTCTGTAGTGTAATCGCAATCAGTAGTCGCAGCTTATCGCAGTCCTGTATAAGTTGAGACCATAACTTCGTCGATGGTCAATGGCCCTGCTGGACGCGACATTGTATTGAGCTATGTTACAATCGGACCATTGGGTCCGCGGCATATCGCAATCGGTGCTTTTGCGGGGTCCGATAGGCGGATGCGATATACAAAAAAAAGCATTTCATAATGTGCAGCGGGTCGGTTATAATATATATATATATATATATATATATATATATATATATATATGTATGTATGTATGTATGTATGTATGTATGTATGTATGTTGCAATTCACAAATGTTAATGCGGCAAGGCTTAGAGCTTGAAAATCTGAAATACACTAAAAACATGCTTTAGAGCACTTTTGGCGGACTTCACTGTTTATGCACCCGAACTTATAATATGTTCCGTCGGTCTGCACATATATGTTGTTGTCGAGGGTTTGGGGTGATAGCACATAACCGAACTACCGATTACAATATCGTCGATCTGTATATATATATATATATATATATATATATATATATATATATATATATACTCCACCTCTATACGCCGATATATATATCATTCTCCGCTCTGATAGTGTATTCCAATATAACTAAGTCTTCCGCCTCCGATAGTGTATTTGTATTCATATACACTATATTGTTCCCGATAGCTCCCAATAGTGTATTCTTTGGAATTCTTTGCCATACTTTGCTCTGATAGTGTATTTGCATATACATATATTGTATACAGCTTCGCTCCTTTTAACTTTGGCATGTATTACTCCCAATAAGACTCCTCCTGAGTTCCAATAGCTCGGTTTTCTCCTCTAATGGCTATGTCTGCTCTTTGCTCCTCCGATATGCTCTTCGATAGCTCTATTTTCTCCGTTTGCTCCTCTGTTTTCTCTGTTTTCTCCTTCGATATGTTCTTCTTTGGCATATATATATGACATATATATATGGCTCCTCTTGTAACTCTGATTGTGGCTCCTCTTGCTCCAATGTGGCTCCTCTGGCTTGGAAATGTCTTTCAAAGACCTCCTCGAATACCTTCATACCTTGATGGCTTCTGCCTCTTCCAATATGCCTCTCTTGCTCTAATATTGTGTAATATGCTTTGATATGCCTACTTTGTTAACTCCTCTGTTAATAGACTCTTTCTTATGGCTTGGTTATCCTAATGACCTTGCTCCTGTCTTTTCATGGATCTGCTCTGCTTCCCCTTGGCTTCATATCATCATCTAGTATATAGAATATTGCCATATTGACATCAATGACAACCTAGGTCAACAATATCCCCCTTTTTTATTGATGGCAATATTCTTCTTCTCTCCCCCTTTGACATCAATGGCAAAGGAGTGCTCTGGGACTCCCCCTATTAGACTGCTTTTGTTCTTCATGAATCGTAGGTCTTCATGCTCTGTGACTCCCCTTGTCATAGTGCTCTTCTTTGTATTCAAGATAGAAGGATTGATGTGTTATCATCAATTAACACATTATTCCCTCTTCATGTCTCAAAACTACTTTATGATGACTTCAACAATTCTTAAGATGCTCTACTTCAATACTTTCAATCAGATTGCAAATAGCCATACACCAAGTGTCCAAGTCCAGGTTTTTATGCTTCAATCCATATTTTTGTCTCCATAGTCAGAATTCAGAGGCCTTCATAGTCTGAATCAAGAGAAATGCCACTGAAATTATCTTTCTTATTATCTTTCTTCATAACTGAGTTCCTTTGTGATTTTGTGCTTCTCCTTAAGTCACTGCCATCCAGTGTTCAACATCATTTCATTTGGATGAAATGGTGAGAGGTTGTGCCTCACTGTTGCTATATAGCTTGATACTATATCATGTCCAACAGTTTTCCCTTTAATTCTATTATAACCCTCGTATAATGGAAATATACCCAAACACATGGGAACTTGCATTTTTCCTCTTATCCATATCTCTGGTGTGTTTATCGATGCTTACCTTTTTCTTGATCAATCCTCCACCGTATATCCTACCATCCCATCCAACAGTTGATATCACACCCGACCATCAAAGATGCTCGATGATCCTACACTATAGATCAAAAACGTATTTGATCCAATGCTAGACAACGATATCGGGTGAGCTATATGCATGAGGATTACCCGCCCAATAAGGCAGTTTCCTCTCTCCTTCTCCTACCACGTGTCGGTCAATGAATGGTATCAGGTGATCAGCCCTAAATACCACTTACAGCCTTGAGTCTGCCCGAAAACCACTGCTACTGTTACAAACCCGCTAGTTAGTTGTTAAACGCGGATACGATGTCATATTAAGGATTGTTGTTGTATTTTCTAAGTGACCAGTATTATCATAAGTTATATTTGACTGCACAACATTCTCCTTTCTATGAGCCATCTTTTCCTTGTGTTCTTGTACATATATTTGCAAGTTATTTCCGCTAGCAGATTTAGATATCCAATCTGTGACTGTCTTTTAAATACATTTGCTGATTTGCATCTTCATGCAATGCTTCAGTTTTGTTATATGTTGTCGGTTGCTCTTACTTCAAACTCCATTCCAGATGTATCTTTTTGTTTGAATATTGCCTCCGTTAGTGTCCATAAATTATCTGTTCTCACATTAAATCCCTGAGTCAAGACATTTAGCATCTGTAATATCAACACCATAGCTATTTTCCTTATTTCTCTAGCATTAGATGACTTTCTCTGTTGCTCCAAATACTACTTAGTGATTAAGTGGAAAGCATCTTTAACAACAGTCCAAAGAATGGTTACAAGATCATGTTCTTCAATGGAGTACCCCTGAGAAATGATCTTTATCAAAGAATGACTGTTAATATAGCTCAACAAGGATTTCGTAGGGACCCTTTCACTAATAGCTTCTGCAAAAAATGATCAAGAATCACAGGCTCCCCCTAACTGTATCCATCATTTGTTTTGGCAGAGTCTTCCCATCAAATGCTTAAATTGTCAAAATTCGGGCCAATGACATCTGTTGTTGGCTCGAGAGTTCAAGGGACTTTCAGATTGTATTTGCTTCCTTCTCCATACTTGTGTAACTTTCTTCTTTTGCATGGTTATAGCTTGTGTAAGAGCCCAAGTTAAGTTACAATCATGTGCCATATGACCAATGTTATGACACTTGAAGCATTCTACATTATTCATGAATAAAAATTCATGATTTCTTCTTGCAAAATTGTTCCTTGGAAATTGTTGGGGACCATAATATCTATCTCTATGAGATGGTTGGGGACCATAACATCTATCTTTATGATATGCTTTACAGTATTTTTCCATGTGACCAAAGTTTGTACAAGAATAACAATAACCAAAAAATGAATTTTGGTACCTGGGAGATGGAGATTTCCTTGATGTACTTCTGAAGCCTTTCTGCCTTGGGATCCTTTGATGATAACCATTGCCTGTCGCATCTTTGACATCATCTACATTTCTTCTTGGAGTAGGATTTCTTTTATTGTAGCCTTGATGTTTCTCCTTGCCTTTGCTAGAACTGGGAGCATCACCATTTCTTTCTGGCTCCTTCACATCCCTTTTGTTTGAATCATTATCATTCTTATTTGAGGATTCACCTGCATACCCAAGACCTGATTTATCAAATGGACATCTATGATAGTTGAGCATGTCATCCAAGGCTTGAGATCTCTTCAAGATTTTGTTCATCCCTTCAACCTTTTTTCTGAGGAAGACAATCTCTTCTTCCAATCTTTCACACTCATTATTCTTCTTAGTAAGGTGTTTCTCAGTTTCTTCCTTGATACAAGTAGCTTCATTTGCTTCTATTTTGAGGGAGATGATATCTGACTGCATTTTGAAGATTTATTCATTCTTTGCTTGACTGCTCTCCATTTCTTCCTTGATCCTTGTAGTTTTACATGTTTCGGCCTTGAGAAGTTTAATGTTAGATTTTAATTTGAAGATTTCTTCATCCTTTGCTTTGAGTTGATAGATCATGGTTTTTCTTTCCTTTCCTGCTTCATCAACCTATCCTTCTATGATTTCCAATGCTTCCATTGTCTTCTCAGCTCCTTGTGCTTGTTTCCTTGCTTCTTGTAATTGAGATTTAAGAGAGGAGACCTCTACTTTGTACTGACCAATCTCTTCTTCAAGTTTGTTCAAGCTCTTATGTCTTTCTTCAAGTTGACTTGAAAACGTATCCTCCTGTTTCTTTGCTTTATCCAATTGATTTGTCATGGATATGATTTCTTCATGAGGCTTTCTTTTGCTTTGATGAAATTCCTTCTTAAGCTTGGCAAGCTCTTCATTCCTTTCCTGTACTTGAAGCTTGACAAGATCAATTGTATCCCTTGTTTGATCTTGGTCACCAGCTAGTGCTATCTTCTTAAGTTCCTCATTTTCCTTTTTCAAACTGTTAATCTCTTCCATGGCAGCCATAAGTTGAGCAAGGAGATCTTCTACAAAATCTTTTTCAATCTCTTCATCTTCTAGGTCTGCTTTAGCCTTGATGTCATCATTCTCATCTTCATCTTCTATGATGGGTTCTGGATTTCCCTCTTGATTTCCATCATCTTCTTGACTGATGGTCATGGTCAATGTTCCTTTTGAGTGAAGGTCATGAAGTTTGTCCCATATACCCTTTGCTGATGAATATTTTCCTAGATTGTTCTTTATAGAATCAGGTAGTCCATTCAAGATTGCCTTCATTGCTTTTGCATTGTAGTCCTTGGATTCTCTATCCATCCTGCTATCATCAATCACTGATTTCCAGATTTCAATGCCTTGAGTCTGTAAGAAATTCCTCATTCTTGCTTCCCATATATTAAAGTTCCCATTGAACCTTGGAGCCTCCTCAAATTGATTGTCTTCTATCTTAGTAGTAGAGGGAGACACATCCTTGGGAGGATTGGAGACTTTCTTCCTTGACTTCGCCATTTGTGTTCTAAAGATCAACCTTCAAGTTGTTAGGCTTTGAATGAAGGTACTAGCTCTGATACCAATTGTTGGAAATACTGAGAGGGAGGGTTGGTTGAGGGGAAAGTACCCCTAGGGTCCTTTGGGTTAAGACTCTACCAGACTGAAAATTGCTTATTCAAAGAAACACAAACACAGCCATTATCTTTACTGTAAGCAAATTCTAATGTTGAGGGTACGTACCTAAGGTCCTACGTTCGAGAAGGCCTTTAGGGTCCAAACCCTTCTTGGAGTTCCCTTCTTCTCCTTTGACCTGTAAAACAAACAAATCAAAGAACACAGCAGTACATGGACAAATACTTATACATAAACCATCTTCATGCTATAAAGTTAGTTATAAAAATCTTTAAGTAACTACTTGCATAATAATTCAAGACAAGAATCTCATAAGCATAAAGAAAGATTGTTTCAGGAACCAAGACGTGTTTCTTTATATAAAGGCAAGTAAAGTACATATAACGGAAAGATTTCACCTGAAACACCTTCAGTAGGCTCCAAGCAAAGCTTCCTCCCGGATTCGTTCCAGCCTCAAGCCTCCAACAAGAGCTCCTTCCAAGTCTTACTCAATGGTGATATAAAGGATGAATGATCACCAATACACATGGAAACAAGGGTTTCCTATGCAAGGTGGGGGAAGTGCAGAAAGCACCAAGGACTTCAGACCTGGTCTAAGGGGAAAATCTCAGCATAATAATCTTGCTCTTCTTTTCTCTCTCCCTTAGGCCTTCCCTTTGATGTCTTTTTATACCATCTCCAAAGTAGTTTTTTAGTTAGGAGTTGGTTGGGAATAGTTGGGCCACGGGCACTAACAGGTGATCAGCAGGTAAAACCCGCGATCTCCGCCCGAAAATAAGGAATTATTTATCTTTTTAAGCGTTTTAATACATACACGCGGGTTGGGTATACACGGACCCGCGTGTACACGCGTTTAACTCAGGGAAATGTCGCGTATAAGGGATAAAACACTATTTTTTAAATTTTAGGACCAGGTCTAGAAGGAGGGGTTGCCCTAGGCCATGAGTGCAGCATCACAAACCATAAGAGTGAGATTTGGAGCTATAACAGATGCCCCCTAATATATGAGGTCAGAAGGGGAACATGATGGCCGAAATATATTATGTAAGTACATGGAAAGGAAGTATGTCGAGAAACCGAGGAGGACTTCACCAGAATTCAGCCTGCCAAGCCACCAAAAGGAGATCAGAAAGAAACACTGTCTGAGGCGGGCATACCCATGCTCAGAAAAAGTAAAGCATGTCCGCATATCAAGTACAAGCAGATCCACTAAGTATACAAGTATAAATGACTGGAAGATACATAATGGATCATCTGATCATAATGAGTAAGTACATGTCTGAATATCACATATAAAACTGTCAATGATGCTGAAAGATGCAACGGATCACTGATATCAAAGACTGATCCTATAAGGTACCAACTGAACATGATGGAATAGGATGGTACTACACTGCAAACTCAGGTGCCAGCATATAGAATGATCCGGATTTAAATGGGAACGCAATAGATTACAGAGATAATCATAAATACAGAGATGCAATAACCATAAACACATAGATGCAGCGGAAATAATGATTCATTTCATTAATGGAAAATACTGAATACAACCAGAAATGGAAATAAACCAGCTAGGGCGATGGTAGCTATCTCTGAGAAGAGATGTGCAGCTACATGCCTCTGAACTGTTCCGAACTGAGTTACAATGAGGCTCGAAGGCCTATTTATTGTTGAGAAACAATGGAAAACCCTTCACATCCCGAAACCTAACCCTAGAAGATGAAACGCCAAATTGTGGGCCCCGTTTGGGTAAATTGGTCCATCAATTTCCCGGGGTCGTAACTTTGGCATACGATCTCCGTTTGACGCGTATGATAGCTCGTTAGAAAGATCTATCCGAGTACTACCACTTTGGGAGGCAACATCAGTCCATGGACTCATGTTGCCCTAGATTCCCAAAAAAACGTCGTTTAGGGCCTCAAAACGGCTCCGGAAGTTCAGGACCCGAAAAACTGCTAAAAATAGTAAATTGTGCTACAATTTAGGAAACTGAAAAGACTGAAAGAGACAGTTGTGGGGGTCCAAATGGGTTGGTGGGTGGCCACCAACATCCACCTGGATCATTCCTCCCCCCTTAGGAAGCAATGGTCCCCATTGCGTTGAGTTCCTCCATCTGCTGAACTTGTCCTGCAATCTCTGATGTGTCCAGTGATGGTGGGAAGCATGGTCGATGATGGTCCACCTTGAATACTCGGTGCAAGCGAAGGAATGGAGGAATGTTGTGCTTCAAAGCATTGTTGCCCATAGCCTTGGTACTGTTGTGAGGACCATGTCGGAGTGGTCGGAGCTTCTGATGGGCTCTTGTAAGGCGTTCTTTCTGCAGATTTAACCAGAATTTATTGCCCACCTGAAACTTGTGTGTTACCCATGTGGGTGAGGAGAAGTTGTTCTTGTGTTTTATCATGACCGTATCCCTTTTCTGCTGCTGCTGCGTGGAGGAACCCTTTGCAGGGGTCATGGATGTAGCAACGATCTTCCCCTTACTTTGGGAGTGAACCAGACAAATGAATTTCCTAGTCTGTGATATGAGCTTGTTGCCTTTCTTGGTAGTAATCAAAGATGTGGCGGTAGGTGGGGCTACCTCCGGTATCCTGTATAATGAATTATTCAAAGAAATAATGACAGCACGAGGCCTTGACTCATACACAGCATGTCGCCTCCACAAGTATGGCTGGCCTAACAATACATCACAAACATCCAGAGGTGTAACATCACACAATACCTCGTCTGTGAAGGGTTTGATGCTGTAGGGAAGGCGACACTGTTGGCGAACTTTCAGATCTCGTCCTTCATGAAGCCACCCGATACTGTATGGCTGCGGGTGTGGTGTAGTCGGTAGGCCCAACCGCTTCACGACCTCTGCTGAAACCAGGTTCTTTTGGCTACCACTGTCGACAATGAATCGCAGCGGTGAACCCTTCACCCACATCTGTGAGTGGAAAAGACGCTCTCCCTCCTCTGGATCTTCGGGATCATTTTTCTTGATCTTGGCGGTGGCAACAGTGGCACTGGGATCCGCATCAATGATCTTCTTCCCTTTGCAATTCCCCTTGTCGGGTTCTGGCTCAGGGTCAGAACATGCATCTGATTCGGAAGCCTTCAACTCAGCCACCAGCGATTGCTTGGTCCGACACTCACTTGTGTTATGAGTGGGACTCTTGTGGAACTCACACCACTTTCCTGTGTCCTTCTTCGGCTTCATGGTGTTGTTCTTTTCTTGTGGCTTCGACGGGTTGTCTTGGGTCACCCCGCCTTGGCTTTGTCCTTTGGGCTTCGGATTTGCAGATCCAAAGTCTCGCTTCTTCTGTTTAAACTTTTGCTCGATTTTGACAGCGTATCGGTATGCTGTGCCGAGTGAGGAGATGTTCAAGAACCCCATCTCTTCCTGGATGTATCTGTGTAGGTAGCCGCGGTATTTGAGTACCAGATGCAGCTCAGAATCTTTGATACCCAACTGTGTGCGAAGGGTATGAAAAATGTTTGTGAACTCCGGCACATCTTGGTCTCGTCCCTGCCGCAGTGTGGTCCATTTGATGTATTTGTCCTCATAGCTTCCGACAGGGTAGTACTGCTCCTTGATGGCATCCCGGAAGTCATTCCAAGTGGGTGCGGCTGAAAATAGTGAGCCTGTACTTTCATCCTTCTGCTCGCAGTAGGTTTCCCACCAGTCCTTGACGTGGGGGGCTGCTTTGAGAAGGGCAAAAACAATCTTTTCCCGATTTGAAAATTCATGAACAGAAAAATACCCATCTAGCAGATTTAACCATTTATCTACGGCATCTGCGTCTATTTTACCCTCGAAGATGGGGATTTCAAAATTTACTTGTACCTTAAACGGCGTGGCATTTCCAGAGTCGCTGTTGGAAGCTGATGCGTCGCCTCTGGGTAGCCGCTGAAGGATCTGCACAAAGCTATCCATCATCGCGTTCCTTTGCCGCTCGAGCGCTTCTTCGAGCAAGATTTTGATAGGATCTCCTGCTCCCTCGTCTTTCTTCTCATCCGCCATGGGAGGCCGTCGGGATTTGCGAGGCTGGTCTTGCAAAGGTTTGACCAGTTCAAGCCCTAACTCCTTATATCCCGACCTCGTTGGGGACATGCAAAGAAAAACAGAGAAAAAGCAGACCGCTCTGATACCACTGATCCGGATTTAAATGGGAACGCAATAGATTACAGAGATAATCATAAATACAGAGATGCAATAACCATAAACACATAGATGCAGCGGAAATAATGATTCATTTCATTAATGGAAAATACTGAATACAACCAGAAATGGAAATAAACCAGCTAGGGCGATGGTAGCTATCTCTGAGAAGAGATGTGCGGCTACATGCCTCTGAACTGTTCCGAACTGAGTTACAATGAGGCTCGAAGGCCTATTTATTGTTGAGAAACAATGGAAAACCCTTCACATCCCGAAACCTAACCCTAGAAGATGAAACGCCAAATTGTGGGCCCCGTTTGGGTAAATTGGTACATCAATTTCCCGGGGTCGTAACTTTGGCATACGATCTCCGTTTGACGCGTATGATAGCTCGTTAGAAAGATCTATCCGAGTACTACCACTTTGGGAGGCAACATCAGTCCATGGACTCATGTTGCCCTAGATTCCCAAAAAAACGTCGTTTAGGGCCTCAAAACGGCTCCGGAAGTTCAGGACCCGAAAAACTGCTAAAAATAGTAAATTGTGCTACAATTTAGGAAACTGAAAAGACTGAAAGAGACAGTTGTGGGGGTCCAAATGGGTTGGTGGGTGGCCACCAACATCCACCTGGATCATAGAATGTCGCCATGACTGACTGCAACATATAAGGTGGAGTGGTATCAACTAGCAGCAACAGGAGCAACTGTCAAGTGAACCAATGAATGTTGATACAACCTGAGGTCTTGACCGACCACCGTGGTACATTTCTACACCATGGGAATAAATGATCTGAAGTTGACCATGTGAGAAATCGTTTGATTACCGGTCATTGATGTATACCTTTAACAAACGCGAGACTACTCACCGATAATGATAATGAGCGTCAAGGTACCCAGTACAATCTAACAAGTGTGAATAGATGAGCTGAAGTCGAACACCTGTAAGAATCTATCGATCAGGAGACAATGATGGTTTCCCACTGTCGATAGCGAAGGATCTGCCACTAATGACTGCAAACCCCAAGGTACTGCCAAATGGACTCTAGATACTTGCCCCAGAGAAATGAGTCGGAGTCTATAGGGAAAGATCTGCTAGAAGGAAGGCATTAAGGCATCCTCCATCAATCTAGCGCGAGTGTAACCCGTAGGCCAATAATGTGGAAGGAATCGGACGAAAAAGATGTAGTAACCCAACCGAAGTATGTTTCCGGCGTACACAAGATGTGGCTAGCGCACAGCAGAAACCCTCTGAACCAACCAATAATGAAAGCTGACACAGAGGCGAGGTATCCACCAATAGGGTCAAATGGAAACCAAGGTACTGCACGAATCCCAATGTGTGATAATGTATGCTGATGTCGAACACAAGGGAAAACACTCAGTCAAAGACCCATGATACTGATCGATGCTGAGCACAAGGTGACCTATCAATAATGAAAATAGGGCCAGGGTGCAGCTCTAGTCCTGTCCTCAGAGCAAGGTGTCGTCGTCGATAAGGACAAGACCCGACAGCAAGAAGTCAATGGGGACCTTCTCAAACCGGCACGAGTAAAGGACCAATATAACTGATGTGATGATAGACATGATACTGACAACCAGGGATGGCCGACTGAAAAATGAGTCAAGAGACACCGCAGAGAGGCCGACTCAGGCTAACTTCCCTTGAACAAAAGCACGACTCAATGTGACTATGTGGCAGCATATGATGACTCTGTATAAGTTTGCCATGCAGGAGGCACGAACGAACCCTCCATATGATTGGAAGAGATAACCAATCGAGGGAGAACTGACTCAATAACAAGGTTATGGCATAACTAAGTCAAACTAAATTCCACCCATGCGGAGGAGACTTTGTTTTGAGTGCTTTGTTCAAGGGCGACACGACTGACTCTAGCTGCCAACAATAAATGGAAATAATGTCACTGTTCCCTCTCTTTTTTGGAATATTTAATTTTTTTTGTCTTTTTCTGTTAAGCCGGAAAAAGAATAAAAGAATGCTATGGTACAGTGGAAAGAACGAGTGTCGGTGAAACAGATGATCTAGTTCCTGGGAAAGGAATGTTCCTATGCTCAATGCAGGGAGGTGAAAACTGGTCAGTGACACTCAGAGGTATGTTCCTTCCACGGATCAGGGTATGTCAAGCTGCAGAAGTCAAAGGTATGCAAGGTTGATTTTGCAGACGTCATGGTCAAAAGTTGGCTTAAACACGAGTCCAAGTGAAGCCGGCTCTAGGCCAAAAGGTGCAAATGGTCAACATGCAATGCATAAGTACAACTCGACACACATAGGAGCCTCTAGGGTATAAGGCTAGAATGAAGCGAAGAAGCAAAGAGGAATGAGTCTTCAACGCATAAGTCATGGCGGGACTATAGAGGACTCCCAAGCCTACTCAAAACGAAGCAGCATGAGCAACAAATGTCAGTGAGGTGCTAACTACGATGCCCATGTAAAGGGATGGCTCTACCATCGTGTCATGATTTAAAGAATCGGCGAGTGAAAATGGCTTAGGAGCCATAACACGATGGGGTGGACCCTACGGCAGATGTATCGGTCACATGGAGGCTAGTATGCATAATGCAACGGAAAAATGGGGTCCCTAACCTATATGCCAGTGAAAACAAGATACCTGCCATGACGGGTCAGCGGTCATGGAACCGTCTCGAACTGTCGAAAAATGTCCAAAATGTCCTGAAAAACAAACCAAACTCGGCATTCCAAGCTCCCAAGTTAAAAGTCACATGAGGCCAAACAAAATAAAAGTTTGAAAAAATTTTGCATTTTCAAAACTTATAAAAGGCATTTTTGACTCACCATTTTCACCATTTGACTTGGAGAGCAAAAATTGTGGAGCAAAAGGAGAAAACTTCCCTGTGACCAATTCAACCATTCAAACTTGCCGAAAACTTCCAGGTAAGCCTCAAACTTGTCTTGCAATCAATTGTGATACATTTTAGGAATTTTAGTTGATGTTTTACCATTGGATTTTTGCAAAAATTCCTTCGCGGCGTACACGCGGGTTGACAATATTGAACTCGCGTATACGACGGCCCTACACGCGACTGTGTATATAGGAACCCACGTGTGCACATCGAACTAATTTTATAAACAAAGCTAACGGATGAAAATGATTTTTTCTTCCAGGATGACTATCACATGGTGTGAAAGAGAGCACTCAGTCGTGGATAATGAAGTCATGGGCAATGATGAAGCATTGGATGCTCTACGGGGATGCGGGTTGCTATAATTCTTCAAATTGCCAAATATGAAAGCGAACACGCGTCTGCTCGAGAGGCTCATTGATTATTGGGATGTCGATGAGGAAGCATTTGTGATTGATTAGATGCCACTCAGGATAGAAGTGGAAGACATATATTTTATCACGGGCCTTTCCCGAAGGGGAGAGGTAGTACATTCCCGGGGCAGGACACGGAATAGCCTCAGTGTAGACGACTATGTACAGATTTACTGCCCGAGTCATCGGAAGGTCAGGAGCCAGATCTCTATCCCACATGTGGCGAGTTTGTCACTCAGGATAATCTTGTTCACCATAGCTTGAGTGAACGGATCATCCTCACTACATCAGGCGTCACGGGTATCCATGAGCGTGGCAGTGGACTGTCTCACTACTGTGTTTGACTGGTGTACTCCTCTTCTTGCCAACATGAAGGAACAACTCACTTCTATCAGGAGGGGACATACCAAGAACTTTGGGTTCGGAACCATCTTGTGCACTTTCTTCTTCGAGAAGGTTCCCGCACTCCGCCCCAGGGTAGCAGTTGCCATCAGTAGTCCACATGATCCACGCATGGGCCGGTGGGCTGACCTGATGAAACGTCTGGGGGGTGGGGAAGTCCAAAGGAATGCATTTGACGATGACTTCTTTACCTAGTGGGAGCAGCAAATCATCGCCATAGATGATTACCCCTATGTTGGGCTGGATTTCCGAGGAGATCCTGATCTAGTGTTACCACCGGATGCAGCATGGGGCGAGATTGGTAAGAATTTTTTCCTGATTTTATGATTTTTTGGATTTTTCAAATATAATGATAAATTTTGAAAAATATTTTTTGATGAGATTCAAATGACTAATATGATGATCATGTTCCAGACATTGGGCCTGTACGACCAGATGGATTCCCGCGGCATGGACGGCGTGGCCGAGGAGCCGAAGAGGCGGCTGCCGATACGGAACGGACCCTAAACAACGTCTAGCGACACTTGGCGAGACTGAGTTGCCGAGTACCGATGGCCGAGATAGAGGACCTTCCTTCGGATATGCAACGTAATGTGGTTGGCATGCCACGTGACTGAGTTCGCGTCTTTCAGCGCGTGGCCAATGCTATAGTGACATACTTAGACGCACATCCTGAGCCGAGGCATTAGATATGCCTGACATGATTATGGGCATTTGAGTCCCAATTTTGTATATTTTTGGACACACATATGTACACTCGAGGCGCTTTATGATATCTATATATATATATATATATATATATATATATATATATATATATATATATATATATATATATATATATATATATACAGTTTGACTTTTTGATGTATGATTTTATGATGATGAATGATTGATATGTCAGTCTAACGCTTGATTAGCGATAGAATCAGCTAACCAATTTTGAGATCTTGGAATGTGCAAATAATTAATGTAAATAAATGATCTTTGCAACAACCTCACCCTTAAATATTGGCGATATAATAATGGATCCCTAACCCGATAAATGTTATTTAATTGAGACACTATCAATTGAGAATCAAGATATACTACCAACGAGTCAATCCCATAAGAGATTGCCTCGGATAATAAATTGATAACAGCTGTATACTCGGCCATATTGTTTGAAGCAGGACCGATACACATGCCTCTCGATACCATCAATTGACCAGTTGGATAATAAAGTACCCAAGCTGCGGAAGCAAGATTCCGAGTGTGCCGACTAGCACCATCGACGAACCCAAAATAGACCAAATCATCCATCAGCACCTGCCACAGCAGATCAAAAAGCATTGATATCAAAAAACGCTCGACGATATATGTATAAATATATACATAAAGTACAAAGAATCCGTTGCCTGGCCAAAGCTAAGAAAATCACTTCCTTAGGTAGAGCCCATCAGGGGGCTCCGCCAACCTACTCCTAGGGATGTTTATAGGTACGATGATTGAACCAATCAATATACTCTCTTTGGCAAATAAATGTGTTGGAGCCAAAGGGACCGTACAAACATCACTAGTCGAACTGGAGGATCGAGATTCGACTTCGTGCACAGGGGAATGAAAGTGTAACCGACGATGTAAATCTTCCAAAGGTCGATCTACGGCCGTCATTGCTTCGAATACCGCTTAATCCGATGGAAAAACAATATCTGAGCAATCCGATGCAGAGGTGGAATCAAGGGTCCGAAAATGAGTCACATTACCATCTATCTCCTTCCCAGAGGAAGAAGTAGAATGGTTATCTGCAGAGTTATCGATAGATTCACATCTAGGTTCTGCTGCAGATATAAGAGATTCTATTTCACCCACCTTGTCGTCACCTGATGTGGTCACAGATGAAGCTAAGGTTCCAGGATTCGAAGAATAAGGAGTTTGGACAAACTCTCTCCGTAAAGGATCCCTGGAGGATGAAATTGTATCTATACCAACTGTAGGAGGGGGAAGATTAAACGTACCCATCAATGAAGAGTACATCCCGACTCCTAGACTCTCGGTAGGCGGACAGGGGTTACCCAATAGAGGAATAGTAGAGTCAGAGTTTGCTTGAGGATCAACTGGACAATAGTCCAATTGGTCAAACTTAACGATTTTCCCCTCATGAGGAAAGAAAATGACACGAAATAGAGTCGAAACCATGGCATCCATCTCGTATACCTAGTTTCTTCCTAAGAGGAGATTATAGTCTAGGTTAGCATCTATGACCTCCACTTCAATATTAACGACCTTTCCTCCAGCACATATAGGAAAGGTCGGGATAATCCCGTATGGCCTATGAGAGTGACCATCAAATGCTGTCAATAGGGTAGGTGAAGGAACAACTGACGGTGACCCAATGGCCTTCCAGCATGACATAGACATGACACACGTGGAAGCTCCCTCATCTACTACCGTCCGAAAAATATTCGTTTTCTGGTAGGTAGACTTTATCTGGAAAGCCATGTGATGAGGAAGTCTCTTTTTGACATTACTCATATCAAAAGTGAGAGCTAAGGAATTACTTGGATCTACTGCCCCCATTGTCGATAGCAAGGCGCTTCGTTGAGCAGGACATGACTGGAGAACCTCTAACGCGGACATAGCACATGGACTCTGGGCCAGATCCTCAACAATGGAGTAATTCTGGGCTGCCCTAATATTAGGGTTGATAGTCGCGCGTTTTGCGGGACCTTTCGGTACCCGAGGTACAGTCTCGACAGAAGGTCGCTCAATATGAAGCGGGTTGTTAGTTTCGGGAACTGATTTACCCTTGGAATTTTCACCTTCACCATAATCGCGTGACCGTGTGGTCACATTAGCGTGAGCACCCATCATGAACACATTTGATGACTTGTCCCCTTCCTGGTTGCCCCCTGAGGAGGTCCCAGGGTTCGAACTCGCGCCAGCAAGAAGGTGCTGCCCTTGGGGAAACGGGTTAGTTAACACAACTTGCGAACTAGAAGTCCCTTGTTGTCCTAACAAGCGCTGAGCGTCTTGAATCTTGGGGCAGAGATGAGTTAGATGGTCTCCATTGCACAACTTGCAAGGAAACTTGACTTTCTTTCTCGACTCATTTCCACCACCACCAGCGTTGTTGTCAGATTTATTTGCATCGGGCTTCCCATCCGAGTTCTTTTTCTTACCTCGTCCTTTCTTTTTCCCATCGGAACTTTGATTCCCTTTGGGGTTATCGGATTGGACGACATTAATTGAAGAAGTTTGGGAAGCGGGAGGATTAGACAATGTGACTTGGTTGTTAGAAGCAGTTTGCAAAGACAACTGCTGCAATTGATTCAACAAGTTCACTGTAGTTGTGTCTACTGACCCAACGATACCATCCGCGTGCGGACCTGGCTTCAGCTTAGATAAATCAAACTTAGATCCAGGAGCATCTGGCAAGTATTTTTGTAAGATCCCAGACTGAGAGTAGATCAATTTTAATTGCTGGGCCCTAAAAATGGCTTGCTCCTCAGAATAGACCCCAGACATGGAGACATCCTTGGAGATCTCAGGTTGTAAAGACTTCAAAAACCACTCGAGACGGTATTCCGGAGGAATTTCGGCTTTAATGAGCCTCTTTCTCTATCTCCATTCCTAAATGTGATCGGAAATGTGAGTAGCCTTATCCTGACGAAAGGTGGCCAGAAGTTCAGTCCCGGCGTCATAGTGGACAGGCAACTGAAAGTGATTTAAGAAGATATTGGCTAAGTCGGCGAAGGATGTGAAGCTGCCCCCTGGCAACTCTATATACCACTTAGCCGCATTACCAGTCAAGGTGCGCTGAAAGATTCTCAACCTAATTGAATCATCGATGAGGGAGTTGGATGAGCACCACAAATGGAATGTGGTTACATGGTCGCCTGGGTCTTCACCACTTTTCCCTTCGAATTTTGGTATGTCCGAAGGGAGTTTGGTTGGGACCGGAGGCCAGGCCGGATTATACCTGATTGGGTCATTTGTTAACTTAGTGAGATCTGGCAAGTTTAACGTTGCCAGAAACGGAAGCCTAGGAGGACCTAGGGGATTCCACCCAGACTGGGCAGAACTCCCTAAGCTCTAAAAAGATTGTCCTGGAATTTCGGAGGCACCAGGCTGCCCGAAGTGACCAGTAGAACCGGCTGAACAAAAAGGCAAGCCTTGTGGTCCAGCAAAATTCGGAGTTTGACCAACTCCTGCCGTATAACCTCCATAACCTGCAAAGTTTCCTCCTAAATAATGGTAAGGAGTTGATAACCCCTGATATGGGTTCCAAGCTGAAGCAAGGGGAGGAATACTTTGAAACATGCTAACTGTGGAGTACGGCCTATTCCCTTGTTGGCCGTTAAACGAATTCCCAGTTCCCGCGCTACTAACCCCAGGGTTATTCCAACCTTGGAAAGGATTGCTGCTTTGTCCTATAGAAGAAAAAGGCATGGATCCTACTGTCGGGTTGGAATGTGGTATATGACCACTTCCGAAAGGAAAACCCTGGAATGAAGCCGATCCGCCCATCATGGACGTAGCGGCACTAAACGGAACCGATGGAATACCCAGTGATTGGGTGCCAAAAGTGAAGGAACCAGTACCAAAAGCATTGGTTTGGGCATTTCCACTCGTGGACGGAATGGAGGTAGACCCCACTAAAGATGTGCTAGCAAAAGATCCGAACAAGGAAGCGGAGGGGATGGAAATAGTTCCTCCCCCTTGCACTGATGTTGGGGTTTGCATAGTCGTAGCACTTGTAGAAGCCATGCTTCCAGTAGTGGTCATGAATGGTAAGCGCGTAGCGTAACCTGGACTTGATGGTCTATGAGACGGAGGCCCAACGTATTGCAATACGTCTGGATGACTAGATGGTAGGGGAGAATTCGGAGCCCCTAATGACTCTAAGAATTCTTCTACCTCTACGTTATTCTCCGCTTGAAATCGAACTTGAGAAAGGACTGGAGTGTCCCTCTCTTGCTCAGAAGTGCCAGGCCTTGCTTGGCCGCTAATGTTCCCGAGAGGAGGATCAATCCCCGATGCGTCAACTCGCATAGGACGGACCCCACCGGTAGTATTGCCTCTGCGCCTTCTAGGAGAAGGCTCTAAACTTGGTGGCGAGAGACCACGAAGTCTTCGAGACCGTCTTGGAGATCGGTCAACCACTTTGAATTTTTTGTTATGATCTAACTAAAGACTCAAACAATTGAAAGCTAGGCCAACTAGGAGCACAGAGCACACACTATAAAGTCCCTAAAGATATAGCCAGTCAAACAACTTCCAAGTATTTCCGCTCCAGGTGATTAGGACTGGACACCAAAATACGAGAAAGTGAATCAAGGGGCCTTCCGAAGATAGTCTGGGATGATGAGGCCCCAGTCCTATCAGCGAAGGTATCAGAGGAAGTTACGCTGACCTCCTAACAACAGCCTACGCAGGTGCAAGCCCCCAAGCTTCGCAAGGGTGCCCTCCAGTAGTACTGTCGAGAGTGATACAACGTCGACCTCAGGTGCCACGGGATTCCCCTCCGCAGCCACCTGTGTAGATCCCTAGGAGAGGGAACTATGGGTACCAACTCGTCGCAGAAGCCAGGCGGAACAGTCGTGAGGTAAGTTTAGACAAGTAGGAGAGGGGGTATCTCTCTTCCCTGTCTTCACAGACCCTCGTGCTTAACTCCCAGATCCGGAGCTTTCATGGTCTTCCTAATGCTATTGGATTTGCTCTCGTTATTCAGACTCTTATGTTTGACGTTTTATGTGGCCTTGGAGAGTTAACTCTCCACTCGCCTAATCCAAGGCCCTAAAATCCTAAACTTGTTGGTGTAACTGACTAAAACAAAAAGTTCTAATGGATTTTAATTAGCGCTTGATTTTATTAGGCTGTTCTTTAAGTCACAAGGTAATGGAGATGAAACTTGTGGTATTGTTATGGACGCAAAAGAAATTAATAAAACTTAGCTACATGCACATGCACTTTTTGTTTTCGATGAAGAGCAATTTCTATGAGGTTCAGAGGTACTTCTAATGTAATCAAATTTTCCTTTTCTTTTCAGACTCCACACTCACAAAAACTAACAAAACTATATATTCCTAAAAAGAGATGCAAATCTATCCTAATGCAAGAACTATATGTGGATGCAAGATTTAAAGACTACTCTAAAAACAAAGAAGGAAAGTTGCTGCCTTATCAAACTTGTCTTGCCACTAAAATGCTTAGATAGAAGATGATGTGTTACCAATCATTTCGTCCAAACAATAAAAACAAGTTCTAAGATAAACACAAAGCACTTTCACTTCACAAAAAAGGAAATCAAATGAAAAGCAAGTTTAAGAAAGCGAAACTCAAAACTTTCAAAATATTTTCTTTCAATCAAATCAAGAAGTCTTTTTCAAAGAAGGCTCTCAAAAATACTGACACCAATGATTGATGAATAGGCAACCAAATACTTTTATGAATTGACACCTTCCAAATGATGAAAACCCAACAAAAATAAATGCGTTTGAAATCGCTCTTGACAATCAAAAGCAGCAATGAAAGTCCAAAAGATCAAAAGACAAGTTTCAAGAAAATGATAACAAACAACTTTCCCGAAACGAAGGAGAAAATGGTCACAAAAATGGTTTCGTTAAGCAAACAAAAGGGTCACCAAACAAAATGAACACAAAGATTGAATCCAATCTTCCTACTCTGCCAAAACAGAGCAGTCAAGATTCTTAACCAGAAATCTTGTGTGTCAAAAACAATGACGCTTGCAATCAACGAAAACAAGACTAATACTCCTTATAACTAGAGAGAGTTCAGAACAAGATGCCCCCTGTTAAACAGAGGACTGTTACTGGAAAATGACTGCTTCAAACTGACCCAAACCACCAGACAAACATTCAGCAAAAAGAAAATTTACAAATCTTGAAAATTATATAATATACGCGCCTACAGTGATGTGCAGAATGCGTGTACACGCGACTGTAACTGAGGAAACCTGCGTATACGCGGGTTCACTTAGTTCAACTTGCGTATATACGCTTCTGTAATCCAGAAAAACAGCGTATTTGAAGATTTTCAAGAAAAATAAAAAATACAGACTGAAAAAACTGGAAAACCTTAGAGTTCAACAACAGATCAGACAGTCAGAGCTAGCAAACAGAGAGGCTGAGCCTTGATTGGCTTGAAGACTACCCAAACTAGGAACAACAAGAGTGTTGTTCCCCAACGGAGTCACCAATTCTGGTTGAGGGGAAAGTACCCCTAGGGTCCTTTGGGTTAAGACTCTACCAGATGTTGTGGGGAAAAATGCCTATGCAGGACGATCCTATCCACCTAAGGCGTGATAGTGCCTTAGCAACAAACGAATACAGCTACTTCGGTTTCTTCCTTTATGAAATATGAAAGAGAGGAGATTGGTAGACTTACCGTTATCTTTTGGTTGTCCCTCGATCTAGATCCTCTCCTCTTTGTGTGTCCACAGCTAATTGCCTCCTTGCTTTTGCTCCCACGAGATCACAAGAGAACAGCTACCTGTGACAAGAGAACAGCTACATGCAACAAGAGAAGGACACAATACAAAGGCAAATATACATATTCATAAATGATTCAGGATTAGAAATAAATCAAATACACTAATGCAAATCATACAATAAACACCAGCATATAGGAAAGAACCAAGAAGCTTTATTGATTGATAAACAAGGTTCAGGAAGAGATACAACCCATAGGGTTCCAACCCAGCATCTCCTTCCCAGCAGAATGGAATTCCTTCTTCAGCCCCTTTCAAAGCATAAACACCCAATGATCCAACCACAAACCAACAGCAATTCTTTGCAATCACAATCCAACCTCCTTAGACCTCATGAGAGAGCTCTATATATAGGAGTTTTGGAGAAAGGATGAGTCAGCTTGAGGCTTGCATGGAGTTGACTAGTGTCCTCTCCCACTTCAGTTCTTGAGTCCACTTGGAGGTTCTTGCTTCCACTTGGAGATTTGGAACCTCTTACTCATCACCAGTCGAATTCCCTGATCCAAGTGTCATTTTGGAAGCTTCCTGGGCATTGACACCTTGAGAAATGAGTCTGCCACTTGTCCAAGTACTCTCAACGCAGGTAGCCTTCTTTGCAGTTGACATTCAGTGCAGGTAGACAGTGGAGCACTTGACATTCAGCGCAGATGCTCAGTGGAGCAGTTGACATGATCCAGAATCGCCTTGTTTTTGAGTGTTTTCAGGTGGAGAACTTTTGTAAACTGCTGTGGTTTGTTGGCCTTGTTCCTCTAGGGGTAGGAACAACATGTTTAGGGACTTTGGATCCTTTAATTATTGACATTTCATGCTCAGTGATGCAAGGCACAAAAATGTCTATAACAGTTGCCCCCTAAAGTATGAGGCCGTTTATCGGGTGAAATGCTTTATCCAGGGGAGTCCGAAGTTCATCCATTTGCTGGGAGGAGACCTGTAATAAGATACAATACAATACATTATGATTCATTCTGCTTTCATGATCTAGCTGAGGCGAGCATTCCCATGCTCAACTTTATAAATACATTTTGGTACATAGAACAGACGATTGTCTGATGGTAGACTGATAGTTCTGGCGAAACTACCATCCTTTGAGTAGGATGATCATCTGCTGCAATGACGTACATGTCAAATGTCTTTATTTTCCTGAATATATATCGCAGCCCGGATGGATGAAACTAGATCCGGGGTCTTCAAAACTCTTTCGATCTTCACTCTAAGTACAAGTCGATCCATGTGAGAATTGTGCTGAAGTCGAACATGGAAAGACATCGCTTGATTACCAGTCAATGATGTAAACCGTTAACAAGCGCGAGAGGAATCACCGATAATGATAATGACCCTCAAGGTACTGCAGTACAATTCACGTGGTGTGAATAAAGGACTTGGCGTCGAACACCACGCAAAATCTTCTGGTCGAAGGTCATTGATGTATACCTGTCGCCGGAAGTGAGAAACTTGCCCTTGAGGCATGCAAGCTTCAAAGTACTGAAGGGGTTGTTCCTAGATCAACTTCTTGGATAATGAGCTGATGTCAACAAGAAGCGATCCGTCAAAGGAGAGCCTTAATGAATCCCACATCAGTGACACGGAACGGAGCTAATGATTTTAGTAGAGGTGAAAACAATCTGTGACATATGATTCAGGGTGGCAGTCATGAATGGATGAAGGATAATGTATGGCAGTGGATGGGACCTGGTTGACTCTTTCTGAACGACTTCTCTTGAACATATGGCGACACTGATGCGATGGATCGGTAGCATTACCCCAATTATGGATGGTGTGGCAAAGACCATGGTGATGTGACCGGTGAATGAAACAACCCAACCCGATGTGGTACGGAGGAAAAGTGTCATGTTCAAGAGCCACCTGCTACCATCAAAGACTTCTTGATTTTTCCCAATTTTTCCCCAGTCATTGCTGACCAGTACCTCTTTATTTTTGTCAAGCTTGAGGAGGATAACATATGCTTGTTCTATAACCTGCCCTTCGGGCAAGCCCATCGCTATGTTTTAACGAGCCTAGCGATAGGGAAACTCGTTCTCGTCTAAAGACAAGCTTGTCGCTATTTAGTGATTTTAATGAGTCTAACGACAAGGAAAACTCGGCCCTTTTCATTTTTAGAGAGTCTGAAAAGGTACATAAAGTTAACTCCAAAATTCCTTTTTCATCATCTAATCCCTTAAGTCCGAAAAAGTATAAAACAATACAGAAGGGATGAGTTTTCGATAGTTTTAACGAGCCGAACAAAACAAGCACTCGATCTTTTTGTGCAATAATCCCTCAGGTCCAAAAAGATTAAAATCTAGAGGAGGGATAGCTCTTCCGGTCGTTTAACGAGCTGGAAGGCCAAAACTCGGCAACCTTTTCATATTTTACGAGTCAATTGAAAAGAGCTTAAAGAAGACTCGTCTTTTGAGGAACGAGTGATGAACAGGGATAGCAACTGATTCCAGGTACAAGTTGGAATTTTCCAATCACGGCAGTGTTACAAGGATGGCTAGGTGAAATCACTCTTCGCAGCTGTTCATCAAAATGGGTAAACAATCATATGGAGGTAAACGATCGGCCAAATGAACGGTGGAGGTGACGGTGCACAAACACGACCAAGGTCTTTTTATGGTTGATCAGGTTACATACTTCAATGGTTATTTACCGGGATGGGTTTATTTTTTAATGAGCTTGAATGCGCCGCTAAAACTGCTCAAAGCTTATGTTTATTTTTTAACGAGCATGAATTCCGCGTTAAAACTGCTCGGATCTTGCGTTTATTTTTTAACGAGCATGAACTTTATGCTAAAACTGCTCGTAATACCAGTCATATGATAAGAGTGTCTCATGTGAGATCCCTATTTTTTAAGGAGTTTCATCTCACTACGCTTTACTCCACACCCTTCCTTTATGCAAGTTCGGAAACGGCTAACCCAAAAAAACAGATAAATAACCGGTTCCGAAACGGCTAACCCAAAAAACAGGTAAATAACCGCTCTTTGCTTGCACTCCAAAAAGGTTTGCATGCCCCCAGGTATAAAATACAACTTCAAGGTTTCCCCTCCTCCTTCTCACCTCTACTTTTCTTTGGGTGTTCACAGCTACTTGTCATCTTGCTAGTCTAGTTTAACGATACTTTTCTTCTTGTTAATTTTAACGGGTCTATACGATACTTGTCTTCTCGTTAGCCCAACTTTTCCTAGATTTTTTGCAAGATCGCAAGAGAACAGCTACTTGCGACAAGAGAGCAACTACTTGCGACAAGAGAAGAACACTACTTAAAGACCAAACATTGGTGTTACTGAGGGAGGCTTACCTCTTTCTAGTTACCCAAAGATTGTCTCGTTAGATAAAACACTTCCTTGGCCTACCTTTTTTAGGTTACCTAAAGATTGTCTCGTTAAACAAAACACTTCCTCGGCAATGTCTACCGAAATAGACAAAGGTGGGAAACGGCTCCCGTCCTCCCAACGTACCTTGACAAAAGAATCCTATTCTAGAACAACCCTCTTTCCTCCACGGACGGGGTACGGACTAGTCATATTCTCTCGCGGAAATCCTACCTTATACCCAAAGTTCTCTACCGAAGTAGACCAGGATGCATTCCCCCTGGGTTCCAATCATGTCCTCCCGGATTACTCGCGCTCATCAGGAGGACGGACCGTGGGTTGAGACACTTCTTTCGTGAATAGACCATTTAGGGATGGTATGCGACTATTTGCGATGTGTGATCTGGGAAACGAAAGTTGGTCCACGAGCTTGACCATTCTTCCTCCATGCGGAAAACACATTACTCTAAAGAGTGAGGAGACTATTGCTCCCACGCAATATATATAGTCTCGTCCAAGGAGTAGGTTATAATCCAAGGGTCCTTGAACGACCATCACGTTCATTTGAACGGTCTTCCCTTTCAATGTTATTGGCACATTGGGGAGGATCCCTAAAGGGCGACTGGTTCCCTTATCAAAGCCTGATAGATTTCTCATCTCAGGTAAGAGTGCTGGCGAACCAAGCGTTCTCCAAGCAATAGAGGAAAGGATACTCACAGATGCCCCCTCATCAATGATAGTGCCAGCCATTACCATTCTGTATATTTGACAAATAATTCTGAATGGTATACTGGCCGGCAACCGGGGTCTGCCTAGTTGGTTCCAATCAAAGGACACAACCAGGTTGCTTGGTGGTGGGACCGAGTAAACAACCGGATAGCGCTCTGATGAACTTCCTTCCTGCGATAAAGGAATGGTGGCATTGCCCCCTTGATCATCAGAGTCAGTGCTGATGAAGAGAATCTGGACGGTGTCGTCTTGATTCTCCTCTGTGATGGTGTCATTCGAAGATGGAGCCTCTGAAGGCAAAACCGGGTCAACTGCCGTATCAACCTTTTGACTTTCGTCAGGCATGGATCCAGACGATTCATCTTCAATGACAGGTGCTTCGGCTGACCACCTGGGCGGGTCAACCGGATTCTCAACTAGCGAGGGACTTGGCAAGAGTTTTTGATATCCAGGAGGAAGATTTGCTCGTAATATCGGGCGATCTTCCAGAACTCTTTTCGCCTCGTCTAAGAAGGGACAACGGTGGATGGCGTGATTGCCCTCACATAGCCTGCAGGGAAATTTAGCTTTCCCGCTCTGTCCTGGAGCTGCACTCCCACTAGTTGACGGTGAACAATCGACATGGCTATCAGAGGTCGATGCTACCGAATTGTGCAAACGGGGGGACCAGTCTCTCAGTATCCGAGGGATACATGGACAATCTCTATGGAAGTGGTCTCCCCTGCATATGACACATGGCAATTTAGGCCTTACGAGTGCTGTGTGTGGATTTTTGTTAGATGACGATTGTTTGCCCCCAGTCGCCTTAGGCTCCTTCTGCTTCTTTTCTTTCTTCTTCTTCTCCTTTTTCTCCTTAGGAACCCGGTTCTTTGACCGACCAGTTCCGTCAAGCGAAGAGGAAGGAGGAGAGGAAGATGAAGTAGAAGGCTGGGAGACAACTCTTGTCTGATCTAACTGTTGACTCGACTGTTCAGGAATGGTGGCATTCTGAACGACACTGGTTGAAAAGAGCCATACAGGTAGGCCAATTGTCAATCCTGGAAGCGACAATGTGGCCATGTGGGGCGCACCAACATCTCCCCAAGAGGAGAAGGGACTAGGATTTCCACCAAGGGGAATTCCTTGGTTGGTGTGCTCCATCTTTTCAACCCAAAGATCAACGCAGGAATAAGGGTGATTGTTCTGTTTAAAATAAATTGTTAACGACGCTTTAGACACAACTTGCTTTTTCAGTTTTAAAGAGTCGAGAAAAAGCTAAAGATGACTCTAGTCTCCTTCGATGTTTTAACGAGCCCGAAGTGACAAATGCTCGGTTGGACTTTTTCTATTATAGAGTCTGAAAAAGGCCAAAAGAAACTGCTCTGGAGATCTAGGCAGAGGGTGTGCCAAACCTTTCGCAAAACCACAGAATACGTTTTACGGTACGGGTGGTCGATCTTCGTGAATGCTGTGTTCACTGCATTGCGATCAGTAGGGCGGCCGACACAGCTTCCTAAGGATAAAGGATATATGCCTATAGGGGTCTCCCAATATATACGCGATGGTACGTGGGAGCACAAGTCTGTATTAGTGCTATCGTCCCTCAGGAGGAATCACCCACCTTCTTAGAGATCGACAGTCACTACATTTAACGACGTCGGAACACGTCTCTACCTAGACCTCTACGATGAGCGTTATGTTGCAAAGCGTTGTTAGGTTCATTCAATATATTTTAAGTTGATCTTTTTAAAGTTTGTCTTTCAGGATCACCACGAGATGTATTGGTACAAATTCCTAAATGCAGTCTAAGATGATAAGCAAGCTTTATAATCTTTCAACTTTGAAAATCCTAGCTACTAAGGGAAAAGAGAGCGACTATCTTTTCTCAAAGAGAAATCAGCACACTCTAATGCACTCTTCCTAAATCCAACATGCAATCTTATCAAAATGCAAAATGCACAATGCAGGTGTTTGTTTTCACTTTCTTAGTATAACTGCCTACAAAGAAAGCTTTTTGCACAACTTCGAATTTGCTTTTAAATGACTGAAAATAAACAAGTTTACTTTTTCCCAAATCAGCAAGGGTAGAAGAGATTACAATCACTTTGCGATTTTTCGAAAGAAATACTTGTTTCGACACTTAAAAGTGACAAATTCAAACCAATAAGCAAAAGAAAATGATAATCAAACTGCAAACAGCCAATGAACTCTCTCCTAAGATCACAATCAATCACTGAATCAGATCTGAATCAAGGCTACACGATGACTATTTCACTCATGCAAAGGAAAACTGTAAATGACGCCACAAACACATAAAAACACTTACAGTCTTTTTGTACAAAAATGAGGCGGAATACAAGCAAAGAAAAAGGGTATCAGAGGTTGTACCTATGCTGGTTAAAGGCAGCAAAAACAGAGATCAAAACAGGGCAAAAGACAGCAAGGAACCCCAGCTGCACAAGGCCACACTGGTTCAGCGCAGGTGCAACACTGTCAGTTTGACATTCAGCGCAGGTATCCTTCACGGGACCTGCGTTGAAATGCAGACTGCCTTCACAGTGCCTGTGCTGAAAGGAGAAACTCTCGTTTCTCTTGGTTTCCGGGTCATAAAATGCTCAAAAATCAACTGTTTCAGGCCAAATCAGAAACACAAGCAAGGTATAAACAGAGGGATGCTTTGAAAGGGTACTAAAGACTATCACAAAGGATCATCAAGTCACTTATGAGTCCATTGTTGAGATCATAGACAAAAACCCAGTGAAGGATCAAAGCAGCAACATTCTACTTTGCAAAGCAGTTCGATTGTTGCCGTTGAGTCTATGAAGTAAACAATGATGCAAACTCAAACAAAATGACTAAAACAAAGTTCTTCCCCAGCGGAGTCGCCAATTTGTTGTGGGGAAAAATGCCTATGCAGGACGATCCTATCCACCTAAGGCGTGATAGTGCCTTAGCAACAAACGAATACAGCTACTTCGGTTTCTTCCTTTATGAAATATGAAAGAGAGGAGATTGGTAGACTTACCGTTATCTTTCGGTTGTCCCTCGATCTAGATCCTCTCCTCTTTGTGTGTCCACAGCTACTTGCCTCCTTGCTTTTGCTCCCACGAGATCACAAGAGAACAGCTACCTGTGACAAGAGAACAGCTACATGCAACAAGAGAAGGACACAATACAAAGGCAAATATACATATTCATAAATGATTCAGGATTAGAAATAAATCAAATACACTAATGCAAATCATACAATAAACACCAGCATATAGGAAAGAACCAAGAAGCTTTATTGATTGATAAACAAGGTTCAGGAAGAGATACAACCCATAGGGTTCCAACCCAGCATCTCCTTCCCAGCAGAATGGAATTCCTTCTTCAGCCCCTTTCAAAGCATAAACACCCAATGATCCAACCACAAACCAACAACAATTCTTTGCAATCACAATCCATCCTCCTTAGACCTCATGAGAGAGCTCTATATATAGGAGTTTTGGAGAAAGGATGAGTCAGCTTGAGGCTTGAATGGAGCTGACTAGTGTCCTCTCCCACTTCAGTTCTTGAGTCCACTTGGAGGTTCTTGCTTCCACTTGGAGATTTGGAACCTCTTACTCATCACCAGTCGAATTCCCTGATCCAAGTGTCATTTTGGAAGCTTCCTAGGCATTGACACCTTGAGAAATGAGTCTGCCACTTGTCCAAGTACACTCAGCGCAGATAGCCTTCTTTGCAGTTGACATTCAGCGCAGGTAGACAGTGGAGCACTTGACATTCAGCGCAGATGCTCAGTGGAGCAGTTGACATGATCCAGAATTGCCTTGTTTTTTAGTGTTTTCAGGTGGAGAACTTTTGTAAACTGTTATGGTTTGCTGGCCTTGTTCCTCTAGGGGTAGGAACAACATGTTTAGGGACTTTGGATCCCTTAATTATTGACATTTCATGCTCAGTGATGCAAGGCACAAAAATGTCTATAACACCAGACTGAAAATTGCTTATTCAAAGAAACACACACACAGCCATTATCTTTATTGTAAGCAAATTCTAATGTTGAGGGTACGTACCTAAGGTCCTACGTTCGAGAAGGCCTTTAGGGTCCAAACCCTTCTTGGAGTTCCCTTCTTCTCCTTTGACCTGTAAAACGAACAAATCAAAGAACACAGCAGTACATGGACAAATACTTATACATAAACCATCTTCATGCTATAAAGTTAGTTATAAAAATCTTTAAGTAACTACTTGCATAAGAATTCAAGACAAGAATCTCATAAGCATAGAGAAAGATTGTTTCGGGAACCAAGACGTGTTTCTTTATATAAAGGCAAGTAAAGTACATATAACAGAAAGATTTCACCTGAAACACCTTCAGCAGGCTCCAAGCAAAGCTTCCTCCCGGATTCGTTCCAACCTCAAGCCTCCAACAAGAGCTCCTTCCAAGTCTTACTCAATGGTGATATAAAGGATGAATGATCACCAATACACATGGAAACAAGGGTTTCCTATGCAAAGTGGGGGAAGTGCAGAAAGCACCAAGGACTTCAGACCTGGTCTAAGGGGAAAATCTCAGCATAATAATCTTGCTCTTCTTTTCTCTCTCCCTTAGGCCTTCCCGTTGATGTCTTTTTATACCATCTCCAAAGTAGTTTTTTAGTTAGGAGTTGGTTGGGAACAGTTGGGCCACGGGCACTAACAGGTGATCAGCAGGTAAAACCCGCGATCTCCGCCCGAAAATAAGGAATTATATATATTTTTAAGTGTTTTAATACATACACGTGGGTTGGGTATACACAGACCCGCGTGTACACGGGTTTAACTCAGGGCAATGTCGCGTATAAGGGATAAAACACTGTTTTTAAATTTTAGGACCAGGTCTGGAAGGAGGGGTTGCCCTAGGCCATGAGTGTAGCATCACAAACCATAAGAGTGAGATTTGGAGCTATAACAAGGGTGAATTAGTATTTCTTTTTCCGACTATTGTTTTACCAGTTAAAACATTTATATTCAGAACACAAGATGAACAACAAGAATAAATGATCTTATTAATATAATCATTGCAGTAAAATAGATACAATATATAAATGGTTGCAATCAGTTACCAAGCACCAAATTGGAATTTTGTGAGGCTCCAACCTCCAGAGCTCCAACTCTATTTCGCCAAGGCGCCAATCTTGGACTTAGGAGCACCAACTCCCAAGGATTTCAATCCTTCAAGTTCCTGAGACACCAGTCCCAAGGACACCTATCCTTCCTACTTCTGAGGCACCAATCCCAAGGACTGCCAATCCTTTTTACTTCTTAGGCATCAGCCCCAAGGACTCCTATCCTTCTTACTTCTGAGGCACCAACCCCAAGGGTTCCAACCCAATCTTGTCAAGGCATGTTTGATAGTAATGTTATGCTCTCAGAACTCTTCTTTACTGAGTTTTGTCTATTTATAGCTTCACTGTAGTCTCCATGATACAGCATCAATGACAACTAGTCTTCTTATGTCTTTACAACTCTTCATATTGTCCACATAGAGTATCCAATAGCCTTCATGACCTCTGATAATATCTCCACACAACTTTAGTGAGTCTACCATTAGCTGCACTAAGCTCTGCACAAGAAACAACTTTCTATTCAAGCATATGTTCTTACTGTCACAATGAATGCTTCAGCATGACTGCTTCTCTGCTAACTACTTCTCCCTTTCAACTGTCTCTTGCCTTGTTGGTCCTTCGGGCCTTTTCTGTTCTGCTAGACCCTCTCGCTCCCTCTATTTCCTCCAACTTTTTCAACAACGTTCCACTCTCCTTGTTCTCTGTTTTTCCTATTTTGCACATTCCTGATGCTTCTGACTGTCGATTTCCTCTTTTTGTTGGCTCTTTGGCTTCCTCCTCGGTCTCTGTAGTTTCCTCTACCACGCTTGATCCTTTGGCTTCCCTCCTTGGGTGCTGTAGTTTCCTCTACCTATTCAGATTAGCCACTGCTTCACGGACACGTTAATACAAAAGAGCAGGCTGTATTACAAAAGAAATGATGCTTATTAACCAATATCAGAGAGAGCCCCTTTTTTCCTTTAATAACATTCATACATAGGACTTTATAGTTTAACGGACATGCCACGTCCCAATCACAATCGCAATCAGCTTTCGTTCAGGCCTCTTGAACTATTGGGAGCCTTTCTTAATGCATTTTTTGCCTTAAAACCCCATGCGATGCAAATATTCAAATACACAGGAATATTTAAGAAACAACCGGCCGAAACGTTAAAGGCGGACTTCAAATTTATTACACCCGCATCTACACCCGCATCGGGTCTGTAGTATAATCGCAATCGACAGTCCCAGCTTATCGCGGTCCTGTATAAGTTGAGCCCATAACTTCGCCGACGGCCTATGGCCCTTCTAGACACGATATTGTATTGAGTTGTGTTACAATCGAACCATCGGGTCCGCGGAATATATCGCAATCGGCGCTTTTGCGAGGTCCGATAGGTGGATGTGATATACAACAAAAAGCACTTCATAATGTGCAGCGAATCCATTATATCATATATATATATATATATATATATATATATATATATATATATATATATATATATATATGTATATATGTATGTATGTATGTTGCAATTCGCAAATGTTAATGCAGTAAGGCTTAGAGCCCGAAAATCTAAAATATACTAAAAACATGCTTCAGAGCACTTTTGGCGAACTTCACTGTTTATGCACTTGAACTTGTATGTTCCGTTGAGTCCACACATATATGTCGTTGTCGAGGGTTTGGGGTGATGGCACATAACCGAACCGCTAATTACAATATCGCCAACCTATATATATATATATATATATATATATATATATATATATATATATATATATATATATATATATATATATATATATATATATATATATATATATATATCTTTCTCCGCTTCAATAGTGTATTCCAATATAACTAAGTCTTCCACCTCTGATAGTGTAAATGCATCCATATATGTGTTTTTTGCCTCCGATAGTGTATTTGAATATACATATATTGTATACAGCTCTGCTCCTTTTAATTTTGGCATGTATTACTCACGATAAGACTCCTCCTGAGCTCTGATAGCTCTGTTTTCTCTGTTTTCTCCTCCGATATGTTCTTCTTTGGCATATATATATGACATATATATATGGCTCCTCTTGTAGTTCCGATCGTGGCTCCTCTTGCTCCAATGTGGCTCCTCTGGCTTGGCAATATCTTTCAAAGACCTCCTCTGATACCTTCATACCTTGATGGCTTCTACCTTTTCCAATATGCCTCTCTTGCTCTAATATTCTGTAATATGCTTTGATATGCCTCCTTTGTTAACTCCTCCGTTAACAGACTCTTGCTTTCGGCTTGGCTATCCTAATGGCCTTGCTCCTGTATCTTCATGGATCTGCTCTGCTTCCCCTTGGCTTCATATCATCATCTAGTATCTAGAATATTGTCATATTGACATCAATGACAACCTAGGTCAAAAATCTTAGATGGTTTTGAGGAATGATTTTGATACTCTCCACCTAGGTTCAATTCATGTAGGTAACTTGATGAGCTTTGTTGTTATGGTAGTCTCATTGTATATTCCTCATATAGAATATACTAATATTTTCCATGTGATAAAAGATTAGCATAACAACTACACAACAATGAACTGTGCAGTTGCCAAACTCAAGCCCATTATGGATTGTGTGAGTTGGAAGACCAACCATTATGATGTTGATTTTCATGCCCTCAACCCGACCTGTCAATCACAAAGTGCCTGCAGAACATCCCATTATTTTAAAATCAAATTGCAAGGTACATACCTTGTTAGAATCCTTTCTCATATTTACATATCCATACCACACTTCTTCATGACAAAGGAATATATATATATTTATATATTTCATTTCAATTTTTTAATAAAATCTCATTAGTCATTAATATAATATTATTTTTATTATTAATTTAATAAAATATCATTCACACATTAATGTGGAGTGATATTCAATGTTATATATAAGTCATATACAATTGAATTAATAAGTTTTGTTGATTCTGAAGGCTAAAGCTTAATAATCATGGTTAAAAGTATGGGTCATTACCATGGTTCATTTTTATTAATTTTTTTATAGAGTTATTTTTATTTTTTTATTATATTTTGATTGAATTAAAAGGTTTACACACACATATATAATTTGATTTAGTCAAAATGTTAAATTAGACACATTACGTTACAACATCACTACCATATTAAAAAATTATCCATTTTTTATTTGAAGGAAAAACCACTTAAATTTTCAATTTGTTTTATTGAGATAAAATGGGGAGGAAATAAGGAAAAGGGTTAGATTACCACCGTAGCTACAAAATTATAGTGAAGCATGTCATGCCACCTAACTTATAACAATTCAACAGTAAAATAATTTATTATACTTTAATCAAAAGTTTAATTCTTTTACATTTTAAATTTACATATAAATAAAATTAATTAAATTACAATTACAATTAATTAATATATAATCAATCAATATATCAAATTAAAGTAAAATAATAAAACTATTTTTCATTTCATAAATATATGATTGAAATTAATCAATCCCAATTAAAATCAATAAATAAAATGTAAAACAATTCCATATTTTAATTATTTTAATTTAGTTGTTCACGGGTCTTGGATAGACGGTGATTAGGTGAGATGTTAAGTCACTCGTTCAATTATCCACTCTATTTGTGTGTTATTCTTGGACATGACCATGATGTAGCCCCATTGTTGCCAAACTTACAATTTTTATTTTTATTTTAAATTAGCTATATTTAAACTAAGTCGCAGGAAACACTAGTTATGCGGCCTTGTTTATACTTTACTAGATCGATCAAATATGGTAGGGCCATTGATCAACCTACATTATTTTATTTTTTCTTTGTTGGAAATCCAGTTTGGATGACTCGAATATAACTTGATTCCTTGGCTCTTTGGGGCTTATATATGAAACCATATGATATGAATTTATTCCAGAAAATTTGGATCCAGACATATTTGATAATTTTGACTAATTTTGTTTTCACATGAATTCTTTATGACCCAAAATATACACTTCAACACCAAAATTTCATTCTTTATTCCTTAGGACCCTATGAGAAATCGTTTGAGATCTTGAATCTCAGAACTCGGCTTAGTTCATGATGCAACCACAACTTTTTGACTCAACGACCAATGGGTTGATAGGCCTTTGGGTTCTTTCTCGTCTAGCACTTATAACCATGGGCGGTGACGACAACCTTGCAGTTCATCACTCACTGCTTGCGGCTAGACACCATTCACCATATTCTATTCCTTGGCTAATGGGGTAGTGGGCGATATACATAATTGTCATGTGATGGTGCCACTAAAATTTTCATCAAATCCTTCATCGCGCCACTTTGTCGCTTTCGTGCTTATTGATGTTCTATGTTGCTCGTCCTTTGTCATTGGGTGGTGGGCAGTGGCCATGGCCCCACTTTTGTAGACTCACTAAAATTACATTAACATTGAAATCCTTTACAAAAATGGTCCTTCGGTCTCATCCCAAGACATGCATGGTTGCCATATAAAGTTTGCGTGTACCAATCACAATGTGCCACATGCCATCCTTTGGGTGGTGCCATGTGTCACCTAAAATTAACTCACTTGGCCACTCAAAAACATCAAATATGAGTGACATGTGTCACACTTTCGTACTTCCACATGTTTGTTGCCACATCATCTTGTTGAATCACTTGTCATGTTTGTGCTGACTACCACCTATCATACAACCTATCACCTCGAAAATTATGTCAATGCTTTCCACTTACCACTTGTCGCTTGTTGCTACTATGTGAAACCTATTTGGATTGGTGAGTCAATAGTCACCTGGGTGCTTTAGACTGACACCTTGTAACCAAGGGCTAGAACCAAGGGCTTGCCATCCTATTGCCTCCTACTTGTTGATTGTCACTTGTTGCTACTATGTGAAACCTATTTGGACTGGTGAGCCAATAGTCACCTGGGTGCTTTAGCTCGACACCTTGTAACCAAGGGCTAGAACCAAGGGCTTGCCACCCTATTGCCTCCTACTTGTTGATTGTCGCTTGCCACCCTCACTTGTTTACGCATTGATAGGACCAGGTGGTCCAACAAGTATCTAAGCACTTTAGCTTAGTTCCCTATAGTCAGGGGCTAGGATTGACGGCCTACCGCTCCCGCTCATTATTGAGTTTCTTAATGACTTTTCTATTGCATTTGGGTTTCGTGGTAGTCCTACTAGAACCATGAGCCTTTAGGAACCTTGCTTGATCTTCCAAACTTAAAACTCATATTTATCTTCATTCCGTTAAAGTTAAATCAATTTCCATATACCAATGGAAAGGTCTCTCAGAGGAATATCCAACTAGACACTTAGTTGTCTCATTAGAGTTAAGACACTGACGAGAAATTGTCATCAAGGGCACGCTGCAATAGTCTCTCATGTTATTGATCTTTAAAATTAATGACATTGTTGTTGACATCAAAAACAACATATATGCAACAAGTTTGAGTGGACTTAATGATTAAGAAAACGTGTTTTCTAGTAAGAGGTCACAGGTTCAAATCTAGAAGGAGTAAAGCATATACACTTATGTAGACTTTAGTAGTCAAATCATTGCATGGAGGTGGATCTCCTTCCCACAAACAAGAGTGTCTCCTTGTTCCAAAAACAAAATGGATCATATACACTAATTTGGTGTCTAACTTAACCATAACCCATAACCTTAAAATTAAATTAGTAAGTCACTTGAAATGGAAGTTAGTGAACATATCACTTGCATGTCTTTTTTTCTTGTTCACTTGACCCACTTGAAATTTGAACCTTGCCCCCATAAACTATGTCACTAAAGCTATATATATATATATATATAAATTATTAGAAAGTTTTGTTTGTGTGTTTCCTCACTATTAAGGTAAAAGGGAAGTCATGATTTGGAGAAGATACTTTTCTTTTCGTGTGTAGTTCAAATTCATTAACAAAATTGGTGGGTTTTGGATAATTGGTGAAATTTTATTCATGTGATATTAAGATAAAAAGGAAGTCATGATTTGGAGAACAAAATTTCCTAATTGTGTATAGTTCAAATTCATTAACAAAATTGGTAGATTTTGGAAAATTGGTGCTAGATTTAGTTTGATTAACAACATTTATAAACAAAAAGTTTTAAGTAAAATACATTATTCACATTATTATCCTTTACGCATTCGATATTCGGTTGACCGACTATTAATTTAGTCAAATATTTCGATTTAATAAAATTTAACTTTATAAAAAAAACATTATTTTTTTTGTTTTTTTGGTTGACATTTATCTTTACTGTTATTGCGTTGTTATTGACTGTGAAATTAAAGATGTTATTAGGCACTGCATCGTAATTCGTGACTTTAGTGACCTGACGTGTAGCATACTATGCTCCTCACTATGAATCAACATTAATTAATTGACGTATAATTGGAAGTTGTACAACTTGGTAAATGAGAAAACGAACATAATAAATGTGATGTGTAAAGCAACATACGGATTAGGAGAAAACAAACAATTTACAGGCAGTTGTATAATGATTGTCTGATACAATAATGACTGTACTGTCCAATTAACCTCTGAACTTATCCAAATGGTGGTTGGAGGCACATAAAAATTAATTGTGTTGTGCAAGAGTGACTGAGTTTAATTTGCAGCAATACTATGCAATCTTTTTCTCTTTTGTTTGCAAAAAATTATTCCAATATCAATAATTGAGAAAACATTAAATGAAATTAATATGTGCATATAAAACAATATGGTCTGAATTATTATGCTATATTAAATTATTTTCATACTATTATTAAATTAATAATATAAAAAACATAATCTATATTAATTTATCATTCATTCAATAATATTTATAAACATTTATATTTATATTAAATTAACATGAATTAATATTCATATTTAAGCTAAATTAATTTAAAATTTAATTTATATGAATATTTTTCATATTAATTTAAATCTATATATTCATTGTATAAATAATATAAATCTAAATTAATTATGTCATATTAATATTTAAATCAAATATAAATATAACATGAATTAATATTCATATTTAAGCTAGATTAATTTAAATTTAATTCATATGAATATTTTTCATATTAATTTAAATCTATATATTCATTGTATAAATAATATAAATCTAAATTAATTATGTCATCTTAATATTTAAATCAATATCAATTAATATGAATATGAATTTAATTTATTAATTTAAATTAATTTGATTATTTATGATTGTATAAATAACATAGCATATGAAAATAATTTATGTCAATTATTGATATTATGGTTTGAAATTATGATATATTTTTCAATTTTTGGTTTAAATGCCTATGATTTATGAGATTGATTTTTTTGACAATTTACTTTAAAATCTCAGTTAATACATATTTTTACATTATTGGGGTAGTGAGGAGACAATTAAGTAACCCTTAACTTTAGCTATGCCACTAAAATTTTACCCTATAATTTTAGCTATGCCACTAAAATTTTATAAAATTGAATTTATAACAAAGCAAACCTTACAACAAAGGAGACAAAATGGTTATAATATCAACAAGGACAACTCTCAAAGAAGACATATATATTGACATGGGCTCCCCTACATTTTATTAATCCTTCACAACTACCAAATATTTTCTTTTACAGTCGTCTAACATTCCACAACTTGCATATTAGTTTATTAGACGTACGCTAAGACATATTGACTTGCATATTTTTTCTTGTTGACATCCTTCAACCAAAAAGATTTAATTATCAATGGTCCTATGCCTTCACCACATTATTATTTTTCTTACGAACCACATTTCAACATCTAATTAAGGAGGCAAAATGGTTATAATATCAACAAGGGCAACTCTCAAAGAAGACATATATATTGACATGGGCTCCCCTACATTTTATTAATCCTTCACAACAACCAAATTTTTTCTTTTACAGTTATCTAACATTCCACAACTTGCATATTAGTTTATTAGACGTATACTAAGACATATTGACTTGCATATTTTTTCTTGTTGACATCTTTCAACAAAAAAGATTTAATTATCAATGACCCTAAGCCTTCACTAGGTGATTATTTTTTTTACTAACCACATTTCAACATCTAATTATTTATTATTAATGTATCCAACTCTCTCCATCTAATTTAGCTATATTTAAATTAAGCAGCAAGGACTAGCTACTATGTAGAACTTGTTTATATTTTGCATTAAGTTTTATGTTCATTTATTTGTTGATAATATTTTATTGTTATAAATTTTTAGATAATTAAAATTATAATTTTTGCTTTCAAAATTCAAAAAATATAAACATAAATTTCAATAAAAAAATATTTTTTCTTAATTTAAATTCCCGAGGAAACGCTCTCCCATCAAGTGATTTAAAGTCTAAAATCTCGTTAAAGATGAACCACCTAAAATCTTCGAAAAATTATTTTAGGGTTGGAGACCCACTTCATTATTCACTTTTCGTGATTGTAAATGTAATTATTGATACATTTGCAAAGGTAAATAAGGTGTTGCAAAATATCACATTTTATAGTGAGTAGGAACATCACAAATATTCAAATTGCTTAAATCATGAACAATAAAAAGGCTAAATGTTAGTAAATTGGATATATTCCCCCTTTGCATAAACCATCATGTTGACTATTTTTTAGAAAATAATAGAGTTCATATTTTTATTGAGTTGTGCACTTATTAACTATTTATTGATAATTGGATGGATAGATAGTACGTGTTTTTCAATGAGCTTTTAGATAACAATAGGGAAATGCCATTGTACTTTTTAATGAAAATATATGCAAAGTTTGTGTTATGAAAAATATTAATTATTTCATCACTTAGCATTTTGTTTAGCTGCTATAACCACTCTCCAAAATTTTTCCCATGTTTTGATTTTGGAGCCTCCCTTCTGTCCACTAGAGCTTATCATTCATTGTCGTCAAGTATTCGTGCTATGCAAAGACTTATCATTTCATGCAGTGCTTGTGATGCCTTATTTTGATCCTGATCTAAACTTTTCAAACACAAGCCATCTTCTGCCTTGACCTTGCAGTATTGACGGTCTTCCCTTCAGAAATTGTGCAATCTTGGAAGGTAGACCAACCTTGAGGAACTGATTTGCGCAGTTCCAAGAGGCAGGCCAGCCTTGAGCTTAGAAACTGCGCAATCCTTAGGGGCAGGCCTGCCTTGAGCTAAAAAATGCGCAGAAGCTTCCCCTTCCCTCAGAAACTACATAATTCACTCACCCAAGGAGTTGCCTAGTTCCGATGGTTGGGAATTGTGCAATCCTTCTTGGCAGTGTGAATGGTCGGTTTCTCGGAAAAGAAAAAAAGTGAAAGAAGAAAAAGGTGTAAAGGTAGCTCCTAGAAAATAGGGATTGGATAATTACTTTCCCGAAGAGTGGCACAAGTTGCTATTTTTTACTTTTTTCCAAGTGTCGCTTTTTCCTTGATTTTAGGCATGCACATCATAAACCATAACCGACCTAGATCTATATAATATACGCCCCTATATCTCAGTTTCACATTCGATCCTAGAGCTATACCTTTCCCAAGGAGATCAAGGATCTTTCATTGGAGTTTGTGGTGCTTTTCTGGATAAGTTTTGCTTTTGTCATCTTTTGTCTCTTTTTCTGTTGCTTTTTGTCGTTTCGCTTCTCTGAGTGTTGTTTTTCTTGTTTCTTTTCATAGTTGTTGGAGTTTTAACTTATATTATCTTGTACAAGTGTTGGTTTTATCTGTCATTCGCTTTTTAGAAGTGTCACATCAACGTTCTTGTTTTTCCCACTAGTGGTCGTCGTTTCGGCGACTCCTTATGCATGTGTGTTTCTCCTTTTGCATACTGATTTTCTGCACTTGATTTTCACTGATATATCTTGCCTTAGTCAGATTTGCACTCTTACTTGAACTATCACTCAGATCTACCACTTTTCCATCCCCTTCCTGGGCATATCCACCCGTCACTTGGCCAGCAGTTTCCATGTTCAACTGCACATTTCGAAACTTAAAGGCTTAAGCCTCATGCTTGGCCTTTAATACTACACAATGTGTGGTCCCTAGCTTCCCCAGCTATGCATTGCACATTTCCAGGGCTTAAGCCTGATCCTTGGCCAGTAAAATGGTGCAATGCGCAGTCTCTCCCTCAGTCTTCCTAGGTTGATCTTGGGTGTGTGTTATATTCTTTCCACGACTAGTCACATGCATTGTACGTTGCGTCAAGCGCAGTGGGGGGATCACAGGGGTGGGGTTAGTAGGCCCCCTTGTCTAGGGGTTTGAAAGGGGGCTATATCCCCCCTGCATGGGGTTCGACCCAATGCCCCGTGATTTTTTTTATGCAAACCCAATAATAGTTGGGCAGACCCAAGGATGGGGGGCAAACCCAAAGACAGTGGGCGGACCTACCTGTTACACTAAAAAATGTCACCATGGCTATATACAGTTAGTATGGCTCTATCAACAGTCATGCTATCCTCCTGGGCAAGTCTTAAGCCTCTGCTCTCCATGTCAAACTTCAAAAGAGAGAGAAAGTCTTTATAAATGTATTTATCTCTGGGTACACAGGTTCTCTCAACCTTACCTGCGGGTACGCACCTAATGTTCACAATAACTGCGTCCTTGGATGCTCTGTATGTAAAGGGGCAGGTGCGTCCCCCTGTAAAGGTCAAAATGCGCAAGTTTCATCTTTAAAAAGTTACTTGTGGTCATTTCTAGAGCATTCTAGAAGGTTGTTCGACGTGTATTGAGCGCCTCCAGATGGTTCATGTACCCCTACCAAAGAGGAACTTATCCCATCAAGAGAGGAGCTATCCCATCCAAAGAGGGGATTATCCCATTGATGGTGGACCTGATTAACTTCCTCTTAAGTACTATAAATACAGGCATTGGGCCAAAAGGAGGGGAGGTTGGAAGCTAAACATTTCTAAGGGTAGATGCTGCAGGAATTAGGACTCCCATTTAGAAGCTTGTGAGGAGAGATTGCCATCTTTGCTTGTTCTATTTGGAAGTGGGTGAGCTTTGTCAAAGTAAAGGAGAACTCTTGATGGACCCTGGGAGGGACTTGCACAACACCAAGGCTCAGGTTGTAATTGTTCCTTTTGTTACCTATTAATGCAAATGAGTCCATTCTTCTCAATAACTTGTTATTTATGAGTTGTTTCATGTACTCCTTGGTCTATATGTTAAATATGTTTTATTCTATGAGATTATCAAGTGCTATTTAATCGTTAGTGGATGCAGGTTTCAAAGTGAAGGAGGAGCTCATCCGGATCAGCGGAGCTGGACTGCTACAACGGCGTGGACTACAGGTAGGATCTAAACACTTGATTTCTTATATATTAAATGCATGTTTAGAGAAGGATTGCTCTTGTTTGTCTTGTTTGTCACTAGAGAGTCTTAGGCTCGTAGGGAGGTTGATTTGTGTCCGCACTATCGACTCTTTCCGCCTGACAAATTGGCGACTCCGCTGGGGACTCCATTGATGTGAAAGTCTTTTCCTTTGTATGCAACTTTGCTCTGAGAAAAGTCATTTATTTTCTGGTTTTTGGCTCTGTGACTTTGTTTTTGGGTGGGTTACCTTAGGGTTAGATTCAATTTAGTTTTTCTTGAATTTTCCAGTAGGATGCACCCTCTAAGTATTGCACAGTGCGTCCCTGCACGCACTGTTGCTGTGTGCACAGAGCGGGCCCGCACCTGTCTTAACTGGTTGCTTGCGTCCCCTGCTAAAATTTAAGAAAATTCCATTTTTTGCATTTTTTCTCTTAGATTTTGCTTTTTCTTAGTTTCTACTGCCCAGATCCATTAGTCTCTTGTCAAAGATCTTCACCTGAACTTGTTTCGATAGCATTGAGTGTTTTAGTGGATTTCATAGAAGTTTAAGCCCTAGGGTTTGATTTTTGAGTAGGTCTTGTAGTGACTTTGGCGGTAGAAGTTGTCAAGCCTTAGATCTCTCTGGTTTTGTCAGCCTTCTTAGAAGTCAGACCTGTCATAAAGTCTACCTGTGAGAGCAACTTACCTTTGAGTTGTCTCTTTGGAAAATTTCGAAGTGCTTGTTGATTGAGTATTGAATTCCATTTTACGAAAAGAAAAAAAAGATTTGAGTTTTGTTTTGACTGGTCTTTTGATTCTGCATTAGTTGGTCCTTGACTTGATTTTGGTCAAGTAAAACATCCTAGAATCATCTTTGTAAGCTTTTGCCTCGTTAGGTTTGCTTAGAGTAAATTTCTTTTTGGTTTGCTTGTGAGTCAAGTTTTCATAGATTTTATAGCTTTTGAGATTGATTTTCGTTAAAATAGATTTATATGCTTTATTAAATAAGAGAAAATACAAAAACATCTCCTTTGAAAAGTGTTGTTTCAAGTAGCTTTGAAGAGTTTTGAAAGAAAAAGAGTTTTTCGTGCATGTAAGGAGTGGTCATGTTTGTATGCTTGGAAAGATAAAGAGAATTGTTTCTTTGATTGTCTTTACTAAGAAAGTTGTTTTCTATAAAATTTGCATCTCTCAACTCTCTTAGTTAGGAATTTCATTGAAAAAGGAAAGTAGCGTAAATCATCTTAGGTGCATTTTTGTAGTGGTTGAGTCGAGTCTACACACCATTGGTTTCACTTCCGCTACCTTTTGTCTTTAAGAAAAACCATAAAATTAACGCTTAAAGTAAAATCAACATAGTAACTTTTATTTACTAGGGCTCTGAAACACCAATTTAGATCAGGCTAGTGTCTTGGAGTAGGAGAGTAATTAACTCTCCAAGACAACAAAACCAAACAAGTAGCTTATCTTGTGATAGAATAAATCCAATTGTCTCATTTGTACTCTGGGAAAGCTCCTCTTAAAGGAGAAGCACGAGCTCGTGTCCGAACCAGTGAGGGGATCAATCCTCCCTCATTGGGAACGACGCCAGACATGCACGTATTACAAACGGTAAACCTCGGATTAACCATTGTCGAGGAGCTAGGGGTCACTTGTCGGTAAACCTTGGATTATTGTCAAGGAACCGGCAAGGGGATTGAGCTTGATACTCTGCCCTTGCGTGCTGTCGGAGTGTAGACTGTTCCCCCAGGTGCATTTGTTGCGGTTGGTAACCTTAGTGACCATTATCTTTAGGATTCTACCGAGGTGACGGTGGAGGGAAGATCCCACTGTACCTGGAGCAGACGTCGGCTAGACTCACTTGGATTTTCCGGGGGGTTCACTTCACTCGAGACGGTTAAAGTGGAGGAACTTGTGCCGGTCTATTCATTAAGCAGGTTGCCGGGGTAACTGTTCCACCCGCCACTTCTGTACTGAATCCGGCGATGTTGGGTTTCATCACCAACTAGCGCTTTCGGTCTAGAAGGCTACTGTTTGTGCTTGGTTTGATGCCCTAGATTCTTTAGGCGTGTGATTCAAATTTGTTTGGTTCTTTAGAGACTTTAGGTGGTTTGATTTGAGATTTTACTTTGTTTTCGTGTGTAGTAGTTAAAAGTTTTAGCTGTGGCGGAATTACCGAGACAGTCCCGTAGACTTCGGGGCAAGTCACCTGAGATTGTTACCGGAACTGATTTGTTGAGGAAACTCCGTAGATCGCGGGGTGGACCTCCTGAAGACGTCCCGGGTCATCACGAAGGTTTGAAAGTCCTCGTAACTCCTCCTAGTGGCAGTAGAGTAGGTTCACCTGAAAAAGGAGAATCTTCGTTGGTAGTCCATCCAGATTACCAAGGTTTAGAGACAGGTTACAATCCTGAAGCTGTTGCAGTTTCTGAGCTTGTTGGTAGTTTTTCGTCTACCAGTAATATAGGCGAAGAACCTGAAATATCTGAGCCTGTTACTCCGACTTCTAGTGTTCCTGATTCACCTAGGATTGAAAGAGTCATAACCGAGAATCTTCCTTCTGGTTTGATAGCTATTGAAGAACTTATTCCAGAAGAGGAAGTAGGCCCTGTTCTTGAAGATCAACCTACTCTTGACTTAAGAGAGCGTGAATCTATCTTTTACAGTCCACCTAGGAGTACTACTTGGTATCTTTCGTTAACTAATTATCTGGACAACTCAGGGATAAGTTTTTCTCCACCTCGTACTCCTTATCCATCCAGAGGTATTTATACTCCTGTAAATATGTCTAGTTCGTCGTCCGTGTCTACTCCATGTCCTGAAATTTTCTTGTATGGTGGTCCTTCTGTTCCTACTGGGTATCAATCACTTTCTGGTACCTTTGCGGGAGCATCTCCTCAACCCATTGATCATGGGTTATTAGCTGGAAACAATGGTAATATACCATTGGGTGTAGGAGACATTTACATGATGTCAGGTTCAGTTCCCGTTTCCCAACCTCAAGGTGGTCAATTTCTGCCTGGGGTGCAACCTCAAGGTACACAAATTGCGTCTCGGGGGCAACCTCAAGGTCAGTATGTACCTATGGTGCAATACATGCCTCAAGGCCAACCCCAGCCTCAATATGTACCCCAAGGTCAACCTCAGTATCAGTATTTACCTCAAGGGTATCAACCCCAAGGGTATCAACCTCAAGGGTATCAACCTCAAGGTCAAGGTCAACCCCAGTATCAGTATTTACCTCCAGGTTATCAACCTCAAGGTCAATACTCGAGTCAAGGTTATCAACCGCCTCAAGGTAAGTCATATGTTCAAGGTATGGGAACTACACCTTTCAATTATCAATCCTATCCTCAATCCGGTTATGGATCTCAGTATCCTCAACCTGTTACGGGTCAATACCCCGGAATGATAGTGTGGAATCCTTCGCAAGGTCAACAGGTGTTGCAGCCAAGTATACAGTCGTTACCTCAAACTGGACAACCTGTAGTTTCTGGTCCACCCCAGCAACCGCAACCTGTCCAGTCAAGCGTTCAAACTTCTGTAACTTCGGTAGTTACTCAGCCGCCAATCGCACCTAGTACTCCATCTCAAACAGCTGCTGCAACTACCGCAACATCTGCCACACTTACTTCTGGAGTATCGACAGCTCCGGTTTCTACTGTCTCTGCAACCACCCCTCAGACATCTGTACCGTTGTCTGGATCCACGATTCAAACCACGGTCCAGATGCCTGTAGGGCAACCTGGTTTAAGTACTGTTGTAACAACTCAACCACAGTATACGTATCAACAGCACCAGGGACAGTACCAATACGGGCCTGCTGTCCAACAACCGGTTTACCAGTATCAACCGTATCCTGGATATACTTATCAACAACCTCAGCAACCCCAGTACGGTCCGGTTAATCCTGGTTTTCCAGGAGGATATAATATCCCGAATGCGATTCCTGTTCCAAGTTATCCTGGGTATCCTCCTCCTGGAGCTGGTCTTGTGACTCAGAGTTTTAGAGATCCTAACCGGCAATTGCCGTTCATTGCAACTTTGGATTTACCCGACTTGACGCGCCTAACGAACGATCCAATAAATTATCTTTCGTTCTGGCCGCCAATGCCCAATAAGTTGCCCAGCGATATACCCAAGTTCGAAGGTAAGTCTGGAGAGGATCCATCAAATCACGTGATGACTTACCACCTCTGGTGTGCTTCAAATTCTATCTCGGATGATTCGATCCGCTTACGTCTTTTCCAGCGTACACTCATTGGTCTCGCGGCCAAGTGGTACATTGAGTTACCACGGGCCTCTTTTTACAATTTTAGCCAGTTAGCTACCTCGTTCTTAACTCACTTTCAGTTGTCGGTCAGATACGATAACGGCACGGAATTATTAACTTCACTAAAACAATCAACGTCCACGTATATTTCTGATCACATTCATGAGTGGAGACGTCGAATAAGGTTAGTGAAAGTTTTTATTCCGGACCAAATCTTAGCTGAATGGTTTGTCAAATCATTATTACCGAAGATTACTGAAGATGTAGCTAAGGCCGTAGTAGTTACTAAGGAGCAAGTCATTGCTCAAGCCCAGTATCTTGACTTAGTTTATACTCAGTCGGGTACGTTACACGAGAAGATCCCAGATCTTCCAAAATCAAATCAAATCGATGCTGCTCCTTCGGGATCTCATGCTGCTGATGGTATGATTGGTACGGTGAACACAAAGAGCAAGAAGAAATCTTCCAAGAATTCTACTACTCCTATAATCACCTTGCCCGATTCCCCGACAGGACAGTCTTCTCCTGAACTTTCCGCTGATATTCATGCCGTGGAGTCATCTACGGCCAAATAAAAAAACGGTGGAAAGAAGAAAGGAAAGAAGAAGGCTAAAGCTGACAAGGCTCCAAAGGAGAAAACAGAAAAGTCGGAAACCAATGACGAAAAGCACAAACCTCGATATCCTTGTCTTATTTGTGAAGAAGATCATTTTACAAGAGATTGCCCGCATCGGGCCGAGGTTGCGAAAATAGTCAAAGGTTCTTCCACTCCTGCTGTGTTGAAAGATCCTTTTCCAAAGCAGGAGAGTAAGATGATAGGTTCTTCCTCGACTGCCAGTGAAGAACCCATTTTGATGATGTCTCATGTGAGGATTGCGACTCGATCGCAAGATTATGGTAGTAAGGCTCCTGTTGATGGTAAGGAAGCAGAATCTTCTCATTCTATTCCGTCAACCTCAGCTCCTGGTCCCGATCCACTACAGATCGAAAAACCTAACCCGGACTTAGTAATCAAACCGCCCGCCAAGGGTGTACTTCGAAGGTCTGCTTTCAATCCACATGCGAGAGCGGCCCAGAATTACAACATTGTTGAGGACTTAGCTGTTTCACCCTCAGCAATGTCGGCTTTAGAAGTGCTGCAATCATGCCCAGCACAACGAAAATTACTTTTGTCGGCTATAGGAGCTGTTGATATTCAGGACCCGAACCTGATAATCTTCGATCTAGAAAATAGTACACCGCGTCTCCCTCATCAGATGGCTTTCCAGATTCCAGTGATAGTCAAAAACAGGCCTATTCATCGGACTGTGATTGATGAAGGAGCTTCTACGTGTATTATGTCAATTCAGTGTTGGAGATCGCTTGGTTCTCCTTCACTGAACCAATCCCCGACCATCCTTAAGGCCTTTGATGGTCGTGGGTTTCGTCCGTTTGGTATTCTACAGGAATTGCCTATAGGGGTAGAAGGTAAAACCGTTAATCTGGATGTGGAAGTGGTTGATGCCCCTCTAGACTACAACCTTCTTTTGGGTCGAAGTTGGTCATATGCTATGACAGCGGTCGTCTCATCGGTCTTCAGAGTAATCAAGTTTCCACATAACGGTAAGATCGTGACGATTGATCAGCTGACATACTTTTCATCCGACCCAGCCTCTTCAGAGAGTATCCAGCATGTCGGTAAGACGACAATCCCTTATAGGGATGTTGGCGTAGGTTTAGTTAAAGATTCCGGTTTACTGGGAACTTTTCCTTTCCCTCCAATCAACGCAGACCCTTCATTTGCATCAATTCATATGATTACATCAGAAAACATTATTTATGATGATCCTTGGATCGTCCCATCTGAATCTGAGATAGACTCATTCGGTGATGCTATGCCTTTGAGTCCATATGAAATTGCTTATGAAGCTGTCATGTCTTTTACCGACTCGTGTTCAACCGAGATCGACCAAATGAATGTGGTCAGTGAAGAATCACTTTTCACATCAACCTTAGAACGGATAGCGTTTCCCGAAGTCGTGTCATCTGACGAACAACTTCGCGAAATCCTAAGTGTAGACGATCTACCATGGGAAGATCTCCATCACAGATCTTCGTTTTTACCTAAGGATGATGCTTTTGAAAATGATTTTTCATCTATCTTTACCGCTGAATATGTCAAAGACGCTCAGAATCCAACGAAACATTCTGATTCAGAGTTGAATTTAGGGAATATTTCTCGTACTATTCCCATTGATATTTCAGTGAAGCCCAGAATTGAGGAGAACATTCATATAGGTGCCTCATGTACAGAAGATGAAATCCGAACTTACAAGGCCCTATTCCAAGAATTCTGCGATGTGTTTGCCTGGTCTTACGAGGAAATGCCGGGAATCGACCCTGCCATTGTTGTTCATGAAATAAAGACCTACCCGGATGCTAAACCCGTCCGGCAACGGTTGCGTCAGATTCACCCTCGGAAAGCGGCTGCGATTAAAGCAGAAGTCGAAAAGCTGTTGAAAGCAGGTTTCATTTATCCAATACCGTTAACGGATTGGGTATCGAATATTGTTCCGGTCAACAAGAAACAAGGAACAATAAGAATCTGTATCGATTATAGGGATATAAATCGAGCTTGTCCAAAAGACAACTATCCTACGCCTTATATCGATCAAATTATTGATGATTGTGCCGGAAGTGAAATGTTTTCCTTCATGGATGGTTTTTCGGGCTATAATCAAATCAATATTCTACCTGCCGACCAACCAAAAACGGCATTCATTTGTCCATGGGGGACATTTGCTTATTGCAAATTACCTTTTGGGCTTAAGAATGCCGGAGCCACTTTTCAACGGGCGATGTCTTACGCATTTCATGACATCAAGCACATTGTGCAACCGTACCTCGATGATTTGCCTGCTCATTCTTTACATCGAGCTGATCACCTTGTCCACTTACGAGCAATCTTTATGAGGTGTAGGCATTATCGAATTCGGTTGAATCCCCACAAGTGTGTTTTCTGTATAGAGACGGGTCGATTGCTGGGATTTGTTGTTTCAAAAGCCGGCATTCGCGTCGATCCCTCGAAGGTCGAAGCTATCATCAAATTGCCTCCTCCTTCGAGTTTGCGCCAACTCCAAAGTTTGCAAGGGAAAGCGAACTTTTTACGCCGATTCATTCCAAACTACGCCGAGGTCACTAAAGGTTTTACACGGTTGTTGAAACAGAACGCTCAATTCTTTTGGGATGAGATTGCCCAACAATCTTTTGATGCACTTAAACACGCGTTGACCCATGCACCGTTGTTGCATCCTCCCAACTACAACCAGGACTACTTCTTATACCTCGCAGCTTCGCATTCCACCATTGGAATGGTGTTAGTTCAAGAAGATGAATTCGGAGCAGAACATGTGATATATTATCTTAGTAGGACATTAAATCCCACTGAGCTAAAATATTCGCATGTGGAGAAATTGGCCCTGGCAGCCGTTCAAGCTGTCCAGCGTTTTCGTCACTACATTCTTCTCCGTAAAACTACAGTCATTTCGGATTGCAACCCTATGATTTATATTTTGACAAAACAACTGCTAGGGGGCAAGTACTCTAAATGGATCGTTATCCTGCAAGAGTTCGACTTGGAGTTTGAGAAGTCCAAGTCTAAGAAATCCTTAGTTTTTGCGGAGTTGATGTGTGATTTCCCGCGTGCTGACACGGAAACTGTGGCAGAGGAGTCCATTGCGGACGAATCTTTGTTTCTTATCAGTACTTTAGATCCGTGGTATGGGGATATAATCATCTATCTCCAAACCCAAACCTTTCGGACTGAAGCTTCAAAGTCGGAACATCGAAAAATTTGGTTTCAATCCCAGCAATACAAGATTATTGGAGATACACTTTATCGCCGGGGGGCAGATTTAGTTTTTCGACGTTGTTTAACTCACGAAGAGGCTGAGAGGGTTTTGAATGATTGTCACTCTGGAGCATGTGGCGGTCATATGTCTGGGTATGCCACAGCTCAGAAGGTGTTGCGCGCTGGCTACTTCTGGCCATCTATGTTTAAAGATTGTATCATTGCAGTCCGAAAGTGCCACAACTGTCAAGTGTTTGATCGCAAGATGCGCGCACCACCTGCTCCTCTCCACCCTATAATTGCTGTTGGTCCATTCGCCAAATGGGGTATCGACTTTATTACTTGTAACCCTCACTCGGCGGGGGGCATGCGTATATCATCCTCGCGGTTGATTATTTTACTAAATGGGCCGAGGCGATGCCTACATTCGACGCAAGCGGCAAAACAGCTGCAGTTTTCGTATTCAATCATATTATAACTAGGTTTGGTGTCCCACAAGCAATCATTACTGACCATGGGAGCCATTTTCGAAACATCATGATGACTGAGCTTACAAGCCAGCTTGGTTTGCGCCACGATAGTTCTACTCCTTATTATCCGCAAGCCAACGGTTTGGTTGAGTCTATCAACAAAGTTCTGGTTATCATGATCCGACGAACCATTGGTATTCATCGGTCAAATTGGCATAACATGTTATTTTCGGCGCTATGGGCATACCGAACCTCAGTGAAAACTTCAACAGGGTTCACTCCTTTCCAGCTAGTTTATGGCTTGGAAGCTGTGTTACCCATTGAATGCGAAATCCCATCACTTCAAATGGTTGTCGAATTACTTCCAGCTACTTCCGAAGAGGAGAAGAGTTTATTATACTTAGCTAAATTAGATGAGACTCGACGTGACGCTACATTGGCAATCGAGACTCACGCGAACCGAATGAAAGCTCAGTATGATAGAAATGTGACTCCTCGAAGTTTTTCGGAGGGAGACCTAGTGCTATTATATGATCAAGCTAACGATAAGCTAGGTGCTGGAAAATTCGTTCCTATGTGGCATGGACCCTACATTGTAAAACGAAAGCTAGCAAAAGGGGCTTATGAGCTGGTAGATTTTGATGGGGACTCTTTGGGTAAACCCAGAAATGGACTTTACCTAAAGAGGTATTATGCTTAAATGGTGGGTATGGAGAATTTTTAGTTAGGTTAGGTTTTCTTTCCAGCTAGTATGTTTGTTAGTTTAGTCAGTGTGCTTAGCTTAGAGAGTGTGTTTTTCGTTGTTATTCTGGCTTATCTTGGTTTTACTCTTGATATTGCAGATGTCGACGCCTCTCCAAACATACATCGGATTTGCTGATGGTGCTTGTCGTAGTACACGAAATATCTCTTCCGCAGCCTGGGTTATCTATTCGCCCTCTGACGAGTTAGTTTCTATGCATGGGGTAAGCCTCGGTCAAACAACGAACAACATTGCAGAATACAGTGCAGTGGTTGAATTATTATCCGAATCTATTTCATTTGGAATTCGACGTTTGATAGTGAGGTTAGATTCTGAACTTGTTGTATTACAGCTTAATAGAGTATATGCCATTAGAAATCCTGTGTTATTAAAGTTATTTTTGAGAGTGCGTCTCTTGGAACGTGAATTTGATTACATTGAATATTAGCATATTCCAAGGTCTTTAAATACATTAGCAGATGCAATTGCTTCTCGAATGTTGGACAGACATTTACGATAATCATGCAAGTAAATTTAAAAGCATTTCATCACATATGTTAAACAAGATAAGCCGGTAATAGTGATATATATATAGATAGAAGTGTGTCAAAAAATATACATCGTCTTCGATCATAGGTTGAAAAACACCTTATGATCGGCAAAATGATAAGTACAAAAAGTCAAAAATGTCATATGTGTCTACAAAGTGACTAGCCAATCACTGGTGGTGCTCTCTATACGACACCACTGCACAGGCTACCTTACACAAGAACCTCCTAAACGGCCCCTACATAGCGCTGAAGTCTGATAGGAATATCATCTATGGTAGTCTCAAGTATATCCACCGTCAGGCGCTCTAGATCCTGCTCCAACTCAGCTAGTGACTCTGCAGCCACGTCCTGTGGAGCCGGTACCGGTGCAACTGGATGTCTCCTCTCAAAAGGCCGGAGGTTGGCTGGGCGCTGTGGACCAACATCTGCATTTTAAAAAATTTTACTGTCAGTTTTGAGACGATATATATAAAAAAAATATATATATATATATATAATTTGAAAACTTGTGAAAAATAAAGTACCTCTGTCATCCCATTGTTCTCCCTGTGGAAGAACCATGTCCGGATCACCTCGAAAATCTACTCCGGCATACGGAAAGTCCTGGATCGAAAAAACCTGATCCTCTAACCAGTGAAAATAACTATCAGGGAATCGAACAACCGCCGCGCCCTCGTCAGGATGCCGGGCCATCACCGTAACCCATCGTATCAGCTTTGGCTCCCGAGGACCCAAGATTTCAACAGTGAGGTGCTGAGGGATCAGCATCAGAACTCTCTCTAGGGCAAAGCTCACAACTAGAGGCCCATATCCAAAGGTATTCAGTTGTCCGTTCTTTACCCTAGTCAGTTGGCCCTTCATATTGGCCGACACAACATCACACCAGTTGAAAATGGTGCCTTGGAAACAGTCAATCGCCATACGCATTTGGGACCCGGTGGCAATATGTAAAGTGGCTGAACCGCAAATTCTGGTAACCGTGAAAGCTATAACCTTGAGTTCACGCAGAGAGATGTGTTTGATTTCTACGCCTTTCGCATGGTGTGCATTGGGTATGCACTAATCTGCCCGGAGACTAGCAAGGGATTGGCCACCCGGCCTAGTCCCGGCTAGATTGAGTTGCTCACCCCTATTTCGCAAGCCAGTGAGAAAGTATATGTCAGAGGGCTCTATCTCGAGCTGGTGCCCTCTGATGTAAAAGCATTGCTCATGAATGTTCCATCTCTCAACCAGCCACTCCAAGAATCTCACCTGAGCCCTCATGCCAGGTATGGCCCAGTATTTATATAGTCCGCATGCTTTTAGGGCATCAATAGAAGGTTGATGATTAATTGCGGCTAAATCAACGTCCTCGTGCTCTCTTTCTCTCCAATCCAACATGGTGAGTGCCCTACACACCAAGAAATGAAGGTTAAAATTGATTTAGGAAAATTCAAATGGTTGATTGTGGAGTTTGGGGTTTCAAATTCCGCCTTTCGCGGGGGACGCACCCCGCGTTCAGGACACAGAGCGTCGGGACGCAGCTGGCCTGAAGGTGGGCTGCGTCCCCCGACCTTTTTCCTGTGTGGGAAAAAGTCGGGGGACGCAGGTCACCCTTAGGGCACCTGCGTACCCCGCAGAGCGATTTTTGAAACCCAAAACCCCCCAAAAATCAAAACTAAAACCTAAAACAAACTTTTAATTGGATGAAATTGAAGAGGGGGATGTTGTGAAATACTTGGAAGAGACGGCGTTCGATTCTGACGGTCGGATTCTCCGCTGCGACCATGGGAAGTTTCTTGCCAAAAGCCCTTTTTTCAACCTCAACAGTAAAATGGTAAAAATGACATGGTAAAAAGTCTTTTTATAGGTTTTTTGGATGAGTGAATGCTAGGTTTGTTCATTTTTTACCATGGAAGGATACTTTTCAATGCATTTTTGCCTATCTTAAACAGGTATGAGTAATGTGTCGTTTTTGTGCAGGACAAAGGGATTTAGAGGGAAAATTGTCATTTTTCACGAACCAAAATATTTGAGTCATCTTTTAAGCTCTTTTCTGACTCCTAAAATATGAAAAGATTGCCGAGCGTTTCTTTTACACTCGTTAAAACGGAATTAAAAGACGGTCCCCTTATAGCTATTTTCTGACCGTAAAATCAGGAAAAGATTACCGGGTTTTTGTCGTTTCAAACTCGATATGGAAATAAAACGACGTGTCCTTGATCGCTTTTCACTTTTCAGGTCAGTGGCACTAATTATGAAAGTACTCCTTGGTTGCAAGATCAAGCGGTTTCCCTAGGTATTATTTTATACTTTTTCGGGCTTGAGGGACACAAATCTACGAAAAAGTTCAACTTGGAGTCTTCTTAAGTTTTTCAGACTCTCTAAAATTGAAAAACGCCGAGTTTCTCCTATACTGGGCTCGTTAAACATTTTACAGTAAAGGACCTGTTCAATTACAAACAGGAACGAACCACTCCTTCCTAGGGTTCGAATCAAAACTAGGTTGGACTCATCCGAAGGATGAGCTTATAATCAAGCATATGTTATCCTCCTCAAGCTTGTTAAAAATAAAGAGGTACTTGCCAGAAATGGTGGGGGAAAAGAGAGAAGAATGAGCCTATTTGTTATCTTTTGTCTCAGAAGAAACTTTATTACCACTCTTGGACACGACACTTTTCATTCACCTGGGTTGGGAAATCCTTTACCTCACAGTTGATCAAACCACTTTGAAAGTCTTCAGCCGGGTTCCGGAGATTAACTTTGAGTTATTCATCACCAAGCCATCTGTCGTGTCGTTATGTGTTCAAGAGGTCTGCAAGCAAAACTTTCATCTGCAAAATACTTATCATCCATTTGACCATCCCTGAGTCAGTCCTTACAGCAACATTTCTTCAACTTGAACAATGATTTCGTGTTGTGGGCTTGCCTACAACGGGTCGCTTTCTATCGACATCAGCACATTATCTAGAGAGATGACTTAGAAATCGTCAGTACCTTGAAGTCTGCATGCATCAATGGCAGGTTTCTCTACTTTGACGTCAGTTTACATCATTGACTTTCGATCGAAGGACTCCGTGAAATGTTCGACATCAACTCATTCATTCACATCTCATGGATTGTACTGGGTACTTTGAGAACCATTGACATTACTGGTGGTCTCTCTCACACTTGTTAACAGTTTACATCATCGACTGGTAATCAAGTGGTTTCTACCATGTTCGACATCAACTCATTTATTCGCATGGCTAGAATCGTACTAACTTGAGAAGTAGAAATGAAGACCCTGGATCCAGTTTCCACCATCCAGGCTGCGAGGAGTTTTGTATTCATTGTCTAAATAGACTAATTATAAACATATGGCTGCGCCCATACTGTGTCTACAAAAGTCTATGATTATGATGTACTACAAGATCATTCCTGTATCAGAGTAGTTAGTCTGTTAGTTAAAGTTTTGATCTGAGTATGGGAATGCCTACCTCAGTGATGATATAATCTTATACATGTATTTTGTGTTGAAAATTGCAGGTTCTGACCAGGCTCTCCACGAGATAATCCTTGAAATGATAAAGCGCTTCACCCTTCCTAGATTTACAAAACCCTAATCTACTACAGGCTTCGCACTTTAGGGGGCAATCTGTTACACTAAAAAATGTCACCATGGCTATATACAGTTAGTATGGCTCTATCAATAGTCATGCTATCCTCCTGGGCAAGTCTTAAGCCTCTGCTCTCCATGTCAAACTTCAAAAGAGAGAGAAAGTCTTTATAAATGTATTTATCTCTGGGTAGGCAGGTTCTCTCAACCTTACCTGCGGGTACGCACCTAATGTTCACAATAACTGCGTCCTTGGATGCTCTGTATGTAAAGGGGCAGGTGCGTCCCCCTGTAAAGGTCAAAATGCGCAAGTTTCATCTTTAAAAAGTTACTTGTGGTCATTTCTAGAGCATTCTAGAAGGTTGTTCGACGTGTATTGAGCGCCTCCAGATGGTTCATGTACCCCTACCAAAGAGGAACTTATCCCATCAAGAGAGGAGCTATCCCATCTTTTAGTGTCAGTCTTTCCAGCCTTCCTACTGTGATCAAATATGCTCTTACAAAGTGGTCTCAGAGTGTCAAGGTCAAATTTTGTCATTTCAGTGAGTCTTCAAGCAAAATTTGGTCACTAGGCATTAGGTCTAGGGTTTGCCCAAATGTCAGTCCATGTCATCATTCAGCTGAGCCTATCATCATTCAGAGGGTTGTCATTATCATGTCAGTGTCTAATGAGTCATTTTACATCTTGTTCATGCTTCAGTTGTGCTTTGGCAAGGTCATTTCCCTCTCCTAGGGTTTTGAAGGCAATTTCTCTTGGATGGTCAAATCACCGGAAAAACTTGTTTCCTGATGTTCATACACCTTTCCCTATCATTAAAGTACCTTATGAAACACTTCCCATCCCTTAGATCCGCCAAATTCCTCATTTTTGCACAAACCCTAGTTTCTAGCTACAACCTGGCAATTTTCTAGGTTTGGCCTGTGTTTTGCCCTTTTTGACCCCTTCCCCTCACTCAATCTCTGAGATTCCACTTTCCCCTACTTCCTAACATCCCTCCCCACTACCAAAAATTTTCTCAAGAATTTAGAAGCCCCCTATCCCCTTCATTTCGCTTCATTTCGACAAAATTCCTTGTTTCACACATCGGGACAAGTTTCACTCAAATGATGTTTCAGAGCAATCAAAGATGAATTTTGGAAAACTGAGAGAGGTTTTTGTCCAAAACATTCCAAGGAAGAAAAACCTCCTTCACTGTTTGCACAGGTGTCATGGTTTTAGAGAAATGCAAAAATTACAGTCGCCGGATCCAAGGAGTTTGGCCAAGGCACAAAAACGGAAAAAGAAGACCAATCCTCTCCGTATCTTGGCCGAGGCTTCTCTCACTCACCATGATACTCATTACCATTCTCCTAGCAGCAAACCCAAGAAATTTTGAGAGTTTTGAGGCAGTTTTGGCATTTTTGGGAATTTTACAGGTTTTGGCCATTTGACTGGTCTCACCCCGTGCGCGACCAGTCATGGGGGCAACTCAGAACGGGGAAAACTTTGCATTTTTGGAATTTTCATGCAAAAATACACTTGCCTATGGATGGGTTTCAGATTTTATGGAGATTTGGGCTTCCAAAAGCTCAAAATACATGCAATTTTTGACTTTCTGCCCCTATTTTGAGTTGCATAAAGCTGTCTTGGGAGAAATGACTTTTGAGGGGTCAAATCAACTCCAAATTCAGAAATTCTAGTGGGGTTGGAAAGTAGACTCGCATCCCTTTCCAACGAGCTATCTTGCACCTGATTTGGACATCGGGAAGGCCCTCAAACAGAGTTGTGAATGTGCGCGACCAGTCAGAGTGATGTGCGCGACCAGTCAGGGAAATTTGCCTGTTTTGACCAGTTCGGCCAGCAAAACACTGTTTTCATCTTGGTTGACTTTTGAGGCATGTAAATGATGGATTTTTGTGTAATTTTCATGGCATTTAGATGATTTTACTCTCCTTCATCACTTCTAGAAGATTCTTTGATGTAAATGGTAAATATTTAATGCATGGATAGGTTTCCTAAGTTTTAGAGGCAAGTTGTTTTGACTGCCTATTATCTAGTGCTCAGTTTAGAATTAGTTGAAATAGCTCCTAGGAAGCTGAGCTCGACACCTAGAGGTGGGGAAAGGAGTTAGATCATCTATATTATGCCTTCTCTTGCTCATTTTCATGGTTGGACTCTTGAGGGAGAAGCTCCTATTGTATATTTTACTTGTATCTCTGCAATTTGAGGAAAAGGAGGACCAGGGTTTTGCAGACATCATTGGGATTCTTGTGGACTCTTGTGTTGATGGTGTGTTCTCTTATTCTAATTGTAAGTGTGTTTATGTGTTCCAACTCTTTCTTTACTGCAGCTTATTAAACAAATGAAGTGATAAAGTTTGAATTCATGCTTGCCATGCTCAGCTTTCAAATTTGTTTAATGTTTATGTTTTCCACTATCTAGAGAGGATTCAAAGTCATTGTTTGCCCTCTTAGCTTCTCTTTTTCTTCCTTGATCATCCATCTCAGCTAAAGGCATGAGCACAAACTCCTACCTTGCCCCAAAGACCCACCTGCAGAAACTGTGTCAAATCCCCGCACCCTAAAATTGCAGATCCTCAATTTGCCACCAAAAAACCCCAAAAACCCCCAAATCAACCTTTTAATCAGTTTACTAGCCTAATATCAGTGTTACCTTTGATTGGTCATCTCGCCCCATTGAAAATTTGCCGAGATAGACCGGAGAGAGCCTTCTCATACCCCGTAGGGCTAGCTACAAGGTGAAATGGTTTGATGTTGCCTTGAAGGTTTACCTTCCTCAGCTTAGGGTGAAATCTCAAGCGCTAACATAGTGGCGACCATACTAGGGAGAACAAATTGGTTGTTTGCTTATTGGCGTGTTTAATTCATAAGCTTAGACGGAGTCTGAAGGTACGCCAGGTAGCCTTCGAAAACGCTTTTGTTTTACATCAGCGTGAGTAGATAAACGCTGCTTCAGTCAATCTCCGTGAGCTTGTGAACATAGCGCTTCATTGGCACTTTATCCCAGTATAATTGTAAACTCTGAACTTGGATGACTAGTTGAGAGTTTTCATAGGCTGAAATCATTCACTGGCGACTCCTTCACTGAAAACTCCAAAGATCAATGCTTCATGGTGACTTCACTGCAGAGAGATCAGTAGCTTTGAGCTTTTCAGGATGGATCGGATCGCAAGAAGATACTCTCCCCTGAGCCGAGATCACATTCCAGGTTTTCCGAATAAGATTCCCAAGGTAGATTGGTCAAGGAATCTGCCTATATTCAATGATGATGGTAAGAAGGATGCTGCTTTACATCTAGTTAGATTTCACATGCATATTCGCAAATTGAAGGTGGATTTTCCTAAAGATTGCTTGATGAAGATATTCTTGGCCACTCTGGAAGGTACAGCTCAATCCTGGTATGAAAGTTTGCCGCCTGCTTGTATTTATTGTTTAAAGGATTTTCATGCCTTGTTTATTGAAAGATATAAGGACTCTTATCCATCATTGAATTTAGTTCAAGACTATTGCAAGCATGCCTATAGTTTTATTGAAAGCCTTGAGAAGTTTTATGAAGATGATAATTTCATGGATGAAGAGATCATGGAGGCTCTGTATGAGAATCCATTTCAGCAGCACACGGAAATCTTAGAGGATACTTGTCAAGATCAGCAGGCTGAAGATGGTCATATGGCTGAGAATAATGAAAGAGAAAGTGTTGTTTCAGATCTGCCCACAGAAGAAGACAACGTGCATGGTAGTCAAGATTCAATTTCAGAATGTGATGCAGTCAAGTCAGCTATTTCAGATCAACATTCAGATCATGATGACCAGGAATATCTTGTGCTGAAGCCCATCAAAGAGAGCTCTACTGTTGAGATCATAGACAGAGTTTTGGATTCAGATGTTCATGAACAACAAGGTGAGATCTTTGTGCAAGTAAGTGATGAACCTCCATTCAATAACTCAGTAATAAATGATAGTTTGAATGCCTTGTCATATGAAGATAATTATTGTTTAAGCAGAAGAAAACAAAAGGCATTGTCTCCTTTGTCTGAAGAGGAGATAGATCAGCTTTTGAAAGGTCTTGTTACAGCCCAAGCTACAGCAGATTTGCAATGCACACATAGTCAGGAAAGTGTTGGGGAAACTTCTTCCTCTGTTGAAGAAGATGATTGTCTTGTAGATCAGCAAACAGATAATGATAATCTGGCTGTCATATCATATGAAGATCACCCACCATATTGTCTGACTACCGAAGATCATAGCATACAGGATTACCTTTCAGATTCTTCATATGTTTCATGTGCTGAAATGTTTTTCCAAGAAGAGATCTGCTCATCCATTTGTTCAGAGATTTTTGAAGCCCATGAGCATACTTTTACTGAAGCACATGATGAAGGTAGATCAGAATTTGAAGCAAAGGAAACCTTGTTCTTTCAGCAGGAGGTGGCAATGGCAAATCCTCATGTTTTTCAAGATCCTCTAGCAAGTTTGTTGCAACCAGCAGTGATAGTGTTTATTGCAGTGTTCAGTGATGAAGGAGAATATGGTCAACTATGTTTTTGGATGCACAGTGATAGGTTTGTATTGTTGACCAGAAGATCTAATCAGGAGAATCAATCAAGAAGGCATCTGCTTGATTGGTTGCATTGGCATTTTGATATAGTTTGATGTATATAGTCTTGTAAGAAACACCGGTGGTTGTCATCATGATTTCACATCTTGATGGACTGCTGCCCTTCTCTTGTTTTAGTTAAGTCAGTCATGAGTCATTTGAGTTTGGTCTATTGAGTGAGTTTTTTCAAGTTATTTCAGTTTGCCATCGAGTCAGTTTGAGTCAAGCTTCAGTTAAGTTTCAGTCAAGTTTTCATTCAATAAATGTGTCAAAGATGTAAATAATGACTCCATCGCCCAATGGTTGCAAGCACTGGTCTGCTCTCCCAGAGGTCTGCGGTTCTTGGCACCTCCAAGGAGCTACCATCCCCATTGGAGCCAATGTTAGTGTCAGTCTTTCCAGCCTTCCTACAGTGATCAAATATGCTCTTACAAAGTGGTCTCAGAGTGTCAAGGTCAAATTTTGTCATTTCAGTGAGTCTTCAAGCAAAATTTGGTCACTAGGCATTAGGTCTAGGGTTTGCCCAAATGTCAGTCCATGTCATCATTCAGCTGAGCCTATCATCATTCAGAGGGTTTTCATTATCATGTCAGTGTCTAATGAGTCATTTTACATCTTGTTCATGCTTCAGTTGTGCTTTGGCAAGGTCATTTCCCTCTCCTAGGGTTTTGAAGGCAATTTCTCTTGGATGGTCAAATCACCGGCAAAACTTGTTTCCTGATGTTCATACAACTTTCCCTATCGTTAAAGTACGTTATCAAACACTTCCCATCCCTTAGATCCGCCAAATTCCTCATTTTTGCACAAACCCTAGTTTCTAGCTACAACCTGGCAATTTTCTAGGTTTGGCCTGTGTTTTGCCCTTTTCGACCCCTTCCCCTCACTCAATCTCTGAGATTCCACTTTCCCCTACTTCCTAACATCCCTCCCCACTCCCAAAAATTTTCTCAAGAATTTAGAAGCCCCCTATCCCCTTCATTTCGCTTCATTTCGACAAAATTCCTTGTTTCACACATCGGGACAAGTTTCACTCAAATGATGTTTCAGAGCAATCAAAGATGAATTTTGGAAAACTGAGAGAGGTTTTTGTCCAAAACATTCCAAGGAAGAAAAACCTCCTTCACTTTTTGCACAGGTGTCATGGTTTTATAGAAATGCAAAAATTACAGTCGCTGGATCCAAGGAGTTTGGCCAAGGCACAAAAACGGAAAAAGAAGACCAATCCTCTCCGTATCTTGGCCGAGGCTTCTCTCACTCACCATGATACTCATTACCATTCTCCTAGCAGCAAACCCAAGAAATTTTGAGAGTTTTGAGGCAGTTTTGGCATTTTTGGGAATTTTACAGGTTTTGGCCATTTGACTGGTCTCACCCCGCGCGCGACCAGTCATGGGGGCAACTCAGAACGGGGAAAACTTTGCATTTTTGGAATTTTCATGCAAAAATACACTTGCCTATGGATGGGTTTCAGATTTTATGGAGATTTGGGCTTCCAAAAGCTCAAAATACATGCAATTTTTGACTTTCTGCCCCTATTTTGAGTTGCAGAAAGATGTCTTGGGAGAAATGACTTTTGAGGGGTCAAATCAACTCCAAATTCCTAAATTCTAGTGGGGTTGGAAAGTAGACTCGCAGCCCTTTCCAATGAGCTATCTTGCACCTGATTTGGACATCGGGAAGGCCCTCAAACAGAGTTGTGAATGTGCACGACCAGTGAGAGTGATGTGCGCGACCAGTCAGGGAAATTTGCCTGTTTTGACCAGTTCGGCCAGCGAAACACTGTTTTCATCTTGGTTGACTTTTGAGGCATGTAAATGATGAATTTTTGTGTAATTTTCATGGCATTTAGATGCTTTTACTCTCCTTCATCACTTCTAGAAGATTCTTTGATGTAAATGGTAAATATTTAATGCATGGATAGGTTTCCTAAGTTTTAGAGGCAAGTTGTTTTGACTGCCTATTATCTAGTGCTCAGTTTAGAATTAGTTGAAATAGCTCCTAGGAAGCTGAGCTCGACCCCTAGAGGTGGGGAAAGGAGTTAGATCATCTATATTATGCCTTCTCTTGCTCATTTTCATGGTTGGACTCTTGAGGGAGAAGCTCCTATTGTATATTTTACTTGTATCTCTGCAATTTGAGGAAAAGGAGGACCAGGGTTTTGCAGACATCATTGGGATTCTTGTGGACTCTTGTGTTGATGGTGTGTTCTCTTATTCTAATTGTAAGTGTGTTTATGTGTTCCATCTCTTTCTTTACTGCAGCTTATTAAACAAATGAAGTGATAAAGTTTGAATTCATGCTTGCCATGCTCAGCTTTCAAATTTGTTTAATGTTTATGTTTTCCACTGTCTAGAGAGGATTCAAAGTCATTGTTTGCCCTCTTAGCTTCTCTTTTTCTTCCTTGATCATCCATCTCAGCTAAAGGAATCAGCACAAACTCCTACCTTGCCCCAAAGACCCACCTGCAGAAACTGTGTCAAATCCCCGCACCCTAAAATTGCAGATCCTCAATTTGCCACCAAAAAACCCCAAAAACCCCCAAATCAACCTTTTAATCAGTTTACTAGCCTAATATCAGTGTTACCTTTGATTGGTCATCTCGCCCCATTGAAAATTTGCCGAGATAGACCGGAGAGAGCCTTCTCATACCCCGTAGGGCTAGCTACAAGGTGAAATGGTTTGATGTTGCCTTGAAGGTTTACCTTCCTCAGCCTAGGGTGAAATCTCAAGCGCTAACACCATCCAAAGAGGGGATTATCCCATTGATGGTGGACCTGATTAACTTCCTCTTAAGTACTATAAATACAGGCATTGGGCCAGAAGGAGGGGAGGTTGGAAGCTAAACATTTCTAAGGGTAGATGCTGCAGGAATTAGGACTCCCATTTAGAAGCTTGTGAGGAGAGATTGCCATCTTTGCTTGTTCTATTTGGAAGTGGGTGAGCTTTGTCAAAGTAAAGGAGAACTCTTGATGGACCCTGGGAGGAACTTGCACAACACCAAGGCTCAGGTTGTAATTGTTCCTTTTGTTACCTATTAATGAAAATGAGTCCATTCTTCTCAATAACTTGTTATTTATGAGTTGTTTCATGTACTCCTTGGTCTATATGTTAAATATGTTTTATTCTATGAGATTATCAAGTGCTATTTAATCGTTTGATTGTTAGTGGATGCAGGTTTCAAAGTGAAGGAGGAGCTCATCCGGATCAGCAGAGCTGGACTGCTACAACGGCGTGGGACTACAGGTAGGATCTAAACACTTGATTTCTTATATAGTAAATTCATGTTTAGAGAAGGATTGCACTTGTTTGTCTTGTTTGTCACTAGAGAGTCTTAGGCTCCTAGGGAGGTTGATTTGTGTCCGCACTATCGACTCTTTCCGCCTGACACTACCCAAAGTTTTGTGCATTGATTTTGTACATGGTTTTGGGCATGATGGTTTTTTTCCCATGGTATTTTGTAGATTCAGTCAAGGGAGCTACGATTATGTTCTAATCCAGGGTTAATGGATTGGGTTTTATGAATGCTTTGACATGTATATATATGTGTGTGTGTGTGTGTGTGTGTGTGTATTGTAACATTGAAAGGAATATGATGAAAAAACAATTTGGTAGTCCCGGTTTTGGGATCCAAGGGAAAATATCTATGTATATTTATTTTATGTTCTCGCCATTTTTTATTTTTCTATTTTAAGAACTTTCTTGCAGGTAATTTTTGTATAGGGTTAAAACTTATAGATGAAATTGTTCAATTACTTGGATTTGTTTGCTCAACAATTTAGAATTCATGTGACAAATGATAAGAACCCTCCCAAGGGTAGCCAAGCCAGATTCTACATGTCTGCCTATTTGCTGGATGAAATCTGTGCTCATAATTCATTCCCTGGCATGAATTGGACCTGGTCACCATGAGAAATTGTCGTGCACATTTACTGCACACTGCTTTCAGAATGCAACTTCAAGGGAGTAATGGAAAAGTTTACTGATCATTTCCTCATTCCATTGTACAAGTTGATCTTTGAGGAAGACCCACCTTGCATGTCCCGTGAGGCAATGGAAGGAGTGTTAGAACTAGTAGATCAGTTTGCCTCACCAGATGGCACTTACCTCTGAATGTTTGGCGGTCAGAAGTCTCCACATATTCTACCGAGGTATGCCATTAACAAGTTGGTCATGCAAGAAGTTCCCTATCATCTTTCCACAGGGTTATCAAGAGTTTTGAATAGGAAGAAGAAAGCACCTTGGCTCACTCTTCCTTTGCAAATCGAAATGTACGAGATCAAGAATCTAAAGGTTGTTGAGATCGAAGGAAAGGAGATAGATAAATTCGCATTCGGTCATTTGGTCTTTAATCAGTAAGATCTTAGGAATGTTTGTAAGGAACATTGTGTGAAGATTCATTTTCAGTGGCCAAGAGGGACATTTTACACACACGAGGAGGAAGAGATGAAGAACTGTTACAATGCCTCCAAGTCCTATGAACCAGTCAGCTTCGCAAGAAAATAACAGGTGACTAGGGGGCCAGGGGCTTAGCCCCGGTCCCAACCCCCAAACATGAATTTCAGAAAGTTTAAATAGAAATTTTCCACTATGGTTAACAAGAACCACCAACAACGCGATGGTAGAGCACTGTACTGTTTCCCATGAGGTCACTGGTTCGAATCTGGTTGAGGCTAGCCTAAACTTAACAACATTTTGTTCACTCTTGGGGTGCCACGTGGCAGCCCATGATTGGGCCATGTGGCACCCAATCATTGGTCCACCAAAAAAAGCCATCAACCAATCAGATTTCTTCAACACGCACCAATCAAATGAGGCCACTTGTCATTCTGTCATTGGTCTGAGGGTGCACAGTCAACCTCTGAGTCATCATACAACCACTCATTCAATTGCCCAGTCAATAGACCTGCTAAAAGTTTAGTTGTTGGGCCAAATGGTCAACATGTGATAACTTGAGAATACAGTGTCAGATTGAGGTTAAATGAACGTCGTTGGATTCATAACGATGAGAAAGTTGACTTGACGCCAATTTTAAGACTTTTTGGGCACTTTCATTTTTGATCTAAAATTTGATCACATGATCACACCTCCCCGCCAGGAACTTTTGGAATCCAAAATTTTACTTCTCCTAGTAAATAAATGAGGTTGAAACTCAAGATCACCCAAAAACTCAATCCAAAATGCTTACTTTTTAATTGGTGCCCTTCAAGCGCTAATCAAGGCTCTTCACCTATCTTCTTCATGAATACCTACTGTCTTATTAAGAATCAAGCCAAAAAATCTTATCTCTGATGCATGAACAAAAACACTGATGAGTGGAATCTGAACATTCTCTTTAATCTCATCTTTACATGGCTCAAAACAATTTCATATTGAAGTTGAACTGTTGAAGACAAATTTGACTCCATCTTGGAAATAAGAAGCAACATAAAACTTTCTTTACCATCCTCAAACTGAGAGTGTACACGAAAGTACATTGCTTCAAAATTTCAATGATATAATTGGCTTTTCCTACAAAAACATAGTCATCTTATACAATATTAAAACAAAGATTCTATTCACAACAAGTTTCATCTTGAATGCTTACATCTATGAGTACATGACAAACTTGTACACAAGCTTGGACGACAAACTTGTACATTCCAAAAGTCCTTGAACATGTGGAATTATAACAAGCCAATACATAACATCAATGGAATACACATGTTTCACATAGTGACTATTATTTTTCACTTTACAAAAGTACCCAAACAGGTAAACAACAATAAGTAATTACAAATTTACAAAGCAACTTTACAAACAAGTCTACCCAATCTCTGCCTCTCCTAGGCTTATGGGTTCTCTTTTTGCATCATATTTTCCTTGAAGGTTTGTTTAGGATTGTTTTGAGTCCTCCTTGCCACCTCTTGTTTCCCTTTCATTATGTTGCACAATCTCCTTTCCTCTCTTTGAACAAAGCTCTGGATGTAATTTCCAACATCGTTCATTGCTATGCCCATGCATCTTGCAATGGGTACAAAAGAAATTTCTCTTGCTTGCTGACAAATAAGTCCTCTCATGTGAAGGAGAATCATTATGCTTGATGCCTAGAATCTGATCCATTCTTTTAACCATTATCATGCATTTCTCACAGACAACCACACAATGGTCAAATGCATCACAAAAAGTACAAGGGTACTTATTACACAAGTAGTCAAAATTACCATGCATTGGAAAACTCCCATGAGAATTATACCTGTCTCTAGGGCTGTGCATTTGACAAAGTGGAGTGTATGATGACATACATGGTCCCTTCAAGCATTCATATTGCTTGGGAGACAAATGAACATTGTCACAAGGTGGTGGTGACATATCATCCTTAGATGGTTGATGTGCCTCAAACCGTTTAGAGCATTCTCCAAAATACCTTTGACCATATCCCAATGCCTAATACTTTGGTCTCTCCTCAACCATGATTGGATTGGTGATACCTTGGCCATTTAAGCCGAGGACTCCTCCTTCATTACCCATCTTGGAAAGAATCTTCATACCAATACCTTTGGTATGTTACTCAAATGTTGCAAAAGAGGTGTTATGCACATAAATAGAAGGAATTATACTTGAAATGCTTATTACCTCCTTAAACTTGGCATTCATATTTCAACTTCTGATGATGACGACGATATTGCAGATGAATTTAGCCACCTAGTGTTATCAAATGGAATATGGTGAGAATCTTGAAGATGCTTGGAAAATTCACATGCATCATCTTCCTCATATGGTCCATAACCACTCTTTGAACCATGACCACATATTGGTTTCATTTTGGAAGTATCTTTTGTTGTCACATGAGTGCAACTTTCAACAACTTGTTCTTCAAGAACATGCTACAACTGAAGGTGCACCTGCCTTTTCTCCTCTTCAGCGAGTTCTAACATTATTCTCAACTCAATGTTCTCCATACGAAGAGATTAATTCATCTCCTCTAGCTCTTAGCGACTCTATTTTCCCATTTTTGCAACTTGGTCAGATGAGGCTCTCATACCAATTGATCTGAAAATGGAGGAGGTTTCTTTTTCCTCTTCTCCAAAATCATGTTGGGTAAAATTGACTCGGGGTTTGAGTCAAGGTTGACCTGGTTAAATAGTAGTGGTTTTGGGCACATTGTATAGTGTACCCATGGTATTATGGTCCATGGTATTGCATGTAATGTAGCTTATAAAAGGTTGGGAATAATTCATTGTAATGAAGGCCTGGAGGTGAGTGGTGAAGGCTCACTTGGCTGGATTGGCTAGGGTTTTGGCCAATGTTAATGAGATCTCATTGGGTTGGGTTTTTCCCAAAATTTGGGGTTTTCCTGGATAAATATTATGTGTATAATATTTATGTGTATTTTTGCTGGTTATTTTATTATTCCTCTTTATAAATCTCGATAAATCTCAGTAATAATTTATCTCTCTACCGTAAATTTCTTAACAACTGGTATTAGAGATAATTTGGCTTCAAAAGAACATTTTTTGTTGCCAAGGGTTTGTATTGGCCTGGTAGATAGAGAGATAATTAAGTTTTGCTTGCAGATCTGGATCAAAAGCCATAGGTTGTGAAGAAAAGTTGCACACTATTGGGTCATGAGAGATTTAGTGGATGAGGAGGATATGTGTGTTGAAATGTGGCAACAAGAATATTCCAATTTTAATTTGTCCTTGAATTAAAATTCGAATTTAGTCTCACTAGCTGCCTAAAAAATAATTAATTAATTCATCTTGAGTTAATTAGTTGGAGAAATTCAAGCTAGAAGTCTTTGTGAAGTCATGCAACAATTATCCCTTAAATTAAGGAGATTATCCCTTGACTAAGGAGACAAGGATGAGTTGTAATTAGTTAGCTCAGTTAACTGAGTTAAGTCCAGTTAAATTAGTTCCAAACAGTTTGAGGAAATAATTGTGAGTTCAGTCAGTTAATGCATGCATGCATGCAACTAGTGTACTCCAGATAACTGAAGATTCTCTCATAAATAACTCATGCATGTCAATTCAGACAAAAACACAGTTGAGATTAAAGATAGGGATAGTGTACTATCAGTTGCAAGAATTTTCCTATAATAAAATCTCTTGCATGTAGAAGGAATTCATTCCTTGAGACTTGCGTAGTTTTACAGTGTGTTGGAGCTGTGTGTGAGATTAGTGTCACACAAGGTTACAGCTGGATCATCCAGGGAAAGTTGCGCAAGGAAATAGGAGGCTTGGAGGACAGAGGAGAAGGCATATGAGTAGTCTATTCTATCTATGAGCAATAGTGAGGGATTGTATTTGAGAGTTGGATAGCTGTGAGAGATAAAGCTATGTGTAATCCTAAGATATTTGCACTTGTATGATAATACAGATAGCGGGGTTTTTAGCTGAGGATTTCCCCAGAGTATTCTTCTGTGTTTCATGTGTATTGATTCTTCTTCTCTGTTATATGTGTTCTGCTTGATCTTGCTCAAATCTATTAAGCTTCCACAAGTTTGATTGTAGAAGTAGATTAAGTATTTTTCTTTAGTTATATTGCATAATCAGGTTAATCTACAGTCATAATTTCTACATGGTATCAGAGAAAAGGTGATCGAAGCTGTGAACAGTATACTGAGAAGGGAAATTCGAAGTTTGAAGTTCTTGGTTGCAGGTGCAAAATCGAATTCTTATCATACTTCAAAGTTCACCAATGGCATTCAATGGCTTGAGACTCGAGTATGCTCTGGATGGCAGCTCAAATTACATAGCATGGAAAGATCACATGGAAGCGGTATTAGAAGACAATGGTTTGAAGGATTTCATTGATTAAGAAATATCCAAGCTAGCTGCAGCGAATGCACAATAATTGGTTGAATGGAAGAAGTGTGTGGCGAAGGCGAGACAAATTCTTCTGGAGGGAGTTCGAGACCATATTGTCTCGAGTCTCCATGGGAAGGAGACTCCATTTTCAATGTGGAAGACATTGAAGGACCTCTATCAGAACAGTAGCGACCAGAGGAAACTGGTGCTCAAGGATAAGCTTCAGAAAATCAAGATGGAGAAGGGAGATACTATTTCTACATATCTGAATAAGTTCACCACCTGCAGAGATGAGCTTGGTAGTGTGGGAATAACTACAGCCGATGATGATATGGTGAGTCTTGCTCTCCTTGGTCTTCCAAAGAGTTGGAATAGCTACCAGGACTCTGTGAATGGAAGAGAGAAACTACCGGATTGGGAATTACTGTGGTTGGATCTGATGCAAGAGGAGATTAAGAGGAGCACAAGAGATGGTTCTTCATCTAAGCATGATGATGAAGAAAATCTGGCCTTAGCAAGTAAGACAAGGAAAGGGAAACGGAAGGCTTCCCATTCCAAATCAAGTTCTTCTCATGGAGGGAAGAAGATTGACAAATCTAAAGTGAGATGCTTTAATTGTCATGAGATGGGCCATTATGCAATTAATTTCCAATTGAAGAAATCCAAGAAGGGATCCTCGAAAGGATCAGAAGGTGAAGCATTAGCTTCTCAGTTTTAATTGGATTTTACCCTCATCACATGCATGTTTTCATCGATGGTGGGTTGTGTTTGGTATCTTGACTGTGGAGCCTCATTCCACATGACCGACTATAAAAGTTTATTCAGTACCTTGGAGGAGAAAGACCTCAAGATGCACATAGAGATGGGTGATGACGGAAAGTATTGTGTTTCAGGATAAGGCATGGTTGCTTTTTAGAGGGAGCATGGAGCTCCTCTCACTTTGATTGACGTAAAGTATGTGCCTTGACTGAAGAAGAACTTGGTATCGGTCACAATGTTGGAGGAAAAAGGGTACGATGTTGTCTTCAGTAAAGGAAAGGCGTTCCTAGGACACATAGCCATGGGTCAGACCAAGAGGATTGGGATTCGAGTGAAGAATCTCTATAAACTAGAGGTAGACGACTGTGCTTCATTGTGTTCGAAAGAAAAATTGGTGCAAATCCAAGACGTTGGCGAGTTATGGCATAGGTGGTTGGGCCACTTGCATCATGGGGCCTTGAAGATAATGCAACAGATCTCTAATGGACTTCCCAAAGGTAAACTTGAGCAAGTGGACACATGCAAAGGTTGTACCTTGGGAAAGTACACCAAGTCTTCCTTTCATGATCGAGATAGTCGAGCTGAAGCAATCTTAGAGCGAGTTCATACTGATTTGTGTGGACCATTCTCGATAGCATCCACCGCGAAGCAAAGGTATTACGTGATTTTCATTGATGATTTTTCTCATAAACGCTGGATTTATTTCATGAAGAAGAAGGACCAAACCTTCTCAAAGTTTTGTGAGTTCAAAGCTTTGGTTGAGAAAGAGTCAGGGAAGAATATCAAGGGCTTGAGAAGTGACAATGGTGGAGAGTATGTCTCTCAAAAGTTTAAGGACTTCTGTGTAGTGGAAGGAATTAAACAGGAGTTGAAAACACCTCATAACCCACAGAAGAATGGGGTGGTTGAGAGGAAGAATAGAACGATTGTCGGGGTAGCTTGGGAAATGCTGCATGACCAAGGCTTACCACTTCATTTGTGGGCTGAGGCATGCAACACAATGGTCTATTTACAGAATAGAAGCCCGTATCGCATACTTGGCATGAAGACACCAGAGGAAGCTTTCTCCGAGAAGAGACTAGATGTGGGTCACTTCAGGATCTTTGGCTCATCAGTATATTTCCATGTGACCAAGGATTCCCAAAAGAAACATGAGCCATAAACAAAGTTGGGGATACTTGTGGGGTACACTGATACACCTCACAACTATTGGGTGTACTTTCCTACCAGTCGGAGGATAGTGGTTCACAGAGATCTCAAGTTTAATGAGCATAAGGCCATGCGAGTTTCCCTTGAGAGGGAGCTCCAACTACAGGCTATGGAGGAACTGTTGGTTCCTAAGGAGGAGGAGCCTTAGACTGATGTGGAGCACCCACATGCAGAGGTTCCAATAGTGGATACATCCACTCAAGTAGAGTCTTCCAGAGAGGGACAGAAGCGCACAAGAGAAGCTGACAGATTGTTGTCGGATGCGAGAGAGAATGTGGGAGAACCATCTTCTCAGCACAGACAAAGGAGGTCACCTGAGAGGTACACTGGTTACATGGCCCTTGTTAGGGAATGTGTTGAGACCGAGCCATCTTCCTTTGAGGAAGCAGTGCAACAACCGATTTGGGTTGATGCTATGGTGGAGGAGTATCACTCCATAGTTCGGAACAGTGTTTGGGATGTGGTTCCAAGACCGGAGAGCAAGTTAGTTGTGAGTTCCCGTTAGCTTTACAAGGTAAAGTAAGCTGATGATGGTAGTGTGGAGAAACATAAGGCAAGATTTGTTTCCTGTGGTTTCTCACAAGTCGAGGGGATCGAATATGATGAGAATTGTGCTCCTGTAGCAAGGTACTCATCTATCAGATCGATGTTGGCACTATCATCATAGATGGGTTCGAAGATACATTAGATAGATGTGAAGACTGTATTCCTCAATGGAAAGAGTGAGGAAGAGGTGTACATAGAGCAGCCGGAAGGTTTTGAGACCTTCAATTGTGAGTCACATGTGTGTCGACTCAAGAGAGCTTTGTACAGGCTAAAATAAGCACCTTGTGCTTGGTACACTAGGATTGACAACTACTTCACTGAGTTGGGCTTCACAAAGAGTGAAGCAGATGTGAACCTATACCACATCATGGTGGAAGGTAAGTAGTTGATCATTGTACTTTATGTTGATGATCTCATATTGACAAATGATGATCAATTGATCATGTCTTGCAAGGAGGACCTTGCAAGAGAATTCGAGATGAAAGACATGGGTCTCATGCACTACTTCCTCGGCATGGAGGTGTGGCAGAAGGATGGGGAGTTTTTTGTGTCTTAGGGCAAGTATGCCTATGAGATACTCAGGAGATTACTCATGGAGAAGTGCAAGCCCATGCAGACTCCTCTAGCAGGTAATTGGAGGAAGGAGGATGCTACTTCAGGAGAAGTAGTAGAGGCTATTGTGTATCGGCAGCTTGTGGGTTCACTGATGTATTTAGTGAACACACGACCAGATTTGTCCTATGCGGTGGACCAGCTGAGTCAAGCTATGGTTCAGCCTACCAAAATGTTTTGGAAGGAAGCTAAGAATGTTTTGAGATGCCTCAGAGGCACGTCTCAGTATGGATTATGGTATATACGGAAAGAGGGAGTGAAGCTACAGGGCTTCACGGATGTAGATTGGGCAGGGAGTCCATCAGATCGGAAGAGCACATTAGGAGGAATTTTCAACCTTGGGTTAGCTGCAGTTTCTTTGTATAGCAGGAAATAGAGGTCGGTTGCACTTAGCTCGGCATAGGCTGAATACATGGCTGCAAGTCAGGCAACATGTGAGGCCATCTGGATGCGGAAAATTCTAGTTGGTTTGTTTGATCAGAGGATGGATCCAACTGTGATCTATTGTGATAATCAGAGTTATATAAAACTCTCTGAGAATCCAGTATTTCATGATAGGTCCAAGCACATCGACATTCGGTATCATCATCTTGTGTGGTGAGGAGGATCATGTTGTTGCAGTATATTTCAACCGAGGAGCAAGATGCTGACATTTTGACTAAGGCATTGTCAAAGTGTAAATTCGAGTTCCATAGAGACAGGATCGGGGTGGCAGATAATCCCTTTCTTTTTGAGACGGAGTGTTGAAATATGGCAACAAGAATATTCCAATTTTAATTTGTCCTTGAATTAAAATTGAGAGTTAAAATTTGAATTTAGTCTCACCAGCTACTTGAAAAATAATTAATTAATTCATCTTGAGTTAATTAGTTTGATAAATTCAAGCTAGAAGTCTTTGTGAAGTCATGCAATAGTTATCCCTTAAATTAAGGAGATTATCCCTTGATTAAGGAGATAAGGATGAGTTGTAATTAGTTAGCTCAGTTAACTGAGTTAAGTCCAGTTAAATTAGTTCCAAACAGTTTGAGGAACTAATTGTGAGTTCAGTCAATTAATTCATGCATGCATGTCACTAGTGTACTCCAGATAACTGAAGATTCTCTCATAAATAAATCATGTGCATGTCAGTTCAGACAAAAACCCAGTTGAGATTAAAGACAGGGACAATGTACTATCAGTTGCAAGAATTTTCCTATAAGAAAATATCTTGCATATAGAAGGAATTCATTCCTTGAGATTTTCAGATTTTTACAGTGTGTTGGAGCAGTGTGTGAGATTAGTGTCACACAAGGTTACAGTTGGATCACCTAGGGAAAACTGCACAAGGAAATAGGAGGCTTGGAGGGCATAGGAGAAGGCATATGAACAATCTATTCTGTCTATGAGCAACAGCGAGGGATTGTACCGAGAGCTAGATAGATGTGAGAGCTAAAGCTATGTGTAATCCTGAGATATTTCCACTTGTATGATAATACAGATAGCAGGGTTTTTAGCTGAGGCTTTCCCCAGAGTATTCTTCTGTGTTTCATGTGTATTGATTCTTCTTCTTTGTTATATGTGTTCCGCTTGATCTTACTCAAATCTATTAAGCTTCCGCAAGTTTGATTGTAGAAGTAGATTAAGTATTTTGCCTTAGTTATATTACATAATCAGGTTAATCTACAGTCAAAATTTCTACAATGTGCATGTGGATTAATTAATTGATGAACCATGTACCTAAAAAGAAGGCCTAGATAACTGGCAGTTACAGTGGTTGGTGACCCATGTACAGTTTATGGGGGGAATTGTTGGGTAAAATTGACTTGGGGTTTGAGTCAAGGTTGACCTAGTTAAATAGCAGTGGTTTTTGGCACATGGTATAGTGTACCCATGGTATTATGGTCTATGGTATTGCATGTAATGGATACTATACAAGGTCAGGAATACTTCATTGTAATGAAGGCCTGGAGGTGACTGGTGAAGGCTCACTTGGTTGGATTGGCCAGGGTTTTGGCCAATGCTAATGAGATCTCATTGGGTTGTGTTTTTCCCCGAATTTGGGGTTTTCCTGGATAAATATTATGTGCATCTCACTTGGCTGGATTGGCCAGGGTTTTGGCCAATGCCAATGAGATCTCATTGGGTTGGGTTTTTCCCCGAATTTGGGGTTTTCCTGGATAAATATTATGTGCATAATATTTATGTGTATTGTTGCTGGTTATTTTATTATTCCTCTTTGTAAATCTCGGTAAATATCAGTAATAATTTATCTCTTTGCTGTAAATTTTTTAACAAATCAAACAAACAAATAAACAAGGATCGTTCTAATGCTTTACAAGGTAATAATGGGTCTTGACACAAAAACATGTTTTTACAATGTCTCTTCAAGTCATGAGTTAACATTCACATGTAAACTTAAAATATGCAACATAATAGCACATAACCCATACAACCATCATGAAGAACATAACAAAGGATTTGTTGATGGAGTTCACCCATCCTGGGCTACATCTTCGAGCCTACCAACATAGCTAGACCGCTCCATATATTCGTATAAAAGGGAGTACATAAAAGTTTGTTGATGAAAACATGTGGCTATTACCCCTACAAGGTAATGTTCTCCTGTAAAGAACTCTCACATAAAGCATCAATACAAGGCATCTCCTACAAAGATCCTATACTCCAATTGAAATGAGCTTACATGAGCATATGAGCACTTCAATTCCACATTGAAGAGCATAAACAAAACTTACCTCCAAATGACATAATTAGAAAAGTAAACTTGAGTTGATCCCTACAAGTAACAACTACTGCAGTAGACTTCTGAAGGTGAGAAAACCCCTACAAGGCCTTCTCCATGCTCAAACACCTTCCAAAACTGCTTCAAAAACTTGATTGATCCATACACCCTTGGTCTTCAACCTGAAAAATGAATCCTTAGATGTGCTCAAATCAGAAATTAGAGGTCTCCATTGGATCCATAATATCCAAAAACCCCTAAGTGGACTCTTGTTGAGCTCAATTTGGCCAAAAAATCCAAAATATATGACTCTCCAAGCTCTCCCATGAGTTTTACTCTTAACTGTCCTACAAAATGGACCAATAGTCTAACTATCCTACAAATATTCCCTGTTTTTTGCTAATGAAGATACATTTTCATCCTCGACCAGTGCATTTTTTTGGATGATTAGATTGTGAAAAAGTACGTCAGATGGGTGCATAAGGCCGCGGGCTAGGGCTTAACGCCCACCCCTTCCGGCCTAGCCCCTCATGCGAAGGAGAATCATTATTCTTTATGCCTAGAATTTTATCCATTCTTTTAACCATTATCACGTGTTGCTCACAAACAACCACATAATGGTCAAATGCATCACAGAAAGTACAAGGGCACTTATTCCACAAGTAGTCTAAATTACCATGCATTGGAAAACTCCCATGAGGATTATGCGTGTCTCTAGGGATGATGCTTTGACAGAGTGGAGTGGACGATGACATTCATGGTCCCTTTAAGCATTCATCTTGCTTGGGATACAAATTAGCATTTTCACAAGGTTGTGGTGAAATTTCATCCTTAGATGGTTGATGTGCCTCAAACCATTACCAATGCATTTTGTTGGATGATTAGATTGTGAAAAAGTAGGTCAGATAGGCGCATAACGCTGTGGGCTAGGCCTTAATGCCCACACCTTCCGGCCTAGCCCCTCATGCGAAGGAGAATCATTAATCTTTATGCCTAGAATTTTATCCATTCTTTTAACCATTATCATGTGTTGCTCACAAACAACCACATAATGGTCAAATGCATCACAGAAAGTACAAGGGTACTTATTCCACAAGTAGTCAAAATTACCATGCATTGGAAAACTCCCATGAGGATTATGCGTGTCTCTAGGGATGATGCTTTGACAGAGTGGAGCGGACGATGACATTCATGGTCCCTTTAAGCATTCATCTCGCTTGGGATACAAATTAACATTTTCACAAGGTGGTGGTGAAATGTCATCCTTAGATGGTTGATGTGCCTCAAAACGTTTAGAGCATTCTCCAAACTACCTTTGACCATATCCCAATCCTTGATATTTTGGTCTCTCCTCAACCATGATTGGATTGGCGATACCTTGGCCATTTATGCCAAGGCCTCCTCCTTCATAACCCATCTTAGAAAGCAACTTCATACCAATACCTTTGGCATGTTTCCCAAATGTTGCAAAAGAGGTGTTATCCACATAAACAAAAGGAATTGTACTTGAAATGCTTATTACCTCCTTAAACTTTCCATTCATCTTTTCAGCTTCTGATGATGACGATGAGATTGCAGATGACTCTAGCCATCCACTCTTATCAACTGGAATATGGTGAGAATCTTGAATATGCTTGGAAAATTCACATGCATCATCTTCCTCATATGGTCCATAACCACTGTTTGAACCATGACCACATATTGGTTTCATTTTGGAAGTGTCTTTTGTTGTCACATGAGTAGAACTTTCCGTAACTTATTCTTCAAACACATGTTGCAATTGAAGGTGCATATGCCTCTTCTCCTCTTCAGCCCATTCTAGTATTCTTCTCAACTCAATGTTCTACATACGAAGAGTCAAATTCATCTCCTCTAGCTCTTGGAGACTCTTTTTTCCCATTCTTACAACTTGGTCAGATGAGGCTCTGATACCATTTGATCCGAAAATGGAGGAGGTTTCTTTTTCTTATTCTCCAAAATCAAACAAACAAATATACAAGGATCGTTCTGACACTTTGCAAGGTAATAATGGGTCTTGACACAAAAATAGGTTTTTCCAATGTCTCTTCAAGTCATGAGTTAGTCTTCACATGTAAACTTAAAATAAGCAACATAATAGAACATAACCCATACAACCATCATGAAGAGCATAACAAATAATTTGTTGACGAAGTTCACCCCTCCTGGGCTACATCTTCAGGCTTGCCAACATTGCTAGATTGCTTCATATATTTAGTATAAATGGGAGTACATAAAATTTTGATGATGAAAACATGTGGCTATTACCCCTACAAGGTAATGTTCTCCTGCAAATAACTCTCACATAAAGCAGCAATATAAGGAATTTCCTACAAAGGTCCTATACTCCAACTGAAATGAGCTTACATGATAATATGAGCACTTCAATTCCACATTGAAGAGCATAAACAAAACTTCCCTCGAAATGACATAATGAGAAAAGTAAACCTGAGCTGATCCCTGCAAGTAAAACTTGATGTAGTAGACTTTTGAAGGTGATAAAACCCCTACAAGGCCTTCTCCATGCTCAAACAGCTTCCAAAACTGCTTCAAAAACTTGATTGATCCATACACCCTTGATCTTCAACTTGAAAAAAGACCCCTTAAATGTGCTTAAATAAAAAATTAGAGGTCACCATTGGATCCATAGTATCCAAAAACCCCCTAAGTGGACTCTTCTTGAGCTCAATTTGGCCAAAACCTCCAAACGATATGGCTCTCCAAGCTTCCCATGATTTTTATTGTTAATTGTCCTAAAAGTCAGACCAACAGTCTAACTGTCCTACAAATCCGCCTTGTTTTTTACTAATGGAGTGACATTTTCCCTCCGCTGTAACAACCGTGGTGAAAATTCCATGTAAAAATATATAAATACTATGGATGATGGGACATGTATTCCAAGCTAAATTGTGGGCAAGAACATCCTAGGGGATGTTCATTTGGTTGTTTATGGCTAAGGAAATTGGCAAAGGCAATGGCTAAGGCATTAAAGAGGAAAAAGAGCTTTTTTGGGACATTATTTATGAAAATAATTGTTATAGACATTTTTGTGCCTTACAGCTCTAAGCATGAAATGTCCATAAACCAAGGGATCCTAAGTCCCTAAAAGTGTTGTTCCAACCCCTAGAGGAACAAGGTCAACAAATTACAGCTTCGCCCAGAAGTTCTCCACCAGAAACTGCTCAGAATCAGTCAAATCAGGATCATTTCAGCTGCTCCACTAGCTAGCTGCGTTGCATAGCACCCAAGTACACTAGCTAGGTGCGTTGCAACACACCTAAATACACTACCAGGGTGTGCTGAGCGGGAAATGACAAATGGAGGTGTCATTCCGCGAGGTGGACAGACAATGGAAGCTTCCAGAATCTTCCCCAATGACACTTGCCTCACTGAGTTCGACCAAGGATGAGTAAGAGGCTCTCAGTCTCCAAGTGGAAGCAAGAACTAACAGAGAGAAGCCACTAGTCAAATCATAAGCTGACTCATCCTCTTTGCATACATCTATATATGGATCCCTCATCCCAGAGATCCAGAGGTTGGAATTTTGTACATTGCAGAGAATTGCTGTTGGTTTTGAGATAGAGATCAGAGTATTGGGTGATTTATGCTTTGTTGGAGGTGAAGAGGGGATTCCTTTGCTGGGGGGTTGATGCTGGATCAGGAATCTTCGGTTGTAACCCCTCCTAAACCTTCTTGTTATATCAATAAAACTATTTGAGTTTCTCCTACATGCGTGTGTATCAATGATGTTTTGTTATATTTGCATGTTTAGCTTAAATCTGATCCTATGCTATTTATGAATATAAATCCATGTATTTGTGTAGTTTTCCTCTTCTGTGATCTTGCAGGAACTTGGTGAAGCTGGGCAAGTAAGGGAGCAGGTAGCTGGAAGCTGTCAAAGAGGAGAGAGATTGGATCAAAGGACTAGCGCAAGACACAGGTTGGTTCATCCTATTCCTCTTCGTTTATAGTTCATAAAGAAGAATACGAAAGTAGTTTTCTCTGTTTGTTTCTAAGGTACTGTCACGCCTTAGTGGGATAGGGGCGTTCTGAGTAGACACTTTTCCCGTTAACAAAATGGCAACTCCACTGGGGAGCGTGTCTAGTTAGTTTGTTTATGTTTCTCTTCTTGTTTGTTTCATAAACACAGAAGTAGCAATCAAACTGCATTTGCCATTATCAAATGCAAAGTAGACACCTGCTACTTCAATCCATTCACTGGATTTGTTTATGATTTGAACAGCTGATTCACAAATGATCTGATTACCCTTTGTGATAGCTCTTAGACCTCCTTTAAATCCACCCTCTGATTGTGCATTACTGATTGCTTTCACTCGGCCAAAAACCATAGATTAAACTGCAAACCGTGACCCAGAACCCGGATAGAATTCTCGTTTCTGCCCCAGCACAGGCACTGTGAAGAGATTCTGCATTTCAACGCAGTTCCCGAGAGGGCTACCTGCGCTGCAATCCAGTTTCTCTGTGTAACAGGTGCGCTGATCAGCCTAGCCCTGTGCAGCTGAGGTTCTTTGCTTCATTTTTTCAGTTTTGTCTCTGATTTTTGCAGCCTGTGATCAGTGTGTGTCTGTTTAAAAACCCCTTTTCTTTTGCCTTAATTCCGCCTCCTTTGTACAAAAAGACTGTAGATGTTCTTTGTGTGTTTGTTACATCATTTACAGTTTTCCATTGAAAGAGTAGAATAGTCATACTGTCGTCCTTGGATTTAGATCTGTCGTAAGTGTCGATTTTGATCTTAGGAGAAAGTTTATTTGCTGTTGACAGTCGATTATGCTTTTACTTTTGCCTTTGGTTTGAATTTGATACTTTCTAGTGTCGAAACGAGTGTTTATTTCAAAATCATAAAGTGTCATAATCATCTCTACCTTTTGATTTTGAAAAGAAGCTTGTTTGTGTTTGTCACTTGAAAGCAAATTTAGATTTGTACATCAACTTTCTTTTTAGGCATCAATATTAAGAAAGTGAAAACAAATACATGCATATGTGCATTTGCATATTGATAGTCTGTTTGGCTTGATTTAGGAAAAGTGCATCTACAATGTGCTCTTTGCTCTTTGAGAAAAGATTGTGTCTTTCTTTTCCCCTTGTAGCTAGGATTTTCATTGCTGAAAAGAGATAAAAGTTTGCTTATCATCTTTAGATTGCATTTTAGGAATTACATCTACATCTTGTGGTGATCCCAAAAGGAAAACTTCTAAGAAAGATCAACTTAAAATAAATTGAATGAATCTAACAATGCTTTGGAACTTAACGCACAACATTTAGAGGTCTAGGCTAGAGACGTATTCCGACGTCGTAAAGCCTGGTAACTGTTGTCCTCACTGTTGGTTGGGTGATTCCTCCACTTTGAGACGATAAGTGCCAGTACGGACTTGTGCTCCCACGTACGGTCGAGTATATATTGGGAGACCCCTATAGGCTTAAAACCTTTTATCCATAGGAAGCCGTGTCGGTCGCCCTATTGATTGCAATGCACCGAACACAGCATTCGAGAAGATTGACTGTCGTACCGTAAAAAGTATTCTGCAGTTTTGCGATTGGTTTGGTACTCCCTCTACCTAGATCTCCAGAGCAGTCCCTTTCGTTCCTTTTCAGACTCCTTAACGGAAAAGGTCCATCTGAGCACTTGTCACTTCAGGCTCATTAAAAATCAAAGGAGACTAGAGTCATCTTTTGTTTTTTCTCGACTCTTAAAAATTGAAAAAACAAGTTGTGTCAAAGCGTCTAAAAATTTATTTTAAATGGAATATTCATTACCCATTTCCCACGTTGATCTTTGGTTGAGAAAATGGAGTCTACCAACCAAGGAATTCCCCTTGGTGGAAATCCTAGTCCCTTCTCCTCTTGGGGAGATGTTGGTGCACCCCATATGGCCACATTGTCGCTTCCAGGACTGAAAATTGGCTTGCCAGTATGGCTCTTCTCAACCAATGTCGTTCAGAACACCACTATTCCTGAACAATCAAATCAGTAATTAGACGAGTCCAGAGTTGCCCACCAACCTTCTACTTCCTCTAATTCTTCCTCTCCTCCTTCCTCTTCGCTTGATGGGGCTGGCAAAGCCAAAAGTCAAGTTCCTAAGGAGAAGAAGGAGAAGAAGAAGAAAGAGAAGAAGAAGAAGGAGCCAAAGGCGAATGGGGGAAAACGAGTGTCGTCTAACGAAAATCCACACACTGCACCGACCAGGCCTAAATCGCCATGTGTCATTTGCAAAGGAGACCACTTTCACAGAGATTGTCCTTGCATCCCTCAGATACTAAGGGACTGGTCTCCTCGCTTGCACAATCCGGTGTCATCAACCTCTAATGATCATGTTGAAAGCACACCGTCAACTAACGAAAGTGAAGCCCCAGGACAAAAAGGGAAAGCTAGATTTCCCTGTAAACTGTGCGAAGGCAATCATGCCGTCCACCGTTGTCCCTTCTTAGACGAAGCGAAAAGAGTTTTGGATGATCGTCTGGATTCACCGTTACGACTTCCTCCTGGATATAAAAAACTCTTGCCGAGTCCGTCGCTAGTTGAGAATCCAGCTGGCCCGCTTAAGTGGTCAGCTGAAGCGCATATCATCGAAGATAAACCATCTGAATCCATACCAGACGAAAGTCATAGGGTCGAGGTGGCAGTTGACCCGGTTTTGCCTTCAGAGGGTTTATCATCGGATGATACAGTCATTGAAGAGAACAAGGATGACATCGTCCAAATTCTCTTCATCAACACAGACTCCGACGAACATGGGGGCAATCTACCCATTCCTTTACCGCAGGAAGGAAGTTCATCAGAGCCATACCCGGCCATCTACTCGGTCCCACCTCCAAGCAACCTAGTTGTTTCCTTCGACTGGAATCAACTAGGCAGACCCCGTTTACCAGCAAGCATACCATTCCGAATTATCGTTCAAATATATAGAATGGTCATGGCTGGTACCATCATAGATGAGGGGGTTTCTGTGAGTATCCTTTCCTCTACTGCTTGGAAAGCGCTTGGTTCACCATTGCTTTTGCCTGAGATGAGAAATCTGATAGGCTTTGATAAAGGAACCAGTCGACCTTTAGGGATCCTTCCTGATGTGCCCATAACATTGAGAAGGAAGACAGTTCAAATGAATGTAATGGTAGTTCAAGGACCCTTAGATTAAAATCTACTCCTTGGACGAGACTATATTTATTGCATGGGAGCCATCGTCTCCTCACTCTTTAGAGTAATGTGTTTTCCGCATGAAGGAAGAGTGGTCAAGCTCGTGGACCAGCTTTCATTTCCAGGATCACGCGTAGCAAATAGTCATATACCATCCCTAAATGGTCTGTTCACGCAAGAAATTTCTCAATCCCCAGTCCGTCCTCCCGATGAGCGTGAGTAATTCAGAGGGATATGACTGAAACCCAGGGGGCATGTGTCCTAGTCTGCTTCGGCAGGAAAAATTCGGGTATAGGGTAGGTTTCCGCGGGAGAATATGACTAGTCTGTACCCCGTCCGTCGGTGGAAGAGGGGTTATTCTAGAACAAGATTCTCTTGTCAAAGTTATGTGAGTTGACAGAACTGAGTCACTCGCCTTTGTTTATCTCGGTAGACATCGTCGAAGAAGTGTTTTGTTTGCACCGCGAATCGAGCAATCTTTGGGTAACCTGTAAGAGGTAGGCCTCTCCCGGTAAAACAAATGTTTTATTGGACTAAAGAAGGGGTAACCTTGAAACCATACTTTATACCTGGGGGCATGCAAACCTTTTGGAGTGCAAGCGAGGGGCGGCTATTTATTTTTTAAATTTTTAGGACCTCTAACCCTTTAAACTCGTAGGATTAGTCGTCACCTAACTTGCATAAAGAAAGGATGTGGGGCAAAAATCTAAAAGTTGCCGTTTTATATGAGACATTCTTACCATATGACTGGATTAATCGAGCAGTTTTAGCACATAGTTCAAGCTCGTTAAAAAATAAACATAAGACATGAGCAAATGTTTCCACCCGCGTTTAAGCTCGTTAAAAAATGAACTATTCCCCGGTAAATAACCACCGTGAATGAAGCATTTCAGCCATTAAAGCCTTGGTCGTGTTTGCACCGTCACCTCCACTTTTCCATTGGCCGATCATTCACCTCCATTTGATTGTTTATCCATTTTGAGGAACAACTGCGAAGAGTGATTTCACTAGCCATCCTTGTGATACTGTCGTGATTGGAAAATTCCAACCCTTACCTGGAATCAGCTGCTACCCATTTTATCACTCGTTCCTCAAAAGACGAGTCTTCTTTAAGATCTTTTCAACTGACTCGTAAAATATGAAAATATTGCCGAGTTTTGGCCTTCTAGCTCGTTAAAGCGACTAGAAGCACTATCCCTCCTCTCGATTTTAATCTTTTTGGACCTGAGGGATTATTGCACAAAAAGATCGAGCGCTTGTTTTGTTCAGCTTGTTAAAACTATCGAAAATTCATCCCTTCTGTATTGTTTTATACTTTTTCGGACTTAAGGGATTAGATGACGAAAAAGGAATTTCGGAGTTACCTTTACGTGCCTTTTCAGACTCTCTAAAAATGAAAAGGACCGAGTCATCTTTGTCGTTAAACTCGTTAAAAAGATTAATAGCGACAAACTTGTCTTTAGACGAGAACGAGTTTCACTATCGCTAGGCTCGTTAAAACATAGCGATGGGTTTGCCCGAAGGGAAAATTATAGAACAAGCATATGTTATCCTCCTCAAGCTTGACAAAAATAAAGAGGTACTGGTCAGCAATGACTAGGGAAAAATTGGGAAGAAACTCAAAGAATCTTTATTGGTAGCAAGTCGCTCTTGAACATGACACTTCCACTCCGTGCCTGAGTCGGGTTGGGTTGTTTCATTCACCGGTCACATCACCATGGTCACGCCATACCATCCACCTTTGGGGTAAATGCTACTAGTCCATCACATAAGTGTCGCCGACATGTTCAAGAGAAGTCATCCAGAGAAGTCATCCGTGTCCCATCCACTACCATACATTATACTTCATTCTTTCATGACCGCCATCCTAAACCATATATCATCAGATCGTTTTCACCTCCATCATAATCATTTGCTCCGTTCCGTGTCATTGATGTGGGATTCATCAAGACCCTCCTTTGACGGATCACTTCTTGTTGACATCAGCTCATAATCCAAGAAGTTGATCTAGGAACACCCCATTCAGTACTTTGAAGCTTGCATGCCTCAATGGCAAGTCTCTCACTTCCGGCGACAGGTATACATCAATGACCTTCGACCGAAAGATTTTGCGTGGTGTTCGACGCCAAGTCCTTTATTCACACCACGTGAATTGTACTGCAGTACCTTGAGGGTCATCATCATTATCGGTGATTCCTCTCGCGCTTGTTAACAGTTTACATCATTGACTGGTAATCAAGCGATGTCTTTCCATGTTCGACTTCAAATCATTTCTCACATGGATCGACTTGTACTTCGAGTGAAGATCGGACGAGATTGAAGACCCCAGATCTAGTTTCATCCATCCGGGCTGCGATATATATTCAGGAGAATAAAGACATTGAAATGTACAGCGTTGCAGCACAGATAATCATCCTACTAAAAGGATGATGGCTCTATCAGAATCATCAGTCTACCATCAGACGATTGTCTGTCCTATGTACATGAAAATGAATTTATAAAGCTGAGCATGGGAATGCCCGCCTCAGCTAGATCATGAAAACAATATGAAGATAATGTATTGTATTGTATCTTATTACAGGTCTCCTCCCAGCATTGAAAGAACTTCGGATCCTCCTAATAAAGCATTTCACCCGATAGACGACCTCATACTTTAGGGGGCAACTGTTATAAACATTTTTGTGCCTTACATCTCTAAGCATGAAATGTCCATAAACCAAGGGATCCTAAGTCCCTAAAAGTGTTGTTCTGACCCCTAGAGGAACAAGGTCAACAAATTACAGCTTCTCCCAGAAGTTCTCCACCAGAAACTATTAAGAATCAGTCAAATCAGGATCATTTCAGCTGCTCCACTAGCTAGCTGCATTGCATAGCACCCAAGTACACTAGCTAGGTGCGTTGCAACGCACCTAAATACACTACCAGGGTGCGCTGAGCGGGAAATGACAAATGGCGGTGTCATTCCGCGAGGTGGACAGACAATTGAAGCTTCCAGAATCTTCCCCAATGACACTTGCCTCACTGAGTTCGACCAAGGATGAGTAAGAGGCTCTTAGTCTCCAAGTGGAAGCAAGAACTGACAAAGAGAAGCCACTAGTCAAATCATAAGCTGACTCATCCTCTTTGCATACATCTATATATGGATCCCTCATCCCAGAGATCCAGAGGCTGGAATTTTTGTACATTGCAGAGAATTGCTGTTGGTTTTGAGATAGAGATCAGAGTATTGGGTGATTTATGCTTTGTTGGAGGTGAAGAGGGGATTCCTTTGCTGGGGGGTTGATGTTGGATCAGGAATCATCGGTTGTAACTCCTCCTGGACCTTCTTGTTATATCAATAAAACTATTTGAGTTTCTCCTATATGCTTGTGTATCAATGATGTTTTGTTATATTTGCATGTTTAGCTTAAATCTGATCCTAAGCTATTTATGAATATAAATCCATGTCTTTATGTAGTTTTCCTCTTCTGTGATCTTGCAGGAACTTGGTGAAGCTGGGCAAGTAAGGGAGCAGGTAGCTGGAAGCTGTCAAAGAGGAGAGAGATTGGATCAAAGGACTAGCGCAAGACACAGGTTGGTTCATCCTATTCCTCTTCGTTTATAGTTCATAAAGAAGAATACGAAAGTAGTTTTCTCTGTTTGTTTCTAAGCTACTGTCACACCTTAGTGGGATAGGGGCGTTCTGAGTAGACACTTTTCCCATTAACAATAATGGAAAATTGGAGAAAAGGAAGGTTAAAGGTCACATGTAGCATGTGAGGAGTAAATTGAAGGAAAATAATGGAAAATGAAAAATAGAGGCCTCATTCATAAAAAGGCTTATAAGGATTAGTTGGCAAGACTTGGCCAGTTCAGTTTTGAAGCTTTCTCACTATTCGCTCTCTCTCTCATACTCTTGGTTACTTAGAGTTTTCTTGGACCACTCTTGGAGGGTGTGGCATACTTGGATTCTTAGAGCAAGAAGGAAAAGGAAGAGCAGGAAAGTGCAAGAAGGCATCAACATCAACAGCTACTTCAGATTTTCTTGTAGGTACCGAGTTGCATGTATGATTTCTTCACTAGTTTTGGCATGCATGTGGTTTCTTGGTTATGATCTATCATTGTAATGGAGGATGGCGGGGATTGATAGTGGATTGCCAAGCCTTGCCATTTCTTAGATAGCCATGGTGATTGTGGTTTTACTTTCATTGCTTTGTTTTGGTTGGTTCTCATTTTTCCATAGTTTGGGTTGAATTACTAGTCCTGGAAGCCCTGGTTGAACAAACACTTTGGAAGCCCTGTAATAGCTTGGGTTGAGTTACTAGTTCTGGAAGCCCTTGGCGGGTTGAGTTACTAGTCCTAGAAGCCTTGGTTGGACAAACGCTCTGGAAGCCCTATATAAGCTGTGGGTTGAGTTACTAGTTCTAGAAGCCTTGGTTGGAAAAACACTCTGGAAGCCCTGGAAGGCTTGGATGGAGACCAATCTGATGATGGTTTTTGGTGATGTCCGACCGTGAGGTGGAATCACTATTTGATGGGTTGAGGTGGGTGGCCTCTGGAAGCCCTGGATGAGTTTTGATTGATGTGTTTTATGAGATCCCACATTCATGCTTGGAATATGGCATGGGGGTGATTGGCTGAAGAGAGACTTGGCTCAGCCAATCTATGGTCGGGTGGAACATGGTAGTCCCATCTCTGGTTGGTTCATTGCATTTATTAATGAAAAAAAAATCATTCCCTTGATTTTCATGTGCAAATGTACTGATGTATATATGGATTTTGATGGTTGATATGTTTATTGTATTTCTGTTCCTATTATGTTTTTTTTTTTTTGCACATTTACCCGGAGGTTGTTACGTAGTGGTATTAGAGCATGGTTCAAACACTTGGACTGGATGGGCTCTATCATAGGTGAAATGAAGAACAAAGGTTAAATTTTAGACCCTTTTGTCATATCTGTTATAAATGTTCTTCTGTGGCATATTAGAAGTTGAAATTTTTTCCATATTGAAGGTAAATCCCACTGATAATGTGGTAAAAATTTCAGATATTGGTTCACAATACTTTAGGAATTATGATCTAAGGAAGATGACCTTCTTGAATGCACCTTTAAACAGGTCATGTTGGAATTTCTGTAATAACTCATCTTTTGTAGGCTTTCAGAAGTTAAAAATTTATTAACATTGAGGGGACATACCACTTATTCTATGGTAGAAATTTCAGATATTGAGTTGCAATATTTTAGGAGATATAAGTAGAGGGAGTCGAGCCTTTTGAATGCTCCTAAAACCAGGCCTCAAACAAGTCATGCGGACATTGTTGTTATAACTTTTCTTCTGGGAACTCTCAGGAGCTGAATTTTTTTCCACAATGAGGGGAAATACCACTTATATTGTGATAAAAATTTCAAACATTTATTCACTATATGTTAGGAGATATGACGAGTGGAAGTCGAACTTTCTGGATACTCCTAGAATTGTGCACCAAATATGATTGTGTTGGTATTTTTGTTATAACTTTTCATCTATGAAATCTCAAAAGCTAAAAATTGAACCATAGTCAGGAATAATTCCACTGATCATATGGTTTAGTTTCCATAACTTGTACTACTAAAATTTAGGATATATGCATTGAATCATTTGCTATATTAGTTTGCATGCAAAGTGTTTGATGAAACACTTAAATGGTTCAATGATTAATTGCATACAAACTGTTTGATAAAATGCCCCAATGAATATGTTGTTTATGGTTGGGGATAGTATTGATGCATAATAGTATTATTGTAGTTGATATATGCTTACTTTTATGCAATTAGTTTGCATGTAAAGTTTTTGAATAAATGCTTACATGTAATAGTATAGTAGTTGTTTGAAGAAAAATGTAAAAGGATGGTAATTGTTTGAAGAAATTGTTATTTATTTTGGATGGGATAGTATTGTAGCATGATAATATGGATGTAGCTGATCTATGCCTATTTGCGTGCAAATAATTTGAAGAGTTTCATGTAGGGAATTTGAAAGGTTGCATGCAAGGAATTTGAAAAGTTGCATGTAAGGAAATGGAAAAGTGGCATGTTTTTAGTTACTATGTTATAAGTGGAATAAGGTAAATGTTTTTGACTTAGTCTCATACAAATGTATGAGAAATAAAAATCAATTTATTTTCAAGTGTGGTTAAATTTAGTAGAGCTTTGGAGATCCCATTTCCATAATTGGACATTGGAGATCGGGTCATTATAGTAGCTTCCTCCTTCTACCTTAGTGTGGACCATGGATAGTAAGGGGGTATGCTTATAGGTTGTTAGTATTGGTGAATGTTGATTTCAAATTAATAGACACGATGTCTTGATTTTTGGAACATGTGACTAATTGTATGTTAGGTCACATTTTTAAAAATTTTGATTACATGTATCAGTCTTATAGGTTGATTACAAGAATTGATTGCTTATGTTCGACTACATGCATTTATACGTAGGTGTAGTTGATTTGGCATTACTTATGCATATTGTTGGTTGCATGTGGCAATGTGTACAATGGATTAATGGTTGTTATGCATGTATGGTTGTGGCTATGATTATGCATGTATAGTAGGTCAAACATGCCTTGTGAAGTCATTGTATGCAATTTATGCCATCATGATGTTGTTGGTTGTTATGATGATAATGTGTTGGCTGAGATAATGCAAGAGATGCATATCATTATAATGATATTGCGGCATTAGACTTTGGGATAAGAGAAGATCGTCATACAGGTATGGTATGTTTGGCATGTAGGTACTTAAGTTGGGGATTATTATATGCATTAGGGTTATATACATTAGGTTTATGAACATGTATTTAATGTTATGGTTACATTCATGATATATGTTAGATGGTTACTGTATTTATATGCACATGTGTCAGATAGTAAAGAATGATAGTAACCTATGGTTGTATGCATTGCTTTTGTTGTTTATGTTAGATAACTTGATGATTATGTTATATATTGTTGTTGAGCATGATATATAGCTTATTGTTTTTATATGCTATTAACTTGATTATTAAGGTTATTTTATTGAAATCTTGATGTGGTAATTTGGATTGGTCATATGCGTGATGGTTATGCTCATTTCATTGAAGATCTTGATGTTATATGTATTGTGTTAACCTGGTTTGACCTATGCAGATGGTTAGGGTTACGACATTTAGGTATGAGTCGATTTATCATGTTGCATTGTGTTGTACTAATCTAGACTGATCGTACATAGGTGATTGCTATGCATAACTGATAATTGTGTATGAGTTATGATGTAAACATATTAGTTAATGAATTTTTGGATATCATGATCTTATTTATGTTCGGGTTAATATATTGTGAAGATATATCATGCTAATATGGATTGATTGTGTAGAAAATATTTCCCCCTCTGAGATACATTAAGGTATGAACTTGTGTATGGCATATACCTTGTGCTTGATTGTTTGATTATGACATCCATTTGGTGTTTGAGTGTTTGGTGCCTATTATGTCATCTAGTTGATTTATTTAACATGGTATGCTTTTAAGTTGTTTGAATGTTTTATGAATTGCATAATATAAGTGTGTGTTTCAATGACATTGTTTTGAGATGATTGTACTAACACATGGGTGTCTAGATAGTTGATATGTACTTAAGTTTAGTAGGTGATAGTTGTAGCATTATATCTAATGACTATGGGATGACTATGGATTATGACATGATTTTTAATCTTGCTAAATGTTGATTTCAAATTGATAAATATGAGTGTATTTATATTTGGAACATGTGGTTGACATGTGTGAGAAGTTGCAGGAAACATGCTTGGTATTAGCGTGACAAGGTAATAGTTGATGTGATGACATAACTAACAGTTGGATGATGTGATAACGCATAATAAGACTTAATTGCAGCAAGGTAAAAAATAAAAGGTATAAGAAAGGAATGGGGAAAGAATTCCTTTGACTATGTTGGAAACCCTAATTCCAAACGAATGAGTTCTTTGCACACATGAAGTCTTCTTAACCTTGATTTTGTCTGACATTATGTGGATATGTGCTATATTCATGAACATGTACTTGACAGGTATATTAGCTAGTCTTTAGCTACAGGTGGATCTGTTAAAGGATTGGAGTCCCTTGAGAGATGGCGTGGATGTGTTCAGTTGCAAGCAATATGCTTGGCACAACAAGATAAGGTAACTAGTGTATTGTTATGTTATATATGCACTTACAATTATGTGTTTATGGAAATATGATGCAGGGGATTGCATGGCAAAGGAAATTTCCATGAAATCTTGAAGAAGACTCAGGTTGAGTTTTCCTTGGGAACCATGGGGATTGAGTCAGGGTGTTTGTTGTTAGTCTTGTGCTTTTGGTATTTTTTGATTGTTGCACTTGATTTGAAATTTTGATTGTGTCTGGTGCATAGCTATGCCACTTTGTTTGCAGAGTCATGTTGTTATTGGTTTTTATGGTCTTCTTCTTGTTTGTTTCTTGTCTTGCCTTTTTTGTTTTGAGTCTTGGGAATTGGTTGGGAAAGAGGAAGAGTTAATGTAGCTCGAGGAGAGCTATGTGGTACTCGATAGGTGATGTACGACTCAGATGAAGCTTTGTCCATGAGTAAGCGCAACAGAAGGTAAGACTATGACTGTCGGTTGAACTGGCTGGGTCCATTGTGGTAAATGGACAGTAGAAGTATAGTCATGAGGAAGGTAACATGAAAAGGTAAAGTAAATGGATCTGAGGCGTCATATGCCTTGGCTATGTTGCACATGTGTTGCATGAATAAAGGAATTTCTCTTAACCTAGACCTTATGTTATCTGGCAATTTTGTTATGATCATGATTATGTTGATGTTTATATATGTATACCTGTATGTATGTATATATGTCATTGTTTGATAGGATGATGATTTTTTTTAAGCTAATGATTATATATATATATATATATATATATATATATATATATATATATATATATATATATATATATATATATATGTATGCATGTATGTATCTATGTCATTGTTTGACAGGGTTGTCAGGATCATTCTTGTGGAGAAATGATTTCTTATGCAGGTGAATGGCATGAAGAGATTCCTGGTTCATGAGAAGTCAATTGGGAAGAGTAGTCACCAAAAATATATGAGGTCAATATCATGTGGATATGATTTGGTATTGCATACTTGTGTTATGCATATGTTTATGTTATGATAGGTAATGTTGAAGGATACATCAACAAAGAGAAAGTAGCGTGGTTTGCGACATGCTAAGGTAAGCATGGATAAGACATGGGAAGAAAGGTTTCTTGGTAAGGACAGTATGGTTTTGGATGTGTGGTACTACTATTGTGCATATAATGTATATGTTGTAAATGTTTCATATATGATGTGTGCACATGGGGTGTTGTGTATATATAGTGTGTGTACATGTTGTTTATGCAGTGTTATGTACAAGATGGTATGGATAGTGTTGTATGAATGTTACATATTCAATACTCGGTATAAATGGTGCTATGTACATGTTGGATATGTTGTATTGTGTACATATTGTACTGTGCGAATGATGGATATGTGGTGTTGTGTGCATATGGTGCTTTGTGCATGTTGGATATGTAGTGCTATGTACAGATGATGTTACGTACATGTTGGATATGTAGTGCTATGTACACATGGTGTTGCGTGCATGTTGTACATATGGTGCTATGTACATATGGTGTTGTGTGTATTATTATACAAGTGGTGTTGTGAGCATGTGGTGCCATGTACATGTTGTACATAGGATGCTATGAGCATGCGGTTCTGTGTACATGTCGTGCATGTGCTGCTATGTACATATGGTGCCGTGTACACATCATGAATGTGGTACTGTGTACATGTGGTATTGTGTACACGTTGTACAATGGTGTAGTGTACATGTGGCATTGTGTACATGTTGTGCAAGTGGCACCATGTACATGTGATGTTGTGCACACATTATGAATGTGGTGCGGTGTACCAGTGGTACTGTGTACATGTTGTACATATCATACTAGTGCATGTTTGGTATGGTGTGCATGTCATACATGTTGTATTGAGGGCATGTGGTATTATGTATGTGCATCATGTAGCTGTGGTATTGCGGCGTGTGTACTCATTGTGTTGTACTCTATATAGGTACACGTATTGGGTGGTATTGCACATCAGGTATAGATGGATGCACTGTGTTGTACACTGGTTGTAGGTGTATGAGTTGTACATCAGGGGTAGGTGCATGTATTGCATGGTGTTGTGTGTCAAGTGTGGCTGTATGTGTGAGAGGCGCACTATGTGTCTATGCACATGGTTGAGGAGAAGGCACTGGGTGTTTTTGGGGTGTAGAAACGGAGTTGGAGTGCGTATGGAATAAAGACGAAGGTAGAAGCTAAGGATTGATGAAAGGATAAGTATCAACATTTTATTTCAGTTTTATTATGCTTGTGATTTATGACTATGGTATATGATGATTATATTTGATCATTAATTTTGGTTTATTTATGATTTTGATCTATGATGGTTGTGTTTGAGCTAACCCGATGTGATATCTTTATATATGTTGATTTTTTCAAATATGCTAGTTTGACTTGTTGTGACAGTAAGCGAACATGATTGAAAATGTACCTTATTGACGAGCTATCAATGAGGTATGATGTGAATTTATTTCAATTTATTTTAAATCTAATGGAAGTTATGTGCTTGGTATAGGAATGCATGAAATTCTTGGTTGGGTGGTTGAAATTGACTACAAGAATTAGTAGCAGCAACAAAGGAATTGAAACATGCAACATTATGCTGGTAAAGCACTTAAGGAGCAGGGCGATTGTGGGACACTGGTACCCAATAATGTCCATTGATTTCCATGAGCATGTTATGATTGGTATGATGTGTTGAAGCAGGTATATGCCTTGGTTTTTGTATCTTCTGATGCGAGGAAACCTTTCCAAGGGATGGACTACCTGGGATGGTGGTGCTAGAGGAACTTGGAAGGTGAGTGATTACACAGAAAGGGTGACCAAATTTCCAAAGGAACTGTGTAGCAGAGAAGGGAAGGTCATAGATGGATTTGTTTTGGTTATTAGCATTACCCGATGGAATCAGATGCACATTAGTAGTGTGCCCTGGAATAATGAGCTGGTAGCTGTTCGTTGAGAGGACAAGTGGTGCAAGATTATAACATTGGACATTGGATGCAGATTTGACTTTGTAGTGGATTCTGGATTTCCTGGGAAGTAGGTGAATCCTAGTATTACTTTGAGGGTGGAGGTGTGAGCCTTTGGATTCCCTTGTTGATTGATATAGGCATCGTATCCTTTATTTGCTGGTTAAGAAAATTTGTATATGCGTATATGATTGTAGATACCGTAATGAGCTGTGTTATAAAGCTCCAATATGCGGTATGTTTTCATGTTGTCATGATGTTTTTCTTCTGAGCAGGTCTTTCATTGTAAATATTGCAATGAGCTTTGTTATAAAGCTCCATGGGCAATATGTTTTGTTTTCAGCAGTCAAGTGGTTAGAGGTGTCATTGAACACCGAGGATGGTGTTCCCACAAGGGGGAGGGTTTTGTAACATCCCTGGTGAAAATTCCATGTAAAAATATATAAATACCACGGATGATGGGACACGTATTCCAACCTGAATGGTGGGCAAGACATCCTAGGGGGTGTTCATTTGGTTGTTTATGGCTAAGGAAATTGGCAAAGGCAATGGCTAAGGCATTAAAGAGGAAAAATGGAATTTTTGGGACATTATTTATGAAAATAATGGAAATTAGGAGAAAAGGAAGGTGAAAGGTCACATGTTACATGTGAGGAGGAAATTGAAGGAAAATAATGGAAAATGAAGAATGGAGGCCTCATTCATAAAAAGGCTTCTAAGGATCAGTTGGAAAGACTTGGTCAATTCAGTTTTGGAGCTCTCTCATTATTCTCTCTCTCTCTTTCATACTCTTGGTTACTTAGAGTTTTCTTGGAGCACTCTTGGAGGGCGTGGCATACTTGGATTCTTGGAGCAAGAAGGCAAAGGAAGAGCAGGAAATTGCAAGAAGGCATCGGCATCATCCAGCCTAGAAGCTTGGTGTTCTAAACACTCTTGCTATCAGGGCCCTTCGAATTTCTGACGCTGATCATCTGGATGAAGAAAAGAAGCATTTAGTCTCAACCTTTAAAGGCATAGGCTACAAAGAAAATGAGATTAAAAGAGCAATTCAGAAAGCCGAGAAAAGGATGCTATCTCATGAACCTAAGGCCCGAGATCAACCTGAGGGTGGTAGGGTTTTTCTACCTTTCATTCATGGAGTTACAGATAAGATTGCAAAAATCCTAAGAAGGAAAAACATAAGCACGCAATTCTCAGCCCCTGGAACGATTAGGCAAGGTATGAGATCTGTCAAGGATAATATTGATAAACATCAACTTAAAGGTGTCTATAAAATTGATTGCTCATGTGGAAAAAGCTACATTGGTGAAACAGGTCGCTCCCTGCAGACAAGACTCAAGGAACATGGAGCTGATATTAAGAATGAAAGGTCTCGTACTTCCGCCTTGGCAGAACACTCGTTAAAAACTAAGCACCATGTCTGCTTGGAAAGCGCCTCTATTATCGCTAAGGAAGAGCAACACCATAGGCGAAAAATGAGAGAAGCTCTTGAAATTATCAAACACCCGCATAATCTCAACAGAGACAGTGGTATGGAGATTAGTGGAATCTGGCTTCCCCTAATCAGAAAAATTAACCTGCTACCGGTATAAAATAATAATAATAATAATAATAATAATTAATTCACTATTAATCATTTACAATATTAATTATCATTAATTAATTAATCTATTTATTAATTCCCATATTAATTACTTCGTTTCTTAAATATTATAATATCTATTTTAACACAATAATAATAACTATTATTTATATTTACACTCTTAAATAATAGTTCTAACCTATTTTAATATTATTCAAAATTATTTTGATAATTATTCTAATTAAAAATATAAATATCAGCCCTAACATATTAATCATATATAATTAAATAAATAATAAATAAATATTAAATATTAAATTCTTGATTAATATTTTCAATTATATTCTAAATACAATATTCTTGTATTAATTTAATCTATTCTAATTATGTTCACTATTAATATTATTAATTCTAATTTTTATTATTAACTATTAGATTAATAAATAATAAGTATTAATAATAATATCAATAATATTTTCAAATTGCAATTATTTATTAATTTCCTTACTAAGCTTAAACCTAGTCTAAAAAATTAATAAATAAATAAATAAAAATTGTACCATCATATATAATAAATATAAAAATTAATACAATATTCCTAGATTATTAACTTTTTAACATTAATTATGATGATTATTATTATTAATACTTATTATTATATTAATTAATGATAATAATAATAATTATTTCAATTAATATCAATATTAATTAATATTGTTCATCAAAAATTTTAAATATTAATTCAATTTTCTAGAATTAATTCTTTTAACATTAACTTTGATCAATTTAATATCATTAATCCTAATTATCTTTAATTATTATAATTCTAAAAAAAAAAAGAAGAAGAAAGAATTAATTAATTAATTAAATTAATCAGAGTCAGCCGACTTCTCATCAAAAATTGTTTTAAAAAAAAAAATAAAAAATAAAAAAAATAAAAAAATTGAGAGCCGACATTCATCTTTTCTCTCCCCATTACTATTTATCCCTCAAATAAGCTCTTCTTCTATCAAGCATTCAAGTTGTCCTGATGATGGATCCCGGTTGGGATTTGAAACGTTGGCAGAAAATGGTTCTTACTGTGGATTCTCCGGTGACTAAGTCGAAAATAATAAACCACAGAGGTCTTAAATCCAGAATCATTTCCCTATATGGAGGGGATACCTGGAGTGAAATCAATTTACTCGAAAAAACTAGAGCTAAGATAGCAAGAAGAGCTGCTGATCTGCATTTTCTTAAGAGCTGTTGTGACAATAATATTATTCCTCCTTTTGCTCAAATTAATCATAGATTGCATAACAGATATAATAGCAAGGTGTTTTTTCAACTCAGCATGTCTCTAATAAGGGCAGAAATTAAAAGAGTTAGGGCTTCTTTGGATAATATTGGTCGCTCAGCACTCTCAGCTCACCTAAAGCTAGCCAGCATCATTAGTGAGAATCTCTGGTCTGTTATCGATGCCAGGGCCGCTCTGAAAGGCATTAATGAAGGACAGGTTACTGAGAAACGACAACGCAGGAAATTGTCCAATTTACTACACAAATCGCAGTATAATAATGAAAAACTGGGCATTTCCATTGAAAGTTCAGCAGATGCTTTTGAATCAAGAAACTTAAATGATTCAGCTGAGCTAACGCATTACATCGATGGCAATAGCAGAAGTTTGAACGGTTTAGGGTTCCGTTATAGAACCAACAGTATCGATGAAATTGAAGAACATACACAGATCGTAGGAGGCCTTGACAGCGTTGGCTCGCCTGATTTGATGGGCAGTGTTAATGTAAAAACCGCTGATCACCCAATGGGCAGGTTTCATGGTAGCAGCGATCAAAACAGTGAACAGATTTATCCTTTGGATAGAACGCATTCAGCTAAGAATGAACCAATCTCGTTGGGTAAATCGAACTCGCTTCAAGCTGTTAGGAACGTTAATGAAACTGCGCAAGAGCGTAATCTAACTGGCTTCATGGGTACTGCGAATAATTGCAGCTCGGTTGTAAACAAACATAAACAACTCGATATTCCATACTGCAACCTTAAAAACGACTGCAACTCGACTGCGCAGGAGCAAATTGACCTCGTGGGTACTGCGCTGGATAATTGCAGCCCAGTTGTAAACAAAAATAAACAAGTCGATAACCTTAACTCGATGGGTACGCTTGAAGACATTAATAAAACTGCGCAGGAGAAAGTTGTTGCGTTTGATAAGTGTAGCCCGGGTGTAAACAAAATGAATACACATGAAGTTAAGGAAACTGCGCAGGTCATTCCAAGTAGTGCGCCCATTCAGCTGGAAAGTTGTAATACGCTCAGCCAGGTTGTAAACAAAATTAACAGCAAAGATGTCAACACTTGCGAATCAAAATTAAAGAAGAAAGTCATAAATCTGTCCTCCCAAGTTTTAGAACCTGAGGTGATTAATGTCCTCAGAAAAGGTCTGGGAGTTGCTGTTGCTCCGAAAAACCTTCCCATTGAGAAAATGATATGTAACATAGAGGATGGGATTAACAACCTTCCCTTGGAAGATAAGGAAGAATTAAGACAAGAATGCTCCCTTATTATGAGAAAGGCCAGAGCCCCCAAAAGTAATTTGAGTAAAGCAGAACAAAAGGCCTTCAAATCCCTGCGTAACAATGATAAAATTGTGGTTCTCAAGGCAGATAAGGGAGGGGCAGCCGTGATCTTGGATAAAGAAGATTATATATTCAAAATGAATGAACACCTCAAATGTGGTAGTTATAAGAAGCTGAGCAATAACCCCATCCCCAAGATTATGAAAGAGGTGAAAAAGGCAATTTTGGAATCCAACCTTGATGATAAATTAAAAAAGAAATTAATTCCCTCTAGTGAATGCATCCCTAGGATTTATGGGTTACCCAAGATCCATAAAGATGGAGTCCCTCTTAGACCAATTGTCAATACCATTGGATCCCCAACCTATGAGCTCGCTAAGTATGTTGCAAGAATCCTCAAGCCCCTCGTCGGAAACACTGATTCTTTCATCAAAGACTCCCATGACTTTGTGAATCTCATTAAGAATGAGAAAATAGAGCGTGATGACATCCTTGTTAGCTTTGACGTAGTGTCCTTATTCACTAAGATTCCTCTTGAAGAAGCCATTCAGGTTATAAAAGAGGTTACTGATCCAGGGACTGCAAGATTGGCCGAAATCTGCTTGCGATCAACAGTTTTCACCTTCCAGGGAACATATTATGAGCAGACATCTGGAGTGGCAATGGGATCCCCCCTTTCACCAATCGTGGCCAACTTATACATGGAATATTTTGAAAAGAAGGCCCTGGAATCTTACCCTCTGAAACCAGCATGGTGGAAGCGATTCGTCGATGATACTAATATAAAATGGACACATGGTAAAGCAGAGCTTGACAAGTTTTTTATTCACCTAAATTCCATCTCCTCAGAAATAAAATTCACCATGGAGCTTGAAGAAAACATGAGCATCCCTTTTTTAGACATCCTCATCATGAGAAAGGAGGATGGCTCCATAGGGCACAAAGTCTTCAGGAAGTCAACCCATACAGAAAACTACCTTCACGCTGATTCCCACCATCATCCAGCCCAGAAACTTGGTGTTCTAAACACTCTTGCTATCAGGGCCCTTCAAATTTCTGACGTTGATCATCTGGATGAAGAAAAGAAGCATTTAGTCTCAACCTTTAAAGGCATAGGCTACAAAGAAAATGAGATTAAAAGAGAAATTCAGAAAGCCGAGAAAAGGATGCTATCTCATGAACCTAAGGCCCGAGATCAACCTGAGGGTGGTAGGGTTTTTCTACCTTTCATTCATGGAGTTACAGATAAGATTGCGAAAATCCTAAGAAGGAAAAACATAAGCACGCAATTCTCAGCCCCTGGAACGATTAGGCAAGGTATGAGATCTGTCAAGGATAATATTGATAAACATCAACTTAAAGGTGTCTATAAAATTGATTGCTCATGTGGAAAAAGCTACATTGGTGAAACAGGTCGCTCCCTGCAGACAAGACTCAAGGAACATGGAGCTGATATTAAGAATGAAAGGTCTCGTACTTCCGCCTTGGCAGAACACTCGTTAAAAACTAAGCACCATGTCTGCTTGGAAAGCGCCTCTATTATCGCTAAGGAAGAGCAACACCATAGGCGAAAGATCAGAGAAGCTCTTGAAATTATCAAACACCCGCATAATCTCAACAGAGACAGTGGTATGGAGATTAGTGGAAGCTGGCTTCCCCTAATCAGAAAAATTAACCCGCTACCGGTATAAAATAATAATAATAATAATAATTAATTCACTATTAAACATTTACAATATTAATTATCATTAATTAATTAATCTATTTATTAATTCCCATATTAATTACTTCGTTTCTTAAATATTATAATATCTATTTTAACACAATAATAATAACTATTATTTATATTTACACTTTTAAATAATAGTTCTAACCTATTTTAATATTATTCAAAATTATTTTGATAATTATTCTAATTAAAAATATAAATATCAGCCCTAACATATTAATCATATATAATTAAATAAATAATAAATAAATATTAAATATTAAATTCTTGATTAATATTTTCAATTATATTCTAAATACAATATTCTTGTATTAATTTAATCTATTCTAATTATGTTCACTATTAATATTATTAATTCTAATTTTTATTATTAACTATTAGATTAATAAATAATAAGTATTAATAATAATATCAATAATATTTTCAAATTGCAATTATTTATTAATTTCCTTACTAAGCTTAAACCTAGTCTAAAAAATTAATAAATAAATAAATAAAAATTGTACCATCATATATAATAAATATAAAAATTAATACAATATTCCTAGATTATTAACTTTTTAATATTAATTATGATGATTATTATTATTAATACTTATTATTATATTAATTAATGATAATAATAATAATTATTTCAATTAATATCAATATTAATTAATATTGTTGATCAAAAATTTTAAATATTAATTCAATTTTCTAGAATTAATTCTTTTAACATTAACTTTGATCAATTTAATATCATTAATCCTAATTATCTTTAATTATTATAATTCTAAAAAAAAAAAGAAGAAGAAAGAATTAATTAATTAATTAAATTAATCAGAGTCAGCCGACTTCTCATCAAAAATTGTTTTAAAAAAAAAAATAAAAAAAAAATAAAAAAAAAAAAAAATAAAAAAAAATTGAGAGCCGACATTCATCTTTTCTCTCCCCATTACTATTTATCCCTCAAATAAGCTCTTCTTCTATCAAGCATTCAAGTTGTCCTGATGATGGATCCCGGTTGGGATTTGAAACGTTGGCAGAGAATGGTTCTTACTGTGGATTCTCCGGTAACTAAGTCCAAAATAATAAACCACAGAGGTCTTAAATCCAGAATCATTTCCCTATATGGAGGGGATACTTGGAGTGAAATCAATTTACTCGAAAAGTCTAGAGCTAAGATAGCAAGAAGAGCTGCTGATCTGCATTTTCTTAAGAGCTATCGTGACAATAATATTATTCCTCCTTTTGCTCAAATTAATCATACATTGCATAATAGATATAATAGCAAGGTTTTTTTTCAACTCAGCATGTCTCTAATAAGGGCAGAAATTAAAAGAGTTAGGGCTTCTTTGGATAATATTGGTCGCTCAGCACTCTCAGCTCACCTAAAGCTAGCCAGCATCATTAGTGAGAATCTCTGGTCTGTTATCGATGCCAGGGCCGCTCTGAAAGGCATTAACGAAGGAGAGGTTACTGAGAAACGACAACGCAGGAAATTGTCCAATTTACTACACAAATCGCAGTATAATAATGAAAAACTGGGCATTTCCATTGAAAGTTCAGCAGACGCTTTTGAATCAAGAAACTTAAATGATTCAGCTGAGCTAACGCATTACATCGATGGCAATAGCAGAAGTTTGAACGGTTTCGGGTTCCGTTATAGAACCAACAGTATCGCTGAAATTGAAGAACATACACAGATCGTAGGAGGCCTTGACAGCGTTGGCTCGCCTGATTTGATGGGCAGTGTTAATGTAAAAACCGTTGATCACCCAATGGGCAGGTTTCATGGTAGCAGCGATCAAAACAGTGAACAGATTTATCCTTTGGATAGAACGCATTCAGCTAAGAATGAACCAATCTCGTTGGGTAAATCGAACTCGCTTCAAGCTGTTAGGAACGTTAATGAAACTGCGCAAGAGCGTAATCTAATTGGCTTCATGGGTACTGCGAATAATTGCAGCTCGGTTGTAAACAAACATAAACAACTCGATATTCCATACTGCAACCTTAAAAACGACTGCAACTCGACTGCGCAGGAGCAAATTGACCTCGTGGGTACTGCGCTCCATAATTGCAGCCCAGTTGTAAACAAAAATAAACAAGTCGATAACCTTAACTCGATGGGTACGCTTGAAGACATTAATAAAATTGCACAGGAGAAATTTGTTGCGTTTGATATGTGTAGCCCAGGTGGAAACAAAATGAATACGCATGGAGTTAAGGAAACTGCGCAGGTCATTCCATGTAGTGCGCCCATTCAGTTGGAAAGTTGTAATACGCTCAGCCAGGTTGTAAACAAAATTAACAGCAAAGATGTCAACACTTGCGGATCAAAATTAAAAAAGAAAGTCGTAAATCTGTCCTCCCAAGTTTTAGAACCTGAGGTCATTAATGTCCTCAGAAAAGGTCTTGGATTTGCTGTTGCTCCGAAAAACCTTCCCATTGAGAAAATGATATGTAACATAGAGGATGGGATTAACAACCTTCCCTTGGAAGATAAGGAAGAATTAAGACAAGAATGCTCCCTTATTATGAGAAAGGCCAGAGCCCCCAAAAGTAATTTGAGTAAAGCAGAACAAAAGGCCTTCAAATCCCTGCGTAACAATGATAAAATTGTGGTTCTCAAGGCAGATAAGGGAGGAGCAGCCGTGATCTTGGATAAAGAAGATTATATATTCAAAATGAATGAACACCTCAAATGTGGTAGTTATAAGAAGCTGAGCAATAACCCCATCCCCAAGATTATGAAAGAGGTGAAAAAGGCAATTTTGGAATCCAACCTTGATGATAAATTAAAAAAGAAATTAATTCCCTCTAGTGAATGCATCCCTAGGATTTATGGGTTACCCAAGATCCATAAAGATGGAGTCCCTCTTAGACCAATTGTCAATACCATTGGATCCCCAACCTATGAGCTCGCTAAGTATGTTGCTAGAATCCTCAAGCCCCTCGTCGGAAACACTGATTCTTTCATCAAAGACTCCCATGACTTTGTGAATCTCGTTAAGAATGAGAAAATAGAGCGTGATGACATCCTTGTTAGCTTTGACGTAGTGTCCTTATTCACTAAGATCCCTCTTGAAGAAGCCATTCAGGTTATAAAAGAGGTCATTGATCCAAGGACTGCAAGATTGGCCGAAATCTGCTTGCGATCAACAGTTTTCACCTTCCAGGGAACATATTATGAGTAGACATCTGGAGTGGCAATGGGATCCCCCCTTTCACCAATCGTGGCCAACTTATACATGGAATGTTTTGAAAAGAAGGCCCTGGAATCTTACCCTCTGAAACCAGCATGGTGGAAGAGATTCGTTGATGATACTAATATAAAATGGACACATGGTAAAGCAGAGCTTGACAAGTTTTTTATTCACCTAAATTCCATCTCCTCAGAAATAAAATTCACCATGGAGCTTGAAGAAAACATGAGCATTCCTTTTTTAGACATCCTCATCATGAGAAAGGAGGATGGCTCCATAGGGCACAAAGTCTTTAGGAAGTCAACCCATACAGAAAACTACCTTCACACTGATTCCCACCATCATCCAGCCCAGAAACTTGGTGTTCTAAACACTCTTGCTATCAGGGCCCTTCGAATTTCTGAAGTTGATCATCTGGATGAAGAAAAGAAGCATTTAGTCTTAACCTTTAAAGGCATAGGCTACAAAGAAAATGAGATTAAAAGAGCAATTCAGAAAGCCGAGAAAAGGATGCTATCTCATGAACCTAAGGCCCGAGATCAACCTGAGGGTGGTAGGGTTTTTCTACCTTTCATTCATGGAGTTACAGATAAGATTGTGAAAATCCTAAGAAGGAAAAACATAAGCACGCAATTCTCAGCCCCTGAAACGATTAGGCAAGGTATGAGATCTGTCAAGGATAATATTGATAAACATCAACTTAAAGGTGTCTATAAAATTGATTGCTCATGTGGAAAAAGCTACATTGGTGAAACAGGTCGACCCCTGAAGACAAGACTCACGGAACATGGAGCTGATATTAAGAATGAAAGGTCTCGTACTTTCGCCTTGGCAAAGCACTCGTTAAAAACTAAGCACCATGTCTGCTTGGAAAGCGCCTCTATTATCGGTAAGGAAGAGCAACACCATAGGCGAAAAATGAGAGAAGCTCTTGAAATTATCAAACACCCGCATAATCTCAACAGAGACAGTGGTATGGAGATTAGTGGAAGCTGGCTTCCCCTAATCAGAAAAATTAACCTGCTACCGGTATAAAATAATAATAATAATAATAATTAATTCACTATTAATCATTTACAATATTAATTATCATTAATTAATTAATCTATTTATTAATTCCCATATTAATTACTTCGTTTCTTAAATATTATAATATCTATTTTAACACAATAATAATAACTATTATTTATATTTACACTTTTAAATAATAGTTCTAACCTATTTTAATATTATTCAAAATTATTTTGATAATTATTCTAATTAAAAATATAAATATCAGCCCTAACATATTAATCATATATAATTAAATAAATAATAAATAAATAATAAATATTAAATTCTTGATTAATATTTTCAATTATATTCTAAATACAATATTCTTGTATTAATTTAATCTATTCTAATTATGTTCACTATTAATATTATTAATTCTAATTTTTATTATTAACTATTAGATTAATAAATAATAAGTATTAATAATAATATCAATAATATTTTCAAATTGCAATTATTTATTAATTTCCTTACTAAGCTTAAACCTAGTCTAAAAAATTAATAAATAAATAAATAAAAATTGTACCATCATATATAATAAATATAAAAATTAATACAATATTCCTAGATTATTAACTTTTTAACATTAATTATGATGATTATTATTATTAATACTTATTATTATATTAATTAATGATAATAATAATAATTATTTCAATTAATATCAATATTAATTAATATTGTTGATCAAAAATTTTAAATATTAATTCAATTTTCTAGAATTAATTCTTTTAACATTAACTTTGATCAATTTAATATCATTAATCCTAATTATCTTTAATTATTATAATTCTAAAAAAAAAAAGAAGAAGAAAGAATTAATTAATTAATTAAATTAATCAGAGTCAACCGACTTCTCATCAAAAATTGTTTTAAAAAAAAAAAAAAAAATAAAAAATAAAAAATAAAAAAAATAAAAAAATTGAGAGCCGACATTCATCTTTTCTCTCCCCATTACTATTTATCCCTCAAATAAGCTCTTCTTCTATCAAGCATTCAAGTTGTCCTGATGATGGATCCCGGTTGGGATTTGAAACGTTGGCAGAGAATGGTTCTTATTGTGGATTCTCCGGTAACTAAGTCAAAAATAATAAACCACAGAGGTCTTAAATCCAGAATCATTTCCCTATATGGAGGGGATACCTGGAGTGAAATCAATTTACTCAAAAAATCTAGAGCTAAGATAGCAAGAAGAGCTGCTGATCTGCATTTTCTTAAGAGCTGTCGTGACAATAATATTATTCCTCCATTTGCTCAAATTAATCATAGATTGCATAACAGATATAATAGCAAGGCGTTTTTTCAACTCAGCATGTCTCTAATAAGGGCAGAAATTAAAAGAGTTAGGGCTTCTTTGGATAATCTTGGTCGCTCAGCGCTCTCAGCTCACCTAAAGCTAGCCAGCATCATTAGTGAGAATCTCTGGTCTGTTATCGATGCCAGGGCCGCTCTGAAAGGCATTAATGAAGGACAGGTTACTGAGAAACGACAACGCAGGAAATTGTCCAATTTACTACACAAATCGCAGTATAATAATGAAAAACTGGGCATTTCCATTGAAAGTTCAGCAGACGCTTTTGAATCAAGAAACTTAAATGATTCATCTGAGCTAACGCATTACACCGATGGCAACAGCAGCAGTTTGAACGGTTTAGAGTTCGGTTATAGAACCAACAGTCTCGGTGAAATTGAAGGACATACACAGATCGTAGGAGGCCTTGACAGCGTTGGCTCGCCTACCCAATCGGATTTGATGGGCAGTGTTAATGTAAAAACCGCTGATCACCCAATGGGCAGGTTTCATGGTAGCAGCGATCAAAACAGTGAACAGATTTATCCATTGGACAGAACGCATTCAGCTAAGAATGAACCAATCTCGTTGGGTAAATCGAACTCGCTTCAAGCTGTTAGGAACGTTAATGAAACTGCGCAAGAGCGTAATCTAGTTGGTTTCGTGGGTACTGCGAATAATTGCAGCTCGGTTGTAAACAAACATAAACAACTCGATAAATTCCATACTGCAACCTTAAAAACGACTGCAACTCGACTGCGCAGGAGCAAATTGACCTCGTGGGTACTGCACTGGATAATTGCAGCCCAGTTGTAAACAAAAATAAACAAGTCGATAACCTTAACTCAATGGGTACGCTTGAAGACATTAATAAAACTGCGCAGGAGAAATTTGTTGCGTTTGATATGTGTAGCCCGGGTGGAAACAAAATGAATACGCATGGAGTTAAGGAAACTGCGCAGGTCATTCCAAGTAGTGTGCCCATTCAGTTGGAAAGTTGTAATACGCTCAGCCAGGATGTAAACAAAATTAACAGCAAAGATGTCAACACTTGCGGATCAAAATTAAAGAAGAAAGTCGTAAATCTGTCCTCCCAAGTTTTAGAACCTGAGGTCATTAATGTCCTCAGAAAAGGTCTGGGAGTTGCTGTTGCTCCGAAAAACCTTCCCATTGAGAAAATGATATGTAACATAGAGGATGGGATTAACAACCTTCCCTTGGAAGATAAGGAAGAATTAAGGCAAGAATGTTCCCTTATTGTGAGAAAGGCCAGAGCCCCCAAAAGTAATTTGAGTAAAGCAGAACAAAAGGCCTTCAAATCCCTGCGTAACAATGATAAAATTGTGGTTCTCAAGGCAGATAAGGGAGGGGCAGCCGTGATCTTGGATAAAGAAGATTATATATTCAAAATGAATGAACACCTCAAATGTGGTAGTTATAAGAAGCTGAGCTATAACCCCATCCCCAAGATTATGAAAGAGGTGAAAAAGGCAATTTTGGAATCCAACCTTGATGATAAATTAAAAAAGAAATTAATTCCCTCTAGTGAATGCATCCTTAGGATTTATGGGTTACCTAAGATCCATAAAGATGGAGTCCCTCTTAGACCAATTGTCAATACCATTGGATCCCCAACCTATGAGCTCGCTAAGTATGTTGCTAGAATCCTCAAGCCCCTCGTCGGAAACACTGATTCTTTCATCAAAGACTCCCATGACTTTGTGAATCTCATTAAGAATGAGAAAATAGAGCGTGATGACATCCTTGTTAGCTTTGACGTAGTGTCCTTATTCACTAAGATCCCTCTTGAAGAAGCCATTCAGGTTATAAAAGAGGTCATTGATCCAAGGACTGCAAGATTGGCCGAAATCTGCTTGTGACCAACAGTTTTCACCTTCCAGGGAACATATTATGAGCAGACATCTGGAGTGGCAATGGGATCCCCCCTTTCACCAATCGTGGCCAACTTATACATGGAATGTTTTGAAAAGAAGGCCCTGGAATCTTACCCTCTGAAACCAGCATGGTGGAAGAGATTCGTCGATGATACTAATATAAAATGGACACATGGTAAAGCAGAGCTTGACAAGTTTTTTATTCACCTAAATTCCATCTCCTCAGAAATAAAATTCACCATGGAGCTTGAAGAAAACATGAGCATTCCTTTTTTAGACATCCTCATCATGAGAAAGGAGGATGGCTCCATAGGGCACAAAGTCTTCAGGAAGTCAACCCATACAGAAAACTACCTTCACGCTGATTCCCACCATCATCCAGCCCAGAAACTTGGTGTTCTAAACACTCTTGCTATCAGGGCCCTTCGAATTTCTGACGTTGATCATCTGGATGAAGAAAAGAAGCATTTAGTCTCAACCTTTAAAGGCATAGGCTACAAAGAAAATGAGATTAAAAGAGCAATTCAGAAAGCCGAGAAAAAGATGCTATCTCATGAACCTAAGGCCCGAGATCAACCTGAGGGTGGTAGGGTTTTTCTACCTTTCATTCATGGAGTTACAGATAAGATTGCGAAAATCCTAAGAAGGAAAAACATAAGCACGCAATTCTAAGCCCCTGAAACGATTAGGCAAGGTATGAGATCTGTCAAGGATAATATTGATAAACATCAACTTAAAGGTGTCTATAAAATTGATTGCTCATGTGGAAAAAGCTACTTTGGTGAAGCAGGTCGATCCCTGAAGACAAGACTCAAGGAACATGGAGCTGATATTAAGAATGAAAGGTCTTGTACTTCCACCTTGGCAGAACACTCGTTAAAAACTAAGCACCATGCCTTCTTGGAAAGCACCTCTATTATCGCTAAGGAAGAGCAACACCATAGACGAAAAATCAGAGAAGCTCTTGAAATTATCAAACACCCGCATAATCTCAACAGAGACAGTGGTATGGAGATTAGTGGAAGCTGGCTTCCCCTAATCAGAAAAATTAACCCGCTACCGGTATAATAATAATAATAATAATAATTAATTCACTATTAATCATTTACAATATTAATTATCATTAATTAATTAATCTATTTATTAATTCCCATATTAATTACTTCGTTTCTTAAATATTATAATATCTATTTTAACACAATAATAATAACTATTATTAATATTTACACTTTTAAATAATAGTTCTAATCTATTTTAATATTATTCACAATTATTTTGATAATTATTCTAATTAAAAATATAAATATCAGCCCTAACATATTTTTATATATAATTAAATAAATAATAAATATTAAATTCTTGATTAATATTTTCAATTATATTCTAAATACAATATTCTTGTATTAATTTAATCTATTCTAATTATGTTCACTATTAATATTATTAATTCTAATTTTTATTATTAACTATTAGATTAATCAATAATAAGTATTAATAATAATATCAATAATATTTTCAAATTGCAATTATTTATTAATTTCCTTACTAAGCTTAAACCTAGTCTAAAAAATTAATAAATAAATAAATAAAAATTGTACCATCATATATGATAAATATAAAAATTAATACAATATTCCTAGATTATTAACTTTTTAACATTAATTATGATGATTATTATTATTACTACTTATTATTATATTAATTAATGATAATAATAATAATTATTTCAATTAATATCAATATTAATTAATATTATTGTTCAAAAATTTTAAATATTAATTCAATTTTCTAGAATCAATTCGTTTGACATTAACTTTGATCAATTTAATATCATTAATCCTAATTATCTTTAATTATTATAATTCTAAAAAAAAAAAAAAAGAAAGAAAGAATTAATTAATTAATTAATTAAATTAATCAGAGTCAGCCGACTTCTCATCAAAAATTGTTTTTCAAAAAAAATAAAAATAAATAAATAAATAAATAAAAGTAAAAATAAAAATAAAAATAAAAATAAAAATTGAGAGCCGACATTCATCTTTTCTCTCTCCATTACTATTTATCCCTCAAATAAGCTCTTCTTCAAAAATTAATCAGAGTCAGCCGACTTCTCATCAAAAATTGTTTTAAAAAAAAAAAATAAAAGAAAAAAAAAATAAAAAAAAAAATTGAGAGCCGACATTCATCTTTTCTCTCCCCATTACTATTTATCCCTCAAATAAGCTCTTATTCTATCAAGCATTCAAGTTGTCATGATGATGGATCTCGGTTGGGATTTGAAACGTTGGCAGAGAATGGTTCTTACTGTGGATTCTCCGGTAACTAAGTCCAAAATACATCAGATTTTCTTGCAAGTACCAAATTGCATGTATGATTTCTTCACTATTTTTGGCATGCATGACACATTCATGTGGTTTCTTGGTTATGATCTGTCATTGGCATGGAGGATGGCCTTGATTGACAATGGATTGCCTAGGCTTGCCATTTCCTGGATAGCCATGGTGATTATGGGTTTACTTTCATTTTTTTGTTTTGGTTGGTTCTCATTTTTCCATAGCTTGGGTTGAGTTACAAGTCCTGGAAGCCCTGGTTGAACAAACGCTCTGGAAGCCCTGTAACAGCTTGGGTTGAGTTACTAGTCCTGGAAGCCCTGGTTGGAAAAACGCTCTGGAAGCCCTTGGCGGGTTGAGTCACTAGTCCTAGAAGCCTTGGTTGGACAAACGCTCTAGAAGCCCTGAATAAGCTATGGGTTGGGTTACTAGTTATGGAAGCCTTGGTTGGACAAATGCTCTAGAAGCCCTGGAAGGCTTGGATGGATGCCAATCTGATGATGGTTTTTGGTGATGTCCGACTGTGAAGTGGAATCACTATTTGATGGGTTGAGGTGGGTGGCCTCTGGAAGCCCTGGATGAGTTTTGATTGATGTGTTTTATGAGATCCCACATTCATGCTTGGAATATGGCACGGGGGTGATTGGCTGAAGAGAGACTTGGCTCAGCCAATCTATGGTCGGGTGGAACGTGGTAGTCCCATCCCCAATTGGTTCATTTCATTTATTAATGAAAAAAAAATCATTCCCTTGATTTTCATGTGTAAATGTACTGATGTATATATGGATTTTGATGGCTGATATGTTTATTGTATTTCTGTTCCTATTATGTTCTTTTCTTTTTTTCACATTTACCCCAAAGGTTGTTACATCTGCCAATGCATTTTTTTGGACGATTAAATTGCCCAATAACCCTTAAGGATGAAAATCGGGCCACACGGGCCCATAAGGCCGTGAATTGGGACTTAACGCCTACCCCTGCCAACCTAGCCCCTAAACCATCGAGCCACAGTCCCAACTACTACATAAGCCCTGGGGTTGGCCCCCGAATGCTCACACCCATCTCTTTAGTTCCCTTTTCTCGCACCATGGTCCTATGTATTACCATGTGCCTTGGACTAGGGCTAAACCTTAGTCCCCTCACCTGTCAATGCTCGTAGCGCCTAGCCCTACAGTTCTATGCTAGGTTATGTGACCTCGGGCTTGGGTTAAGCCCCAAGCCCTTGGTTGATCCGTCATGGGTTGTGATCCTGTGATGCGTGCAGTGACCAGGGCCCAGGGGCTTAGCCCCGACCCCAACCCCCAAACTTGAATTTCGGAAAGTTTAAATAGAAATTCGCCTTTATGGTTAATAAGAACCACCAACATCGTGATGGTAGGGCACTGCATTGTTTCCCATGAGGTCACTAGTTCGAACCCGGTTGGGGCTAGACCAGCCTTAACAAAAAAAAAATCACTCCCTGGGTGCCACATGGCAACCCATGATTGGGCCACGTGGCACCCAATCATTGGTCCATCAAAACAATCCATCAACCAATCAGATTTCGCCAACATGCACCAATAAAATGAGGCCACTTGTTAGTCTGTCATTGGCCTGAGGGTGCACAACCAACCTACTGAGTCATTGTACGGTCACCTAGTGAATTACACAGTCAACAGACCTGCTAGAATTTTAGTTGTTGGGCCAAAGTGTCAGTACGCAATAAATTTAGCACGGATTGAGGTGAAACGAATGTCGTTGGATTCAGAAGGATGAGCACTTCGATTTGACACCATTTTCAAGACTTTTGGGGAACTTTAATTTTTGAGCTAAAATTTGAACACCTGATCACAGACCCAACAGGGAAGCGCAACCCATCACGCGAGAAGGGAAAGAGGAAGGTTGCACAGAGCCCAACCGAAGAGAAAATTTGCAAGATGAAAGCATACCCAATCATCCTGAAAGAGGCCATAGTAGCATAAGAGAGGAGGAAATGGAGGAAGCAGGAAGAAGAACAGAATTAGAAGGAGGAACATGAGCAGAAAATATTAGAAGAAGAAAGACATAAATGATAACAAGAAGAGAGGAGGAATATGGAAGAATAAGAATCAACACAGAAATAGGCTGAAGAACAATAGCAGAACCGACTGCTAGAAGAGGAGAGCATATAGTTGCAGAAGGAACTTGCTCAAGAAATTGAAGAACTGATTGTAATTCAAGACATGGAGGTGGAACCAGAGCCACTGAATTAATATGTTCACCTTATGTCGAGCACTCACCTGTCACCATTCAGTCTCCCCCTCCTCCAATGGCGGAGAAAACTCCAAGCGAAGAAGAGGAAATTTTTCCTCTCGATGATGGTACGGTCATGGATACATACAATTTAACTTACGATGAACTTTAGAAAAAGATTGTACAAGTGAGAAACAAACATTTTCCAGACGAACTCAAATCTCTTGTATTCATCAGAGAAAGGGTCATTGTGACAAACACCAGAAGAAATCTAGAAGCCATTGTTGTAGCCAACTTGTCGGATTTATCGGATTCCTTTCAATTCTCGACCCTAAAGCATGAAGTATATACAGAATTAGTCACAAAGGAGTATGAGACATCAACAATAAAGGTCAATAATGACTACAGGGGAATCTAGTGGTCCACATTGTTACATTTGAGGAGTTTTCCTATGTTTGGCACAACTCTTGAAGCAATTGTTGAGCCTCATGATTGCTTCATTTTGACACTCTCCCTTACTTATTTTTCATTTCCTTGACCATCATCATCAACTCAATAGGCATCAAACTACAATTTTTTTGACATGGTAAGGTATTTAATTGTATTATCTTTCATATTTCCTAACATTCCTTATTATTGAGTTAATATTTGTATTGGCTATTGAATTCGCACGATTCTGTAGCTAATCTATGTTTCTGTAGCCAATTCCATGGTTTACTAGGATCGTAGGTGCCATCTAAGAGGAGAAATATATGGGTAGGTGGAGATTGATCCACTTAAAATTTTTCTCATATTCATTTGAACTAGATCATCAAAAAGATTGTTCGATTGTGTGGTCAAAGGATAAAGTCAACGTGGTTGCTGAACAAGCGAGCGAGAGTTCGAAAATCCTATGCTTCATGATTTGCTTTGTCAAATAGAAAATTGTGAGCAACGATATCTCGGTAGTTGTTAGAATATTAGTTTAGAATTTTTTTAGCTAAGGTAGGCGTAAAAGCCTCAAACAATTATTGACACGGGCTTTTATAAATATCATGCAACAAACATGAACAGAAGGTTGATTTTATGTATGTGACAGTGATATTTTGAAACTCTATTTTTACTCTGTTAATGAAGAAAATCCTTTGAAGTTCCAATGTGTATCTGACTGTTCGATTGAAGTTTTATGACCGACTGTTTGTGGAGGGCCCCTCCAAATAGAGAAGGTTTTGCATTCACATGTCTTTTTTTCTTTTATTCATACATTTTTAGAATTGGTTTGCAGTCTTAATTTCATTCAGATAGCAATAACAATATTTCATTAATCGTTCCTTTTTCAAATTAATGTATAATGATGTTTATGATAATGTAGTTCCTTTTCATAGATTTCTTTATGATTATAGAGTGTTTCATTTCAAGAGTTAATAGATTTCTTTAGAGTTTCATTTTACAATATTTCATTTTAAAGTATGTGTGATTTCTTTATGATTCTCATTTCAAAGCATTCAATTTCAGAGTATGAGTGATTTTTTTATAGCTTCATTTCAGAACCTTTTCAAATATGAGTGATTGATAATGATAGATGTGTGGTTTTTCATTTTGAATAAAAGTTAATTTCATTTTGGTTTTTATGCAAAGGATTGCTAGAATGTTAGATGATCAATTCTGCTTTAGAGATTAAATTTGTGTTGCAATAGATCAGTTAAAAGTTTTCTTAATAAGATAGTGTGAGTTTGATTTAAAGTTCATTTTAGCAAGTGTGAAGAGCATTTTTTATTTCATTAGAAAAGAGTAGGAATATTTAATGTGTTAAAATCCATTTTCTTTAAAGAGTAAGATAGGAATAAATTGCATCCTTAGAAGTAAATCTCAATAACTTAATCATGCACATTAACAATCTGATTTAATAAAAGGATTTCTAGCATATATAGTTCACTTGCACTTCACAAGCCTACCAACTCCAGTCGATAATTCATGTAACAATTTAAGACAATTAAATTGACAAACATTTTGGCGTCGTTGCCAGGGAAGTGTAAATAGAAGTCTTAGTCTTTTTCATTTTTATAAATTAAAAAAAAAAAACAAACAACAAAAACAAAAACATGATATGCATAGGGAAATATACTCTAGGGGTAGATTTGTAGGTAGAGGAAAGAGTTTAATTACAACAACATCACTCACCCCACCACGACCTTGTAGTGCCACACCACCCACACAAACTCGAATTCCATCCATAACATGCAAAAAAAAACTCCCGGAGGTATTAGGATTTGAAATCTAACCTAGAGATTCATCAACTTCATCAAAAGAAGTGATAATAGAAGAATAAGATCCCATATCCCCAACAACAACACTAATTTTCCTATCTCCAATTGGAGAACAACTTCTAGCTCAAGAGTTGGAAGTTCCTACTGAAGAAGAGGAAGAAGAAGCCTATTTTAACAAATCATTGATAGAAGAACCAGAGGAACTAGAGGAAGTTGAAAATCCAATCTTGGAACCATAACCCTATATTAGTTCTGAAGAATCTACAATGGTTGGAGAAGGGGAAGGAGAGGTACATAATTTGAATGGTGAACAACCTAGGATTGGAGGAGGAAGAGGAGGAAATAGGGGAGGTGGAAGAGGTGTAGGAAGAGGAAGAGGAAGAGGAGAATATATAAATCCAAAACCCTTTGGATTTCCTATCCTCAATGAAGATACAAATGTGGCAATGAAAAATATGTCACTCTCTATCCTTCCAAACTTTCATGGACTAAGGAGTGAAGATCCTGAAACATTTCTCTTTGAATTTGAAATCTTATGTAGATCATATGATTATCTGAATGATGCTCAAAAGTTGAAATTATTCCCTGCAACCCTTAAAGATGCAACATTAAAATGGTTTATGACCTTAGGAATAAACTCCATAAGAACATGGGAACAAATGAAAACTACATTCTTATAGAAATATAAGGACTATTGTATGCCCCATAATATTAAGGATGAAGTCTTCAAAATGGTACAGAAAGAAGATGAAAATCTTGAAGACTTCGTTAAAAGATTTGCTTATAATGTTAAAATAGGAAAAATGAATAATCTAGATGAGGAAAATTTGAAATATCTCTTATTGAAATCCATTAGAGATGAGTGGATTGATCTTCTCAATCTAATGGGTAAGGGAGACATTTCTCAGTTGTCACTAGAAGAAATTTGTGAGTTATGAATACACATTTCAAGAGGCAAAGAAAGAACTGGGGAATATCCAAGAGATCCTCTTTTATCGTGGATTAATAAATCTACAGTTGGGATAGTAAGTAGAGAAGAATTAGGAAATTTTCTTGAAAATTTTAAAAGAAATATTTTATGGAGTCTTAGTGAACAAATTGACACCCTTAAAATACAAAACAAGCAAAAAGATGAAAATGCTACATTGTCCATTTTTTGCCCTAAGTGCAGAAAGAAACATGCCTTGAGAGAATGTCATCTTGATTTAAAGAGTGTAGAAACTTGTGTTATATGTGTGGAAAATCATGATACAAAAGAATGTCCCTCAATACCAAGTCTTAAAGTTGTCTATCAAGAAGGAGTGCCAAATCAAGTAGATCCTCTTTGTTTTATTGCTAAAAGACCTTGGTAGAATCCACAACCAAATACAGATCAAGGCTTTAACACTCAACCATTTTCACAATCATCACAAAGTAATTGGACTTCCCCAATGCCTTAGCAATATTGGCCACAACCTTGGTCACAAGGATGGAAAAATGCTTATGGAAAGTACCCTCAATATCCTCAATATCCTCAATTTACACAATTTCAATAGTCATATCCTACTTTTCCTCCACAATATTATCCTCAACCCGTTCAACAAACTCAACCTCACAATTTGAATCGACAACTTTCATTACCATTTCCTTAAATACCAAACCAATTGTCTGCCCAACCACTCCCAAATCCAAACAATAATAAAAACTCAACCTGTTTACAATATGGAAGGACAAAATCAAACTTACATGATAACTCCACTAGATCTAAACAATGTTCAACTTAGATTTGGTATAATATTAGAGAAAAAGTCCCCATCAGTTGTTATTCAGGAAAGTGAAAAAGAAAAGATCTCTGAAGAAGATAAGTCTCTTAATGAAAAAGAAAAAACTCAAAAACAAGTTACCCCAACACATTCAAATAACTCAACTCCTATTATGGAATAACCTTCAATATATGTTTCAAAACCACCTTTTCCTGAGAGATTAAATATTGATGAAGGGGTAGAAAAACAAATTTTATTTCCTAATTATGACATGTTATATGAACTGAAGAATGTTTGCATAAAAATTCCTTTGCTACAAGCCATTAAGGAAATACCAATTTTCACAAAGACAATTAGGGAATTGGGCATAAAAAGCCCAGGAAGAAAAAGTAAAGAAATCAAAATAATCCAACTAGTTGGAAAATTTGCAGATATCATGATGGGTAAGACAACAATTTAGAAATATGTTGATCCAATAAGTCCCATTGTGAAAACAAACATCAATGGTGTAGAGATCCCAAATACATTGATTGATCTAGGAGCAACTATAAACATCATGAGTAAACAAACTATGAATCAATTAAAACTTTCTAATCTTCAATATACACCTACATTGTTACAATTGGAAGATAGATCTGTAATCAAACCTGATGGTGTATTAGAGGATATATATACCCTATCAATTTTATGATTTTAACACCCAAGAATAACTTAAGAGGACATCCATTGATTCTAGGAAGACCATGGCTAGCTACAATCGATGCTTTTATAAGTTGTAGATCTAGTGATATGTTCATTTCCGATGGGAGCTCAACAAAGAAATTCACACTGTATCCACCTGCAAAAAAAACAATAGAGGTTGAAAATGAAGAATGGATAGATGATGACATTAATATAAGACCAATCTTTGCTACTTCATGTTGGAAATAATACTGAGAGGGGTGGGGGGGTGAATCAGTATTATCAAATCAATATAACTTTTTCATTTCCATATTCAGATTCATATACGCTACTTCAGTTAAGGCAAACCGTGTGTATACGCAACTGTGTGTAATGCAACAAGCGTATATCTAGTAAACTTATGATTCAGTTAGTTGATCCTTAATGAGTGCATTAGAACATTATTAACCATATGAACAGTAAACAGGAGCAGTAAAACAGAACATATCATCACACATAAGCAACACACATGAACACCAAGATGTAAGGTGGAAACCCAATGTGGGTGAAAACCACCTGTTGCAATTCGTCTCTATCTTCCTTTAATAAGAAACTTGTTTTTACAATATTTATGTACTGGTGCAGTCTTATACCAGTACACAGGCTTCTACCTGCAGAAGGCTACAACCTTCTCTCATTCTCCAGTTTCTCCTGGAAGGGAGCTACAACCCCCTTAGCTCTTGTACTAGCCGATCCATTTACTAGTACGTAGGCACTGGCCTACAGAACTCTATGGTCTTATTTATTCCTCCAGGGACCACATTTCATAAATTTTCATACTGGATACTCCTGAAGCACAACACCATAATATGAAGGCCACGTTTCATCGAATTTTCATACTGGACCCATCAACAACATTGAAGCACAAAATTACTCAGCACTACAATACACCCATCAACTACACCTGCATCATCAATCTCTGAATCACCCAATACTGAAACACTGAAACCTTATCAACAACACAGTCACCAGAACATAGAATAGACAACAGAACTCTGCAACAATAACCAGATCCAACTGCAACTTCAAATATCATATTTCATAATGTATACACTACTATGACGAACCAAAACAGCGTACATACGCGCTTTCACCAAATCCAACCCGCGTACAGATATGCAAATGTTTACTCATAACTTTGCAACTGTTCCAAACATCAGTTATACCCATATCATAACATTCATACAATAAAACTTGTGTCAATAATTTAGATCTAGTCTATCCAGAATCAAACCATATAATGATAAACATTCCAAGCCTTAAGATCCCGATCCATCATTCATCATCATCCATATGAGTGCATCCTTGGTTCAGATCAAGCAAAGCATCACAAACCCATAATCAACATATCAGATATTCATCACTTCCTTACTTGCACCCCTTGGCCTAATGATCTTCTCCTTATATAGGTTTAGGCTTCTCTCAATACCATGGTCCAAAACCATGTAGAACCAATACCTTGGACCCAATACCTGGGGTCAACACTTCAGACCAAATACCATGGACCAATACCAAAATACCATGGACCAAATACCACGGACCAAAACTTAGTTTTCCGACATGTACGCGCCTTTCCTTCTGTGAACCTGCGTGTGTACGTATACGCGTCTTCTGTTATGCTCATCCACGTGTATACACACTTTCATCAAGGTTAACCTGCGTATACCTCTCTCTTGACCTGTTGTACTATGATCTGTCATCTGATTGAGTTCCCACCTGTATCATACCTCTAAGTGAGTTTCCATCAAGAACAACACCTGTATCATAATGCCAATAATCTCCCCCTTTGGACTTGATGGAAACCACCACACCAAATCACTCTCCCCCTTTGAAATCAAGGGCAAAGGGCGGACCAAGATATTCTCTTCTTTGATATACATTCTGTTGTCCATGCTCCCCCTGAGTACATGCTGAAGTTTCTGATTGAGCTCCCCCTTTGTACATGCCAAGATGTACTAATTCTTCCATGCTCCCCCTGAGCACATGCAAGGTCTACAAAAGCATAACATGACTCTATACATACATTGCCAATGACCTTCCTAAAGACTCATACATACATCAATCTCCCAACCAAGTGGGGATACACCATTTTTTGCACAAACACAAGAACCATTACATCATCCATCCCATGCATAGTGGGGTATATGACTCACAAAGACCAAGGACAGTTATCAACAGCTGTCATACACTATATGATCTGCACTATAAGCATATTAACCTGCAATCCATTCTCTTGGCCAATCAACAATCAGTAGCAAGATATGTCAATAAGCATCATCACCAAGGACTTCTAACCATAATGCCAACAATGCATTATTCGAAGCATATGCTCCCCTTGAGCCTGTGCCAACCATCATATACCACGACAGAACCATTTCCTGAGTCTGTTCTGTTGTTTTTCTTCAGATCTCCATATACACGACTGTGCAGTGTCTAACTCGCGTATATACATGACTTGTCTTCATGATACCTACGTATGAGATTTAGAACACTGATGTTCCAAACTTTCAGCTTCCTCTGAGTCTATTATGTCTGTGTACTCTGCTATGCCACATCTTTTTGGCTGTACTTCCTTTTTCTTCCATATCTTCAACTGTGATGATGTTTTCTCCTTTTGGTATGGTGCCCAAAATCTTCTCCTGCATTCCTTTGCTATGTGTCCAAGCTTGTTACATGCATAAAATCTTACATGTTTCATATTCCTTCTGTAGCAATCAACAGCTTTGTGACCAAACATATTGCAAGAAAAAAAATATCCCTTAAAGTATCTGGAACGTGATGATCTTTCTGAGTGATAGTCTTGAACCATTCTACTTCTGCATCTGGCTGCAACATGTCCAAGATTATGACATACATAACATTCAACATTATTCATCGGAGGAAATAATCATCTATCACTTCCACAGTTAGGAGCAAAAGATATTCTTTGAGGAATTTATTTCCTTGGCTGTTGATGGGGTTGTCTTCTCATCTCCTTGTTGAGCATTTCAGATTTCTCATTAGAGTTCCTTGCCTCACCTTGTGATCTAGATTCACCTTCAACAGATTCATAAAAACCAAGACCAGTTTTGATAGCAGGCGACCTTTGACTACTAAGAATATCATCCAAAATCTTAGTACTGTCTTGAAATCGTAATAGTTTATCCTTTTCTTCTAATTTACCTTTCAAGATATTTACCTCAACCTGATGTTGTTCTTCCTTTTCTAGACATTGCTTCTTCAAAATTTCCTCAGACTTTCTTCCTTCTTCCATTTGTTTCCTTAGTTTGAGAATCTCCTTTTCTTGTTCTTCATTCAGCTCCTGCAGCATTTGACGAACTCTGAAGGCACATTCCAGCTGAGCTTTTAAGCTGATAATTTCTTCTTTAAGGGCACTCTCCCTTTTGCTAGGTAGATCTTGTTGATCTATGATTTTATCTGATGTTTCATTTGCTTGTCCATCTTCAATCTGAGGTGATTTAGGATTTGAATACTTGCTTCCACTCAACGGCAGGCTGTCATTGTTCCTTTTAGATGTCTTCTTCTTTTGACGCGCTTTCTTTCCCATTGTTTTACGGATCTCCTTTAAGCGATCAAGCTTCTACCAAAGGACCTACTCTGATGCCAATTGTTGGAAATAATACTGAGAGCGGGGGGGTGAATCAATATTATCAAATTAATATAATTTTTTCATTTCCATATTCAGATTCATATACGCTACTTCAGTTAAGGCAAAATGCGTGTATATGCAACTGTGTGTAATGCAACAAGAATATATCCAGTAAACTTATGATTCAGTTAGTTGATCCTTAATGAGTGCATTAGAACATTATTAACCATATGATAGTAAACAGGAGTAGTAAAAAAAACCAAATCATCACACATAAGCAACACACATGAACACCAAGATGTAAGGTGGAAACCCAATGTGGGTGAAAACCACCTGCTGCAATTCGTCTCTATCTTCCTTTAATAAGAAACTTCTTTTTACAATATTTATGTACTGGTGCAGTCTTATACCAGTACGCAGGCTTCTACCTGCATAAGGCTACAACCTTCTCTCATTCTCCAGTTTCTCCTGGAAGGGAGCTACAACCCCCTTAGCTCTTGTACTAGCAGATCCATTTACTAGTACGTAGGTGCCGACCTACAGAACTCTACGGTCTTATTTCTTCCTCCAGGGACCACATTTCATAAATTTTCATACTGGATACTCCTGAAGCACAACACCATAATCTGAAGGCCACGTTTCATCCAATTTTCATACTGGACCCATCAACAACATTGAAGCACAAAATTAATCATCACTGCAATACACCCATCAACTACACCTGCATCATCAATCTCTGAATCACCCAATACTGAAACACTGAAACCCTGTCAACAACACAGTCACCAGAACACAGAATAGACAACAGAACTCCGCAACAATAACCAGATCCAACTGCAACTTCAAATATCATATCTCATAATGTATACGCTACTATGACAAACCAAAACAACGTACATACGCGCTTTCACCAAAGCCAACCTGCGTACAGATCTGCAAATGTTTACTCATAACTTTGCAACTATTCTAGACATCAGTCATACCCATATCATAACATTCATACAATAAAAATTGCGTCAATAATTCAGATCTAGTCTATCTGGAATCAAACCATATAATGATAAACATTCCAAGCCTTAAGATCCTAATCAATCATTCATCATCATCCACATGAGTGCATCCTTGGTTCAGATCAAGCAAAGCATCACAAACCCATAACTAGCATATCAGATATTCATCACTTCCTTACATTCACCCCTTGGCCTAATGATCTTCTCCTTATATAGGTTTAGGCTTCTCTCAATACCATGGTCCAAAACCATGTAGAACCAATACCTTGGACCCAATACCTGGGGTCAACACTTCGGACCAAATACCATGGACCAATACCAAAATACCATGGACCAAATACCACAGACCAAAACTTAGTTTTCCGACATGTACGCGCCTTTCCTTCTGTGAACCTGCGTGTGTACGTATACGCGTCTTCTATTATGCTCATCCGTGTGTATACGCACTTTCATCAAGGTTAACCTGTGTATACCTCTCTCTTGACCTGCTGTACTATGATCTGTCATCTGATTGAGTTGCCACCTGTATCATACCTCTGAGTGAGTTGCCATCAAGGACAACACCTGTATCATAATGCCAACACTTCACAAATAAATGAGGAAGATCAATTTTTGAATTTAATAGAAAATAATGAATCTTCATCATATTGTGAATCTAGTCAGAGTTTTCAAGAACAATACAATATTGAATATTTATCATCTTGTCAACTATCCTTGCATTCTATGGAAAAAATTGGAAATTATACAATTGAAATCTAATTCAAGGAAAAACTTTGAATATCAACAATAATTTGGGAGAATTTCAAAAGCAAGAATTAATAAAGATGTTACTAGAACATTCCTCTGCCTATGCATGGGAATATATTGACATGAAGGGAATTGATCCTAATACTTGTATACATCATATCTACATTGAAGAAACTGTCAAACAAATTCAACAACCTCAATAAAGAATGAATCCAAATATAAGGGAAATTGTTAAGGAGGAACTACAAAAACTGTTGAATGTCAATTTCATCTATTCAATATTAGACAGTTAGTGGGTTTCACCCCTAGTAATTGTTCCTAAAATGAATGGAAAATGGAGAGTGTGTATTGACTATAGGGAATTGAATAAATCCACTTTAAAATATCACTTCCCACTTCCTTTCATAGATCAGGTTTTAGATACATTGGAAGGAAAGAAATATTTTTCATTCTTAGATGGTTTTAGTGGGTATAATCAAATCCAAGTAGCCTCAGAAGACCAAGATAAAACTATATTTACCTACCCATGGGGAATTTATGCTTATCGAGTACTTCCTTTTGGATTATGTAATGCACCTGAAACATTCCAAAGAGCAGTATTAGGCATTTTTCTGATCTAATTCATGATTGAGTGGAAATGTATATGGATGATTTTACAGTTTATGGAAATTCTTTTGAAGAAGCTCTTAAAATTTTGGAAATAGTTCTTATTAGATGTAAAGATGAAAATCCCTCATTAAGCCATGAAAATGTTTAATGAGGTTTACTGAGGGAATTGTTTTAGGACACCATATTTTAGGAAATGGAATTAGAGTGGACACATTTAAAGTAGAAGTTATTTCTAAATTATCAATTCCAACCTGTCAATGAGATGTTAGAAGTTTTCCTGGTTTCCCTGGTTATTATCGAAGATTCATAGAAAACTTTACAAAAAATTCATCTCCACTTTTTAAACTGCTCACAAAAGACTGTGAATTCAATTGGAATTCTGATTGCCAAAATGCCTTTGAAACATTAAACGAGAAAATCTCTGAGGCACCTGTTCTTAGAGGACCAAATTGGAAATTACCTTTTCACATTTCAAATGATGCTTTAGACAAGATTTAGGATTTTTACTAGGACAAAAGTATTTAACTCCTTATGCCATTTATTACACCTGTAAAAATTTGACTCATGCAGAGTCAAATTATATTGTAACAGAAAAGGTGTTTTTAGTTGGTTTTTCTATGATATCAATAAATTCAGACATTACATTACTGGCTACGAAACGTTTGTACATACAAATCATTCTACAATTAGGTACCTAATGAATAAACCTGTCACTAATGGAAAAATTACAAGATGGTTGTTTTTGTTGCAAGAATTTAACATCACTATTTTGGATCGACCTAGGAAACAAAATATAGTTGCTGAATTTTTGTCTAGAATTCAAAATGATAATAATGATGTACCTGTAGAAGACAATTTCCCTGATGAATATCTTTTTGCAGTATCTACTAAATCACCTTGGTTTGCAGATATTTCTAATTATTTGGCTACAGGAAAGTTACCATCATATTTATCTCCTCGAGAAAAAAGGAAGGTAATTCAAATTAGTGCATCCTATTCATGGATAAATGAAGAATTGTATAAAACATGGCCAGATCTGATCATCCGAAGGTGTGTTAGAGAAGATGAAGTACCAAAGATATTGAAAGCTTGTCATGATGAGCCATGTGGAGGAAACTTCACTGACAAAAGAACTTCCTACAAAGTCCTTCTCTTAGGATACTATTGGCCTTCCCTTTTCAAGGATGCCAAGGAATATGTCAAGAGATGTGATAGTTTTCAAAGGATGGGGAAACATGTTCCCTTTGATGAAATGCCTCTACAACCTCAGGTACTTATTGAGCCTTTTGAAAAATGGGCTATGGATTTTTTTGGTCCAATCAATCCACCATCGAGATAGAAAATTTACATTCTTGTTTTCACTGATTCTGTTACAAAATGGGTAGAAGCGAAAGCACTTCCTTTCGCTACTGAAAATGATGTGGTTCAATTTCTTTTCGAGGATACTTTTACTCGCTTTGGTGTCCCAAGGGAAATTGTAACATATCAAGGTACTCAATTCACATCCAAGTTGGTACAGAAGATAATGGAGGAGTAAAAAATCAAACATCGGAAGTCCACTCCATACCATCCACAAGCAAATGGAAAAGTGGAGTCCACCAACAAAGTAATTGAAGCAATTATCACCAAAAATGTGCATCTTCATAGAAGAGACTGGGCAGAAAATCTTCCAGAAGCTTTATGGGCATATCGTACCACATTCATAAACACTACAGGGCATACTCCCTATCAACTTGTTTATGGGAAGCAAGTCCTTTTTCCTATTGAGTTTCAAGTAAAAACTTTCAAGACAACAGTTAAATTGGGTCTTGATCTTTCAGAGGCACAAAAAAAAAGAATGGAGCAACTAAATGAACTTGATGAGATAAGACAAGATGCAATCCAAAGAACCAATCTAGTTCAACAACAGAGATCTAGATGGCATGAAAAATATATCAAAGAAAGAAATTTCCAGCCAGGAGATTGGGCATTACTTTTTGATTCAAAGTTCAAAGATTTCCAAGGGAAATTTCAAACTCATTGGCTTGGGCCCTATGAGATTGAAACAATCTTTGATAATGGTGCAATTAGGATCAGAACTATTGATGAAGAAAGAACCACTTTTCTTATGAATGGTCATCAATTAAGAATCTATCATAAGCCATTGACAAAAGAGGAGTTTATCAAACATTTGCAAGACAACACTGATTTCCAATTTGTTAAGAAGGATTTTCCTTCTCCTCCAACTTGACTTATAAATATTTTTATTTTCTATACATACATACATACATACATACATACATACATACATACATACATACATACATATATATATATATATATATCTGAAAAAAATATAATAAAATTTGTAAAAGCATGAAAACCAACACTGTTAACATGTTTATATAGAAAATCTAGGGTGAAAACCAAGTAATTTTGGCATTCTAAATTTTCTTTCCCTTTCCCATTTTATTTTTTTCCTTCTTTTTCTTTCTAGAATAAAATAGCTACAGAATTGCTAAGATTCTGCAACTTTGACATAATTCTGTAGTTAATGTTTGATAGCAACTACTAATTGGAGCAAATGAAGAAATGATCAAATCCATCCTCAGAAGCACTTGAAGGCAATACAAAAAGGAGCAATCAAATGTTAGAATCATCAATTCAAAAGGTATGCAAATATTTAGTTTAATAATAAGGGTCAAAACATTAGTGTATGAATTATAATGACGATATACCGCCGGTTAAAAAACCATCATTGTCCAAAGTGAAATGAAAATATCTTGTCATTTCAAATAAAAAAGTCGTAAATCACTCATTCATCCCTCATCATTACACACCACTTGTCTCAAACTCTGAATTCATTGTTGAAATCACCCAACGCACATCCATTCATACCCTAACATTCACTTCACTTATTTTTCCCTTCGCTCTCGTTTATACTCTCACTGAAGCCATTATCACGAAACCCTAATTCATACCCTGCCAAGAAGCAAATTCTGAGGTAAAACTTCTCAACCATGGGCATCATAGTGAGAACAAAACCAAATAGAAGAAAATTCATGCAAGGATATCCGCAGGTGAAGGAAATGCTGCAAAAAGCATAGTGGCTAGATTTCGTGGAAAAGTTTGATGGTTTTAACAAGGAAGTGACTAAATCATTTTCCAGAGCTTTTGATGGCGTAGAGGTTGAAATTTGGGACATCAAATTTGCAGTGATAGAATCTCTTATTGCTGAAGCTACCAGACTGTCAAGAGTTGGAGAGAAATGGTTTAAGAACAGGGGCATTGAAGGAGAAGAATGGAAGACCTTCTTGAAAAACCCAGGTATGGATATCACTATTGTTAAGAAAGGAATTCCAGTACAACACTTAAGGATAAATGGAGAAATTTGTTGCTAGTCATTCAAAAATTTATCACTAGAGAAGGAAGATTTGGTTGTATGTTCTTTTACTACATTCGTTTGATGATGCATTTTCTTGATGAGAATGAAATCAATATACCTTATTTTCCGTTAAATAGCTTAAGGAAAATGTTCAGAAATGATTCAATTCATAGAAAAACCATGTATCACCACAAAATTATAAAACTACTCATTGAATTTCACCTTGAAAAACTAGGAGATAATTGGGATAACTTCCTAGTTAGAAATCATTTTAAGGAGGAGGATCAGGAGTCACCTAATAGCAGCAAAGCAAAAAGAGGAAGGAAAAGAATATCTGAGATTCCTATTAAAAACTCACCTCAACAACAACCACAAGAATATTCAGAAGATGAGACTTCTATTGTAGAAATTTTAGGAAGCCTTAAAAGGAAATTTGTTAGAAGAAAGAAAACCAGTAAAAAGGAAAAAAGCACATCCAAGAAAACAGAGGAAGCTAAAATAGAGAAGAAAAGAGTTAAAACTAAAAACCCTTTTCCATCATATGTAAGAAGAAGCACCAGGATTAATCAAAAACCATCTCAACAATCTACAGATGTGGTTAATTTGGAGGAAGAAGAAAAAATAGAAACTCTATCACCTACTGTCATCTCACTTGTTCATAGCCCAGGCCGAAAAACACCAAAAATAGATCCAGTACAACAAGAAATCTATGACTACATTGAGTCTCTAGAGAGGAGAGCTGTAGAAAAGGCGTCTTGTTCTACAATCCATGAAAAAAAATCCAGTCTAATAGTCCACAAGAACCTCCAATCGTAAAAACTCTAAAACAAGAATTATTTGAGTTGGGGACATTGAATAGACATCTTAAGAAAGAACATGAGACATTAAAGATGCAGAATGAGATACAAAGGACTGAGAATGATTATATTCTTCTACATATGGGCTTATGGTATGAAAAGAACAAAAAATTAAAGAAAAAGAATGAATCACTAAGAAAGAAGGTCATGAGTCTAAAATGTAGGATCTTTATGAAGAAGCCCAAAATGACAGTTGCAAGAAAGAAGATAAGAAGGACAAACTTGGATGTTCTGGCCCAAGTTTTTGAGAGAGAGAAGTGACAGAAATATTTCCAGTTTTGAATTTTTGCATGAGGACATGCAATGGCCTCCATGTGGGGGACTATTGAGCCTCATGATTGCTTCATTTTGACACTCTCCCTTACTTATTTTTCCTTTCCTTGACCATCATCATCAACTCAATAGGCATCAAAATACAAGGTTTTTGACATGGTAAGGTATTTAATTGTCTTATCTTTCATATTTCATAATGTTCCTTATTATTGAGTTAATATTTGTATTGGCTACCGAATTCGCACGATTCTGCAACTAATGTCTGTTTTGTAGCCAATTCCATGGTTTACCAGGATTGAAGGTGCCAGCTAAGAGGAGAAAGATATGGACATGTGGAGATTGATCCCCTTAACATTTTCCTCCTATTCATTTGAACCAGATCATCAAAAGGATTGTCCGATTTCATGGTCAAAGGATAAAGTCAATGTGGTTGTTGAACAAGCGAGCGAGAGTCCGAAAATCCTATGCTTCATGATTTGCTTTGTCAAATAGGAAATCGTGAGCAATGATATCTCGGTAGTTTTTAGAAGATTATCTTAGAATTATGTTAGGTAAGGTAGGCTTAAAAGCCTCAAATAATTATTGACACAGGATTTTATAAATACCGTGCAACAAACATGAACATGAGGTTGATTTTATGTATGCGACAATGATATTTCGAAACTTTGTTTTTACTTTGTTAATGAAGAAAATCATTTGAATTTCCAATGCATAGCTTACTGTTCGATTGAAGTTTTATGGCTGCCTTTTTGTGGAGGGCCCATGCAAACAAAGAAGGTTTTGCATTCACATATCTTTTTCTTTTATTCATACGTTTTTAGAATTGGTTTGTAGTCTTGATTTCATTCAGATAGAAATAATAAAATTTCATTAATTGTTCCTTTTTCAAATTAATGTATAATGATGTTTATGATAATGTAATTCCTTTTCATAGATTTCTTTATGATTGCAGAGTGTTTCCTTTCAAGAGTTAATAGATTTCTTTAGAGTTCCATTTTACAGTATTTCATTTTAAAGTATGTGTGATTTCTTTATGATTTTAATTTCAAAGCATTCAATTTCAAAGGATGAGCGATTCTTTTATAGCTTCATTTCAAAAACTTTTCAAATATGATTGATTGATAATGATAGATGTGTGGTTTTTCATTTTGAATAAAAAGTTAATTTCATTTTGGTTTTTATGCAAGGGATTGCTAGAATGTTAGATGATCAATTCTACTTTAGAGATTAAATTTGTGTTGCAATAGATCAATTAAAATTTTTCTTAATAAGATTGTGTGAGTTTGCTTTAAAGTTCATTTCAGCAAGTGTGAAAAGCATTTTTTATTTCATTAGAAAAGAGTAGGAATATTTAATGTGTTAAAATCTATTTCCTTTGAAGAGTAAGATAGGAATAAATTTTAGGTTTTAACCCCGTACAAAAATTACCTGCATACGAATTCTAAAACACAAAAAATAAATAATGCGAGAGCATTACACATAAAACACATATACATAAAGATTTTCCCCTAGATCCCAAAACCGGGACTACCAGCTTGATTTTTCATTATATTCCTTTCAATGTTATAATACATATTTATACATGACGAAGCATCTAATACCATGGACCAAAAAATCATCGCATCCAAAACCATGGACCGAAAACCATCGCGTCCAAAAACATGTGCGAAAATCATGCACAAAGCCATAGGTGGGTCCACCCAACCTAACATACATTCCAAAACCAAAATTTTTCGGGGCGCTGCCCCGGACCCCATAGAGTGGGGTTAGCTGCAGTCCTCAAACTCCTTGTGACCCCCCTGCTATGCAATCGACGAAACAAAGGGGGGGCTCCACCACCCCCCCTCTAACCCCCCAGTTAACCATGTGGGCTAGTCGTGGAAAGAATATAACACAACCCAACATTCTCCCACTTTTTGTTTTCTTTCCACAAGGGGGCACAAGAGAGCTTAGTCATTTATCCAGCCCTGCAATGCCCATTGTTTCTCTACACCAAGAGAACTTCTCAGAGCTCACATATTTTTTCAATGCATCTGCAATATTCTTCAAAGTTTCCACCTTTACCAGCAACACCTTTTTGTCTTCTATCATATCCCTCACAAAGTGATACTGAACATCAATGTGCTTTGTCTTTGAATGATATGCAGGGTTATTTGCCAAGAAAATTGCACTTTGGCTGTCACAGTCTATCCTTATAGCTCCCTGTACTAACCCCATACTTGAACACAATCTCTGCAACCAAATTGCTTCCTTGCTTGCATGAGTGGCTGCCATGTATTCTGCCTCTGTAGTTGATAGTGCCACTACAGATTGTTTGTTACTCATCCAACTAATTGCACCTCAAAATAGGTTAAACACATACCCACTTGTAGATCTTCTCTGATCCAGATCTCCAGCCCAGTCTGCATCAACAAAGCCATGAATATCCAACACTCTGTCCAATCCTGGTTTTCCTTGGTAGCACAAACCATAATAGTGCCACGCAGATACCTGAAAACCCACTTCACTATTCCAAAGCTCCTTTCCCGGTTTTGACATAAACCTGCCCAATACTCCCACTTCATGTGCAATGTTTCGTCTAGTACAGACCATTGCATACATCAGGCTACTAACTGCACTTGCATATGGAACACGGGACATGTTCTCTTCCTCTTCTTGTGTCTTGGGACACTGTTCAACAAATAACTTTACACCTACAGGAATAGGAACCTTCACCAGTTTACTATCCTACATATTAAATCTTTGCAATATTGTCTCGACATACTTCCTCTAGTTTAACCATAGCTTCCTCTTTGCCTGATCTCTTTTAATTTCCATGCCCAAAATATAGTTTGCAGCACAAAGATCTTTCATGTCGAATTTGGAGGACAATTGGGTCTTCAAATCCTGGATAATTTCTTTGTCATTTCCAACCAGCAACATATCATCCACATAAAGAACCAAATAAATAACATGGTCACCAATTAATTTAAAATACACACAGTGATCTACTTTGCTTCTGGTGAAGCCAAGTCCCCATATAAATGTATCAAATTTCCGATACCACATCCTTGGTGATTGTTTTAACCCATACAGAGACTTCTTTAACTTGCATACCAGTTCTTTCTTATCCTTCACCACAAAGCTTTCAGGTTGCTTCATGTAGATTTCCTCTTCCAGATCCTTGTGAAGAAATGTTGTCTTCACACCCATCTGTTCTACCTTAAAATCGAAAGCAACAACAACAGATAAAAGTAATCTAATAGAAGTTACCTTGGCAACAGGAGAAAAAATATCACCAAAATCAATTCCTGGCACTTGGCGATAACCTTTTGCTACCAACAGAGCTTTGTATTTCTCCACCTTCCCTTCTGCATTTGTCTTCTTATTGAACACCCATTTGCTGCCAATGGGTTTCCTTCCAGCCGGTAACTCCACCAGATCCCAAGCCTCATTTTTGTGCAAAGATGTCATTTCATCAACCATGGCCTCTTTCCAGAGTTTTCGATCCTCTGAATCTATTGCTTCCTTCACAGTTCTGGGATCATCATCAGTTATAGATAAAGCAAAATTTGAACAGAAAGCATATGGACTATACCTTTCTGGCTTCATTCTTTCTCGAAATGATCTTCTCACACCGGAGTTTGTGGCTCTTCATCTTCTAATTCCTCCTCTACTGTAGAGTTTGATTCTTCCTCCTTTAGCTCAAACTCTATCTTCTCAGGTTCCTTTGGTTGGACTTCATGTTTAATAACATCTTTCACCTCTCTGAACACCACATCTCGGTTGTACACAACCTTCCTTGTCACTGGGTTCCAAAGCTTATAACCCTTTAAACCATCCTTATACCCAATAAAGATGCACTTTTCAGATTTACTATCCAATTTGGTTCATTTCTCCTTTGGAACATGTACATATGCATCACATCCAAATACCCTCAGATGTGAAAGAGAGGGTTTCTTACCAGTCCATACCTCTTATGGAGTTTTGTCCTCCAACGCTGATAAAGGTGATCTATTGACTAGGTAACATCTTGTCTTTGCTGCCTCTGCCCAGAATTATTGTCCTAGCCTGGCACCACTGAGCATACTTCTTTCCCTTTCCATCAATGTCTTGTTCATTCTTTCTGCAACTCCATTTTGTTGAGGTTTTTATGGAGTGGTCTTCTGCCGTGCTATACAACACTTCTTACAAAATTCTTTGAATTCCTTACTACAAAACTCTCCACCGTTATTTGTCATCAGCACCTTTATCTTCTTCTCTGTCTGGTTTGCCACCAGAGCCTTGAATTCCTTAAACCTGTCAAAGACTTCAGATTTCTTCTTAAGGAAATATATCCATGTATTCATTGAGAAGTCATCTATAAATGATACATAGTACATAGACTTACCCAGTGATGGAGCCTTCACAAGTCCAAAGACATCACTATGCACAAGCTCTAATATATGTTTCACCCTCTTACCACCAGAGGGGAAACTCACCCAATTTTGCTTCCCATATATACAATTTTCATAGAAATCAAAATCCAGAGAGCTATTACTCATACCTTCTACCATACCTTTACTATGAAGTATTCGAAGGCCCTTCTCTCCAATATGTCCAAGCCTTTGATGCCATAACATGGTCTTCTCTCCAGATACCACTAGATTTTCTGCTCCACTTTCAGGAACCACAGAACTGTTGCACCCATCAACAACCGTGCTACCTTGCAACTTGTATAGAGTTCCAATTTGAACTCCCCACATCAATACCAGTGCTCCCTAAACCATCTTGCAGGTATCCTTCTCGAACACTGTTTTTACACTTGCATCATCCAAATTGCTTATAGAAATCATATTTCTGGCCAATCCAGGAATATGCAAAACACCTGGATGTGTTCTAACCCTTCCACCTTGCAACTTCAACTTTACTTTTCCGTGACCAACGATTCTAGCCTTCCTATCATCCCCTAAGAAGACATCACCACCATCTTATTTCTCATACTTGCAGAACCACTCTCTATGGGGAGTGAAGTGAAAGGATGCACCTGAGTCAATAAACCATGCCTCATGATCTACATGTGTACTTGAAGAAGCCAAGTACACATCCCCATCTTCATCTGATGTGGTTTTCACCTCTGACGAAGGAGCATCATCAGATCCCTTTCCTTTATTAGGAGCTTTAGATTTACAGTCCCTTTTGTAGTGCCCTTCCTTTCTGCATTTGCAGCACACCACCTTTACAGGTTTTCCTGGAGATTTAGATCTCCCTCTAGATTTAGATCTCCCACTCGATGACTTATTTTTTTTTCTATTGTGGTACCATTATCGTACAGACAAGGCATCACCATTCTGGCTCTCCATATTTTTCCGTCTCATCTCCTCCGTCAGCAAGGATGAGACTATTTCATCAAACTGCAAGGCAGCTGCATTGCTACCTAATGCAATAACCAGACTATCCCATGAATATGGTAGAGAACACAACAAACTAATGCACTTATCTTCATTTGAAATTTTAATATCAACAAATGCTAACTGACTTACCACAGTATTAAATGCGTTCAAATGCTCTGTCACCGAGTCTCCATCTTTCATCCTTAGGTTATATAGCTTTTTCCGTAGGAATAGTTTATTCACAAGAGACTTAGATTGGTACAAAGTCCCTAACTTGTCCCAAAAAGCCTTCGCCTAGCTTCCCCTAATACATTTAGCAATACTGAATCTAAGACACACAATCATATTGTGATCTTTGCCTTTCGATCCAACTTCTTCCATTATTCATCAGACACTCCTGTTGGTTTAGTACCCAGATCTATCGCGATCCACAGATCTTTATCCACCAAAAGATCCTCCATCTTAAGTTCCCACAACTCAAAACTCTGACCATTAAATTTCTCGATCTCTATCTTTCCACTGCTCGCCATCTTCTTTCACCACCAGAATCGATCTCGTAGATCTCCCACTAAACATGGTCTACCACAGGCCCAAGCGAAACCCCTCAGCAATAAAGGCATCCCCTTGAAGCCAAAAAAGCTCTGATACCAAATGTAGGTTTTAACCCCATACATAAATTACCTGCATACAAATTCTAAAACACAGAAAATAAACAATTCGAGAGCATAACACATAAAACAAATATACATAGAGATTTTCCCCTAGATCCCAAAACCGGGACTACCAGCTTGACTTTTCATTATATTCCTTCCAATGTTATAATACATATTTATACATGCCGAAGCATCGAATACCATGGACCGAAAAACCATCGCGTCCAAAACCATGGACCGAAAACCATCACGTCCAAAAACATGTGAGAAATTCATGCACAAAACCATAGGTGGGTCCGCCCAACCTAACATACGTTCCAAAACTAAAATTTTCTGGAGCGTTGCCCCGGACCCCATAGAGTGGGGTTACCTGCACTCATCAAACTCCCTGTGACCCCCCTACTACACAATCGGTGCAACAAAGGGGGGGCTCCGCCTGCGCCCCCCACCCCCCCCCCCCCCCCCCCCTCTAACCCCCCGGTTAACTACGTGGGCTAGTTGTGGAAAGAATATAACACAACCCAGCATAAATTGCATCCTTAGAATCAAATATCAATAACTTAATCATGCAAATTAACAATTTGATTTAATAAAAGGAATTCTAGCATATATAGTGAACTTGCACTTCACAAGCTTACCAAGTTCGGTCAATAATTCATGTAACAATTTAAGACAATTAAATTGACAAACAACAATGCAATGCACTAAATTGTTGATCAGCAGGATGCATGGCCGTTCACTCTGGCTGGACAAGTAGTATCAAATTCATGCAGTCGACATTTAGAGACTTACAGGTCTATCAGCAACAGGAGATACGGTTTTGACAATGTTCTAGACGAATTTGAAAAGAGCGAAGAAATAGGGGGATGTCGACTACTATTCCAAGTACAACACCAAGAGAGGGGGAAAGGGAGCGTGCATCGACCTGATCAACAAGGAGAAAATTACATTTTCTTTTTACATCATTGTAGGGAAGTTGATGTGAAATTTAAAAAATAATGAGTGCACCTTAGACACGATATTAGTCACGGAACATTATACAGAGGGCGCCCAATTAAACTGGTGTGCTTTTCTCCTTAACAAGTTGTTTGAAGCCTGTGAAGATGTTTACAAGCGAACCACCAACTTCATCTATGGTTATCTGGTAGTTGCTTTAGAAATGTGGAAGTGGTGCCCACTAGAGGGAAGGGACTTAGCACCAATCTCATAGAACCAACATGTTGATGGTGCTGGACCCACCAACTTGTCGGGGATCTCCCCTATAAGAAATCCCAATTAGACCTCAAACCGTTTGGTGTAGGAGTCCCAACAGTGGGTCGTACGGTAATGCCTTGGCTGCGATTTCCCACAGAGGAAAGTAAGATAACTCTGTTGGTAGCAAGGGTGTGACATATGCAGTGAGTCAAGGAAGGTGCATGAGAGGTTCTAACACACGAGGGTTGAGATGAGTGCGCCCCTTGGAAACCTATGATAGCACGGAGTTAATAAGGGAACACATGAGCAATGATGCATCACAACATGAAAGGAAAGTTAGCTAGCAATCCAAAGTGATGGTTAAACAAACAACACATTTCAAAGAGATTTATACATACATATATAGAAATAGCTATACATGCATGCGTAAGCAAACAAATACATATATCATTTAGAGTAAATAGATGGCTGAAATACAATACAACATATCCATGAAATGTTTTGGCTCTTGTTATATTAAGAAGTGTAAGTTCCAGTCATACAATATATCCATGTCCAGCAACTAGTTCTGACAGCATAACATTACAGCCACAACCACCTACTCCTCCAAAGAGATGTACTAGAACTGCGTATTGGAGAAGATAAGGCTTGTTACAATACTATCCAAGCTCTCTCTAAGATAGTCCTGTCGAAAGCTTGGTTGACCAAAAGCTTTTACAATGAGTTATGCGGGACTATTTATAACAAAGGGTGGGGTGACCCTTGAAATTCCCCTTTGTGACAGTTCATCTACCCTCACGACTCTTCATCTACTCTATGACTGTTGCATCCAACTATTGACACTTGAACCTACACTTTTGTTGTAGCAGCTACAACCACCCTCCAAAATTTTTCCTTAGCCTATTTTCCAGCCTCCCTACTAACCTTCACAAAGCTTGCCTTGCTTCGTCAAGTCGTCAATCTTCAGTGTCTTTCTTGCTCAAAGGCAACCTGTTGATCACAGTTTGATCTTTTCCCTTCATAAGCTACTCATCCGGACTTGGTCCAGCTTCAAGCTGGGCAGCCTCCCAGTGGAATTTGTGTGTTTCTTGAGGGAAACTAGCCATTCCCTCCAGGAATTGTGCAATTCCCTCTGATAGCTTGCTGGGCTTCAGGATTCCACAATCCTACCAGCCAACCCTCCCAGCAAGATTTGCAAATTTTTTCCCATCAACAAGCAGTTCAGCCCAGGATTTGCGCAAATCTAGGTAGCAGTCAGTTGCTGGGCCCAGAAATTATGCAATCCCCTCGGGCAGTCAGCCCATATTATAGTCATAAATGCACATTTTTATCCAGCAGTCGAGTAGTCACTTGCATGTGCAACTAAGTTGACCAGTTCCCTCCTGGACCGAGAAAAACAGACTTGCATGTATGGGTTGTTTTTCGCAAGGCAGCATGCAAAGGCATCCCTTGTTTTAGGGATCTATTTTTAGCATTTTGAGGTTACATGCAAGGAGAAATTCAGAAACCTCCCACCAAGTGTCGCTTCCCCTAGATTTGTGGCATGTGCATCACAACCTCGATGTTATCAAAACTCAGCAACTGGACACTGCAGAGCTCATTCCTCACATCAAACGTGTAGCTCTACGAACATAGATCACATCTAGGAGCAGTCGGTACATTCAACTCAACTATTTTGGGGAAAGCCTGCTTCCCATGCCTTGTGCTGCATTTCTGTCGATTTTTGTGTTTTCGCTTGTGGGAGTACTGTTTGCTTGATTTCTTTGAGGGCTTTCTATGACTTGCATGTATACTATCTTGTCTTAGCTATGTTTCAATTTTTGTTGCTATCTCACTGTTGTTGCATGCATGAAACTATTTTGCATGGACGTTCGCCCAACCAGCGGATTACCTCACCCACATGCATGTTGATCTTCTTGTTGAATCTTTCATTCATGTTTTTCATGCACTATTAATCACTTCTGCTATCATTTAGTGTCGCCATGCATTCATTGACTTACTTGCTTTCAGTTGTTTGTCGGCGAGTCGGGCCAACCTTGGCCCAAGCTCTACCCCCACCAAGACTGCATTGCGCAATCTAGGAAAGGAAGGCTCACCTTCCTCTCCATATTTGCGCATTCTTGCCCAACACTGACCTTCTGGACTGAATTACGCATTTATGGACATTAGTGGCTGCTTCGCCCAAAAATTTGCGCAAATCTGTCCCTGGGCTAGCAGTCTTTCCCAATTGGGATTGTGCATTGTGCAATCTGAGTAGCCAACTACCCAACTAGACTATGCATTGCATAGTTCCAGTAGTCAGTCAGTCTCTCAGCAGCCCGGGCTGTGCCTTGTGCGGCCTTGGTAGTTGGTCTCCTGAGCTCCGGGCCGAAATTTCACAACCTTCATGATCATTCACCCAGGAATGTTGCAAGTCAGTTCTCATGTTCATTTTGGTTTTCCACTGACAGATTACTTGCTATGAGTGTTGCCATGTCTCCAGGTATCATAGTTTTTCATCTGCCTCTCAGAAGTATAGGTACAATGGCTTCTAGGAGAGCAGAGATGAAGACACCATTCAGAGCACACTTGGGGATGCAGTCGATCAAGTGTCTATGAGCTTGCGTGCTCATGAAGACATAAAGTTGTTCATGGACAAGGACCTCAAGGAACAACATCACAACAAGAAACATCATGAACAGCAGCTGAAGGTAGCATACTGAATGCATTGAATGCAAGAGGAAGGTTGTTAACAACATAGAGGCGAAGAAAAGTTACAAGATCAAGCAAATCAATTGATAATGAAAGCAACTTTGGAGACTCAGGCTATGAAGTGATGGCACGACATGAAGATTGTACAAAGCCAAAAGATGGAACAAAGAAGGAGTTTCATGTGCTGAAGCAACAACTCAGCAAGAACATGAAGCTACACAGACAGTCCAATGAGTTGCAGTGGGAACAGGAACAACAGTGGGCGCAAGATGCACTCATGGATCAAACTGCTCCAGTACAAGTTAAGGATCCATCCCAGCAGCTGACATAGAGCAGACATGGTGAGCAATGTTGTTGACCACATGCAAGGGATACATTAGAATGAACATTGTTGAACGCACACATGCAAACCAACCCATTCAACACACTCACCAAGGCGAAGACAAGAAGCAAGTCCAACTAGGGTTGAACATGTGCTTCGGCAAGTTGATGCACATGACCACCAACACACACTTGAAGATCAGCACAGACACTATGCATCAGTGTGTTTCTGGTTCAACCGTACCCAAGAAGACCATGCACATGTTAGCAAACAAATTGGATGAAGGGGAAGAAACAATGCACCAGTTGCAACAGAGACAAGAGTTCACTTCAGCAAGATGTCACCATGAGGCGCATGCACACCATCATGGATAACCAAGCTTGGCATCAACTCACCACCTTCACCATCACAAGCATGTCAAAGATTTGGTCTCATCACAATGGATCGAGTGTCAGTGATGTCTTGCAAGGCTTACTCAAGCCATGTTGTCTCACATGAGTACATGTGCATTGTAATGTTGAGTCATGTCAAGTGTAAGTCAAGTGTCAATGGCTGGATGTAACAATCATAGAGTAGGTGAAGAGTAATGAGGGTAGTTGAACTGTCACAAAGGGGAATGTCAAGGGTCACCCCACCCTTTGCTATAAATAGTCCCTCATAACTCATTGTAAGGGATTTTGGTCAGCCAAGTTTCTACTAAGACTATCTTGAAGAAGACTTGGACAGTATTGTAACGTGCCTTGGCTTCTCCACTATGCAGATCTAGTACATCTCTTTGGAGGAGAAGGCAGATGTGGCTGTAACATTCTACTGATAGAGCTAGCAGGTTTACATGGTGTATTGTATGATTGTGACTTACACTTATTTATATAATAAAGCCAACACATTTTCATGCATATGTTGTTATTGTAGTTGGACTGCTTCGGTTGCTTTAATGATATATGTTGTTTAACTTATGTACTTGTGTATGAACTGATTCACATGCAATTATATGAATCTTGTTGTTAATGTGTTTCATATGCTGTTAATGTTGTCACCGTCTATGTCGACTACTCTGTTGGACACCAGAAAAACCTTTCTCATGAACCTTTCTATATCAACCGTCACACTTGTCTCGGACTGATCCGTGAGTGTTGTTCATGTTATCTTACCATGCATGTTGGACTGCCACATCCGTGTCGACTTCTCTGCCTGAAGCTGTGCATGTCCTTTGTGTTGTGTGTTCCTAGTCGAGTTGGGACTGATCCCTTTCAACCTGGTACTCACCTTCACCTTCCTCTCCCTTTGAATTGTTGGAACCTCTCATACTAATTCCTTGACTCACTGCATCAGTCACACCCTTGCTACTGACAGAGTTATCTTAATTGCCTCTATGCGACATCGCAGTCAAGGCATTACCTTATGACCCACTACTAGGACTCCTACACGAAACGGTCTGAGGTCTAATTGGGACTTCTTACCGGGGAGATCCCCTTGACATGTTGGCGGGTCCAGCATCGTCAACAACTTGAAAAGATGTTACATTACAATGCACATGTACCCATGTGAGACAAAATGGCTTGAGCAAGCCATGAAATACATCACTATGACTCGGACAACCATGGGAAGTCAAACTCTTCAACATCCTTGTGATTATCAACAATAGCATACTGATGCCAAGATCGGTAGTCCGTGATTGTGTCTGTGTACTCCAAGGTGACATCTTTCTCGAACCTGACTCTTGCCTCCATAGAATTTGGGTACACTGCTCGACCTCCTTTGTCCAACTCGTCTGAAAGCATGTGCATCATTGTCTTCAATGCGGCCAGACCAACAACATACTTGTGCATGGTGTCTACACTGATCGACAAGTCTGGGCTGGTGGCTATGCACATCAAGTCATCAAAGTATGAGTCAAGCTCTAGTCGGACCTGTGCCTTTGTCTTCACCTAGGTGAGAGTCCCAATAGATGGGATTGCATGTGTGTGCACCAAAACATCCATACTCTTGAATACACATGCATGGGAAGCCTGTAGACTAGTGATGAGCTGCGGGAGCTCTTCATAGTTCTGAATATAACTTTGGATGCATGCTTTTAGCTCGACTGCTCTGGGCTTCATCATCATAGGCAAGTGAATTGGGGATCCCTTGTATCTCATCGTCTATGTTTTCATGTAATCAAAAACAACATGCACATTCAACAAGATACATGTTCTTGTAGCACATTGTTGTTGCCATCCATTGAGATGGAAAACTACCTTATGCATGGTACCAAACTTGGAATACAACACCCGCATAACTGTGTGAAAGGAAAATAATCCATCTAGTATTTCCTTCTTCAGTTCTGTTGAGGCGGACGCTGTCACCAACTCTCCTCCTTGCCTAGTTGTCTGTAGCTCCTTAGCCATTTTATCATTCTCAGCTATCAGAAAGAGAACACTTGAGCTAGTGGCTTCAACATATGCTCTAGTGGCATTGGCCAAGGCTACTGGATGTTTGCGCATGTCAGACATGATCACTCATTCCTCATACTGCGCAGGAGATGTATGATCTTCCGAAGTTGACACTCTGCAAGATTGCACAACTCTATGTTGAGACTTGTCGAATGAGATGTTGTGCATCTCTCCTTCTGGCTGAACTCCAAGGATCTCATTGTCTCCTTAGTCACTTGGGACTTTCTCATATTCTGGATGCAATTAATATGGTAGGTCGACCTCTTGGTGGTGAGGCATGAGGTCGATGTCCTATTCCTCCATGTCTGTATCCATCTATTCAAGCACTCGCTCTATCTCCTAAGAAAATCCCTTCTCCTGCGATGGTAACACCTTGTTTGCCTGATGCGAGCTATTCTAATGAGTCCACTACTTGTACGGGTGTTGTTTCCATCTGTCTACACGTTTTGTGCCCCCTGCTGTACCTATTTTTGCTGCGCTTCCCTCTCCTTTTTTCACAGCTCCTGTTCCTTCTGGAGTTGCTCCTTCAAGTCATGAAACTCCTTCTTTGTTTCCTCCATTCTCCATTTCTCTCTATGCCTTTGCGCATTTCCCTTATCATGCTATTGCCTCTTTGCCTCTATGGCCATAGCTTCTTTCTCCACAAGTGGATCTGCTTGGAACTTGCAGCTTTTCTCTTCCTCCATGCAATTGACAATATTCCTCTTGCCTTTATCACGCGCTGGTATGTTCACCTCTAATGCTCTTGCTGCTTTTGGTGCTCTTCGGGATGCTACTTCACGTTTCTTTGCTAACCATTCCACAATGAATCCAGCCGTTTCATTGAGTTTGGAGGAGTTGTAACAATATCTTCATGGGTCCTCCTCCACCCAATGACATGCCTCGTGCATCCAGTGGAACTGTACTCTCGCACAGTGATCTTTCACAAGACAGTGTGGGTCATACGGATTGTAACTTCAGAGGTCGAATGGATACTTCTTCATCTACTCTACTTCGACATGTGGATGCTTGAAACTCTGGATCTCATATAACCCGATGTGCAACGGAAGAGCGGGCCAAGGTGCCTTCTTCTTCCAGTGCAGCCTAGCTGTCAATCCTGCCAAGATGTGATATGATACTTCATGCATGATGAGTATGTCCAAGGCAAACTTAGGTAGCAGATGTGGAGGCTTCTCCGCGTTGTACATCCCCTATGAAGGTGCCAAACGGTGAGGCATACCAATCAGTTATGTCTATCAGTGCCTCCATTGCTGCCATCGACATGTAGGGTGGATCCTGTTCGAATATCATCTTGTAAACCAGGGTGACAAAATGATCAGAAAGCCATGTGATAACTCCTCTGAAGCTGCATTCAGACAACATATTACAATAAGTGTTCACAACAGTCTCCACTGGTGACCATGCCCACTTCAAGCCTGGAAACTCCTGTTGGGAATAGACTGCATCCAAGATGTAGGCGAACATGTAGATTTCTACTTGCATACCTTTGGGTAGCTGTCGAGCCCTCGTTACCTGTTCCTTCAGCTGATGAGCCAACATGCCAGACCAGTTGCATGGTTTTCCCTCTTTGGCCAGGTAGTCTAGCGCAATCACCCAACTCCATTAGAAGGTTTCCGAGATTTCTTGGCCATATAGTTGACATGCAAAGATGACCAAGTATTGATATTCCTTCTGCAGTATCTTCGTCTTGTAGATCTGGTTGGGTGTCATCCTGAATCTAGATGACTCCTTTACCCAGTTCTTCAGAATGTCTCTGGAGTTGGCATTGATGTTGGGTAAGCTAAAGAGAGTCTCCATGATAGTCACGGGCTCCGACATCTAATAATCTCATCATAATCATGTGCCCTTAAGGTTGCAATCTTTGTCCTACTGACACTGCTCAAGGTCATCACCTCGGGATCAGTGTGTGAGATGACCCAATGTATCATGTCCGCGCATGGGAACACGAGGTATCTGCAAGCAATCCGGTACAAGCCAGACTTATGAATGTTCATGTATACCTGGAAGTCTTCAAGGTCTTCCCCAAATGTGCCTGCAAATGGATCATTGAACTCTTGCCATTTCAGCTTGATGTCCTTGTCTAGAATCAGCTTGGTGTCTTCATAGATCGGTAGACTTGTTGACACTCGCTCAATTGCTGCTCCAGTTGCACTTCCGTCAGTGTCCTTTGATCCTACTCTCTTAGAGGCCATTGACCATGAATTTTTAAGAGGCAGACGAACACCTGCTAGATCTGGAGACAAAGTGACATGCATGGCAAGAAGTTTTTCAGTGAAAACCAAAGAAAATTGGAGGAACGACATAACGCAAACCTGGGTAAAGACTGGCAAGGATTGCACAACTTCTTCTTGGACGCTGGGAGAATAGCTACCAGACTTGCACAAAAGTAGTCAGGGCTATCTGGGAGGCATGAATGGCTGCTGGAATTGCGCAATGTGCAATCCAGGCTTATTGTTGACTGCTGGAATTGCGCAATGCACAATTTCATCTGGCAATGGTTGCAGGCTTAATGACTGCATTTGGCAATTTTCCGGGCCAATAGTCACTGTCCCTCAGAATTGCGCAAAGCAGGCCTGGAGAATAGTTTCTATGCATATTTTCTTAGGGGAAGACAAAGCCTTCCCTCTCAGGATTGCGCAATGCTATCTTGCTGAGGCAGAGTTCGGGCCAAGGTTGCCCAGACCCGCTGACGGGCAACTGAAAGAAAATCTGAAAGTGAATGCATGGCGATACTGAGTGTAAGTATAAGAAAATGGTCATGCATGCAAACAGTGAATGAAAGATTCATAAAATGGAATAACATGCATGTGGGTGAAGCGAGTCACCGAATCGACGACCCTTATTGCAAAATAGTTTCATGCATGCGAGTTGCGATAGCAGTGAGATGTTAAGTAGAACTGAAATGGTGCTAGTACAAGCTAGTATGCATGTAAACGACAACAAGCATTCAAAGAAATCAAGCAAACAACACTCACACAAGCGAAAACACAAAAAGCGACAGAAATGCTACAAAAGACAAGTTGAGACCACTTACTCGTGAATAGCTGAGTTGGATGTGTCGGAGAGTCCTGGATGTGCTGTGGGATGTCGTAGCTCCAAGGTTGATGTGAAGAAATGAGATCTGAAGCGTCAAATAAATAAGTTTGAAATTCATGACGTGCATGCCACAAATCTAGGAAAATGTGACACTTGGAGGAAAGATTCTAAAACGATCTTTGCATGTAACCTCCATATGCTAAAAATAGCTCCATAAAATCAAGGATTCTTTTTCATGTTGCTTTTTCTATTCTGGGAAAAAGCAGCTCATGCATGCCAGTCAAGTTTCCTTGGTCCCAGGTGGAACTGGTCAAACCAACTACACATACAAGAGCCTGATCAACTGCTGGGAGAAAATGCACATTTTTGGAAGGGAGCTAGGCTATCTGCCTAGGAGATTTGCGTAATTTCTGGACATAGTAGTTGACTACTACCCAGGATTGTGCAATTCCTAGGTTGAACTGCCTGCTGGGAGGAATTGTACAATTTTCTTGATGAAGCTTGAATGGCAGATTTGCGCAATTCTAGAGCCCAGCAAGCTGCCAGATAGAATTACGCAATTTCTGGAGGGAAGGCCTGCTACCCTCTAGAATTTCTCAATTTCTTGAGGGAGTTGCTCAGCCTGCATCTGGACCAAGTCCAAAGAAACAACTTATGAGGGGAATGCAACAAGCTTTGATATACAGACTGTCTTTCTCTAATTAAATCACTGACGCTTGTGTACTTGACGAAGTAAGACATGCTATTGTGAAAGGTTGGTAGGGAGGCTCCAAAACAAAGCTAAGGAAAAATATTGGAGGGTGGTTGTAGCCGCTACAACACTTGGCAACTCACTAGTAGAAATCCAACTCTTTGAATGGACCTTATTCGTGTAAAACAAGTCTAACACCTCTGGAAGTATTGTTCAGTTCTTAGTTCGTCTTGGTTTCACACTAGCCTAATTGTAAGAGGTAGCATATGCCAAGCTCTTGGTCAATTGGCACACATTCCAAGCCAATGCAACACTGTTGTTTCAATTGGGGTTCAGGGGTATATTGGTGCACACGTAGTATAATCATCAGAGTCTTAGTTTCATCTCTGGTGTTGCTCCACTGCCAGCAAGCCTGGTGTTACACAAAAATATCGTCACCATGATTATTTGCAGTCAGTATGGGTCTATCATCACTTGTACTATCCTCCTAAGCAAGTCTCAGACCTCAACTCTTCAAGTCAAGCTTTGAAAATGAGAGAAAGACATTGAAAATCAACAAAGCTCTGGTTCCACACTTTCTCTCACTATTGTCTGCGGTCCCGCACCTCCTGTTTACAAAAACTGCGGACCTGCCCTCTCTGTCCTTAATGGAGTGGGTGCGGACCCCTGTGAAAGTAAAAAAGGCGCAAGTTTATTCTAAAAGACTCACTTTGGGTTAATTCTAGATGATTCTAGAAGGAATTTTGACGTGGATTGGTCGCTCTTAGGTGGTTCATGCATCCCAAAAGAGAAGGAGCTAATCCCTTGATAAGAGGAGCTATCCCTTTGAAGGAGGGCTTTATCCCTTTGAAGGAGGACCTAGTAACTTCCATCCATTGCACTATAAATTAAGGCATTGGGCTGGTTGCTGGGGAGGTTAGAAGCTGAACATTTTTTAGGGTAAATGTTGGTGGAATTGAGACTTCCTAGTTAAGCTTGAGAGGAGAGATCACATACCTTTTTGGCTTCATTGGGAAGAGAGTGAAACTTGTCAAAGTAGAGGAGACTTTGGTTGAGGGGAAAGTACCCCGAGGGTCCTTTGGGTTAAGACTCTACCAGACTGAAAATTGCTTATTCAAAGAAACACACACACAGCCATTATCTTTACTGTAAGCAAATTCTAATGTTTAGGGTACGTACGTAAGGTCCTACGTTCGAGAAGGCCTTTAGGGTCCAAACCCTTCTTGGAGTTCCCTTCTTCTCCTTTGACCTGTAAAACAAACAAATCAAAGAACACAATAGTACATGGACAAATACTTATACACAAACCATCTTCATGCTATAAAGTTAGTTATAAAAATCTTTAAGTAACTACTTGCATAATAATTCAAGACAAGAATCTCATAAGCATAAAGAAAGATTGTTTCGGGAACCAAGACGTGTTTCTTTATATAAAGGCAAGTAAAGTACATATAACGGAAAGATTTCACCTGAAACACCTTCAGCAGGCTCCAAGCAAAGCTTCCTCCCAGATTCGTTCCAGCCTCAAGCCTCCAACAAGAACTCCTTCCAAGTCTTACTCAATGGTGACATAAAGGATGAATGATCACCAATACACATGGAAACAAGGGTTTCCTATGCAATATGGGGGAAGTGCAGAAAGCACCAAGGACTTCAGACCTGGTCTAAGGGAAAAATCTCAGCATAATAATCTTTCTCTCCTTTCTCTCCTCCTTTGGCCTTCCCTTTGATGTCTTTTTATACCATCTCCAAAGTAGTTTTTTAGTTAGGAGTTGGTTGGGAACAGTTGGGCCACGGGCACTAACAGGTGATCAGCAAGTAAAACCCGCGATCTCCGCCTGAAAATAAGGAATTATTTATTTTTTGAAGTGTTTTAATACATACACGCGGGTTGGGTATACACAGACCCGCGTGTACACGCGTTTAACTCAGGGCAATGTCGCGTATAGGGAATAAAACATTGTTTTTTAAATTTTAGGACCAGGTCTGGAAGGAGGGGTTGCCCTAGGCCATGAGTGCAACATCACAAACCATAAGAGTGAGATTTGGAGCTATAACAGATGCCCCCTAATGTATGAGGTCAGAAGGGGAACATGATGGCCGAAATATATTATGTAAGTACATGGAAAGGAACTCTATCGAGAAACCGAGGAGGACTTCACCAGAATTCAGCCTGCCAAGCCACCAAAAGGAGATCAGAAAGAAACACTGTCTGAGGCGAGCATACCCATGCTCAGAAAAAGTAAAGCATGTCCGCATATCAAGTACAAGCGGATCCACTAAGTATACAAGTATAAATGACTAGAAGATACATAATGGATCATCTGATCATAAGGAGCAAGTACATGTCTGAATATCACATATAAGACTGTCAATGATGCTGAAAGATGCAACGGATCACTGATATCAAAGACTGATCCCAAAAGGTACCAACTGAACATGATGGAATAGGATGGTACTACACTGCAAACTCAGGTGCAAACATATAGAATGTCGCCATGACTGACTGCAACATATAAGGTGGAGTGGTATCAACTAGAAGCAATAGGAGCAACTGTCAAGTGAACCAATGAATGTTGATACAACTTGAGGTCTTCACCGACCGCCGTGGTACATTTCTACACCATGGGAATAAATGATCTGAAGTCGACCATGTGAGAAATCGTTTGATTACCGGTCATTGATGTATACCGTTAACAAACGCAAGACTACTCACCGATAATGATAATGAGCGTCAAGGTACCCAGTACAATCTAACAAGTGTGAATAGATGAGCTGAAGTCGAACACCTGTAAGAATCTATCGATCAAGAGACAATGATGGTTTCCCACTATCGATAGCGAGGAATCTGCCACTAATGACTGCAAACCCCAAGGTACTGCCAAATGGACTCTAGATCTTTGCCCCAGAGCAATGAGTCAGAGTCGATAAGGAAAGATCCGCTAGAAGGAAGGCATTAAGGCATCCTCCATCAATCTAGCGCGAGTGTAACCCATAGGCCAATAATGTGGAAGGAATCGGACGAAAAAGATGTAGTAACCCAACCGAAGTACGTTTCCAGCGTACACAAGATGTGGCTAGCGCACGACAGAAACCCTCTGAACCAACCAATAATGAAAGCCGACACAGAGGCGAGGTATCCACCAATAGGGTCAAATGGAAACCAAGGCACTGCACGAATCCCAATGTGTGATAATGTATGCTGATGTCGAACACAAGGGAAACCACTCGGTCAAAGACCCATGATACTGATCGATGCTGAGCACAAGGTGACCTATCAATAATGAAAATAGGGCCAGGGTGCGGCTCTAGGCCTGTCCTCAGAGCAAGGTGTCGTCGTCGATAAGGACAAGACCCGCCAGCAAGAAGTCAATGGGGACCTTCTCAAACCGGCACGAGTAAAGGACCAATATAGCTGATGTGATGATAGACATGATACTGACAACCAGGGATGGCCGACTGAAAAATGAGTCAAGAGACACCGTAGAGAGGCCGACTCAGGCTAACTTCCCTTGAACAAAAGCACGACTCAATGTGACTATGTGGCAGCATATGATGACTCTGTATAAGTTCGCCATGCAGGAGGCACGAACGAACCCTCCATATGATTGGAAGAGATAACCAATCGGGGGAGAACTGACTCAATAACAAGGTTATGGCATACCTAAGTCAAACTAAATCCCACCCATGCGGAGGGGACTTTGTTTTGAGTGCTTTGTTCAAGGGCGACACGTGACTCTAGCTGCCAACAATAAATGGAAATAATGTCCCTGTTCCCGCTCTTTTTTGGAATATTTAATTTTTTTGTCGTTTTCTGTTAAGCCGGAAAAAGAATAAAAGAATGCTATGGTACAGTGGAAAGAACGAGTGTCGGTGAAACAGATGATCTAGTTCCTGGGAAAGGAACGTTCCTATGCTCAATGCAGGGAGGTGAAAACTGGTTAGTGACACTCAGAGGTATGTTCCTTCCACGGATCAGGGTATGTCAAGCTGTAGAAGTCAAAGGTATGCAAGGTTGATTTTGCAGACGTGATGGTCAAAAGTTGGCTTAAACACAAGTCCAAGTGAAGCCAGCTCTAGGCCAAAAGGTGCAAATGGTCAACATGCAATGCAGAAGTACAACTCGACACACATAGGAGCCTCTAGGGTATAAGGCCATAACGAAGCGAAGAAGTAAAGAGGAATGAGTTTTCAACGCATAAGTCATGGCGGGACTACAAAGGACTCCCGAGCCTACTCAAAACGAAGCAGCATGGGCAACAAATGTCAGTGAGGTGCTAACTACGATGCCCATGTAAAGGGATGGCTCTACCATCGTGTCATGATTTAAAGAATCGGCGAGTGAAAATGGCTTACGAACCATAACACGATGGGGTGGACCCTACGGCAGATGTATCGGTCATGTGGAGGCTAGTATGCATAATGCAATGGAAAAAATGGTGTCCCTAACCTATATGCCAGTGAAAACACGATACCTGCCATGACGGGTCAGCGGTCATGGAACCGTCTCGAACTGTCGAAAAATGTCCAAAATGTCCTGAAAAACAAACCAAACTCGGCATTCCAAGCTCCCAAGTTAAAAGTCACATGAGGTCAAACAAAATAAAATTTTGAAAAAATTTTGCATTTTCAAAACTTATAAAAGGCATTTTTGACTTACCATTATCACCATTTGACTTGGAGAGCAAAAATTGTGGAGCAAAAGGAGCAAACTTCCCTGTGACCAATTCAACCGTTCAAACTTGCCGAAAACTTCCAGGTAAGCCTCAAACTTGTCTTGCAATTAATTGTGATAGTTTTTAGGAATTTTAGTTGATGTTTTACCGTTGGATTTTTGCAAAAAATTCCTTTGCAGCGTACACGTGGGTTGGCTATATAGAACTCGCGTATACGACGGCCCTACACGCGACTGTATACAAAGGAACCCGCGTGTGCGCAGCAAACTAATTTTATACACAAAACTAACGGATGAAAATGATTTTTTCTTCCAGGATGACTCTCACATGGCGTGAAAGAGAGCACTCAGCCGTGGATAATGAAGTTATGGGCAATGATGAGGCATTAGAGGCCTTACGGGGATGCGGGTTGCTAAAATTCTTCAAATTGCCAAATATGAAAGCGAACACGCGTCTGCTCGAGAGGCTCATTGACTATTGGGATGTCGATGAGGAAGCATTCATTATTGATCAGATGCCACTCAGGATAGAAGTGGAAGATATATATTTTATCACGGGCCTTTCCCGAAGGGGAGAGGTAGTACATTCCCGGGGCAGAACACGGAATAGCCTCAGTGTAGATGACTATGTACAGATTTACTGCCCGGGTCATCAGTAGGTTGGGAGTCAGATCTCTATCCCACATGTGGCAAGTTTGTCACTCAGGATAATCTTGTTCACCATAGCTCGAGTGAACGGATCATCCTCACTACATCAGGCGTCACGGGTAACCATGAGCATGGCAGTGGACTGTCTCACTACTGTGTTTGACTGGTGTACTCCTCTTCTTGCCAACATGAAGGAACAACTCACTTCTATCAGGAGGGGATAGACCAAGAACTTTGGGTTCGGAACCATCTTGTGCACTTTCTTCTTCGAGAAGGTTCCCGCACTCCGCCCCAGGGTAGCAGTTGCCATCAGCAGTCCACGTGATCCACGCATGGGCCGGTGGGCTGACTTGATGAAACATCTGGGGGGTGGGGAAGTCCCAAGGAATGCATTCGACAATGACTTCTTTGCCTGGTGGGAGCAGCAGATCATCGCCGTAGATGACTACCCCTATGCTGGGCTGGATTTCCGAGGAGATCCTGATCTAGTGTTACCACCGGACGCAGCATGGGGCAAGATTGGTAAGAATTTTTTATGATTTTATGATTTTTTTTTTATGATTTTTCAAATATAAGGATAAATTTTGAAAAATATTTTTGGTGAGACTCAGATGACTAATATGATGATCATGTTCCAGACATCGGGCCCGTACGACCAGACGGATTCCCGCGGCATGGACGGCGTGGCCGAGGAGCCGAAGAGGCGGCTGCCGATACGGAACGGACCCTCAACAACGTCCAGGGACACTTGGCGAGACTGAGTTGCCGAGTACCGATGGCCGAGATAGAGGACCTTCCTCCGGATATGCAGCGTCATGTGGTTGGCATGCCACGTGACTGGGTTCGCGTCTTTTGGCGCGTGGCCAATGCCATAGTTACATATTTAGATGCTCATCCTGAGCCGAGGTGTTAGATATGCTTGACATGATTATGGGCATTTGAGTCCCAATTTTGTATATTTTTGGACACACATATGTACACTCGAGGCGCTTTATGATATATATATATATCTATATATATATATATATATATATATATATATATATATATATATGTATGTATGTATATATATATATATATATATATATATATATATATGTATATATATTTATATCACCAATATTTAAGGGTGAGGTTGTTGCAAAGATCATTCATTTACATTAATTATTTGCACATTCCAAGATCTCAAAATTGGTTAGCTGATTCTATCGCTAATCAAGCATTAGACTGGCATATCAATCATTCATCATCATAAAATCATGCATCAAAAAGTCAAACTGTATATATATATATATATATATATATATATATATATATATATATATACATATATATATATATATACATAGATATATATATATATATATATACATACATATATATATATATATATATATATATACATATATATATATATATACATAGATATATATATATATATATACATACATATATATATATATATATATATATATATATATATATATATATATATAGATATATATATATATATATATATATATACAGTTTGACTTTTTGATGCATGATTTTATGATGATGAATGATTGATATGCCAGTCTAATGCTTGATTAGCGATAGAATCAGCTAACCAATTTTGAGATCTTGGAATGTGCAAATAATTAATGTAAATGAATGATCTTTGCAACAACCTCACCCTTAAATATTGGTGATATAATAATGGATCCCTAACACGATAAATGTTATTTAATTGAGACACTATCAATTGAGAATCAAGATATACTACCAACGAGTCGATCCCATAAGAGATTGCCTCGGATAATAAATTGATCACAGCTGTATACTCGGCCATATTGTTTGAAGCAGGACCGATACATACGCCTCTCGATACCATCAATTGAACAGTTGGATAATAAAGTACCCAAGCTGCGGAAGCAAGATTCCGAGTGTGCCGACTAGCACCATCGGCGAACCCAAAATAGACCAAATCATCCATCAGCACCTGCCACAGCAGACCAAAAAGCACTGATATCAGAAAACGCTCGACGATATATGTATAAATATATACATAAAGTAAAAAGAAGTCATTACCCAGCCTAAACTAAGTAAAGTACTTCTTTAGGTAGAGCCCATTAGGGGGCTCCGCCAACTTACTCCTAGGGATGTTTATAGGTACGATGATCGAACCAATCAATATACTCTCTTCGGCAAATGAATGTGTTGGAGCCAAAGGGACCGTACAAACATCACTAGTCGAACTGGAGGACCGAGATTCTACTCCATGCACAGGGGAATGAAAGTGTAACCGACGATGTAAATCTTCCAAAGGTCGATCTACGGCCGTCATCGCTTCGAATACCGCTTCATCCGATGGAAAAACAATATCTGAGCAATCCGATGCAGAGGTGGAATCAAGGGTCCGAAAATGAGCCACATCACCATCTATCTCCTTCCCTGAGGAAGAAGTAGAATGGTTATCTGCAGAGTTATCTATAGATTCACATCTAAGCTCTACTGCAGATATAAGAGATTCTATTCCACCCACCTCGTTGTCACCTGATGTGGTCACAGATGAAGTTAAGGTTCCAGGATTCGAAGAATAAGGAGTTTGGACAAACTCTCTCTGTAAAGGATCCCTGGAGGATGAAATTGTATCTATACCAGCTGTAGGAGGGGGAAGATTAAACGTACCCATCAATGAAGAGTACATCCCGACTCCTAGACTCTCAATAGGTGGACGGGGGTTACCCACTAAAGGAATAGTAGAGTCAAAGTTTGCTTGAGGATGAACTGGACAATAGTCCAAATGATCAACTTTAATGATTTTCCCCTCATGAGGAAAGAAAATAACACGAAACAGAGTCGAAACCACGGCTTCCATTTCGTATACCCCGTTCCTTCGTAATAGGAGATTATAGTCTAGGTTAGCGTCTATGACCTCTACTTCAATATTAATGACCTTTCCTCCAACACATACAGGAAAAGCCGGGATAATCCTGTATGGCCTATGAGAATGACCATCAAATGCTGTCAATAGGGTGGGTGAAGGAACAACCGATGGTGATCCAATGGCCTTCCAGCATGACATAGACATGACACACGTGGAAGCTCCCTCATCTACAACCGTCCGAAAAATATTTGTTTTCTGGTAGGTAGACTTTATCTAGAAAGCCATGTGATGAGGAAGTCTCTTTTTGACATTATTCATATCAAAAGTGAGAGCTAAGGAATTACTTGGATCCACTGCCCCCATTGCTGATAGAAAGGCGCTTCGTTGAGCAGGACATGACTGGAGAACCTCTAACGCGGACATAGCACATGGACTCTGAGCCAGATCCTCAACAATGGAGTAATTCTGGGCTGCCCTAATATTAGGGTTGATAGTCGCGCGTTTTGCGGGACCTTTCGGTACCCGAGGTACAGTCTCAACAGAAGGTCGCTCAATATGAAGCGGGTTGTTAGTTTCGGGAACTGATTTACCCTTGGAATTTTCACCTTCACCATAATCGCGTGACCGTGTGGTCACATTAGCATGAGCACCCATCATGAAAACATTTGACGACTTGTCCCCTTCCTGGTTGCCCCCTGCGGAGGTACCAGGGTTTGAACTTGCGCCAGCAAGAAGTTGCTGCCCTTGGGGGAAAGGGTTGGTTAACACAGCTTGAGAACTAGAAGTTCCTTGCTGCCCTAACAAGCACTGAGCGTCTTGAATCTTGGGGCAGAGATGAGTTAGATGGTCTCCATTGCACAACTTGCATGGAAACTTGACTTTCTTTCTCGACTCATTTCTACCACCACCAGCGTTGTTGCCAGATTTATTTGCATCAGGCTTCCCATCCTGGTTCTTTTTGTTACCTCGTCCTTTCTTTTTTCCATTGGAATTTTGATTTCCTTTGGGGTTATCGGATTGGACGGCATTAATTGAAGAAGTTTGGGAAGCGGGAGGATTAGACAATGTGACTTGGTTGTTAGAAGCAGTTTGCAAAGACAACTGCTGCAATTGATTCAACAAGTTCACTGTAGATGTGTCTACTGACCCAACGATACCGTTCGCGTGCGGGCCTAGCTTCAGCTTAGCTAAATCAACCTTAGATCCAGGAGCATCTGGAAAGTACTTTTGTAGGATCCCAGACTGAGAGTAGATCAATTCTAATTGTTGGGCCCTAAAAATGGCTTGCTCCTCAGAATAGACCCCAAGCATGGAGACATCCTTGGAGATCTCGGGTTGTAAAGACTTCAAAGACCACTCGAGACGGTATTCGGGAGGAATTTCGGCTTTAATGAGCCTCTTTCTCTGTCTCCATTCCCGAATGTGATCGGAAATGTGAGTAGCCTTATCCTGACGAAAGGTGGCCAGAAGTTCAGTTCCGGCGTCATAGCGGACAGGCAATTGAAACTGATTTAAGAAGATGTTGGCTAGGTCGGCGAAGGATGTGAAGCTGCCCCCTGGCAACTCTATATACCACTTGGCCGCATTACCAGTCAAGATGCGCTGAAAGAGTCTCAACCTAATCGAATCATCGATGAGGGAGTTGGATGAGCACCACAGATGGAATGTGGTTACGTGGTCGCCCGGGTCCTCACCACTTTTCCCTTCGAATTTTGGAATGTCCGAAGGGAGTTTGGTTGGGACCGGAGGCCAGGCCGGATTATACCTGATTGGGTTATTTGTTAACTTAATGAGATCTGGCAAGTTTAACGTTGCCAGAAACGGAAGCCTAGGAGGACCTAGGGGATTCCACCCAGACTGGGCAGAACTCCCTAAGCTCTGAAAAGATTGTCCTGGAATTTGGGAGGCACCAGGCTGCCTGAAGTGACCAGTAGAACTAGCTGAACCAAAAGGCAAGCCTTGTGGTCCAGCAAAATTCGTAGTTTGACCAACTCCTGCCGTATAACCTCCATAACCTGCAAAGTTTCCTCCTAAAGAATGGTAAGGAGTTGATAACCCCTGATATGGATTCCAAGCCGAAGCAAGGGGAGGAATACTTTGAAACATGCTAACCGTGGAGTACGACCTATTCCCTTGTTGGCCGCTAAATGAATTCCCAGCTCCTGCACTACTAACCCCAAGGTTATTCCAACCTTGGAAAGGATTGTTGCTTTGTCCTATAGAATAAAAAGGCATGGATCCTACCGTTGGGTTGGAATGTGGTATATGACCACTTCCAAAAGGAAAACCTTGGAATGAAGCCGATCCGCCCATCATGGACGTAGCGGCACTAAACGGAACCGATGGAATACCCTGTGATTGGGTGCCAAAAGGGAAGAGTCCAGTACCAAAAGCATTGGTTTGGGCATTTCCACTCGTGGACGGAATGGAGGTAGATCCCACTAATGATGTGCTAGCAAAAGATCCGAACAAGGAAGCGGAGGGGATGGAAATGGTTCCTCCCCCTTGCACCGATGTAGGGGTTTGCATAGTCGTAGCACTCGTAGAAGCCATGCTTCCAGTAGTGGTCATGAATGGTAAGCGCGTAGCGTAACCTGGACTTGATGGTCTGTTGGGTCCCTATAATACTAGTGATTACCCCATTACTATTGTAGTTATACCCCTTATTTATATCGTTGTGCCCCCATTACCCCCATATTGTTACTATTGTGCCACATAGAAGCCCACTATTGTTATTGTTGTGCCCTACAATATTATTGTTATGTAGGCTTTGATTGTATTGGGACCACTTAGACTCCTATATATAGAAAGGAGGTATTTTCATTTGTATCATCCAAGAATTGTTCATTTATGTAATGTAAAGGAGGTTGCCCCCTCGAAGAGGCTGAATTCTAAGGCGTGGATCTCTCTTTTCTATCTTTTTGTGAGCTGGTTTCATAACATTTGGTATCAGAGCTTTGGATTCTAGGGTTTCGCTGCTCCAAACAGGTCATCGTGGCATTTTCGCTATAACTTTTTTCTGTGACGTTTCAGAAGTTGCAAAAAAAAACCCATTTGAGAAGAAATCGTGCTGAACCTTGGGTCCAAATTTCAGATATTTTTACGTGATATTTTCGAAGATATGATCTGAGGAAGTTGGTCTTTTTGCAGACTCCTGAATTACACTCAAAACAGGTGACCTGGGGAAAATCGTCATAACTTTCTTTCTGAGAATCGGATTGAAATTTCGTAAGAAGGTACAGAAAGAGGACGGACTGTAGTTTTCTTTTATATATTTTTCAGAGTCAAAGGTTGAAACAGTGACACGTGGCACTTCATACAAGTTCGCTCTACTGAACCAGTCTATAATCAGGTCACTGTGGGAGATTGTGCATAACTCTTTCTTGGAGAATCCAATTTGGTTCAGACTAGTGGCATTGGAAAGAGGACACAGAAAGCTACTACATATCAAAATTTCAGAACTGGATGATTCGAAATTACAGAGATACATCAGATTCAATATCAGGCTTCTACAAAGTGAAAAAAGGTGTGTAGTTTTTTTTTTTATTTTTGCATAAGCTTGGTTTGAAGGAATTCAAAGGGCATAGTAAAGCATTATTATCGGTAACTGATGCCCCGAGGAAAGAAAATGCAAACACCTAGTAAGGAACCTGAAAGCTCTAGCATGACTCATGAAGAAGAGGAAGAAATGCTACATGATATATCAAAATTACAAGAACAAGTGCAACAAATGTCACGCTCACAAAAGCTAACAGATGCTAAGATAAAGGGCATGGAAGCTAAGATGGACGATTTGAAGACTGATTTGAAGAAAGACATGGCAAGTTTGAAGACAGATTTGAAGACAGACATGGCAGATTTGAAGACAGATTTGACAAATTTTCTACAAGAGATACTTACTAATGGTGAAAAGGTTGTAAAGGAAACTCATGATGTGAACAAAAGTAATGTTAATCATGATTCCATAGATTCTAATGTTGGATCGAAGACCCACCATATTCCAAAAATCGATATGAGGAAGTTTGATGGGAAGGATCCCGCCACATGGATATTACAGATGGAGCAATTCTTCGATCTCAATAATGTGCAAAACACACAAAAGGTACGTATGGCAACTTTATATTTGGAACCAAATCAATTTGTATGGTATCAATGGCTTTGCTCTCGTAAACAATTTATCACTTGGGCAATTTTTACGGAAGAATTGATAGCACATTATGAGGATACAAAAAGCAACACTTTTTTTAGCCAATTGATAAGTCTCAAACAAAAGGGTTCAATAATGGAGCACATTGAGGAGTTCCAAAAATTGAACATAAGGGTAAAAGATATTCCAGAGGAGCATAGGATTGATGTGTTCATAGGGTCTTTAAAGGATAATATCCAACATGATGTTCGCCTTTGGGAACCTGATTCATTAGAGAAGGCATTCAGGTTAGCAAGAAAAATGGAAAGCAAAATTATGGCAACTAGGAAGCATACCACTCACAACTATAAAGATGGAAGTGTTGTTGCCCATAGTCTTCCACAACCTACAAGGTTGACACCACAACAATTGGAAGAAAAAAGAGCAAAAGGGCTTTGTTACAATTGTGATAGCAAATACACAAAGGTCATAAGTGTGCTGAGAAGAAATTATTCTACATAGATTGTGAAGAGGAAGAAGAAAAGGAGCAAGAAAGGTCAAAAGAAGAGGATATACTCCAGGAACAAAGCCTAGATGAAGAACAAATAAATCCGACCATATCTTGTAATGCATTGGCGGGAATTACCACTCCTCAAACCATCAAGATAGAAGGACAAATCAAGAAGAAAAAGGTAATAGTGTTGATTGATTCAGGAAGCACCCACAATTTTATTCATTGTAGGGTAGCAAAAGAATTGAATTGCTTCCTATATCCAGCACCAGAGTGTCAAGTGATGATTGCAAATGGAGGAACAATAAATTGCTCTGGAAAGTGCCATAATATCAAGCTATCCATGGGAGAATATGTATTGACTAGCCCAATGCTTTCCATTCCAATGGGAGGTGCTGATGTTGTACTAGGAGTCCAATGGCTACAATCCTTGGGTACAATAGCTTTTAATTTTCAAGAACTTTTCATGAAATTTTCTGTGGAAGGAAAGGAAGTTGAATTAAGGGGTATTGCAGGGAAACCAGGAAAGATAATCAGCTCTAATGGTATGACAAAGCTTCTAAAAAAGGAGCAAAGAGGTGTAATTGCACAATTATGTTCGCTAGATGTTTCCACATTGGAATCATCTATTTCTCCAGATCTCCAAAAAGTCCTGGACAATCATTCCAAGGTATTTGAGACTCCCAAAGGTCTCCCACCTATGCGTGATCATGATCATGCTATTCATCTGATTCCAGGAAGTGTTCCTCCAAACATCAGGCCGTACAGATATCCCTATGTCCAAAAAAGTGAAATTGAACGTATGGTTGCAGAAATGCTAGAGGCTGGTATAATTCAACCGAGTCAAAGTTCTTTCTCTGCTCCAGTAGTATTGGTGCACAAGAAGGATGGATCATGGCGCATGTGTCCGGATTATAGGGAGCTCAACAAGCTCACTATTAAAGATAAGTTCCCCATTCCTGTCATTGATGAATTACTGGATGAATTGCATGGATCAATTTACTTCACCAAGTTGGATCTTCGTTCAGGATATCATCAAATCAGAATGAAGATTGAAGACATTCCGAAAACGACATTTAGAACTCATGAGGGTCATTATGAATTTTTGGTCATGCCTTTTGGCCTTACCAATGCACCTTCAACATTTCAAGGTTTGATGAATTCAATTTTCAAACCATTCCTTAGAAAATTTGTGTTAGTATTTTTTGATGATATACTAATCTACAGCAAGTCTTGGAAGGATCATGTTGAACATGTTGACAGGGTGCTACAACTATTGGAGGAGAAACAATTATATGCAAAAAGATCCAAATGTTTCTTTGGAGTCCAGGAGGTGGAATATTTGGGTCATATTGTATCTCATGAAGGAGTTAAGGTAGACCCTAGCAAAATTAAAGCCATTAAGGAATGGAAAATCCCCACATCCATAAAGCATCTGCGAGGATTTCTTGGGTTGACAGGGTATTATCGCAAGTTTGTTAAGAATTATGGGAGAATAGCAGCACCTCTAACAACATTATTGAAGAAAGATGCATTTTCATGGACTCCGGAAGCAACAAAGGCCTTTGAACATCTTAAAGAGGCAATGTGCCAAGCACCGGTCTTAGCTACACCGGACTTCACAAAAACCTTTATTGTGGAATGTGATGCTTCAGGAAATGGAATTGGTGCTGTTCTAATGCAAGATGAAAGACCCATTGCTTTTGAAAGTCGTCCAATCAAGGGAAAGTTTTTAAGCAAAGCTATTTATGAGAAGGAAATGTTGGCAATACTCCATGCACTTAAGAAATGGCGACCCTACCTAATGGGAAGACACTTCAAGGTAAAAACGGATCATGATAGCCTTAAATACTTTTTAGAACAAAGATTATCCTCTGAAGAGCAACAAAAGTGGGTCACAAAGATGTTGGGTTATGACTTTGAAATCATCTACAAAAAAGGGAAGCAAAATGTGGTGGCAGATGCACTCTCAAGAAAGGATGAGGATGTGGAAGCATTGTTGTGCGCCATTTCTATTATCCAACCAGATTGGATAAATGAAGCAAGGGAGGAATGGAAGAATGACGAAGAAGTGTGGGCACTTATTCGAAAGCTACAACAAGATTCCAGTACGTCTGATACATTTAGCTGGAAAAATGATTCGTTATGGTACAAAGATCGCTTATACCTCTGTAAGAATTCCCAGCTAAAACAAAAGATTCTTATGGAATTGCACACTTCTCCCTTAGGAGGGCACTCAGGATTTTTAAAAACTTACCACAGGGTTAAGAAGGAATTTTTTTGGGATGGCCTTAAATCAGATATTCAAAAGTTTGTGGCAGAATGTTTGGTTTGCCAACAAAATAAAGTTGAAACAATTAAGACACCGGGTCTATTACAACCTTTATCCATTCCAAGCCAACGTTGGGAGGAGGTTTCAATGGATTTTATCACAGGTTTACCCAAGTCTGAGGGAAAGAGTGTCATCATGGTGGTAGTTGACAGACTTACCAAGTATGCACACTTTTGTGCATTATCACATCCATTTAAAGCCAGTACAGTTTCTACTGCATTTATGGAAACAATTCAAAAGCTACATGGAAACCCAAAGATTATTGTAAGTGACAGAGATCCCATTTTCACTGGAAATTTTTGGACAGAATTATTTTCTTGTCTTGGTACTCAGTTAGCTCATAGCTCATCTTATCATCCTCAATCTGATGGGCAAACTGAGATAGTAAACAAATGTTTGGAAGGATATCTTCGTTGCTTTGTATCTGATAAACAGACACAATGGGTCAAATGGTTGCCTCTGGCTGAATGGTGGTATAACACTTCCTTCCATACAGCAACAAAAATGACCCCATTTATGGCACTTTATGGGTATCAACCACCATCCATCACATCATATTTAAGAGAAAATTCTAAGGTTCAGGCAGTGGAACATCACATCGAACATCAACAACAAGTCCTCCAACTCTTAAAGGATAACCTCGTGTTGGCACAGAATAGAATGAAACAACAGGCAGATCAACATCGCAGTGAAAGAAGTTTTGATGTAGGTGATTGGGTATTCCTACGGCTACAACCATATAAGCAAATGTCCCTGAAGCAAGCTAAGAAGGATAATAAATTATCACCAAAGTATTATGGTCCGTACAAGGTGTTGCAAAAGATTGGTACTATGGCATACAAATTGGAGCTTCCTGCAGCTTCTCGATTGCACCCAGTTTTCCATGTTTCATGTTTAAAGAAGGTTATAGGCGACAAGCTCCCAGTTCAAACAATATTGCCAGAACTTGACGAGGAAGGAAAAATTATATTGGAACCGGAAGCAGTCACAGAAACAAGAACTCGACAGCTACGAAATCGATCAATTTCAGAGTATCTTATCAAGTGGAAGAACTTATCCGCTGAAGATTCCACATGGGAGGATGAGAATTTTATGCAGAAGTATCCAGAACTACTCAAGCGTTGAGGACAACACTTTTTTGAAGGAGAGGGGCATGTTGGGTCCCTATAATACTAGTGATTACCCCATTACTATTGTAGTTATACCCCTTATTTATATTGTTGTGCCCCTATTACCCCCATATTGTTATATTGTGCCCCATAGAATCCCTCTATTGTTATTTTTGTGCCCTACAATATTATTGTTATGTAGGCTTGATTATATTGTGACCCTTAGACTCCTATATATAGAAAGGAGGTTTTTCATTTGTATCATCCAAGAATTGTTCATTTATGTAATGTAAAGGAGGTTTCCCCCTCGAAGAGGCTGAATTCTAAGGCGTGGATCTCTCTTTTCTATCTTTTTGTGAGCTGGTTTCATAACATGGTCTATGTGACGGAGTCCCAACGTATTGCAATATGTCCGGATGACTAGATGGTAGTGGAGAATTTGGAGCCACTAATGACTCTGAAAGTTCTTCTACCTCTACGTTATTCTCCGCTTGAAAGCGAACTCGAGAAAGGACTAGAGTGTCCCTCTCTTGCTCAGAAATGCCAGGCCTTGCTTGGCCGCTAATGTCTCCGAAAGGAGGATCAATCCCCGATGCGTCAACCAGTGTGGGACGGACCCCACCGGTAGTATTGCCTCTGCGCCTTCTAGGAGAAGGCTCTAAACTTGGTGGCGAGAGACCACGAAGTCTTCAAGACCGTCTTGGAGATCGGTCAGCCACTTTGAATTTTTTGTTATGATCTAACTAAAGACTCAAAAAATTAAAAGCTAGGCCAACTAGGAGCACAGAGCACACACTATAAAGTCCCTAAAGATACAACCAGTCAAACAACTTCCAAGTATTTCCGCTCTGGGTGATTAGGACCGGACACCAAAATACGAGAAAGTGAATCAAGGGGCCTTCCGAAGATAGTCTGGGATGATGAGGGCCTGGCGAAGGTATCAGAGGAAGTTACGCTGACCTCCTAACAACAGCCTGCGCCGGTGCAAGCCCCCAAGCTTCGCAAGGGTGCCCTCCAATAGTACTATCGAGAGTGATACAACGTCAACCTCAGGTGCCACGGGATTCCCCTCCGCAGCCACCTGTGTAGATCCCTAGGAGAGGCAACTATGGGTACCAACTCGTCGCAGAAGCCAAGCGGAACAGTCGTGAGGTAAGTTCGGACAAGTAGGAGAGGGGGTATCTCTCTTCCCTGTCTTCACAGACCCTTGTGCTTAACTCCCAGATCTAGAGCTTTCCTGGTCTTCCTAACGCTATTGGATTTACTCTCGTTAATCAGACTCTTATGTTTGACGTTTTATGTGGCCTTGGAGAGTTAACTCTCCACCCGCCTAATCCAAGGCCCTAAAATCCTAAACTTGTTGGTGTAACTAACTAAAACAAAAAATTCTAATGGATTTTAATTAGCGCTTGGTTTTATTAGGCTGTTCTTTAAGTCACAAGGTAATGGAGATGAAACTTGTGGTGTTTTTATGGACGCAAAAGAAATTAATAAAACTTAGCTACATGCACATGCACTTTTTGTTTTCGATGAAGAGCAATTTCTATGAGGTTCAGAAGGTACTTCTAATATAAACAAATTTTACTTTTCTTTTCAGACTCCACACTCACAAAAACTAACAAAACTATATATGCCTAAAAAGAGATGCAAATCTATCCTAATGCAAGAACTATATGTGGATGCAAGATTCAAAGACTACTCTAAAAACAAAGAAGGAAAGTTGCTCACTTATCAAATTTGTCTTGCCACTAAAATGCTTAGATAGAAGATGATGTGTTACCAATCATTTCGTCCAAACAATAAAAACAAGTTCTAAGATAAACACAAAGCACTTTCACTTCGCAAAAAAGGAAATCAAATGAAAAGCAAGTTCAAGAAAGCGAAACTCAAAACTTTCAAAAGATTTTCTTTCAATCAAACCAAAAAGTCTTTTTCAAAGAAGGCTCTCAAAAATACTGACACCAATGATTGACGAATAAGCAACCAAACACTTTTGTGAATTCACACCTTTCAAATGATGAAAATCCAACAAAAACAAATGTGTTTGAAAATGCTCTTGACAATCAAAAGCAGCAATGAAAGTCCAAAAGATCAAAAGACAAGTTTCAAGAAGATGTTAACTAACAACTTTCCCGAAACGAAGGAGCAAATGGTCACAAAAATGATTTCGTTAAGCAAACAAAAGGGTCACCGAAACAAAATGAACACAAAGATTGAATCCAATCTTCCTACTCTGCCAAAACAGAGCAGTCAAGACTCTTAATCAGAAATCTTGTGTGTCAAAAACAATGACGCTTGCAATCAACGAAAACACGACTGATACTCCTTATAACTAGAGAGAGTTCAAAACAAGATGCCCCCTGTTAAACAGAGGACTGTTACTGGAAAATGACTGCTTCAAACTGACCCAAACCACCAAACAAACATTCAACAAAAAGAAAATTTATAAATCTTGAAAATTATATAATATACGCGCCTGCAGTGGTGTGCAGAATGCGTGTACACGCGACTGTAACTGAGGAAACTCGTATATACGCGGGTTCACTTAGTACAACTTGTGTATATACACTTCTGTAATCCAGAAAAACAGCGTATCTGAATATTTTCAAGAAAAATAAAAAATACAGACTAAAAAAAATGGAAAAGCTTAGAGTTCAAGAACAGATCAGACAGTCAGAGCCAACAAACAGAGGGGCTGAGCCTTGATTGGCTTGAAGACTACCCAAACTAGGAACAACAAGAGTGTTGTTCCCCATCGGAGTCGCCAATTCTGGTTGAGGGGAAAGTACCCCGAGTGTCCTTTGGGTTAAGACTCTACCAGACTGAAAATTGCTTATTCAAAGAAACACACACACAGCCATTATCTTTACTGTAAGCAAATTCTAATGTTTAGGGTACGTACCTAAGGTCCTATGTTCGAGAAGGCCTTTAGGGTCCAAACCCTTCTTGGAGTTCCCTTCTTCTCCTTTGACCTGTAAAACAAACAAATCAAAGAACACAACAGTACACGGACAAATACTTATACACAAACCATCTTCATGCTATAAAGTTAGTTATAAAAATCTTTAAGTAACTACTTGCATAATAATTCAAGACAAGAATCTCATAAGCATAAAGAAAGATTGTTTCGGGAACCAAGACATGTTTCTTTATATAAAGGCAAGTAAAGTACATATAACAGAAAGATTTCACCTGAAACACCTTCAGCAAGCTCCAAGCAAAGCTTCCTCCCGGATTCGTTCCAGCCTCAAGCCTCCAACAAGAGCTCCTTCCAAGTCTTACTCAATGGTGATATAAAGGATGAATGATCACCAATACACATGGAAACAAGGGTTTCCTATGCAATATGGGGGAAGTGCAGAAAGCACCAAGGACTTCAGACCTGGTCTAAGTGTTGTGGGGAAAAGTATCCGACTCGGATGACCCTATCCCTACTCTAAGGGTGACAGTCCTTAGCAACAACTGAAAGTAAAGCTTTGATATTTTCCTTTATGAAAGTACAGAGAAGGAAGAAAAGATTAACCAACCGGTGTCTTTCGCTTTTGTCGATCCTGTCCTTTCTCTTTGTCTCTTGTTCCCAGCTCCTTGCTCCCTTTGCCGGTCCAGCTACACCAAGATCCTGCACAAACAAGAGAGGGAAAACTACAAGAAACATGTACTCATAATTGATGCATGGATTAGAGTGAATCAGATATACAAGTAAATACAATACATCAATGCAATACAAGTATATAGGAGAACATTCAAAGCTTTATTGATAGAAGTAAAAGGGTTCTGAGAAGGTTACAACCATCAATGGCTCCAATCCAGCAGCACCTCCCCAGTAGCAAGAAATCTCCTCTTCACCTCTATAAAAGCAATCACCCAATAGCTCTAACTGTAAACCAACAGCACTTCCTTGCTTTGCACAAAATTCCCGCCTCCTTAGACCTCATAGAAGAGCTCTATATATAGGAGAGAAGAAGAAAGGATGAGTCAGCTTGAGACTGACATAAAGCTGCCTTGTGTCCTCTCCCTCTTCAGTTAAACTTCAGTTCTTGAGTCCACTTGGAGATCCTTGCTTACACATGGAGATCAAGTACCTCTTACTCATCATAGGGCGAATCCCTTGAACCAAGTGTCAGTTTGGAAGCTTCCTGGGCAATTGACACCTTGCAGAATGACTGTGCCACTTGGCCAATCTCGCCCAGCGCAGGTAGCCTTCATTAGATTTGACTTTCAGCGCAGGTACAAGGAGGAGCAGTTGCATTCCAGCGCAGATGCTCAGTGGAGCAGCTGACATGATCCAAAAATAGCCTGTTTTTGAGTGTTTTCAGGTGGAGAACTGATGGGAAGTGCTGTGGTTTGCTGACCTTGTTCTTCTAGGGGTAAGAACAACATGTTTAGGGACTGAGGATCCCTGTAATTATTGACATTTCATGCTCCATGCTGTGAGGCACAAAAATGTCTATAACACTAAGGGAAAAATCTCAGCATAATAATCTTGCTCTCCTTTCTCTCCTCCTTTGGCCTTCCCTTTGATGTCTTTTTATACCATCTCCAAAGTAGTTTTTTAGTTAGGAGTTGGTTGGGAACAGTTGGGCCACGGGCACTAACAGGTGATCAGCAGGTAAAACCCGCGATCTCCGCCCGAAAATAAGGAATTATTTATTTTTTTAAGTGTTTTAATACATACACGCGGGTTGGGTATACACAGACCCGCGTGTACACGCGTTTAACTCAGGGCAATGTCGCGTATAGGGAATAAAACACTGTTTTTTAAATTTTAGGACCAGGTCTGGAAGGAGGGGTTGCCCTAGGCCATGAGTGCAGCATCACAAACCATAAGAGCGAGATTTGGAGCTATAACAGACTTCTTGTTGGACCCTGGGAGGAGCTTGTACAACGTCAAGGCACAGGTTGTAAAGTTCTTCTTTGATTCAAATTAATACAATCAGATTCATTTTTCTCAACAAATTGTCTTATGTTATTTGTTTCATGAATTCCTTCACTTTCATGTTAAATATGTTTTATGATATTGTCTTTTCAGGTGTTATTTAATTTGTTTGCTTGTTTGTGTTTGCAGATTTGCGACAAGGGAGCTCACTTGGATCAAAGGAGCGATGCTTCCACAAACTTGCATTGGACCCAAGGTAGGCCTAAAACACTTGTTTGCCTTTGTTTATAAATGCATATTTAGAGAAAGATAGTTTGTGATTGGCTTGCTTGTCATTAGGTCTTCTTTAGATTCTAGGAAGGTCTATCTTGTCTGCAAGATCGACTCATTCCGTGTGACAAAATGGCGACTCCGCTGGGGACTTGATTTTTTCCTTGTTTTTACTTTGACCTGAGAAACTGTGTTTTTGTTTCTGTTTTTGGCTTGTTGTGTGTGGAATTGGGTAGAATTAGTAGATCCAGGGTTATTTTTTGTTTTTCATAACTTTGGGAGAGGACCGCACCCTAGGCTTTTGACACAGTGCATACTTATCCGCACTTTTTCTTTTAGCACAGAGCGGTACCGCACCTGTGTTAACTGTGGGCCTACGGACCCTGTCAAAATTTTGGAAAACCTAAGATTTCCTCTGTTAGTCAGCTTAGTTTTTATTTAGAAGTTATTATCCCCTGCCCAAACCTGCATATAACCTGTCAGAAGCTTTCCTTAGGTTGATTTCATTGGTGTTAGGGTTTTAGGTGAAATTCCTAGAAGTTTTGCTTGTTGGGTTTGGTTTTCATCTTGGTCTTGTAGTAGCTCTGAGCTTAGAAGCTGTAGGAACCTCAGATCACCTTGGTTTTTACCAGCCTTCTTATGAGTCTGTCCGTTTTTTAAATCTACCCTTGTTGAGGAATCCGCCTTGTGTTTTCTCTTTACAAAACTTCGAAAAGCTTGTGTTTAAAAGTTTGGATTTCATTTTTAAAAAGAAAACGAAATTGGTTGTTTTTTGACTAATTTGTGATTCTGCATAAATTGGTCCTTAGTTTACATCTAGCTAAGTAAAACATCCTTAAAAAAGACATCTTGTAAGCTTTGACTTCAAATAGGTTTTTATAGTTTATAGATCTCAAAGTTAGTCATTTCCATAGTTTTGAGTGTTTTATAAAAAATAAAAAATCTCTTTTGGAAAAAGTTTGTTTTTGTAGTGGTTGAGTGTTTTGAAAGAAAAGGGAAATTTTTGTGAAAATAACTAGTTGTCTCGTTTTGAGTGCATTGGAAAGGACAAAAGCTCTTCTTTTAATTTGTTTGTTAAGAAAGATTTGTGTTTACAAGTATTTGCATTCTCAAACTCTTTCCTAGCTAGAAGTTCATTGAAGGGAAAAGATTGTTTAATCATCTTAAGTGCATTTTTTTAGTGATTTTGAGTCGAGTCTTCATACCACGAGTTTCATCTCCGCACCTCTTGACTTAAACAAAAACCAATAAAAATAACGCTTAAAGTAAAATTCATCTAGTAATATTTTTATTTCTAGGGCTCTGATACACCAACATAGCTTAGGCTAGTGTCTTGGAGTAGGAGAGTAATTAACTCTCCAAGATAGTAAAACAAACAAGTAGCTGTATCTTGTGGTAGGGAAGAAATCCAATTGTTGCAGTTATGCTCTGGGAAAGCTCCTCTTAAAGGAGAAGCACGAGATTGTGTCCGAACCAGTGTGGGAATCAATCCTTCCTCATTGGGAACGACACCAAATATTCACGTATTAAAAACGGTAAACCTCGGATTAACCATTGTCGAGGAGCCTGGGGTCACTTGTTGGTAAACCTTGGATTATTTCAAGGAGCCTTCAAGGGGATTGAGCTTGCTACGCTGCCCTTGCGTGCGTATTGGATCGTAGACTGTTCCCCCAGGTATATTTGTTTCAGTTGGTAACCTTAGTGACCATATTCTTTAGGATTCTTCCTAAGGTGACAGTGGTGGGAAGATCCCACTGTACCTAGAGCAGACGTCGGCTAGACTCACTTGGATTTTCTGGGGGGTTCTCTTCATTCGAGACGGTTAAGTGGAGGAACTTGTGCTAGTCTATTCATTAAGCAGGTTGCCGGGGTAACTATTCCAACCGCCATTTCTATATTGAACTCTGCGACGTTGGATTTCATCACCAACTAGTTTTTTTGGTACGGAAAGTTACTATTTGTGTGTGTTTGATCTCCTAGATTCTTTAGGCGTTTGATTCAAATTTGTTTGGTTCTTTAGAGGCTTTAGGTGGTTTTCATTGAGATTTTACTTTGTTTGTGTGTGAAGTAGTTAAAATTTTTTAATCGTGGCTGAATTACCGAGGAAGTCCCGTAGACTTCGGGGCCAACCTCCTGAGTTTTCACCGAGCCAGCTTGAAGGGTTAAGAGCCCTCGTAACTCCTAGAGACAGTAGAGTTGGGTCACTTGAAGAAGGAGAGTCCTCTTTGGTGGTACATCCTGATTTTCAAGCTTTAGTAGCAGATTATAATCCACAATCAGTGTCTGTTTCTGAAGTTACTGGTAGCTTTTCATCTACTAGTGATATAGGTGAGGAACCTGAAATATACGAACCTAAAAGTGAATTTGCTGCTACTCCAACATCGGGGTTTGCTTCTCCAGCTTCTAGTGGTCCTGGTTCACCTAGGGTAGAAAGAATAATTACCCAAAATCTTCCTTCTGGACTTATAGCTATCGAAGAACTTGCTACTCCGGAAGAGGAAGTAGGCATCCCTATCCCTGAAAATCATCTTGCTATTGAACTAAGGGAGCATGAATCAATTTTTTACAGTCCACCTAGGAGCAGTGCTTGGTATCTTTCTTTGACTAATTTCTTAGAAAACCCAGGGTTAAGTTTTTCACCACCTCGTGTTCCTTATCACCCAAAACCTAGAGGTTATTATCCTCTGTTAAATATGTCAAGACAGTCGTCCATGTTTACTCAATCGCCAGAATCTTTTTTGTACGGCGGTCCTTCTATTCCCTCTGGTATCAGTCACTTTCTGGTACTTTTTCGGGAGCATCTCCTCAACCCATTGAACAAGGGTTATTAACTGGAAGCAATGGTACTAAGCTGTTGAGTGTAGAAGATATTCTCATGATGTCAGGTACTATTCCTAATCCTCAACCTCAAGGTGGCCAGTTACCGCCCGGGGGGCAGCCTCAAAATCCTCAATTATTGCCTGGGGGGCAACCTCAAGGTACCCAATTTGCACCTGGGGGGCAACCTCAAGGACAGTACATACCTACGGGACAGTACATTCCTCAAGGTCAACCCCAGACTCAATATGTACCCCAAGGTCAACCCCAGTATCAATTTATACCTCAAGGTCAACCCCAGTATTAGTACGTACCTAAAGGGTATCAACCCCAAGGTCAGTACTTGAACCAAGGTTTCCAACCACCCTCCGGTCAATCATATGTTCAAGGAACGGGAAATGTACCTTTGAATTATCAATCCTACCCTCAACCCGGTTATGGTCCTCAATATTCTCAACCTGTTATGGGTTCGTACCCCGGAATGAATTTAGTGTGGTATCCATCGCAAACTCAACAGGTCTTGCAACTGAATGTACAGTTGTCATCTCAAACTGGACAACCCTTAGTTTCTAGTACACCCCAGCAACCTGTCCAGTCTACTATTCAAACTTCTGTACCTTCGGTAGTTTCTCAGCCTGGGCCTAGTACGCCTCGTACTCCACCTCAAACGACTGTTGCAATTGCCGCAACATCTGTTCAATCTACCCACCTACTTCTGGAGTATCGATAGCTTCGGTTTCTACTGTTCCTGTATCTACTCCTCAGACATTTTTACCTCCGTCTAGATCCACGATTCAAACTTCGGTTCAGATGCCTGTAGGATAACCTGGTTCAAGTATGGTTGTCACAAGTCAACCACAATTTACTTATCAACCGTACCAGGGACAGTACCAATTCGGTCCTGCTGTGCAGCAGCCAGTCTATCAGTATCAACCGTACCCTGGGTACACATATCAACAACCTCAAAAACCCCAGTACGGTCTGGTTAATCCTGGTTTTCCGGGAGGATACAATATCCCAAATGCAATTCCTATTCCTAGTTATCCTGGATATCCTCCTCCTGGGGCTAGTCTCATGACCCAGAGTTTTAGGGACCCTAATCGTCAGTTATCGTTTATCGCAACTTTGGACTTGCCTGACTTGTCGTGCCTAACGAACGATCCCATTAATTATCTTCCGTTTTGGCCGCCAATGCTGAATAAGTTTCCTAGTGATATTCCTAAGTTCGAAGGCAAATCAGGAGAGGACCCGTCAAACCATGTGATGAATTATCACCTCTGGTGTGCGTTTAACTCCATTTCAGATGATTCAATCCGTCTAAGGCTTTTCCAGCGCACTCTAATTGGTCTCGTAGCCAAGTGGTACATTGAGTTACCGCGAGGCACTTTTTATAATTTTAGTCAGTTAGCTACCTCATTTTTAACTCATTTTCAGTTGCCAGTTAGATATGACAATGGCACAGAATTACTAACTTCATTAAAGCAATCGACGTCCACTTACATTTCAGATCACATTCATGAATGGAGACGTCGACGGCATTCAGTGAAGGTTTTTATTCCAGATCAGATCTTGGCTGAATGGTTTGTAAAATCTTTGTTGCTAAAGATCACTGAAGATGTAGCTAAAGCCGGAGTCGTTACTGAGGAGCAAGTAATTGCTCAAGCACAGTACCTTGACTTGGTCTACACTCAGTCAGGTACGTTAAACGAGAAAATCCCCGATCTTCCCAAGCAAAATCAAATCGTTGTAGCTCCCTCAGGGTCTCATGCCGCTGATGGTATGATTGGTACGGTTAACACTAAAAGTAAGAAGAAGTCTTGCAAGAATTCTTCTCCTATCATAACCTTGCCTGATTCCCCGACAGGAGATTCTTCCATAGAGATTTCTGCCGATATTCATGTTGTAGAATCATATATAGCCAAATCAAAATCCGGTGGCAAGAAGAAAGGGAAGAAGAAGAATAAAACGGACAAAAATTCAAAAGAGAAACCTGAAAAATCGGAATCCAATGATGAAAAACACAAACCTCGTTATCCTTGTCTCATTTGTGACAAAGAACATTTTACAAGAGACTACCCTCATCGTGCAGAGGTTGCGAAGATTGTCAAAGGTTCCCAAACGCCTGCTGTTTTGAAGGATCCTTTTCCAAGTCAAGACAGTAAGATGATAGGTTCTTCCTCGAGTGCCAATGAAGAACCCATACTGATGATGTCCCATGTTAGGATTGCGACTCGATCGCATGATTATGGTAGTAAAAGTCCTGTTGATGGTAAAGAAGTAGAATCTTCTCATTCTAACCCATCAACCTTAGTTCTCGGTTCCGATCCACTACAGATCGAGAAACCTAATCCAGACTTGGTAATCAAACCACCCACCAAGGGTATACTTCGAAAGTCAGCTTTCAATCCACATGCGAGAGCGGCTCAGAACTATAACATTGTTGAGGATTTAGTTGTTTCACCCTCAGCAATGTCGGCTTTGGAAGTGCTGCAATCATGTCCAGCACAGCGTAAATTACTTTTGTCGGCTATAGGAGTTGTTGACATTCAGGACTCGAACCTAATAATTTTCGATCTAGAAAATAGTACACCGCGCTTACCTCATCAAATGGCTTTCCAGATTCCAGTGATAGTCAAAAACAGGCCTATTCATAGGACTGTGATTGATGAGGGAGCCTCAACATGTATTATGTCGATACAGTGTTGGAGATCGCTTGGTTCTCCTTCACTAAATCAATCCCCGACGATTCTAAAGGCCTTTGATGGCCATGGGTTTCATCCTTTTGGCATTCTACAGGATTTACCTATAGGGGTTGAAGGAAAAACCGTTAATCTAGATGTGGAGGTGGTTGATGCCCCTCTAGATTACAACCTTTTCTTGTGTCGTAGTTGGTCTTACGCTATGACAGTTATCGTTTCATCGGTCTTTCGGGTTATAAAGTTTCCTCACAATGGAAAGATCGTAACAATAGACCAGCTGGCTTACTTTTCATCTGACCCAGCCTCTTCTGAAAGTATTCAGCATGTCGGTAAAACGACTATCCCGTATAAGGATGTTGGAGTAGGACTAGTTAAAGATGCCGGTTTACTGGGAACTTTTCCTTTTCCTCCGATCAACGCATCGTCTTCATTTGCAACCATTCATATGATTTCGTCAGACACCATTGTTTATGATGATCCTTGGATCGTTCCTTCTGAATCTGAGATAGACTCATTTGGTGATGTTATGCCTTTGAGTCCATATGAAATTGCGTATGAGGCCGTGCAATCGTTTACTGACCCATCTTCAACCAAAATTGACTTAATGAATGTGGTCCGTGAGGAATCACTTTTCACATCAAGCTCGGATTCAGTCATGTTTTCTGAACTTGTTCACTCTGATGAGCAAATTCATGAAATCCTATGTGTAGATGATTTACCATGGGAAGATCTCCATCACAGATCTTCATTCTTACCCGAGAATGATCGTTTTGAAAATGATTTTTCATCAATTTTTACGACTGAATATGTCAAGGAACCTCAAAATCCAATGAAAAATCCTGATTCAGAGTTAAATTTGGGAAACATCTCTCGAACTATTCCTATTGACATTTCGGTTAAGCCAGGAATTGTTGAGAACATTCATATAGGTGCCTCGTGTACAGAAGACGAAATTCAAATATATAAGGCCCTATTTCAACAATTCTGCGACGTGTTTGCCTGGTCCTATGAGGAAATGCCAGGAATTGACCCCGCCATTGTTGTTCATGAAATCAAGACTTACCCAGACGCTAAACCCGTCTGGAAACGTTTGCGTCAGATTCACCCAAGAAAAGCTGCTGCTATTAAAGTAGAAGTTGAAAAATTACTCAAAGCAGGTTTCATTTATCTGATCCCGTTAACGGATTGGATATCGAATATTGTTCCGGTTAATAAAAAGCAAGGGAAAATAAGAATATGTATCGATTATAGGGACATTAATCGAGCCTGTCCAAAGGACAATTACCAAACTCCCTCTATTGATCAAATCATTGATGATTGTGCCGGCAACGAAATATTCTCCTTCATGGATGGTTTTTCCGGATACAATCAAATCAATATTCTACTTGCCGATCAACCAAAAACAGCTTTCATTTGTCCATGGGGGACATTTTCTTATTGCAAATTACCTTTTGGGCTCAAGAATGCCGGAGCAACTTTTCAAAGGGCCATGTCTTATGCGTTTCATGACATCAAGCCCATTGTGCAACCCTATCTCGATGATTTGCCTGCTCATTCATTACATTGAGCTGATCATCTCATCCATTTACGAGCAATCTTTATGAGGTGTAGGCATTATCGGATTAGGTTGAATCCACACAAATGTGTTTTCTGTATAGAAACGAGTCGATTGTTGGGGTTTGTTGTTTTGAAAGCCGGCATTCGCGTCGATCCCTCGAAAGTCGAAGCTATTGTCAAATTGCCTCCTCCTTCGAGTCTTCGCCAACTCCAAAGTTTGCAAGGGAAAGCAAACTTTTTACGGCGATTCATTCCTAACTACGCTGAGGTTACAAAGGGTTTTACCCGGTTGTTGAAACAGAATACTCCATTCTATTGGGATGAGATAGCTCAGAAATCTTTTGATGCACTAAAACACGCATTGACCCATGCACTGTTATTGCATCCTCCCAACTACAACCAGGACTACTTCTTGTATCTCGCCGCTTCTCATTCCACCATTGGAATGGTCTTAGTTCAGGAAGATGAATTCAGTATTGAACATGTGATATATTACCTTAGTCGAACTTTAAATCCAACTGAGCTAAAATACTCACATGTGGATAAATTGGCATTGGCAGCTGTTCAAGCTGTCCAACGTTTTCGTCACTACATTTTACTACGTAAAACTACAGTAATTTTTGATTGCAACCCCATGATCTACATTTTGACCAAGCAATTGCTAGGGGGCAAGTACTCTAAATGGACTTTTATCCTGTAGGAGTTCGACTTGGAATTAATCTAAGTCTAAGAAATCTTTAGTTTTTGCGGAGTTAATGTGTGACTTCCCGCGTGCTGACACAGAAACTATGGCGGAAGAGCCCATTGCGGACGAATCCTTGTTTCTAATCAGCACTTTAGATCCATGGTATGGGGATATCATCGTTTATCTCCAGACCCAATCCTTTCGGCCGGAAATTTCAAGGTCAGAACGTCGTAAAATACGATTCCAGTCCCAACAATTCAGGATTATTGGAGATACTCTTTATCGCCATGGGGCAGACTCTGTTTTTCGACGTTGTTTAACTCACGAGGAAGCTGAAAGGGTTCTCAATGACTATCACTCTGGAGCGTGTGGCGGTCATATGTCTGGGTATGCCATAGCCCAAAAGATATTGCGCGCTGGCTACTTCTGGCCATCTTTGTTTAAAGATTGTATTAACGCGGTCCGAAAATGCCACAACTGCCAAATTTTTGATCGAAAGATGCGCACTCCACACGCTCCTCTCCACCCTATAATTGTTGTTGGTCCTTTTGCTAAATGGGGTATCGATTTTATTACATGTAACCCTCACTCGGCCAGGGGGCATGCGTATATCATCCTTGCGGTATATTATTTTACAAAGTGGGCCGAGGCGATGCCTACATTTGAGGCAGATGGCAAGACAGCTGCAATTTTCGTGTTCAATCATATAATTGCTAGGTTTCGTGTCCCACAAGCAATTATCACTGATCATGGGCGTCATTTCCGAAAAGTTATGATGACCGAACTTACAGGCCAGCTTGGTTTGCGTCACGATAGTTCAACTCCTTATTATCCACAAGCTAATGGTCTGGTTGAATCCATCAACAAAGTTTTAGTCATCATGATCCGACGAATCATTGGGATTCATCGGTCGAATTGGCATAACATGCTATTTTCAGCGCTTTGGGCGTATCGAACCTCAGTAAAAACATCAACAGGGTTCATTCCTTTCCAACTAGTTTATGGTCTGGAAGCTGTGTTACCCATTGAATGCGAAATCCCATCATTGCAAATGGCCATCTAGTTACTTCCAGCTACTTCCGAAGAGGAAAAACGTTTGTTATACTTGGCTCAATTATATGAGAATTGACGTGATGCTGCATTGGCGATCGAGACTCACGCAAAACGTATGAAAGCTTAGTATGATCGAAATGTGACCCCTCGAAATTTTTCGGAAGGAGATCTAGTCTTAGTTTACGATCAAGCTAATGATAAATTAGGCACTGGAAAATTCGTTCCTATGTGGCATGGTCCCTATGTTGTCAAGCGAAACTAGCAAAAGGGGCCTATGAATTGGTAGACTTTGACGGGGACTCTTTAGGTAAACCCAGAAATGGTCTTTACCTGAAGAGGTATTATGCTTAAAGAATGGGTATGGAGATTTTTAGTTAGGATAGTTTTTCTTTCTAGCTGGTGTGTTTTAGTTTAAAAAGTGTGCTTAGCTTAGAGAGTGTTTTTCGTCATCATTCCTGCTTATCTTGGTTTTACTCTTGGTATTGCAGATGTCGATGCCTCTCCAAACATACATTGGTTTCGCTGATCGAGCTTGTCGTAATACACGGAACATTTCTTTCGCAGCTTGGGTTATCTATTCGCCCTCTGACGAGTTGGTATCTATGCATGGGGTAAGCCTCGGTCAAGCAACGAACAACATTTCCAAGTATAGTGCAGTGATTGAATTATTATCTGAATCTATTTCATTTGGGATTCAGAGTTTGATAGTGAGGTTAGATTCTGAACTCGTTGTATTACAGCTTAATAGAGTCTATGCCATTAGAAATCCAGTGTTATTGAGATTATTTTTGAGAGTGCGTCTCTTGGAACGTGAATTTGATTATATTGAATATCAGCATATTCCAAGATCTTTAAATACATTAGCAGATGCAATTGCTTCTCGAATGTTAAGTAGACATTTGCAATAATCATACATGTAAATTTAAAACCATTCCATAACATGATTTACAAGATAAGCTGGTAATAGTGATATATATATATATATATATATATATATATATATATATATATATATATATATATATAGGAGTGTGTCAAAAAATACATCGTCCTCGATCATAGGTTGAAAAACACCTTATGATCGGCAAAAATGATAAGTACAAAAAGAAAAAATGTCATATGTGCCTACAATAGGCGATCATCCTATCACTGGTGATGATCTCGATAAGAAACCACTGCACGGGCCACCTTGCAAAGGAACCTCCTAAAAGGTCCTGGGACCCCAATCACATAGCGCTGAAGTCGACGAGGAATGTCATCTATGCTGGTCTCCGGAATATCTCCTATCAAGTGCTCTAGATGACTCTCCAACTCGGCCAAAGTCTCTGCTGATTCGTCCTGTGGGGCTGGCGCGGCTGCAACTGGTTGTTTCCTCTCGTAAGGCCGGAGAGTGGCTGGTCGCTGTGGACCCACATCTGCATTTGAAACTTTTACTATCAGTTTTGGGATGATAGAAAAATAAAAAAAATTCAAAATAGGAAAATGTTGAAAATGATTTTACCTGAGTCATCCCATTGCTCTCCTGGTGGAAGAGCCATGTCTGGGTCACCACGAAAATCTACCCCAGCGTAAGGGAAGTACTAAATAGAAAAAACCTAGTTTTCCAACCATTGGAAATACTCAGGTTTGAATCGAACAACCTCTGTCCCCTCGTCCGGATGACGGGCCATAACTGCAACCCATCGCATCAGTTTGGGCTCTCGAGGAAGCCCAGCTCCAACAGTAAGGTGCTGCAGGATCAACATTGGAACCCTCTCCAGACCAAAGCTCACAACCAAAGCCCCATAACCAAAGGTCTTTAGTTGTCCGTTCTTGGCTCTGGTCAATTGGCCTTTTACATTGGCCAGCACAGCATCGCACTAGTTGAAGATGGTGCCTCAAAAGTAGTCAACTGCCATCTGCATCTGGGATCCGGTGGCAATATGTAATGCGGCACTCCCGCAAAGTTTGGTGACAGTAAACGTGATCACCATGAGTTCAGGAAGGGATATGGTTTTAATGTCTATCCTTTTGTCTCTAGCCTGGCTATTGCATAACTCTAGCCGGAGGCTATCGACAGACTGGCCACCTAGCCTAGTCCTGAATAGAGTCAAGTCTTCGCATCTCTTAGGCAAACCGGTCAAGAAATATATGTCTGCCGGCTCAATTTCAAGCTGGTGGCCACCAATGAAGATGCACTGGTCCTGTATGCTCCATCTCTCAACCAACCACTGTAAGAAATCCACCTGGGCCCTCATGCCAGTTATGGCCCAGCATTTGTACAAGCCGCATGCCTTCAAAGCATCAATCAAAGGTTGGTGATTCAACGTGGAAAGATCCACGTCCTCATGCTCTCGTTCACGCCAATCTAGCATGATGTACTCTCTACATCCAGTAAAAAGACAAATTAGAATGCTAGAAATTAATTTGTTTGGGTCAAATTTGAGAATTTTTGGGTTAAAAACCCTTGCTGCGGGGACTGCACCCTCTGTGGTAGAGACAGTGCGTGAGTCCGCACCTTGCCTACATGGAAGGTGCGGATCCCTGACTTTTTCCCCATTGAGAAAAAGTCAGGGTCCGCGGGCTGCCAGTGTTACGCCTGCGGGCCCCTGCGTGCGGGTTTTTAGGCTAAAAACCCTCCAAAAACATGAAATAAAAGCCTAAAAAAAATAATGAAACGGTTAAAAATGAAGAGTAGGATGATGTGGATTACCTGGAGAAGATGGCGTTCGATTCCGATGGTTGGATTTTCCGCAATCTTCACAGGAAGTTTTATGAACAAAAGCACTATTTTCTCACCCAAATCTCAAATGGTAAAAATGAATTGACGAAAGCCCTTTTTATAAGTTTTTTGAGTAAATAAATTGCAAATTTGTTTATGTTTCACTTTGGAAAGGTAATTTTTGCAGCATTTTTATCCATTTCAAACAGGTATGAGTAATGTTTGCATTTTTGTTCAAGATAACGGATTATTCAGGCGAAATCTATCATTTTCAACGAAAAAACATTTAGATTCACCTTTAAGCTCTTTTCTGACTCCTAAAATATGAAAAGATCGCCGAGTTTTTATTTTTAAACTCGTTAAAACGGAACTAAAAAGACGGTCCACTTACAACTCTTTTCTAACCGTAAAAACATGAAAAGATTGCCGGATTTTTGTCGTTTCAAATTCAATATTGGTTAGAAAACAACGAGTCGTTGATCACTTTTTTACTTTTTCGGATCAGGGGCACTAATTACGAAAAGTAATCCTTGGTCGTAAAGATCAAGCGGTTCTCTCAAGTATTATTTTATACTTTTTCGGGCTTGGGAGACACAAATTTACGAAAAAGGTCAACACTGGAGTCTTCTTAAGTTTTTTCAGACTCTCTAAAATTGAAAAACGCTGAGTTTCTCCTATACTGGACTTGTTAAAATTTCACAGTAAAGGACCTGTTCAATTACAAACAGGAACAAACCACTCCTTCTTAGGGTTCGAATTTAAACTAAGTTGGACTCATCCGAAGGATGAGCTTATAATCAAGCAAATGTTATCCTCCTCAAGCTTGTCAAAAATAAAGAGGTACTTGCCAGAAATGGTGGGGGAAAAGAGAGAAAAATGAGCATGTTTGTCATACTTTGTAACCACTCTTGAACACGACACTTTTATTCACCTGGGTTGGGAAATCCTTTGCCTAACAGTTGATCAAACCACATTGAAAGTCTTCAGCCGGTTTCTGGGTATTAACTTTGGGTCAATTGTCACCAAACCATCTGTTGTGTCGTTATGTGTTCAAGAGGTCACTGCCAATAAGCCATTCATCTGCAAAATATCTGTCATCCATCGTGACCATCCATGAGTCAGTCCTTGCAACTAAATTTCTTCAACTTGATCTATGATTTCGTGTTGTGGGCTTGCCTGCGATGGATCGCTTTCTATCGAATTCAGCTCATTATCTAGAAAGATGATCTAGAAATCGTTAGTACCTTGGGATCTGCATGCCTCAATGGCAGGTTTCTCGCCTTTGACGACAAGTTGCATCATTGAACTTTGATCAAAGGATTCCATGAAATGTTCGACATCAACACATTTATTCACATCTCATGGATTGTATTAGGTACTTTGAGAGCCATTGACATCACTAGTGGTTTCTCTCACACTTGTTAACAGTTTACATCATTGACTGGTAATCAAGTGGTTTCTACCATGTTCAACATCAACACATTCATTCGCACGGATAGAATCATACTGTTTCGAGAAGTAGAAATGAAGACCCTGGATCTAGTTTCCACAATCCAGGCTGCGAGGAATTTTGTATTCATTATATGATGGACTATTCATAAACAGATGGTTGCGTCCATACTGTGTCCACATGAGTCTATACTTGTGATGTATTACAAGATCATTCCTGTATCAGTGCAGTAGTTAGTTTTCTAAGTCAGTTTTGATCTGAGTATGGGAATGCCTACCTCAGCGATGATATGATCTCATATATATATCTTGCATTGAATGTTTTTACAGGTTCCAACCGGGCTCTCCACAAGATGATCCTCGAAATGATAAAGTACTTCACTCTTCCTAAATGATAAATGAAATCCTCATCTACTACAGACTTCGCACTTTAGGGGGCAATCTATTACACAAAAATATCGTCACCATGATTATTTGCAGTTAGTATGGGTCTATCATCACTTGTACTGTCCTCCTAAGCAAGTCTCAGACCTCAGCTCTTCAAGTCAAGCTTTGAAAATGAGAGAAAGACATTGAAAATCAACAAAGCTCTCGTTCCGCACTTTCTCTCACTATTTCCTGCGGTCCCACACCTCCTGTTTACAAAACTGCGGACCTGCCTGCTCTTTCCCTAAAGGAGTGGGTGGGACCCTTGTGAAAGTAAAAAAGGTGCAAGTTTATTCTAAAAAACTCATTTTGGGTTAATTCTAGATGATTCTAGAAGGAATTTTGACGTGGATTGGTCGCTCTTAGGTGGTTCATGCATCCCAAAAGAGAAGGAGCTAATCCCTTGATAAGAGGAGCTATCCCTTTGAAGGAGGGCTTTATCCCTTTGAAGGAGGACCTAGTAACTTCCCTCCATTGCACTATAAATTAAGGCATTGGGCTGGTTGCTGGGGAGGTTAGAAGTTGAACATTTTTGAGGGTAAATGCTGGTGGAATTGAGACTTCCTAGTTAAGCTTGAGAGGAGAGATCACATACCTTTTTGGCTTCATTGGGAAGAGAGTGAAACTTGTCAAAGTAGAGGAGACTTCTTGTTGGACCCTGGGAGGAGCTTGTACAGCATCAAGGCACAGGTTGTAAATTTCTTCTTTGATTTGAATCAATACAATCAAATTCATTTTTCTCAACAAATTGTCTTATGTCATTTGTTTCATGAATTCCTTGACTTTCATGTTAAATATGTTTTATGATATTGGCTTTTCAGGTGCTATTTAATTTGTTTGCTTGTTTGTGTTTGCAGATTCACGACAAGGGAGCTCACTTGGATCAAAAGAGCGAGGCTTCCACAAACTTGCATTGGACCCAAGGTAGGCCTAAAACACTTGTTTGCCTTTGTTTACAAATGCATATTTAGAGAAAGATAGTTTGTGATTGGCTTGCTTGTCACTAGGTCTTCTTTAGATTCTAGGAAGGTCTATCTTGTCTGCAAGATCGACTCATTCCGTGTGACACTTGGATAGTACCACAGTGGAGTAACGTAGGAACACAAGCATCACTCCACTACTAGCAAACCTGGTCAGTACCCTAGTGGAGTTACTTGCATCACCTCTTTGCACAGGAAGCCCTTATCTTCTTTCACCTTATTCATTTTTCATTTTTTGAAAATTTTCACTTTTCATTTTTTTTCATAACTGTGCATAGCACTTATTCATTTCAGAGGTAGGAGAGGGATCCCGACTTATTGAGAGCAGAAGAGGTTGTCCCTTTAGAGAATTAGTTTATTATATACCTCTAATGTGCTTATAAGGTTTTCCCCCTCACCTTACTCTACATGACTGAGCTCACAAGGGGTAACCCAAAAACAACTGACTAGCGTAGTGACACTAATTAGCGCGCAAGCATCGTGTTTTCACCAAGGTTCACTTCGAATAGTACGTATTTTCCTTCGATGTATCATGGAATAAAACTAACAATTTCTACATGGTTTCATGCAAAACTAACCTACGAACAAAACAAGCAAAGAAACAACACAACAAAGTAGAAGTAGAAGCAAATGCAAAAGCGAAGTAAGAAAACAAGCAAGAAAATAAATAATGCAAGCGAACAACTGAAAGAAAAAACTACTCCTACTCCTAAGCTAACTATGCATGGGCTTGATAACGTGAAGTGATATTTCCAATGCAGCCACTGGCACATTGGTTGACCCATGTTGGTGAAGGCTTGGTCCACGAGCAACCTGGTTGTGAAAACCAGCAAACAAGAAAGATATAACAATGAAGACAAACACACTTCATGTTTCAAAGTGTCCACGAGACATAAGTGAGTGCAAGTACATGACATGTGGTTCATGGACTTGTCACGGTGTTGTGTGACACTGAGTTCAGCTTTGAAGCATACGCATACTCTTGACTGTGACATGTAAGCAAATGAAAGAAACAAATACAACTTGCATCGTGCACATGTGCTTGCAATGTAATATTCCTCCAATGCATGAGCGATGGGATCATGTAGTTCGAGTGGAGGAAGCATGATCTGTGTGTGAGATTGATCTTCAATGCATACAAATGAGTGATGAGGAGCCTCGGGTGATTGAACAATTTCCTGATCGGAAGTGAAACCAACCCCAAGAGAGAGAGGTCCTGACATAACCATCAGCTCGGGCTGAAGTGCCTGAATAGTCTTGGGTGTTTCGACTTCATCGTCAGATAGATCATCATAAACTGGTGGCTTCAAAAAATCGACTGTGATAGAATCATAATCGTGATTGAATATGGGAGTAAATGGATCACGATAGCCATAATCAGAAAAATCAATGATTTCATCGACATCCTCATGATCTGATGAATCAAACAGAGGTGTAGATGAAAAGAAAACAAACTTATCCTCTGTGTTTCCGGAAAAGGTTGATGAAAGATCAAGTGGATTTTTAATGAATAACTCATTCTCTCCATTGTTGAATGATGGAATGACATCCGGTGTGTCCTGTGTGTGATCAACAATGGGTTCATCTGTAGATGAAGATACACATGCGAAATCATGGATGGCAGGTTAACCAAAAATGTCAAGAAAGAACAGAGGGGGCTCAGACGTAAGGGAGTCATCCTTCGCCAAGTGTTTTTGCTCAAGCTCCCAGTCATACTTTTCATGAATGATAGTGCATGTTGGTTGTGTAACACCAACTCTGTCGATGGCTTGACCCTCGTTCACAACAAGTGTAGAGTCCGGAATGGAAGAACACAATACAATATCATTCAGAGGATTAGCTAAGTACGAAGATAGAGGTTGTGGAACAAAATGCTTATGACAACTAGATGGACTCACAATCAAATCTACATGAAAATTAAGTGAAGTGATGTTGGGAGGATGTGACAATTGAACAGATGTGTGAGCATGATCTCCCGCATCACTCTGTAGTGGTGGAGCTGTTTGATGCGGGGATGGTGGATAGTCACTTGTGACAGTGACCGCATCCATCTATGATTGCGTAGCTCCATCACTAAAGAATACTGAGTGAGGCTTGATTTCAAACTTCTTCTTGGGATGAGCAGATTTATTAATGCAATACTCGAATCGATCCCAAAGATAGAAAAAATTCATCTGTCTCTTCGAACTTGAAATTGAAAATCACGAAAGTGCTACCAAAATTCCATATGCGATTCATGTGGAGCCTTCTATTGTTGTAGCATTTTTTGGTCAAGATGGTCTGGATCAAAATGATAGAAAGTGTCTTCAATGAGATAACATAAGCACTCAAGTGATTTCACACTATCAGCCGGCAGGCTACACAACCATTGATGTGGAGATTTGCGAAGCGTGTATGCAAGCAACAAATTGGCCTGTTTGTTAGAAGAACCATGTTCCTCATGAAGCATGGAAAGAAAGTCATGCAAGAACTCAAGCTAGGCTACTTTGCCTTGGACAAGAGATCAAAAAACTCCCTCGTGATGGTAACAGATTCGGCATTTGAAAAACATCACGGAGGGAGAAGAGTCCAAGACTCCATGATAGATATGCAAAGGTTCAAAACAGGATGAGAGGACACAAGTTGTCATATGGCCCTCCTTCTAGCACCAGAAATGTTGACAGTGCTAGACCTATCAACATGTTAGGGGATCTCCTCGGTAAGAAGTCCCAATTAGACCTCATACCGTTTGGTGTAGGAGTCCCAGTAGGGTCGTACGGTAATGCCTTGACCACGATTTCACACAAAGGCAAGTAAGATAACTCTGTTGGTAGCAAGGGTGTGACATATGTGGTGAGCCAAGGAAGGTGCATGAGAGGTTCTAACACACGGGGTTGAGATGAGTGCAACCCTTGGAAACATTTGATAGCATGGAGTTAACAAGGGAACACACGAGCAAGGATGCATCACAACAGGGAAGGCAAGTTAGCTAGCAATCCAAAGTGATGGTTAAACCAACAACACATTTCAAAAAGATTCATACATACATAAACAGAAATAGCTATACATGCATGCGTAAGAAAACAAATACATATATCATTTATAGTAAATAGATAGCTTAAATACAATACAACATATGCATGAAATGTGCTAGCTCTTGTTATATCAAGAAGTGTAAGTTCCAGTCAGACAATACATCCATGTGCAACCACTAGTTCTGACAGTGGAACATTATAGCCACAACTGCCTGCTCCTCCAAAGAGATGTACTAGCTCTACGCAGTGGACAAGCCAAGTCTTATTACAATACTGTCCAAGCTCTCTCTAAGATAATCCTATCAGAAGCTTGGATGACCAAAATCCTTTACAATGAGTTATGAGGGACTATTTATAGCAAAGGTTGGGGTGACCCTTGACATTCCCTTTTGTGACAGTTCATCTACCCTCATGACTCTTCATCTACTCTATGACTGTTACATCCAACTATCGACACTTGAACCTACACTTGACAAGATGATACATTAAAATGTGCATGTACCCATGTGAGATAAAATGTCTTGAGAAAGCCATGGAAGACATCGCTATGACTCAGACAACCGTAGGAAGTCTAACTCTTCAAAAACCTTTCAGTGATCAACAGTAGCATACTAATGCCAAGATTGGTAGTTCGTGATGGTGTCCGTGTACTGCAAGGTGACATCTTTCTCAAGCCTAAATCTTGTCTCCATAGCATCCGGGTACACTGCTATGGTGCCTCAGTCCAACTCGTCTGAAAGCATGCACATCATTGTCTTCAATGCGATCAGACCAGCAACATACTTGTGCATGGTGTCTGCATTGATCGGTAAGTCTGGGCTGGTGGCTATGTGCATCAAGTTGTCAAAGTACGAGTCAAGCTCTAGTCATAGTTGTGCCTTTTTCTTTTCCTAGGTGAGAGTCCCAATAGATGGGATCGCATGTGCACACACCACAACATCCATACTCTTGCATACACGTGCATGGGAAGCATGTAAACTAGTGATGAGCTACAAGAGCTCTTCATAGTTCCAGATGTGACTCCAGATGTGTGCCTTCAGCTCGACTACCCTGGGCTTCATCATCATAGGCAAGTGAAGTGGGTTTCCCTTGTGACTCATCATCCATGTTTTCATGTAATCAACAACAACATGCACGTTCGACAAGATACGTGTTCTTCTAGCACATCGCTGCTACCATCCATTGAGATGGACAACTGCCTTAAGCATGGTACCAAACTTGGAATACAATTCCCACATAACTGTGTCAAGGGACAATACTTCATCTAGTATTTCCTTCTTCAGTTTTGCTTGGGCGGATGCTGTCACCAACTCTCCTCCTTGCTTAGCCATCTGCAGCTCCTAAGCCATTTGCTCATTCTCAGCTATCAGAAAGCGAACACTTGAGCTAGTGGCTTTGGCCATATGATCTAGTGGCATCGGGAAAGGTTGCTAGATGTTTGCACACATCAGACCCGATCACTCGTTCCTCATACTACGCAGGAAATGTATGATCTTCCAGAGTTGACACTCTGTGAGATTGCACAACTCTATGTTGAGACTCGCCAAATGAGATGTTGTGCATCTCTCCTTCCGCCTGATCTCCAGGGATCTCAGTGTCTCCTTGGTCACTTGGGACTTGCTAATATTCTAGATGTAGTGAAGTTGGTGGGTTGACCTCTTGGTGGCGAGGCATGAGGTCGATGTCCTGCTCTAACTCCTACTGCTCCATGTCTGTATCCATCTGTTCAAGCGCTTGCTCTATCTATTGAGAAAAGTCCTACTCCTGTGATGGTTCACCTTGTTTGCCTGATGCCAGCTATTCTCATGAGTCCAGTACATGTATGGGCATTGTTTCATCTGTCTGCACATGTTGCACCCCTGCTATACATGTTGTTGCTGCACTTCCCTCTCCTATTTGCGCAGCTCCTACTCCTTCCAGAGTTTCTCCTTCAACTCATGCAACTCCTTCTCTATTTCCTCCATTCTCTGTTTCTCTCTCTGCCTTTACGTGTTTCACTTATTGCATTGTTGCCTCTTTGCCTCTATGGCCATAGTTTCTTTCTCCACTACTGGATCTCCTCTGAACTTGCATCTTTTCTCTTCCTCCATGTGATCAACAATCTTCCTCTTTCCTTTATCGTGCACTGGTACGTTCACCTCTATTGTTGTTGCTGCTTCTAGTGCTCTTCGGGATGCTGCTTCACGTTGCTTCGCTAACCATTCCATAATGAAGCCAACTTGTTCATTGATTCTAGAGGATTTGTAACAATATCTCCATGGGCCCTCCTCTGCCCAAGGACATGCCCCGTGGATCTAGTTGAACGGTACTCTCATGCAGTTATCTTTCACAAGATAGTGCAGGTCATACGGATTGTAACTTCAGAGCTTGAATGGATACTTCTTCATCTGCTCTGCTTCAACATACGCATGCTTGAAACTCTAGATCTTTTATAACCTAATGCGCAGTGGAAGATTTGGAAAAGGTGCCTTCTTCTTTCGATGCAACCTAGATGTCAATCCTGCTGATATGTGATATGCTACTTTCTGCATGACGAGTATGTCCAATGAAAATTTTGGTAGCACATGCAGAGGCTTCTCTGCGCTGTACATCCATATGAAGGTGTTGGATGGTGAGGCATACCAATCAGCTATATCTATCAGTGCCTCCATTGTTGCCTTCAACATGTAGGTGGATCATGTTCGAATATCATCTTATAAACTAGGGTGACAAAATGATCGGACAACCATGTGATAACTCCTCTGAAGCTACATTCAGACAACATCTTACAATAAGTGTTCACGGCAGTCTCCATTAGTGACCATGCCCACTTCAAGCCTGGAAACTCCTGTCAGGCATACACTGCATCCAAGATGTAGGCAGACATGTATATTTCTGCTTGCATACCTTTGGGTGGCTATCGAGCCCTTGTTACTTCTTCCTTCAGCTGATGAGCCAACATACCAGACTAGTTGCATGGTTTGCCCTCTCTAGCTAGTTGGTCCAACGCAATCACCCAACTCTGTGGGAAGGTTTCCATGCTTTCTTGGCCATACAGTCGACATGCAAAGATGACCAAGTATTGATATGTTTTCCGTAGTATCTTCGTCTTGTAGATCTAGTTGGGTGTCATACTGAATCTAGTCGGCTCCTTTACCCAGGTATTTAGAATGTATCTGGAGTTGGCATTGCTGCTAGGTAAGCTTAAGGGAGTCTCCATGATAGTCACAGGCTCCGACATCTAATACATCTCATCATAATCACGTGCCCTGAAGGTTGCAATATTTGTTCCATTGACACTGCTCAAGGTCATCGTCTCGTGATCAGTGTGCGAGACGATCAAGTGTATCATGTCTACGCATGAGAACACGGGGTATCTACATGCAATCTGGTACAAGCCAGACTTATGAATGTTCATGTATACCTGGTAGTCTTTGAGGTCTTCCCCAAATGTGCCTGCAAATGCATCATTGACCTCTTGCCATTTTAGCTTGATGTCCTTGTCTAGAATCAACTTGGTGTCTTCATAGATCGATAGACTTGCGGACACTCGCTCAACTGATTCTCCAGTTGCACTTTCATCAGTGTCCTTTGATCCTACTCTCTTAGAGGCCATTGATCCTAAATTGTTAAGAGGCAGAATAACATCTACTAAATCTGGAGACAAAGCGACATGCATGGCAAGAAATCTGTTAGCGGAAACCAAAGAAAATTGGAGGAACGACATAACACATACATGGGGAATGACTAGAAAGGATTGCGCAATTTATTTTGGGAGGTTGGAAGACTAGCTTCCAAACTTGCACAAAAGTAGTATGGGTTGTCTAGGAGGAATGAATGGCTGTTGGAATTGCACAATACATAATTTCAGCTGGCAATGGCTGCAGGCCCAGTGACTGCATTACGTAATTTTCTAGGGCAGCAGTCAGTGTCCCTCATAATTGCGCAAAGTAGGTATGGGGGATAGTTGTTGGGTAGAAATGTGTATTTCCTAAGGGAAAGACAGAGCCTTCCCTCTTAGGATTGTGCAATGCTATCTTCATGAGGCAAAATCCGGGCTAAGGCTGCCCAGACCCGCCGATGGGCAACTAAAAGAAAATGTGAAAGTGAATGCATGGTGATACTGAGTGTAAGTAGAAGCAAATGGTCATGCATGCAAATAATGAATGAAAGATTCAAAAAATAGAATAGCATGCATGTGGGTGAAGCGAGTCGCCAAATCGGTGACTGTTCGTGTAAAACAGTTTCATGCATGCGACAACAGTGAGATGTTAACAAAAACTAAAACGGTGCTAGTACAAGCTAGTATGCATGTAAACAACAACAAGTGTTCAAATAAATCAAGCAAACAACACTCACACAAGCAAAAACACAAAAAGCGACAGAAATGCTACAAAAGACAAGTTAAGACCACTTACCCATGAATAACTGAGCTGGATGTGTCGAAGAGTCCTGGATGTGTTGTGGGATGTCAGAGCTCCAAGATTTATGTGAAGAAATGAGCTCTGAAGCATCAAATAAATAAGTTTGAAGCTCATGAAGTGTAGGCCAAAAATCTAGGAAAAAGTGAAACTTGGAGGAAAGATTCTAAAACTATCTTTGCATGTAACCTCTAGTTGCTAAAAATAGCTCCCTAAAATATAGGCATGCTTTTGCGTGTTGCTTTTTCTATTCTGGGAAAAAAACAACCCATGCATGCAAGTCAAGTTTCCTTGGTCTTGGGTGGAACTTGTCAAACCAACTGCACATGCAAGAGCCTACTCAACTGCTGGGAGAAAATGAACATTTCTAGAAGGGAGCTCGGCTCGCTGCCTAGGACATTTGTGCAATTTCTGGGTAGAGCAGCTAACTGCTACCTAGGATTGTGCAATTCTTGGGCTGATAGCCCTCCTGGGAGGAATTGCACAATAATCTGGATGAAGCTTGACTAGATGATTTGCGCAATTCTAGAGCCCATCCGGCTGCCAGAATTTCTGGAGGGAAGGTTGGTTGCCCTCCAGAATTGTGCAATTTTTTGAGGGAGCTGCTCAACCTGCACCTAGACCAAGTCTAGAGAAACAACTTATGAGGGGAATGCAACAAGCTTTGATAGAAAAGTTGTCTTTCTGCAAGAAAATCATTGAAGCTTGTGTACTTGACGAAGCAAGACATGCTGCTATGAAAGGTTGGTAGGGAGGCTCGAAAACGAAGCTAAGGCAAAATTTTGGAGGGTGGTTGTAGCCACTACAACACAACCCTTGGCTCTCCAATATGTGCCATGGAGGATTTCAGGAAACCCGAGTAGCAAAGAAATCAATGAGGCTTCGTTTGGAGGTTGTTATGTCAAAATGCTTGTGGTGATTATAGCCACTGAAAGGATCCCTAGCTCATTGTTGGACGAATATTCAACAACAATTTGGTTTTGGGCTACTCACAGGAACACATTTTTAAGGTCTCACAATGTTCACCCGCACTCCTTCCAAATGCGGGCCCATAAATTTGTGATATCAATCGAAGGTTTTTCATGCAGAGGTCAGGTCGTAGATGGGGGTCACAAGGAAAATTAGAGAAGGGAGGTTGCTATACTTCTTTGATGGGATGGTACCACCACTGTTACCAAGATAAATAGTTGCGGACACTAGGAAGAGGATCACTGATCACGAGCTACAACCGATCTTCACACAAATGAAGAAGCAGATGAGCTCGCTCAAGGAGACCATCACAAATATCACCATTTCATCAGGTTTGGTTCCCAACTCAGCTGAATCGCAAAGCTTTATGTAGAAAAACCCTCTGGTCATGAACCTCCTTTTTGTTGCCATACCATCTGTAGGGACTCATTCATAGTCTAAGTCGACCATCCCCAAACCCTATAAAACAAAAATCACCAAGCCTCCAACCATAGCCAAGAAGCAAATATCAAACCCTGTAGTGAAAATCATTGACCTCACCATTAAGGGACCCTAGTCCGCTCTAGCCTTGCCCATCATAAAAGAAGTCCTGCCTTCCACCTCCACAGTTTCTTCGAACTTGCGCGACCCATCCCCACACACCACATCAACCTCTGCAACCCTGTCAAATACAATTCCTTTTGGGACACTACTAGGCATAGAAGACATGGAGGTTGATTCAGTTATTCAATCTGTCACGACAGTCCCCAGGGAGAAAATGTCACCACCTCCATGTTGTCATTGTTACTAGAGTTAGGCCCACTACTGAACACAAGGCCCATCATTTCACATTCACTTATTACCGCTGTTGAGCCCTTTGTGCTCCCATTTGATTTAAATCCCCCCGTTGCACCAAATATTGTTTCCCTACCATCAATGCCTCAATTTGCAGAGCCATCGTAGCAAGACACATCACCCCACAGACATTCAGACAAGTCCATCGCTAGTGGGAAACCCCTACAAAGTTGATTCCCTAATCCATCTAGCATGCAACATAATGATTTCCAGAGCTAGTCATCAGCTCAATTGTTCAACTTTATAAAACAAGTCACGTAGAGTGATGCACAGATTCACAATGACCTTGCTGCTGACCATGAGCAACAACAACAACAAATTGCTTCCCTCACAACCAAACTGGACCAGCTCCACCAGGACAATCAACAATTGCAGGAATAGGTTGATTAAATCACTTCATGATTCCAGATGCTTTGGCCTGCCATTTCTGATGTAGTAATTGAGGCTCCAAAAGATTTCTCCACCTGCACTGTGGTTGAATGTTGTGGCCACATCCAGACTGCGTGCAACGGGTTGATCTCCTCTAACCGAGAACTCAGGCAGAACCTTGATGCTGTGAGGAATTCACTTGAAGACCCTTCCACGATGTATGCCAATGAGATTGAGCAGAAGATCACCGCTGCAACCGCTCTTAAGTCCTCCATCCTCAAGGCCCTGAATGATGGGTACACCTTACTGTAGTAGGTTCATGACTGGTTCGACAACCTAGCAAAGAAGAATCAACCAGTCTACCCACTCTGCCAATGAATTAATCAACTCCTCACAAACATCAAGAACTCTAAGGACAAGGAGAAGCGGAAGCAGTTCCAAGTAGAAGTCACCTCTCTGGAAGTTTGCGTCTAGCAGATCGAGGATGAGTCAACTAAGACCAAACAAAAGCTTCGCGATCTATGACCCTCAGTCCAAACTCATGTGAACACTTTGCAAGAAGTCAATGAATACATAGAAGAACAATGGGATTCCCTACTAATGACTCAATGAGCTCAACCAACATTTAGCACGACGGCAGAGTTCCTAAAGCAAGCAACAACCTGTTGAAGCCCCGAAAATCGGGTCGACAATAAGGGGGATACCCACCCGGTCCAGACCTTGGTTGGCAGCTCCTTATCCGTTTGGTATAGCGGGTCCGACTGGGGATAATGAGACCAGTTTCCCAATTTAAGGGTGTGTGTGTGTGCAGAGTTGGATGATGTTGATCTAAGAGTACTTAAAGCTAATTTAATTCAAACTTTTAAACTAACTCTATGCTATTGTAATCTAATGAGAAACAACACATCTAATCTACACTAACCCGGGGTGTATTTATTCTATTATGTGATCTAAAGAGATTTCAAACAATAACTGGTAATAAAGTTCATTCAGCTATCATAAGAATAGAAATCAATTAAGATAAACCACTTTGCATAAAAAGTTAGGCAAAACAGTTGTGAACAGCATATTGCATAATAAGTTATTCATATATCAAACATAAATAAATGACTCCACCGTACAAAAGTGCCAAATGGTAACTCACACATTCATGCAGTAACATATAAACAACTAAAAACTGTATATCACTTTAAGAATATAAACAGAAACGGTCAAGAGATAAAAGTACCATTTATGACTGGTTCCACTCATAAGCTTCAAGCAACAATGATTTATCTCTCCTTGCTCTAACATCTACTAAGAGTACAGAAGTGCAACATCAGTAGCAGATATCAAATGCAAACATTAATAAACCTTGATCCATCCATTCATCAAAACCCCCTCCGAGGGTGCAAAAGTGCATGTTCTAAGGACAAGTTTTTTGACAAATTTTTGGACCCTTCTCCAAATGCCTGAGAAGGGTTTAAATACTGCTAACTAGTTAACTTAATTACATAAATTTAGGATACGGTTTTAAATGACCACCCTTCTGCTAAAGCAAAATTATTTCTAAAAATTGAATCTAATTCCTAACCATTTCTGTATTTGCTCCTTAGTGCTGCAAGCATGCAACATTCTCCTGGGAAGAGTCGGCTGGTCGCCTTTTGCTTTCGTTTGAGCTACAAAAATAGAAATAACACGCGCTGGCACCACTTTCTGGTAAACTAGAAGATATTTTCGAGGATCTTCCTCTGGCTGGGTGTATTCACTGCGTGTATACTTGGTAATAACCCAAATTTCTCTCAATTTCCTTGAGACCGAAACGGAGCTGGAGCGCTGGAGCGATGGAGTCCCCCGCCGTTGGAAACCCTGAGCCCTGAGCGTTTGGCAGGCCCGCTGCCGGGCCGCAGCCTCTGCTGCGTGCCTCTCCATCCGTTGTCCACCTCCCCAGCATCCTGGGCCTTCTGTCCGGCCCCTTTCAGCTCGCGCTGCCCCTGCGGGCAGCTTTCCGCCTCCACCTTTTAGCTGGGCCTCCTGCTCATCCCTCCTTCCTTCCGTCTTCAGGGGAGCTGCTCTGGCACGATGGGCTCTCCCGGTTCTGGACAGGCTGACATGGAGAAAGCTTTTGCAACACTCATTCCAGAGAACAATTCTGAAAGGATCCGACCTACCGCCACAAAATTTATTAAGAAGCTTGACGAAATCCCGGAAATCCCACTCCCCCCAACCCTTCCAAGGAGATCCGCTGTTGCCTTGGCAGAACGTGGGCTGGTTGGACAGTTCACGGGGTTATGGCCCTCCCCCAGAACGGTTCAGCGCTGGGTGGAAAGAAACTGGAACGCCATGGTCCAGGGGAAAATAGCGATAAGGTTCTGTGGAAGAGGCTTTTTCACCTTCCTCTTCGAATCAGTGGAGGATCGAAATTTAATCTTTAGGAATGGACCATATTTCATGGACACCAGAGGTCTGTACCTCAATCGCTGGACCCCGGACTTCGACCCAGAAATGGATGTCCCCAACGCAGTCCCGATTTGGGTTCGCCTTCCGCATCTGCCGCTACACTGCTGGGCAGACGAATCAGTCAGAGCAATCGGAAACGCAATAGGAAAGTATGTGGACAGATCGGAACCAAAAGAAAACATGCATGCATGTGCGAGGATCTGTGTAGAAGTGGACTTGGGTAAAGGGCTACCAGAGGCAGTCAAGCTCAGAGTGGATCAGTGGACGCATATCCAGCAGGTGGACTACGAGCAACTCCCCTTTAAATGCAAGGTATGTCATGAATATGGTCATTTCGCAAATAGGTGCTCTAAAGCTAGATCAGAAACTAATGCCAACCCGGATTCCCAAGAGGAAGCATGGGAAGTGGTCAGGAAAAAAAAGAAATCAAACCCTCCCCCGGAACCAGAGGCACCCCATTCTGATACCCCTCCCCCCTCCTCTGTCCCCGCAAGCATAGACCAATCCATCCCCTCATCCTCCAATCCCTTTGAAACCCTAGCCCCAGAGGAACCCTCATCTCCCCCTCCATCCCCCAAGTGCATCAGAACCCCCCCCTCCTCCCCCCCTCAGGCCTCCCCTCCTCATACAGTGGAAAGGATCTTAACAAGAAACAAAACAAAGGAAAACTTTGCAGCCACGGATCCTTCAAGGAAAGTTGGAAGAAAATCGAACAAGGAAATAAGAGATGAGAATGCAGCAAAAGAGATGACCACAGGAACTCAACAACCAATAGACACATACTTGGACAAGAATAGGGGAAGTGGCGAGAAGATGAAGGAGAAAAGTGGGAACCACAATAAAACAGGTAAATGATGATTTTGGTCTCTTGGAACTGTAGGGGGATGGGCTCCTCCCTTAAGACAAACGCAGTCCGAGACCTAATCAATTCAGAACAACCAGACTTCCTCCTACTCCAGGAGACCAAAATCAGCGACCAAGAATTTCAACACAGCATTTTAAAAAGCAGAAGGTATGAAGGAATAGCCACAAGCGCCTCAGGAGCTTCAGGAGGCATAGGAGTTTTATGGAAAAAAAACAAGTGGACTCTCATCAGTAACAATCAAAACAGATGGTGGATTAGAATTGACATGCAAAGTTCAGACCAGAAGGAGGAATTCACAATCTACAATGTGTATGCACCTCCCCACTTCAGAGACAAAGCCGCATGTTGGGATTCTCTGAAAGCAGACATCGAGACCTCACAAGGGGAGAAAATCTTTCTTGGAGGAGACTTGAATCTAATCAGGAACGCAGAGGAAAAACTAGGAGGGAAGTATTTCACTGATCCATTCAGAGACAAATTGGAGGAAATCATCCAAGCTCACAAACTCATAGATATCCCTCCACAAAATGGGCGATACACGTGGTCAAACAAAAGGACGGGAAGGAGTAATATCAAAGAGAGACTTGACAGAATTCTTGTTCAGGAGAGTGCAGCAATCAATTTTCAAAGGATCCACAGTTCAATCATACAGGGATACATTTCAGACCATAAGCCTGTGGCACTGCACTTAGAGAAAGAGGAGGACCTGGGGCCGCTTCCATTCAAATATAACAAGGTATGGGATGCCAACGAGGATTTTAAAACCCTGGTGAAAGAAACATGGAGGACAGAGATAATAGGATCTCCACATTTTGTTTGGGAATCAAAGATTAAACAACTAAGGATGGCCATAAAAAAATGGGCGAGAAACTACGCAAATGAGGAAAGGAGGGCAAAAAACGAGCTGCAAAGAAATTTGGAGAAATGGAACCAGGAAAAGGAGACAGTCCAAGAAACGGAGGAGGACCAAAGAATAGAAGGTGAGCTACACAAAGCTTTATACAACCAGCATCGAAATGAAGAGGAAGAGTTAAGGCAAAAGTCCAGATGCCTCTGGCTCAACTCGGGGGACAAAAACACATCGTTCTTTCACAACTGTCTCAAGGTACGAAGAGCTGGAAATAATATAGGCAAGATAACCTTCAACGAGAAAGAGATATTAGACAGAGAGGAAATTAAGGACGCTGCCTCAAATCATTTTCAATCGCTGCTCTCAGAAGACCCGCAGTATGAAGACAATCCAGATTTCATCAACATCATCGAAAAGAAGGTTACAGAAGCTCAGAACAGCGATTTGGACAAAGAAATATCCATAGAAGAGGTGGAATGGTCCATCAACAGCATGCCCCTTGACAAAGCTCCAGGGCCGGACGGTTTCACGGTAAGTTTCTATAAAACTCATTGGGAAATCATCAAAAAAGATTTTCTCAGAATGGTGAGAAACTTCCACCGGAAAAACAAATTGGGCAGCAGCGTTAAATCCTCTTTTCTAGCTCTCATCCCAAAAGAGCCAAGCCCTCAATCCTTTGATAGGTTCAGACCTATCTCTTTATGCAATGTCTCTTATAAAATAATCTCAAAGATTCTGGCAAACAGGCTGAAACAAATCCTACCCTCAATTATCTCGGACAACCAAGGTGGGTTCCTCCCCAAGAGACACATAACTGATAATGTAATTCTGATACAAGAGGCAATACATAGCAGTATAGCTAGAAAGGAGAAAGGCATGATAATAAAGCTGGACATGGCCAGCGCTTTTGACAGGGTAAACCACTCCTTTTTGGAGAATGTGCTTACAAAATTCGGGGTTTCAAGGCTCTTCATCAATAAGGTCATGGAATGTGTCTCTCAGAATTGGACAGCCCCGCTAATCAATGGGAGGCCTTGCAGGGCCTTCAAAAGCACTAGAGGATTGCGGCAAGGCTGCTCTCTCTCCCCCTTCCTCTACATTATCATGGCGGAAACCTTAAGTCTACATCTGGAAAACAAAAGAAGACTGAAGGAAATAACTGGAGTGGACATAATAAGAGGAGCTAAAGGGATCAACCATTCCCTATTTGCAGATGACACGCTGCTAATAGGTGGAGCCTCTAGTCTTATGGCAAGGAGATTCAAGGCCATCCTGGACCTCTTCCTTCAAGCCTCGGGGGGTAAATTAAACAACAACAAATGCAAGATTTACACATGGAACGTCCCAAGATATATAACTCAAAGAATCTCTTTGATTTTAGAAATCCCAGCCCAATCAAGCTGGTCACACTTCATGTACTTAGGACTTCCGCTTGCAAGAGAGTCAATTAAAAGCGAAGTATGGGTCAATCTAGTAGAGAAGATGAGAGGGAAGCTTCAAGGTTGGGGGATGCACTGGCTCAATCTGGCTGGTAGAACTATCCTAATCAAATCCATCCTTTCTGCCCTCCCTATCTACCAATTCGCCATAATGCTTGCCCCTTCAAGCATACACAAACATATGGAGTTGATTCTCAGAAGCTTCCTTTGGAAGGGAGGAAAGCAAGAAACGAAAAAATTCAGCCTTGTGAAATGGGAAAAGGTCATCCTCCCCATAGAAAAAGGAGGCTTGGGAATAATAGTCCCTAGACTTGCAAACTTGGCAATGGGATTCAAGTTAATATGGAGAATTTTAACCGAGAAGGGCACCTGGTGGGCAGAGGTTCTCAAAAAGAAATACCTGAGTGGGAGCAATAGCAATATACTCTCAGACACAATCATAGAAAGGCAGTGCACCCCGGTCTGGAAGCTGATCAAGAAAACTCTGCCTCTCCTCAAGTCTCACATCTCCAAAGTCCCAGGCAACGGGAAACAAACCAGCATATGGAGGGATAGAATAATGGGCCAGGAAGCCAAGGAAAAGCTCCCCCACCTAAGGCCGCTGCAACAGTGGATGCTGGACACAAATCATATAAACCTCTTTGACATCTCAAATTGGGACCATGACAGATGGAAAGGATGGAATATTAGGCACCTACCGGATGGTCTAAAGGAACTTTGGAATAACCTCAAACTCTCATTGGCAGGGGCAGCTCCCTCAAGCAGAGGAAAAGAGGACAGCTACATATGGGATCCTAATGGAGGCAATTATTCGGTCAAGGAAGGGTATAAAGCGCTCCAAAACCAAGCAGTGTTAAACAATTGGCAATATCACAAGAAAGCCTGGAAAATCGAGAGCCTACCGAAGATCAAATTCTTCAATTGGACCTTGCTTCATGGCAAGCTCCTCACAGCAGAAAACCTGAGAAAAAAGGGGATCCAGGGGCCTTCAATCTGCTTTATGTGCAAGAAAGAGGAAGAAAGTCTTAACCATTTATTCATAGAGTGCCCAATTGCCTCATCCTGCTGGAAACTCATTACCAGTCCTCTTGAGATTGGGGATCTACCAAATCAAGTCCCTCTCCTTCAGAAAGGCTGGGGAAGACTCTTCCCTTTCGCAAACAAAAACATGTCCCTCGCCAAGAGACTCTGGTCCAGCATACCTTCCAACCTCTGCTGGCAGTTATGGCTAGCCAGAAACTCAAGCATTTTCAAAGATAAAAAGCCTAGTGTCCAAAGTATCTTGGCCAAAACTATTGCGCTTATAACTGAAACCATTGAAGCAAATGGGATCCAACATGCAGATCCGGACTACACAGTTGAGCAGGTGAAGGAATGGGTACAAAGATTCAATTACAGGATAATTCCAAAATGCAAGCTAATCAAAGGATCTGGACAGAAGGAATGGAAGATCAGAGGGTCAAAAGAGGAAGTAAACAATTGGATTCAAAGGCAAAAGATGCACACGCTCTACTTTGATGGGGCTTCTAAAAACAATCCAGGCATAGCTGGAGCAGGGGGAGTAATAAGGGACCCCCAAGGGAGAACGATGGCCACTTATGAATGGAGTTTGGGGAATTTGTCAAACAACAAAGCAGAGGCATATAGCCTCCTTCTGGGGGTCTCCATAGCTTGGAAGATGGGCATTCACGACCTTCTCGCGTTGGGGGACTCAGCTATCCTTATAGCAGCCATGAACACAGGAAACAACTTCAAACAATGCGCACTGAACAGAATAAAGGACAGAATTTTGGAACAAGTCAGGGGTATGAGCAAGGTGACATATAAACACGTCCTCAGAATACACAACACGATGGCAGATGAGTTGGCCAACAAGGCCATAAGAAGACCCACGGGCCAGGTGAGGGAGAATGAGAAAACCTATGAGTACGATATTCCTTAGTCACCTCTTGATCCTCATGTTTCTGACTATGGGTCACCTCAGGCATCCAACTCGTGATAATAGTTCAGGGCATCAGCGATCTTCTGCTTTCAAAATCTCTCTTGACTGCCACAACTGGGGAATCAGGACGGGGAATCGGCCTCAGGATCCGAGCAGGGAAGCAATCAAAAGGGGCTCTTCACGACATACATCAGGAATTGATAGAAGAAGTGATCGCACCCAAGCCTGCATCAGATTTCAAGGACTGAGACATATCACCTCAAATCCTTTCTTGACAGACAAGATCAGACCCATTACTCTCAAGCACGAGTGGGAGAAAGCCCGCTTCAGCCTTTTTAATCTCAGCAAGCACACCAAGGTTCTCACAATTCATCACAATCTCAGAGAGAGACAGAGAGCACTTTTGAATCGGTGGAAGGGTCAAGGAGGTCTCCTTCACTGCAGCGAGGCCAGCACTGAGGATCAAAGAAACTCTGAGACCCCCTCAGCGGACAACAATCGACGGAATTTCTCAGCACACTGTGGCAGCCGGTATCATCTGTGGCACTTCACTTCGAGCGGAGACACAACCGGCCTCTCTCAGCGCAGGGTAAACACTCCTCCTCTTATCTGTGGTTTTTATAAAACTAACTATTGGGCTTGTGTTCCAAGCAGTGTTCGCAACCAGCAACAGGGCCCTTATCTACACTCTGCTCTAACCAATCAGTCCAGCCACATAAACGGCAAGCCGCCCAAATCATCAGCTCTCGACAAAGCAGACATCGCTTCTTGTAAGATGGCTGACCAGAATAACCAACAAGCCAACCAGCAGCAACCAAGGAACCCAATGGACAACATCTTCAATAATAGAGACTGTTATATGTGCAAGGCTCACGTAGATATGATAAACGCCCTGAAGAAACAGGTGAATGAACTAACGGAGGACTTTCATGCGGACAGAAACTCCAAACGAAAGAAGTTGGAGAAGAGGAAAAAAGACATTGAAGACCTCAAGGACCGCTGCATTCACATGGAAGCAGTAATAGATCATCTCCGCACCTTAACAGAAAGTCAGCAAGGAGAAGCTTCAACAAGAGTGAGCAGGAGGGAACCCCTCCCTGATGACTCGGTCACCCAACACTCCCCTTAACGCTCATGCAGTGCAACTATAGCTGGATAGGAGGATCCTTTGTAAGGCAATATAGCCGTTTATGTTCAGTTTTAAGTATAGCTAAGAGGAGTCTAGAGAACTATGGGTCTGCGAACCCAATTTTGAATATCAACTCTCGGAACTCCCCCCTTATTGTAATAGAGATTTGAATTACAAGTTTTATAATATACAAGTAGACGATGTTGTTAAAAAAAAAAAATAACCCAAATTTCTCTCAAACTGATTCTGCTTTTGCTATTTCGGTTTCCGGCCTTGCGAATGACTGAACAAGTTAGGGACTTTGCTCTCTGAACAATTTTCTTAGCGATGCTGCCTCCGTTCTTTGTTTCGGGCTTTTCTGGTGCATTTTCCTTCTTTAGCACCTTTTTTTCCTTTACCGAGCATAAGCTTCAGGATCTTTTGTAAACATGCTACTTTTGTGCGCTTTTGACTCTGAGCGTTGGATGGCCTATTGACATCAGCATCTGTTGAGTGATACTCTGGAATCTGTGGTCCTGTTGCATGCAGCATCCATTTATGAAGGCAAATTTCTCTGTTCTCCGAGCATTGACGCTTTCCCCTTTTCATTAGATGTTTCCTGCACATTGCTTCATGTTATTTCCTGTCTTACAGTTTATGCAAAGAAAAAGAGTAATGATAATAAAGATTGACATGAAAGCTTTAATCTGTTATGAATGTATAAAATCATGACACCCATAGCGAATTGACTCTTCGAAAAACACAAAACTATCCTTCTTGAATACTTTGGCGTACATTCATTAATTTCTTTTAAGGCGTGCACCCAATTTTGATTTATGGACAGCTTTCCTTGAATACTGCGCCGAGGAAAATTTGCGATGGGTGATTTCTGCGACTCGCATCGCAGCATCGCGGATCACGTCGTCAAGATGTGTCGTCGCAGAAATTCATGATCGCATTTATCGCAAATCGCATTCATCACAGATCGCAGCATCGTGACATCGCGGATCACGCTTAGTCATTCAATCATTGTGTGATGCTTACGCGATGTTGCGATATGCGACGTCGCATATCGGCCGTCGGAGATTTCTTAAGATTTTTCATTTAAGAGCACTTCATAATGTATGCGAAGCGATGAATTTTGCGTCGCTTCTTCGCAGTTTATTATGCTCATAAGAAAATGTTTTATTCTCTTCTCATGATGCGATACAGTTTTAAGGAGTTGAATACAAAAATTTTCATAAAATGTTTTTTTGGATTTTTTATTAAGGGTCCCCATTTGCTTGGTGTTATTGCTAATACCAAACAAAGAGGGGGGTTGTTGGTGGCCACAACAATGGCGATTCACTGGGAAGAACCAGTTATCTCTGCTTTTCTATTGAATATTAACTTCCAAAGCAGAAAAATTTTCATATGTCTAAATTTTGTTATGGACAGATAGAGTACATTATGCCTTATCCTATCAATGATATTTTGTTTCAACCTTTTTCTATTCCAATTGTTTGCTTCCTCAGGCTTTGTCCTTGTATTTACATCAGCCATTACTTGGTCTTTTAAAGATAAAATAAGGTCTTCTCTGTGTGTTGGCTTTTAAAATATGCTCATTTGTCGTAGGTAGAGCCTCTGCTGCCAGCAGGCGTCCATAGCCTCGACAGGGTTACCTATTACCCAACAATGATCCATTATCCTGCTTAAGGCTATTTACAACTTTTCAGAGAAAAACCCATTTTGACACTTTTTTCCTTTTTTATTCTCTAAAGAACAATGTCTTGGTTTGGTGGCCAAATTGTGACAAAATAATTCACTTGATTTACACTTTTGCTGAATAAGCTAGCTCGTGATGAGACCCCTTGTCTTTTGATTGTAACAATCTTGAGTCGTTGCCCTATTTTGGTGGACAGTATTGGCAAAGTCAGCAAGTTATAATATCTGTGATCATGATAAGCCGGCTCGTGATGAGACCTCTTATTCTTTGAGATATAGTGTTTTCTCGGATTGTTCCTCTGAATGCTGCGATTTTCTTTAGCAGGGAGGAAATCATTGTTTTTCCTTAAGAAAGCTCTGGACGACAATAATAGAGTTTGAAAATAGCAGTTTTACAGAGAATCTTTATTTTATTATTGATACCTTTCATTGTGCTGATATAAAACAATTTTTTGCCAAAGGTTGCTTTCATCAAATTTTTTGAAGTTGAAACTAGTATCATATCTAGGCTAAAGTTTTTTTAACTCTATCTGTCAATAATAAATATCAGATTTTTCGAAAAAATTTACTATTTGTACAAGCGAAAAATAAAAATAAAAAATCAAAATCTGATAGAGAATTGGTGTCTTCTTCGTGAACCCCTGTAGTAACCATCTACAACTGGTTTTATTTATAATAAAGAAAAGAAAAAACTAAAACTATCCTACAAAAATAGAAGAATAATCTTCTATGGAAAATATATTTTAAGGATCTGTCCATTAACAGGCAAAGAATCCCTTCTACCTGCTAAATCCTGCAACACAAACGTTGATGGGCCTATGACTTCCACAATATGAAAAGGACCAAGCCACATCTTCTGAAACTTTGTATGTTTTCCCTTTTCTTCATGAGCCTTATCCCATTTCAAAACTAGATCTCCCATCTGAAAATTTTTCCTAGTCATTATGCTTGAATCAAAAGAGGATTTTATTAGCGCTTGGTGATGAGCATGGGTTTTCTTAGCTTGTTCTCGTCGTTCTTCTAATTTAATTATTTCCATTTGTCTTAATTGTAAGGAGGAAGTAGATACTTCATCAATGTATTGTACTAAAGACAAGGAGGGGATCACTAAGTGAGTTGGGAGAACCACTTCCTTCCCATAAACTAAATTAAAGGGAGAAGTGCCGATTAAAGCTTTCTTCGTTATTCTATCTGCCTAGAAAGCATTTACCAAAGTTTTGTGCCAATTCTTCTGGTTCTGGTCAACTGTTCTTTTAATAATCCTGATTAGGTTTTTATTTGTTGACTCAGCCAATCCATTACCTTGCGGATAGTAGTTGGCCGAATATTTCAGTTTGAACCCTCTTTTAAGTGCAAACTCAGTCATTGCATTCCCAGAAAAGTATGAGGCATTATCAAACATTAAAGCCGTTGGCAATCCAAACCTAGTGATTATAAATTGATCTATGAATTCAATGATGTTTTCAGAATTAGCTGTCTTGAGAGGAACTGCTTCTACCCATTTAGTAAAATAATCTGTTGCCGTGAGGATGTATCTATGCTGCTTAGAAGAGTGAGGAATGATCTCACCTATTATGTCCAAACCCCACTAACTGAATGGTTGCTCGATGTTTACCGGCTGTAGTGGCATGGACGGTTTCTTTTGTCTCCCTGCAGTAGTTTGGCAGACTTGGCATTTCCTCACGTAACTGTGTGAGTCTTTGAACAACATGGGCCAATAATATCCTGCATGTAAGATTTTATGTGCAGTAGCATCTCTAGCATAGTGTCCGCCTGCTGGTCCATCGTGGAGTTCCTGCAAAACCTTTTCGGCTTCAGTTTTCTCAAGACACCTAAGAAGAACAGAATCATAACTCTTTTTAAACAGAACATCATTTATGAGCTGATATTGTTTAGCTTTCAATCTCAGAGCTCTTTTCTTAGTGTGATCCAGGTGTGATGGAGCATACCCGTTCTTAAGATAATAAGTGGTGTCAGCATATAATGATTCTGCATCGTTTAGGCTTACCTCATACATTTGTACCTCTTCAGATGAATTTTCAGGAATTTACGATGCTCCAGCCAACATTTTGCAGAAGCCTTGACCTCTTACAATGCTTGCTGGTTTGATCTCAAGGTCGTATTCTTGTAAAGCAGTGATCCAATTTGCTCTTCTTTCACCCACATCCTTCTGTACTAGAAGATTTCTTACTGCTGGAAACGGTACTATGACCTTAGTATGGGTTTTAAGTAAGAAAGGTCTGAAATATTTGACCGCTTTGAAAACAACATATGCCTGTTTCTCCATGTCTGAATAGTTGAGTTCAACACCTTGTAAATTCGAGCTAAAAAATGCGATTGGAGCTTCCGCTTTCTCTTGATTTGCTTGAGTTAGAATCGCAGCATATGATTTCTCTGAGGCAAATGTGTATAAGTTAAAATATTCTGAAAAACTCGGGGTTGCTAAAGATGGAGCGTTAATGATAGCTTGTTTGATCAGGTTGAATGCTTCATGCTCATCTTGACCCCATTTAAAATTTGAATTCTTTTTAATCATGGTTTGCAAAGGAGAAACAATTCGTGAAAATTCTGGGACAAATCTCTTCACAAAATTGATTTGACCAAGGAAAGATTGCATGGCTTTTTTATTATGAGGTAGGGATATTTCAGAAATTTCTTTGACTCTATCAGGCTCAATGTGAATACCAGATTTTGACACTATGAATCCTAGAAGTTTTCCTTCACTTAATGCGAAAAAATATTTCTTTGGGTTAAGTGAAATCCCATACCTTAAGCATCGTTGAAATATTTGTTTCAAGTCTTTGAGATGGTTGCTTCGCTTCTTGGAGTACACTGTTATATCATCCAAATAAATTACTACAGATTTATTGACTAAACCATTGAATGTGATGTCCATGGCTCTCTGAAATGTAGCGCCGGCATTGATCAAACCAAATGGCATCTTCTAATATGCGTATGTGCCCCATTTAGTTCGGAATGTGGTTTTTAACTGATCATCGGGATGTACCAACACTTGATTGTATCCTGAAAATCCATCCAAAAAAGACATTAGTTCTGAGCCTGCTACTGCCTGTAATATCTGCTCCATAGGTGGGAGGGGAAAAATGTCTTTTTGACAGGCTTTATTGAGATTCCGAAAATCGATGCAGATTCTAATATCTTCGTTTTTCTTTCTAACGGGTACCATATTGGAGACCCATTTGGAATGTCTGACGGGGAAAATTATTCTGACTTTTAATAACTTATTTAGCTAAGTTTTTATCTGATTTTCTAAATTAGGGTGGATTTTTCTGAGTTTCTGTTGGACAGGTTTTTCGTTGTCAATCATAGGGATAGTATGTTGAATGATAGAAGTGTCGTATGTCTTCAGCTCATCGTAATTCCAGGCAAAAGCATTTTTGTATTGTCTCAAAAGACGAATATATGCTAGTTTTTCTTCAGGGGCTAGGCCGTGGCCTAGATTAACGTTTTGTGGTTTATCATCGGTTCCTAGGTTTACTAATTCGTAGTTCAGAGTTGAATTGTAGAGCTTAGAATTGGTAGACCTTTTAAACCGACTTTTCAAATCGTATAAGTCTTCCAACTTAACCACCGATTTAGGTATAGAATTATCAGTACTATCTTGTTGTATTTGTCGATCGTGATGGTCTTCGTCAATTATTTGATTGGAGTAGGATCCTTCAGAAGTGAGGAAATTTACAATATCAGGATTGTCATTGAATACTCTCCAATTTGTAATGTTGTCAGGGATGGACGGTCTAAAGATTAATTCTATTGAGAATCTATCTGGACTAAAATCTTCGGAGGGAATAAGTCTAGAGGCTACGTTAGCTAAAAGGTTTGCGCTCGCGTTTTGGAGTCTTGGGATTGACGAAATATTGAATGCTATGAAATGCTCAGTCAGATCTTGTACTAAAGATTGATAGTGTTTCAAATGACCTGATAGGCAATGTATGGTGTTACGTACCTGTTTGACGACAATCTCAGAGTCTCCGAAGACTTGAAGATACTTGACGTTCAACCCGATTGCTTTGTATAGGCCTTGCACCAAGGCCTCATATTCCGTTGTATTGTTTGTGCAATCGAATTCAAGTCTGCACGTAAGCATGGTCTTATTTCCTTCTGGACTAATCAGAACGCATCCTGCTCCTGCTCCTTCGTTAGATTTAGAGCCATCAAAATATAATTTCCAAAACAAAGATGTATTTATAGGTTTATCTACAAAATTAACACACTTTGAATTATCAGTTTGGGAAAAATTTTCGACTTGGGACAAAACTGAATTTTCTAAGTAAGGTGATGTATGAGCATTGAAATTGCCGAGGAAAGAATCTACCGAGTAATTGCCTATGATACTGCTGTTATATGTTATTGCTTCATTTTCTCCCTCCAATTCCGTTACTATGTACTTCTGGTGTAACTCTCGTTCAAACTTTATTTGATTCGGTTTACCATTGTAGGGTAACCACATGTGCGAACAGTCGATTGAGAAGTATCCATGGAGTTTTTCGGACCAATCCCTGCTAAGAATCAAGCCATAGAATTCTGGGATATCAGCTACTAGAATGTCAATAACCTGACATACCTTCGGGTTGGACGACAATCTTATGGTTACTTGATTAAGTTCACCAATCACTTTGACTTGAGATCGATCAAGCTGAACTATGCGCACTGCGGATTTTTGTGGTTGAACATTCAACTTGGCACATATTGATCTGGGTAAAATATTCGTTGAAGCACCAGAATCTACCAAACAATTGTGCACATTTTTATTGAAAATTTCATAAGTGAGAAGAAAAGGGGGAGTGTGAGACCTTGATCTTCCTCCAATCAAGGCGATGTCATTTGGATCAATCTTATTGATCGTGTTGGTTGGAGGTCTTCCCATGTTGTGGGAAGCTACAACTATAGGCAAAGATGTAGTAGGCACGGCATGTAATTCTTTCATCATTATCTTGTGTTGATGTTTCAATTTGCTCAATTCATAAAGAGTGATATTAGCCCTAGTCTTTTTCATGTCATCAATAATATTGTATTCCATTTCATTCGACACTATCAGTGTTCTTGATGGAGTTGTTTTATCTGCTTGGACTGGGCTAGATTGAGTCGCTTTAGCGGTCGTTTTCTTTGTTGCGACTTTATCTTTTGCTACAGGGCTTGCGCCCTTCTGCTTAGGGGTAGTTTGGGGAGGATCAAGTTGATTTTTTCTTTGTGTGCTAACCGGAAATGCTTCTTGATCTTCTTCTTGTGGGAGGATGAAATCCCACATTCCTTGTAGTTCCACAACTTCTTCGTCATCGGTCTGCCCTTCATTGGTACTCTCTTCTTCTTCCTCTTCTTCGGATTCGACATTTGAGATAGCGTTGGGGGGTTTCACATCCATTGAAGGGCCTCTTTTAAAAGCTCTGTAGGGCTTTTTTGAAGAAGTTTCTGCTACTTGTTTTTTTATGTCAATCATCTCATTGGACATGGCCTTTAATACTTTTTGCAATCCTTCCAAATCGAAAGGGTCTTTCGTTTGTTTCTTCTTGGAGTCTTCCTTGAAGGTGACTTTTTTAGATTTGCGTTCCTCTATCGCAGATCTCTTTTCTAGGGCTACTACGCGTTTCTCTACTGCTATCGCCTCTGTCAGGTTTTCAACTAAGGTTGTTTTATTTGCCCTATCCACGAAGATTGCTAAGTTTGATGGTAAGGCCGTAATATACCATTCACATCGTACTTCTTCGCTGGGTTGGGAAGCAATGGGAATTTTGTTGAGGATCTTATTGAACCGTAAATTGAAATCTTTGATGGGTTCTCTAGCCTCGGCTTTAAGATTGGATAGGTCATTGATTAACGTTGCCGTTGATCTGTCATCACCAAACTTGGTAAGGAATTGACTTTGAAAAATGTCCCAACTTGTGATAGACCCGGAGGGTAATGAAAAGTACCATGACCCGGCTGTTCCTTGCATTGTATAGGGAAAAAGCCGGACAACAACATCCTCGTTGGTAACTCCGTTGAGATTGACAGAAAGCATGAAATTGTTAATGTGCTCTTCAGCTAGCATGCCTACTTCTGGATTGAATTTGGGTAGCCATTTCTCAGGATGGGCTGGTATTTGGCTCAGGGGTGGAGGCATTAAAACTACCCCAGGATTGTTCCATGGAGACTGGGCCATCATTGAGCTGCTAGTAAATGAAAGTGCAGAGGATGATCCATGAGGCTGGGAAGATGAAGATATTATGATCTTAGATGACTGAAGAAGAGGGGTTGTGGAAGATGGATGGGTGGTTTGGAATGAAGATGTGGGTGGCTGACTTCGCGGTGAGGGAGTTGAAATGGACGATGTAGATGAAAGAGTCTCACTGTCAGACTCTTGTGGTGTTTTCCTTGCTCTTTTCCTGGTGGGGAGAGGGAATTCAGTTGGCTGGATGCCAAATTTTTCACTCTTTAATCTGGTCAGGGGATGAGCAGGATTGTACTGCGAAGTCACGCTGCTTTGAGATTTATCAGACCTCTGTGTAGAAATAGAAAATCCCTGGAGTTTGCAAATCAGAGTTTGAACTTTAGCGGGTTCAATGGTAGATTGGTCTGAAATATTAGGGTATGTAGCAGCGGTTAATACTCGAGCGACTTCTGACTCTGGATTTAAACGTACTGGGGAAGTCGGGGGAGTTGATGAGGGCGATTTACTCTCAGAATGGTATTTAGATTTTGATTTAGGTGCCATTCATAGTTCGGGCCCTCCTTCTAGCACCAAATATGTTGAAGCCCCGAAAATCGGGTCGACGACAAGGGGGATACCCACCCGGTCCGGTCCTTGGTTGGCAGCTCCTTATCCATTTCGTATAGTGGGTCCGACTGGGGATAATGGGACTAGTTTCCCAATTTAAGGGTGTGTGTGTGTGCAGAGTTGGATGATGCTGATCTAAGAGTACTTAAAGCTAATTTAATTCAAACTTTTAAACTAACTCTATGCTATTGTAATCTAATGAGAAACAACACATCTAATCTACGCTAACCCGGGGTGTATTTCTTCTATTATCCGATCTAAAGAGATTTCAAACAATAACTGGTAATAAAGATCATTAAGCTATCATAAGAATAGAAATCAATTAAGATAAACCACTTTGCATAAAATGTTAGGCAAAACAGTTGTGAACAACATATCGCATAATAAGTTATTCATATATCAAACATAAATAAATGACTCCACCGTACAAAAGTGCCAAATGGTAACTCACACATTCATGCAGTAACATATAAACAACTAAAAACTATATATCACTTTAAGAATATAAACAGAAACGGTCAAGAGATAAAAGTACCATTTATGACTGGTTCCACTCATAAGCTTCAAGCAACAATGATTTATCTCTCCTTGCTCTAACATCTACTAAGAGTACAGAAGTGCAACATCAGTAGCAGATATCAAATGCAAACATTAATAAACCTTGATCCATCCATTCATCAAAACCCCCTCCGAGGGTGCAAAAGTGCATGTTCTGAGGACAAGTTTTTTGAAAAATTTCTGGACCCTTCTCCAAATGCCTGAGAAGGGTTTAAATACTGCTAATAATTAACTTAATTACATAAATTTAGGATACGGTTTTAAATGACCGCCCTTCTGCTAAAGCAAAATTATTTCTAAAAATTGAATCTAATTCCTAACCATTTCTGTATTTGCTCCTTAGTGCTGCAAGCATGCAACATTCGCCTGGGAAGAGTCGGCTGGTCGCCTTCTGCTTTCGTTTGAGCTACGAAAATAGAAATAACACGCGTTGGCACCACTTTCTGGTAAACTAGAAGATATTTTCGAGGATCTTCCTCTGGCTGGGTGTATTCACTGCGTGTATACTTGGTAATAACCCAAATTTCTCTCAAACTGATTCTGCTTTTGCTATTTCGATTTCCGGCCTTGCGAATGACTGAACAAGTTAGGGACTTTGCTCTCTGAACAATTTTCTTAGCGATGCTGCCTCCGTTCTTTGTTCCGAGCTTTTCTGGTGCGTTTTCCTTCTTTAGCGCCTTTTTTTCCTTTACCGGTGTTATAGACATTTTTGTGCCTTGCATCACTGAGCATGAAATGTCAATAATTAAGGGATCCCAAAGTCCCTAAACATGTTGTTCCTACCCCTAGAGGAACAAGGCCAGCAAACCACAGCAGTTTATAAAAGTTCTCCACCTGAAAACACTCAAAAACAAGCAAATTCTGGATCATGTCAACTGCTCCACTGAGCATCTGCGCTGAATGTCAAGTGCTCCACTCTGTACCTGTGATGAATGTCAACTGTAAAGAAGGCCACCTGCGCTGAGCGTACTTGGACAAGTGGCAGACTCATTCCTCAAGGTGTCAATGCCCAGGAAGCTTCCAAAATGACACTTGGATCAGGGAATTCGACTGGTGATGAGTAAGAGGTTCCAAATCTCCAAGTGGAAGTTAGAATCTCCAAGTGGACTCAAGAACTGAAGTGGGAGAGGACACTAGTCAGCTTCATGCCAGCCTCAAGCTGACTCATCCTTTCTCCAAAACTCCTATATATAGAGCTCTCTCATGAGGTCTAAGGAGGCTGGATTGTATTGCAAAGAATTGTTGTTGGATCATTGGGTGTTTATGCTTTTGAAAGGGGCTAAAGAAGGAATTCCTTGCTGCTGGGAAGGAGATGCTGGGTTGGAACCCTATGGGTTGTATCTCTTCCTGAACCCTGTTTATCAATCAATAAAGCTTCTTGGTTCTTTCCTATATGCTGGTGTTTATTGTATGATTTGCATTAGTGTATTTGATTTACTTCTAATCCTGAATCATTTATGAATATGTATATTTTCCTTTGTATTGTGTCCTTCTCTTGTTGCATGTAGTTGTTCTCTTGTCACAGGTAGCTGTTCTCTTGTGATCTCATGGGAGAAAAAGCGAGGAGGCAAGTAGCTGTGGACACACAAAGGGGAGGATCTAGATCGAGGGACAACCGAAAGATAACGGTAAGTCTACCAATCTCCTCTCTTTCATTTTCATAAAGGAAAGAAACCGAAGTAGCTGCATTCGTTTGTTGCTAAGGCCCTATCACGCCTTAGGTGGATAGGATCGTCCTGCATAGGCATTTTTCCCCACAACAAATTGGCGACTCCGCTGGGGAAGAGCTTTGCTTTAAGCCATTTTGTTTGAGCTTGCATCATTGTTTACCTCATAGACTCAACGGCAACAATCGAACTGCTTTGCAAAGTAGAATGTTGCTGCTTTGACCCTTTACTGGGTTTTTGTCTATGATCTCAACAATGGACTCATAAATGGCTTGATGATCCTTTGTGATAGTCTTTAGTACCCTTTCAAAGTATCCCTCTGTTTATACCTTGCTTGTGTTTCTGATTTGGCCTGAAACAGTGGATTTTTGAGCATTTTATGACCCGAAAACCAAGAGAAACGAGAGTTTCTCCTTTCAGCGCAGGCACTGTGAAGGCAGTCTGCATTTCAACGCAGGTCTCGTGAAGGATACCTGCGCTGAATGTCAAACTGACAGTGTTGCACCTGCGCTGAACCAGTGTGGCCTTGTGCAGCTGGGGTTCCTTGCTGTCTTTTGCCTGTTTTGATCTCTGTTTTTGCTGCCTTTAACCAGCATAGGTACCACATCTGTAATCCCTTTTCTTTGCTTGTATTCAGCCTCATTTTTGTACAAAAAGACTGTAAGTGTTTTTATGTGTTTGTGGCGTCATTTACAGTTTTCCTTTGCATGAGCGAAATAGTCATCCTGTAGCCTTGATTCAGATCTGATTGAGTGATTGATTGTGATCTTAGAAGAGAGTTCATTGGCTGTTTGCAGTTTGATCTATCATTTGCTTTTGCTTATTGGTTTGAATTTGTCATTTTTAAGTGTCGAAACAAGTATTTCTTTCGAAGAATCGCAAAGTGATTGTAATATCTTCTACCCTTGCTGATTTGGGAAAAAGTGAACTTGTTTATTTTCAGTCATTTAAAAGCAAATTCGAAGTTGTGCAAAAAGCTTTCTTTGTAGGCATTTATACTAAGAAAGTGAAAACAAACACCTGCATTGTGCATTTTGCATTTTGATAAGATTGCATGTTGGATTTAGGAAGAGTGCATTAGAGTGTGCTGATTGCTCTTTGAGAAAAGATAGTCGCTCTCTTTTCCCTTAGTAGCTAGGATTTTGAAAGTTGAAAGATTGTAAAGCTTGCTTATCATCTTAGACTGCATTTAGGAATTTGTACCAATACATCTCGTGGTGATCCTGAAAGACAAAATTTAAAAAGATCAACTTAAAATATATTGAATGAACCTAACAACGCTTTGCAACATAACGCTCATAGTAGAGGTCTAGGTAGAGACGTGTTCCGGCGTCGTTAAACGTAGTGACTGTCGATCTCTACGAAGGTGGGTGATTCCTCCTGAGAGACGATAGCACTAATACGGACTTGTGCTCCCACGTACCGCCGCGTATATATTGGGAGACCCCTATAGGCATTTATCCTTTATCCTTAGGAAGCCGTGTCGGCCGCCCTACTGATCGCGATGCAGTGAACACAGCATTCACGAAGATCGACCACCCGTACCGTAAAACGTATTCTGTGGTTTCGCGAAAGGTTTGGCACACCCTCTGCCTAGATCTCCAGAGCAGTTTCTTTTGGCCTTTTTCAGACTCTATAATAGAAAAAGTCCAACCGAGCATTTGTCACTTCGGGCTCGTTAAAACATCGAAGGAGACTAGAGTCATCTTTAGCTTTTTCTCGACTCTTTAAAACTGAAAAAGCAAGTTGTGTCTAAAGCGTCGTTAACAATTTATTTTAAACGGAACAATCACCCTTATTCCCGCGTTGATCTTTAGGTTGAAAAGATGGAGCACACCAACCAAGGAGTTCCCCTTGGTGGGAATCCTAGTCCCTTCTCCTCTTGGGGATATGTTGGTGCACCCCACATGGCCACATTGTCACTTCTAGGATTGACAATTGGCCTACCTGTTTGGCTCTTTTCAACCAATGTCGTTCAGAATGCCACCATTCCTGAGCAGTCGAGTCAACAGTTAGATCAGACTAGAGTTGCCTCCCAGCCTTCTACTTCATCTTCCTCTCTTCCTTCCTCTTCGCTTGACGGAACTGGTCGGTCAAAGAACCGAGTTCCAAAGGAGAAGAAGGAGAAGAAGAAGAAAGAAAAGAAGCAGAAAGAGCCTAAGGCGGCTGGGGGCAAGCAATCTTCATCTAACAGAAATCCACACACCGCACTCGTAAGGCCTAAATCGCCATGCGTCATATGCAGGGGAGACCACTTCCATAGAGATTGTCCATGTATCCCTCGGATACTAAGTGACTGGTCCCCCCGTTTGCACAATTTGGTAGCATCGACCTCTGATAGCCATGTCGATTGTTCACCGTCAACTAGTGGGAGTGAAGCTCCAGGACAAAGCGGGAAAGCTAAATTTCCCTGCAGACTGTGTGAAGGCGATCACGCCATCCACCGTTTTCCCTTCTTAGACGAGGCGAAAAGAGTTCTGGAAGATCGCCCGATATTACGAGCGAATCTTCCTCCTGGATATCAAAAACTCTTGCCAAGTCCCTCGCTAGTTGAGAATCCGGTTGGCCCACCCAGGTGGTCAGCCGAAGCACCTGTCATTGAAGATGAACCGTCTGGATCCATGCCTGACGAAAGTCAAAAGGTTGATACGGCAGTTGACCCGGTGTTGACTTCAGAGGCTCCATCTTCGAATGACACCATCACAGAGGAGAATCAAGACGACACCGTCCAGATTCTCTTCATCAGCACTGACTCTGATGATCAAGGGGGCAATGCCACCATTCCTTTATCGCAGGAAGGAAGTTCATCAGAGCGCTATCCGGCCGTTTACTCAGTCCCACCACCAAGCAACCTGGTTGTGTCCTTTGATTGGAACCAACTAGGCAGACCCTAGTTGCCGGCTAGTATACCATTCAGAATTATTTGTCAAATATACAGAATGGTAATGACTAGCACTATCATTGATGAGGGGGCATCTGTGAGTATCCTTTTCTCTATTGCTTGGAAAGCGCTTGGTTCGCCTGCGCTTTTGCCTGAGATGAGAAATCTATCAGGCTTTGATAAAGGAACCAGTCGCCCTTTAGGAATCCTCCCCAATGTGCCAATAACACTGAAGGGGAAGACCGTTCAAGTGAACGTGATGGTCGTTCAAGGACCCTTGGATTATAACCTACTCCTTGGACGAGACTATATATATTGCATGGGAGCGATAGTCTCCTCACTCTTTAGAGTAATGTGTTTTCCAGATGGAGGAAGAATGGTCAAGCTCGTGGACCAACTTTCGTTTCCCGGATCACACATCGCAAATAGTCGCTTACCATCCCTAAATGGTCTATTCATGCAAGAAGTGTCTCAACCCACGGTCCGTCCTCCTGATAAGCGCGAGTAATTCGGGAAGACATGACAGGAACCCAGGGGGCATGCACCCTGGTTTGCTTCGGTGGAGAACTCTGGGTATAAGGTAGGATTTCCGTGAAAGAATATGACTAGTCCGTACCCCATCCATGGAAGAAAGAGGGTTGTTCTAGAATAGGATTCTTTTGTCAAGGTACTTGGGAAAGACGGGGCCCGTTGCCCATCTTTGTCTATTTTGGTAGGCATTGCCGAGGAAGTGTCTTGTTTAACAAAACAATCTTTAGGTAACCTGAAAAAGGTAGGCCAAGGAAGTGTTTGATCTAACGAGACAATCTTTGGGTAACCAGAAAGAGGTAAGCCTCCCTCAATAACACCAATGTTTTGTCTTTGAGGAGTGTTCTTCTCTTGCAATGACAAGTAGCTGTGAACACCCAAAGAAAAACAGAAGTGAGAAGGAGGAGGGGCAGCTTTGAAATCATATTTTATACCTGGGGGCATGCAAACCTTTTGGAGTGCTTGCAAGGGACGACTATTTATTTTTTAAATTTTTAGGTCCTCCCTTTAAACCTGTAGGTCTAACCCGTTAAACTCGTAGGATTGGTCGTTTCCGAGCTTGCATAAAGAAAGGATACGGGGCAAAGCGTAGTGAGATGAAGCTCCTTAAAAAATAGCGATCTCACAATGAGACAATCTTATGATATGACTGGTATTTCGAGAAGTTTTAGTGTCATAGTTCATGCTCGTTAAAAAACAAACATAAGCTTTCGAGCAGTTTTAGCGTCATAGTTCATGCTCGTTAAAAAATAAACATAAGCTTTCAAGCAGTTTTAGCGTCATAGTTCATGCTCGTTAAAAAATAAACATAAGCTTTCGAGCAGTTTTAGCAGCATAGTTCATGCTCGGTAAAAAATAAACATAAGCTTTCGAGCAAGTTTAAGCTCGTTAAAAAATGAACTTCCCGGTAAATAACCATTAAGTATGTAACCTGATCAACCGTAAAAAGACCTTGGTCGTGTTTGTGCACCGTCACCTCCACCATTCATTTGGCCGATCGTTTACCTCCATATGATTGTTTACCCATTTTGAGGAACAGCTGCGAAGAGTGATTTCACCTAGCCATCCTTGTGACACTGCCGTGATTGGAAAATTCCAACCTGTACCTGGAATCACTTGCTATCCCTGTTTATCACTCGTTCCTCAAAAGACGAGTCTTCTTTAAGCTCTTTTCAATTGACTCGTAAAATATGAAAAGATTGCCGAGTTTTGGCCTTCCAGCTCGTTAAAGGACCGGAAGAGCTATCCCTCCTCTAGATTTTAATCTTTTTGGACCTGAGGGATTATTGCACAAAAAGATCAAGCGCTTGTTTTGTTCGGCTCATTAAAAGTACCGAAAACTCATCCCTTCTGTATTGTTTTATACTTTTTCGGACTTAAGGGATTAGATGACGAAAAAGGAATTTTGGAGTTGACTTTATGTACCTTTTCAGACTCTCTAAAAATGAAAAGGGCCGAGTTTTCCTTGTCGTTAGACTCGTTAAAATTATTAACTAGCGACAAACTTGTCTTTAGACGAGAACGAGTTTCCCTATTGCTAGGCTCGTTAAAACATAGCGATGGGCTTGCCCGAAGGGCAGGTTATAGAACAAGCATATGTTATCCTCCTCAAGCTTGACAAAAATAAAGAGGTACTGGTCAGCAATGACTGGGGAAAAATTGGGAAAAAATCAAGAAGTCTTTGATGGTAGCAGGTCGCTCTTGAACATGACACTTTTCCTCCGTATCACATCGGGTTGGGTTGTTTCATTCACCGGTCACATCACCATGGTCCTTGCCACACCATCCATAATTGGGGTAATGCTACCGATCCATCACATCAGTGTCGCCATATGTTCAAGAGAAGTCGTTCAAAAAGAGTCAACCAGGTCCCATCCACTGCCATACATTATCCTTCATCCATTCATGACCGCCACCCTGAATCATATGTCACAGATTGTTTTCACCTCCACTAAAATCATTAGCTCCGTTCCGTGTCACTGATGTGGGATTCATTAAGGCCCTCCTTTGACGGATCGCTTCTTGTCGACATCAGCTCATTATCCAAGAAGTTGATCTAGGAACATCCCCTTCAGTACTTTGAAGCTTGCATGCCTCAATGGCAAGTTTCTCACTTCCGGCGACAGGTATACATCAATGACCTTCGACCAGAAGATTTTGCGTGGTGTTCGACGCCAAGTCCTTTATTCACACCACGTGAATTGTACTACAGTACCTTGAGGGTCATTATCATTATCGGTGATTCCTCTCGCGCTTGTTAACGGTTTACATCATTGGCCGGTAATCAAGCGATGTCTTTCCATGTTCGACTTCAGAGAAATTCTCACATGGATCGACTTGTACTTAGAGTGAAGATCGAACGAGTTTGAAGACCCCGGATCTAGTTTCATCCATCCGGGCTGCGATAATATATTCAGGAAAATAAAGACATTTGATATGTACATCATTGCAGCAGATGATCATTCTTCTCAAAGGATGATAGTTTCGCCAGAACTATCAGTCTACCATCAGACAATCGTCTGTTCTATGTACCAAAATGTATTTATAAAGCTGAGCATGGGAATGCCTGCCTCAGTTAGATCATGAAAGCAGAATGGATCATAATGTATTGTATTGTATCTTATTACAGGTCTCCTCCCAGCAAATGGATGAACTTCGGACTCCCCTGGATAAAGCATTTCACCCGATAAACAGCCTCATACTTTAGGGGGCAACTGTTATAGACATTTTTGTGCCTTGCATCACTGAGCATGAAATGTCAATAATTAAGGGATCCCAAAGTCCCTAAACATGTTGTTCCTACCCCTAGAGGAACAAGGCCAGCAAACCACAGCAGTTTATAAAAGTTCTCCACCTGAAAACACTCAAAAACAAGCAAATTCTGGATCATGTCAATTGCTCCACTGAGCATCTGCGCTGAATGTCAAGTGCTCCACTCTGTACCTGTGCTGAATGTCAACTGCAAAGAAGGCCACCTACGCTGAGCGTACTTGGACAAGTGGCAGACTCATTCCTCAAGGTGTCAATGCCCAGGAAGCTTCCAAAATGACACTTGGATCAGGGAATTCGACTGGTGATGAGTAAGAGGTTCCAAATCTCCAAGTGGAAGTTAGAATCTCCAAGTGGACTCAAGAACTGAAGTGGGAGAGGACACTAGTCAGCTTCATGCCAGCCTCAAGCTGACTCATCCTTTCTCCAAAACTCCTATATATAGAGCTCTCTCATGAGGTCTAAGGAGGCTGGATTGTATTGCAAAGAATTGCTGTTGGATTGTGGTTGGATCATTGGGTGTTTATGCTTTTGAAAGGGGCTGAAGAAGGAATTCCTTGCTGCTGGGAAGGAGATGCTAGGTTGGAACCCTATGGGTTGTATCTCTTCCTGAACCCTGTTTATCAATCAATAAAGCTTCTTGGTTCTTTCCTAGATGCTGGTGTTTATTGTATGATTTGCATTAGTGTATTTGATTTACTTCTAATCCTGAATCATTTATGAATATGTATATTTGCCTTTGTATTGTGTCCTTCTCTTGTTGCATGTAGCTGTTCTCTTGTCACAGGTAGCTGTTCTCTTGTGATCTCGTGGGAGCAAAAGCGAGGAGGCAAGTAGCTGTGGACACACAAAGGGGAGGATCTAGATCGAGGGACAACCGAAAGATAACGGTAAGTCTACCAATCTCCTCTCTTTCATTTTCATAAAGGAAAGAAACCGAAGTAGCTGCATTCATTTGTTGCTAAGGCCCTATCACGCCTTAGGTGGATAGGATCGTCTTGCATAGGCATTTTTCCCCACAACAACCGGGCATAAGCTTCAGGATCTTTTGTAAACATGCTACTTTTGTGCTCTTTTGACTCTGAGCGTTGGATGGCCTATTGACATCAGCATCTGTTGAGTGATACTCTGGAATCTATGGTCCTGTTGCATGCGGCATCCGTTTATGAAGGCATCTCTTCTCTGTTCTCCGAGCATTGATGCTTTCCCCTTTTCCTTAGATGTTTCCTGCACATTGCTTCATGTTATTTCCCGTCTTACAGTTTACGCAAAGAAAAAGAGTAATGATAATAAATATTGACATGAAAGCTTTAATCTCTTATGAATGTATAAAATCATGACACCCATAGCGAACTGACTCTTCGAAAAACACAAAACTGTCCTTCTTGAATACTTTGGCGTACATTCATTAATTTCTTTTAAGGCGCGCGTTCAATTTTGATTTACGGACAACTTTTCTTGAATACTGCGCTGAGGAAAATTTGCGATGGGTGATTTCTGCGACTCGCATCGCAGCATCGTGGATCGCGTCGTCAAGATGTGTCATCGTAGAAATTCATGATCGCATTTATCGCAAATCGCATTCATTGCAGATCGCAGCATCGCGGCATCGCAGATCGCGCTTAGTCATTCAATCATTGTGTGCTGCTTACGCGATGTTGCGATATGCGACGTCGCATATCGGCCGTCGGAGATTTCTTAAGATTTTTCATTTAAGAGCGCTTCATAATGTATGCGATGCGATGAATTTCGCGTCGCTTCTTCGCAGTTTATTATGCTCATAAGAAAATGTTTTATTCTCTTCTCACGATGCGATACAGTTTTAAGAAGTTGAATACAAAAATTTTCATAAAATGTTTTTTTGGATTTTTTATTAAGGGTCCCCATTTTCTTGGTGTTATTGCTAATACCAAACAAAGAGGGGGGTTATTGGTGGCCACAACACAACCATCACGCATTAGAGAACTTTTGAGGTCTAAAATGGGCCTCCTAAGAAAAATGTATGACCAAAATAGAGTTTATAAGAACCAATAGGATTCAAGATGATGATGCCAACCATGGGGGATGATTCACCATTTTTGGGGTAAAAAAGTAAAAAGATTAAAAAATAATAAAATTATAAAACTACTTTTCAACTTATCTCCCTAAGTTTTTACTCAAGTTTTGAGCGGGAGTACTCGTTGGATGCAAAATTTAATTCCTCATCCAAGGAGTACCCATGTTTCATACTTTCAATGGTCCCTGCTACACGAAAAATGAGAAATACATGAAAAAACGTGATTGCAACCATGCTTTTCATTTTTTTCTCATTTTTCATGTAGTAGGGTCCATCGAAAGTTTGCAACATGGGTACTCCTTGGATGAGGAATCAATTTTTGCATCCAACTAGTGTTCCTACTCGAAATTTGAGTAAACTCGTAAGAAGATAAGTTGAAAATATGAGTTGAAAAAGTAGTTTTTTATTTGTTCCCTCTAAAATTTGATGATGTAATCTAATATTATTTTATTATTTCCACTATTATTTTATAATTTTTTTTATGAGGCCCATTTTAGACCTCAAAATTCTCCTAATGAGGACCCTTGCAAGAAGCATTAGAAAACTACACTCAATTCCTATAGGGGATGATTGCAGTTGTGCTAGACTTGAGGCCTGCGTTTGGAGAAGAAGTGGCAGTAGCACCAAAAGCGACAACAGTAGCACCAGGGGAAGCACCATCAACAATAATAACAAAGGTACCAACACAAATGTCAACAACACGGACAACATGAAGGGAAGATTGACTCGGGGACGAGTCAATGGACTGTGGTTGGGCCTGTTGGGGCCTTCTTTTTTATATTTTGTGGAGAAAGAAGTCGATGACAAGTGGCAGAGGTGACCGTTGGGGAGTTGTGGAGTTGACAGCTGAGGGAAGACTAGAAACTAAAGGAAGACTAGAGGTCGTAGAGGAGTGGTAGGAAGAATTAGGGATAACCGAGCGAGGAAAGAGAAGAGGCAAATGAGAATGAAGGTAATAGAGTTTAGGCTTCTGTGATCCATATCAAGTTAGAGAAAGATTTCGACGCATATGACATAGAATTTCATTTGTCGACGCGTTTCGAAGGTAGCCGAGAAAAAGGAAAGAGTAATTGGCAGTCCAGGTGGATGGTAGATAAAAAGCAGAAGAAAGAGTGAAGGAGAGGTCTTGGTGCTAGCCATTTGTAGCAACTCTGTAGTATTTCCATTCTTCCTGTGTTGTGGAGTGATGTGAAAGACTCCATGATCATATTTGTATAAGTTTATATGCTGGTTATGTGATGTCTACTATTGATGATCAGGCCTCAAGCCTTATGTATTTAATACTTTTATGTTAATGAAGAAGACTATTCTGGAATCACCTTGTGTCCTCATGTATTATGCTGACTACTCAATTTTTTTATAAATGCATATGTTTAGGTAGTCTCTTGATATAGCATGAGTAGATCATTGTGATATGGTTAGTTTTTCATGTTAAGCTACCATCCTTTGTTCTCTTTCAGTTGATATGATTCCCTTGGTATCTAATTCCAACCCTCATCTAACTTCAGTCATGGCACACCTCGGGTGAGACTCCTTCCCCTTCCCGGGTAAGGTGAAAATGTCGACGTTGTGCTAGACTACAACAGAGCCTTGTTGGCCCCTTGTGCTTGAAACCAGGGTCTCAACCCTGGTATAATTTTCGTGCCAACAAAGAGTCACTCATTAAGGTCATAGAAGAAGCTCACACCCTTCTACAACAAGTGCACAACTGGTCTGGTTGTTTGGCAAAGAAGAACCAACCTGTCTACCCTCTGCACAACTATGTCAGTCACTTTCTCAATGAAGCCTGGGGTACCAATGACAAGAATCAACGAAAAGAGATCTTATCATAGGTTAATGAGCTTGAGAACTAGATATAACGGATAGAAGATGAATCCACAAAGACCAAGTAGATACTCCAGGACCTCCGGCCACTTGCACAGACTCATTTGGAAACACTGCAGTAGCTCAATGAAGAAACAGATGTGCAGTGGAACTCTCTACTAGAGAAATGCCCAACCTAACCCACGACTGACATTGCAACTCAGTTCCTAGCCCAGGATGCTACTCTCACAGGCACATAGAAAGAAACCCTCAATGAATATACCTAGTTCAGACAAGCAACCATCAATTTAGTTCCTGAGTTGGCTCTTTAGTTTGAAGGGACCAACCAAGGGGAAGAAATGTAGGAAGTAGCACCAGAGACATCAATAGTACCAGAAGAATTAGTAGCACTAGGGGCATTAGCAGCATCAACAGAGCCAACAAAATACTAACTCAGGGATGAGTCAATGAACTGTGGTCGGGTCTTGTTGGGTCCTACATATTGAGGAACTAAATAATGTTGATGACAGGTCAGAAGGTTGATGATATTTTGCAAAGATAGTTGTTGGGAGGTTGTAAGGGAGACAACCGACAAGAAGGAAGGAACTCGCTGAGAACTATCATTTGCGGAGGAAGGAAGCCACAACCGAGCAAAGAAGAATAATGACAGTCGAGCAATAGAAGAAGCCAAGTGAGGAAGAAGGCGAAGTCTCCAAGAAAGAATTAACAGTCCAAGTAGGGGAGGAAATATAAGGAAGGGTGTGGGGAAAATAAGAGAGGAGACTACCGAATTTCTGTTGCGGAGCTATTCTAGCTGCATTGTATCTGTTGATGTGGTTATGCATCGATCTCTTATGATGCCTTTGTAATGTTGGTATGAGGCTCTTGAGCTAGATGTAATATTGTATTGCCATATGAATTAATAGAAAAGGGAGTTTGTTTGGATACCTATGTAGTGCATGAAAGGTTATCTGATTTATTAAATTTTTTAATAGAATCATATATGTGTTGTATTTCTCTTCTGCATGTTCATGATCAGTTGCGACTAACTTTTCTGATTGATATAGTTTGGGCTCCTTAACCTCTGTGTTCCTCTTGTGACTTTTCCCCAGTACTGGACTTCCAACCCCATCTAACTAAGGTTTCGTCACACCTCGGGTGAGACTCCTTATCCTTTTTGGGTAAGGTGAAAATGTCGTCATTGTGCTAGACTACAATGGAGCTTTGTTGGCCCTTGTGCCTGAACCTAGTGTCTCAACCCTATTGATATTTTTGCACCAACAAAAAATTGATGAATTCATTTACATTGAAAGAAATGTTTGGCGATATCATTTTAAATATGATATTTTAAACCATTCACATATCTCACAACTCTTTTGTATTAAGTTATTAAATCCCTAATCTAGAGGCAATTTTAAAAATTCCTCAATGTACTCCTAGACAATCATCTTTTCTTCCTTATGTCTTGTACTTATTTACACAAATTATGTTGGTAATCAATAGGTTGGAACTTCTCCTTGATTTTTCTCACCATCTTCCTCTAGGTTCTATTCTTCTATTGCCTATTGTCTACCTTATCCTTTTGTAACCTATCCCACCAAAGTGCAACATTCCCCTTTAATTTTGTCATGGAGAATTCAATGTGATTGGGGTCTTGAACATTTTTACACTTAAATTACCTTATGAGCTCCCTTATCCAATCAATGAGAGTCTAAGCCTTTAAACTACCATCATATCATGAAACGTACAACTTTGCACTGTCATTGTCCTTTAGAAAGGATATCAAACTGTTGGGTGTGGAGTCGTGTTGGATCCCTGTTCCTAACGGGGCGGAAATGCTGCTTGTCTGATTGTCATCGTCAGGGGGGTCCATGGTAGGTGATGATGATTTTATGAGCCCCCCCTTGGCGGGGCTTTAGGGGAAGCGCCCCCGAAGCTAACAATAGATGAAAAAATTCCTTGTAAAATATTGTAACATCGTAGTCAATCTAGATCATTCATTAGGAGAATGATATGACGATAGAAGTTATGCTAATTTAGGGTTTTTTTTCCCTAGAAGGCAACCCTCAGTTTATATGAGGGAATTGTATTGTGGTTGTGTATTGTTATTCCGAGCTAGAAATAGAGAGAATATTGTGTGAGAGCGAAGTGGAAATTATAACGGAACTACTATAGGTTGTATCTCTTCATTTTGTTAGATAATATAAAAGGAAGGACCAGTTGTTTCTCCATGGACATAGCTCAAATTGGGTGAACCATGTATATTTGTGTCTCTCTTGTTTTATGCATTGTTGTGTTTGTGTTTCCGCAATATTTTATATATTTCATTGCTCCGTTAATTAATTTATAATAGTTGGTATCAAATTCGAAGGTCTTTTTGACTGATAAAATCATGGGAGAGAAGGGTTCGTGGTTCGAGTGAAAGCAATGGTAGAATATGGAAGGTTTAGGGTTGAAAATTTTAACGGCCAAAAGTGGAATATGTAGATGGAATATTATTTGTATCAAAAAAATATTTACCTACCATTGAGCAGAAAATCAAAGAAGCCAGCAAGTATGAAAGACAAGGCTTTGTTTAGCAGAATCAGTGGCATTCAAAATTTCAAAGGAAATGACAACAAAAGGTTTAATGACGACATTGGAAAATCTATATGAAAAAACCTTGGCCTCAAACAAAGTATTTCTTATGAAGAGTTTATTTAATATGAATATCTCAGAAGGTGGATCAGTTGTAGATCATTTAAATTAATTTAATATGGTTACCAATTAGTTAAGTTTTGTAGGGTTAAATTTTGATGATGAAGTTAGGGCTCTATTGTTTGTGTGCTCATTGCCAGAAAATTGGAATGGCTTAGTTATGGATATCAGTAACTCTGTATCTGAATATAGTACTTTAAAGTTTGATGATGTTGTTGGTGCTATCCTTAGTGACGAAATGCGGCAGAAAACCTCATATGAGACAACATGAAATTCTTTGACTGCAGATACTAAAGGAAGAAAAATAGAGAGAGGAAAGAGCCTGGGACATCGCAATAAGTCAAGGAAAGGAGAATCCAAATCTAGATTGGGGATAATGTGCTAGAAATGCGGAAAGAAAGGACACCTGAAGAAAGACTACAAATATTGGAAGGGAAAGGAAGGAGATGGAAAACAAGAGAACAATCATGAAGTGATGTGTTGCAAGATGCTTTGATTCTTTCATTAGAGAATATTATTTATGCTTGGGTGGTAGATTCGGGGACTTCAATCCATGCCACACCTGATAGGAAACATTTTCATGACTATGTTCAACAAGATTTTGGATAGGTTCATTAGTGTGATGATAAAACCTGTAAAATCATTGGAATGGGTAAGGTTTTTATCAAGCAACAAAATGGAAACCAATGATTATTAAAGGAGGTAAGGCATGTTCCAGATCTAAAGAAAAATCTAATTTCAACAGGGCAATTGGGAGGTGAATGTTGTGTAACTACTTTTACAGACAAAACTTGGAAGGTCCAATAGGGGAATTTTGAGGCCTAAAACGGGTCTCCAAAGGAAATTATAAAATAATAGTGGAAATAATAAAATAATATTAAATTACATCTTCAAATTTTAGAGGGAAAAAAGAAAAAACTATTTTTTCAACTCGCATTTTCAATTTATCTCCCTATGGGTTTACTCAAATTTCGAGTGATAACACTCGTTGGATGCAAAATTTTATTCCTCATCCAAGGAGTACCCATGTTGCATACTTTCGATGGACCCTACTACACGAAAACTGAGAAATACATTAAAAATATGATTGCAATCACCTTTTTTCATGTATTTCTCATTTTTCATGTAGTATGGTCCATCGAAAGTATGCAACATGGGTACTCCTTAGATGAGGAATTAAATTTTTCATCCAACGAGTACTCCTGCTTGAAATTTGAGTAAAATGTTAGGGAGATAAGTTGAAAATACGAGGTGAAAAAATAGTTTTATTATTTTATTATTTTCTAGTCTTTTTACCTTTTTACTCCAAAAATGGTGAATCATCCCCCATGGTTGACATCATCATCTTAAATCCTATTGGTTCTTATAAAGTTTATTTTGGTTGCACATTTTTCTTAGGAGGCCCATTTTAGACCTCAAAATTCCCCTAATGACTAAAGGAGCCCTGGTAATAACAAAAGGAGAAAATGTTGGTATATTGTATTTATGCAATGGTATTTCTAATTATGTTAATGATTTAACCTCCACAGGAGTAGATATGACACTCTGGCATCATAGGCTCGAGCACATGAGTGAGAAGGGGATGCAGATTCTTCACTCAAGAAATATGTTGTTAGGTTTGAAGCATGTTGATTTGGATTTCTGTGAAAATTGTGTTTATGGATAACATAAGAGAGTTAGATTTCTCAGAGTTGGGAAGGAAAATAAGAGAAAAAAAGTAAATCTTTGTGCATACAGATGTATGAGGACCTGCTCAGGTATCATCTCTCGGTGGATCTCACTATTATGTTAGTTTTATTGATGATGCAACTAGGAAAACATGGATTTATTGTATTCAAAATAAATATGATGTATTTGATACTTTCAAGAAATGGAAAGCTTTGGTTGAGAAGGAGATAAGAAAGAAGTTGAAGTTTCTCAAATCAGATAATGGAGGTGAATACTGCAACAAAAAGTTTGATAACTACTATTCAAAGCATGAAATTCATAGAGAGAAGACAGTTCTAGCAACACCACAAGAAAATTGTGTGTCAGAAAGGACGAACAGGAAAATCATGGAGTGTGCAAGGTGCATGAGATTGCATGTAGGATTTCCCTTCCTTGGATGGTGGTATTATTGAGGAGGCATGGATGGGTAAAAAGGTAAACTACTCATTTTTAAAGACTTTCGGTTGTGAAGCCTTTGTCCACAGTAATAAATAAAATAGAAGAAAGCTTGAGGGAAAATCAAAGAAATGTACCTTTACTGGATATAGTGTTAATGATTTTGGTTATCGCTTATATGATTATGAAAATCACAAAATCATTAGGAGCAGAGATGTCATATTCAATGAAAAGGTCTTGTATAAGGATCATATGCAGGGAAAGAAACAGGAAAAGGAAAACAAAGAATACACAGTGCTTGATGAGGTCAGAGAAAAAATAAAGGTGCCTGAAAATCATAATGATTAGTAGCCACAAAAACAACAACCACAACAACAACATGCACCTCAAACACCTGAAAGTGGTGTTAGAATATCTACTAGGATAAGTAGATTCCTTAAATGATACTCTCCTTCATTATATTATGTATTGTTGACTGATTTTGGTGAACTGGAAAGATATGAAGAAGAAATGCAGGTAGAAACTAGGAAGAAGTGGGAGCAATCCATGGAAGAAGAGATGGACTCCTTGATGCATAACCAAACTTGGGACTTAGTCAAGTTTCTTGTAGGTAAAGCAACATTACAGAGTAAATGGGTTCATAGGTTGAAGGAAGAAGGTTGATGTAAGCAAAGGTATAAGGCTAGAATTATGGTCAAGGGTGTTAGCCTCCTGTTGCAACAGGTGTTCATCTTTCATGATTGACATTTTTACATGCCAAATATGTCATACTTTGCATGCTGCAATGCTCCATATTTCCAAAAAGAGGCCAAAGAAAAGACCATGAAAGTGTGCCAGTCTAAATGCCACTACTGTATCTCAATTTTGATGAGTTATCCATTTTTGAAGAATTTTCTGTTAAGGGAAGTCCAAACAGCTTAATCTTGGCTTCCCTAGGTTTCAATTTCTTGTTTTAGAGTATAGAGAATCATTATCTGTCCAAATAGTTTAATCTTGGCAGATTTGTAGATAGGTAGAGAAACAAAGGAGCCCAACTGCTTAATTCGGGCCCTTGGAAGAGATAAGTGTAGATTTAGATAGGAGGACAGCAAAAGGAAAAAAGGGAAAATCAGGGTCTGCAAGTCCAAGTGCGCCCATGCAAAAAGAAGAAAAAATGCTAGGTAAGTAGGCTGGGTAAGTAGTTTTGTGGTTGCAGAATCAAGCTGTGTGATCCATTACATATTTTCAAGTGTTATATCTATTCAGATCACAAGTAAAAGGCAGTTTTCATTTGGAGCAGTTCAAGCGAGGGATGTCTAACCCCCCCCCCCCCTTCTTCTTATTCCCCGAAGTCACTCACTAAGTTCCTTGAAATGGTCAAGATCTGCTTGATACCTCTTAGTTTCATCATTTTACATATCATTTGCCTTGGTAAAGATCTGATTTACTCAAGGAATGTTCATACTTCCTCTATGAATCATTTTTCCCCCTAATAGCCTAAGATTCACATACTTAGCGCTTTCTTATCACTTGTCATATTAACTACTAATTTTACTATGTAGCTCCCTATCTGTCTCCCCTTCCCCTACTAAAACTATGTTAATAACTCCCCTATGTACATATTCCCATCCCCTGGCATTATAGCCCTATAAATATCAGTTTGGGAAATGCCGAGTTCATCTGGGACTTAGCATTAGCCTTCCGCGTCCTAACCCTGGGATTAACTTGACATTTGGTTAAGTTAATAACCTTTTTCCTCACCCCTTTACCCATAACATTTCATCATTTTTACCCTCTCGCGCTCACAGGTTCGGGTTTAGTTTAAATGTTTGATTAAACTATAATCCCGGCGCTCAAACTATAAAAACCCGCAAAAAACCCACTTTCCAAAAGTTCCCCCCCCACCCCGTCGTATGGATAAAACAAATAAAAAAATGCGTGGGCCCCGTCCCTAACCCTCCGCCACCTTGTTTGTTCCGTCGGCCGTCAGATCTGGCATGCCACAGATCAACGGTGGGCGGGTCTTTCCATACGCCGATGTGCCGAGGGTTAGCGCCCGGGAGATGGGCGGTTTTCCCATCATACTCCCGCCACGCGTCACCCTCTCGGCTGTGGCGGAGTCCCCTCCTCCGAAACCACCTGCGCACAAAAGCGGTGTGCTCGAAACCGGATACCGCTTTCCCCCTCCTACGTCAGCACCACGTCACCGCTGATGTCATCATCCTGCGTCGGCCTCTTGCCACCATGTCCTTACCACATAGCTGCCACCGTACTACCACGTCATCTCCTCCACCGTAACTCCACGTCACCCGACTGTACTGCTGACGTCACCTTGATGATGTCACCCTGCCACATCACCGCCGTACTAGGACCCACCGCCGACGTCATGCTGACGTCACCGTCAAAAAGCGCGAAAGGTGCAAATCGCAGCCTAGGAAGCCCGGAATCAAAATCTGAGGCAGTTTTTCATGCGCGATTAGCACCTAGGCTAAGGGAAATAGGCCAAAATGGAAAGCCCCTTCGTAGCTCGGCCTCCAGGATGCCCGAAAGTCGCAGAATGACATAAATTTCTTCGCAGAGATCCAGAAAGGGGCAAAGACAGTTTTTAAAGCAAACAGAGGGCCGAACAGCAGCCATGAAAGGTCGATGCAACAGTTTAAAGAGTATCAGAAGTGAGAAAGGCACACATTCAGTGCCAAAGCATATCAAGGAAGCAGCAAAGAGTATCAGTCGAATGTTTTTAATGAAAAACTTTTATTCCCAATGCAGGTGAACATTGAATGACCTCCAACAAAGTCAAAGAAAACGGTGGAGCTCTAATCAATGCTCTCCCATCACATTTAAAAGCATTTAAAGCCATCGAACGAAAATGGATCAAAACCCAAAACACAGTTATGGCTAATTGATCAGCACAGAGCCATAAAGACAACACATTAAACTCCCTTTTGGTATAGTTGCACCCAGCACGGCCCGAGGATATTTTCCCGCATTTATTTCAGACATGTGTTAGGTTAAAGACAGTTATTACAGCAGATCTGTCTAAGATCTGATTTTTGTAGATATTTTGCTTATATAAACGACCCTAATTCACTGTTTAAAGGGTTGGTTGGTTGTATAGCTCAAAGAGAGACTCGCTCTGTATACCTGATGTTCTACTTAATCAAAGATTGTTGAAAAGCTTGGAGGAATGACTGTGTGCTGTGTATTAATGGTCTAAAGAATTGAATGTGGAATTCTTGTGCTGCAACATGATGCAATAAGTGTTTCTTACCTCTGTTTCAATTTCATATATGTTTTTATCATACCTGTATCACCGTCTAAATAGCAGAAAGAAAGATTAGCTTAGAACTGGTTTAATTGCCCTCTATGCTCAATTTCTGCTGTTTCTTTATGTTTTCATCTGGATTAGTAATGAATATGAATTCCCTGTGGCTCATATTTCCCCTAATTCACTCATGTTTGACAGTTATCTAGGGATTCTTCACTGCTCCTAGATAGAGCTCATTCACATTCCCTCTGTTAAGCTGAACGAGATATTCTTAATTGCCTCTCATCCCTTAGCCCTCATTCCATCCTTTTAAGCTTAAATCATTGTTTCATGTGCAGCTAACTTGCTCCATATTCCTTCTTGTGACCAAGAAAATGCACCAGCAGTCCTACTCCTTGACTCCACGCCCAATGGTTCTAAAACTTTCATGCTATCCCTGCCTCTTTACTTGAAATCATCATCCTTCCCACCAAAACTCAAAAAAAACCCCTTGTACTTAATAACTAGCCTAAAATCATCATCAACAAAGCTAAATCCTAAAGAGAGAGCCCTCTATGACTGTTGGTAGGCTAGGACCTACAGTCCAAAGATTGGTTTGTGGTTACCTCGGCCGTATCCCTTAAGGAGCCAAGGGACAACCTGAGTGATAACATAATGGCGACTCCACTGGGGACATCCTCAGTTAAATCTCACAAATCAAGTCGAAAAGCTCCACTGAGGAGACAATGAATTTTCCAATTGTTGTATATTCCTTAAAACTACAGATGAAGCCTGAATGTCAGCCAGGGAGCCTTTGAAACTGTTCTTGCTCTGCATTTACAGGAGTAAATAAAAGCTGCTTCAGTCAATCTTCATGCTAGTTTTAAGCTGCTGATAGCTATTCCAAAATTCGATCAGTTCCTTGCTAATTCTAAAAACATTCACAGAAAATACCAAAAAGAGTTCAGAATCTGGCTCCCAAAAGGAATCCACAGTATACAAGGTCAAATCCAGACCCAAACCCCCTAGCTGTTTTTGAAAATCCCAATTTAATCCCAAGGAACCTCAGGAAGCTAGAGCAAAGAGAAGATTTTGTTGACTTTAGCCCTGAAGTAGTTCAGCCAAGTTGTGTTCCAACCCCTGTCAAAGTTTTATTTCGGTCAACCCCTACTTCCCCTTGTTCATCATCCACCTCTCAAAGCACTCCTTCCACACCTCCATTTACTGCACATACTCCCATTACCATTGTTGTTACAGCTGTTCCAGCTGTCCCTGTTGTTCCACTTATCCCTGTAAACATGGCTAATAGATATGCACCCCTGCAATTACCTGCTAATCTAGGGGCTATGCCTCAGGATTATCAGACTAAAATCACATATTTTGATGGAACTGGTTCTTGCACATCCCTTCAGCATACAAGGAAGATGCAAGACTATTTTGAGAACTACGAGATAGATGACGATAGCATGAGAATGAAGATTTTCGTCCAAAGTTTGACAGGTGATGTCAGGACTTGGTTTAGAGCACTCACAGCCAATTCCATAACAGAACCAGAAGCCTTATATCAGTCATTTATCAACAGATGGGAGAAAAAGAAAGACCCCTTGCACATATTATCTGAGTATGACACCATCAAAAGAGGCCCTCAAGAATCTGTCTTGGACTATTGTGCAAGATTTAATAATGTTTATAATGCAATACCACAGAACTTAAGACCTCCACCTGATCTTGCCTTGTATAAATTCCCTGATGGTTTTGACACTAACATGGCTTATCAGTTAAGGGAAAGAGCCTCTCAAACCCTTGCAGACATGCAAAATGTTGCTGTTAGCGTAGAGGCAAATCTAATTGCCAAAAGAAACAAAGCTAGAACTGAGAGAAGAACCACCCTTAAAGAGGAACCCTCAGCCTTAGATCAAAAGTTGGATGCTATTATCAGTGGCATGCACAGGCTGGGAGACAGAGTAGAGAGTGTTGAGAGGAAATCATCATGGGAAGGACAACAACCTAATACCATAAGGAACCCAAATTTCTGCAAAACTCAGAAGACAAATGCTGGTAGGTCTAGCCCAAACCATGACGTAAGGCCTCCTTTTCATGAAAATTACGCTGAAGCATCTACATCTAGTGAATAGACAGAAGACACTCACATGAACCTAGTGGATTTGAAGGTTGAGCAACAAATTTTCCTAACTCAACAAGACCAAGACGAGCATGACTTTGATCAATTTCAGACTAAGTCTGGTGAGTCTTTTTATTTTAAACAAGGTTATGATACTGCTGTGTATGAGGTCCACAAACAATATAAGTTGAGAACTAGGACCATTGACATTCCTGAACCTAGCAAACCAAAGGATGGCAAACAACCCAACAAGATTAAAGGCAAGGCTGTCATAATAGAACCAACTGATATACCTATCCCAAACCCACATCAAGTGACTGTAGAGGACATAACAGAAATGCAGCCTTCTAATGATCAGCCTCTACCACCTTCTTCCTCGAAGGAGAACTCGAACAGCGTTCCAAAAAGCCCTCCTAAAACTGAAAACCTCAAGCAATTACTTCCCTTAACGCTGATAAACAAGACCAAATTGCTGATACTCCAATGGAAAAAGGGAAGCATGCCTCTCAAAATACTAAAACCCAATCTGAAAAATCATTTGACTTAGAGGCAAAAATAGGTAAACTGAAGATATCCATCCCTTTATCTGAACTTGCCAAACATGATGTGTATAGGCAACAAATTCAAATATCACTTCAAATCCCAGAGAATAAGGAAGATGTCAATATTCTAGATGATCAACTTGAACTGCTGTTTGGTCCAGAAGTTAATGGAAAATCAACATATGGATATGTCTTACCCTTTTATGTCAGTTTGCATATACATGACAAAGTCTTGCACAATGCTATGTTTGACTCAGGTGCCTCACACAACCTTATGCCCAAAGCTGTAATGGAAAAGCTGAACCTTGACGTTACAAGACCCTACAAAGATCTATTCTCCTTTGACTCAAGTCAAGTCAAATGTTTAGGCCTCATCAAAGACTTGTGTGTCTCCTTAGTCCAATATCCCAACAAGACAATCCTCATGGATGTGGTGGTTGCTGAAATTCCACCAAAGTATGGCATGCTATTGTCAAGATCTTGGGGAGAAAAACTCCAAGGATCCCTCCAATTAGACCTCTCTTATACCACTATATCTGTCTTTGGGCAACCAAAGAGACTATATAGAGAAACACTGATGAAGTATGTGGTAACTAGTGAGGACAAGCCCCAAAATTTTCCTATTCACTCAATCCATTCTAATATGGATTCTTCTATTTTATTTAATGATGAAACAGGTCCTCCAATTGATGATAAGCTGTTGGCTTTAGAACTGAACACACACACCAATGAAGAATCGGTTTCCCATACTGATGAAACTATCAAAACAACAGATGCAACCAGCAGACAAGAAGAACCTCCCCAAACAGAAATTTCAAATCTGTCCACTACAAGAATGACCGAAACTCTTGATACTAACCACAAGTAAGAAATCACATGGTATTTGGAGTTTGATGGCTCTGTTAACAAGTTAGGAGCAGGGGCAGGTGTCTGGATTCACAATACACATAACAATCATGCAGAAGGCCATGCCTACAGATTGAATTTCAAATGCACCAATAACATGGCAGAGTATGAGGCTCTCCTTTTAGGCCTCAAACTGCTTGAAGCTCTAGGAGCTGCAAAAGTGTCTATTCTAGGTGACTCTGATTTAATCATACAACAAATGAAAGGCAACTTTGTTACCAATGACAATAGAATGAGGGCCTATAGGACCACTGCCACTAATATACTCAATGCATTCACTGAATCCAAGCTTGCCAAGATTTCAAGAGATCATAACATTCATGCACACAGCCTAGCCAGTTTTGCTAGTACATTCAAGCTTCCCTTTGAGCCAAATCACCATTTGACTGCTGAGATAAAACATAGGCCTGCTATCCCAAATAATGTTAAAGATTGGCAAGTGTTTGCAAGTGATGCCCAGATTAACAACTTCCTCACTTTTGAGTATGAGTTTTCAAATATTAAAATTGACATGGATGCTATGACAGATGAACATCAGCAAATGAATGAAAAATAGCAGGCTATAACAGCTGCAACAGCTAAACAAATCCTAAACCCAACTGTTTTTGACAAAACAAACATAGAAGAGCTGAAACAAATGCATTTGGAGGAAATAGCAGAAATAGAGGCCGAGATCGTTGATCTGAAGGATAACTTTCTCCCTGCTGGCCTCACTCCTTTAGAAGATATGTTTGATGCCAATGATGTTCCCAAAAAACCAAAAATGCAACCCCTAAACGTTGTTATAGAAGAACACAACATTGGGACAGCAGAGAAGCCCAAAATGATCAAACTATCTCAATCTTTACCGCCTGATCAAAAGCCCAAATATGTTGATTTGTTCAAATAATTCCAAGATGTATTTGCTTGGAGTTATGAGGACTTGAAGTCCTATGACAACTTAGTGATTCAACACACCATTCCCTTAAAACCAAACCAAAAACTCGTATAACAAAAACTGAGGAGAATCAATCCTATGCTTCTCCATTTTATTGAAAAGGAAGTGAAAAGAATGTTTGAAGCAGGTATCATAGCACCCATCAGATTCTCTGAATGGGTATCCAATCTTGTTCCCACAAGAAAAAAGATAGGTGAGATTAGGCTATGTGTAGACCTAAGAAATTTAAATCAAGTCTCCCTAAAAGACCACTACCCCTTGCCAAAAATGGACCACATCCTACAAAGAGTAGTGGGGTCATCTAGAATCTCTTTGCTAGATGGCTTTTCAGGTTTCAATCAAATACTAGTTCACCTGGATGACCAAGACAAGACAGCCTTTACCACACCGTGGGGAACATTTAAATATGTGAATATGCCTTTCGGACTTAAAAAACGCTGGTGCTACCTTTCAAAGGGCAATGGATATTGCCTTTGCCAAGGACATACATGATTTCCTAGTTGTCTACCTTGATGGCTTAACCCCTTTTTCCAAATCTGATCAAGAGCACCTAAAACATTTGAGGCAAATATTCATGACATGTAGGAAATATGGCATTTCCTTGAACCCCAAGAAGTCCCTCTTCGGCCTTGAAGAAGGAAAACTTCTTGGCCATATCATATCAAAGGATGGGATTAGAATTGATCTTGAAAGAATCCAAGCCATCCTCCAAATCCCATATCCAAGAAACATAAAAGAGTTGCAAGCATTCCTTGGAAAAATCAACTTCCTAAGGAGATTTATTCCAAATCTAGCTGAGCTAATAAGACTATTAAGCAACATGTTAAAAAAGGATGCTAAGGTAAAATGGTCTCTTGAGACCAAGCAAGCCTTTGAGAGTATCAAAACTGCCTTAACCCAAGCCCCTGTCCTCACTAGTCCACAATTTGACAAAGATTTCATCATACTTTCATTTGCATCTGATCACACCATAGCTGCTGTCCTTTTGCAAAAGGATGACCAGGGAGTTGAAAAGCCAATTGCATTTTTCAGCTGAGCCTTAAGAGATGCCCCTTTGAAGTACCCAATCATGGAGAAGCAGGCCTATGCCCTGGTCAAAGCAATCAAAGATTTCTGAGTCTACATTTTATATTCACAAGTGATTGCTTATGTTCCAAACGCTGTTATAAAAGACATATTAACCCAAGAGGGGCTAGAAGGCAAAAGAGGCAAGTGGATTGCTAACATCCTTGAGTATGACATAGAAATAAAACCAACCAAACTGATAAAGGGACAAGGTTTAGCCAAACTGATGTCTGAAACAAACTTTCAAGCCTTAGACATCAACCAACTGGACAATGAATAGGAGCTGGCGACTCCACAGATCAGTGAAACCTTTTTGCAATCCCCATGGTATGTTGATATATGCTTTGTATTGTTAAACCTGTTTGCTCCCCCAGGATTGTCCAAAACCAAGAAAAGGTTTTTAAAAATGAAGGCTTCAAAGTTTTCTGTCATAGATGGTGCATTATTTTGCAAAAAATCATGAAGGTATATTGCTTAATTGTTTAACCATGAATGAAACTAACAATGTCGTGAAAGAATTCCATGCAGGGTGTTAACACCCAGGTTGTTCCCTATGACTCCCAAGGGAATACGGCCGGGGTAACCACTAACCAATATTTGGATTACAGTCTCTAGCCTAACTGTAATCAGAGAGGGCTCTCTCTTCTTGATTTGTCTCTCTTATGAAAGTATTTTAGGCTAGCTATTATGCTCAGGTTTGGTTGATGTTTTGGTTGAAGGATTTCTTTCAGGTCTTAAGATGTAGTGTTTAGAGAGTAAAATGTCATTGGGCAATGGAGTCTGGAGTTGTGAAATGCTTTGAAATGCAGGATTGGTGGTGCTCAAACTGCAGGGCCTATTGTGTATTTTAAACAAACAACTTTAGCTTGAATGGTGATGTATGTCAACCAACAGAAAGCAATTAAGAATTTTCTATTAAGCTGGTGAGGTGAAAGTGAAACGCTTTGCACAGGAGCAAACTTGAATTCCTGTGACAAAGGTCACTGTGAAAGAAGTATTCTGAAAGTGCAGCAATTAAGAATTACACTTATCAAGATTACATCTGAAGCAAACATGCATTAACAACACAGATTGAACTCAGGGTATTCATTGAATAAATCCTGAAAGTTATTCTTTTTCCTTGTTGCTAAATATTGAAAGTTAGAAAACATATGTGGATTTTAACAAATCAAAATACATAACAGAGAGAGTTACAGAGACTTATTGTATGGTGAAATACACAGGAATCCAGCAGTTTTCAACAGACACCAGAACGCATTCAACACTTCAGAAATCCGAGAAATTCCATCACTTTCTTTATTAAATCCTGAAAGGATTACAGCATAAGAACTTCTTCAGGAGAAATCAACAACAACCTCTCAAACTAGTTCGAGAGGCAAATATATACAAAACGTTTTTACAAAATATCTGGGCGTTGAGTCATCTGAGAAATAACTCTTTCACCAACTTTGTGCATCACAGCAGAATAAAAGTTATTGTTGCCTTTAATACAACATAAATGCTCTCTTCATCTGTCAGAAGATATTTTAGCTTTGGGAATCCAACGAGTCGGTTGGAATGATCCGTATCAATGCTAGATAATGCGTTCTGGAGCTGTTCTGCTGTCTTTTCTTGGCCTGGACACCTGTAGCTTTTCATTTTGCTTTGCTGGCTATGGGCTCTGCTGAGTTGGCTCAGCTTTCATCTTTAATGCCTGCTGACTGAAATGAATTGTCCTGTGCATGACAATTCAGATTTTCTGTAACCAAAATTCGGTGGATGGCTTGCTGTTCATAAAATCATTTGAATTGCCTTGGTCCACCAGTCCTGTGGAGGCAATTGATGCCTGAGAATGGCATCCATTGTCTCCTCTGCTTCAGTATATTTATAAAAATTTGGGGCTGTATCAAACAAGTGTGTGATTTCATTCATTATAAAAAATAGATTTTCTATCTTACTATAGAAAACCTGTCCTGTAATTGGCCCTGTATCTTCTGAAGTGCTGACCTTCTCATTGATCTGAGTTGAAGCAAAGGCATTCACTCTTTTGGCATATTGTTCATGGGTGAATAGTTTCCCTCCGCTGTTCAGTAAGCTAGGGAGTCCTCTGTTCTGTAATACCTGAAATCTCTCCATGAACCTGTTCACCTCAGTGTGCATATCCTGGGTTCTTCTTTCCAATGTCTGCACCAGATTTCTCAGAGTAAGAACCCTCTTGATCATTTGAATAGTCTCAGTTCTGTTTGTAATTCCTATGGTAGCTAACTGAGAACTTGTCCTATTGTTAAGTACATTGATCATTCTGGTGGCCACTTCAGGCATATTGCTCAATAAAGCTCTTGATCTGTGAACCTCCTTCTGTGCCTTTGGGATGAGCTCTAATTGCTCATGGATTGTCTCAATATATTGCCATTGATCAGTAATAGATTGGCCAATATTGGCCCATATCATTGCTCTGATTTTAGACACAATTTTATCCAACTTGAGCTCATTTTCTAGCTCTTTGATCTTGTCTTTAAGGGCTTTGATTTCCCTGCCCTTTTCTGCCACTTCTCTCTTTGATTTATCATGTCTGTCATTGACCTTGGCTAATTTTTCCCTGGTCTCGTTTAACTCTGCCATTTGAGCTTCCAGGATTTGAATTTCATTCTTCAGCTTTTGCATATCCAGGCTCTGGGCCTGCTCTGTGGTTGTTGGTGCTGCTGAAGTAGATGTTGCTGTCTGTTCAGTCTGTTGAGGAGGATGAGCAGTGATAGGAGCAGTTTCCTCAAGATTGATGACCAAGGGAGGCTAAGAGGTCTGACCCTCTTCTCTTTGCTTCAGTGCTGTCTGCAATGTTGCTCGTGCAGCCTCTGATTCTCCCAATTTTTCTTGTTCTTGAACAAGTTGCTTATAAAGGGAAATCATCAAGGTTGTGGTATCCTGCTCATGTCTTTGCTGAGCTACTTCATCTGTTTGAGGGTGAATGGTAGCTGGGAGTTTGATCTTTTTCCTCAAGGCAGCCATGTCAGCATCCCTCAACTTCAATATCTCCTGTATTCCTTTGATGTCTTTGGGATCATGCCCAATCTCAATGATTATGTCTTCCAAGGACCTTATTCTGTTGTCCTTTGCCTGGGATGATGCCCTTTCCAACTCCAGTTGAGAGGCTGTATTATTGAGGCTGCTTTCTAGCTTGTAGTTTTCTAGAGTTGTGTCTGCCAAGGAGGCATACACCATCTCACCAATCTGTTTGTGCAGCTCAATTTTATCCATTGGGTGTATGTCCTTGGCTAGGACCTCCAGATTGGTTCTGAGGTAATCTGAAGTAGATTGGGGCTGCAGTGCTATTGGTACAAGATGGCTCATGATCATTTTTCCTTCTTGTACATCAAATGCAGACATCAGTCTTTGTTGATTAGAGGGGGCCATTTTCAACAAATGGTTGTACAGCTGTATCTTGATAGGCTCACTCCTCTTTTTGATGTCTATAAATTGCTGCTTGATGCTTATTTCTCCTTCTCTTTGCTGGCTGGAGGAGCTGACCTCCCCTCCCATAGTTCTGTCCTGTTCCTGCTGGAAGGAACTAGCTGAAGCTTCCCTGCTGGGTGGGCCCATCCCTAATGCTTGCCTTATTGCTATGTCCTCTTCGGGAAAGTCATTCAACCTTTGTCTTTTCTCTCCCTAGTTTATAGATGATGTCAGGGGAGTTTCTCTATCCCTTTTTCTGTTTATGTCCTCCTTTTGTGGAGTTTGGAGGACCGAGGTATCAAAGGTAGTTTCTGGCCTAGGAGGCACTCTGTTTTGAGCCTGTTGCTCAGTGGAAGTTGGAGTATCAACTACTCTTTCTTGCTGTAAGGGCTGCTGTCTCTCATGTGGCCCTTCTTCTTGCTGCATTTCCTGTTGTTGTTGTTGCTGCTCTACCTGCTGCTGCACTTCTTTATCTGCTTGCTGCTGCTGTACCTCTTCCTGAGGTGGCTGCTCTACTTCCATTTCTTTCTCCTTTCCTTTAGCTGAGGCTTGTTCAGTAGTTACAGCAGCCTGTTGATTTGCTGTGGAGGAAGATGCAGCTGTCCCTACTTGGATGTTTGGAAGAGTGAACACCTGTGCAGAAAGCTCCAAGTCAGCCATTTTTAGAAGATTTCTACGAGCTCTTTCATTCAGCTCTTCTTGTGTAACAGGCTCTTCTAGGGTTCCCCTCCTCCATTTTATTTGGTTTGCATGTTTTTCAATGTGAGTAAGCTTCACATGGTCATAGCGAGATAGCTTATACTTAAGCCTCCTCAAAGTGATGAAGTGGTTGGGGTCATAGGGTTTCCAGAGGAAACTGGTCTTCAAACCAAGGCCTTCTAACATTCTACCTGCCTCTATCTAGCCTTCCTCCCTTATATTGTACACAAGGTGGCCAAGTTGGTTCCTGACTTTTAGTTGTGCCTTCTTGCCCTTTCCTGAAAAGTGAAGCACATCCACATTGCCAAACTGCCTGAAGTATTCTAGGGCAAAGAGCCTCATGGGCACATATCTGGGCAGTCTGTATGGGGGTAACTCACAGCCATATATCCTAATGACTGTGTGATGCTGGTAAAAATACCAATCCCCAATGCTATATGCTTTTGACAAATGAAGGAGTCTTTGCATCTCATCGGTCAATCTTGGAGGAGGTGAGCCCAGCAGCAGAGTCATGGCTGGATGGATGAATAGATCGATGAACTCACAGTAGGTGTATGGAGAATAGAAACTGCAGTGGAAAGCAGAGGTCCAATACACTACAGATCTCAGATTGCCCTGTGCATCCTCTCTCTTCATAGGAAAAGAGAACTTCTCATGCTGGTAGTATAGGATCAAGTGGTATATGTAGGAGGTGTATTTAAACACCCTTTCCCTTGACAGATTCATCAATTGCTCATGCATCTTGTCTGATATGTAAGTGGCATAGTCATAGCAGACTGGTTTTTTGCCAGGGGAAAACATGAGCATCATATGTAGCACAGTTTCATCTATAAACTCAATTGAGTCATATCCCAGGATGGGACTGATCATATCAACAAGGTCCCTGCCCAATTGATTGAGATAAACATGGTTAATGGGAGGACTTTTCACAGTGTCAGACTCAATAAACAGCTGGTTTAGTTTAGTGATTTGAGCATCTGTCATTTTGGCTCCCTGCCTAATCAAATCAACTAGTGATAGAGGGACCAGCTTCTTCTCTGTCTTGAACTGCAACATCTCTTTCATAGCCTCGGGGGTAATATAGAATATAACTGTGCCTGAAGGGTCAAGCACAGCCCTGTGGGAGGCATCATACTTATCATCACATAGGTGAATCAGGTCTGGAAATTGGTTGACCTGAGGAAGTTTGAAGATTGGGAGGAAGGAATCCCAAATGCCCAAGATGTCTGTTCCAGTTTCATATTTGATTTTTATTTCATTTAACACCTGAATGTGGAATCTGCTCTGGCTCAGCATTTCCTCTGAGATTTTGTAATCTAAATCTGCTAATGCCTTCCACTCCAATTCTCTGTGAGGGGCATTCAAAGGGGCAACATTGAGGGCTATGGGAGCCACTGGTGGGTCCATGCTTTCTTCCATAATTTGGGGGTGAAGTTGCTATACAGAGCAACACAAAAGAGTTCTCTTTAAAGAAAATGCAAATTATAGGGGACAGAGGGTGAATGGGATGGTTGCAGCAATTGAAATACTGCTTAAAGTTCAAATAAGACCAATGCTTGGCCTCACCCTGTCTCTCTCAGTGGTTAAACTTAGTTTAAGTGAGTCTGTCACGATTGCGCGAACAGAGCTTGATTTTGGTGAAAATTGCGGGCAAACAAGGCTCAGGTAGTGCTTCTCGAGTTCACAATTGTTAATGGGGCCAAGCGCAAATGTTTCTGCTGGTCAATTATATGTTTCTTCACAATTTTAATTGTCCTTGGCAATTTACAGACAAAACCAGGCGATGGAAGGATTTTCAAGGATAAATACCTTGTTTTCAGAGAGCAATGGAGAGGAATGCAGGTGAAAAAAGATGCGCTGACGGTCTCCTGGTCGAGTTCTGCCGGTTGGTAGACTTTGGTCGTAAAACAGCATGCAGCAGAGCAAAATAGCGAATGAACGAAAAGTATGAACAAACGCAATTTTTTGGCCAAATATGGACTTTTTGCAATTTGGCGCCTTTTTATGATGACGTCAGCATGACGTCATAGGGTGGTGTCAAGCTCGGATGATGTCAGCATGACGTCATCAGGTGAGGTGGCGGGCTATTATTGGTCCACGGGGATGATGATGTGGCGGGCGAGCAGGCATGGATGTGGACAAAAATGCTGATGCGATGGCAAGGCGGAGGTGACGTGGGCATGACGTGGGGATGACGTTGTACAGGCGGGATATTTGAAAACCGGAAACAGCCAGCGGTTTCATATCGCACCGCTTATGGTACGGGGGAGGTAACTGTCAGGCGTACCTCCGATAAGCTGTGGTGGAGACGCGTGGATGCAGAGTGACGTAACCTTTTTACGGACATCGGAAGGTAAACGTCGGATGTGAGACCCGCTCCGATATCAACGAGGACCGTCAGATCTGGGGGGCCCAATCCGACGGCAGGCGGGAGACTGATGTGATCGATGGATATGGCGGGTAACCAACGGACGTTGGAGCCGCTCCGATGGGATAAGAGCCGTTGGATCTTCACGCTCTTGATCTGACGGCTGTCGGACCAATGAAGTGATCGGCGGCTATGGCGGGGCGGGATTATTTTATTGTTCATTTCGGGATCTGTGCTTGGCGGAGAACCTTCGGCATATCGGTTTTGCAACGTTTTTTCAATGTATTTTGGAAAATCACTTGTAGCGCCCGAACCATTGAATAATCATAAAAATGGGTTTTTTATGAATAATTTGTAAAAATGCGCCCGGTGCTTGGACTTTGGGTAAAGGGGAAAAGTGGGTTTTGTGCATTTTTGGCAACTTTGAGAGCGGGTAAGGGTAAAACAAGGTCTTTTATGAGGTCTATGTTTGCAAATGGGGTATAATGGGTAAAAATAGATTTGGAAAGGGGGAGGAGGGTTAGGCTTAGGTTTATCAAGATGACCAGGTGTCATTTGATCCCTGACATAGGACTTATTGGCTATAATGCCAAGGGGAGGGGATATTTATACAAAATTTGGGGTTTATACACCATGGTGTTAATATAAGTAGGGGAAGGGTGATATAGGGGGTTTACATAGTAGTGTTAGAGTTAATATGGATGAAAGAGTGAATAAGGGGGGGAAATCACCAAGTTTATTTGAAACTTACTTAGTTTAGAGAGTAGATCAAAATGAAAAGATTTTTAAACAAGAAATGTGGCTTCTAAAAGATTAAGAACCACCATGAAACCATAATCTCTTCCATAATTCTCAGCTGTTAAGGGAGTGTTAGTAATGAAATGGAGAGGAGAAGAAGGGAGGTTAGTCAGGCTCCTTTGCCTTGCTTTTCTTATCTGGACCAGCAAGATTGAATCTGAGATGAATACCATTTCTGCAACCCCATCTACCTACCCAGCTACTTTGCCTAGCATTTTTTGTTTCTTCTTGGAGGGTGCACTTGGACTTGTAGACCCTTACTTGCCTTTTCTTTTCTTTGGCTTTCTTCTTTTGTTTTTCTATCTACTTCTACCCTTATTTCTTCCAAGGTCCCAGATTAAGCTGTTGGGAACCTTCTCTTCTCTACCTGAACTACTTGTCTGCTAAGATTAAGCAGTTTGGACAGACTTCCTTCTCTAATCTACAACTGGAAATTTAAAGCATGGCATGATCCAGATTAAACTGTTGAATCATCCATCAAAATTTAAGGTAACATGAAACTATTTACACACCTTGTTTTCTTGGAAATATGGGAGCTTTGTACCATCAAAGCAGAGCATATTTGGAACTTCTCTTGCCAATCATGAAATATGAAACCTATTGGTATAGGTAGCTAACAGTGGCTCCACATGGGGATGGTTTTTCATTTGAAAGACCAAGAACAGCAGGTCAGATTGCCTTGCTCCTTGACTGCTGCTATCAATCTTGAAGTTTGCTGCTTTGAAGTGCGAAAATGGTGCTTTTGCTCCTTGGCAGATCTCTGAATCTATGTGCCTTTTGCTGATTGTTAATAAAACTTTGAGGAAACTGCATTTTTACAATTTGATAAAAGGTAATATATACATTTGGGTATGTACAATGGAAGCTCATGCTGTACTTATGGGTGATAGTCAAAATAGTGCTTCAGCATCCTACCATTGACAGGACTTTCATCCAAGTCAGTTTCAGTTAGACTTTCAAGGAAATAAGTGTTGTTTCCTTGTACTGCTTGGACAGCAAATGGTCCTCTCCAAAGGGAATCAAATTTTCCATGTTTTCCCTTCTCCTCTCTTCTTGAATCCCACTTAAGGACTTTGTCACCAATGCTGAAGTCTTCTGCCTTGGTTCTTCTGTCAAAGGCCTTCTTCAATTTCTCCTGTAAAACTTGGACTCGGCTGAAAACTTGGTCCCTAGTTTGTTGCAAACATATTATTTGATTGATTCTCCTTTGCATATCATTTGGTTCTGCTTGGCTTTCTTGAAGAAGTTTCATAACAGGAATTCCCAGTGATGATGGAAATTTGGCTTCTAATCCATAAACCAACTCATATGGGCTGGTCCCAATTGATCTCTTGGTTGTTAGTCTATCTGCCCATAAGGCATTGACTAGTTTCTTATGCCAGTTCTTTTTGTTCTCTTCTAGCACTTTCTTGATTATGTTGACCAGACTTTTATTTGATGATTCAGCAAGGCCATTTCCTTGGGGATAGTATGCAGTAGAATGGCCCAAAGTAATGTGAAATTTATGACAGAAATTCACCATTTTCTTGGATCTGAAGGCAGCAGCATTGTCTGTTATTATTTTGTCAGGACAGCCAAATCTAGCCAATATGTTGTTCTCTAAGAACTGAATGATAGTGGAATCATTTGCTTGTCTGCATGGAACAACCTCAATCCACTTAGTGAAGTAGTCTGTGGCTATCAAGATCCACCTATGCTGGCCTGAAGATGAGGGGTGAATTTCCCCAATGAAATCCAATCCCCATTGTTGAAAAGGTCTCTCTGTTGCAATAGGCCTTAAGGGAAGTGGCAGCAACTGTCTCTTACCCTCAAACACTTGACATTTATGACATGAGGTAGTGAATTTCTTGACATCAGAGAACATGGTGGGCCAGTAGTAACCAACCCTTAGTATTTTATCCATAGTGGACTTCCAGTATAAGTGTCCACCACAGTCACCTGCATGAAATTCCTTTATGATATTGTTAGTTTCATTTTCCATTAAACAGTGCAGCAATATACCTTCATGGTTTTTCCAAAGCAAATTTCCATCCATCACACAAAACCTAGAAGCTTTCATTTTTAAGAACCTACACTTAGTTCTGGACAGTCCTGGGGGAGCACACAGGTTTTGTAACACATAACAGATCTCAGAGTACCAAGGGGATTGTTCAAAGGCTACATTGATCTTTGGAGTCGCCAGCTCTGGTTCACTGTCCAGCTGATTGATGTCTAAGGCTTGGAAATTGGCTTCAGTCATTAGTTTGGCCAAACCTTGTCCTTTTATTAGTTTTGTAGGTTTTATCTCAATATCAAATTCCAAAATGTTGGCAATCCACTTTCCTCTTCTGCCCTCTAAATTCTCCTGGGTGAGAATGTCTTTGACAATAGGACTTGGTACATAAGCTATGACATGGGAGTATAGGATGTAAATCCTAAAGTCTTTAATGGCTTTGACCAAAGCATAAGCTTGCTTTTCCATGATTTGATATTTAAGGGGTGCATCTCTAAGAGCTTTGCTAAAGAAAGCAATTGGCTTTTCATTTCCTTGGTCATCCTTTTGCAGCAGAACAACAGCTATAGTATGTTGGGAGGCAAAAGAGAAAATGATAAATTCTCTGTCAAACTGAGGATTGGTCAACACTGGGGTTTGAGTAAGGGCCAGTTTTATACCTTCAAAGGCCTGATTGGCTTCCACAGTCCACTTGACTTTTGAATCCTTTTTTAGCATGTTATTTAATAATCTGATTAGTTCTGCTAAGTTTGGGATAAACCTCCTTAAGAAATTGATTTTTCCCAAGAATCCTTGCAACTCTTTGATATTTCTTGGGTGGGGCATTTGTAGGATAGCCTGTATCCTATCTGGGCCAATTCTAATGCCATCTTTGGATATGATGTGGCCCAACAGCTTACCTTCCTCTAAACCAAATAGGGACTTCTTGGGATTCAAGGAAATTCCATATTTTCTGCATTTTAGGAAGATCTGTCTCAAATGTTTTATATGTTCTTGGTCTGATTTTGAAAAAGGTGTGAGGTCATCTAAGTAAATGACTAAGAAGTCATGAATCTCCTTTGCAAAAGCAATATCCATTGCTCTTTGAAATGTTGCCCCTGCATTTTTCAATCCAAAAGGCATCTTTACATATTTGAAAGTTCCCCATGGGGTAGTGAATGCAGTTTTGTCTTGATCATCAGGGTGTACCAAGATTTGGTTGAAGCCTGAAAATCCATCCAGTAATGAGATCCTTGAGGCTCCTACCACCCTTTGGAGAATGTGATCCATCTTGGGTAAGGGATAGTTGTCTTTGAGGGATACTTGGTTCAGATTCCTTAAGTCCACACACAGCCTAATTTCACCAATCTTCTTTCTTGTAGGGACTAAGTTGGAGATCCATTCAGAGAATCTGATTGGTTCTATGATGCCTGCTTTGAACATTTTCTGCACCTCTTGCTCCATTGCTGGGAGAAGCATAGGATTGATTCTCCTCAATTTTTGTTTAAAGGGCTTTTGATTAGGTTTGAGAGGGATTGTATGCTGGATAACAGAGGTGTCATAGGACTTTAGATCCTCATAACTCCATGCAAAGACATCCTGGAACTCTTTAAAGAGGTCAATGTATTTAGGCTTTTGGTCAGGCGATAGAGATGCAGATAATTTTATTATTTTGGGTTTGTCAATTGTACCTATGTTGCATTCTTCAATGGCTGCATTTAAGGGCTGCATTTTTGGTTTTCTAGGGATGTCATTTGAGTCAAAGATATCCTCTAATGGAGTGAGGCCTGTTGGGAGAAAATTGTCCTTTAGTTCAATGATTTCTTCTTCAGCATTGGCCACTTCTTCACCACTGGTTTGGTGAATTAGCTGAATGTTTTCCTTGTTGAAAATAGTTGGATTCAGCATTTGTTTTGCTGTTCTAGGTGATATTGGATGATTGGATTCCTCAAACTGTATTTGTGATTGACTTGCTTTGTCAGGTATTTGTGATTGACTTGCTGTATCAAGTATTTGTGATTGACTTGCTGTATCAATGTCAATATTTAATCCTGCAAATTCTTGTTGCAGAGTTAAAAAATGGTTTATTTGCTTGTCATCCTCAAATACTTGCCAATCATTAACATTGTTTGGAATGGAGGGTCTGTGTTTTACCTCAGCTGTAAAACAATGATGAGCCTCAAAAGGCAGTTTACAGGTACTTGCAAAGGTGGCCAAACTGTGAGCATGCAGATTGTGGGTTCTAGGAATTTTAATGATTTGGAATTCAGAGAAAAGATTTAGTACCTCGGCTACAGCAGACCTATAAGTCCTTAGTCTTTTGTCATTGGTGACAAAGTTTCCCTTTACTTGTTGAATAGCTAAATCTGAATCACCCATGATTGAGACTTTCATGGCTTGTAGGGATTTTACTAACTTGAGACCTAGTAGAAGAGCCTCATATTCAGCCATGTTGTTAGTGCATCTGAAGTTTAGTCTATAAGCTCTGCCTTCTGCATGACTATTTTCTTTATTGTGTACCCAAACTCCAGCTCCTGCCCCTAATTTGTTGACTGAGCCATCAAATTCAAGGAACCATAGTAGATCTTGTTGTGGGGGAGATTTGATGATCTGTTCATGGGCTGGCAATGTGAGTAGCAGTTGTGGTTTTTCCTCTAGCTTGGCTTTTAGGACAATGTCTTCCTCTGATTGGATGTTCTTGACAGCTAGAGCAGCAACAAGATCCAATGTTTGATTTACTGTTGTTTCATGGGTGGCAACGCCTTCATTTGAATATTCCTCTTGTATGAATATGTTAGTTTCAACCTCACTTTTTGAGGGAGTTGTAGTGTCATTGAAGAGAATGTATGAGTCTATGTCTGAATGGATAGCATATATGGGAAAGTTTTGAGGCTTTTCTTCACTGCTGACCATGTATTTAATGAGTGTTTCTCTGTACAGTCTTTTTGGTTGCCCAAAAACAGAGATGGTTGCATATGACATATCTAATTGCAAGCAGCCTTGGAGTTTAGCCCCCCAAGATCTTGACAACAACATCCCATACTTGGGTGGGATGTCAGCAACTACCACATCCATTAAAATTGTCTTGTTTGGGTATTGAACCAGAGACACACATAAATCTTTTATGAGACCTAGACACTTGACTTGGCTGGAGTCAAAGGAGAACAGGTCCTTGTATGGTCTTGTTATGTCTAGATTTAATCTTTCCATGACTGCTTTTGGCATGAGATTGTGAGAGGCCCCTGAGTCAAACATTGCATTGTGCAATACTTTATCATGAATATGTAAACTCACATAGAAAGGCAATACCCCTGCTATTACTGTTTTTCCATCCACTTCTGGACCGAACAATAATTCTGGAGTGTCATCCAACACATTGACATCATCTTTGTTGCTAGTGAGTTGAAGGGATCTCTTGATCTGTTGTTTATAGATGTCATGCTTGGCTACTTCAGAGAGAGGAATTGCTATCTTTAGTTTGCCAATTTCAGTTCCTAGGTCAAAAGATTTTTCAGATTGGGACTTAGGGTTGTGGATAACATTCCTTTCCTTGTCTACTAAGTCTTCCTCTTGATTTTTGTCTTGACTCTGGGACTTTTCTTTTCCACTCATCTCTTGAGGAGCAGTATTTAAATCTGAGTGAGAGGATGAAGTTGCCATGGGCTGCTGTTCTGGTGACAATGGTTCTGTGACCTCTTTAATCCCTACTTCTTGTGTAGGTGAATTTGTTTTGTCATTAGGTTCTGTGACTATGGCTCTTGTAGGCTGCTGTTTATTTTTTATTTTTTCAGGCTGATTTACATTCACAGTTCTACTCCTTAGCTTGTACTGTTTGTGGACTTCATAGACAGCAGTATCATAGCCTTGTTTGAAGTCAAAGGATTCTCCTGATTTAGTTTGGAATAGCTTGATTTCATCATCCTCTTGATCTTCTTGTGTTAAGAAAACTTGACTTTCACCATCTAGGCCCATCAAATTAATCTCGGGATCTTCATTGGGCTCTATTGATGTAGAAGTTTCAGCATAGTTTTCTTGGAAAGGGGGTCTTATGTCTTGTTCAGCACTTGCTTTGCCAATATTTGGGTTTTGAGTTCTCCTAAAATTTGGATTTCTGGGAGGGTTGTTTTGTGGTGCTTCCCATGATGATTTCCTTTCAACTGATTCTACTCGGTCACCTAGTCTTTTCATTCCAGTGAGAATTGCATCTAGCTTTTGATCAAAGGCAGAGGGTTCCTCTTTGAAAGCAGTTCTCTTTTCCAACCTTGCCCTGTTTCTTTTGGCAATTAGGTTGGCTTCCACTGTGACAGCAACCCTTTGGGCTTCTGCAAGGGATTGAGGATCTCTTTCCTTCAGCTGATAGGCCATGTGAGGGTCAAAACCATCCGGGAATTTGTATAAGGCTAAATCAGGAGGGGGTCTTAAATTTTGTGGAATTGCATTATATACATTGTTAAATCTTGCACAATACTCCAAAACAGTTTCTTGGGGACCTCTCTTGATAGTGTCATATTCCCCAAGTATGTGCAGAGGATCTTTCTTCTTCTCCCACCTATTAGTAAAGGCCTGATATAGTTCATCAGGGGTTGTGATGGAATTTGCATTCAGGGATCTAAACCAAGTCCTTACATCTCCAGTTAGGCTTTGAACAAACATCCTCATTCTGACACTGTCATCATCTATTTCATAGGTCTCAAAATGGTCTTGCATCTTCTTAGCATGCTGGACAGCTGTCAGAGGGCCATTGGAGTCAAAATATGAGATTTTGGTTTGGTAATCTTGAGGTAGAGCTGCAGCATTAGCTGGTATCTGCAAAGGAGCATATCTGTTAGCCATATTTACAGGGTGTAAAGGATTAACAGGGGCAGTTGGGATAATAGGAACAGAGGGTACTACAAGGGTGATAAGTAGGGGTGGACCTAGACTGTTGATCAAGGGGGTATGTGCAGTGGGTGAGGATGTGAGAGGAGGACTCTGAGATGTTGATGAAGAACTAGGGGGAGTAGGGGTAGACCGGAAAAGAACCTTGCAGGGGGTAGAGATAATGCTGGGATGATCTAAATCTGAGGTCAAATCAGCAGGCTGCTCCTGCCTTTGCTGCCTCCTAATGTTTCTAGGAATGGTATTTGGATTATCAACAATGATGGGTGGATCAGGGTCAGGATTTGCCCTAGTATGTCGTGGATTTTTCTTAGGAGCCAGCTTCTAACTGTTTTTTAGGATTTTATAGGAAGTTTTTATATCTGCAAGGAATGGACAAAGATTTTGGAATGGCTATATATTTTCAGAGCTAAGATGAAGATTCCCCAAACCAGCTCCTCCTTAAAGCTGTTAATGTGATACAGAAACAGATTAAAGGCCTCTTGACTGATTTCAGGCTTGATGATAGCTATGGAAGATATATAGTGATTGAAAGAATCTTAAGCACTCCCCAGTGGAGTCGCCAATTATGTTAACACCCAGGTTGTTCCCTATGACTCCCAAGGGAATACGGCCGGGGTAACCACTAACCAATCTTTGGATTACAGTCTCTAGCCTAACTGTAATCAGAGAGGGCTCTCTCTTCTTGATTTGTCTCTCTTATGAAAGTATTTTAGGCTAGCTATTATGCTCAGGTTTGGTTGATGTTTTGGTTGAAGGATTTCTTTCAGGTCTCAAGATGTAGTGTTTAGAGAGTAAAATGTCATTGGGCAATGGAGTCTGGAGTTGTGAAACGCTTTGAAATGCAGGATTGGTGGTGCTCAAATTGCAGGGCCTATTGTGTATTTTAAACAAACAACTTTAGCTTGAATGGTGATGTATGTCAACCAACAGAAAGCAATTAAGAATTTTCTATTAAGCTGGTGAGGTGAAAGTGAAACGCTTTGCACAGGAGCAAACTTGAATTCCTGTGACAAAGGTCACTGTGAAAGAAGTATTCTGAAAGTGCAGCAATTAAGAATTACACTTATCAAGATTACAACTGAAGCAAACATGCATTAACAACACAGATTGAACTCAGGGTATTCATTGAATAAATCCTGAAAGTTATTCTTTTTCCTTGTTGCTAAATATTGAAAGTTAGAAAACATATGTGGATTTTAACAAATCAAAATACATAACAGAGAGAGTTACAGAGACTTATTGTATGGTGAAATACACAGGAATCCAGCAGTTTTCAACAGACACCAGAACGCATTCAACACTTCAGAAATCCGAGAAATTCCATCACTTTCTTTATTAAATTCTGAAAGGATTACAGCATAAGAACTTCTTCAGGAGAAATCAACAACAACCTCTCAAACTAGTTCGAGAGGCAAATATATACAAAACGTTTTTACAAAATATCTGGGCATTGAGTCATCTGAGAAATAACTCTTTCACCAACTTTGTGCATGACAGCAGAATAAAAGTTATTGTTGCCTTTAATACAACATAAATGCTCTCTTCATCTGTCAGAAGATATTTTAGCTTTGGGAATCCAACGAGTCGGTTGGAATGATCCGTATCAATGCTAGATAATGCGTTTTGGAGCTGTTCTGTTGTCTTTTCTTGGCCTGGACACCTGTAGCTTTTCATTTTGCTTTGTTGGCCATGGGCTCTGCTGAGTTGGCTCAGCTTTCATCTTTAATGTATGCTGACTCTAATGAATTGTCCTGTGCATGACAATTCAGATTTTCTGTAACCAAAATTCGGTGGATGGCTTGTTGTTCATAAAATCATTTGAATTGCCTTGGTCCACCAGTCCTGTGGAGGCAATTGATGGCTGAGAATGGCACCCATTGTCTCCTCTGCTTCTGTATATTTATAAAAATTTGGGGCTGTATCAAACAAGTGCGTGATTTCATTCATTATAAAAAATAGGTTTTCTATCTTACTGTAGAAAACCTGTCCTGTAATTGGCCCCGTATCTTCTGAAGTGCTGGCCTTCTCATTGATTTGAGTTGAAGCAAAGGCATTCACTCTTTTGGCATATTGTTCATGGGTGAATAGTTTCCCTCCGCTGTTCAGTAAGCTAGGGAGTCCTCTGCTCTGTAGTACCTGGAATCTCTCCATGAACCTGTTCACCTCAGTGTGCATATCCTGGGTTCTTCTTTCCAATGTCTGCACCAGATTTCTCAGAGTAAGAACCCTCTTGATCATTTGAATAGTCTCAGTTCTGTTTGTAATTCCTATGGTAGCTAACTGAGAACTTGTCCTATTGTTGAGTACATTGATCATTCTGGTGGCCACTTCAGGCATATTGCTCAATAAAGCTCTTGATCTGTGAACCTCCTTCTGTGCCTTTGGGATGAGCTCTAATTGCTCATGGATTGTCTCAATATATTGCCATTGATCAGTAATAGATTGGCCAATATTGGCCCATATCATTGCTCTGATTTCAGACACAATCTTATCCAATTTGAGCTCATTTTCCAGCTCTTTGATCTTGTCTTTAAGGGCTTTGATTTCCCTGCCCTTTTCTGCCACTTCTCTCTTTGATTTATCATGTCTGTCATTGACCTTGGCTAACTTTTCCCTGGTCTCGGTTAACTCTGCCATTTGAGCTTCCAGGATTTGAATTTCATTCTTCAGCTTTTGCATATCTAGGCTCTGGGCCTGCTCTGTGGTTGTTGGTGCTGCTGAAGTAGATGTTGCTGTCTGTTCGGTCTGTTGAGGAGGATGAGCAGTGATAGGAGCAGTTTCCTCAAGATTGATGACCAGGGGAGGCTGAGAGGTCTGACCCTCTTCTCTTTGCTTCAGTGTTGTCTGCAATGCTGCTCGTGCAGCCTCTGATTCTCCCAATTTTTCTTGTTCTTGAACAAGTTGCTTATAAAGGGAAATCATCAAGGTTGTGGTATCCTGCTCATGTCTTTGTTGAGCTACTTCATCTGTTTGAGGGTGAATGGTAGCTGGGAGTTTGATCTTTTTCCTCAAGGCAGCCATGTCAGCATCCCTCAACTTCAATATCTCCTGTATTCCTTTGATGTCTTTGGGATCATGCCCAATCTCAATGATTATGTCTTCCAAGGACCTTATTCTGTTGTCCTTTGCCTGGGATGATGCCCTTTCCAACTCCAGTTGAGAGGTTGTATTATTGAGGCTGCTTTTTAGCTTGTAGTTTTCTAGAGTTGTGTCTACCAAGGAGGCATACACCATCTCACCAGTCTGTTTGTGCAGCTCAATTTTATACATTGGGTGTATGTCCTTGGCTAGGACCTCCAGATTGGTTCTGAGGTAATCTGAAGTAGATTGGGGCTGCAGTGCTGTTGGTACAAGATGGCTCATGATCATTTTGCCTTCTTGTACATCAAATGCAGACATCAGTCTTTGTTGATTAGAGGGGGCCATTTTCAACAAATGGTTGTACAGCTGTATCTTGATAGGCTCACTCCTCTTTTTGATGTCAATAAATTGTTGCTTGATGCTTATTTCTCCTTCTCTTTGCTGGCTGGAGGAGCTGACCTCCCCTCCCATAGTTCTGTCCTGTTCCTGCTAGAAGGAACTAGCTGAAGCTTCCCTGCTGGGTGGGCCCATCCCTAATGCTTGCCTTATTGCTATGTCCTCTTCGGGAAAATCATTCAACCTTTGTCTTTTCTCTCCCTGGTTTATAGATGGTGTCAGGGGAGTTTCTCTATCCCTTTTTCTGTTTATGTCCTCCTTTTGTGGAGTTTGGAGGACCGAGGTATCAAAGGTAGTTTCTGGCCTAGGAGGCACTCTGTTTTGAGCCTGTTGCTCAGTGGAAGTTGGAGTATCAACTACTCTTTCTTGCTGTAAGGGTTGCTGTCTCTCATGTGGCCCTTCTTCTTGCTGCATTTCCTGTTGTTGTTGTTGCTGCTCTACCTGCTGCTGCACTTCTTTATCTGCTTGCTGCTGCTGTACCTCTTCCTGAGGTGGCTGCTCTGCTTCCATTTCTTTCTCCTTTCCTTTAGCTGAGGCTTGTTCAGTAGTTACAGCAGCCTGTTGATTTGTTGTGGAGGAAGATGCAGCTGTCCCTACTTGGATGTTTGGAAGAGTGAACACCTGTGCAGAAAGCTCCAAGTCAGCCATTTTTAGAAGATTTATACGAGCTCTTTCATTCAACTCTTCTTGTGTAACAGGCTCTTCTAGGGTTCCCATCCTCCATTTTATTTGGTTTGCATGTTTTTCAATGTGAGTAAGCTTCACATGGTCATAGCGAGATAGCTTATACTTAAGCCTCCTCAAAGTGATGAAGTGGTTGGGGTCATAGGGTTTCCAGAGGAAACTGGTCTTCAAACCAAGGCCTTCTAACATTCTACCTACCTCTATCCAGCCTTCCTCCCTTATATTGTACACAAGGTGGCCAAGTTGGTTCCTGACTTTTAGTTGTGCCTTCTTGCCCTTTCCTGAAAAGTGAAGCACATCCACATTTCCAAACCGCCTGAAGTATTCTAGGGCAAAGAGCCTCATGGGCACATATCTGGGCAGTCTGTATGGGGGTAACTCACAACCATATATCCTAATGACTGTGTGATGCTGGTAAAAATACCAATCCCCAATGCTGTATGCTTTTGACAAATGAAGGAGTCTTTGCATCTCATCGGTCAATCTTGGAGGAGGTGAGCCCAGCAGCAGAGTCATGGCTGGATGGATGAATAGATCGATGAACTCACAGTAGGTGTATGGAGAATAGAAACTGCAGTGGAAAGCAGAGGTCCAATACACTACAGATCTCAGATTGCCCTGTGCATCCTCTCTCTTCATAGGAAAAGAGAACTTCTCATGCTGGTAGTATAGGATCAAGTGGTATATGTAGGAGGTGTATTTAAACACCCTTTCCCTTGACAGATTCATCAATTGCTCATGCATCTTGTCTGATATGTAAGTGGCATAGTCATAGCAGACTGGTTTTTTGCCAGGGGAAAACATGAGCATCATATGTAGCACAGTTTCATCTATAAACTCAATTGAGTCATATCCCAGGATGGGACTGATCATATCAACAAGGTCCCTGCCCAATTGATTGAGATAAACATGGTTAATGGGAGGACTTTTCATAGTGTCAGACTCAATAAACAGCTGGTTTAGTTTAGTGATTTGAGCATCTATCATTTTGGCTCCCTGCCTAATCAAATCAACTAGTGATAGAGGGACCAACTTCTTCTCTGTCTTGAACTACAACATCTCTTTAATAGCCTCAGGGGTAATATAGAATAGAACTGTGCCTGAAGGGTCAAGCACAGCCCTCTGGGAGGCATCATACTTATCAGCACATAGGTGAATCAGGTCTGGAAATTGGTTGACCTGAGGAAGTTTGAAGATTGGGAGGAAGGAATCCCAAATGCCCAAGATGTCTGTTCCAGTTTCATATTTGATTTTTATTTCATTTAACACCTGAATGTGGAATCTGCTCTGGCTCAGCATTTCCTCTGAGATTTTGTAATCTAAATCTGCTAATGCCTTCCACTCCAATTCTCTGTGAGGGGCATTCAAAGGGGCAACATTGAGGGCTATGGGAGCCACTGGTGGGTCCATGCTTTCTTCCATAATTTGGGGGTGAAGTTGCTATACAGAGCAACACAAAAGAGTTCTCTTTAAAGAAAATGCAAATTATAGGGGACAGAGGGTGAATGGGATGGTTGCAGCAATTGAAATACTGCTTAAAGTTCAAATAAGACCAATGCTTGGCCTCACCCTGTCTCTCTCAGTGGTTAAACTCAGTTTAAGTGAGTCTGTCACGATTGCGCAAACAGAGCTTGATTTTGGTGAAAATTGCGGGCAAACAAGGCTCAGGTAGTGCTTCTCGAGTTCACAATTGTTAATGGGGCCAAGCGCAAATGTTTCTGCTGGTCAATTATATGTTTCTTCACAATTTTAATTGTCCTTGGCAATTTACAGACAAAACCAGGCGATGGAAGGATTTTCAAGGATAAATACCTGGTTTTCAGAGAGCAATGGAGAGGAATGCAGGTGAAAAAAGGTGCGCTGACGGTCTCCTGGTCGAGTTCTTCCGGTTGGTAGACTTTGGTCGTAAAACAGCATGTAGCGGAGCAAAATAACGAATGAACGAAAAGTATGAACAAACGCAATTTTTTGGCCAAATATGGACTTTTTGCAATTTGACGCCTTTTTATGATGACGTCAGCATGACGTCATAGGGTGGTGTCAAGCTCGGATGACGTCAGCATGACGTCATCAGGTGAGGTGGCGGGCTATTATTGGTCCACGGGGATGATGATGTGGCGGGCGAGCAGGCATGGATGTGGACAAAAATGCTGATGCGATGGCAGGGCGGAGGTGACGTGGGGATGACGTTGTACAGGCGGGATATTTGAAAACCGGAAACAGCCAGCGGTTTCATATCGCACCGCTTATGGTACGGGGGAGGTAACTGTCAGGCGTACCTCCGATAAGCTGTGGTGGAGACGCGTGGATGCAGAGTGACGTAACCTTTTTACGGACATCGGAAGGTAAACGTCAAATGTGAGACCCGCTCCGATATCAACGAGGACCGTCAGATCTGGGGGGCCCAATCCGACGGCAGGCGGGAGACTGATGTGATCGGCGGATATGGCGGGTAATCAACGGACGTCGGAGCCGCTCCGATGTGATAAGAGCCGTTGGATCTTCACGCTCTTGATCGGACGGCTGTCGGACCAATGAAATGATCGGCGGCTATGGCGGGGCGGGATTATTTTATTGTTCATTTCGGGATCTATGCTTGGCGGAGAACCTTCGGCATATGGGTTTTGCAACGTTTTTTCAATGTATTTTGGAAAATCACTTGTAGCGCCCGAACCATTGAATAATCATAAAAATGGGTTTTTTATGAATAATTTGTAAAAATGCGCCCGGTGCTTGGACTTTGGGTAAAGGGGAAAAGTGGGTTTTGTGCATTTTTGGCAATTTTTAGAGCGGGTAAGGGTAAAACAAGGTCTTTTATGAAGTCTATGCTTGCAAATGGGGTATAATGGGTAAAAATAGACTTGGAAAGGGGGAGGAGGGTTAGGCTTAGGTTTATCAAGATGACCAGGTGTCATTTGATCCCTGACATAGGACTTATTGACTATAATGCCAAGGGGAGGGAATATTTATACAAAATTTGGGGTTTATACACCATGGTGTTAATATAAGTAGGGGAAGGGTGATATAGGGGGTTTACATAGTAGTGTTAGAGTTAATATGGATGAAAGAGTGAATAAGGGGGGAAATCACCAAGTTTATTTGAAACTTACTTAGTTTAGAGAGTAGATCAAAATGAAAAGATTTTTAGACAAGAAATGTGGCTTCTAAAAGATTAAGAACCACCATGAAACCATAATCTCTTCCATAATTCTCAGCTGTTAAGGGAGTGTTAGTAATGAAATGGAGAGGGGAAGAAGGGAGGTTAGTCAGGCTCCTTTGCCTTGCTTTTCTTATCTGGACCAGCAAGATTGAATCTGAGATGAATACCATTTCTGCAACCCCATCTACCTACCCAGCTACTTTGCCTAGCATTTTTTGTTTCTTCTTGGAGGGTGCACTTGGACTTGCAGACCCTTACTTGCCTTTTCTTTTCTTTGGCTTTCTTCTTTTGTTTTTCTATCTACTTCTACCCTTATTTCTTCCAAGGTCCCAGATTAAGCTGTTGGGAACCTTCTCTTCTCTACCTGAACTACTTGTCTGCCAAGATTAAGCAGTTTGGACAGACTTCCTTCTCTAATCTACAACTAGAAATTTAAAGCATGGCATGATCCAGATTAAACTGTTGAATCATCCATCAAAATTTAAGGTAACATGAAACTATTTACACACCTTGTTTTCTTGGAAATATGGGAGCTTTGTACCATCAAAGCAGAGCATATTTGGAACTTCTCTTGCCAATCATGAAATATGAAACCTATTGGTATAGGTAGCTAACACAGGGGACTGTGGAGGACATCTATATTGGAAGTCCACTGCTGATAAAATCTTAAGGGCTAGTTTCTATTGGCCCTCTTTATTTGCATATGTAAAGAAGTTTGCTATCTCATGTCATAAATGCCAAATCTTTGAGGGCAAAAGGAAGCTGTTACCCTTGCCCCTTAAGCCCATCTCAACCGAGAAGCCTTTTCAACAATGGGGTCTTGACTTCATTTGGGAAATCCATCCCTCTTCCTCAAGCCAGCACAAATGGATTTTAACAGCCACTGACTATTTCACTAAATGGATTGAAGCCATCCCATGTAGACAGGCCAATGACTCCATCATTATCCAATTCCTTGAGTGCAATATCCTTTCTAGATTTGGCTGCCCTGAGAAGATCATCACTGACAACGCTGCTGCCTTCAAATCCAAAAACATGATCAATTTTTGCCATAAATTTCACATTACCTTGGGCCACTCCTCAGCCTATTACCCCCAAGGTAATGGCTTGGCCGAATCATCCAACAAAAGCCTCCTCAACATCATAAAGAAAGTGCTAGAAGAAAACAAGAAGAACTGGCATAGAAAGCTCACAAATGCCCTATGGGCAGACAGACTTTCAACAAAGAAATCCATTGGGATGAGCCCTTATGAGTTAGTATATGGCATGGAGGCCAGGTTTCCTTCATCCTTGGGCATCCCTACTATCAAGCTATTACAGGAGATTAAGGCTGAACCAAATGATATTCAACGAAGAATCAATCAGACTATTCATCTTCAGCAAACCAGAGAGCAAGTTTATGACAGAGCTCAGATTTTGCAAGAGAAGCTCAAAAAGATGTTTGATAAGAGAGCTAAGGCTGAAGATTTCTGCGTTGGCAACAAAGTTATAAGGTGGGATTCACGAAGAGAAGACAAGGGAAAACATGCAAAATTTGATTTTTTATGGAAAGGGCCATTTGTTATTTCTGTTGTTCAGGGAAATAACACATATTTCCTCAAAGCTGTAGAGGGCAGCACTGCTGAAGAAGGCCCTGTTAATGGCCGAATGCTAAAACATTACCATGATCCCTTTTAAGGGATACAATGCAGCTCTGTATATATATCTTTGTACATTGATATTTGTATATATCAGCACTTTGTTTTATTTTTTGTATAAACAGTCTAATTGTTAAAGGAGCAGCAGCAAAGTTTGTGAAGACACAACCAATGCAAGTGCTACATTTTGTTAAAAGCTCTGTCTCTGAATCTCAGCAAAACAACAATAGTAGCGTTGTCATATCACAACAATTCATGGTAAAAAGAAATTGTTTGCAGCTTGCAGTCTTCAGTCAAACAGTATCAATAGGAGAGGAGCATTTTTTAGTTTCACATTAGCAACTATTTCTAGATCAAGGCTAAGAGAAATACATCAATTGTGATCCATGTTTTGGATCTATTTCAAAGGCAATGCTCAAGCAGCATTGTATATAATATCAAGCACGCAGAAGAAAGCAGGCAGTGCTATGTATTTCACAATATTGCAATGAAGGAGATGGCTGCTCATATTTTAAAATTTCACACTTTTAGCAGCCAACACAAAGAATTTTTTCAGTCCACAGCAACAATAGAAGATCAAGGCAGTCTGACCTGCTATTCTTGGCTTTTCACAAGGAAAAGCCATCCCCAAGTGGAGCCACTGTTAGCCTCTTGTTGCAATAGGTGTTCATCTTTCATGATTGACATTTTTACATGCCAAATATGTCATACTTTGCATGCTGCAATGCTCCATATTTCCAGAAAGAGGCCAAAGAAAAGACCATGAAAGTGTGCCAGTCTAAATGCCACTACTGTATCTCAATTTTGATGCGTTATCCATTTTTGAAGAATTTTCTGTTAAGGGAAGTCCAAACAGCTTAATCTTGGCTTCCCTAGGTTTCAATTTCTTGTTTTAGAATATAGAGAATCATTATTTGTCCAAACAGTTTAATCTTGACAGATTTGTAGATAGGTAGAGAAACAAAGGAGCCCAACTGCTTAATCGGGCCCTTGGAAGAGATAAGTGTAGATTTAGATAGGAGGACGGCAAAAAGAAAAAAGGGAAAATCAGGGTCTGCAAGTCCAAGTGCACCCATGCAAAAAGAAGAAAAAATGCTAGGTAAGTAGGCTGGGTAAGTAGTTTTATGGTTGCAGAATCAAGCTGTGTGATCCATTACATATTTTCAAGTGTTATATCTATTCAGATCACAAGTACAAGGCAGTTTTCATTTGGAGCAGCTCAAGCGAGGCATGTATAACCCCCCCTTCTTCTTATTCCTCGAAGTCACTCACTAACTTCCTTGAAGAGGTCAAGATCTGCTTGATACCTCTTAGTTTCATCATTTTCCATATCATTTTCCTTGGTAAAGATCTGATTTACTCAAGGAATGTTCATACTTCCTCTATGAATCAATTTTCTCCCTAATAGCCTAAGATTCACATACTTAGCGCTTTCTTATCACTTGTCATATTAACTACTAATTTTACTATGTAACTCCCTATCTGTCTCACCTTCCCCTACTAAAACTATGTTAATAACTCCTCTATGTACATATTCTGATCCCCTGGAATTATAGCCTTATAAATGTCAGTTTGGGAAATGCCGAGTTCATCTGGGACTTAGCATTAGCCTTCCGCGTCCTAACCCTAGGATTAACTTGACATTCGGTTAAGCTAATAACCTTTTTTTTTCCTCACCTCTTTACCCATAACATTTCATCACTTTTACCCTCTCGCGCTCACAGGTTCGGGTTTAGTTTAAATGTTTGATTAAACTATAATCTCGGCGCTCAAACTATAAAAACCCACAAAAAACCCACCTTCCCAAAGTTCCCCCCCCCTGTCGTATGGATAAAACAAATAAAAAAGCGCGCGGGCCCCGTCCCTAACCCTCCGCCGCCTTGTCTGTTCCATCGGCCGTCAGATCTGGTGCGCCACAGATCAATGGTGGGCGGGTCTTTCCATACGCCGATGTGCTGAGGGTTAGCACCCGGGAGATGGGCGGTTTTCCCGTCGTACTCCTGCCACGCGTCACCCTCTCGGCTGTGGCAGAGCCCCCTCCTCCGAAACCGCCTGCGCACAAAAGCAGTGCGCCCAAAACCGGATACCGCTTTCCCCCTCCTACGTCAGCACCACGTCATCACTGACGTCATCATCCTGCGTCGGCCTCCTGCCACCGTGTCCTTGCCACATAGCTGCCACCGTACTACCACGTCATCTCCTCCACCGTACCGCCACGTCACCCGACCGTACTGCTGACGTCACCCTGCCACATCACCGCCGTACTGGGACCCACCGTTGACATCATGCTGACGTCACCGTCAAAAAGCGCGAAAGGCGCAAATCGCAGCCTAGGAAGCCCGGAATCAAAATCTTAGGCAGTTTTTCATGCGTGATTAGTGCCTAGGCTAAGGGAAAGAGGCCAAAATGGAAAGCCCCTTCGTAGCTCGGCCTATTGGATGCCCGAAAGTCACAGAATGACACAAATTTCTTCGCAGAGATCTAGAAAGGGGAAAAGACATTTTTTAAAGCAAACAGAGGGCCGAACAGCAACCATGAAAGGTCGATGCAACAGTTTAAAGAGTATCAGAAGTGAGAAAGGTGCACATGCAGTGCCAAAGCATATCAAGGAAGCGGCAAAAAGTATCAGTCGAATGTTTTTAATGAAAAACTTTTATTCCCAATGCAGGTGAACATTGAATGACCTCCAACAAAGTCAAAGAAAATGGTGGAGCTCTAATGAAGGCTCTCCCATCAAAGTTTAAAGCATTTAAATCCACCGAACAGCAATGGATCAAAACCCAAAACATAGTTATGGCTAAGTGATCAGCACAGAGCCATAAAGACAACACATTAAACTCCCTTTTGGTACAGCTGCACCCAGCGCAGCCCGAGGATATTATCCCGCATTTATTTTAGACATGTGTTAGGTTAAAGTCAGTTATTACAGCAGATCTGTCTAAGATCTGATTTTTGTAGATATTTTGCTTATAGAAACGACCCTAATTCACTGTTTAAAGGGTTGGTTGGTTGTATAGCTCAAGAGAGACTCGCTCTGTATACCTGATGTTTTACTTAATCAAAGATTGCTGAAAAGCTTGGAGGAATGACTGTGTGCTGTGTATTAATGGTCTGAAGAATTGAATGTGGAATTCTTGTGCTGCAACATGATGCAATAAGTGTTTCTTACCTCTGTTTCAATTTCATATATGTTTTTATCATACCTGTATCACCGTCTAAATAGCAGAAAGAAAGATTAGCTTAGAACTGGTTTAATTGCCCTCTATGCTCAATTTCTGTTGTTTCTTTATGTTTTCATCTGGATTAGTAATGAATATGAATTCCCTGTGGCTCATATTTCCCCTAATTCACTCATGTTTGACAGTTATCTAGGGATTCTTCACTGCTCCTAGATAGAGCTCATTCACCTTCCCTCTGTTAAGCTGAACGAGAGATTCTTAATTGCCTCTCATTCCTTAGCCCTCATTCCATCCTTTTAAGCTTGAATCATTGTTTCATGTGCAGCTAGCTTGCTCCATATTCCTTCTTGTGACCAAGAAAACGCACCAACAGTCCTACTCCTTGACTCCATGCCCAATGGTTCTAAAACTTTCATGCTATCCCTGCCTCTTTACTTGAAAGCATCATCCTTCCCACCAAAACTCAAACAAAACCCCTTGTACTTAATAACTAGCCTAAAATCGTCATCAACAAAGCTAAATCCTAAAGAGAGAGCCCTCTCTGACTGTTGGTAGGCTAGGACCTGCAATCCAAAGATTGGTTTGTGGTTACCTCGGCCGTATCCCTTAAGGAGCCAAGGGACAACCTGAGTGATAACAAAGGGATTTGCAAAAAATAAAGGTATAGATTTTGATGAAGTTTGTTCTCTTATTGTTAAAATGACTTCAATCAAAACTATTTTAAGTCTAGTGGCAGTAGAAGATTTTCATATTGAGAAGTTAGATGTAAATACAGCCTTTCTCCATGGGGATTTGGAGGAAGAAACATATATGAGGCTCCAAGGCAGTGGTATCTAAAATTTGACAGGTTTATGTATGAACAAGGTTATCCTAGATGTCACTCTGACCATTTTTTTTATCTTAAGAGGGAAAATGATGGTATCTATATTATATTTCTATTGATTGTAGATGACATGCTTATTGCAGGGTCTAACATGTAGGAAATAAATGTGCTCAAAGGAAAATTGGAAAATTCATTTGCAATGAAGGATTTGGGTGCTGCAAAACAAATCCCTGGTATGAGAATAAATAGAGACAAAAAAATCACAATTAACATTGTCTCAGAGTGAGTACATAGAAAAGGCGTTGGAAATATTTGATATGCATAATGAAAAACCAAATAGTACACCTTTGGCTAGCCATTTCAAACTAAGTAAGGTGATGTGTCCCAAGACCCAGGAAGAGATGGATTATATGTGTAAAGTTCCATGTGCATCAGCAGTTGGAAGCTTAATGTATGCAATGGTCTGCACAAGGCTTGATATTGCACATGCAATGGTAGTTGTAAGAAGCATTGGATGGCAGTGACTACATGAACTCAAAGGCTAGAACTAAGGCTACAGACAACTAAGGGTAATAACTCTACAACTAATAGTCTTCATCTTAAGACCAGACAAGTGGATTCTTAGGTATTTGAGAGGTACCACAAATCAAGAATTATGTTTTGGAGGTTCAAACAATTTTCTATAGGGATATGCTAATACAGATATGGCAGGTGATAGAGATAACAAAAGGAGTACCATAAGGCATGTGTTTACTGTAGGTGTAACAATTGACAGTTGGGTTTCAAAATTGCAAAGAATTTTTGCACTTTCAACAACGAAAGCAAAGTATGTTGCTATTACATAGGCTAGTAAAGAAATGATTTGGTTATAAAGGTTTATGGATGAATTGGACAAGAAGCGGGAGATGGGAATGTTATATAGTGACGTCCAGAGTGCCATTCATCTTGCAAATAACTCAGCATTTCATTCTAAGAATAAACATATATCGCTCAAGTACCATTTCATATGGTTGGTGTTGGAAGATGGATAATTGAAGCTGGAAAAGATACACACTAGCCAAAATCATGTAGATATATTGGCAAAGGTTATAACCAGGGAGAAATTGAGCTTCTAGTCAGTTTCAATTGGCCGTCAAGAATGATGATGAATATGAGAAACAACTAGGACCAAGTGGATTCATTGTCCAACAAGTGAAGAAACGATGGATTTTATATAATCAGTCTCCAAGTGGGAGATTATTGGGTGTGGACCCTGGTTATCTTCCTGATTGTTCAAAAGTTTTTTGTTTCAGTTGCATTGGATCCTTGTTCCTAATGAGGTAGTAATGTCGCCCATATGATCGTCATCATGGGGACCTGAGGGGATGGCAATTTTATGAGCCCCCCCTTGGCCAAGGTTCGGGGCAATGCCCCAAAAGCTAAAAATAGATGAAATTTTACCTTGCAAAATATTCTAATTTCATAGTCAATCTGGCCCGTTCATTAGGCGGATGATCTGATGGTATAAGTTATGTTAATCTAGGGTTTTTTTCCCTAGTAGGAAACCCTTGGTTTATATGAGGTAATTATATTGTAGATATGTATTATTATTCTAAGTGAGAAAGAGAGAGGAGACTATGTGAGAGCGAAGAGAAAATTACAATGGATGTACTTTAGGTTGTATCTCTTCATTTTGTTGGATAATATAAAAGGAAGGATCGGTTGTTTCTCCATGGATGTAGCCCAGATTGGGTGAACCACATATCTGTGTCTCTCTTGTTTTATGTGCTTCTATGTTTGTGTTTCTGTAATATTTTATGTCTTTCATTGCTCTGTTAATTAATTTCTAACACAAACATACTGTTGGGTCTACTTCCTCAACATTTCTCTATTCTTCAAGCTCATATTTAAACTCTAAGTCTGATTCAACATCCCCAAGTCTCCTATTTTCTAGATATTCTATGCTCTTCCTCAATTCCTCCAATTCTCGATTCCTTGCACCTCCTCATGATACTCCTTCTTTACATGGTGGAATTCCTACAAGTTGTCTAGTGGTCCTCAACCTAACCAACACTCACAAACTTTATCTAGGCTTAGTTTCTCACAACATACCTTCCAACAATTGCAATAAATAATCCCTCTTAAGTCCTTCCGCAACCATATACTATATAATCACTAACAAGAAACCAATGTCATGGGCTTGATACACCTTGACATAGGTGACCATAAAATCTTCTACACAACCAACTATAGGATCTTAGTACATAGAGCACACAAATACTTGTATGTTGGCATTAATATATATTTAAAACTAATAATGCAATGATGAATTCAGAGTTACAAGAAACAAGATAAGAGATAACAACAAATTTTATTTCTTATTCATATAAACAACAATTTTATTTTTTCAATTTGTATATGTTCCTATTCTAGGTTATGACATTGTATAAGCATCACATGCTTCACCACTATACACTCTCAACTATTTATCTTACTCTATTCCTTCATTCCCTCTCAACTTCATTGTCTCTTCTCTTCTTCTTGTCCTTCCCAATCCTCTGTATATAACTTGCTCTTAAACAAAAATTTGGAAATTGAAAAATCATAATGGTTCAACTTCCTCATATGTTTCTCAAACCAATTATTATTTATTCACATAGGTGGCATAATGATTTACAATGAAGTCCTATAAGACATGTGGAGTTGTACTAAAGCATGATCCATAATGTTGTAGTAAAGTTGCATCACTATAACAACAAGGTAGTGTCGCAACATTGCAATAGCAAAGTGGAGTTGCAGTATTGTAATAGTAAAGTAGAGTTGTAGCACTATAACAATTACGGTGGAGTGTAACATTGTAACAAAAATAGTGGAGTTGAAACACTACAACAATAAGGTAGATTCACAACATTGTATCAACAATGGTGGAGTTGCAACACTATAATAGTAATGGTGTAGTTGTAGTATTGTGACATCAAGGTGGAGTTCCAACATAGTAGAAAAAATATTATTTCATCCTCTAACTACTAACTAAAATCGAATGATGTTGGTTGTTTTAGGAGAAATATGCTCCTGCATCATGGGGGAGGAATATTATGATAGCCCACCCAAGGTTCTCGTATTAGCCACTTTGTAAATATGATGTAAATTTTACGTAATGTTGAAATCAAAAGAAAAGGGGATTGAGTCAAAGGGACATAGATTCTAGAGCTGGGGGAGGAGGATTGTTGCTTGAGATTTTATGGTTTCTTATCCAAAGAAGAAACTTGAATTTGCAGGAAAACCATTGAAAGTTGGCTGGTGCATGAAGTTAATGAACTAGTTCTTGAAATTAAATGGATCGAGGAAAAGTACTCAGGTCCATACTTGCTTGAAAGAACACAACAAGCAAAGAGGACATAAATTTATGAAGGGATGCAACAGAAAATAATGTTGACATAAATGTAGGTTAGGGCTAAGAAAGAAAAAAGGAGAAGGAGCCATTCGAAGGGGGGATTCGAATGGGAGAAGGGGGAGCATTCAGAGAGGAGCATTGGAAGGAAGCATTCAAATAATAGAGAGCATTCAAATAGAAGAAGGCATTCAAAGAGAGAGGAGATCCACATTCAAAAGGAGAAATCATTTGAAAAGAAGACATACCCATTCGAACAAAGGAGAATTTTTCTTTGAGAGAGACCCATTCAAACTCCTCGCGGAAAGGGAATAAAGACCTTTGTTTTGGAGGCAGACCAAGAAGGGGACTAGAATCAAACCTCATGTAGACGCTTTCAGCACGTAGTGCTAAAGAGAAGAGAAGAGAAGGGGATTGGTTCTTTCTCCCCAGAGGTTGTGGGTTGAGTTTCTATTCTGTAACAACTTTGGGTCCCTGGAGGTTGTGGGTTGAGATAGGATACCTGGAGCTTTGTAACAACTTACGTCCCTGGAGGTTGTGAGTTGAGACAAAGGACTTTGGAGGCATGCAACAACTTGGGTCCCTAGAGGCTATGGGTTGGGATGGAATCTCGGGAGCCCTATAACATTTTCAGTCCCTTGGGGACTATGGGTTGGGATAGCAGATTCTAAAGCCTTGGAACAACTTGGGAAGAGGCCATCCTGAAGCAAAAGTAGAGAAAGACTTGATCAAATACTTTTGGATATTTCCCTATTAGTAAAGTGGATTTTGGACTCCTTAGAAAGGGGGTGAATTACTATGTGTGCACTTGGGGGTGAGGTGGGGCACCTCTAGACTCCATGTGCTTGCAAAGTAAGAAGAAATCAGCTAGTGGGATTGAGGAAGGAGGTCCTCTGGAGCACCTGTTTCAATTGGCAGCTGGTGTGTAGTCCCAGAAGCAAGCATTCCCCCCTCATACTTTGGAATCCGGATTGGGGGTCATAGTTGCAAGTAAACGTGGCTGAAACTATCTATGGTTCGGTGGAGAGTCCTTGTCCCAGACTCAGTTTCCTTGCAAACTCAAAGATAAGTATTTGTGTATGTTTGATTACCTTTAATGAGTCATATTGCATTGTTGTTAATAATAGTTCTAGATTCAGGGATTGCATTTGTGATGTTAATACTTGCATATGTGGTGCATCTTTGTGGGGATACTCCATTGATATATGTGTTGATTATATATGTGTGTTTGTGCTTAGATCAGGAAGAAAAACATATGTGATAACCTATTGATGGAAAACATTGTGTATTTGATGCCTAAGAGGTGTAATAAACCACATGGTAATAATGTCTAAGCTATAAAGTTGAGTTGAACCTTAATCTAAATTAAATGCTTAATTATGTTAAGAATAACACATTAATAAAAGTAAAATAACTCTACGATATGATATGTGTAGGTTTTAACCCCATACAGAAATTACCCACATAGGAATTCTAAAACACAGAAAATAAACAATGCAAGAGCATAACACATAAAACACATATACACAGAGATTTTCCCTTGGATCCCAAAACAGGGACTACTAGCTTGATTTTCCATTATGTTCCTTTCAATGTTATAATACATATTTATACATGCCGAAGCATCCAATACCATGGATCGAAAACCATCGCATCCAAAACGATGTGCGAAAATCATGCACAAAAGCATAGGTGGGTCCGCCCAACCTAACATAGGTTCCAAAACCAAAATTTTCCGGGGCGTTACCTCGGACCCCATAGAGTGGGGTTACCTGCACCCCTCAAATCCCCTGTGACCCCCCCGCTACGCAATTGGCACAACAAAGGGGGTGCTCCGGCCCCCTCTAACCCCCCGGTTAACTACATGGGCTACTCGTGGAAAGAATATAACACAACCTAACATTCTCCCACTTGTTGTTTTCTTTCCACAAGGGGCCACAAGAGAGCTTAGTCATTTATCTAGCCCTGCAATGCCCATTGTTTCTCTACTCTAAGAGAACTTCTCAGAGCTCACAGATTTTTTCAATGCATCTGCAGTATTCTTCAAAGTGTCTACCTTTACCAGCAACACCTTTTTGTCTTCTATCATATCCCTCACAAAGTGATACTAAACATCAATGTGCTTTGTCTTTGAATGATATGTAGGGTTATTTGCCAAGAAAATTGCACTTTGGCTGTCACAGTCTATCCTTATAGCTCTCTGTACTAACCCCATACTTGAACACAATCTCTGCAACCAAACTTCTTCCTTGCTTGCATGAGTGGTTGCCATGTATTCTGCCTCTGTAGTTGATAGTGCTACTACAGATTGTTTCTTACTCATCCAACTGACTGCACCTCCAAATAGGTTAAACACATACCCACTTGTAAATCTTCTCTGATTCAGATCTCCAGCCCAGTCTACATCAACAAAGCCACGAATATCCAACACTCTGTCCAATCCTAGTCTTCCTTGGTAGTACAAACCATAATTACTAGTGCCATGCAAATACCTGAAAACCTGCTTCACTGCTGTCCAATGCTCCTTTCCTGGTTTTGACATAAACGTGCTCAATACTCCCATTGCATGTGCAATGTCTGGTCTAGTACAGACCATTGCATACATGAGGCTACTAACTGCACTTGCATATGGAACATGGGACATGTCCTATTCCTCTTCTTGTGTCTTGGGACACTGTTCACCAGATAACTTGGCTTATAGGAATAAGAACCTTCACTGGTTTACTATCCTGCATATTAAATCTCTTTAATATTATCTCGACATACTTCCTCTGGTTTAACCAGAGCTTCCTCTTTGCCCGATCTCTTTTAATTTCTATGCCTAAAATATAGTTTGCAACACCAAGATCTTTCATGTCAAATTTGGAGGACAATGGGGTCCTCAAATCCTGGATAATTTCTTTGTTATTTCCAACTAGCAACATATCATCCACATATAAGACCAAACAAATAACATAGTCACCAATTAATTTAAAATACACACAGTGATCTTCTTTGCTTCTGGTGAAGCCAAGTCCCCATATAAATTTATCAAATTTTTGATACCACATCCTTGGTGACTGTTTTAACCCATACAGAGACTTCTTTAACTTGCATACCAGTTCTTTCTTACCCTTCACCGCAAAGCCTTCAGGTTGCTTCATGTAGGTTTCCTCTTCCAGATCCCCGTGAAGAAATTCTATCTTCACATCCATCTGCTCTACCTCAAAATCAAAAGAAACGGAAACAAATAAAAGTAATCTAATAGAAGTTATCTTAGAAACAAGAGAAAAAATATCACCAAAATCAATTCCCAGCACTTGGGAATAACCTTTTGCTACAAATCGAGCTTTGTATTTCTCCACCGTTCCTTCTACATTTGTCTTCTTCTTGAACACCTATTTGTTGCCAATAGGTTTCCTTCCAGCCGGCAACTCGACCATATCCCAAGCCTCATTTTTGTGCAAAGATTCCTTTTCATGAACCATGGCCTCTTTCAAGAGTTTACCATCCTCTAAGTCTACTACTTCTTTCACTGTTCTGGGATCATCATCAGTAATAGATAAAGAAAAATTTGAACAGAAAGCAAATGGACTATACCTTTCTGGTTGCTTTCTTTCTCAAATTGATCTTCTCACACCCGGAGTTTGTGGCTCTTCATCTTCTGATTCCTCCTCTACTGTAGAGTCTGATTCTTCTTCCTTTAGCTCAAACTCTATCTTCTCAGGTTCCTTTGATTGGACTTCATGTTTAATAACATCTTTCACCTCTTTGAACACCACATATCAGCTATACACAACCTTCCTTGTTACTGGGTTCCAAATCTTATAACCCTTTAAACCATCCTTATACCTAATAAAGATGCTCTTTTCAGATTTACTATCCAACTTGGTTCGTTTCTCCTTTGGAACATGTACATATGCATCACATCCAAATACCCTCAGATGTGAAAGAGAAGGTTTCTTACCAGTCCATACCTCTTATGGAGTTTTATCCTCCAACGCTGATGAAGGTGATCCATTGACCAGTTAAAATGTTGTCTCCACCGCCTCTACCCAGAATTCCTATCCTAACTCGGCACCACTGAGCATGCTTCTTGCCCTTTCCATCAACATCTTGTTCATTCTTTCTGCAACTCCATTTTATTGAGGTGTATATGGAGTAGTCTTCTTCTGTTTCATACCACACTTCTTACATAATTCTTTAAATTCCTTACTGCCCACTGTTATCTATCCTCAACACCCTTATCTTCTTCTTTGTTTGGTTTTGCACCAGAGCCTTGAATTATTTAAACCTGTCAAAGACTTCAGATTTCTTCTTAAGGAAATATATCCATGTATTCCTTGAGAAGTCATCTATAAATGATACATAGTACACAGACTTACCCAGTGATGGAACCTTCGTAGGTCCAAACACATCACTATGCACAAGCTCTAATATTTGTTTCACCCTCTTACCACCAGAGGGGAAACTCACCCGATTCTGCTTCCCATAGCACAATTTTCACAGAAATCAAAATCCAGAGAGCTATTTCTCATACATTCTACCATACCTTTACCATGAAGTATTCAAAGGCCCTTCTCTCCAGTATTTCCAAGCCTTTGATGCCACAACATGGTCTTCTCTCCAGAGACCACTATATTTTCTGCTCCACTTTCAAGAACCACAGAACTATTGCATCCATCAACAACAGTGCTACCTTCCAGCTTGTACAGAGTTTCAATCCGAACTCCCCGCATCAGTACTAGTGCTCCCCGAACCATCTTTCATGTAGGTTTTAACCCTGTACATAAATTACCTGCATACGAATTCTAAAACACATAAAATAAACAATGCGAGAGTATAACACATATACATAGAGATTTTCCCCTTGATCCCAAAACCGGGACTACTAGCTTGATTTTTTCATTATGTTCCTTTCAATGTTATAATACATATTTATACATGTCGAAGCATCCAATACCATGGACCGAAAACCATCGCATCCAATACCATGGGCCGAAAACCATCGCTTCCAAAAACATGTGCGAAAATCATGCACAAAACCATAGGAGGGTCTGCCCAACCTTACATAGGGTCCAAAACCAAAATTTTCTGGGGTGCTGCCCCAGACCCCATAAAGTGGGGTTAAGGGTGCCCCTCAAACCCCTTGTGACCTCCCCCCCTCTAACCCCTGGTTAACTACGTGGCCTAGTCATGGAAAGAATATAACACAACCCAACATTCTCCCACTTGTTGTTTTCTTTCCACAGGGGGCCACAAGAGAGCTTAGTCATTTATCCAGCCCTGCAATGCCCATTGTTTCTCTACACCAAGAGAACTTCTTAGAACTCACAGATTTTTTCAATGCATCTGCCGTATTCTTCAAAGTGTCCACCTTTACTAGCAACACCTTTTTGTCTTCTATCATATCCCCCACAAAGTGATATTGAACATCAATGTGTTTTGTCTTTGAATGATATGCAGGGTTCTTTGCCAAGAAAATTGCACTTTGGCTGTCATATTATATCCTTATAGCTTCCTGTACTAACCCCATACTTGAACACAATCTCTGCAACCAAACTGCTTCCTTGCTTGCATGAGTGGCTGCCATGTATTCTGCCTCTATAGTTGATAGTGCCACTACAGATTGTTTCTTACTCATCCAACTGACTGCACCTCCAAATAGGTTAAACACATACCCACTTGTAGATCTTCTTTGATCCAGATCTCCAGCCCAGTCTGCATCAACAAAGCCACGAATATCCAACATTCTGTCTAATCCTGATATTCCTTGGTAACACAAGCCATAATCACTAGTGCCACGCAAATACCTGAAAACCCGCTTCACTGCTGTCCAGAGCTCCTTCCCTAGTTTTGACATAAACCTGCTCAATACTCCCACTTCATGTGCAATGTCTGGTCTAGTACATACCATTGCATACATCAAGCTACTAACTGCACTTGCATATGGAACATGGGACATGTCCTCTTCCTCTTCTTGTGTCTTTGGACACTGTTCAGCATATAACCTCACACCTACAGGAATAGGAACCTTCACCGGTTTACTATCCTGCATATTAAACCTCTGTAGTATTTTCTCGACATACTTCCTCTAGTTTAACCAGAGCTTCCTCTTTGTCCGATCTCTTTTAATTTCCATGCCCAAAATATAGTTTGCAGCACCAAGGTCTTTCATGTCGAATTTGGAGGACAAATGGGTCTTCAAATCCTGGATAATTTCTTTGTCATTTCCAACCAGCAACATATCATCCACATACAAGACTAGATAAATAACACGGTCACCAATTAATTTGAAATACACACAGTGATCTGCTTTGCTTCTCGTGAAGCCAAATCCCCGTATAAACGTATCAAATTTCTGATACCACATCCTTGGTGACTGTTTTAACCCATATAGAGACTTCTTTAACTTGCATACCAGTTCTTTCTTACCCTTTACCGCAAAGCCTTCAGGTTGCTTCATGTATATTTCCTCTTCCAGATCCCCGTAAAGAAATGTTGTCTTCACATCCATCTGTTCTACCTCAAAATCAAAGGCAGTAGCAACAGATAAAAGTAATCTAATAGAAGTTACCTTGGCAACAGGAGAAAAAATATCACCAAAATCAATTCCCGACACCTGGGAAGAACCTTTTGCTACTAACCGAGCTTTGTATTTATCCACCTTTCCTTCTGCATTTGTCTTCTTCTTGAACACCCATTTGTTGCCAATGGGTTTCCTTCTAGCCGGCAACTCCACCAGATCCAAAGCCCGATTTTTGTGCAAATATGCCATTTCATCAACCATGGCCTCTTTCCAGAGTTTGCCATCCTCTGAATCTACTGCTTCACAGTTCTTGGATCATTGTCAGTAATAGATAAAGCAAAATTTGAATAGAAAGCAGATGGACTATATCTTTCTCGTTGCCTTCTTTCTCGAACTGATCTTCTCACACCTGGAGTTTGTGGCTCTTCATCTTCTGATTCCTCCTTTGTTGTATAGTCTGATTCTTCCTCCTTAAGCTCAAACTCTATCTTCTGAGGTTTATTTGGTTGGACTTCATGTTTAATAACATCTTTCACCTCTCTGAACACCACATCTTGGCTGTACACAACCTTCTATGTGACTGGGTTCCAAAGCTTATAACCCTTTAAACCATCCTTATACACAATAAAGATGCACTTTTCAGATTTACTATCCAACTTGCTTCATTTCTCCTTTGGAACATGTACATATGCATCACATCCAAATACCCTCAGATGTGAAAGAGAGGGTTTCTTACCAGTCCATACCTCTTGTGGAGTCTTATCCTCCAACGCTGATGAAGGTGGCCTGTTGACCAGGTAACATGCAGTATCCACCACTTTTGCCCAGAATTCTTGTCCTTACATGGTACCACTAAGCATGCTTCTTGCCCTTTCCATCAATGTCTTATTCATTCTTTCTGCAACTCCATTTTGCTGAGGTGTATATGGAGTAGTCTTTTGTCATGCTATGCCACACTTCTTACAAAATTCTTCAAATTCCTTGCTACAAAACTCTCCACCATTATCTGTCCTCAACACCTTTATCTTCTTCTCTGTTTGATTTTCCACGAGAGCCTTCAATTATTTAAACCTGTCAAAGGCTTCAGATTTCTTCTTAAGGAAATATATCCATGTATTCCTTGAGAAGTCATCTATAAATGATACATAGTACACAGACTTACCCAGATATGGAACCTTCACAGGTCCAAACACATCACTGTGCACAAGTTCTAATATCTGTTTTGCTCTCTTACTACCAGAGGGGAAACTCACCCGATTCTGCTTCCCATATACACAATTTTCACAAAAATCAAAATCTAGAGAGCTATTACTCATACCTTCTACCATACCTTTACCATGAAGTATTCGAAGGCCCTTCTCTCCAATATTTCCAAGCCTTTAATGCCACAACATGGTCTTCTCTCCAGAGACCAATAGATTTTCTGCTCCACTTTCAGGAACCACAGAATTGTTGCACCCATCAATAACAGTGCTACCTTGCAGCTTGTACAGAGTTCCAATTTGAACTCCCCACATCAATACCAGTGCTCCCCAAACCATTTTGCATGTATCCTTCTCAAACACTGGTTTTACACCTACATCATCCAGCTTGCTTATAGAAATCAGATTTCTGGCCAATGCAGGAATATGCAGAACACCCGAAATTGTTCTAACCCTTCCACCTTGCAACTTCAACTTTACTTTTACACGACCAATGATTCTAGCCTTCATATCATCCCCTAAGAAGACATCACCACCACCATATTTCTCATACTCGTAGAACCACTCTCTATGTGGAGTGAAGTGAAAGGATGCACCTGAGTCAATCAACCATGCCTCATGATCTACATGTGTACTTGAAGAAGCCAAGTACACATCCCCACCTTCATCTGAGGTGGTTTTTGCCTCTGCAGAAGGAGCATCATCAAATCCCTTTCCTTTATCAGGAGCTTTAGATTTACAGTCCCTTTTTTAGTGCCCTTCCTTTCCGCATTTCCATCACACCACCTTTATAGGTTTTCCTGGAGATTTATATCTCCCTCTAGATTTAGATCCCCCCTCTAACCCTCGGTTAACTACGTGGGCTAGTCATGGAAAGAATATAACATAACACAACCCAACATTGCAGGTATCCTTCTCGAACACTGTTTTTACACCTGCATCATCAAACTTGCGTACAAAAATCAGATTTCTAGCCAATGCAGGAATATGCAAAACACCCGGAAGTGTTCTAACCCTTCCACCTTGCAACTTTAACTTTACTTTTCCGCGACCAACGATTCTAGCCTTCCTATCATCCCCTAAGAAGACATCACCACCATCATATTTGTCATACTCGCAGAACCACTCTCTATGGGGAGTGAAGTGAAAGGATGCACCTGAGTAAATCAACCATGCCTCATGATCTACATGTGTACTTGAAGAAGCCAAGTACACATCGCCACCTTCATCTGAGGTGGATTTCGCCTCTACAGAAGGAACATCATCAGATCACTTTCCTTTATCAGGAGCTTTAGATTTACAGTCCCTTTTGTAGTGCCCTTCCTTTTCGCATTTCCAGCACACCACCTTTACAGGTTTTCCTGGAGATTTACATCTCCCTATATATTTAGATCTCCCACTCGATGACTTATTTTTGTTTCTGTTCTAGGACCATCCTCGTACAGACAAGGCATCACCATTCTGGCTCTCCATATTTTTCTGTCTCATCTCCTCCGTCAGCAACGATGAGACTATTTCATCAAACTGTAAGGAAATTGCATCGCTACCTATTGCAATAACCAGACTATCCCACGAATCTGGTAGAGAACACAACAAACTGATGCACTTATCTTCATCTGAAATTTTAGTATCAACATATACTAATTGACTTACCATAGTATTAAATTCATTCAGATGCTTTGTCACCAAGTCTCCATCTTTCATCCTCAAGTTATACAGATTTTTTCGCAGGAACAGTTTATTCACCAAAGACTTAGATTGGTACAAAGTGCCTAACTTGTCCCATAAATCCTTTGCCGTAGCTTCCCCTAATACATTCAGCAATACTGAATCTGAGACACATAATCGTATTGTGCTCTTTTCCTTCCAATCCAACTTCTTCCATTCTTCATCGGACACGGTCGTTGGTTTAGTACCTGGAGCTACTGCTATCCACTTATATTTATCCACCAATAGATCCTCCATCTTGAGTTTCCACAACTCAAAACTTTGACCATTAAATTTCTTGATCTCTATCTTTCCATTGCTCGCCATCTTCTTTCACCACCAGAATCGATCTCGCAGATCTCCCACTGAACAGGGTCTACCACAGGCTTGAGCGAAACCCCTCAGCAACAAAGGCGTCCCCTTGAAGCTAAAACAACTCTGATACCAAATGTAGGTTTTAACCCCGTACAGAAATTACCTGCATACAAATTCTAAAACACAGAAAATAAACAATGTGAGTGCATAACACATAAAACACATATACACAGAGATTTTCCCCTGGATCCCAAACCCGGGACTACTAGCTTGATTTTTCATTATGTTCCTTTCAATGTTATAATACATATTTATACATACTGAGGCACTCAATACTATGGACCGAAAACCATTGCGTCCAAAACCATGTGTGAAAATCATGCACAAAACCATAGGTGGGTTCGCCCAACCTAACATAGGTTCCAAAACCAAAATTTTCTGGGACGCTGCCCCGGACCCCATAGAGTGGGGTTACCTGCACCCCTCAAACCCCCTGTGACCCCCCCACTATGCAATCGGCGCAACGAAGGGAGTGCTCCTCCCCCCTCTAACCCCCCCCGGTTAACTACATGGGTTAGTCGTGGAAAGAATATAACACAACCCAACACTATGGGCCATAGCTAAAGCCATGAGAGCTTGAAATGAACCTTAAAAAGAAGTGGGATTTGAGACCCTTTAATTAATATAGAGTTTACAAGGAAGACCCTTTGTTGGGGAGAGTCAGTATTAGTTTGTAATTTATATATATGCTTACAAGTTGTTGTGTTGCTAGGCAAGAAATGTATGATTGTCAAAGGGAGTTTCCCTCGGGCCAGTTGTGCTTGTCAGCTTTACCTAAATGACCTACATCCTTGCATTTTAGGCAGGACGTATATCTGTAAGTGTTGTGTTAACATTTCCGGTGAGGCACCAGAAGGTATGGTATAGCTCCAAGGAGCTACTCATAGAGTCAACGTGGATTCTGGAACTGTTGGCGTGTGGTAGACAAGGTGGAAAACTCTTGAAAGCTCGTGCCAAGCGTATGGTAAGTAATAGATGCAAGAGCACCTATGTTGCCATGCGAGGAATTCCCTACCCGAAAGCAAGGAAGGCCGATGGGATGGGAATCCATCAATGAAGCTATCACCCAAGCTCAGGAGAGGTAACGTCATGGAACACCTTAGATTGACATTAGTAGAGTGGCGAAATATTGATGTATATCTGGGGGTCTACCAGACCTCTAAGACAAAGTAGCGTAGAGAAGACTAGCTCGAGGAAGCCTGTGCAGCGGTAGAGATTTTCTTTGGGGTGATTGTAGAGATCCTTATCTAATACATTGCATGAGGCAAAGCTGAAGCCCCATGACTGAGTCATGGTGGAAAGAAAAGGAAAGGATTTTTTGTAACGCTAAGGACCAAAGCCTTAATTTTATAGAAATGATATGGATAACCTTATCCTTTGCAGATCAGAACCCTAGGTGGGAAGGCTTCTTATTGGTGGAGCCAAATTTTCCCTTCATGTGATTGGACAGGAGAATGGTGATGTGGCTAGAAAAGTCTCAGAAGAGTTGGATCACGTAAGTTAATTTAATTAATTGTCGGGAATTTTGTCACTTGACAGACCTGAGATCATCAATATACAGATCCTGTAATGGAAAATTGATGTCGGAGAACCATTGTCTAGGATGGACCCTAGAATCCCATAACTAGTTGTGAATTTGGAATTAAATTAGAGCGTCGGGATCTAGGATTCGAGAAAGGAAATCCTGGAAGGTCAAAATTCCTGGGAGTCTCAGACCCTGGAATCTTGTAACTAAATTCAAATTGAATTTAATTAGAGAGCCAGGATCTGAGATTGAGGACTTATAGTGGGGACATGTGGTAATACATTATTGTCCAGAGACGACATCAGCCTGACATGTCAGCAAACACGTGGAAAGTAGTTATGGGGTTTTTAGGTACTCAAAGGACCATACATGGGTGACACATGGACCTCTCACAGGTCGACACATGCAAGGGATGATATCAACATGATGTCATCCTAGTAGTGGAGAATATTGGAGGTTGGAATCCCGTAACATAGTATTACTTGAATTGTTTTAGAGTAGCAAGAACTAGGGATCATCAGTTGACAACGTGCAGGACGATGGATAATTTCTCTATCATCTGGTACAGCTGACTTGGAATCCCAGAGGACCCAGAATCTTGGAATCCCGTAACCAATTTGAAATGATTTGTTGAGAAGTTTCCAAGAACCCAGGAACACGAGATTATGAGATGGAACTCTTGTGATTGAATTCAAGCAGTAATCTCGCTGTGATTTTGAGATTTCATTCGGGATTTGACCCTGATGGGTTGTGGGAAGCACCAAGTTAAAGGTTTTCGAAAAAGGAGAGAAAATAAAAAAAAATTGTATACCCCATTCGGATACGTTACAGATCGGTATCAAAGTGGTACGTATCAGAGTGGTTTGGTACCCCATTCCTTCAATGTTAAAGGAGGGGTTGGGTATGTCACAAATATGAATAATAAGGTGTGACCCTATTAATGTATTATTTTAGTCCTTTCTCAATTCTAAGCATAGCCAAGACCAACTCCATGGAATTCACCAATGCCACAATAAATGATATGTTGACCCATAATTTACATAGAAAAGATAATCAAACCTCCCTGTTATTATAAGGAGGCTAATCAAAACCATAAGTCTCTCATACATTCAGTTACCTTTGAATGGGCAATATGTGAACTAGTCCATACAAACATGTTTTTTTCTTGGATCAAGGGGATGGTTGGTTTTAGGGCCAGTAAATAGTTGGAAAATCATCTCTTGGCAATATGTAGATATTTCACCTCTTTTTTAATGATGTTAGTTGAATGGTATTCTCTCTTCCTATTCATATATTCATATATATTGGATAATTAGTCATAGATATGACCAATAGAAGCAACAATGGTTGAGCAAAGTAGCCAAAGAAAAATGAAATGGCTCTCTAGTATTTTAAGCTCACAAATTAGGTTTCTAATTTTATTTAGAAATTGATTAATTTCATTGTGTGGGTCTCATGGAGATGTTGGGAATAGGTTTTGCGTTTAAATCAGGGTTTTCCTCCATTTTAATAGAATAAAAAATGCATGTAAATAATAATAAACAATTTACAAACTATTTAAATTTGTACAATTTAACATATATAAAAAGGAAAATTTAAAATAAAACCTACATAAAAAAAGAAGATTTACAATAAAACCTATCTCAAAATAGGGACTTCTCTATTGCAAAAAATGAGAGCAATGTTGCTAAACTTTCTCAAGCTTGTCCTTGTGAATTATAGTTTGAATTAGCATGAAAATGTATGAATAGGGTAGAGAAAACATGAAGAAAAGGCATTGTGCTTAGGAGAAATGAATTAAAAAAGGTCATGGCTTTTGTTTTTTGAAGTGTTCATCGATAGAATAATGCACATGTGTTAATAACATGTGCACACTTTTAAGAACATGCATGTGTTCCTAACATATGAATTTTTATCATTTAGAGTTAAGTCTATGTAGACCTCAATATGGAGGTGGGTATGGTGAGTGTATGGAGGCTCGATAAGGGTCATAGCCATTCAAATAGGAATGTTTGGACATTCCTAGAATTTGTGTGTATTCATGATTTTCACATTGAACATGCATTCTTGTTGTAGCAATTTTGAGAACGAAGTATGTGTAGTTGCCCTAATATTCCCTTCTATATTACCTTATTGTTGATTCATTGATTGAACAATTGTTTGTGGAAGTTTCTCAAATTGGAACTTCAATAGTGGTTGGGGTGAGTATATATCTACTAATGTTTAATTTTGAATTATCAATGGGAATAATTCATTTATATAAGGAGTTATATTCATGAATGGACTTTGCAAACACAATATTATATATCTTGAACTAATTGCATTGTATTCCCCTTCTCCATATTGTGATTATTGTAGTAGTTGTTAATAATGTTCTTGTTGTTAACATCTTCTTGTGAATTGAAAGCTCATTTTTTGTTGTTTCTTAAAGTTTCCTAGTGAAGTGAACAACTTTTGTTTGTTATTGTTGGTTTAACTTTTTCCATAGAAATTCAATGCTTATCTTTGACATTACCTTTTCTTGTTGTTTGGATTGCTTGATGCAAATTATAATGCTACATGCAAAGAAGCATCTATGCATGATCAACATTTTAGAGCTTATAGTACACACTATGCAAAATGCAAGTGTGTTCCCCTTGGGACATATGGAAATATATAGTTTGTATCTTTGTTATGCCAATTTGTAAATGCATGGAAGAAAACTAAATGCTCTTATACATAAATATATATGCATTGTTAATATATAACTATTAGGTTATTGAGCTTTGAGATATTAATTATTGGTATAAGCATATAAAAATATAAATATGATGCTAACTTTAAGCTTTGTGAGGCTTGAACTTTAGTTTCCATTCATTTATGTCTTAGTAATTGATATTGCTAAAACTTGGTTATGTGTTGCAATATATACAAATTGTATATTAAAGGGTGAAATGTTTTTTATATTTCTCTATAAGGTGTAATGTACTTTAAGATGAGAGCAATTCTTAATATTATTTTTCACTTACCGAATAGTACATTATGTGATTATATAATTTTTATGATCACAATAAGTATGTCACTTACCAGGACTTTATTGATTCCTTTCATATTTGTCATTTGTATCATCATTTTCTTCTTCTTAAAGCATGAATCATAGGTTAATATAAAATGTAAATGTCATGCTTTTGTAAAATGAATTGTGGGTTAATGGAAAATGTCAAATGCATGTCCTTTCACTCAAGTGATTTTTTTCAAGTTGCCAAAAATATTGCACATTCACTTTCAAGGACATAACTTGACCTGTGTTTTAGGTATGTATTGTTTGTTTTCTAGATATTGGTGGCTTAATTTATTTGCACTATGTGAACAATTAATGTGAGATGATTGTGTACAAAGATAAAACTACATATAAAAGTAGATTTTATGTTGTAATATTATTTTGAATTGAAAAAGAAAACGTTGATTGAAATGATTTTATTATTTTCAATTATTGCTTACCACATTGTGTTATGTTAGAAGCTATAAAATGTATAATACATTCTAGCACTAAGCATTTTAAGGATGCTACTTTACACTATCAAACACATTTTTATTTTTGTTTTTTTGATATATACAAAATTGACCATGAATACAAATTACAAATCTTGATCATGAAAATATTGATCATAGAGATCTATAAAGATCTTGTAGGAAAAGCCAAAGCTCATTGCTCCAAGATTCACCATAGCTCCAACCTTCTAAGGAACGTCTTACTTGATTATACTTTTGTATAATTTCTTGTGTATCTCTTGTAGACATTGTTATCACTTCTACTTTTGAGTCTACTAACTTGATTCTTTGTAGATTCTCTAATACCATTGAACAACCAAACACCTTTACTTTTTGGAGTGTTTTGAGATTCAAATAACTTTCTGGCAATGTGTGTAATGCTTCACATTGCATCATAGTAAATACTTTGAGCATAGGCATTGCCCCATCTTCTATTAATGGTAACTCCTCTAATTCATTTAAATAAACTAATGAAAATATTTCTAATAAAGAAAATGCTCCAATCTCACCAAACTCTTTAGGAAATTTCCTTAACTTTACGCAATTAAAAATATCTAATCTCTTCGAACTCCTGAGCATAATTCTGTGATGACCGATCTCTGAAGATCAAGGATTTGCAGGTTTGGGAGAGTTGTGAGAGATGCAGGTATCCTTTTGATGGGCACGCCTACTAGTTGTTTTAAACACCCCACACTCTCTGGCAATGACTGTACTGACGTCCAACTCAAATCAAGAACCTTGAGAGAAATCATACTCCCAATCACCTTTCTTGGAATTTCTGTTAATTGGTTCCGCACCATCAACAGTGCACAGATTTTTGGATCTCTCCATGATTCAGGAAGCGAACTCAATTGGTTGCGGCTCAACAAAATCCGAGTGCGGCCTGAACACTCATTTTGATTAAACACCTTCAAATCCTTACCTGTGCGGCAGTCAAAGTTTTCTTCCATCTCAGCAATGTGTATGCCCAAACCACGGATGACGTCATGCACCCTCACACGGATCACGCGCCCATCGATGTCTCTGAGCATGGGTTCCACCAAACACCGATCTGCTAAAACCTTCACATAAATTCTTCCGATCTCGAATGGGTCTTCGTGGCCAGGCTAATATATATTAATTTTAAGTGTTGTTTAATGATAATATATTTCTTTTAAATTAAATTGGTTGTTTAGCCATTTTTTATATGATTAGTTATTTACACATATTCAAAATAATTATAAGGATTTTTTTTTAGACTTTATACTATTTGCGACCAAAGACACATTTAGATTATTGTGACAATACACATTTAGATTATTGTGATATTCTCATAGCCAAAATAATGTAAAATAATTAACAAACTATTTAATGTAATACAACTATCTTAATCTAATTCAAGTCGAAATTAAGATAATGACCGAACAAACAAATACATGCAACACATTATTTATTATTGAGAAAATAATGAGTTGTTTCCAATACAAGTGCATTGAATATCCCACTAACTAGTGCAAATACCAAAAAGTCAATAATTGTCACAGCTAGCACTTGTTCATTCAATTGAGAAAGTGATATTGAGACATAGGCTAATTGCATAAGGGAATGTTGATCATCACATAGAGAAGTCTATTAACAATCAATAAATCTACTCACATCACATATGCATGAACAAAGTTACTATAGAAAACTCATAAGAAAAACTATAGCACATGCTAGAATCAATCAATCTCTCCCCCTTTGACCTTATAAGCTTCTTGATATTATAAAAAATTACAAAGTATAAGTTGCTCAATGTCCTCCTTTCTGTACTTTTCCATTTTGTGTTCTTGTGTACTATTGTTCTTCTTGTTTTGGTAGTTGTTTGATGATATACAAACATAATAATAAGTGAAGAAGCTAACAAGTAAGAAAAAGTAAAAAAACATCACAAACAATTATCAAGAAAAGAGAAAGCATCCTAACTATTGCCCTATAGATTTCTCAACATGGTATTAAAGCTAAGGTTGGCTAAGGGCATAATCAATATCTCTACTACACTGAAGATGTTCCTAAAGAAGTGTATGAAGGTGGCAAGTCAACTCAGGAAGGACATCAAAGGAGTATGGGATCTCCTAGTTTCTTCTAAGAAGGAAGTGACCAAGACATCTACAAAGGATGAAGGATTAAATTCAGCTCTCGCTAGCACATTTCAAGATGATAATATTTGGGTGATCAACAATGGAGGATCAAGGCATATGACTAGTCGAAATAAGCAATTAAAGACATTATCAAAAGGGAATTCCAAATCTTACTATGTAGAACTTGGTGATAATAAAATCTACCCTGTGAGAAGAATTGGACAAACCTCGATTGAGCTCGAAAATGGAGAAAAAAATCATCTCAGCAATATCTTATTTGTTCCAGGTTTGCACAAGAATTTACTTTCCATTTCATGCTTAGAAGACAAGGGTGATCAAGTTGCATACATTGATGGAAAGGTTGTAGTATGGGGTAAAAACTCAAGCATAGAAGATGCTAGAATGATTGGGATTCATGAAGGAAGACTCTATAGATTGATAATTCCCCTTGCTCAAGATTTGGTTCACATTGAAGTTATCCCACATGAAACTTGGCATAGAAGATTTGGTCATCTTCACTAAAAAATATTACCAACCCTAAATACCATAGTAAAGGGCATCCCCGAACTGACAAAAGATCATGCATGATTTTGCAAGGGATGTGCATTGGGTAAGAATACCAAAAGACCATTTGGAAGTAGTGCTTCAAGGTCAAAAGAAATCTTGGATCTTATTCATTCCAATGTTTGTAGTCTTATGACTCCAAAGTCACTTCGAGGTAATATATATTAGGTCACATTTATAAATGACCACTCCAGGAAAAAATGGGTTTACTTATTGAAATCCAAGGATGAAGTCTTTACCAAATTTCAAGAATTCAAAGCTGAAGTAGAGAACCTTACAGAAAGGAGAATAAAGATATTGAGATCTAATAATGGAGGATAATATACTTCAAAAGAACTTATAGCCTTATGTAAGGAGTCTGGGATTAAGAGGGAGTGGATAGTCCCATATAATCCCGATCAAAATGGAGTTGCAAAATGAAAAAATAAATCCATTGAAGAAAGTATGAAAGAAATGCTACATGATCAAGATTTGCCGAAATTCTTGTGGGGTGAAGCAACAAACATAACTATATACATACAAAATCGAAGTCCCCACAGGTCACTAGATAACTTGACTCCTGAAGAAGTATTCACTAGGACGAAACCAAGCGTAGATCATCTCTGAATTTTTGGTTGACCTGTTTATATTCATATACCGAAGATCAAGAGAAAGAAGTTGGATCTATCAGGCATGAAGGGAACATTTGTTGGCTACAATAATTCTTCAAAGGCCTATAGGATATACATAAAAGAAGGACACTGAATAGAAGTTGTAACACCCTCCTCCCACATTTACCCAAGTTAACTAGTCTGCTGGGTTAAACATGTGACAAGAGGCTACTACAATCTAATTCATCTCCCCATGTACAGTTAAGGAAGTGGAACCAACAAAAAAAAATCAATATGACCTTCTACACATGCCACAAAACCTACAGGAGCCAACCAACCCTTCCACATGATCAACCCTTGAGACAACTTGACACTTCATTGCCCTAGAGCCTCAGTCACTCCCATGACATGGACATGCATGCAACTGGGGCCCTCCAGTCGCTCTCACAGCATGGGCATGCAAGCGACTGGGGTTTTTTTCAGCTAGTTCTAACTCTACAACCCCAGATTTTGTGCCACTTTTTCAAGGCTAGGACTTAGGCCACTGCCCAGAACTCCATGAAATCTTCAAGACTGCAAAGTAACATCGAGATAATGATACGAATACAAATACTTGATTGGACCCCTACTAGCCATGACATGCACTTCGTCAAACATGTCACAAATATGCAATCTATAGGTCATCACAATAGATTTGAGCATAGGGGTCTCATACTTATATGTGATTCATAAAGAAGCATTGGTGCCTCATCAAAATAGCTGCATTATCATCTATTGGATCATATATTCATTTTTCATTCATTTACAAATCAAAAAATGATGAGAGCCATACATTATCACTATCATAAAACATGCTCATAACCAACATATAACCAACAAAAATACTAAGGATACATCAGCCATAAATGCCACATATGAACCAATAAATTTTCTCATAAAATACCAAAGAAACTCTTATTAATGAATGCAAAATCCAACCATGTATGGGACTTCCATGAACTGCCCGACTTTAGATTGGATGAACCAAATCTTTCTTTCATCCAATCACCCCCATGCCATATTCCAAGCATGAATGTGGGACTCATAACCAAAACTTGATCAGGGCTTCTCGAGGCTAGACCACCTCACCTGTAGTATACCTAGGGGGGATAATATGGGGTACAAAGGGAGGTACGCAAGGGAATAATGTAATAATGGGATGGGCCATAGTAATAAATAAGGTGGTTAACCCATATCATGTAAGGGACCACAAGTAGTTAGTAATAATGTAATGGGCCCATGGTATTAGATAGATGGTATTGAGGGAACCATGGTAATGACCCATGGTATTGTATGTATGAGGCCTATATAGAGGCTAGAGACTCCCCATTGAGAGATGTCAAGGAATATTGTATGAACAGGCATATGGCTTGTGGAGTGTTCTCCTTCCTTAAGGAGTGAATGTATGGTGTTGCCCTACCTTAAGGGTTTGATTAATAAAGTGAAGCATTTCTATATTCAGATCTTATTATTTGTTGGGTTATTTCTATTTTCATATATTTTTATATAAGATCTATAACAAAATGGGTGGAAGCAAAAGCAGTCACAAAGGCAATAGAAAATACAGTGGTCACCTTCCTCTTTGAGGAAATATTTGTGATATTTGGTGTGCCTAGATAGATTGTAACTAATCAGGGAGCACAGTTTACTTCAAAACTTGTTCGGGATCTTACGGAAAAGTATAATATAAAGCACCGGAAATCAACACCGTATCATCCTCGGGAAAATGGACAAGTGGAAGAAACAAATAAATTCCTAGAAAACATAATGACAAAAACAATACAGCTGAATAGGAAGGACTGGTCACAAAAGTTAAGAGATGCACTATGGGCATACATAATAACATGGAAAAACACAACTGGGTTTAGTCCATACCAAACACAACTGGGTTTAGTCCATACCAGTTAGTGTATGGAAAAGAAGTCTTACTGCCCATAGAATTTCAGATACACACATTTAAGTTGGAAGCAGAACTAGGACTAGAACTGTCTAAAGCACAACAACAACGGATAATGGAATTAAACCAACTAGATGAACATTGACAACAGGTAATAGAACACACAACATTGGTACAGCAACAAAGAATGAAATGGCACGACAGATTCATCAAGAAAAAAAACATTCAACAAAAGAGACTAGGCATTACTATTTGACTCCAAATTCAAAGATTTCAAGGCCAAGTTCACAACACATTGGTCAGGGCCATATGAGATAGAGGAAATCTTTGACAATGGAGTTGTTCAAATCAAAATAATTGATCAAGAATCTACATCATTTTTGGTAAATAGACATAGGCTTAAAGTTTAGAATAAGCCTATCAACAAAGAAGAATTTGTGAAACAACTGATACAAGAGAGAGATCTGAAAGTAATGGAACAACACAACCATGAACTTTCCAGTACTCCAGAAGAATAAAAAAAATAAAATAAATAAATATAGAAAAAGTAAAAAAAATTATTGAAAAAAAACAAAAATAAAAAGTTTGCTAGTGAAAACCAAGCAACTGGCACCAAGCAAACAAAAATTTATAGAGGAAAACCAACTCGTTTTGGACTGTATGAATTCACAACTTCTTGTTCTACTTATATAACAACTTTGTTTTCCAGAAAATTTTCCACAAAAACATGACTTGAGGACAAGTCCTCAGATAAGCAAGGGGGAAGGTCACATAAGAAACTTAGTTGTGCAGCTAAATTGACGACGGAACTTGTATTGTTCACACTTGGGACTTAAAATACTTTTGAAACCAATGTTAGTTGGGACCTGAAATATTTTTGAAACCAATGTCAGTTGGGACCTAAAATATTTTTGAAATTGATTAACAATGTAAACTTTGAAATGGGAACTGATACTGTTACCCGTTTTGTAGAGATAGCAAAAAAGTGACCCGATTTTGAAAAGCGGTGATGCAGAACACAAATGTTGTTTTTAGAGCATAGTTTTTGGCACTATAAATTTTTTAATGTACATTGCGTTTTAGAATGGTAGTCATTTTGATGTTGATTTAAAAAAGTGGTAATTCTACACCATGCCCTTTTTTTAAAAGGCTTTTTTTTTTACTTTTAATTTTATAATGTATGAAATGTAAATAATTATTTTGTAAATTTAATAACTTTGGAAGTGGTCTTCTTCTTCATATTTTCTTGTTTTTATTTTTATTTTTATTTTTTTTGTAGTGAGGTTTTTATTGTTTTGCATATTTAAAGAAGAAGGTCGATATTTTGCATTTTTTATATTCTACATATTTATACATAGTTAATTAATTTTCAATCCACATGAAATAATTGTCTCTAAAAAACATATATAAAAAGACAAAAATAAAAAATAAAAAATGTTAAAAAAAATTATGTCATAAACCATAAAAGAATTTGGAAAAAAAAATAATTAAAATATAAATATAAAATTAAATAAGTAAAAAAAGAGAAATTACAAAAAAAAACATTAACAAAAACTAGGAAAAAAAAATTTAAAAACAAGCTTGTTAAAAAAATTAAATAAATAACGATTTTTTTTTTTTAAACTAGTAAAATTTATATTAAAAAAAAAATAACTCAAATTATTAAAAAAAACCAAAAAGACATTAAAATCATTTAAAAAAAAAAAAAAAAAAAAAAAAAAAAATTAACATTTAATTTTTTTTTTTAACAATTTTTTTTATTAACAAAAAGTATTACTATTAACTTTTTTTTTTCAAACAAAATTTTTTTTATTATTTAAAAAAAAAAAGCATTAAAAAAATTTTATAAGCTTTTTAAACGAATTAAAATTTTTAATTTTTAATTTAAATATTTTAAAAAATTATTTAAAAAAAAAATTAATATTTTTTATGGATTTTTTTAAACCAATTTTTTTTTATTTAAAAAATAATTATTATATATATATTTTTTTAAACATTTATTTTTTCTTATTTTAAAAAACAATCATTAAAAAAATTTTATGTGGATAAAATTTTTTAATTTAAAATTATAAGATATATAATTATTATTTAAATAAAATTTAATGTATAATCATTTTTAATTTAAAATTTTAAAAACCATAATTATTATTTAATAAAAAAAGATTTTAAAAAAATTGACTTTCTCCCCACCCCGGGCTGCCCATGGTGGCTCGGCCGCAGGCGGAGGGTCCTACACGCAGGCCCTCCGCCAGCGGTTGAGCCACCACGGGCGGCCGTGGGGCAGGAAAAAGGCAATTTTTTTAAATTCTTTTTAATTAAATAATAATTATAATTTTAAAAATTTTAAATTAAAAAAGTTTTTACGTAAAATTTTATTTAAATAATAATTATATATTTTAAAATTTACGCATAAATTTTTTTAATGATTTTTTTTAAATAAGAAAAAAAAATGTTTTAAAAAAAATTAATATAATAACTATTTAAAAATAAATAAATAAATCTTTTTAGAAAATACATAAATAAATTTTTAATTTTTTTTTAAATAACTTTTTAAAGTTTTAAATTTTAAATTAAAAATTTTAATTCGTTGAAAAAACATTTATAAATTTTTTAAAGAATTTTTTTTTTAAACAAGAAAATAAATTTGTTTGAAAAAAAAGTTAATAATAATAATTTTTTTTTAATAAAATAAATTTGTTTAAAAAAAAACCTAAAGGTTAAAATTTTTTTGGTTTTTTTCTTTTTATATTTTAATATTTTTTTCGTTTTTTTCTCCTTATTTTTTTCATTTTTTTTTCCTTATTTTTTTATTTATTTTTTTTAAACTAGCTTGTTTTTAAATTTATTTTTTTTTCCTAATTTTTGCTAATGTTTTTTTTTTTAATTTCTCTATTTTTTACTTAATTTTATATTTATATTTCTTTTTTTTTTTCCAGATTCTTTTATGGTTTATGAGATAATTTTTTTTAACATTTTTTATTTTTCATTTTTGTCTTTTATATATATATTTTTATATTTGTTTTTTTAAGTAATCAACATTTTAGTCTTAATTTTAGTAGTTTTTAATTTTTTTTATTAATTTTGTATTTTTTTTTAAATCTAGTTTGTTTTTACTTTTTATTTTTAATATATTTTTTTTTTCCTATTTTTACCTACTTAATTTTTAGTTTATTTTAAATGTTATTTTTTCTTTTCCATATTTTTGTTTTTTCTTTTTGCCAATTTTTTTATGGTTTAGAAGATTTTTTTTTTTTTTTTCCATTTTTTTTACTATTTATTTGTTTATAATGTTTTTTTTTTGTTTTTTAATTCTTATCATTAATATTTTTTTATTTTTTTTTACATTTTTATGACTGATTTTTTTTTAATATTTGATTTTTTTTTCGTTTTTTATTTCTATTTTATGTTTTGTTTTTAGTATATATTTTAATTTATGTTTTGTTATTTTTTTTTTAACTTTTTTATGTTTTGTGTTTTTTCATTGTTTTAATTTTTTTATTTTTATTTTATTTTATGTTTTCATTATTTCTTTTAAATTTTAATGTTTTTCGGGGTCATGATAAAATATTTTATGGCATTATTTTGAAAATGTTGAAATTTTACTTTTGAAAAAAAAAAAAAGTGTTTTCCAACGTTAACACTTTTCGTTTTGAGGGTGTTTTTTGGAAAAATTTTGCGCAAAAATTTGGTTTTCACCGCCATTTTTAAAACATGTTGAAATTTTACCCAAGAAGAAAAGGTGTTATTCCAGCATCAACACTTTTCGTTTTTAACACTGTTTTTGATGTTTTTTCGAGGTTTTTTGGCTAGAGTTCCTGTTTCAAAGTTTACATTGTTGATGACAGTTGGGGACTTGAAATATTAGAAAACAACATGTATATATTGCATGAACCTGAAATATTAAAAAAAACATGTATACATTGCATGACAGTAGGGGCCTGAGTTATTATGAATTAATTGCAAAGGGACCTGAAATGTTAGCAAAAGCATGTACATATTGCATAAAAATGTGCATGATAGTTGGGACCTGAGTTATTATGAATTAATTGCAGAGGGACTTGAATGACATCGACAATCAAAGAACCAGAATCAATGAAGAATGCTAGAACAGAAGGCAGAAATAAATTCTATGATTCAATCTATCTAAGACATTTGATCAGAAGACCTCATCCAATATTGTCAAGGAGTAGAAGACATCATCCAATATTGTCAAGGAAGTACAAGTATTGTGAGTACAAAATTTTGCTCTTGCAAATTCAAATTTTTTTTAGAAATTTTTAGAGCTTGTTAAAATTAAGATTAGTACCTGAATGCATATTCATTACATTACCTTCATCTTATACCCATTATTTTATACCCATTATCCTATGTATAGCCTACATTTATATTCTACATTTACCCCATACCTAATCCTATATACATCCTATGTTTATATACCTAACCCTATGTACATTCTACATCTATAATTTACATTCCATAACCCTAACATTCCATAACCCTAAGTATTTTTCCTCAAAGAAAAAGGGATCAAATGGGATAAGTTGAAACCTACACAACCATATAAACATTAGTCCTATGGAAACAATTTTAAACATGACATAAAAAATGGTCATTTTAAAATTAAGGAAATACATTGCAATAAATAGAAAACATGCGCATTATGAAAAGCCATTAAACAAATCAAATCGAAATGATTTATGTTATATGGGGTGTAAGGTTATCAAAAGTGCAATACGATGGGGTGTATGGTTCATATGGTGGAAATACAATGCAAAGTGATGAATGATGAATGCAAATAGCTGTAGGTAATAGCGAAAGTGCAAAACAAAACCATGATTCATGCAACTAACATGGAAATCAAAACATAGTATATGTGCTAGTCAATGTCAAGCCACAATGGTAATGTGGGTTGATTGCAGGACACCCACAATGGATTGGAGGACAGCCACGAATCATAAGGCATATCGGTAGCGACATAATGAATCAACCTGAGTTATAATGCAATGAACGTTTGATGCTATGTAATATGGAAAAGTCAGAGGAAATAAGCCACGTTGCATTTCGGTCAGAGGACGAAAATCAAATAACAAAATGGTCAAATATGCATTTGAAACAACAGAGAAACTCCTGTGTGTTTATTAGTAAAGAGCTCCACCATAGCCACAGACCTCAAAACCTCAAAACCTCATGCCATCACAGCCATTTGAGGCTCAGCGAGAACAATAGAAGTTGTAAGCCATTAGCATACAGTCAAAGGAAGTAAAAAAAATAGTTTGACAGAGGAAACAAACCGAGGAAGGAGAAAGAGATATAACGCCGAGAAATTGGAGAGATAAGTAGGGTGAGCTAGGAAGATTAACGGAGAAGGTGGAATCAGTTAACAAAAATCCCGTGAAGATCCAAGGTAAGAAAGAAACCCGATCTATTTCCCTTAATGCAATGGATAGTTTAGAGGAAAAATCGGGATTTTTCGTCGAGATTATGGATTGTCTGTGATTTGTTTAAGTTTTGTTTATGCCACCAGTCAACAAACGGAGGTGTTCAATAATGGGAAACGATATAAAACACAGATAATTAGGCCACAAAACAAGGGATCTCGACACTTCTTCAACACGTCAGGTAAATCGATTTCACTTCTCCATGAAATCGCCGAGTTTATTAAATGAAACGAAGTGTTTGCATAGTGAGATTAATTGCACAGTGGGTTTGATTGCACAAATAATGCACGGTGACATAGCTTCAGGTTAATGAATGAGTTGTTAGCTGTAAGATGGAGAAAATCAAAATAAATCATGGCTGACAGATCTAGGTTCTCCACGAAACAAAGTGTTTATTATGGTTTGACTGCATGTTGAAGTAATGAAATGAGAAGTTTTGAGTAAAGTTTTGAAAACATGTAGTTGTAAAAACGCATAGCCAGCCAAGTTCACAACTACACTTGTTCATTTTTATTTATGATCAGACAGTGTGATAAGAAAACTGAGTTTCAGTTTGATTGCATGAAGGAATGGGTCAATAAAAACATAGTATTGGGCTTATATTTGAAGATTTGGGCTTATATTTGAGTGTGCAAAGCCAAATTTACATTGACGTCATATGTTGATTGTATAAATAGTGAAGTGCTAAATATTGGTTATTGAGCAGTGAAGTGTTGCATGTCGATTTATACATAGTGCCTCAATTTAAACTCAGTGAATAAAAAAATAGTCTGAGATGATATTAACAAAAACAAAAATTGTAACATGATTTTTGTTTTCTTTATATATTTCTATTTCAAAATAGACTTCATTTTTTTTTAACGAGGTATATAAAGAAGGATGTTTGATTGCATGAACAGAATAGGGTATTGAAACAGAGACAGTATTGCTGCAAAGAGGGAGACAGAGGCCAAAAAGAGACTGATTTAATTGTTTTAAAAAGCATCAGGGGAAAAGGTAAGCCTTCTATAAGCTTAACCAGAAAAGATTTTTATGAATAAATGCTTGTTATTTGTCATTATTAAAGATGAAATTAATGACAGTAGAAGCCTATATTCACTGGTTTACAGAGAATATGACAACTAGAGTAGAGCCGACATTTCAAATAGAAAACTGGAAGAAAGAAACAATAGAAAAGTTATATCAGGCAGGGCTCATAGGCTTCTTACAAAGATTCAATGGCCACAGTGAGGAAATAACAAGAGAATTTGTGAAAAATTATAATCAGGAGCAAACAAGAGTAGGAAACATAATAATTCCAGTGACTCAGGAATTCATTTCACAAGCATTGGACCTTCCAATGATAGGAGAGAATTATCATAAGGGTTTGCATTTCAAGGAGAAAGCTTGGACTTTCTTCCTGGAGAAAAATAGAAAGGGAACCTTTGACAGGGCCAAAGGTATACCCAGGGAGTGGTTCAATGAACCATGGGGAGAACTGGTTCTGATTATTCAAAAAAAATTCACTTGGGATAGGGGATACAGCGTGGCACATCTATATCATATTAGACTCCTTCAACACATTAAAGGAGAGGTCAAGATAAACCTACCATATTTCCTCTTTAGAAGCCTCCTAAAGATGATAGAATCAGTCAAAAATGAAAACAAGCCAAAAGAAGCACAAGTTTATCATCAGGGGTTGATAAAAATTTTGGTAGAATATCAAGTGAAAACTCAGGGGATGATTTGGAGGGAGTTTTTGAACCAAAACCAGTATAAGGAACAGGTCATTGAAGAACAAAACAAAGTAGAACAGGAAAACAGGGGTATGATGAGTTCACATTTTTATCCCAGAACTAGAGCTAAGAAGCAAACCAATACAGTCATGATTGAAAATGAAACATCCATTATGTCCATTCCTAGGAGGTTTAGGAAGAAGAGTCCAGTTGAAACAAGTAGCAGGGACAAGGAAGTGCAAATTGTGGACACATGTTCAACAGAGAAACAGGCAGAGGATATTATTGAGAAAGAAGCATTAGAGAAAGATTCCTATTTTGATGATGTGGCAGCAACATCATTTGTGAAAAACACACAGGAGCTTGAAAAGGAATTACACTTGAGCAAAATTAGAGAATTAACAGACCAACTTGAAATAAACAAGAAATTGGGAAAGCATTTGAAAAATGAAAACAAAGCAAGTAAAAAGAATAATGCCAAGTTGGTTAGAGAAAATGAAAATTTAACTGAAGAAATAGGAAAATTAAAGAGGAATAATAATCTAATTTGCAAGCAGGCATTCAAATGGCTTAAGGAAAATAACATGTGGAAAGGTAAGTATGAAAAACAGAAGGTTAAGGATACTTTGTATAGAGAAGAACATGACACAGGGATGGACTATTTGTTAGAATCAGCACAGCAAGAGGCATCGGGGTCCAAAACAGCATGGATAGCAGGAGTAAGAAGATCCAAAAGGAAGCAGCAAGCATGAGGACATGCTTGACGATCAACAAGGGGGAGATGTTGGCCCTCAATTTTGGTCTATTTTTGCTTGAGGAAACTTACTTAATCCTTATATTTTCCATCTATTTTCCATTATATCCATCCCATTTTGATGTATTTCATGCATATTCAGGTATTTAATTTTAATTTTGCAATTTCTAAAGTTTTTATGAAAATTTGATTTCAAGTGCAAATTTTGACAGAATCAGAAATTCCCGTAATAGCTATGTGGATGACATGTTTGCAGGACACTTGGGCTCAAGTTAGATGCATGGATGGAAAGCTTGGGAACTAGGACTGAACTAATTCCACTTGGTTCGGTCAAAACAAGCTTTATGAGGCCCGGTCAAGGCTGGTCAAACATGACTAGTCACCCAGAAAATCCATAGGAAATAGGGTTGTTTTGTGATTTCATGGCATTGCCCATATTTCTTAGGATGGATTGAATGAACTTGACTTAGATAGATGGATATGAATAGATATGATTATTAGAGAGACTTTAGATCAGTTTATTTCATAAACTTCTATTTAAGCCAAGACTTTGAAGGCTTATGATATGCAATTTTTTTTAATTTTATGCTGAGACATTTGGATTTTGGAGATTAATTTGAAGAACATATTCTACTTTCATTTTGTTGTTCATTGATGTGGATGAGTGACTGAATTTTCAGCATTTGATAGCAGCCTCAAGTGTGAAAAGCAAGGGTGGACGACCCCCACTCCAATCTAAGTACACTTCATTATTAGATTAGCTTAATTTTCCATGAACTGGTTACTTTAGAATTTGTTTATTTTCTTTGTTTCAGATTTTCTTATAAATTGATGTGTGATGATTTATATTATTGAATTTTAGTTTGTTTATCACTTTAGTAAGATGGGACAACAAGGTGTTCAGGTTGAATTCTCCTTCTATTGAATTGATAGATCAAAACTAGAATTATCCTTTGTTACATGCAAGTAGTTTTTTTTATGTATTTTCAATTTTCAAATGATAGCATAATGATGAATGAATTGTGATGAAAATTGCCCAAAGATATCTTAAGTTAAGAGTCTCCTTCATTGTTGATTTATGCATCTTAAGCTATTGTTAATTCATGATTTCTGGTTTCTATTCATAAGTGATAATTGAGATAGAAGGATACAAATGGATCTCTTAAGTTAAGAGCCACTTCATCTTTCTTTCATTGCAAAAGTGAGTTAGAAATTGTTAATATAGGTTTATATTTGTAATATACTTCTTTAGTTCTTGAAAATTCATCTTCTAAGCTTGGCTATACCTGATATCCATATACTGTGGACTTGCCTCCAAGTTTTACAAACCTGGATTGATAATGGATACTTGTGTTAATGTGTGTTAGTAAATTAGCTCAACCGGCTCAAACAAGCACAGTGAGCCTGGTATTGAAAACTAACTAAGCATCTTTTGAAACTCAGTGTCAAACATTATGATCTTGATGATGCAACTTTGTTTATCAAGAAAGTTGGAAAAACAGTTGTATATCTTGTGGTATATGTAGATGATCTTTTGATGGCAGGGAACAATGAGAGCTACATTGCATCCATAAAGATGGAATTGAGGAAAGGCTTTGAAATGACTGATTTGGGCTATGTTCATTACTATCTTGTGATGCATGAGAATCCTGCTCAGAGTATTATTTTACATTTGGTTGATTTTGGGGGTGATGATTTTAATTATTTTTAGGAATTTTGTATAGATTGAGTGAGAAAATTTTGTATAGATTGAGTGAGAAATGTGTGCGTTGTGAAATATTCTCAACTATGTGAGAATATTAGGGATAATGGATATGTCTAGATATCGTAGGGATCTTAGGGATTATGAGATCCTCAAATAGGAATTAGTTGACTTAATTGTGGAGAAAATCATGGATTTAGGATAATCCATAATTATGTAATTATGCTATAAATGTAAGCCTGCAAAGAGAATGCAAAACAGAGTGTTAGAGGGTTAGACAGAGTGTTATAGGGTGTTACAGAGTATTAGGAAGAGTTAAGTAATGGGGATAATAAATCATAGCACGAGATGTTCTGAATATGTATGTAAATACTCTTATGAATGGAGGGAGTTTTATGTTCAAAACATGTGTTTGCGTGATATTCTATTATGTATTTGCTTTCATTGATTCCTTAAATTGTAGGCTAAATCGTTGTTAAATAGAGAATATAGTTTAGAGATGGACTAAACTTGGTGGACGCGCTAAGTCTTGGCGAAACGAAGAAAACTCGACAAATCATAATTGATCACAGGCTGGATCAATGATGATCTATTTGGAGAGATCTGGGTTGTCCGATTGAACAGATCAACAAATCTAACCATGGAAAATTTTAGGGGCTAATGTTTGCCCAGTGGGCTAATTTTGCATGATTTTCCACAAAAAATATTCGCCAATTTCCAATTTTTATAAAAGATTATTCGCCCAAATTTTAGAATATAAAACCATTTTAGCTTCAAAATCGCCAAAATTATACAGAGACTATATATAAAATCAGTGTAAATTTGAATAATTTTACAATTATATCAATAAACATTTTATAGTTTGCATATTAGGGATTAGTGAGATTCGCCAATGTTTTTAAAATTCAAGAAAAATTTCCATCCTTAAAATTTTCCTTGAATCTAACAGATATCGCGTGCCCACAAGAGCGAGATTTAATTCCAAAATCAGACATGATAGTTTATATAACTGAGTTAATAGCTCAGTTAATCTGAACTGTCCATTTGAAGAGACCTGATCGGAAGGTAGTCGCGTCAGAAAATGAACGAAGTTTAATATAAATTTCAGACGCGATGAGCTATAAAATGTGGTTTAATTCGGTTGGATTCTGGATCGATCATGACCGTTCGCTATAAAGAAACGAGATCCAACGGATATCGTGTCAAGAGATGCGCGTGATTTAATTTCAATTCCAGGCCCGGGAAGGTTATGAGTTGCGGTTTTATTTCCTTTTGGTTCCGTGGGTAAAGGTAGAGGCTTTCCATATATCGAGAGGTTTGAATAGTTCTATTGTTTTAGCAGAATAACTTAATTTTGGATTCTGCTAAATAGGTTGGGGTCCGATAGTTTGTAAACACGTAATTTAATTAATTAAATTACGAATTTGTGTATCAATGTGGTCAACAAAGGTTTTAATTGCACACAAATTTGTTTAAATTCCACAAAATATGTAAAGATGCAGTTTTCTCATCATTAAAGTGGTCTCGATAGATTAATTAAACAAGGGTTTAATTAGTTTAAGTCCAGATTTGTCCAATCGTGCAGCTTCACCCTATCATTAGTGGTATCAGAGCAGAAGAAGATTATGCATGAAGTATGATTATTTGTCAGTGTTAGTCTTTATAATTTTTGTGCAGAGCAACAACAGAGGAAGGTGAGAAGAATTACAGCAGCCTAGAGCAAGGAGTGATCATATGGTTCCAGAGGAGAGAACCAAAAAGACGTCGAAGGACTGAGCTCAGAGGAAGAAAGATTAGTGAGATATCATGTAGCATGGGGACTTGTTACTGCAGAGGCTGATTGTAGCTCACAAGCTAAATCTATTAGAAAGACAAGAAAGCATATGACAAGGAAAATCAGAGGCGTAGCAGAAGCAAAGGGAAAAACATAGGAGTCAGTTTTAGAATTTGATTGAGGTAAATATTTTCTTTTATTGATTTGAGTTTGAAGAATTAGTGAAAATGAACATGGAGAAACTTAGGAAAGGTTAAAATAAATGTTAGATGAGTGATGAAGGGCGTAGGATAAGTATTGCAATGATGAGAGCAGAGTTGAATATACTACAAGAATGGTTTCAAGAGAAGGAGAATGAAGACCGGAGACATGGATGGAGAATAAGGAAATGAGTCAAGTGGAATCTATTATAATAGAGATGGAATGCTATGTTGATGAACAAACTTGAACAAATAAATATTTCTTTGTTGGACAAGGAGAGACTCATAGGAATTGAGTCATAGCAAAGGGGATTTGCTGAAACCCAGAAATTCCATGGTGGGAATTTGGTGCTTGAAGCATCAAAAGAGACCGAAAGTTTTGATATTTTAAAAACTAATAGTTTGTCTATAAATGCAGGTATGGTAGTAGATAAGGAATTTGTTGCTATAGAGACAGCTAATGACCATTGTTATGATCAAGAAGTATTTTGTGAACCTGAAGGAAATTGGGATGATTGTTTTTCATTCCATGAAGTTGAGTTTGCAGCTCAAATAGAGAAGGAGCCAAAAGCCAAAGAAGTTGAAACCAGAGAAACTTCAAAAGAAGGAAAGGACACCATAGAGGAAATCAATTGTGTTGATTCGATTAACAAAGAGGAATTACTCCTAGAGCATGGTGGAGGAAATTTCTTTATAGATATACAAAATTTGGTTGACAGTTCGAATGATGATGATGGAGAAATTTTAGATTTAGTTCTTACTAATTTCAACACGACAGAGTTACCTGGCAAAGCTATAGGTGCAGACAGTGAACCAATTCGAGACTCGTTCAAAATTTGGAGACCAGGAGAAAGAAAGATGGCAGGAACAAAAACACAACAACATGAAGAAGAAAGACTAAAGGACCAGCATCAAAACAGAGTTTGGAATCCTAGAGGTAGCAAGTCATTTAGACTTGTAGCTGTCACATTACTACGGAAAAATGACAGACCTCATAGACAGGAGTTTATGATTTTTTTCTACATCAGGAGTCTGATGCAGGAGCATCCTACTCAGAGTATTATTAGACATTTGGTTGATTTTAAGGGGTGATGTTTTTAATTATGTTTAGGAATTTTGTATAGATTGAGTGAGAAATCTATGTGTTGTGAAATATTATCAACTATGTGAGAATATCAAGGATAATGGATATGTGTAGATCTCGTAGGGATCTTAGGGATTATGAGATCCTCAAATAGGAATCAGTTGACTCAATTATGGATAAAATCATGGATTTAAGATAATCCATAATTATGTAATTATGCTATAAATGTAAGCCTGAGAAGAGAATGAAAAATAGAGTGTTAGAGGGTTAGACATAGTGTTATAGCATGTTATAGAGTGTTAGGAAGATTTAAGTAGTGGGGAGAACAAATTAGAGCACGAGATGTTCTGAATATGTATGTAAATACTCTTATGAATGGAGGGAGTTTTATTTTCAAAACATGTTTTTGCGTGATCTTCTGTTATGTATTTGCTTTCATTGATTCCTTAAACTGTAGGTTGAATTGCTGTTAAATACGGAATATAGTTTAGAGATGGACTAAACTTGGCAGACGTGCTAAGTCTTGGCAGAACGAAGAAAACTTGACAAATCATCATTGATCACAGGTTGGATCAATGATGATCTATTTGGAGAGAACTGGGTCGTCCGATCGAACAGATCAACAAATCTAACAGATATCGCGTGCCCATAAGAGCGGGGTTTAACTCCAAAATCGGACACTATAGTTTATATAACTGAGTTAATAGCTCAGTTAATCTGAACCGTCCATTTGAAGAGACTAGATCGGATGGTAGTCGCGTCGGAAAATAAATGGAGTTTAATATAAATTTCAGACACGATGAACTATAAATTTTGGTTTAATCTAGTTGGATTTCAGATCGATCATGACCGTTCGCTATGAAGAAACAAGATTCGATGGATATCACATCAAGAGATGTGCATGATTTAATTTCAATTCTGGACCCGAGAAGGTTATGAGTTGCGGTTTTATTTCTTTTCGGTTCCGTGGGTAAAGGTAGAGGTTTGCCATATATCGGGAAGTTTGAATAGTTCTGTTGTTTTAGCAGAATAACTTAATTTTGGATTCCGCTAAAGAGGTTGGGGTCTAATAGTTTGTAAACACGTAATTAAATTAATTAAACTATGAATTTGTGTATCGGTGTGGTCAACAAAGGTTTTAATTGCACACGAATTTGTTTAAATTCCGTGAAATATGTAAAGATGCAGTTTTCTCGTCATTAAAGTGGTCCCGATAGATTAATTAAACAAGGGTTTAATTAGTTTAAGTATGGATTTATCCAATTATACAGCTTCACCCCATCATCTTGGTATTGAAGTAACTCAACATCTGAAGTCCATATTCCTTTCTCAAAAGAAGTACATTGGAGATCTGTTGAACAGGTTTGGCATGGTTGAATGCAATCCTCTAACTACTCCAATGGAACAAAACTTAAAGCTCTCATCCATTGAAGGAAAAGAATTTGAGGATGCAACAAAGTATAGACAGCTTGTAGGAAGTCTCAACTACCTGACTACTACCAAATCAGACATTTAGTTTGTTGTTGGAACCCTCTCCAGGTTTATGCAAAAACCTTGTGAGGGACGTTGGTACGCTGCAAAAAGAGTTCTAAAGTACTTGAAGGGAACTCAAGACTTTGGACTCAAGTATACATAGGTGGGCGACTTCAACTTGATTGGATACTCTGATTCAGACTTTGATGAAGACAAAGAAACTGGGGTATCTACTTCTAGTTATGCTATGAGTCTTGGATTAGGAGTTGTCTCTTGGAGATCACGCAAACAATCAGTTCCAGCAGATTCCACAATAGAGGCAGAATATGTGGCAGCATCTGAGGCAACAAAATAAATTTTATGGCTTCGGAAAATTTTGGAAGATTTGTAGGTAAAACAAGTAAATTTGACTCCACTCATGATTGATAATACCTCGTCAATAAAGTTGGCGAAGAATCCAAAGTTCCATGATCAAACGAAGCACGTCAATACAAAATATCATCTGATTTGACATCATGTTGAGGCCAAAACAATCCATCTTCACCATTGTTCCACTAATGAGCAGATTGCAGACATCTTCATCAAAGCGCTTGGAAGAGAAAAGCTTGAAAGATTTAGAATGATGCTTGGACTCACCAACATCCCTTCAGATTAAGGGGGGAATGTTGACACCTAATCATAGGGATTGGGTGAACAACTGTAAATACTGTAAATAAATAATAGAGAAAATGGAGTCATCGGGAGATGAAACTCAAAAGTCACTCCCTCAGGTATATAATAATGAACAGCCTAAATGAATAATATAATCTCATTTGAGGAGTTACCTCTTGGCCTAACAAAAAATAATATTTAATTAATTTATTAAAACAAAATATTACTAGTTTTTGAAAAACAATATTTAAATTATGATATTAGTTTATTAAGTTATTAAAAATAAATATTAATAAGTAACCACTATATTAAACAGCCAGTTTTTGAGAAATTATATTTAAATTAATTTATTAAAAAAAAATCTAAGTCAAATTCTAAAGGAGGGAAGTAAAAAATTATAAAAACGAGTCAAGACCCTAATCGAGACAAGATCATTTGATAAATAAATTAATTAATGGAAATAAAATAAACTAAATTAAAAATAATTAATGGAAAAATAAATAAAATAAAACAAATATATACAGAAGTCAAAAGATATATATATCCAAAGAAATGTAATCAATAAATAAAACAGGGTCAACAATAAAATATGGGGCTGAGGCCCATTATACAAATAGCAAAAATAATAAAAGGAGTTAAGAATGAATAGGATGATCAAATACATAAAAAAACACGAAGGATCAAGAAAATAAACTCTAATGAAGAATAAATCAACAACAAATACTATAAACAGCACCAATACCGACATAGATAAACAAACAAACAAAATAAATCCCAAAAATAAGCCTAAAAAACTAGGAGAATGGGATAGGGACCCTGTTAGGGTACTATAATAATAGGATTCATAATTTTGAATTGGCTATGGTTAGTCTTGTAATATTGTACATACTTTTTCTTTCTACAAAATGTTTTACGTATTAAAAAATTAAAAAATGTAAAGAGGGTATGTCCTAAAAGAATAATCAAAGGACAAAAAAAAAGAAAAAAGATAAAAAAAGGTGAAAAATATAAACCCCAAATAGAAATAAAACAGATCATGAAAGTGTGCAAATTCAAATGCCACTACTTTTTACTTTACTATGCAAAATAAGGTTGTGTGCAGCTTGTCATAAATGCCACAATCCATGATAGTCAAATAGCTTAATCTTGACTCATTCATGCTTTAAATTTCATGTTGATAGATAGAGAATAAAGATCTAGCCAAACTATTTAACTTTGGCAGATTAGTAGTTAGGTAGAGAAACAAAAATGTGCTCATTAGCTTAATCTGAGCCATTGGAAGTTACAAGATTAGAATTAGATAGTTTTCTTGTTAAAAGAAAAGGAATTAAAGGGTCAGTAAGCTCAAATGCACCCAATAAAGTGAAGAAAAAATGTTAGGATAAATAAAGGGTAGGTAGAAGAAAGGTTTCAGATGTAAAAGGTTGTAAATCAAAAGCACATATACCATGCTTAATCCTATGTTTCATGTGTCGGAGCATTTATGAGATTGAAAAGATATTCACAAGATTGTTTGACTAATTTCCCTTCATTTCATTTCACCCTCACATACTTACTTACTAATTTCCCCATTATCCCATAATTTCTTATGAAATACCCTTTTACCCCTCATTCTGACTCTTACCCCTTGGTTTCACACATTTCCCTAGGAATTACCCTGCAAAAATCATCCCCCTACCCAAAACCCCTTTTCCCTAGTGTGAAACCCATTCCCCATGGCAAATATTACCCTCCCCCCTTATTAATTTCCCTGTTTCCCTTCAAAACTCATAAATACCCCCCATCCTAATTTTTTATCCCCCCGCATTAGTTAATTAACTCTTCGCTTCATATTTCCCTGATAAACCCTTTTAACCCACCAACCCTTGGTGCAGTTAAAAAACCCCGCCACAGTAACCCCTGGTCCCACTCCATTAAACCCACTGCTTATATTTTTAAATCCCTACCTTAGTTATTAATTAATTACAATTAGTTGTAATTAAATCTCGGGCCCCGCAAATCCTGGCCCTGATTCCCTCCGTGCATCTTGACCACATGACAGTCGTCCGATCTCCCACCCCCAGATGTGACGGTGTGCATCCATATATCTCACGTTCACCATCTGACCGTTAGTAGCCCGAGAGCACGCAAGATTCGCAGTTTTACTTGGGAACTTTTCTGCTATGTGGCAGCCCCAGGCTAGATCACGTGCTCGCGAAAAATACCGCCTTCCCTCCAAAAGCAGTGCGATGGCCCAAAAAAAACCGCCTCCTAGCCAAGCCTAAAAATCGTCCACTGTTCATTTGTAAATTCCATGCCAAAATGTAACCATTGCCGGTTAAAAGGCCAAAGAAGCCCCATTTCACTCTTTTCACTCGTTTTCATTGTGAATGCTGCTCAAGCCATTCTGCGACACCCTGAACCTCTGCGACCAAAATTGACCACCATCTGCCACCCGAAGAAGCTCCGAATACCCAATTCGAGCATCTAGTTCATAGTTGAAGCTGCCGTGCCCTCTACACTCACCATTGAACTCAGTTTGCAGTTCATACAACCAAATTCCAGGTATTCTTGGGAAAACCGGAATGGCCCTCTCAATTTGAAAATGTACAGTCCAATTAAAAGCTTAATTAATTGAAATTAATTAATATTTGCCTAAATTAAATAATAATTCACTTGAATACCCAAAGCCCTTCTTTGCAAACTGTAAATACCCTCTCACTATACCAGATCTTCCAAACCTTACTTCTGTAGCAACCACAAGCCTAATTCATACCTCTACTCCTAAATATGGCTTCCCAGACCTCTCTGGACGTGAGACCTCTATCAACCTCTCACCTGGACATTGACCATTTGGCATTAGTAGAAAAATATTTTCAGATAATAGATACTGCTTCCCCGACTTACCTTCTAAAGCTCCACTACTGGAGTAAGGATAAATTGCTAAACCAAAACGATGACATCCACCTTTGGGAATCCAATTTACCGAAATATTTATTCCCAGAAGTACAGCCATTCCCTAACATCATTCATTTCTGTCATGCCTGCTATATCCCTAGCCAAAGAGATATTGTTGCCCCTAACCAACAACTGTTATTCACCATCACTATAGAATCCATCAACCAAATGTTGTAGGTCCAACCCAGCCCTAATTAGACCCCATTGTCTATTGGTGACTTGCAAGGCCAATATGTCAAACTAGACCTCGTGAAAATAAGACAAATTTTCCAGACCTTCATCATAGAAGACCACCATACTCCCACAGATAGTCCACCTTATGCTGCCACCATTTTTTCAGAGAGAGGCAGACGTATAATTACCATGCTCTCTTGCATCCTAGGATATACCTCAGATGAGCATGTAGATGAGGTTATCCTAGCCTTTATGTCCATCTTCAGCCCAGGTAAGCCTCTCACTATTATGTAAAACTATGCTCAGTTCATTGCAGACGGGATGCATGAACAGTTCACCAGACTACCAACCGAGAGAGTCTTCAAGTAGTCCTCTGTGTTGTTTCATATGTTTTTATATTACCAATCAGATAAATTCCCTGTCAGCATCCAGAAGTTGGATACCAAGGAAAAAGAGATATCTGTTGTTTATTGGACACCCTTGATCTAGAAATACTCCACTGCATTCACCTATAAGGACTTCATCGACTCATTTGTCCATCCAATCATGAACATAATGACCAGTAGCCCTCAGCCCAGAATCAACCAAGAAATCAAAAGGGTGTTACAGTTGGCTAAGAATAGAAAGGTGGGAGACTATTATCTGTACCGGAACCACACAAAAATCAGAGTTTATGGATGCCATCTTTCCCCTTGTAAACTTCCCAAATAACTCCCTATGAGGATATTTTCACTCGGATATTTTAGGTAGATCATCAATTCAGATGAAGTCAACTTCCTAGCAGCTAGGAAGAAAACCCAATTTGAAATGAAAAACCAATTGGGCCCCTTCATTTGCAATAACAAAGAGCCTAGACCAGAGGCTGACAAGATGTTGCAGCAAATGAAATTTAGGAACAATTTCATGTGGCAGTATGACCCTCATGGGGTCATAAACAAGTTGAGACTCAAGGTCAAATTGGGACCTTTCATCCACCATCCTAGAGCTGATATTGAGTAGTTTTCCAACCAATCAAAATGGTTGGAAAACACATTAATTGACATGGATAACATAGTAGTGGATGTAGAAAACACACTAATTGATGTCGAAAAACAAATTGATCAAAGCTCTTTCCTGCAAGTTCCAGAACTAGGGGAACCCATGAATATTCCTCCTGTCCTACGGACCCCAACAAATGAGGAGAGGAATCCAAAGAGAAACAGGGAGGAGGGTTCCAGTTCTGCCATGGACACCACAGAAGAGAATTTTGAGCTTAGAAAAAGGCCCAATCTGAATCCTATGACTGAACAGGAAGAAAACATTGAATGAGTGGAAATCACTCACGCTAAAACAGTGGGCAAAAGAAGAAAAGGCACAACTACTTCAGGTGAAACACAACAGCCATCAACCTCTAACACTCAGCTAATTGAAAGACAACTCAGTGTTGAGGTTTCCTCCTTCACCAAGCCAGCTAATAAAGAAAGAGACATTAAGGACAGGTACAAGGAGATAAAGATGAGAAATGAGAATTTGAAGGCTGAAACATATGCCCAATACTTCAAGCACACACCATCCAATCTGAGCAGATTGATGTCAGCTTTTGACATCAAAGCAGGAAAATGTAGGTGTCCTTTATGCAACCCATAGTTCAATATCCAAAAACATTGGCTGACTACAGAAAGACTGATTTTGAGGTGTTGGCCAGGGATGTTCATCCCATTGACCAAATAGAATTTCACAAACAAGCTGGAGAGATGATCTACTCCACCCTGACAGGAAAGGCCATCGTTGCACATAGGTTGCAAGGCTCCTTGGATAACATTACAACCCAATAAAAGTTGGGAAAGGCCTCCTCACATGCCAAAGACAATAGGATCAAGGCATTAGAGGACTTCGTAATTGAGTTGGGCCATGATCCAAGTGACGTCAAAGCTGCTGAAAATTTGATCAAGAAGAAGAATGAGGATATAGGAGCTCTCAAGAAACAATTAAATTCGCCTCATTCAAAACACCCACAGGCAAAAGAGGTCCTGGAAATCCAAACAAATCATGAGGAAATGATGGACCTGGTGCTTCAATTGAATGATCAGCTAAAGGAAATGGAAAAGGAGTTGGATAGCTTGATTTAGTTAAAACAAGCTAGTCTTGAGACTGCCCCTGCGACTGTTATCCCAACAGTTAATACTAAAGTACCTTCCACTTTGGCAGCATACTTAGTTCCTACAGCTCTAATGGCCACAACACTACCTTCTTCTACACCGTCTACATCAGCAACAGGTTCAACAGCAATAGGGTCAACTGGTGATGAGGCAAACAAGTTGGTCAAAGCAATGGAAGACATGTCCATTTAGACCACTGAAATGAACAAGCTCAAGGAAAAGGTGACCAGCCTAGAAACTGACTACAAGCTTGCCCAAATCATGCACAAGGAAGAAGTGTAGAAATCAACAAGGATGAATGAACGAATAAAAATCCTGGAGAAGGAACTAACATTGAAGGAACCTCTAGGTCAGCCTAAGGAACAATTGTGGGCCAATATCATTGACTCTATCAATGATATTTGGCCATCCATCCAAGTAATTTTTTAGCAGATTGACTTAATAAAAGAGGCTACAAAAGCCATACAGAGAGTAAAAGAAGAACTTGGATACATGCCAGAGGAAGCTGCAAGGATCATTCCCTTCCTCAATTGCAAGAACAAGTATGAATTGCAGGAATTAGAGACACCTGACAGAACATGTACAATTTTGGAAGTGAAAAGGGTCCTCACCAAGAGGAATTTAATGTTAAACCTCGAAGATAAGTGCCAAACCATGCAACTGGCCATTAACAGATTCATGGTTAAATTTGAAATTTTGAGGCAAAAGGGTTTACCAAATCCTTGGTAATAAACGATAAATTAATGCCACATGAGGATTACGATAGAAAAATCAAAGAAGTGGCCAGAGATCAAGTGAATACTTCATCCATGAAGGGCATACCTATTGGCAAGGACTTGTACCAAACTTTTGAGAATTTGTTTTACCTCCAGCATGAGGTAAAACACCATTTTGTGAATAAGCCTACTTTTACAAGTATACAGAAACATATGAGATTTATAGGAAGATGTTGAATATCCAATTACCAGATGATAAAACATGGGAGAAACTGAATGACTTACTGTAGAAATACGCAGTCAAAAGGTAAAAATGTATAGTAAGAGTAAAAAGGCACGGTAAAAGAATAATAACTGGGCAGCCAGATGAAGTGTATCAATTGAAAGGTCAGAGTGAATATAACATCCAGCGTGAAGACCAAACAGCAAAGCAGAGATTAAAGGGAAAAATATCAAAGATTAAAGCCAGCACAACCTAATAAGCACGGACAACAAGCATCAATTCAATATCTGTCTCTATCTTCTTGTATGAAGATATTTCTTTTTCCTAGAATAATTCTCAAGACAGTTTGGGATATTTTGTAAATTATTTTTGTATAAATACTTCATAATTCGAAGATTGAGGGTGGACTACTATACATTTGTAGAGTTATTTTGATCTTAAACCTAAGGGTATTGTACCACTTTTCAAGTCAGCAGACTGGAGAAAGTAATAAATAGATTGCATTATAGGATTCATGTGTTGAGCTATTACATTGAAGTATTTTTTTTGTCTGATTTTGTTACATTCTCAAGTGTTTCATAAACTTAAATGTTATCTAAAGTTGAATGAATTAACTGGAAATTTATCTCAGAATTTGTTTAAGTACACTCTGTTTTGAATAGTTTATCATTTCTATGTTTTCATCTGATATCCGGATTTGAGAACCCTTAATTTCTCTCCCATCCCGATTGAACTCTTTCACTCTCTTCATAATCTGGCCTAAGGAACCCTTAATTGCTCCCTGGATCCGATTGGAAACCACTTCACCATCTAGCCTTTGAGATCTGTAGTAACTCAGCTATCTTGCCCTGTAGACACTGTTTTTAGAACTTGATCCAGTCCTGTTTGTTTGACATTTGACCCCATATCCCAATGGTAAAAACATCCCTCTGTTCATCTACGTAAGTGATCCCACCACCCAAATCCAAATTAAAACCAAAGTGCAACAATAACTAGCCTAAAATAAATTAACTAAAACAAAGTTAAATCATAAAGAGAGAGCCTTCTCTGAGAATTAGGAAGGCTAGATCCTAATCTCCAAAGTAGGTTTGTGGTTACCTCTAATCATTTCTTTCTCTAACAAATTCTAAAGATATTTTGGAGTTATAACATATTGGCGACTAGACTGGGGAATTCGATCCTCAGTATAATAAAACTTTAAGGAAACCTTAAATTTCATCTTGAGCCCCTTAAGGTCATTTTTAGAAGTTATTATTGAAAAGTTTCATAAAAACAATTAAAAAATTTAAAATTCTGGCTCCCAAGAAGATTCACTATACCAGGGCAAATCCAAATCCAAACCCTGCTACAATAGTTTATGACCCTGACAGAATTTTAAGAAAACCAAAAAAGGTAGAAACTCAGGAATGTAGTAGCTAGTTAGTTAAAGCAAATTCACTCCCTGAGGAAATATCAACTTTAGAGGAAATTCCATTTGATTTGTCATTTGACCTTTCATTGTTTAGAACCAAATCAGAGAATTCAATTCATGAAACTGTGGTAGACCCCAATTTTATTCAATTCATTGAGTCAAAAAGGGTGCCTATACATCCGGATTTAGATAATATTGTGTTGGATACTTTTGACAAGTTAAAAGCTTTAACATCTACATTGATAAGCCATATAGATGATGCTTACCTTCAACAATTAGTTGAACTAGCAGCCCTCACCGCTGTTGCCTCTGAAATTTCTGCACAATCTTCAATTACAGTAAATAAACATTCATTTACTACCACCTCACCAATAATATCCACCACAGTCCATTCCCCTAAACCAGTTATTCATCAGCTTCCTATCCAACCAAACACCTCAACCCCAGCTCGTTCATCTCCATCCATTTCAAGCCCTTCCTCAAGCACCACTACTTTACCCCTTGGTCAAACCAAAATCTCAGTCATGGAAGACCGATATGCACCTTTGGTTTTACCAGCACAACTCCATGCCATGCCCCAAGATTATCAAAGCAAAATCTTTTTGTTTGATGTTACTGGTTAGTACACTGCCCAACAACATGTGAACAAAATGACTTACTATTTTGAATTGCATGAGATTGATGAATCTAATGTCCAAATGAGGTTTTTTGCCCAAACATTAACTGGGGATGTTAAGAAATGGTTCAAAGCTTTACCTACTAATCACATTGTAGACTTAGCTACTTTTCGTAGATTATTCATTGATAGAGGGGAGAGAAAGAAAAACCCTCTGCAAATACTTTCTGAATATGATAACATTAGAAGAGCTCCTAATGAGTCAATTCAGGATTATTGTAATAGGTTCAATAGCATCTACAATGAAATCCCTGCTAATATTAAGCCTCCACCAGACCTAGCATTAATCAAATTCCCTTATGGTTTTGACACTGACATTTCATACCAATTAAGGGAGAGAAACCCTGAAACATTGGAACAAATGCAAAGTAATGATGTTAGTGAAGAAGCCAATCTATTAGTTAAGAAATATAGAATGAGAAATGAAAATTGAGTTGTCATTAAAGAGGAAACCTCCACTTCTGATGGTAAAATAGAAAGTTTAGCAAAGAGTGTTGAGAGAATAATGGATAGATTAGAAAACATGGAAAGAAAAACTCAATGGGAGAATCAAAATGCACCCCCAATAAGAAACCCCAACTTCAGGAAGAATCCTAACACTAGAAAGAATGCTATACCAGATCAGCAAATTAGGCCACCATTCCAGGAAAACTATGTTGAGGGTTCACAAAGCCATGAAGGAGAGGATGACACCCAGATAAACTTATTAGGAATTAAAAATGAAGATGTTGTTTTTCTTACTCAAGAAGAATAGGAATTGTACATGCTGCAACAATTGCAATTAGAATCTGGAGAGTCCTTTGACTTTAAATAGGGCTATGAATCAGCTATATATGAGGTTCACAAATAGTATAGCCTAAGAAGTAAAAAGAACAATGAAACTCCCACTAAGAGATCAATCCATACCCAAACTAAAAAGATAACAAAAGCTCCTGTCACTAAAGTTTTACAAATCCTCCCTAGGGGAACTCAGGAGACTTCTAGCCCAAAAATTGTAGATATAACTTCATCTAAAACTCAAACTGAAATTGTTACTGAAATCATTCCAAATAGGAGTAATCAAAACAAAACTGCAGAAACACAGACTGATATGTCAAGTACTGAAAAACAAGATAAAAACACACAGACCACATTTGTTAAGGAAGATCTCATCCAATCAAACAAAACTCAACTTCCTTTCAACATCAAGACTGAAATAGCAAAATTGAAAATATCAGTTCCTTTGACTGAGCTAGTGAAAAATGAATCCTATAGATCACATATCACTGAAACATTAAATATAGGTGAAGGAGAAGATGTTGTCAATTTGAATGATGATCAACCTGAGTTATTGTTTGGCCCTGAGGTGAATGGTACTCATCACAAGGGGGAATCCCTCCTTTCTACATTAGCCTAAACATTCATGATAAGATATTACATAATGTTATGCTAGACTTAGGGGCATCTCATAACATAATGCCAAAAGCAATCATGGAGAGGATAAACTTAGATATAACTAGACCATATAAGGACCTATTTTCCTTTAACTCTAGCCAAGTTAAATTCCATGGCTTGATTAAGGATTTATGTGTAACTCTAGTCCAATGCTTAGCAAACAGTATTATGATGGACATAGTAGTTGCAGACAGCCCACCCAAATATGGAATGTTATTATCTCGCTCATGGAAGAAAAATTGCAGGGATATTTATAATTAGATATGTCATATGCCACCATATCTGTTTTTGGTCAACAAAGGAAACTTTATAGGGATACCTTGATGAAATACATGGTGAGTAGTGCAGAAAAACCACAAAATTTCCCTATATACTCCATGCATTCTGATATGGACTCTTTCATCTTGTATAATTCAGAACATGACAACAATGAAATCACAGCTATAGAAGAAAAATACAAATCTCCTGATAGTGAAAACATTTTTCATGAGTCCCTATGGCATCTAGATTTTGATGGATCTGTGAATAGATTAGGCGCAGGTGTAGGAGTGTGGATTCACAACATGGAGAATAATCATTCTAAAGGACATGCATTTAGATTAAATTTTAAGTGTACAAACAACCTAGAAGAATATGAAGCTCTAATCTTAGGACTACAAATGGTTAGAAAACTTGGAGCCAAAAGAGTTTCTATAATGGGAGACTCAGAATTGATTATTAAACAAATCAAAGGGGAATACTCTGTAAACAATCCTAGACTTAGCCAATATAGAGAGACTATCCTAGATTTGGTTAAAGACCTCGTGGAAACAAATTGTTTTGCCATTCCTAGAAAACAGAATATGCAGGCTCATAGTCTGGCCACTCTTGCTAGTACCTACAAATTTCCCTTTCAGCCCAACCACCAGTACACTGCAGAAGTGAGACATGGGCCTATTATACCTGACAATTTGAAATATTGGCATATTTTCTCACAAGATTCTCATATTTATGATTTCATGAATGCTGAAGGAGAGTTTCAAAATTGTAAAATAGATACAAATTGTACAATAGAAATAACATAGATGGTGACAAATGTAAATATTTTAGATATAGGTAAACCCACTAATTTCACTAAAGTAGAAATAGATAACTTAGAAAATGTAGAAATAGAAGAAATAATGAATGATGATCCTAAAATTCTTAACCTTAAAATTATTTTTTTCCTAAGGGATTAGTCCCATTAGAAGATTTGTTTGATTCAAACGATGTAGCTAGGAAACCAAAAATGGAGCCTTTAAGAGTAGATATAGAAGAATGTAACATAGGAACTGAAGAAAAACCTAAACACATTAAAATATCAAAAGTCTTACCTCCAAATGAAAAGGTTAAATACATAAATCTATTTAAAGAGTTTCAATAAGTTTTTTCCTGGATTTATGAAGACCTGAAGTCTTATGACACCAACATAATTCAACACAAGATACCTATCAAAGAAGATCATAAGCCTTTTAAACATAAAATTAGGAGAATTAATCTAGTTCTTATGCCATCTATTGAGAAGGAAGTAAAAATGATGTATGATTCCCAAATCATAGCTCCCATTAGATATTCAGACTGGGTCTCAAACTTAGTCACTACTAGGAAGAAGACAGGAGAAATCAAGCTCTATGTTGATTTCAGTTATTTAAACAAAGTATCCTTCAGAGGGTAGTAGGCTCATCCATGATTTCATTGCTTGATGGATTTTCTGGATACAACCAAATTTTAGTTCAACTAGAGGACGAAGCAAAAACTACATTTACTACTCCTTGGGGTACTTTCATGTATTTGAAGATGCCTTTTGGATTAATGAATGCAAGAGAAACATTTCAAAGAGCTATGGATATAGATTATTTTTCCAAATAGATCCATGAATTTCTACTAGTTTACCAAGATGACATCACAGTATTTTCTAAATCTGATAATGAACATCTATATCACTTGAGAAGAGTTTTCATTAAATGCAAAAAACTTGGGATTTGTTTAAATCCCAAAAAGACACTCTTTGGTCTAGAAGAAGGTAAACTCTTGGGACATATAATATCCAAAGATGGAATTAGAATATATCCTGCTAGAATAGAGGCAATCTTGACCATCACCCATCCTAGAAACATCAAAGAATTACAGTCATTTTTAGGCAAAATAATTTTTTTTAGGAGATTCATTTCAAATTTAGCAGAATTGATTAGAGAACTAAATCACATGTTAAGGAAAGATTAAGCACTTAAATGGACAGTGGAGGCAAAACTGTCCTTTGAAGCCATCAAATAAGACCTTACCAAAACTCCAGTCCTCATAAGTCCTGATTTTCAGAAAGATTTTATATTTTTTTCTTTTTCTTCAGAACATACTATTACAATAGTCTTGTTGCAAAAGAATGATCAGGGATATGAACAACCAATTGCATTTTTCAGTAAATCTTTAAGAGATTCCACACTCAAGTTGTGAGCTCCAATATTGCAGCAATGATGCTGCAACTCCTAGGACTCCCTACTTTACTTTTATCAACCCACTGGTTCGTAACAAACTTGGAAGCGACGTTGCTGTATGCACAAGTACTAGCTCTTACTGCAGGCTGTCACTTGATCAGCTAGCACAAGTTCGCTAGGAGCTTAAGCCAACTTCTATGAGTTCTCAAAAGAAGCTTTTAACTGTGATGGATGAAAGCTAACTCAAAAGAGGCTAGTCTACTTGCAGAAAGGAGATAAAAGCTGAAAGGAAACGCAAACCCTAGCAAACCCTAGTTTTACCGACTAACCCTACTTGTGCAAGAAAAGAGATGAAAGCTGCTGAAATGGATGCCATTGACTCTTGAAAAGGTAAGATGCATGTGGTTAAGCTACTTCTGAAGGAAAATGTGGAAGAATCATCTTTTTGTATTTTTGATTAATTTTATGCAGAATTATTATACATGTGTGTTAACTATTTTTTATTGTTCAGAGGTTTATTGGTGAAAGGAAATGGAGTGGGTGTTTGTAGGAGGTTTGGAAAGTGTGGAGAGGACCTAAGGGGTCCCTAGCACCCTTCTGGAGAATTCCACAGTGATCATATCTCGAAAAATTGCTCGCGTGAACTTCTATAGGAAGACTGCAGGGGATCTACAGGAAGTTCTACAGGAACGGTCTGAATGTGGATTTTAGAGGGTTGATGGTGGGAAAGTGGAAATGAAGGATGGATAAGGATGTTAAGGGATCTAGGATCTGGTAGATGAAGCTCAAGAGTGAAGAAGATGGTTGGAGTTGTTCGAAGATCAAGAGAGCAATGTTGCACAAAAATGTAGAAATTAGGGCAAGTTGGGAAAGTATGGCGAATGTGTGAAGGAAATCTTGAGAGAGGGACTGGAGTAGGTTGTATGATGGAGGAAGAGTAGGTTGGAGTGTCTTACAGGTCTTCTACACACTTTTTTCCGAAATTGATTCAATCAAAGACTAAAAAAAAAAGATTTATCTGCTTTGACCTAATTCTGACCTAGAAACCAGAAACATGATGAACAGAAGTTTATAGGCAGGAAATCATGCAAGAAAGCTATGGAAACTAAGAAAGAATAGATCTAAGCATGAACACACAACTAATATCAACTTTACCAACTTAAAACCTAACACTAGCAATTGCATTGGAAGGAAAAAACAATGTTTTGTGGCAGCAAGTGTGCCTTGGTCTCAATTCATGGTCCCAAGGATGGAGAAAGGAGATCAAGGATTTCTTGGTAGCCTTTTTGTGGATCTTTTCTATTATCAAACCATCAAATCAACCTGAAGCATGAACGACTATCTTAATCATCAAAAACAACCTAAGTAACCAAGCAAGATTTAACCTATATAACAACAATTATTCTATGAATGCAGTAAAAACACATAAAAGTACACAAAGGAGGCATTGGGCACTTGGGTTGGGCCAAACCCCAAGAGCTATAGCCTCCTAAGAAAGCTCAGAGCTGGTGCAAAGCGGAATTCATCTTCATTGATAAAAAAATAATAGTCATGTCACAAAACTATTTACAGAAAGAGCTTGAAAATGAGCTAAATGCAAAGCTGCACTAAAGTGCGAAAATAAACTATTCAATAGCTAAACTACCAAGGCTTGAAGCCTTCCTACTTATGAAAACGAGGACTCCAAACAGTCCTCCTTAACTTTAGGAGCTTGGCTGCCCAAAACTGCAGTTAATCAGCCACTTCACTAGACCTGCTCGGCTGCCCCTTGAAATCATCTTTGGTGGGTTGTTGAACTCCGAGCTGATGGTGGAGAACTTGAGGAAAGGCCATTTAGTGTAGGAGACACCCCTCCTATAAATCTTCAGCCTTGTTTCTTCGTATTTGGCTGCCAATCTGCTCATAAATGCCTGATCTTGGTACAAAAATGTCCAAAAATCTGCAATGAGCACGTATTAGACTTTGTGGTCAAGTGCCTATTCCCATTCACTCAGTGAACATAAATATATTCAAAAGCATGCATAAAACTATGGAGAATGGTGGATTAAATGAGAATAATAGGCAAAATGAGCCCATAAAGTTACCCATTTTTGGGGCTCATCATCAAGTACAACATAATGGAAAAACAAGCACTAGCTTTAGTAAAGGCTATTAAAGATTTTAGAGTGTACATCTTGTATTCTCACATCATTTCTTATGTTCCAAATTCAATAGTAAAGGACATTTTGACACAAAATGGGCCTGAGGGAAAGAGAGGCAAATGGATTGCCACTATTTTGGAATATGACATAGAAATAAAGCCTACAAAACTTATCAAAGGCCAAGGTTTAGCCAAACTCATGGCCGAATCGAACTGTCAGACCCTAGATATAAATTTCATTGGTGCCTTAGATGATCAGGAAGAGATGGCAACTCCACATATCAGTGAACCTTTTACAAATTCACCTTGGTATGTAGATATCATATTTGTTTTACTAAACTTACAAGCTCCTCCTGGTTTATCTAGAACTAAAGCTAGATTTTTGAAAATGAAATCATTGAAATATTGTATCATAGATAATGCTTTATTTTGGAAAGACAATGGTGGTATTCTATTAAATTGTTTACTAAAAGATGAAGCTGATAAAATTATGCAAGAATTTCATGTAGGAGATTATGGAGGACACTTGTATTGGAAAACTGCTGCTGACAAAATACTAAGGGCTGGTTTTTACTGGCCCACTCTTTTTGCAGATGTTAAGAAACAAGTGACCTCCTATCATACGTGCTAAATATTTGATGGAAAGAGGAAGCTTTTATCTTTTCCTCTCAAACCTATATGCACAGAAATGCCATTTCAACAATGGGGTTTAGACTTCATTGGAGAAATACACCCAGCCTCCTCAACTCAGCATAAATGGATTTTGACAACCATTGGTTACTTCACCAAATGGATAGAAGCCATCCCTTCTAGACAAGCCACAGAATCTATCATTATCTCATTCCTTGAAAACAATATCCTGTCAAGATATGGATGCCCCCAAAAGCTCATTATTGATAATGCAACTGCTTTTAAATCCAATAAAATGGTATACTTTTGTAACAAATATCACGTCACCCTTGGTCATTCCACTGCATATTACCCTCAAGATAATGGACTTGCAGAATCCTCTAACAAAACCCTTGTCAATATCATTAATAAACTACTAGAAGACAACAAAAAGACATGGAACAAAAATTTGGTCAATGCCTTATGGACTGATAGGATAACTACTAGAAATTCCATTGGTACTTCTCTTTATCGGCTGGTATATGGAATGGATGTTGTTTTTCCGTCATCTTTAGGAGTACTAGTAATTAAGACCATCCATGAATTATAGGTAGAACCAAATGATAACCAGAGGAGGATAAATCAGACAATACACTTGCAGCAAACCAGAGAAGAAGTCTATGTAAAATCACAAGTAATCTAGGATAAAATCAAGAAGATTTTTTATAAAAAGACTAAAGCTGATGATTTTTACATAGGTGACAAAGTACTTAAATGGGATTCTAGAAGATAAGACAATGGCAAACATGGAAAATTTTACTTCCTATGGCAAGGCCCTTATATCATTTATGGTTACAGAGGTAACAATGCATTTTTCTTGAGAGAGACAGATGGATCAGATCTACCAGGAGGACCTGTCAATGGTAGAATGTTGAAGCATTACTTATCCACAGATTAACAATAGTTCACTTTACTTTGATCATTGTATATAACACTGCAGAGTTTATATTGGATTGGATGGTAGTATTTTGAAGTTGAAGCCCGGAGAGAAGGTCATGAGCTTTGAACGGTTCACCATCATAAGTATGAATAAAGCAGAATCACAGAAGAACAATTTACAAGGTAACTTTAGTCACAGTTTCAACGGCTACTGATCTTAAAGTTCTCGCCATTTCACTAGGAAATGCCATCCCCATGTGGAGTGACTGTTAGGGTCCTATAATAATAGGATTCATAATTTTGAATTGGCTATGGTTAGTCTTGTAATATTGTGCACTTTTGCTTTCTGCAAAATGTTTTCCATATTAAAAAATTAAAAAATGTAAAGAGGGTATGTCCTAAAAGAATAATCAAAGGACAAAGAAAAGAGAATAGATTTAAAAAGTGAAAAGTATGAACCCCAAACAGAAATAAAACAGATCATGAAAGTGTGCAAATTCAAATGCCACTACTTTTTACTTTACTATGAAAAATAAGGTTGTGTGCAGCTTGTCATAAATGCTACAATCCATGATAGTCCAATAGCTTAATCTTGACTCATTCATGCTTTAAATTTCATGTTGATTGGTAGAGAATAAAGATCTAGCCAAACTGTTTAACCTTGGCAGATCAGTAGTTAGGTAGAGAAACAAAAATGTGTTCATCAGATTAATCTGAGTCATTGGAAGTTATAAGGTTAGAATTAGATATTTTTCTTATCAAACGAAAAGGAAATAAAGGGTCAGCAATCTCAAATGCATCTAATAAAGTGAAGAAAAAATGTTAGGATAAATAAAGGGTAGGTAGAAGAAAGGTTGCAGATGTAAAAGGTTGTTAAATCAAAAGCACATATACCATGCTTAATCCTATGTTTCATGTGCAAGAGCATTTATGAGAGTGAAAAGATATTCACAAGCTTGCTTGACTAATTTCCCCTGATTTCATTTCACCCTCACATACTTACTTACTAATTTCCCAATTTTCCCATCATTTCTTATGAAATACCCTTTTACCCCTCATTCTGACTCTTACCCCTTGGTTTCACACATTCCCCTAGGAATTACCCTGCAAAAAATCATCCCCCTACCCAAAACCCCTTTTCCCTAGTGTGAAACCCATTCCCCGTGGAAAATATTACCCTCCCCCCTTATTAATTTCCCTTCAAAACCCATAAAACCCCCTTATCGTAAGTTTGTATCCCCCCGCATTAGTTAGTTAACTCTCCGCTTCATATTTCCCCGATAAGCCCTTTTAACCCACCAACCCTTGGTGCAGTTAACAAACCCCACCATAGTAACCCCTGGTCCCACTCCATTAAGCCCACTACTTATATTTTTAAATCCCTACCTTAGTTATTAATTAATTACAATTAGTTGTAATTAAATCTCGGGCCCCACAAATCCTGGCCCCAATTCCTTCCATGCATCTTGACCACGCAACAGTTGTCCGATCGCCCACCCCCAGATCTGACGGTGCGCATCCATATCGTCCACGTTCACCATCCGACCGTTAGCAGTCCAAGAGCACGTGAGATTCATGGTTTTTCCTGGGGACTGTTCTGCTACGTGGCAGCCCTAGGCTAGATCACGTGCTCGTGAAAATATCACCTACCCTCCAAAAGCGGAGCGATGGCCCAAAAGAAATTGCCTCCCCACCCAACCTAAAAACCGTCCACTATTCATTTGTAAATTTTGTGCCAAAATGTAACCGTTGCCAGTTAAAAGATCGAAGAAGCCCCATTTCACTCTTTTCACTTGTTTTTCATTTTGAATGCTGCTCAAGCCATTCTGCGAAACCCTAAACCTCTGCGACCAAAATTGAGCACCGTCTGCCACCTGAAGAAGCTCCGGATACCCAATTCGAGCATCCAATTCACAGTTGAAGTCGTCGTTCCCTCTACACTCACCATTGAACTCATTTTGTAGCCCATACCACCAAATTCCAGGTATTCTTGGGAAAACCAAAACGACCCTCTCAATTTGAAAACGTACAATCCAATTAAAAGCTTAATTAATTGAAATTAATTAGGTATTTGCCTAAATTGAAGAATGATTCACTTGAATACCCAAAGCCCTTCTTTGCAAATTGTAAATACCCTCTCATTGTACCAGATCTTCTAAACCTTACTTCTACAGCGACCACAAGCCTAATTCATACCTCTACTCCTAAATATGGCTTCCCAAACCTCTCTGGACATGAGACCTCTATCAAGCCCTCACCTAGACATCGATCATTTGGCATTAGCAAAAAGAGATTTTCAGATAAAAGATATTGCTTCCCCAGCTTACCTTCTAAATTTCCACTGCTGGAGTAAGGATAAATTCCTAAACCAAAACGATGACATCCACCTTTGGGAATCTAATTTACCCAAATATTTATTCCCAGAAGTACACCCATTCCCTGACATCATACATTTCTGTCATGCTTGCTATATCCCTAGCCAAAGAGCTATTTTTGCCCCTAACCAATAGTTGTTATTCACCATCATTGTAGAATCCATCAAAAAAATGCTACAAGTCCAACCCAGCCCTAATAAGACCCCATTGTCTATTGGTGACTTGCTAGACCAACATGTCAAACTAGACCTGGTTAAAATAAGACAAATTTTCCAGACCTTCATCGTAGAAGACCACCATACTCCCATAGATAGTCCACCTTATGCTGCCACCATTTTTTCAGAGAGAGGTAGACATATAATTACCATGCTCTCTTGCATCCTAGGATATACCTCATATGAGCATGTAGATGAGGTTATCCTGGAATTTATGTCCATCTTCAGCTCAGACAAGCCTCCTACTATCATGTACAACTATGCTCAGTTCATTGCAGACAGGATGCATGAACAGTTCACCAAACTGCCAACTGAGAGAGTCTTCAAGTACTCCTCTGGGTTGTTTCATATGTTTTTATATTACCAATCAGATAAATTCCCTGTCAGCATCCAAAATTTGGATACCAATGTAAAAGAGAGATAATTTGTTTATTGGATGCCCTTGATCCAGAAATACTCCACTGCATTCACCTATAAGGACTTCATCGACTCATTTGTCCATCCAGTCATGAACATGCTGACCAGTAGCCCTTAGCCTAGAATCAACCAAGAAATCAAAAGGGTGTTACAGTTGGCTAAGAACAACAAGGTGGGAGACTGGTATCTGTACCAGAACCACACAGAAATCAGAGTTTATGGATGCCAACTTGCCCCTTATAAACTGCCCAAATACCTCCCTATGAGGATATTTGCACTAGAATATTTTAGGCAAATCATCAATTTAGATGAAGTCAACTTCCTAGCTGCTAGGAAGAAAACCCAATTTAAAATGAAAAACCAATTGGGCCCCTTCATTTGCAATAACAGAGAGGTTGGACCAGAGGCTGACAAGATGTTGCAGCAAATGAAATTCAGGAACAGTTTCATGTGGCAGTATGACCCTCATGGGGTCATAAACAAGTTGAGACTCAAGATCAAATTGGGACCTTTCATCCACCATCCTGGACATGATATTGAGCAGTTTGCCAACAAATCAGAATGGTTGGAAAACACATTAATTGACATGGATAGCATAGTAGTGGATGTTGAAAACACACTAATCGATGTTGAAAAACAAATCGATCAAAGATCTTTCCTTCAGGTTCCAGAACTAGGGGAACCCATGAATATTCCTCCTATCCTACAGACCCCAACAAATGAGGAGAGGAATCCAAAGAGAAACAGGGAGGAGGGTTCCAGTTCTGCCATGGACACCACAGATGAGAATTTTGAGCTCAGAAAAAGGCCCAATTTGAATCCTGTGACTGAACAGGAAGAAAACATTGAATCAGTGGAAATCAGTGACACTGAAATAGTGGGCGAAAGAAGCAAAGGCACAACTTCTTCAGGTGAAACACAACATCCATCAACCTCTAACACTCAGTTGATTGAGAGAAAGATCAGTGTTGAGGTTTCCTCCTTCACCGGGCCAGCGAATAAAGAAAGAGACATTAAGGATAGGTACAAGGAGATAAAGATGAGAAATGAGAAGTTGAAGGCTGAAACATACGCCCAATACTTCAAGCACGCATCAACCAATCAGAGCAGATTGATGTGAGATTTTGACATCAAAGTAGGAAAAATGCAGGTGTCCTTTATGCAACCCACTATTCTGCAGCCAAAAACATTGGCTGACTACAGAAAGATTGATTTTGAGGTGTTTGCCATGGATGTTCATCCCATTGACCAAATAGAATTTCACAAATAGGCTCGAGAGATGATCCACTCCACTTGACAGGAAATGCCATGGCTGCACATAGGCTGCAAGGCTCCTTGGGTAACATTACAGCCCAATACAAATTATAAAAGGCCTCCTCAGAGGCCAGACACTAGGATCAAGTCATTAGAGGACTTGGTAATTGAGCTGGGCCATGATCCAAGTGACATCAAAGCTGCTGAAAAATTGATCAAGAAGAAGAATGAGGATATAGTAGCTCTCAAGAAACAACTAAAGTTTCCTCATTCAAAACACCCACAAACAAAAGAGGTTATGGAAATCTAAACAAAATATGACGAAATGATGGACCTTGTGCTCCAATTGAATGATCAGCTAAAGTAAATGGAAAAGGAGTTGGATAGCTTGATTCAGTTAAAACAAGCTAGTCTTGAGACTGCCCCTGCAACTGTTATCCCAACAATTACTAATATAGTACCTTCCACTTTGGCAACATCCTTAGCTCCAATAGCTACATCACTACCTGCTCCCACACCGTCTACATCAACAATAGGGTCAACAAGTGATGAGGCAAACAGGTTGGTCAAAGCAATGGAATACATGTCCATTTAGACCACTGAAATGAACAAGCTCAAGGAAAAGGTGACAACCCTAGAAATTGACTACAAGCTTGCCCAGATCATGCACAAGGAAGAAGTGCATAACTCAACAAGGATGAATGAATGAATAAAAAGCCTAGAGAAGGAAACGACATTGAAGGAACCACTAGGTCAGGCTAAGGAACAATTGTGGGCCAATATCATTGACTCTGTCAATGATATTTGGCCATCCATAGAAGTAATGTTTTAGCAGATTGACTTAATAAAAGAGGTGTTGGCTTGTGTTATATTCTTTCCATGACTAGCCCATGTAGTTAACTGGGGGGTTGAGGGGGGGCAAATCCCCGCTTCGTTGCAACGATTGTGTAGCGGGGGGCTCATAAGGGGTTTGAGGTGTACCCGTAACCCCACTTTATGGGGTCCGGGGTGGCGCCCTAGAAAATTTTGGTTTTGGACGCTATATTAGGTTGGGCGGACCCACCTATGGTTTTGTGCATGATTTTCGGACATGTTTTTTGGACATGATGGTTTTTGGTCCATGGTATTGGATGCGATGGTTTTTGGTCCACTGTATTGGATGCTTCGGCATGTATAAATATGTATTATAACATTGAAAGGAACATAATGAAAAATCAAGCTGGTAGTCTCAGTTTTGGGATCTAGGGGAAATCTCTGTGTATATGTGTTTTATGTGTTATGCTCTTGCATTGTTTATTTTCTATGTTTTAGAATTCGTATGCAGGTAATTTATGTACGGGGTTAAAACCTACATTTGGTATCGGAGCAGTTTTGGCTTCAAGGGGACGCCTTTGTTGCTGAGGGGTTTCGCTCAGGCCTGTGGTAGACCCTGTTCAATGGGAGATCTGCGAGATCAATTCTGGTGGTGAAAGAAGATGGCGAGCAGTGGAAAGATAGAGATCGAGAAATTTAATGGTCAGAGTTTTGAGTTGTGGAAACTCAAGATGGAGGATCTGTTGGTGGATAAAGATCAGTGGATCGCGGTAGATCCGGGTACTAAACCAATGGGAGTGTCTGATGAAGAATGGAAGAAGTTGGATCAGAAGGCAAAGAGCACAATATGATTATGTGTCTCAAATTCAGTATTGTTGAATGTATCAGGGGAAGCTACGACAAAGGCTTTGTGGGACAAGTTAGGGAATTTGTACCAATCTAAGTCTCTAGTGAGTAAACTGTTCCTGTGGAAAAAGCTATATAACCTGGGGATGAAAGATGGAGACTCGATGACAGAGCATCTGAACTCATTTAATACTGTGGTAAGTCAGTTAACATCTGTTGATATTAAAATTTCAGATGAAGATAAGTGCATCAGTTTGTTGTGTTCTCTACCAGATTCGTGGGATAGTCTAGTTATTGCAATAGGTAGCAATGCAACTGCCTTGCATTTTGATGAAATAGTCTCATCCTTGCTAACAGAGGAGATGAGATAGAAAAATATGGAGAGTCAGAATGGTGATGCCTTGTCTGTACGAGGACATTCCTAGAACAGAAACAAAAATAAGTCATCGAGTGGGAAATCTAAATCTAGAGGGAGATCTAAATCTCCAAGAAAACCTGTAAAGTTGGTGTGCTGGAAATGCGGAAAGGAAGGGCACTACAAAAGGGACTATAAATCTAAAGCTCCTGATAAAGGAAAGGGATCTGATGATGCTCCTTCTACAGAGGCGAAAACCACCTCAGATGAAGGTGGGGATGTGTACTTGGCTTCTTCAAGTACACATGTAGATCATGAGGCATGGTTGATTGAATCAGGTGCATCCTTTCACTTCACTCCCCATAGAGAGTGGTTCTGTGAGTATGAGAAATACGATGGTGGTGATGTCTTCTTAGGGGATGATAGGAAGGCTAGAATCATTGGTCATGGAAAAGTAAAGTTGAATTTGCAAGGTGGAAGGGTTAGAACACTTCCGGGTGTTCTGCATATTCCTGCATTGGCCAGAAATCTGATTTCTGTAAGCAAGCTGGATTGTTGGGTTGTGTTATATTCTTTCCATGACTAGCCCACGTAATTAACCGGGGGTTAGAAGGGGGGTCACAGGGGGTTTGAGGGGTACTTGTAACCCCACTTTATGGGGTTCGGGGTAATGCCCCAAAAAATTTTGGTTTTGGACCCTATGTTAGGTTGGGCAGACCCACCTATGGTTTTGTTCATGATTTTCGCACATGTTTTTTGGACACAATGGTTTTCGGTCCATGGTTTTGGACGCGATGGTTTTCAGTCCATGGTATTGAATGCTTTGGCATGTATAAATATGTATTGTAACATTGAAAGGAACATAATGAAAAATCAAGCTGGTAGTCCCGGTTTTGGGATCCAAGGGAAAATATCTGTGTATATGTGTTTTATGTGTTATGCTCGCGCTTTGTTTATTTTCTGTGTTTTAGAATTCGTATGCAGGTAATTTTCTGTACAGACCTACATGGATGATGCAGGTGTAAAAACAGTGTTCGAGAAGGATACCTGCAGAATAGTTCGGGGAGCACTGGTATTGATGTGGGGAGTTCAGATTGGAACTCTCTACAAGCTACAAGGTAGCACTGTTGTTGAAGGGTGCAAAAGTTCTGCGGTTACTGAAAGTGGAGCAGAAAATCTAGTGATCTCTAGATAGAAGACCATGTTGTGGCATCAAAGGCTTGGACATATTGGAGAGAAAGGCCTTCAAATACTTCATAGTAAAGGTATGGTAGAAGGTATGAGTAATAGCTCTCTGGATTTTGATTTCTGTGAAAATTGTGTATATGGGAAGCAGAATCGGGTGAGTTTCCCCTCTGGTAGTAAGAGAGCAAAATAGATATTAGAACTTGTGCATAGTGATGTGTTTGGACCTGCGAAGGTTCCATCACTGGGTAAGTTTGTGTACTATGTATCACTTATAGATGACTTCTCAAGGAATACATGGATATATTTCCTTAAAAAGAAATCTAAAGCCTTTGACAGGTTTAAATAATTTAAGGCTCTCGTGGAAAATCAGACAGAGAAGAAGATAAAGGCGCTGAGGACAGATAATGGTGGAGAGTTTTGCAACAAGGAATTTGAAGAATTCTGTAAGAAGTGTGGTATAGAACAACAGAAGACTACTCCATATACACCTCAGCAAAATGGAGTTGCAGAGAGAATGAATAAGACGTTGATGGAAAGGGCAAGAAGCATGCTCAGTGGTGCCAGGTTAGGATAGGAATTCTGGGCAGAGGCAGTGGATACTCCATGTTACCTAGTCAACAGGTCACCTTCATCAGCGTTGGAGGATAAGACTTCACAAGAGGTATGGACTGGTAAGAAACCCTCTCTTTCACATTCGAGGGTATTTGGATGTGATGCATATGTACATGTTCCAAAGGAGAAATGAACCAAGTTGGATAGTAAATCTGAAAAGTGCATCTTTATTGGGTATAAGGATGGTTTAAAGGGTTATAAGCTTTAGAACCCAGTCACAAGGAAGGTTGTGTACAGTCGAGATGTGGTGTTCAGAGAGATAAAAGATGTTATTAAACATGAATTCCAACCAAAGGAACCTGAGAAGATAGAGTTTGAGCTTAAGGAGGAAGAATCAGACTCTACAGTAGAGCAAGAATCAGAAGATGAAGAGCCACAAACTTCGGGTGTGAGAATATCAGTTCGAGAAAGAAGGCAGCCAGAAAGGTATAGTCCATCTCCTTTCTGTTCAAATTTTTCTTTATCTATTACTGACGATGATCCCAGAACTGTGAAGGAAGCAGTAGATTCAGAGGATGGCAAACTCTGGAAAGAGGCCATGACTGATGTAATGGCAGCTTTGCACAAAAATGAGGCTTGGGATCTGGTGGAGTTGCCGGCTGGAAGGAAACCCATTGGCAACAAATGGGTGTTCAAGAAGAAGACAAATGCAAAAGGAAAGGTGGAGAAATACAAAGCTCGGTTGGTAGCAAAAGGTTATTCCCAGGTGCCGGGAATTGATTTTGGTGATATTTTTTCTCTTGTTGCCAAGGTAACTTCTATTAGATTACTTTCATTTGTTGCTATTGCTTTTGATTTTGCGGTGGAAAAGATGGATGTGAAGACAAAATCTCTTCACGGGGATCTGGAAGAGGAAATATACATGAATCAACCTGAAGGCTTTGCGGTGAAGGGTAAGAAAGAACTGGTATGCAAGTTAAAGAAGTCTCTGTATGGGTTAAAACAGTCACCAAGGATGTGGTATCAGAAATTTGATACATTTATACGGGGACATGGCTTCACAAGAAGCAAAGCAGATCACTGTGTGTATTTTAAATTAATTGGGGACCGTGTTATTTATCTGGTCTTGTATGTGGATGATATGTTGCTGGTTGGAAATGACAAAGAAATTATCCAGGATTTGAAGACCCAATTGTCCTCCAAATTCGACATGAAAGATCTTGGTGCTGCAAACTATATTTTGGGCATGGAAATTAAAAGAGATCGAGCAAAGAAGAAGCTCTGGTTAAACTAGAGGTAGTATGTCAAGACAATACTGCAGAGGTTTAATATGCAGGATAGTAAACTAGTGAAGGTTCCTATTCCTGTAGGTGTGAGGTTATCTGCTGAACAGTGTCCCAAGACACAAGAAGAGGAAGAGGACATGTCCCGTGTTCCATATGCAAGTGCAGTCGGTAGCTTGATGTATGTAATGGTCTGTACTAGACCAGACATTGCACATGCAGTGGGAGTATTGAGTAGGCTTATGTCAAAACCAAGGAAGGAGCACTGGACAGTAGTGAAGCGGGTTTTCAGGTATTTGCATGGCACTAGTGATTATGGTTTGTGCTACCAAGGAAGATCGAGATTGGACAGAATGTTGGATATTTGTGGCTTTGTTGATGCGAACTGGGCTAGAGATCTGGATCAGAGAAGATTTACAAGTGGTTATGTGTTTAACCTATTTGGAGGTGCAGTCAGTTGGATGAGTAAGAAACAATCTGTAGTGGCACTATCAACTATAGAGGCAGAATACATGGCAACCACTCATGCAAGCAAGGAAGCATTTTGGTTGCAAAGATTGTGTTCAAGTATGGGGTTAGTACAGGGAGCTATAAGGATAGACTGTGACAGCCAAAGTGCAATTTTCTTGGCAAAGAACCCCGCATATCATTCAAAGACAAAGCAAATTGATGTTCAGTATCACTTTGTGAGGGTTATGATAGAAGACAAAAAGGTGTTTCTAGTAAAGGTGGACACTTTGAAGAATACTGCAGATGCATTGACAAAATCTATGAGCTCTAAGACATTCTCTTGGTGTAGAGAGACAATGGGCATTTCAGGGCTGGAAAAATGACTAAGCTCTCTTGTTCCCCCCTATGGAAAGAAAACAACAAGTGGGACAATGTTGGGTTGTGTTATATTCTTTCCACGACTAGCCCACGTAGTTAACCTGGGGCGTTAGAGGGGGGGCAGAGCTACCCTTCGTTGCACCTGTTAACACCCAGGTTGTTCCCTATGACTCCCAAGGGAATACGGCCGGGGTAACCACTAACCAATCTTTTAATCACTGTTTCTAGCCAAACAGTAATCAGAGAGGGCTCTCTCTTTATGATTTATATCTACAGTGATGGTGTTTTAGGCTAGGTATTGAGTACAGGTCATGTTTGTGTTTCGGTTGATGAAATTCCCTTAGACTTCAGTGATGTAGTTTTTAGATATGTTGAATATCATTGGGCAATGGAGTCTGTGGCTTAATGTGTTTGAATCTGTGAGATGAAAGATGGAACTTACAGGGCCTTTTGAGTGTTTAATAGAACATATTCTGATTAAAAGACTGGTAACAGGTAGCACGAACAGTGAAAGCATTTAAGAATTTTCACTATTTATCTATATGTTCCCAACAGATAGCTTTAAGAAGAGAAAACAGAGGTCTTAGGGGGCAAAAGTTGAATCCCTGAGAATGACTGTTACAATAAAAACACAGTTTTGAATTGCAGCAATTAAGAATTACAATTCTGTTACTGTATATGAGGAAAACATATATAATAGCTCAGTTTGAGTCCAGGGTAAACATGGTTAAATCCTGGTACTATCCTTTCACCTCGCTATCAAGTGTAAAACATTAGAACGACAAAGAGAACAAAAGACTCAAAACAGACACGATAAGAGATTTGAGAATACTTATAGTTTTATGCAACACCCATGGAATCCTGTAACATGCATCCTTCACCACAAGACATCAAATACACCAAACTTCTGGAAGTTCCATTCCTCCTTTGTATTAATTCTCTGAAAATATTACAGCAGATGGAAGTTATCCAAGAGAAAATTCCAGCAACCCCTTATGCGTTACTAAGGGGGGTATATATACGGATTTACATTTGGAAAAATATCTGAAAGAAGAGTAAATGCCTCATAAATATGCTGCCAACTGCTAGTGAGCAGTAGCCAAAGAAGTAAATGAAGAAGTAAATGCAGTGGTAGCTCTTAGTCCTTTAGCTGTCAAAATCTGTCAGATGCTGTTGAATTTGTAGCAGTTGTAGTCGGCTGAAGGCGTGTGTTTCAAAATGTGGCTAGCTGTCACTGTTAGTGATGAATCACCTTTTAGATATTTTCCAGTCACTGACCACTTTATACTTGTCTTGCGGTGAGCTGAGCTGGCTTTTGACCTGGAGTTTTGAAACTACCGTGGCAGAATCTGGAGCATGGCTTGCCACCAGTCCTCCTTGGGCATTTGATGCCTTCGCATTTTAATCAATGTCTCATCAAGCTCTGTGTATTTGAAAAAACTGGGAGGAGTTTCAAATAGATGATTAACTTCATTTTCAATAAAAAATGACCCTTCAAGCTGAGTGTACAAACTCTGTCCTGTAGGAGGAACAGTTTCTTCAGAAGCACTGCTGGATGCAGTGATTTGATTTTCTATGTACGCGGCCATCCTATTTGTAAATTGATCTCTGTTGATCAATTTCCCTGTACCGCTCAATAGGCTAGGCATTCCTCTTGCCTGTAGCATCCCCATTCTGAGCTTGAAGTCTTCAACTTCAGTCTGTATCTCATAGCTCCTCCTTTCTGCTGTCTGCACATATCCTCTGAGTGTTAGCACCTTTTTGGTCATAAGGATGGCTTCCGTTCTGTTGGTGATTCCAACTGCTGCCAGGTCATCTTTGTCTTGCCTGTTCAGAAAGTCTATCAGTTGGCTAGCTTGTTCAGGTCTATTTCCTAGCGCTGTCTTAGCCCTCTGGATATCTATCTGAGCTTGCACAATTAAATCCATATGTTCATGGATTGTTTTGAGTGACTTCCACTGTTTAATCATGCTTTGGGTGATTTTATTCCATAAGATCCTCTTGATCTCAGCCATGGTGTTTTTGAGATCAAGCTCTTTCTCCAGGGCTTTGATTCTGTCCTTTTGGGTCTTGATCTGTCTGCCCTGTTCTGCCACTGTCATTTTAGACTGGTCATACTTGGCATCTATCTCTGCCAGTTTTTCTTTTGCCTTCCTTATCTCATCTGCTTGTAGCTCCATTTGCTTAACAGCCTTAGTTAGTTCTTCTATGCTAGGCTGGTCAACTGTATTTGCTGTTGTAGGGGCCACTGCTGCCTCAGAGCCTGTTGCTGCTGTAGAATCTGTTGGGGGAGTTGGTAGTGTGGATTCTCCCTGTTTGCCCTGAAATGACTTCTCCAGCTCCTTCTCTAGCTCTTGGATCCTTTGATCCTGCTGCAATAGTAGATCAAGTTGTTGATCAACTTGTTTTTCTTTTTGCAGTTCAGCTGTCTGAGGATGTTCTGTAGGTGACAGCTTCAATCTCCTCTTCATGGCATTGAGATCATCCTCTTTTTTCTTCAGGAGGGCTTTTACCCCGGTTGGGTCACTAGGGTTATGCCCTAGATCAACAATAATCTCTTCAAGAGATTTTATCATGTTATCCTTGGCCCTGGAAGACAATCTCTCAAAATCCAGTTGAGTATTTGTGTGCTTCAAGGATTCTTTCAGCTCATGAGCTAGTGTGGCCTTATCTACCAAGGTGGCATAGACCATTTCTCCAGTCTGCTTATGGAGCTCAATTTGGTCCATAGGATGTATGTCTTTGGCCAAGACCTCCACCCTTGTTTTGATGAAATCAGCAGTGGACATTGGGTTGGGACCCTTAGGTTTGAAATGGCTGAATATCATCTTCTCCTCTTTGAAGTCGTAGACCGACATCAATCTTTCTTGTTGGGCTGGAGTGGCATCTATAAATTGCTTGTAAACCTCAGCCCTCAATAGTTCATTTGCTGCCTTGATTTCTTTGAAGGTGGCCTTAGCACCTTTGAGCTTCTGGCTTTGTTGAGAAGAAGATGATACCTCCAAGCCAAGTTGTAAATTCTGCTCCTGCTGAAAGGAGCTAGTCCCTGTGTGTTGGCTGCCCTCCCTATCCTTGGCTGTATCATTGAAGACATCTTCAGTAATGTCTTCTACTTCTGGGGAGTCTGCCCTCTGCCTTTTAGCTTCTGGTTGTTGGGAGGATCCACTGAGGGGAGTGGACTCTTCTCTTTGTCTTTTGGTCCCCCTTTCTTCATGTGCCGGGGTCTGTAAAATTGAAGTGGTTAGGGGCTCCACTTGAGGGGGTGGTGTCTGCAATAAGGTGGTTTCTGGCAGCCCAGTTTGTGGCAGACCGGTTTGTTCTTCTTGCTGTCCTGTTTCTTGCTCTGGTTGTTGCTTTCCCTGCTCTGACTGCTGCTTTTTTGCTTCATCTTCGGCGTCCATTTTTCCCTTTCCCTTATCCAAGCCTGGTGCTGTTGTTGGCGGCGCTGTCCTGGTAACTGAGGTTCCTCCTCCTGATGTTTGAGGCAGCCTGAACGGTACCTGGGTCACATAGTCCAGGTCAATAGTTTTTTCAAGTTCTTTCATATTTTTAACTATTTTTTCCTCTTCAGACAAGCTCTCAACAAGGGTATCCAACTGCCACTCTTGTAAGTTTGCATACTGTTCTAGATGTGGATAGTGGCAGTGTTTGATGGCTAGGAGTCTGTACTTTGTTCTCCTGGCAGTGATGAAACCTTGAGGGTCATATGGGACCCACCGGAAACTGTAAGACAACTTATATTTGTCTTTTAGGATCGAATCTGCAGCCTCCCATCCTTCCTTCTTATTCATGATAAAAGGGCCCAGCTCATTTTTGTAGTTAAGGTGTGCTTTTTTCTTTGAGCTGTGGAAGTGAGTGAGGTCTGACTGGATTAATTGCCTGTAATATTCCAAGGCAAATAATCTCATGGGAACATACTTGGGTAGTCTGAATGGACAGAGCTCACACCCATACACTCTGAACACAGTGTGGTGTTCATATAGGTACCAATCACCTATTTTGTACTTCTTAGAAAGCTGTAAAGCTTTCTTGATCTCATTTGATATTCTAGGTGGAGGGGATTTCATAAGTATGCTGGAGACTGGGTATACAAACTGATCTACAAATTCACAATAGCTGTAGGGTGAACTTGTGATTTCATGATAGACTGAGGTCCAGAATATGACTGATCTTTTCTCCCCTTTGTTGTCCAGCCTTCTGATGTAGCATGGGAAAGCTTCAGAGTGATGATACATGAACAGGTGGTAGATGTATGCTGAATATCTAAAGACTCCTTGTCTGTCCAATTTGCACAATTGATCATGGATCTTATTGGCTATGAACTTGGCAAAGTTGTACTTTCGGGCAGGGGGTTGTCGTGGGCTGTAGGCAGATAGCATTACGAGCATGGCTAGATCCACATGCTTGCTGTTCTGGTAGCCTAGCACATAGGCTATCATGTCCAGGAGCAGCCTGCCTGAGTCATTGAAGTGCTCATGTGGATAAGGAGGTGGCCCTGTAGGCTGGTTCTCAGGCCACATGTAGTTCCTGGTGACCTTCTGCAGCTCTTCACTGGTCATCTTCTCACCTGCTTCTATTAAAGATCTCATGGAGAAAGGGACTAATAACTCTGTCTGTTCAAAGTGCAGCATTTTGTTGATGGTGTCAGCGTTTATATAGAACAAAATCCTCCCTAGTTGAGTGTTGACAGCTCTGTGCTCCTGATCATAATTTTGAGCACATAAGTGAATGATTTCAGGGAAAACATTCACAGCTGGGAGGCAGTAATAGGGCAGGTTTGACTCCCATATCCCATCTGTACCAAGTCCTGCCTTATAGTCTTCCCTTAATGTGGTGAAGGTTTTCAAAAAGTTTCTGTTTCCCTCAAAATCATTTATGAGACAGTCTTTGTCAACTAATGGCATAGCTTCCAGTTCCTTATTGGTTTGACTCAGTGGAGTGGCACTGAGGGAGGAGGATGCAGATGCTGCCATGATACAGTCTGAAAGTGTGCAGCAGGATGCAGAGCTTTGATAAATCTCTTGAAGACTTTGAGCGGCAGGTAGGTGCAATTGGTGTGATGTCTTCTTCTGGTGTGAAGTTGTTCTGAAGCTAGCAAAGTACTGATGATTTTCAGGAATGTGGATTGTCTAAGGGAATGCTTACTGAGGTATTAGTATTTGTACAGGAAGAGTGTAGGTAACCAGTACTTGGCAAAAAGGAACAATGCCGGGTATTTCAGGGCGATTTCTGCAGTTTTAACCCGCGAGCTGGTTTGTACAGAGCTAAATTGGGGCTAATGGATGGCACAGGTTGCTTATGTCTGATTTGGGTGCTTGGGTAGAGCTAAATTTAGAGTTTTTAGCAGACTTTAATGGTGATTTTGCAGAAAATTGGAATTTACGGGCAGAATGGGAGAAGACGGCAAAATACCTGGCAAATCGACCTGGAAGCTTGCGGGCTGGGTTGCAAAGGCTTAATGCAGTCAAGCTTCGAACTTTGAACGGTTTACTTGTCGAATTTGATGGCTGAATGCAAGATTTCGCGGCAGCAGGCTTGACAACGGCTAGTTCAGCTTCGCATGCAAAATAAGCGAAAAATATGCGTTTAGCCGTTTAAAACGGTAAATTTGGCAAAAGTATGAATTTGGCGCTTTTCCGCCGATGACGTCAGCATGACGTCATGGCGGGGCCCAGGTGAGGGGTGACGTGGATGCTGAGGTGTTAGCCAGGTCGGCAGGACACGGTGGCGGGCGGGCACAAAGGCGGGCCCGCGTGGAGGACCAAGGGACGATGGGGCGGGCACCGGCGGGGTGACGTCAGAGCGGCGTGGACATGACGTGTAGGCATGACGTGTGGGGTAGCGGTATACGGGGTGGCGGTAAGTGGGTTCCCCGCACCACCTTTGGGCAAAGGCGGTAAGTGGGAGGAGGGCTCCGAACAACCTTACCGTCCGCCACGCGTCCATTGTACGGGATAGGTAAAACCGCTTTCCCCGGACGCTAATTGTCGGCACATCGAGATCTGAAATTGACCGCCCACCCTTAGATCTGGGCGCTGGAGATCTGACGGCTGGCGGGCCTTCCGACTGGTCGAGCATGTTGGGGAGGGGTCCCGCCAGCGCAATAAAATATTCAGTTTAATTTTTGGGCGGAGGACTATAGGCAAGTGGGTTTTTTCGCAGCTTTGGGTTTTTTGGGCCTTTTCAGGGGTTTTCATAGGAAAAAGGGGGTTTTCTGTGCGCTTTCAGCAGAGAGACGGTAAGGGCTTGAGGGACAGGATTTCTGCTCATAACCAGGGGTCAGAGCACATCCAAGACAAGGTTGACCACAGTCCCAGGTGGACTGAAGTCTCCTTGGACCATTTACTTGGCTATAATGCCAAAAGGAGAATATGTAGATAATGCTGGGATTTATACACCTTGGTGTTAGTAATATTAGGGAGAAAGGCGATATAAGGGATTTGTACAATAGGGTTAGTGTTAGTTGTGGAGGAGGGGGTAAGTGGATGTGGAAATCATTGAGTTTATATGAAACAAGCTTGGTTTCAAGAGTAGATCAAAATGAAAAGAACTTTTAGATAAGAAATGTGGCTTTTACAGATCAAGAACCACCATGAAAACTTAGTCTTTTCCATGAATCTCAGGCTAGTGAGGGAATGTTAGAAATGAAATTGGAGGGGAGTGAGGGAAATTAGTCATGCTTCCAGCTGTAATCTTTTGCCTTGCTGCCCACCATCACCAACCTTGCAATGATAGGGATACCTTTCTGCAACCCCTGCTACCTACCCAGCTACTTGCCTAGCATTTTATTTCTTCTTGGAGGGTGCATTTGGACTTGCAGACCCTTACTTGCCTTTTCTTTTCCTTGGCTTTTCCTTTTGCTTTTTCTATCTACTTCTACCCTTATCTCTTTCAAGGTCCCAGATTAAGCTGTTGGGATCCTTTGTTTCTCTACCTGAACTATTTGTCTGCCAAGATTAAGCTGTTTGGACAGACTTCTTTCTCTATTCTACAACTCAAAATTGAAACATGGCATGATCCAGATTAGACTGTTGAATCATCCAAAAATTTTGTAATAAGGACCTCAATATTTGAAGTATTTCACACACCTCTGATTTCCTGGAAATATGGGATCTTTGTAGTAACAAAGCAGAGCATATTTGGATTTTCAATAATCAATCATGAAATATGAAACCTATTACTATAGGTATCCAACAGTGGCTCCACATGGGGATGGTTTTTCTTTTGAAAGACCAAGAACAGCAGGTCAGATTGCCTTGTTGCTCGATTGTCCATCTTAATCTTTGAGCTCTGATACATGTAACCGTCAAAATTGTGTGCTTTTTGATGGGGAACCTCTGGTTCTATGTGCCTATTGCTGCTAGGTGCAGCACTTGGAAAACCTCTTCTTACAAACTAAAAATAGAAAACATATATAGGCCTGAATATATACAATGAACCTTTGGATCCCTATCATAGTGGACCATCATAATAGTGCTTCAGCATCCTGCCATTGACAGGACCTTCATCCAGTTCAGTTACAGTCAAACTTTTAAGGAAATAAGTGTTATTACCTTGCACTGCTTGGACAGCAAATGGTCCTTTCCACAAAGAATCAAATTTCCCATGTTTCCCTTTCTCTTCTCTTCTTGCATCCCACTTTAGAACTTTGTCTCCCATATTGAAATCTTCTGCTTTGGTTCTTCTGTCAAAGGCCTTTTTAAGTTTTTCCTGTAGTATTTGCACTCTGCTGAAAACTTGTTCTCTGGTCTGCTGCAAACAGATTATCTGGTTGATCCTTCTTTGCATATCATTTGGCTCTGCTTGACTTTCTTGTAGAAGTTTCATAACTGGCACCCCTAGTGATGAAGGAAATCTGGCCTCTAATCCATAGACCAACTCATATGGGCTGGTACCAATTGATCTTTTGGTGGTTAATCTATCTGCCCATAAAGCATTTACTAGTTTCTTGTGCCAGTTCTTTTTGTTCTCTTCCAATACTTTCTTTATGATGTTTATCAAGCTTTTGTTTGATGATTCAGCAAGACCATTTCCCTGAGGATAGTAAGCTGTAGAATGGCCCAAAGTGATGTGAAATTTATGACAGAAATTTATCATTTTCTTGGATTTGAAGGCAGCAGCATTGTCTGTTATTATCTTTTCTGGGCAGCCAAATCTAGCCAGTATATTGTTTTCTAGAAATTGAATGATCACTGAGTCATTTGCTTGTCTGCATGGGGCAGCTTCAATCCACTTGGTGAAGTAGTCTGTTGCAGTCAAAATCCATCTGTGTTGTCCTGAAGATGAGGGATGAATCTCTCCAATGAAATCCAAGCCCCATTGTTGAAAAGGTCTTTCTGTTGAAATGGGCCTCAAAGGAAGTGGCAGCAACTGTCTTCTGCCTTCAAACAGCTGGCACTTGTGGCATGATGTTGTGAATTTCTTCACATCTGAGAACATGGTGGGCCAGTAATAACCGGCCCTTAATATTTTGTCCACAGTGGACTTCCAGTACAAATGTCCACCACAGTCTCCAGCATGGAATTCTTGCATAATTTTATCAGTTTCATTCTCAAGAAGACAGTGCAGCAAAATACCTTCATGGTTTTTCCAGAGTAGATTCTCATCTAACACACAAAATTTGGATGTTTTCATTTTTAGGAACCTAGACTTAGTTCTGGACAGTCCTGGGGGAGCACACAGGTTTTGTAACACATAACAGATATCAGAGTACCATGGAGATTGTTCAAAGGCTACATTGATCTTTGGAGTCGCCAGCTCTGTTTCACTGTCCAGTTGGTTGATATCTAAGGCTTGGAAATTTGATTCTGTCATTAACTTAGCCAAACCTTGCCCTTTTATTAACTTTGTAGGCTTTATTTCAATGTCAAATTCAAGTATGTTTGCAATCCATTTTCCTCTTCTACCCTCTAAGTTTTCTTGGGTGAGAATGTCTTTGACAATAGGACTTGGTACATAAGCCACAACATGAGAGTAAAGGATATAGATCCTAAAATCTTTGATAGCTTTGATTAATGCATAGGCTTGTTTTTCCATTATTTGGTATTTCAAAGGAGCATCTCTAAGAGCTCTGCTGAAGAAGGCAATGGGCTTTTCATTCCCTTGGTCATCTTTCTGCAATAAAACAGCAGCAATAGTGTGCTGGGAGGCAAAAGAAAAAATAATAAAGTCTTTGTCAAACTGAGGATTAGTTAATACCGGGGTTTGGGTTAAAGCCAGTTTTATGCTTTCAAAGGCTTGCTTTGCTTCCACAGTCCACTTAACCTTTGAATCTTTCTTTAGCATATTGTTTAGCAGTCTGATCAATTCTGCTAAATTTGGGATGAACCTTCTTAAAAAATTGAGTTTTCCTAAGAATCCTTGCAACTCTTTGACATTCCTAGGGTGAGGCATTTGTAGGATCGCTTGTATCCTATCTGGATCAATTCTTATGCCATCTTTTGAAATGATGTGTCCTAAAAGTTTCCCTTCTCCAAACCAAATAAAGACTTCTTGGGGTTTAAGGAAATGCCATATTTTCTGCATGTTATGAAAATCTGTCTTAAATGTTTCAAATGTTCTTGGTCAGATTTTGAGAAGGGTGTAAGATCATCTAAGTAAATGACCAAGAAATCATGAATTTCTTTTGCAAAAGCAATGTCCATTGCTCTTTGAAATGTTGCCCCTGCATTTTTCAAACCAAATGGCATTTTCACATACTTGAAAGTTCCCCATGGGGTAGTAAATGCAGTTTTGTCTTGATCATCAGGGTGCACTAAAATTTGATTGAAGCCTGAGAAGCCATCCAACAATGATATTCTTGAGGCTCCTACTACTCTTTGGAGGATGTGGTCCATTTTGGGTAAGGGATAGTTGTCTTTGAGTGATACTAGGTTCAAATTCCTTAAGTCTACACAAAGTCTAATCTCACCGTTTTCTTTCTTGTAGGGACCAAATTTGAAATCCACTCAGAAAACCTGATTGGTGCTATGATCCCAGCTTTGAACATTTTTTGTAATTCCTTTTCAATGGAAGGAAGAAGCACAGGATTGATTCTTCTCAATTTTTGTTTGAATGGTTTTTGATTAGGCTTGAGGGGAATGGTGTGCTGTATAACAGAGGTATCATAAGACTTCAAGTCTTCATAACCCCAGGCAAAGACATCTTGGAATTCTTTAAAGAGATCAACATATTTGGGCTTTTGATCGGGGGGCAAAGAGGCGGACAGCTTGACTATCTTAGGCTTTTCCATAGTGCCAATATTACATTCTTCAACTCTTGCATCTAATGGCTGCATCTTTGGTTTCCTGGGGACATCATTTGAGTCAAAAATGTCCTCTAGTGGGGTAAGGCCTGCTGGGAGGAAGTTGTCTTTGAGTTGTATGATTTCAGTTTCAATGTTACTCATCTCTTCACAGTCCATTTGTTTAATTTGTTGAATGTTTTCATTGTTGAAAATGGTTGGGCTGAGTAGTTGTTTTGCTGTCCTAAGTGACATTGGGTGAGCAGATTGTTGAAACTGTAATTGTGATTGACTTGCTCCGTCAACAATTTGAGATTGACTTGCTGTCTCAAGGTCAATATTTAATCCTGTAAACTCTTGTTGCAAAGTTAAAAAGTTGTTTATTTGCCTATCATTCTCAAATACTTGCCATTCTTTGACATTGTTTGGAATAGAAGGCCTATATTTGACTTCTGCTGTGAAACAATTGTTGGGTTGTAGTGGGAATTTGAAGGTGCTGGCAAATGTTGCCAAGCTGTGAGCATGGAGATTGTGGCCCCTTGGAATCTTTGTGAGAACAAACTCGGAGAAAGTTTCTAGTATTTCAATTACAGCAGACCTGTAGGACCTTAATCTTTTGTCATTGGTGACAAAATCCCCTTTTACTTGTTGAATTACTAGATCAGAGTCCCCCATGATTGAGAGGCTATGTGCTTGTAATGATTTAGCAATCTTGAGACCTAGTAGCAGAGCTTCATATTCTGCCATGTTGTTAGTGCATTTAAAGTTCAGTCTATATGCCCTGCCTTGTGCACAGGCTTTCTCTTTGTTATGTATCCATACTCCAGCTCCTGCCCCTAACTTGTTAACTGAGCCATCAAACTCTAGGACCCACAGACTATCTTGCTGGTCAGGGGATCTTAAATTCTTCTCATGGGATGGCCATGTGAGCATGAGTTGAGGTTTCTTTTCCCATTTGTCTCCTAGGATAATTTCATCATTTGTTTGACAATTTTTGACAACTAAAGGAGGCTGAATGGGTATTGTTGGGCTGATTAAATTTTGGTAGGTGCCATTTGTTTGATGGATGTTTTGTTCTTGTATGGGTGTTTCGGTCTTAATGTTATTGCTTAAGGAATTTGTGCTGTCATTGAAAAGGATGAAGGAGTCTATGTCCGAATGGACAGCATATATTGGAAAATTTTGAGGCTTTTCTTCACTGCTGACCATGTATTTCATGAGTGTTTCTCTATAAAGTCTCTTGGGTTGTCCAAAGACAGAGATGGTTGCATATGACATGTCTAATTGCAGGGAGCCTTGGAGCTTGGCTCCCCATGATCTTGATAGTAGCATCCCATACTTGGGTGGGATATCAGCAACAACAACATCCATCAAAATGGTCTTGTTGGGGAATTGGACCAGGGACACACATAAATCCTTAATCAGGCCCAAGCATTTTACTTGACTAGAATCGAAAGAAAACAGGTCTTTGTATGGTCTTGTTATATCCAAATTTAATCTTTCCATGACGGCTTTTGGCATGAGGTTGTGAGATGCACCTGAGTCAAACATTGCATTGTGCAGTATTTTATCATGAACGTGTAAGCTGACATAAAAAGGTAAAACCCCTGTGACTACTGTTTTTCCATCTACCTCTGGACCAAACAGTAATTCTGGAGTGTCATCTAGCACATTTACATCATCTTTGTTGTTGGTGAGCTGAAGGGATTTCTTAATCTGTTGTTTATATATGTCATGCTTGGCTAGCTCTAAAAGGGGAATTGCTATCTTTAACTTGCCAATCTCTGTTCCTAGGTCAAAGGGTTTATCCACCTGAATTTTAGGGTCACGGACAGCAGTCCTTTTCTTGTTCAATGAATCTTCTTGTTGGATTTCATCTTGATTTTGGAACCTGCCCCCCATGTCCATGTCTTGAGGGGTGATGTTCGGATTTGGGTGAGAGGATGATGTTGCTGTGGGCTCTTGTGGTGTGGACAGAAATTCAGTGACCTCCTCAACCACTACTTCCTTTGCAGGCAAGTTTGTTTTGTCATTAGGTTCAGTGACTGAGGCTTCTTTAGATTGCTGTTTCTCCTTTACCTTTTCAGGCTGATTTGCATTTACAGTCCGACTTCTTAGTTTGTACTGCTTATGGACTTCATAGACAGCAGTATCATATCCTTGCTTAAAGTCAAAGGATTCTCCTGATTGTGTTTGGAATGTTTTGTTTTCATCCTCATCATGGTCTTCTTGTGTTAGGAAAACATGGCTTTTACCATCCAGACCTATTAAATTGATCTCTGGATCTTCATTGAGTTGATTAGCCGAGGAAGTTTCTGCATAATTTTCTTGAAAAGGTGGTCTGATATCTTGGTCAGCACCTGTTTTTCCTATATTGGGGTTCTGTGTTCTCCTAAAATTTGGGTTTCTAGGAGTATTGTTTTGTGGTGCTTCCCATGATGACTTTCTTTCTACTGATTCCACTCTCTCACCTAGTCTTTTCATGCTGTTTAGTATTGCATCCAACTTCTGATCGAAGCCCGAGGGCTCTTCTTTGAAACCAACCTTCTTTTCCAGCTTTGCCCTGTTTCTTTTGGCAATTAGGTTGGCCTCTACAGTGACTGCAACTCTTTGGGCTTCTGCAAGGGTTGGAGGGTCTCTTTCTCTCAACTGATAGGCCATATCAGAGTCAAAACCATCAGGGAAGTTATAAAGGGCTAAATCAGGAGGGGGCCTTAAGTTCTGGGGAATAGCATTGTATATGTTGTTAAACCTAGCACAATATTCCAACACCGTTTCTTGGGGACCTCTTTTAATAGTGTTATATTCACCAAGTATATGGTGTGGATCTCTCTTTTTCTCCCATCTGTTGGTAAATTCCTGGTATAGAACTTCAGAGGTTGCAATGGAATTTGCATTCAAGGATCTAAACCAAGTTCTGACATCCCCAGTTAGGCTTTGGACAAAAATTCTCATTCTAACACTGTCATCATCAATTTCATAGGTCTCAAAGTGGTCTTGCATCTTTTTAGCATGCTGGATGGCCGTCAAAGGGCCATGGGAATCAAAAAATGAGAGTCTGGTTTGATAATCTTGGGGTAGGGCTGGAGCATTGGCTGGAATCTGCAACGGTGCATATCTGTTAGCCATGTTTATAGGGTTGATAGGGTTGATAAGAACAAATGGGACAACTGGGATTACAGGTGTACTGGGGTTAATAGGATGGGTAACAAGTGGAGAACTGGTTGAGTGAGTATGTGCAGATGGTGAAGATGGACAGGTAGGACTTTGAGGGGTTGAAGATGAACTAGGGGAATTGGGTGTGGAACGAAAAAGGACTTTGCAAGGAGTGGGAATGAGGATGGGTTGGTCTGACCTTATATCTGAATCAGCAGGTTTATCCTGCTTGTGCTGTTTCCTTATGTTCTTTGGGATGATATTTGGGTTATCAACAATGATGGGTTGATCAGGGTCAGGGTGTGCCCTAGTATGCCTTGGGTTTCTTTTAGGAGCCAGCTTCTAAGTGTTCTTTCAGAACTTTATACAGAAGTTTTGTATTTACAAGGGCAAAATAAGAACTCTGGAATGACTATATATGTTTCAAGGCTAGGATAAGTTTCCCTAGTTAGCTCTTCCCTAAGACTGCCCCTGTATCAGAGAAACAGTCCTAAGATGTCTTGGCTAGCTTCAGGCTTGATGAAAGCTTTGGAAGATAGATAGTGATTGAATAGTCTTCTCCCCAGTGGAGTCGCCAATTATGTTAACACCCAGGTTGTTCCCTATGACTCCCAAGGGAATACGGCCGGGGTAACCACTAACCAATCTTTTAATCACTGTTTCTAGCCAAACAGTAATCAGAGAGGGCTCTCTCTTTATGATTTATATCTACAGTGATGGTGTTTTAGGCTAGGTATTGAGTACAGGTCATGTTTGTGTTTCGGTTGATGAAATTCCCTTAGACTTCAGTGATGTAGTTTTTAGATATGTTGAATATCATTGGGCAATGGAGTCTGTGGCTTAATGTGTTTGAATCTGTGAGATGAAAGATGGAACTTACAGGGCCTTTTGAGTGTTTAATAGAACATATTCTGATTAAAAGACTGGTAACAGGTAGCACGAACAGTGAAAGCATTTAAGAATTTTCACTATTTATCTATATGTTCCCAACAGATAGCTTTAAGAAGAGAAAACAGAGGTCTTAGGGGGCAAAAGTTGAATCCCTGAGAATGACTGTTACAATAAAAACACAGTTTTGAATTGCAGCAATTAAGAATTACAATTCTGTTACTGTATATGAGGAAAACATATATAATAGCTCAGTTTGAGTCCAGGGTAAACATGGTTAAATCCTGGTACTATCCTTTCACCTCGCTATCAAGTGTAAAACATTAGAACGACAAAGAGAACAAAAGACTCAAAACAGACACGATAAGAGATTTGAGAATACTTATAGTTTTATGCAACACCCATGGAATCCTGTAACATGCATCCTTCACCACAAGACATCAAATACACCAAACTTCTGGAAGTTCCATTCCTCCTTTGTATTAATTCTCTGAAAATATTACAGCAGATGGAAGTTATCCAAGAGAAAATTCCAGCAACCCCTTATGCGTTACTAAGGGGGGTATATATACGGATTTACATTTGGAAAAATATCTGAAAGAAGAGTAAATGCCTCATAAATATGCTGCCAACTGCTAGTGAGCAGTAGCCAAAGAAGTAAATGAAGAAGTAAATGCAGTGGTAGCTCTTAGTCCTTTAGCTGTCAAAATCTGTCAGATGCTGTTGAATTTGTAGCAGTTGTAGTCGGCTGAAGGCGTGTGTTTCAAAATGTGGCTAGCTGTCACTGTTAGTGATGAATCACCTTTTAGATATTTTCCAGTCACTGACCACTTTATACTTGTCTTGCGGTGAGCTGAGCTGGCTTTTGACCTGGAGTTTTGAAACTACCGTGGCAGAATCTGGAGCATGGCTTGCCACCAGTCCTCCTTGGGCATTTGATGCCTTCGCATTTTAATCAATGTCTCATCAAGCTCTGTGTATTTGAAAAAACTGGGAGGAGTTTCAAATAGATGATTAACTTCATTTTCAATAAAAAATGACCCTTCAAGCTGAGTGTACAAACTCTGTCCTGTAGGAGGAACAGTTTCTTCAGAAGCACTGCTGGATGCAGTGATTTGATTTTCTATGTACGCGGCCATCCTATTTGTAAATTGATCTCTGTTGATCAATTTCCCTGTACCGCTCAATAGGCTAGGCATTCCTCTTGCCTGTAGCATCCCCATTCTGAGCTTGAAGTCTTCAACTTCAGTCTGTATCTCATAGCTCCTCCTTTCTGCTGTCTGCACATATCCTCTGAGTGTTAGCACCTTTTTGGTCATAAGGATGGCTTCCGTTCTATTGGTGATTCCAACTGCTGCCAGCTCATCTTTGTCTTGCCTGTTCAGAAAGTCTATCAGTTGGCTAGCTTGTTCAGGTCTATTTCCTAGCGTTGTCTTAGCCCTCTGGATATCTATCTGAGCTTGCACAATTAAATCCATATGTTCATGGATTGTTTTGAGTGACTTCCACTGTTTAATCATGCTTTGGGTGATTTTATTCCATAAGATCCTCTTGATCTCAGCCATGGTGTTTTTGAGATCAAGCTCTTTCTCCAGGGCTTTGATTCTGTCCTTTTGGGTCTTGATCTGTCTGCCCTGTTCTGCCACTGTCATTTTAGACTGGTCATACTTGGCATCTATCTCTGCCAGTTTTTCTTTTGCCTTCCTTATCTCATCTGCTTGTAGCTCCATTTGCTTAACAGCCTTAGTTAGTTCTTCTATGCTGGGCTGGTCAACTGTATTTGCTGTTGTAGGGGCCACTGCTGCCTCAGAGCCTGTTGCTGCTGTAGAATCTGTTGGGGGAGTTGGTAGTGTGGATTCTCCCTGTTTGCCCTGAAATGACTTCTCCAGCTCCTTCTCTAGCTCTTGGATCCTTTGATCCTGCTGCAATAGTAGATCAAGTTGTTGATCAACTTGTTTTTCTTTTTGCAGTTCAGCTGTCTGAGGATGTTCTGTAGGTGACAGCTTCAATCTCCTCTTCATGGCATTGAGATCATCCTCTTTTTTCTTCAGGAGGGCTTTTACCCCGGTTGGGTCACTAGGGTTATGCCCTAGATCAACAATAATCTCTTCAAGAGATTTTATCCTGTTATCCTTGGCCCTGGAAGACAATCTCTCAAAATCCAGTTGAGTATTTGTGTGCTTCAAGGATTCTTTCAGCTCATGAACTAGTGTGGCCTTATCTACCAAGGTGGCATAGACCATTTCTCCAGTCTGCTTATGGAGCTCAATTTGGTCCATAGGATGTATGTCTTTGGCCAAGACCTCCACCCTTGTTTTGATGAAATCAGCAGTGGACATTGGGTTGGGACCCTTAGGTTTGAAATGGCTGAATATCATCTTCTCCTCTTTGAAGTCGTAGACCGACATCAATCTTTCTTGTTGGGCTGGAGTGGCATCTATAAATTGCTTGTAAACCTCAGCCCTCAATAGTTCATTTGCTGCCTTGATTTCTTTGAAGGTGGCCTTAGCACCTTTGAGCTTCTGGCTTTGTTGAGAAGAAGATGATACCTCCAAGCCAAGTTGTAAATTCTGCTCCTGCTGAAAGGAGCTAGTCCCTGTGTGTTGGCTGCCCTCCCTATCCTTGGCTGTATCATTGAAGACATCTTCAGTAATGTCTTCTACTTCTGGGGAGTCTGCCCTCTGCCTTTTAGCTTCTGGTTGTTGGGAGGATCCACTGAGGGGAGTGGACTCTTCTCTTTGTCTTTTGGTCCCCCTTTCTTCATGTGCCGGGGTCTGTAAAATTGAAGTGGTTAGGGGCTCCACTTGAGGGGGTGGTGTCTGCAATAAGGTGGTTTCTGGCAGCCCAGTTTGTGGCAGACCGGTTTGTTCTTCTTGCTGTCCTGTTTCTTGCTCTGGTTGTTGCTTTCCCTGCTCTGACTGCTGCTTTTTTGCTTCATCTTCGGCGTCCATTTTTCCCTTTCCCTTATCCAAGCCTGGTGCTGTTGTTGGCGGCGCTGTCCTGGTAACTGAGGTTCCTCCTCCTGATGTTTGAGGCAGCCTGAACGGTACCTGGGTCACATAGTCCAGGTCAATAGTTTTTTCAAGTTCTTTCATATTTTTAACTATTTTTTCCTCTTCAGACAAGCTCTCAACAAGGGTATCCAACTGCCACTCTTGTAAGTTTGCATACTGTTCTAGATGTGGATAGTGGCAGTGTTTGATGGCTAGGAGTCTGTACTTTGTTCTCCTGGCAGTGATGAAACCTTGAGGGTCATATGGGACCCACCGGAAACTGTAAGACAACTTATATTTGTCTTTTAGGATCGAATCTGCAGCCTCCCATCCTTCCTTCTTATTCATGATAAAAGGGCCCAGCTCATTTTTGTAGTTAAGGTGTGCTTTTTTCTTTGAGCTGTGGAAGTGAGTGAGGTCTGACTGGATTAATTGCCTGTAATATTCCAAGGCAAATAATCTCATGGGAACATACTTGGGTAGTCTGAATGGACAGAGCTCACACCCATACACTCTGAACACAGTGTGGTGTTCATATAGGTACCAATCACCTATTTTGTACTTCTTAGAAAGCTGTAAAGCTTTCTTGATCTCATTTGATATTCTAGGTGGAGGGGATTTCATAAGTATGCTGGAGACTGGGTATACAAACTGATCTACAAATTCACAATAGCTGTAGGGTGAACTTGTGATTTCATGATAGACTGAGGTCCAGAATATGACTGATCTTTTCTCCCCTTTGTTGTCCAGCCTTCTGATGTAGCATGGGAAAGCTTCAGAGTGATGATACATGAACAGGTGGTAGATGTATGCTGAATATCTAAAGACTCCTTGTCTGTCCAATTTGCACAATTGATCATGGATCTTATTGGCTATGAACTTGGCAAAGTTGTACTTTCGGGCAGGGGGTTGTCGTGGGCTGTAGGCAGATAGCATTACGAGCATGGCTAGATCCACATGCTTGCTGTTCTGGTAGCCTAGCACATAGGCTATCATGTCCAGGAGCAGCCTGCCTGAGTCATTGAAGTGCTCATGTGGATAAGGAGGTGGCCCTGTAGGCTGGTTCTCAGGCCACATGTAGTTCCTGGTGACCTTCTGCAGCTCTTCACTGGTCATCTTCTCACCTGCTTCTATTAAAGATCTCATGGAGAAAGGGACTAATAACTCTGTCTGTTCAAAGTGCAGCATTTTGTTGATGGTGTCAGCGTTTATATAGAACAAAATCCTCCCTAGTTGAGTGTTGACAGCTCTGTGCTCCTGATCATAATTTTGAGCACATAAGTGAATGATTTCAGGGAAAACATTCACAGCTGGGAGGCAGTAATAGGGCAGGTTTGACTCCCATATCCCATCTGTACCAAGTCCTGCCTTATAGTCTTCCCTTAATGTGGTGAAGGTTTTCAAAAAGTTTCTGTTTCCCTCAAAATCATTTATGAGACAGTCTTTGTCAACTAATGGCATAGCTTCCAGTTCCTTATTGGTTTGACTCAGTGGAGTGGCACTGAGGGAGGAGGATGCAGATGCTGCCATGATACAGTCTGAAAGTGTGCAGCAGGATGCAGAGCTTTGATAAATCTCTTGAAGACTTTGAGCGGCAGGTAGGTGCAATTGGTGTGATGTCTTCTTCTGGTGTGAAGTTGTTCTGAAGCTAGCAAAGTACTGATGATTTTCAGGAATGTGGATTGTCTAAGGGAATGCTTACTGAGGTATTAGTATTTGTACAGGAAGAGTGTAGGTAACCAGTACTTGGCAAAAAGGAACAATGCCGGGTATTTCAGGGCGATTTCTGCAGTTTTAACCCGCGAGCTGGTTTGTACAGAGCTAAATTGGGGCTAATGGATGGCACAGGTTGCTTATGTCTGATTTGGGTGCTTGGGTAGAGCTAAATTTAGAGTTTTTAGCAGACTTTAATGGTGATTTTGCAGAAAATTGGAATTTACGGGCAGAATGGGAGAAGACGGCAAAATACCTGGCAAATCGACCTGGAAGCTTGCGGGCTGGGTTGCAAAGGCTTAATGCAGTCAAGCTTCGAACTTTGAACGGTTTACTTGTCGAATTTGATGGCTGAATGCAAGATTTCGCGGCAGCAGGCTTGACAACGGCTAGTTCAGCTTCGCATGCAAAATAAGCGAAAAATATGCGTTTAGCCGTTTAAAACGGTAAATTTGGCAAAAGTATGAATTTGGCGCTTTTCCGCCGATGACGTCAGCATGACGTCATGGCGGGGCCCAGGTGAGGGGTGACGTGGATGCTGAGGTGTTAGCCAGGTCGGCAGGACACGGTGGCGGGCGGGCGCAAAGGCGGGCCCGCGTGGAGGACCAAGGGACGATGGGGCGGGCACCGGCGGGGTGACGTCAGAGCGGCGTGGACATGACGTGTAGGCATGACGTGTGGGGTAGCGGTATACGGGGTGGCGGTAAGTGGGTTCCCCGCACCACCTTTGGGCAAAGGCGGTAAGTGGGAGGAGGGCTCCGAACAACCTTACCGTCCGCCACGCGTCCATTGTACGGGATAGGTAAAACCGCTTTCCCCGGACGCTAATTGTCGGCACATCGAGATCTGAAATTGACCGCCCACCCTTAGATCTGGGCGCTGGAGATCTGACGGCTGGCGGGCCTTCCGACTGGTCGAGCATGTTGGGGAGGGGTCCCGCCAGCGCAATAAAATATTCAGTTTAATTTTTGGGCGGAGGACTATAGGCAAGTGGGTTTTTTCGCAGCTTTGGGTTTTTTGGGCCTTTTCAGGGGTTTTCATAGGAAAAAGGGGGTTTTCTGTGCGCTTTCAGCAGAGAGACGGTAAGGGCTTGAGGGACAGGATTTCTGCTCATAACCAGGGGTCAGAGCACATCCAAGACAAGGTTGACCACAGTCCCAGGTGGACTGAAGTCTCCTTGGACCATTTACTTGGCTATAATGCCAAAAGGAGAATATGTAGATAATGCTGGGATTTATACACCTTGGTGTTAGTAATATTAGGGAGAAAGGCGATATAAGGGATTTGTACAATAGGGTTAGTGTTAGTTGTGGAGGAGGGGGTAAGTGGATGTGGAAATCATTGAGTTTATATGAAACAAGCTTGGTTTCAAGAGTAGATCAAAATGAAAAGAACTTTTAGATAAGAAATGTGGCTTTTACAGATCAAGAACCACCATGAAAACTTAGTCTTTTCCATGAATCTCAGGCTAGTGAGGGAATGTTAGAAATGAAATTGGAGGGGAGTGAGGGAAATTAGTCATGCTTCCAGCTGTAATCTTTTGCCTTGCTGCCCACCATCACCAACCTTGCAATGATAGGGATACCTTTCTGCAACCCCTGCTACCTACCCAGCTACTTGCCTAGCATTTTATTTCTTCTTGGAGGGTGCATTTGGACTTGCAGACCCTTACTTGCCTTTTCTTTTCCTTGGCTTTTCCTTTTGCTTTTTCTATCTACTTCTACCCTTATCTCTTTCAAGGTCCCAGATTAAGCTGTTGGGATCCTTTGTTTCTCTACCTGAACTATTTGTCTGCCAAGATTAAGCTGTTTGGACAGACTTCTTTCTCTATTCTACAACTCAAAATTGAAACATGGCATGATCCAGATTAGACTGTTGAATCATCCAAAAATTTTGTAATAAGGACCTCAATATTTGAAGTATTTCACACACCTCTGATTTCCTGGAAATATGGGATCTTTGTAGTAACAAAGCAGAGCATATTTGGATTTTCAATAATCAATCATGAAATATGAAACCTATTACTATAGGTATCCAACAGCACCGATTGTGTAGCAGGGGGGGGTCTCAAGGGGGTTGAGGTGTACCCGTAACCCCACTTTATGGGGTCCAGGGCAACGCCTTGGAAAATTTTGGTTTTGGAGCCTATGTTAGGTTGGGCAGACCCACCTGTGGTTTTGTGCATGATTTTAGCACATTTTTTTTGGACGCGATGGCTTTCGGTCCATGGTATTGGACGCGATGGTTTTCAGTCCATGGTATTGGATTCTTTGGCATGTATAAATATGTATTATAACATTGAAAGGAACATAATGAAAAATCAAGCTGGTAGTCCCGGTTTTGGAATCTAGGGGAAATCTCTGTGTATATGTGTTTTATGTGTTATGCTCTGGCATTGTTTATTTTCTGTGTCCTAGAATTCGTATGCAGGTAATTTCTGTACGGGGTTAAAACCTTCAAGAGGCTATAGAAGCCATACAGAGAGTAAAAGTAGAACTTGGAGACATGCCAGAGGAAGCTGCAAGGATCATTCACTTCCTCAACTCCAAGAACAAGTATGAATTGCAGGAATTATAGATACCTAACAGAACAGGTACAATTTTGGAAGTGAAAAGGGTCCTCACCAAGAGGAATTTAATGTTAAACCTTGAAGATAAGTGCCAAACCATGCAACTGGCCATTAACAGATTCATGGTTAAATTTGAAATTTTGAGGCAAAAGGGTTTACCAAATCCCTTGGTAATAAACAATAAATTAATGCCACAGGAGGACTACAATAGAAAAATTAGAGAAGTGGCCAGAGATCAAGTGAATACTTCATCCATGAAGGGCATGCCTACTGGTAAGGTCTTGTACCAAACTTTTGAGAATTTTTTTTACCTCCAGCATGAGGTAAAACACCTTTTTGTGAATAAGCCTACTTTTACCAAGTATACAGAGGTAGATGAGATTTACAGGAAGATGCTAAATATCCAATTACCAGATGCTGAAACATGGGAGAAACTAAATGACTTATTGTAGAATACATAGTCAAAAGGTAAAAATGTTCAGTAAGAGTAAAAAGGCACAGTTAAAGGATAATAACTGGGCAGCAAGATGAAAATGTATCAGTTGAAAGGTCAGAGTGAATAGAACATCCAGCATGAAGACCAAACAACAAAGCAGAGATTAAAGGGAAAAATATCAAGGATTAAAGCCAGCACAGCCTAATAAGCAGGGATAACAAGCATCAGTTCAATATCTGTCTCTATCTTCTTGCATAAAGATATTTCTTTCTCCTAGATTAATTCCCAAGACAATTTAGGATATTTTGTAAATTACTTTTGTATAAATACTTCATAATTCGAAGTATTGAGGGTGGATTACTATACATTTGTAGATTTATTTTGACCTTAAACCTAAGGGTTATTGTACCACATTTCAAGTCAGTGAACTGGAGCAAGTAATAAAGAGATTTCATTACAGGATTCATGTGTTGAGCTATTGCAGTGAATTATTTTCTTTGTCTGATTTTGTTACTTTCTCAAGTGTTTCATAAACTTAAATGTTATCTAAAGTTGAATGAATTAACTGGAAAGTTATCTCAGAATTTGTTTAAGTACACTCTATTTTGAACGGTTGATCATTTCTATGTTTTCCTATGATATTCGGATTTGAGAACCCTTAATTGCTCTCCCATCCTGGTTGAACTCTTTCACTCTCTTCATAATCTAGCCTAAGGAACCCTTAATTGCTCCCTGGATCCAATTGTGTTATAGACATTTTTGTGCCTTACAGCATGAAGCATGAAATGTCCATAATCAAAGGGATCCAAAGTCCCTAAACATGTTGTTCTTACCCCTAGAGGAACAAGGTCAGCAAACCACAGCACTTCAAATCAGTTCTCCACCTGAAAACACTCAAAAACAAGCAATTTCGGGATCATGTCAACTGCTCCACTGAGCATCTGTGCTGAATGTCAACTGCTCCACTCTGTACCTGCGCTAAATGTCAACTCTAATGAAGGCTACCTGCGCTGGGCGAGATTGGCCAAGTGGCACAGTCATTCTTCAAGGTTTCAATGCCCAGGAAGCTTCCAAAATGACACCTGGATCAGGGAATTCGCCCAGTGATGAGTAAGAGGTTCTTAAACTCCAAGTGGAAGCAAGGATCTCCAAGTGGACTCAAGAACTGAAGTATAACTGAAGTGGGAGAGGACACTAGTCAGCTTCATGCCAGCCTCAAGCTGACTCATCCATTCTCCAAATCTCCTATATATAGAGCTCTCTCATGAGGTCTAGGGAAGCTGGAATTTTGTGAATGCAAGGAAGTGCTGTTGGTTTGAGTTTAGAGCTATTGGGTGATTGCTTTGAAGGAGGTGAAGAGGAGATTTCTTTCCGCTGGGAGGTGTTGCTGGATTGGGCCTTTTATGGTTGTAACACTCTCAGAACTTTACTTCTTCCATTAATAAAGCATTTGAGGTTCTTCTATATACATGTGTTTCAATGATGTATTGTTGTACTTGTGTATTTGATTTATTCTAATCCTTGAATCATTTATGAATGTATGCTTCTTGTAGTTTCCCTCTCTTGCCTTTTTGCAGGATCTTTGTGTAGCTGGGCCAGTGAAAGAGCAAGGAGCTGGGAGCAAGCAGCAAGGAGAGAAGACTGGATCAATCGTTAGCGAAAGACATCGGTTGGTGGATCTCTTTCTCCCCTATTTACTTTCATAAAGAAGAAATCTTAGATAGCTTTGCTTTCAGTTGTTGCTGAGGTACTATCACCCTTAGAGTGGGATAGGGTCATTCCGTATTGGATACTTTTCCCCACAACAAATTGGCGACTCCGATGGGGATCGTATCTTGTTGGTTGTTTGTGTTTTTGCTATTCATTTCATAAACACAGGGAGTACCGAATCGAACTGCATTTGGGTCTCTCAAATGCAAAGTAGAGGGCAGCTACTCTAGCTCAGTTTCTGGGCATGTTTACGATTTGAAGAGCTGATCCACAAGGACTCTGAAGCTCTTAGTGATAGATTTTCATCCTCCTAATTATCCCTTAGTGTGTACTTGACTGATAGCTTCTGATTTGGCCAAAAATTGTGAATTTTTTAGCAATCTATGACCCGGAAACTGTGAGAAACGAAAGTTTCGTTCTTCAGTGCAGGCTGTGTGAAGGCTGTCTGCATTTCAGCGCAGGTAGCCCCTTCGGGAACTGCGCTGAATGTCAAACTGACAGTGCATTGCCTGTGCTGAACCAGTCTTGCCTTGTGCTACTGGGGTTTCATGCTGTTTCTTGCCCTATTTTCACCCTTGTTTTTGTTGCCTGTTGCTGGTCAATGTACCTATCTGAAACCAACTTTCCTTGCCACTATTCCGCCTCGGTTGTATAAAGAAACTGTGATTGTTCTTTGTGTATTTCTTCCTTCATTTACAGTTTCCCATAACGAAAAGCGAACTAGCCTTGCTGTGGCCTCTTAGATCCAGAACTGTGATAAGTGTCGTAGTGATCTTAAGAGTTAGTTTGATTGTTGTTCATAGCTGATTGAGCTTTTGCTTTCGTCATATGGTTTGAATTTATATATTTCTAGTGTCGAAACAAGTAAATCTTAAGGTGTCTTTTGATTTTGGACAAGCTTGTTTGCTTTCACTTGAAATTAAATTCAAAGTTATACAACAGCTTTCTTTTTGTAATACATCAACATTAAGAAAGAGAAAAGAAATACCTGCATTGTGCATGCGCATTTTGACAGCTTGCATGTTGATTTAGGGAAAAGTGCATTAGTGTGTGCTCTATGATCTGTGTGAAAAGATGATGTCTTTCTTTTCCCTCAGTAGTTAAGATTTTCAAAGTTGAAAGATTGAAAAGCTTGCTTATCATCTTAGACTGCATTTAGGAAGTTGTATATACATCTCGTGGTGATCCTTAAAGGCAAACTGCTAAGCAAGATCAACTTAAAATGAATTTAATTTACATAACAACGCATTGAAACATAACGCAAACACATAGAGGTCTAAGCTAGAGACGTGTTCCGGCGTCGTTAAACGTGATATCTTAGCGTTGAGTGGTTGGGTGATTCCTCCACGGTGAAGCGATAAGTATCAATACGGACTTGTGCTCCCGCATACCGTCGCGTATATTGGGAGACCCCTATAGGAACAAAGCCTTTATCCTTAGGAAACCGTGTCGGCCGCCCTACTGATCCCGATGCAGTGAACACAGCATTCACGAAGATCGACCACCCGTATCGTAAAACGTATTCTGTGGTTTCGCGAAAGGTTTGGCACACCCTCTGCCTAGATCTCCAGAGCAGTTTCTTTTGGCCTTTTTCAAACTCTATAACTGAAAAAGTCCATCCGAGCATTTGTCACTTCGGGCTCGTTAAAACATCGAAGGAGACTAGAGTCATCTTTAGCTTTTTCTCGACTCTTAAAAAGTGAAAAAGCAAGTTGTGTCTAAAGCGTCGTTATAAAATTCATTTTAAACGGAACATAAACACCTCTTATTCCCGCGTTGATCTGTAGGTTGAGAACATGGAACGCCCCAACCAAGGAATTCCACAGGATGGAAATCCTAGTCCTTTCTCCTCTTGGGGAGAAGTTAGTGCGCCCCATATGGCCACATTGTCGCTTCCAGGACTGACAATTGGCCTGCCTATTTGGCTTTTCTCAACCAATGTAGTTCAGACCACCATGGTTCCTGAGCAGTCGAGTCAACAGTTAGATCAGTCTAGAGCCACTCACCAGCCTTCTACTTCTTATAACTCTTCCTCCAATCCTTCGCCTTCGCAAGGTAGAGCCGGCAAAAGCCAAGCTCCCATGAAGAAGAAGGAGAAGAAGAAGAAAGAAAAGAAGAAGAAGGAGCCTAAGGCGACTGGGGGCAAGCAAAAGACATCTGACAAAAATCCACACACAACACAGACCGGGCCTAAATCGCCATGTGTCATATGTAGAGGAGACCATTTCCATAGAGATTGTCCCTGTATTCCCCGGATACTAAGGGACTGGTCCCCTCGTTTGCACAATTCGGGAGCATCAACCTCTGACAGCCAGGTTGAATGCTTACCGTCAACCAGCGAAAGTGAAGGTTCAAGACAAAGAGGGGGAGTAAAGTTCCCCTGCAAACTGTGTGAAGGCGGTCACGCCATCCACCGTTGTCCCTTCTTAGACGAAGCAAAGAGAGTTTTGGAAGATCGTCCGGTTTCACCGTTAAGACTTCCTCCTGGATACAAAAAACTCGTGCCGAGTCCTTCGTTGGTTGAAAATACAGCTGGCCCACTCAAGTGGTCGGCTAAAGCGTCAGTCACTGAAAATAAACCTACTGAATCTAGACCGGACGAAAGTCCAAAGGTCGATACGGCAGTTGACCCGGTTCTACCTTCAGAAGTTTCATCTTCAAATGACACCATCACCGAAGAGTCATCTTCAAGTGACATCCTCACTGAAGAGAATAAGGATGACACCATCCAGATTCTTTTCATCAGCACAGACTCTGATGAGCATCAGGGCAATGTGCCCATTCCTTTATCGCAGGAAGGAACATCGTCAGGGTCATATCCGGCCGTGTATTCGGTCCCACCACCAAGCAACCTAGTTGTATCCTTTGATTGGAATCAACTAGGCAGACCCCGGTTACCAGCCAATATACCATTCAGAATCATTGTCCAAATCTTTAGAATGATAATGGCTAGCACTATCATTGATGAAGGGGCGTCTGTGAGTATCCTTTCCTCTATTGCTTGGAAAGCACTGGGTTCCCCGGCACTTTTGCCTGAGATAAGAAATCTCTCAGGTTTTGATAAAGGAACCAGTCGACCATTAGGGATCCTCCCCAATGTGCCTGTTACATTGAAAGGGAAGACCGTTCAAATGAACGTGATGGTCATTCAAGGACCCTTGGATTATAACCTACTCCTTGGACGAGACTATATATATTGCATGGGAGCGATAGTCTCCTCACTCTTTAGAGTAATGTGTTTTCCACACGAAGGAAGAGTGGTCAAGCTCGTAGACCAACTTTCATTTCCGGGATCACGCATCACAAATAGTCAGATACCAACCCTGAATAGTCTATTTACTCAAGAAATGTCTCCACCCCCAGTCCTCCTTCCCGATGAGTGCGAGTGATTCGGAAAGATGGGACTGGAACCCAGGGGGCATGCATCCTGGTCTGCTTCGGGCAGAAGAAACCCTGGGTATAAGGTAGAATTTCCGCGGGAGAATATGACTAGTCCGTACCCCGTCCGTGGTTGGAAGAGGGGTTGTTCTAGAATAGGATTCTTTTGTTAAGGTCACGTGTGTGACAAAGGTCATTCACCATTGTCTACTATGGGAGACAGTGCCGAGGAATGTTTTTGTTTGATGGTGTTAACGAAACAATCTTTGGGTAACCAGAAAGAGGTAAGCCTCACCCTTTAAAACAAATGTTTTATCGGATAAGTAGGGGCAGCCTTGAAATTGTACTTTATACCTGGGGGCATGCAAACCTTTTGGAGTGCAAGCTAAGAGCGGTTATTTATCTGTTTTTTGGATTAGCCGTTTCCGAACTTACATAAAGAAAGGATGAGAGGGAGCATAGCTTTGGTAAGGCACAAGCTCTATAAAAAATGGGATCTTTCAGGAGACATTCTTATCTTATGACTGGTATATCGAGCAGTTTTAGCATAACGTTCATGCTCGTTAAAAAATAAACGCAAGGTCCGAGCAGTTTTACCGCGGAATTTATGCTCGTTAAAAAATAGAAAAGCGTGAGCAAGAGTTTCCTCCAGAGTTTAAGCTCATTAAAAAATGAACCTATCCCGGTAAATAACCTTTGTGATCATAATTTTATCAGCCATAAAAAGCCTTGGTCGTGTTTGCACCCGCCACCTCCACCGTCATTTGGCCGATCGTTCACCTCCATATGATTGTTTACCCATTTTGAGGAACAGCTGCGAAGAGTGATTTCACCTAGCCATCCTTGTGACACTACCGTGATTGGAAAATTCCAACTTGTACCTGGAATCAGTTGCTATCCCTGTTTATCACTCGTTCCTCAAAAGACGAGTCTTCTTTGAGCTCTTTTCATTTGACTCGTAAAATATGAAAAGTTTGCCTAGTTTTGGCCTTCCAGCTCGTTAAAATGACCGGAAGAGCTATCCCTCCTCTAGATTTTAATCTTTTTGGACCTGAGGGATTATTGCACAAAAAGATTGAGCGCTTGTTTTGTTCGGCTCGTTAAAAGTACCGAAAACTCATCCCTTCTGTATTGTTTTATACTTTTTCGGACTTAAGGGATTAGATGACGAAAAAGGAATTTTGGAGTTAACTTTCTGTACCTTTTCAGACTCTCTAAAAATGAAAAGGATCGAGTTTTCCTTGTCGTTAGACTCGTTAAAATGATTAAATAGTGACAAACTTGTCTTTAGACGAGAACGAGTTTCCCTATCGCTAGGCTCGTTAAAACATAGCGATGGGCTTGCCCGAAGGGCAGGTTATAGAACAAGCATATGTTATCCTCCTCAAGCTTGACAAAAATAAAGAGGTACTGGTCAGAAATGACTGGGGAAAAATTGGGAGAACCTCAAAGCTTTAATGGTAGCAGGTCGCTCTTGAACATGACACTTTTCCTCCGTACCACATCGGGTTGGGTTGTTTCATTCACCGATCTCATCACCATGGTCCTCGCCAAACCATCCATTTGGGGTAATGCTACTGATCCATCGCATCAGTGTCGTTATATGTTCAAGAGATGTCGTTCAGAAAGAGTCAACCGTGTCCCATCCACTACCATACATTATCCTTCATCCGCCCATGATCGCCACCCTGAATCATATGTCACAGTTTGTTTTCACCTCCACTAAAATCATTAGCTCTGTTCCGTGTCACTGATGTGGGATTCATTAAGGCCCTCCTTTGACGGATCGCTTCTTGTCGACTTCAGCTCATTATCCAAGAAGTTGATCTAGGAACAACCCCTTCAGTACTTTGAAGCTTGCATGCCTCACTGGCAAGTTTCTCACTTCCGGCGACAGGTATACCTCAATGACCTTCGACCAGAAGATTTTGCGTGGCGTTCGACGCCAAGTCCTTTATTCACGCCACGTGAATTGTACTGCAGTACCTTGAAGGTCATTATCATTATCGGTGATTCCTTTCGTGCTTGTTAACGGTTTTCATTACTGGCCGGTAATCAAGCGATGTCTTTCCATGTTCGACTTCAGCGCAATTCTCACATGGATCGACTTGTACTTAGAGTGAAGATCGAATGAGTTTGAAGACCCCGGATCTAGTTTCATCCATCCGGGCTGCGATATATATTCAGGAAATATAAAGACATTTGTCATGTACATCATTGCAGCAAATGATCATTCTATTCAAAGGATGATAATTTCAGCAGAGAATTATCAGTCTACCATCAGACGATCGTCTGTTCTATGTACCAAAATGTATTTATAAAGCTGAGCATGGGAATGCCCGCCTCAGCTAGATCATGAAAGCAGAATGAAAAATAATGTATTGTATTGTATTTGATTACAGGTCACCTCTCAGCGATTGAATGAACTTCGGATCCTCTGGATAAAGCATTTCACCCGATAAACGACCTCATACTTTAGGGGGCAACTGTTATAGACATTTTTGTGCCTTACAGCATGAAGCATGAAATGTCCATAATCAAAGGGATCCAAAGTCCCTAAACATGTTGTTCTTACCCCTAGAGGAACAAGGTCAGCAAACCACAACACTTCAAATCAGTTCTCCACCTGAAAACACTCAAAAACAAGCAATTTCGGGATCATGTCAACTGCTCCACTGAGCATCTGCGCTGAATGTCAACTGCTCCACTCTGTACCTGCGCTGAATGTCAACTCTAATGAAGGCTACCTGCGCTGGGCGAGATTGGCCAAGTGGCACAGTCATTCTTCAAGGTGTCAATGCCCAGGAAGCTTCCAAAATGACACTTGGATCAGGGAATTCGCCCAGTGATGAGTAAGAGGTTCTTAAACTCCAAGTGGAAGCAAGGATCTCCAAGTGGACTCAAGAACTGAAGTATAACTGAAGTGGGAGAGGACACTAGTCAGCTTCATGCCAGCCTCATGCTGACTCATCCTTTCTCCAAATCTCCTATATATAGAGCTCTCTCATGAGGTCTAGGGAGGCTGGAATTTTGTGAATGCAAGGAAGTGCTGTTGGTTTGAGTTTAGAGCTATTGGGTGATTGCTTTGAAGGAGGTGAAGAGGAGATTTCTTTCTGCTAGGAGGTGTTGCTGGATTGGGCCTTTTATGGTTGTAACACTCTCAGAACTTTACTTCTTCCATTAATAAAGCATTTGAGGTTCTTCTATATACATGTGTTTCAATGATGTATTGTTGTACTTGTGTATTTGATTTATTCTAATCCTTGAATCAGTTATGAATGTATGCTTCTTGTAGTTTCCCTCTCTTGCCTTTTTGCAGGATCTTTGTGTAGCTGGGCCAGTGAAAGAGCAAGGAGTTGGGAGCAAGCAGCAAGGAGAGAAGACTGGATCAATCGTTAGCGAAAGACATCGGTTGGTGGATCTATTTCTCCCCTATTTACTTTCATAAAGAAGAAATCTTAGATAGCTTTGCTTTCAGTTGTTGCTGAGGTACTATCACCCTTAGAGTGGGATAGGGTCATTCCGTATTGGATACTTTTCCCCACAACAAATTGGAAACCACTTCACCATCCAGCCTTTGAGATCTGTAATAACTCAGCTATCTTGCCCTGTAGACACTGTTTTTAGAACTTGATCAAGTCCTGTTTGTTTTACATTTGACCCCATAGCCCAATGGTAAAAACATCCCTCTGTTCGTCTATGTAAGTGATCCCACCACCTAAATCCAAATTAAAACCCAAGTGCAACAATAACTATCCTAAAATCAATTAACTAAAACAAAGTTAAATCATAAAGAGAGAGCCCTCTCTGAGAATTAGGAAGACTAGATCCTAATCTCTAAGGTAGGTTTGTGGTTACCTCTAATAAATTATTTCTCTAACAACTTCTAAAGAAATTTTGGAGTGATAACAGACCCAACTTCTACTAATATTCCAACCATAATCTCTATTCAAATTATTGGGTCTTTTTTCAATTTCTAGGGTCTCCGTCAATTTACGATGATGGAAATGGCTAACCCTAGCAACGACTTGGGCCTCTATTGCTTTGTGTTATATTATTTCCATAACAAGCCCACGTAGTTAACCGAGGGGGTAGAGGGGGGGTGGATCCCCCCTTCGTTACGCCAATTGTGTAGCGGGGGGCGGGGGTCACAGGGGGTTTGAGGCATGCCCATAACCCCACTTTATGGGGTCCGAGGCAGCACCCCAGAAAATTTTGGTTTTGGACCCTATGTTAGGATGGGCGGACCCATCTATGGTTTTGTGCATGATTTTCGCACATGTTTTTGAACGCGATGGTTTTCGGTCCATGGTATTGGATGCTTCAGCATGTATAAATATGTATTATAACATTGAAAGGAACATAATGAAAAATCAAGCTGGTAGTCCTGGTTTTGGGATCCAGGGGAGAATCTCTGTGTATATGTATTTTATGTGTTATGCTCTCGCATTGTTTATTTTCTGTGTTTTAGAATTCGTATGCAGGTAATTTTTGTCCGGGGTTAAAACCTACATTTGGTATCGGAGTAGTTTTGGCTTCAAGGGGACACCTTTGTTGCTGAGGGGTTTCGCTCGGGCCTGTGGTAGACCCTGTTCAGTGGGAGATCTACGAGATTGATTTTGGTGGTGAAAGAAGATGGTGAGCAGTGGAGAGATAGAGATTGAGAAATTTAATGGTCAGAGTTTTGAGTTGTCGAAACTCAAGATGGAGGATCTGTTGGTGGATAAAGATCAGTGGATCATGGTAGATCCAGGTACTAAACCAATGGGAGTGTCTGATGAAGAATGGAAGAAGTTAGATCGGAAGGCAAAGAGCACAATACGATTGTGTGTCTCAGATTTCGTATTTTTGAATGTATCAGGGGAAGCTACGACGAAGGCTTTGTGGGACAAGTTAGGGACTTTGTACCAATCTAAGTCTCTGGTGAATAAATTGTTCCTGCGGATAACCTGAGGACGAAAGATGGAGACTTAGTGAGAGAGCATCTGAACGCATTTAATACTGTGGTAAGTCAGTTAGCATCTGTTGATATTAAAATTTCAGATGAAGATAAGTGCATCAGTTTGTTGTGTTCTCTACCAGATTCATGGGATAGTCTGGTTATTGCAATAGGTAGCAATGCAACTGCCTTGCATTTTGATGAAATAGTCTCATCCTTGCTGACGAAGGAGATGACACATAAAAATATGGAGAGCCAGAATGGTGATGCCTTGTCTGTATGAGGACAGTCCCAGAACAGAAACAAAAATAATTCATCGAGTGGGAGATATAAATCTAGAGGGAGATCTAAATCTATAGGAAAACCTGTAAAGGTGGTGTGCTGGAAATGCAGAAAGGAAGGGCACTACAAAAGGGACTATAAATCTAAATCTCTTGATAAAGGAAAGGGATCTGATGATGCTCCTTCTGTAGAGGTGAAAGCCACCTCAGATGAAGGTGGGGATGTGTATTTGGCTTCTTCAAGTACACATGTAGATCATGAGGCATGGTTGATTGACTCAGGTGCATCCTTTCACTTCACTCCCCATAGAGAGTGGTTCTGCGAGTATGAGAAATACGATGGTGGTGATGTCTTCTTAGGGGATGATAGGAAGGCTAGAATCATTGGTCATGGAAAAGTAAAGTTTAATTTGCAAGGTGGAAGGGTTAGAACACTCCCGGGTGTTCTACATATTCCTGCATTGGCCAGAAATCTGATTTCTGTAAGCAAGCTGGATGATGTAGGTGTAAAAACAGTGTTCGAGAAGGATACCTGCAAAATGGTTCGAGAAGCACTGGTATTGATGCGGGGAGTTCGAATTGGAACTTTGTACAAGCTGGAAGGTAGCACTGTTATTGATGGTTGCAACAGTTCTGTGGTTCCTGAAAGTGGAGCAGAAAATCTAGTGGTCTCTGGAGTGAAGACCATGTTGTGGCATCAAAGTGTTGGACATATTGGAGAGAAGGGCCTTCGAATATTTCATGGTAAAGGTATGGTAGAAGGTATGATTAATAGCTCTCTGGATTTTGATTTCTGTGAAAATTGTGTATATGGGAAGCAGAATCGGGTGAGTTTCCCCTCTGGTAGTAAGAGGGCAAAAAAAATATTAGAACTTGTGCACAGTGATGTGTTTGGACCTGTGAAGGTTCCATCACTGGGTAAGTCTGTGTACTATGTATCATTTATAGATGACTTCTCAACAAATACATGGATATATTTCCTTAAGAAGAAATTTGAAGCCTTTGACAGGTTTAAAGAATTTAAGGCTCTCGTGGAAAATCAAACAGAGAAGAAGATAAAGGTGCTGAGGACAGATAATGGTGGAGAGTTTTGCAGTGAGGAATTTGAAGAATTCTGTAAGAAGTATGGTATAGCACGACAGAAGACTACTCCATATACACCTCAGCAAAATGGAGTTGCAGAAAGAATGAATAAGACGTTGATGGAAAGGGCAAGAAGCATGCTCAATGGTGTCGGGTTAGGATGGGAATTCTGGGCAGATGCGGCAGATACTGCATGTTACCTAGTCAACAGGTCACCTTCATCAATGTTGGAGGATAAGACTCCATAAGAGGTATGGATTGGTAAGAAACCCTTTCTTTCACATTTGAGGGTATTTGGATGTGATGCATATGTACATGTTCCAAAGGAGAAACGAACCAAGTTGGATAGTAAATCTGAAAAGTGCATCTTTATTGGGTATAAGGATGGTTTAAAGGGTTATAAGCTTTGGACCCCAGTCACACAGAAGGTTGTGTACAACCGAGATGTGGTGTTCATAGAGGTAAAAGATGTTATTAAACATGAATTCCAACCAAAGGAACCTGAGAAGATAGAGTTTGAGCTTAAGGAGGAAGAATCAGACTCTAGAGCAAAGGAGGAATCAGAAGATTAAGAGCCACAAACTCTGGGTGTGAGAAGATCAATTCGAGAAAGAAGGTAGCCAGAAAGGTATAGTCCATCTGCTTTCTCTTCAAATTTTGCTTTATCTATTACTGACGATGATCCTAGAACTATGAGGGAAGCAGTAGATTCGGAGGATGGCAAACTCTGGAAAGAGGCCATGGTTGATGAAATGGCATCTTTGCACAAAAATGAGGCTTGGGATCTCATGGAGTTGCCGGTTGGAAGGAAACCCATTGGCAGCAAATGGGTGTTCAAGAAGAAGACAAATGCAGAAGGAAAGGTGGAGAAATACAAAGCTTGGTTGTTAGGAAAAGGTTATTCCCAGGTGCCGAGAATTGATTTTGGTGATATTTTTTCTCCTGTTGCCAAGGTAACTTCTATTAGATTACTTTTATCTGTTGATGCTACTTTTGTTTTGAGGTAGAATAGATGGATGTGAAGACAACATTTCTTCAGGGGGATCTGGAAGAGGAAATATACATGAAGAAACCTAAAGGCTTTGCGGTGAAGGGTAAGAAAGAACTGGTATGCAAGTTAAAGAAGTCTTTGTATGGGTTAAAACAGTCACCAAGGATGTGGTATCAGAAATTTGATACATTTATACCGGCACTTGGCTTCACCAAAAGCAAAGTAGATCATTGTATGTATTTTAAATTAATTGGTGACCATGTTATTTATCTGGTCTTGTATGTGGATGATATGTTGCTAGTTGGAAATGACAAAGAAATTATCTAGGATTTGAAGACCCAATTGTCCTCCAAATTCGACATGAAAGATCTTGTTGCTACAAACTATATTTTGGGCATGGAAATTAAAAGAGATTGGGCAAAGAGGAAGCTCTGGTTAAACCAGAGGAAGTATGTCAAGACAATACTGCAGAGGTTTAATATGCAGGATAGTAAACCGGTGAAGGTTCCTATTCCTATAGGTGTGAGGTTATCTGCTGAACAATGTCCCAAGACACAAGAAGAGGAAGAGGACATGTCCCGTGTTCCATATGCAAATGCACTCAGTGGCCTGATGTATGCAATGGTCTGTACTAGACCAGACATTGCACATGCAGTGGGAGTATTGAGCAGGTTTATGTCAAAACCAGGGAAGGAGCACTGGACAATAGTGAAGCGGGTTTTCAGGTATTTGCGTGGCACTAGTGATAATGGTTTTGTGCTACCAAGGAAGATCAAGATTGGACAGAATGTTGGATATTCATGGCTTTTTTGATGCAAACTGGGCTGGAGATCTGGATCAGAGAAGATCTACAATTGGGTATGTGTTTAACCTATTTGGAGGTGCAGTCATTTGGATGCTTAAGAAATAATCTGTAGTGGCACTATCAACTACAGAGGCAGAATACATGGCAACCACTCATGCAAGTAAGGAAGCAGTTTGGTTGCAGAGATTGTGTTCGAGTATGGGGTTAGTACAAGGAGCTATAAGGATAGATTGTCACAGCTAAAGTGAAATTTTCTTGGCAAAGAACCCCACATATCATTTAAAGACAAAGCAAATTGATGTTCAGTATCACTTTGTGATGGATATGATAGAAGGCAAAAAGGTGTTGCTGGTAAAGGTGGACACTTTGAAGAATATTGTAGATGCATTGACAAAATCTATGAGCTCTGAGAAGTTCTCTTGGTGTAGAGAGACAATGGGCGTTTCAGGGCTAGATAAATGACTAAGATCTCTTGTGGCCCCCTGTGGAAAGAAAACAACAAGTGGGAGAATGTTGGGTTGTGTTATATTCTTTCCACGACTACCCCACATAGTTAACTAGGGGGTTATAAGGGGGGCGGAGCCCCCCTTCGTTGTGTTGATTGTGTACCGGGGGGGTCACAAGGGGGTTGAGGCATACCCGTAACCCCACTTTATGGGGTCCGGGGCAGCACCCTGAAAATTTCTGGTTTTGGACCCTATGTTAGGATGGGCGGACCCACCTATGGTTTTGTGCATGATTTTTGCACATGTTTTTGGACGCAATGGTTTTCGGTCCATGGTATTGGACGCGATGGTTTTCGGTCCATGGTATTGGATGCTTCGGTATGTATAAATATGTATTATAACATTGAAAGAAACATAATGAAAAATCAAGATGGTAGTCCCGGTTTTGGAATCCAGGGGAAAATCTCTGTGTATATGTGTTTTATGTGTTATGCTCTCACATTGTTTATTTTCTATGTTTTAGAATTCGAATGCAGGTAATTTCTGTATGGGGTTAAAACCTACAGCCTCCTCAATGTAGATGTGATGCTTAGATTTATCTGCATGCTCCGCCGAAGCAGAGGAGCAGGTCCTGCCATGCTGAGCATGTTGCTGACATCAAGCATAATTGACCATGGTCGACCATATTTGACCATGATTGACCATGATTGACCATGAATGACCAGGGTTGACCATGGTTGATTTTCATTTTGAGAAAATCCTATGATCAACTATAAGATAAATATTATAAACCAACGTATATAAACCTATGATAAATATTATAAACAATAAAATAAACATGGTTGACTATGATTCATTTTCATTTTGGAGACAATCTTTGTCACAATGCGACATTGAAGTATGGTTGACCATGATTCATTTTCATATTGAGACAATTTTTGTTCTATTGCGATGTTGGACCATGGTTGATTTTCATATTGAGACAATTGTTGTTATAATGTGACATTGGACCATGTTTTACCATGATTGACCATGGTTGATGATGGTTGACAATGATTGTGCATGGTTGATTTTCATATTGAGAGAATCTTTGTCAAAATGCAATGTTGGACCATGGTTGACCATGATTATAAACCCAAGGGATTTATATTTAACCCTAGTCTTAATATTATAAACCCTCTGAATAATATTATACCCTAGGAATATGAACCCAATGGAATAATATTAAACCCAAGGGATTAATATTATAAACCCAAGGTATATAAACCAAAAGATAAATATTATAAACCCTAAAAGAAACATGGTTGACCATGGTTGATTTTCATATTGAGACAATCCTTGTCACAGTGCAATGTTGGACCATGGTTGACCATGATTTATTTTAATATCAAGGCAATCTTTGTCACAATGTGACATTGGACCATGGTTGACCACCGTTGATTTTCACATTGAGACAATCTTTGTCACAATGTGACGTTGGATGATGGTTGATCATGATTGACCATAGTTGGCCATGATTTATATTTAAAACCCAATGGAATAATAAGCCCAAGGAATTAATACTAAAAATCTAAGGGAATAATATTAAACGCAATGGAATAATATAAACCCAAGGTATATAAACTCTAAGATAAATATTATAAACCCTTAAATAAACATGGTTGACCATGGTTGATTTTCATATTGAGACAATCATTGTCATAATGCGATGTTGAACCATGCTCGACCATGGTTGAACCCCTTAATATTATAAACCCTTAAATAAACATGGTTAACCATGGTTGATTTTCATATTGAGACCCAAAGGTTAAATAAACCCAATGGATTAATACTAAGAACCAAAGAGATTATAAATGTTATAGACATTTTTGTGCCTCGCATCACTGAGCATGAAATGTCAATAATTAAGGGATCCAAAGTCCTTAAACATGTTGTTCCTACCCCTAGAGGAACAAGGCCAGCAAACCACAGCAGTTTACAAAAGTTCTCCACCTGAAAACACTCAAAAACAAGGCAATTCTGGATCATGTCAACTGCTCCACTGAGCATCTGCGCTGAATGTCAAGTGCTCCACTGTGTACCTGCGCTGAATGTCAACTGCAAAGAAGGCCACCTGCGCTGAGCGTAACTGGACAAGTGGCAGACTCATTCCTCAAGGTGTCAATGCCCAGGAAGCTTCCAAAATGACACTTGGATCAGGGAATTCGACTGGTGATGAGTAAGAGGTTCCAAATCTCCAAGTGGAAGTAAGAACCTCCAAGTGGACTCAAGAACTGAAGTGAGAGAGGACACTAGTCAGCTTCATGCCAGCCTCAAGCTGACTCATCCTTTCTCCAAAACTCCTATATATAGAGCTCTCTCATGAGGTCTAAGGAGGCTGGATTGTATTGCAAAGAATTGTTGTTGGTTTGTGGTTGGATCATTGGGTGTTTATGCTTTGAAAGGGGCTGAAGAAGGAATTCCATTCTGCTGGGAAGGAGATGCTGGGTTGGAACCCTATGGGTTGTATCTCTTCCTGAACCCTGTTTATCAATCAATAAAGCTTCTTGGTTCTTTCCTATATGCTGGTGTTTATTGTATGATTTGCATTAGTGTATTTGATTTACTTCTAATCCTGAATCATTTATGAATATGTATATTGGCCTTTGTATTGTGTCCTTCTCTTGTTGCATGTAGTTGTTCTCTTGTCACAGGTAGCTGTTCTCTTGTGATCTCGTGGGAGCAAAAGAAAGGAGGCAAGTAGCTGTGGACACACAAAGAGGAGAGGATCTAGATCGAGGGACAACCGAAAGATAACGGTAATTCTACCAATCTCCTCTCTTTCATATTTCATAAAGGAAGAAACCGAAGTAGCTGCATTCGTTTGTTGCTAAGGCACTATCACGCCTTAGGTGGATAGGATCGTCCTGCATAGGCATTTTTCCCCACAACAATAAACCCAAGGAAATAATATTAAACCCAAAGGTATAATACTAAACCCTAGGAATATGAACCCTTAAACTAATAAACCCAAGGAATTGATATTATATACCCAAGGGAATAATAAACCCACGAGAATAATATTAAACGCTAGGAATATGAACACTTAGATTAAAAAACCCAAGGTATTGATATTATAAACCCAAGGGATTAATATCAAAACCCTAAGGGATTAATAAAATAAACCAAAGGGATTATAAACCCAAGGGATTAATACTAAAAACCCAAGGAATTATAAACCCAAGTGAATAATATTAAACCTAAGGGAATAATATAAACCCAAGGTATATAAAACCTAAGATAAATATTATAAATCCTTAAATAAACATGGTTGGCCATGGTTGATTTTCATATTGAGACAATATTTGTCACAATGCGATGTTGGACCATGCTCGACCATGGTTGAACCCTTAGATTAATAAACCCAAGGGATTGATATTATAAACCCAAGGGAAAAATATTAAACCCAAGGCATTAATATTATAAATCCAAGGTATATAAACCCTAAGATAAATATTATAAACCCTAAAATATTCATGGTTGGCCATGGTTGTTAATGGTTGATATTCGTATTGAGACAATCCTTGTCACAATGCGACATTCGACCATGGTTGACTATGCTTGGCCATGATTGATTTTGATATTGAGACAATATTTGTCATAATGCAACGTTTGACCATGGTTGACCATGATTGATTTTATAAAGCATGGTTGACCATAATTGACCATGATTTCCCATGGTTGACCATGATTGATATTATAAACCCAAGGGATTAATACTTAAAACCCATGGGAATAATATTAAACCCTAGGAATATGAACCCTTAGATTAATAAACCCAAGGAATTGGTATTGGGACATGGTTTACCATGGTTGATTTTCATATTGAGACAATCCTTGTCACAATGTGACATCGGACCATGGTTTGCCATGATTGATGTTCGTGTCAAGACAACCTTTGTCACAATATGACATTGGACCATGGTTGACCATGATTTATTTTCATATTGAGACAATCTTTGTCACAATGCGACATTGAATCATGGTTGAACATCATTGACCATAGTCAACCATGGTTGACCATGATTGACCATGGTTGGCCATGATTGATATTATAAGCACAATGGATTAATACTAAGAACCCAAGGGATTGTAACCCAATGGAATAATATAAACCCAAGGTATATAAACCCCAAGATAAATATTATAAACCATTAAATAAGCATGGTTGACCATGGTTGACAATGGTTGGATTTCATATTAAGACAATATTTGGCACAATGAGACGTTGGACCATGTTCGACCATGGTTGACTATGGTTGATTTTCATATTGAGACAATCTTTGGCACAATGTGACGTTGGACCATGTTCAACCATGGTTGAATCCTTAGATTAATAAACTCAAGGCATTGATATTATAAACCCTAGGGATTAATACTAAAACCCTAAGGTATTATGAACCCAAGGGAATAATAATAAACTCAAGGCATTAATATTATAAATCCAAGGTATATAAACCCTAAGATAAATATTATAAACCCTAAAATAAGCATGGTTGACCATGCTTTATTTTCATATTGAGACAATTATTGTCACAATGTGACATTAGACCATGGTTAACCATGATCGATTTTCATGTTGAGACAATCTTTGTCATAATGTGACGTTAGACCATGGTTGACCATGTTTGTTTTTCATATTGAGACAATTTTTGTCACAATACGACATTGTATCATGGTTCACCATGATTGATTTTATAAAATATGGTTGGCCATGGTTAACCATGGTTGACCATCATTGACCATGGTTGATATTATAAACCCAAGGGGATAATAAAACCAAGGGATTAATACCAAAAACCCAAGGGATTATAAACCCAAAGGAATAATATTAAACCCAAGGGAATAATATAAAACCTTAGGAATATGAGCCTTAGGATTGATATTGAGACATGGTTAACCATGGTTGATTTTCATATTGAGACAACATTGTTGACCATGGCTGATTTTCATATAGAGACAATCCTTGTCACAATGCGACATTGGACCATGGTTGTCTATGATTGATTTTCATATAAAGACAATCTTTGTCACAATGCGATGTTGGACCATGGTTGACCATGGTTGATTGTCATATTGAGACAATCTTTGTCATAATGTGACGTTAGATCATGGTTGGACATGGTTGACCATGGTTTACCACGATTGACAATGATTAACCATGGTTGGCCATGATTGATATTATAAACCCAAGGGGATTAATACTAAAAACTCAAGGAATTATAAACCCGAGGGAATAATACTAAACCCAAGGGAATAATACTAAACCCAAGGGAATAATATAAACCCAAAGATAAATATTATAAACCCTTAAATAAACATGGTTGACCATGGTTGATTTTCATATTGAGGCAATCGTTGTCACAATGCAGCATCGGACCATGCTCGACGATGGTTGAATACTTGAATATTATAAACCCTTAAATAAACATGGTTGACCATGATTGATTTTGATATCGAGACAATCCCTCTCACAATGCAATGTTAGACCATGCCCGACCATGATTTTCATATTGAGACAATCGTTGTCACAATTCGACATTGGGACAACCCAAGGGACTATAAAACCCTAGAGATTATAAACCCAAGGGAATGCAACATGAAAGGTGTAGCTTAAGACACATGTGTCGTGAATTAAGACATGTGAGATTGGACAAAGGAGATTACATGCATCCTAACATGGGATTGAATATCAATTTAATTTTTAATTGTTTTTTATTTTTAAATTGATATAATTTTATATGTCTAAAATAATTTTATATGAGATTTATGTTTTTATATGATTTAGTTTTATTATATATAAAGTATTTTAATATATTAATTAAAAGGTATAAATTATTTAATCTAGATGAAGTTTAATTTTCGTTAAATTTTATGTTTAATAATTAAGTAGATGTCTTTTTCATTCAATTTTAAAATTATATTTAACCTAAATTTAATCTAATATATAAATTAAACAAATGTTAAAAACAATGTAATAAGGATAATTAATATAAAAATTTCATAAGAGGATATGGAAATTTGAGTGTCATTAGATTATTAGACTAGCAATTGCCCCAAAAGGTGCAAAGAGAGGCCGATAGAAATGTTAGATTGAAAGAATTGTATTTTGGTTTAAAATAATAAATGTTATAATAATTCAATCATTCAAACTAAACTTAATCAATAAATTGCCCAAAATAAAATAAATCCTTAATCAAAATTATACAAATTATTATTCTTCGTTTCTCTCAATTATTTATATAATAAAATCCAATCAATCAAATCAATAAATTTCCCAAATTAAATCCCAACTAATCAAAATTACTTGGGAATATATATGTATAACCCAATAAAAAAATTATATTTATATGTTACAGAAAAATAAGTAAAAAATTCTAATTGATTTAAATAAATCCGAAACCACTGAAATTAAAAATTACTATTTATGATTAAGCAGTGGAAATTTTAACATAATAGGAACACATTTTTTTCACCCAAATTTAACAAAAAGAAAAAAAAAATCACCCAAATTAAAATTATTTTTTAATAATAAATCAAACGTTGGAAATATCAACATGACTGAAATTGATCTCTAGTAAATTGGAAAAATATTTCATATGCCTTTATGTTACCGTTAATAACAAGTAATGCTTGTATGTTACAGAAATTGTAGAAGAAGAAAAAACGAATGCAGTACTCAAGAACATGAGAAAAGTACTATCCTCAGTGACAAACATTTTGAGTATGAAAATCAGAGAAGCAATTTTGATACTTATCAGTATCAAACGACATTGTACTATCAAAAACTTTTAAAAACATAATGCAGGAGAACATCTCTTAGTCCTCATAAATGTGCTTGTAAATATCATCATGGAAAATTTCATCGACCTCAAAATGGATTTTAAAGGAAAAGTTGGATGTTAAAATCCAAGTCACAAGAACTTACCGCAATTTGCAGGTGCTTGTATTGCAATGTCTGTCTATTTATTTGTGTTGGATGTGCAGTCAAAACAATTTCAATCCCCTTGTTACAGGGAAATGTGTCTACTCAGAACTGCTTATCCCACTAAGGTGCGATAGCTACCTTAGAAACAAACAAAGTAAAGCTACTTTCGTTTTTCCTTTATAAATTATAGATAGAGAGGAACAAAGAAGACCAACCTCTGTCTTGCGCTAATCTCCTGGTTTGATTCCTCTCTTCCTTGATAGTCTTTCGCTACTTGTTCCCTTGCACACCCAGCTTCACAGAGTACCTGTAAGATCACAGTAGCATAGCACTATACAAAGACATGGATCTATACTCATAAACAATCTAGGATCAGATGTAAATTGACCATACAAATGCAACAAACATAAATGATACAAGAGTATGGAGGAAAACTTGAATAGCTTTTATTGATAAACAAGAAAAAGCCAAGAGGAGTTACAACCAGTTGTTCTGACCCAGCATCAACCTCTCAGCAAGGAAGCCCCTCTTCACCTCATACAAAGCTTAGATCACCCAACAATCTGATGTTTGTCTCAAGAAACCAACAACAATTCCTTACAATATGAAAAATTCCAGCCTCTGGATCTCTGGGATGAGGGATCCATATATAAATATCTGTAAGGGAGATGAGTCAGCTTATGATTTGATTAGTGTCTTCCCTCTGATAGTTCTTGCTTCCACTTGGAGATTGATGATCTCTTACTCATCCTTGGTCGAATTCAAAGAGGCAAGTGTCACAGGAGAAGTTTCTGGAAGCTTCCATTGCCTCTCCACCTCGCGGAATGACACTGCCATTTGTCATTTCTCGCCCATCACACCCTATATAACGGCTTTTTGAAATACAACGCACCCACACAGTGTACTTAGGTGAGATGCAACGCACTTGGCCTGTGGAGCAACTGAAATGATCCTGTTTTGACCAATTCTGAGCAGTTTTTCATGGAGAACTTCTGGGAGAAGCTGTAATCAGTTGACCTTGTTCCTTTAGGGGTTAGAACAACACTTTTAGGGACTTAGGAGCCCTTGGTTTATGGACATTTCATGCTTGGGGTTGCAGTGCCCAAAAATGTCTATAACACCCCTGTGACATACAAGCTACCAGAATTAGCAAACAATTTATAAACAGTTTTTCAAAGATTCCTCTTGATTTGAACCAGTAAAATTTGTTTCGCTTTCACCTCCTAATCTCTTAATAATAACTCACTTTTATGAAATCATTCTTCCAAACATAATGCTTCATTATTACTGACTTGCATTAACATTCTATGCATCACTATTTAACCATTTCCCTAATATATATTATCTACTTGCCTGAAATTGATCTCTGGTAAATTGGAAAAATATTTCATATGCCTTTATGTTACCGTTAATAACAAGTAATGCTTGTATGTTACAGAAATTGTAGAAGAAGAAAAAGCTAGAAAATAAAGCAAAAGGAGACTTGCAGATATATCGAACCAGTATTCACGAATCACAAAATTAAATGGGCAGTAAGGAAGGGAAAGCAAACCTGACAAAGACATTGTTGCCAATAAGGGTGGCCATCAAATCCTGAACAGTCATATCTCTTTAGAACACCCATTAATGCCTCTACTGCACCAATGTTCTGTTTCACTCTCCACCATCCCTGCCGAGTTGTCAGCAATGTTTATGTTTCCATTGTCAACTCCAATTTTACGGAGATTGTCTCCATTTCTCCTTTCTTTACATGCTCTCCTTTCTTCTGTGCATCTTAGGATAAAATCACTTTTATATCTACCTTTATATGCAAGTTGCAACGTTCTTCGTGATGGGATTTGGATATATTGGAACATTTGTACCAACATCCTAGGAGGCTAGGACTACATAAAACATAGGTGTCAGCGTATTCTGTTTCTCTCTATAGATTGTATAGATTGTATATTCTCATTCTTTTTAGGAGGATAAGTACATGGTATAGTCCCCAAAGGGACAGTGCTTCTCATGCATATCTGTTAGCCTATGTGAGAAGTCAATTTTAGTGTTATGTATGTTACCATCCAGAACGGTCTTTGTTCAAAATTTATAAATACAATATGCTCCACATGGTGAGTCGCAGGTCCCGAAGGAACTGGGTCCCGCCTAATCACTGGAGCAGTAACAATACCCACTCTACCCACTCTGTAATCCAAACAGCTTATGTAATCCATAGTGCTTCTGTCTCAGTAAAGCATATCCCAAACCATTGTTATGCTCAAGTAAGGTATGACAGCTTACCAGTTAATTACGTTGTGTGATTCAATAGCCCAAGATAGGGATTTTCTCATCTGCTAAGGTGGGGGGAGCAATCTGACTTCATTGGGCGGCAAGTGGAAGTTTGCTAGGGTTTACCTACAATGTCACAACAGTTTTCACCGTCATCCTAAATGAAGAAGTATTTAGGTATATAGTAAGCATTATTCTTATATGGCTTTTATGTGCTGGATAGATATAACCTTGCATGAAAAAACACATGTACAAGCAGTAGCACAGTAGAACTCAAAGCTATTAAGATCCCTCGAGTCCTTCATGTTGTAGGAGCTAGCATGATACAAATAAGGACAACGGCACAGAATAGAATGAAACAGAAATCATCTCGCAGTTTCAACATCCACCCAACGGGGAAATGAGTGATTAAGGTCAGTGCAGGCTATGATGCCATGCAAACACTAGAATTAAGTTTCAAAGATCCTCCCAAGTGGGAAATGAGTAAGGTCAATGCTGACTATATTACAACAAAACTACCAAAAACATGTTTCCAACATACACTCAACCGGGGAAATGAGTGAATAAGGTCAATGCTGCCCACAATTGAATGCAAATAACAAAATTTACGAGGTAGGTATAACAAGAATATAGCCAATTCTGGAGTAAAAGGAATAATGGATAGCACCTGATCGAGAGCATTGAGGATGTCCAGGGCCGAAACAACGAAGTATGCGAGAGTGAGACGATGACTGTCCTGTCTCTGGAACTCAGATGACACCTTCTCCAGCATTGAAAGAAGGGATTTCACGTGCAGATCTCTTTTAAACGACCCCATCCTCAAACACTTTCTGGTCCCAGTAATAAGAATTGAAGAATGAAATGTGCGGAGAACACAATTGAAGGACTTGTTTTCTGAATTCTCGATCACTCTGTGATTGGTACGAACCTCTTGAAGCGGTATTTGGGCGTTTAACGAATTATGTCATGCCATGTTGCCGGTTCTGAACTTTACCACGCTTGCTTTTGGTGAGAACAAAGAGAGCTCAAACCTCTAATTCTATCTAACTAATTCCAATATTCTTTCTTATTTTTCTTAATTTATTGAAAAACATGAAAATTTAAACTTTGAACAAGTGGAAAATGAAAATTGATTTACCGAGGAACAAATGAAAAAGAATTTAAACCCATCACGTTTAAGAGATGGTCAAAAGCTGTTTTTGAATCTTAAACCAACCTTTTAAGAGTTGAAATTCCATTTAATTTTTTACAGGGGAATCTGCGACATCCTCAGACAGCGATTTCCAATAAAAAGTTCAGCATTGATTTACTTGTATATATTACAAAATTAATTAAATTATTTGTGTGGATTGATCCTTTTACAACAAGGATTTATTCACAACAATGCGTTGGATATACCACTTTAGTTTTTGGAACTAAATTACAAAAAAAACTGAACCATGAAGGGGAATCGACGAAGCCAAACTGTTCCTAATCACTGTTACATGCAATATGAAAATGGTAGGAAAGAAAACACAACTATGACAAAACATGGAGGATATTCACCATTTAAATAAATAAAAACTGAAGGGTTTGAAAACCCAGAGTTGTCGTCATACCCAGAATTCAAAGTTATAGAGAAACTAAAATTTGCGCATAAAATTGTATACTCCAAATAGTATATTGTCAGAATGTAGACAAGAAGACATTTATTAAAATTCGGGCAGTATTGTAAACATTTGAATCCTGATTGACTAAGAAAATCGTAATACCCAGAGAAGGGGCAGGCCGAATGGCCACATTCATAAAAGTTATATAGCTGAGCTGACCAGAAAATCCATGTCTGATTTCGGCAGCATGATTCCAGAGCCAGCCGTGAAACCCTAACACCAAAATCTGGCAGACGAGAACCTAGCCACCGCAAGATAGGAAAAAAATAACCTTATCTCTTGAAAACAAATTTAAATACCAGATCTGCAAGGAAACTGTCGTAGAGATTACCTGGCATCCTAGAAGTGTTTCAATGCACAGCAGAACTCGGAGGTGAAAAGAAGGCAACTCATATTGGGAAAAAGTAGTCAAAGTGCAGTGCATGCTTGAGGAAACTCAACTGATATTGGGAAAAAGCAGTCAAAGTGCAGTGCATGCTTGCCAAATGCAATGTGCGGCGAGGGATAATGAATCGATTGTCAGATGTCAAATAGAACCATATAGCAGATGTCAGTCCGAGAATGAAAGTGTAGACGACTATATTCATTCATAGGAAGGCCTATCGGCCTAGTTAAATTGTAATAATAATTTTTATAATTCACAAATTAAAAAATTAAAAAATAAAAAAAATAGTGAATATGGTTTGCAAAATGTGATCAATTTTTATAGCGGTAGTCAAAAAATTATGCCTTTTTGCCATGAAAGTTATGGAAATTCTGGTCATATTTTGAAAAAATTTGAGAGGGATTTTTGTAAATCCAAGTGAAAGCTGTTAAAATTCATAATTTTAGGTGCCTTACATGTTTTTGATGGTGTTGAATCCATTTCCACCATCAAAAACATGATTCAAACACTACATCTACAAGTTTTTTTGAAATTTTTTTTGCTCGGATTCCGACCACTTTTAGTCGTCCAGACAATTCCTCTGTAGACGACTCCATTTTTATAATTTACAAATTATTAAAAATATAATATATAATATACCCTAACGGTTTTTTCATATATTATTTTTTATATTATTAAAAAAATATTTTGAATATAATATATAATTTACATGTTTAAAAATAATTATAAATAACATATTTAAAATATTATGTATGAGAGAGATTTAAAAAATAAATGGTTAATTGAATTTTCTTAGCTACTTAAAAATATTTAATAAAAATGTTTTTTTTTTTTTAAATAAAACTTAAACATATTTCAACTTTTAGACTGCAGTTATATTATAATTTACATATATACAAAATTATAATATTTAATATTAATTATAATGACTTTTTTATTTAAAAGGAGTGTGTAAACAAATATGTATTATTAATAATTTTTAATATATAAAATATTTTATGCAATAATTCTAGGCATTTGTTGTGAAGTGTTTTTTGGACGAATTAACAAAAAAACAATTGTATGGGTTGGCTCAAGTTGTTTGTTTTAACAACTTTCATGTCGATGATCTCCCCCATGGCGGCCTGTGCAGTTAAAAGTGGCGTGAAGATATAGGTGAAGGGTAGAACAAGGAGTCTGCGCCATGGAAACATTACCCAACGATTCTTTCGCCTGAGCCGGAGACCGATTGGTCTAAGCCTGTTGAGGAACGTATGGAGATACGAAGGTCAAGGTAAGTGCAGAGTCAGTTCTTGATGTTTGATGCATAGCTATCAAGTTCGGCCGTAGTGGCCACAAAAATTCGAAAATATGATAGTACGATTAGATTTGGTTGCAAATTTGGAAATTGGAATTCGGTATGGTTTTTTTGTTTTTTAAATAAATTTTTTATATTAATTGTTTATTTATAATAAACGGTAAATGGTATGTTAAATTTATTAATTTATTATAATTATGATGGATGGAATTTGATAAATAAAAAAATTTATATTAAAAACAATTATAATAAACTGTAAAAAGTATGTTAGGAATATTACAGTTATGATGGAGTTTAGTAAAATGGTATATTACTAATATTACAATTATAATACACTGTACATAATATGTTAGGAATATTACAATTATGATGGAATTTAGTAAAATAGTATGTTATGAATATTAAAATTATGATGGAATTTAATAAAAAAAAATTATTAATATAAAATTTAATATTTAAAAATAAAAATTTCTATATTATTTAATTAGGTTAAAAAATTTACTAATATAAAATTTATAACTTAAAAATAAAATTTTTTATATTATTTAAAACATGAACTTTTATATTAAAAAAATTACATTTACTATTTAATTTGGTAAAGATTTTGGTTAATAAAAAAATATTTAAAAATTAACAATAAAAATTTCTATATTAAAAAAGTATAGTAAATAGTAAATTGCATATTAAAAAAGTTACAGTTGTAAAAAACAATAAATTTTATATTAAAATATAGTAAGTTTATATTGGTTAAAAATAATAAATTCCTATAACAAAGAAAAATAAATTCTTATTTATAAAATATATAATCTCCAATTTTTTCTATTTGAATTTTATACTTTTTCTATTCCCCACTAGTAACAAAATATGAATTAAAGTTGGGTTTGAATTTTATACTTTTTCTATTCCCCACTAGTAACAAAATATGAATTAAAGTTGGGGTGTGCTTCTCTCTTACTGTGTGTTTTGAATTGAATAGAATGCATACCTGGACTAACACAATCTACACTGTAAACAACTCTTTGAAAGTGTATTTTACCGTAAAGGCTAAATCTACAAAGAGAAAATTATGTTGTTTTAGTGATTAATTAATGTTATTTTTTATTTTTTAGGGTTATATTAAAATTTAAGATTTCAGAATATGATTTTTTTTTAAATATATATTGGAATATAGATTTTCTTTTAATTTAAAAATAATTTAATTTTAAAAAAATTCTACTTCAAAATTTTTATTTTATTTTAGGGAATCGAATTTTTTCCAAATTAAATTTAAATTCCTAATCCTATTTGAATTCGAATTTAATAACTATAATTTAATATCCTAATTCTATTCGAATTCAAATTTGATAACTATAATATAATTTAATATCGTCGAAAATGGAGAGGCCACCCTGTCTGTCTCTCGATATAGCGCTCCATGCGCAACGTGTAAAAGATGTTCTGTTGAACGACGGTCGTTTCAAATATTTTATTGAAATATTATTTAACCCGCTTTCTTTCAGATTCCTCGAAATACCAGTCGTTGATCACATGTTCAGAGGAAGAATATTCACGCCAAACTCAATTGCCCTCTGAACATATTAAAAAATAAAAAAAGTCAACGCAACTATATCCACCCGTAGTCAATATAGGAAACCGTCGGCTAACTATTCTATTTCTTTAACATTATATATATAAACAAACCTGAAATATTTAATATTAAATATAAAGACGAACTCTCGTTTGACCAAGGCTTAATGCGAGTAATGCATGTTTTCTTGATATCCAAGGTAGGTATGAAGTAGTGTGGTGTTACTAAATTTATGTTACAAATTCCGTGGGGTTGATGAAGGCCTTGGCCCATCCGAATGAATATTTAAAGAGTTTGTAGTTTAATCAGATTATTTTTTTTCCTTAAAATTATGGAAATTTTGATCAATTAGGGTAGGGATTTTTGTAAATCTAGGTAATAATTATTAAATTTCAAAGTTTTGGATGTATCTAGGTTTTTTATGGTGCCATATATATTTCCACCATCAAAAATATGATTCATTTCAAGGTTTTGGGTAATTTTTAATAATGCTAAATCTATTTCCACCATCAAAAACATGATTCAACTACTACGAATATAAAACTTTTTGAATTTTTTAATTAAATTCCAACTACTTTTGACCATCTAAATAATTCCTCTACCTTGATAAATACTTAAAAAAATCTTGAACGTGGAGTATTGATAAGTGCGGAATATTGATAAGTGTGTTACCTCTAACATCATGTCCGTGTTAACCAAATATTCTTCGGGAGATTTCGGATTCATTTTCCAATTCTGTATGATTTATGCAGAAGAATATTTGGTTCATTACCAATTCGGTATTACTTAATGCAAAAGCAAAAGCCTAATACGCTTTTACCAATTTTATATGATTTATGCATAATAAAATTTCTGGTTCATTACTAATGTGGTATGATTTATGTAAAAGTTAATTTTTTAGATGTAATATGCCGTATTATTGTTTAGTATATGTTTTTAAAGTAAAAAATAAAAATAATTGTAGAAGAATAATTTCAATGAGAATAATATAATATAATATAGAGTTAGTATAATATAATATAATTATTTATTATTATTATTTATAATTATAAGGTAGTATAATATATAGTTAGTATATTAAAAAAGTGTGGAACATTTAATTAATTAAAATGGTTCTCTAGATATTTATGGGAGTAGAATAAATAGTGATAGGATGTTTTGTTAAGACCTATGTGGTTAAAAGGTTATCGTTTCAAAACCAATCCAACCATATTAAGGGTTGGTGTGGCCTTGGTCAATTGTGTTCTCCATTTCAGGTTTAAAAGCCCTTGGATCCTGTTTACACTCACGTAACTCGATAAACATCTTAGTTGTCTCAAAGTTCACAATACCTAACAAAAAATGGACACCTACATGAAAATTAATTATTAATTATGTAAGTTTTGTGTTTTGTGTTTTTTTTTCAAAATATTCAATTTTTATAAATAGTTTAATAAACTTTATAATTTGTTCTGTAAAATTTACAAATTAGTTAAAAGTCAAACATTTAGTCTGAGAAACTAATTATAATATAGACTTATTACGATGAACATTTGAATAAAAAATTATTTTAATGAAATGAACTTATAAAATAATCGAATGCAAATATTGCATTGAGACATTTTTTTGGGGGAAATCTAGTATATGAGATTTGCGTTGAAAATATTAACTTTGTTTTTCTTTTCAATTGAAATATTGATTTTAATTATAATTAATGGTATAAAAAATCTTAATGATGATGATGATGATTATTAACCTCCACTAAGAAAGAAGTGGTTGATTGAGATTATTTAAAATTTTATTTCTGTGATCAAAAAAGAAAGGAAAGAAGCGTTATGAGGTCACTGTAGTTTTTCTAACTAAATAAGTCGAGAAAATTGATAGTGGGGAAAATGTTTTGGAAATAAGAGTGGATGTGACTAAGAGCCAAACAATCTAAAAGAAAGTACTTTTCATCTTGACTCTCTTAATATCCCAAAAAACATATTCTTTCATCCCAAAATAATTTAAAATAATAATTATTAAATTAATTTCTTTAAAAAATAAATTAAATTATATAATAATATTGTTATTATATACTTAAAATTGAAAATTTTAAATTTTTAAAAATAAAATATATCTCTCATTTATAATTCTTTTACTTTCTTCTTTAACCGTTGACTTCATATTGCAAAGATTATCTTATGACTCAATCACTTGTATATTTGATTTGTTATGAGCTTTAAGAACCAAGACATTTGACAACTAAATTGCTTTAATTTCCACCATAACATATTCTCCCACATAAAATATTGATTTTGTAAAACATTCGACTTATCGAAAAAGTTTTATCAAAAGTACTATGTGTATTGAAGACTAAGGGTTGAAGTTCAATGCACAACAACCTTATTATATAGTTTCAGGGTTCATATTATTTGTTTTTAACAACACCATAATATCAAAATTGAATTTCGAACCCTCATTAATATTTTTTTAGTGATTTAGAATTTTTTTTAATAAATATAAAACAATATCGCGAAGACATAAAATTCCATTGTTAATTGTGACGATGAGTGCCATCAACAACTTTTAACTGACTTTTTACATAAATAAGGACAATTTTGTTTAATAATAAGAAATTTTTATCAATTAATTATTTTCATTTAATAATTTTAATAAAAATTATAAAAAAACTAGTTACTTAACCGAGAATAAAGGAAGACTAATCCGCATAAAGGTGAGCTCCACTGATCATAAGTACGACATACTTAGTAAAACCTCAAGTCTAAAAGAAACGGGAATATTCATAAATGAAGATCTCATTCCAGAAGATCAAGCAGAATTAACAAAGGAGGTTCAAAAGGTAAAAGAAGCTAGAAAGGAAGGAAAATGGGCAATAATCAGAAATAGAAAAGCCTTTATTCGAGATAGCAATTAAACATGCTCCGGATCCTTTCTTGGAACTATCGGGGCTTCCCATTGAACAAAGGCCCCGAGCTAAGTTGGATTTCAAATGATGTTGATATTATTTTGCTTGTTGAAACTTGGGAGCACGAAGAATCTAAGGTCCCTAACATAGATGGCTTTACGCTATGGTATACCTGGAACAAGTGATCCTCCCGTAGAGGCATTGGGGGAATAGCTTGTTACATTAAGAAGAACATCCCCCCCATGCTAGGATTTATAAAAACGACCCTCACAACCAATATAGTTGGATAGAGATCAGTGACATTAATAATAAAAAGTCCTACATAGCAGTATGTTATTTCCCCCCATCAATTCTAACTTCTATAAGAAGAAGAATCTAGATAAACCTAACCCTTACAATGGTTTAGAGAATGATATTTCTAGAGTAAGGAATGACGGTAATATCCTTTTAATAGGTGACTTTAATGCTCGAACTTCAAACAACCAAGCTATTATTCTAAGAAATCATTCCAACCCTAATCCTCTTTGGTTAGACAAAGACCCTACTCTGGCTAGTAGGTACAAAAGGAGCTCTGAAGACCTCGGGGAAAATTTGTTTTGGTCGGAGCTAGTCAAGCTCTGTAGTGCTCAGGATCTCATAATTTGCAATGGTCTACAGAAGTGGTTCAATTCCAACAAGATGACTTGCATCCATGGACTTGGTAGCAGCGTGGTAGACTACGTTATTTCCGATCTCCCATTATACAACGAAATAATAAATTTTGACATCTTAAACGACCATGAACCTGGCTCTGATCATAGGCCTTTACTTATAACTCTCAATTTTGTCATGCATAGAGTTCCCACAGAAAATAATAGTTACAGCCAAAAGAACTTAATATTTGATAGAAATAAAAATTATCTCTTTCTAAATGAATTAAAAACTAATTTTCTTCCTTTATCTAGTATAGACAACATAGAAGACCTCTATCATAATTTTATTACAACCCTCTCATATTCTATTAACAAGTTCTCAATTGAAGTTTCAAATAATAAAAGAAATAGCAAAACCAATCCATGGTATGACAAAGATTGTAAAAGTGCGAGGAGAGCAATTAAGGAAGCTGTTGATGAATCTCTTAAAATGGACAAGATAAAAATATACAAAGCCCTAACTAAAAGGAAAAAAAGGCAGTACATTCGTCAAAGACAGGAGAATCTCTTACACCTCTCTAAGGTAGCTCCTAAGAAATTTTGGAGGCAGATTCTGACTAGGAAGACTAAAGATAATAATTAAATTGCTCTTCACAATTGGAATTCCTATCGTAAAAATCTTTATGAATCTCCTAATGTCATGGATATTTTGGAAACCCTACTCATAATGAAAGAAGTTTTCTCTTTAGAAGACATTAAGTTTGGGGTTGATTGCCTCACTAATGGGAAAGCTAAGGATATTGAAGGTTACCAGGCAGAAATCTTAAAAATTGGAGGTCCAGTCCTCATCTCCCACATCCACAAGCTTTTCAATCAAGCAGTCAAGCAAGGGTTCCCTAAACCTTGGATTGAGAGCCTCATTATCCCTATTTTTAAAAGTGGGGATACGAATAACCCCTCTAATTATTGGATAATTATGATCAACCCTCTCTTAGCCAAGTTATATGGTAGTATTTTGGAAAAGAAGTTAAGCATATGGCTTGAAAGTGAAGGTAAGCAGGCTAAAGGCCAAGTAGGTTTCAGAAGGAATCACTCAACAACAGACCACCTCGTTACGCTTAGGATCATTGCGGAGGAATGTCGTAATGATAAATCCAATTTATTTTGTTGCTTTGTGGACTTTAGAAAGGCTTTCGATATGGTTCCTAGATACAACCTTTGGAATAGATTAGAAGAGCTAAAGGTTCCTCTCGAGTTGAGAGCTGCCACTATAAGGTTATACGAGAACGTAATTGCCAAGCTAAAGAGCAATGAGGGGTGGTCGAAAGATATTAAGTGTAACATCGGAGTTAAACAAGGTTGCCCCCTCTCCCCTACCCTATTTGGCATTTACATCGATAAGTTCGAAGGCTATTTAGAGGAAGCAGGATGTGATGGCACGATCTTAGCTGGGATAGTTATCATCCTTCTTCTCTATGCTGACGATATTGTTCTTTTCACAAGGTGCCCATCTGATCTTGATAAGCAACTCAGGCTTCTTAAGGATTTTTGCTCTACCAGGGGTGTGACTATTAACACTGACAAAATAAAAGTTATGATTATCAAATCCAAGAAGGACACTTACGCTAATTTTGTGTATGACAATGATAACTTGGAGGAAGTGTATCTTACAAGTACCTAGGAATTGATATTCATCACAAGCTCAATTGGAACCATAACATTGAGAAAATGATTAATGGGGGGTGGAAAGCTTATTTTGGTCTTGAAAATAATTGTAAAAGAACAAACCTCGTAATGTGGGATAAAAAGAAGTTCCTCTTTGAAACTTTAGTCACTCCTGTTATCTTATATGGCTGTGAGGTTTGGGGTTGCAGCATCTCCAGAGAATCATGGAGAAAGATGGATCAAATCCAGAAGCGTTTTAAAACTTATAACATGAAAATTAAAAGTAATACACCCTATCCTATTCTCCTTATAGAAGCAGGTCTTTCCCCTATTGAGAGCCTAGCTATGATTAGGTTTCTGTTGTACAAGCACAAACTCAATAACATAGACGATCATAGACTTCCTAAGCTAGCTTTAAATTCCAGCCAAAACCACCTAAGGCTCAATCGGGGGTGGCATAAAGAAACAAGGGCATGGTTAAACTATTGGGAGATCAAAGAGAATGATGCATTGCAAAACATTAACAACATTAAAGATATTGTTACTTCTAAGTTCAAAGAAAAAATGTGGTGTGAGAAAGATTTAGCGGCTAAAAGAAAATTAAGGTTCATCAACCCCACCCTAGAAGATCAAAAGTATCTCTCTATTTTAACTAGCTCAAAGAAGAAAATTAATATAGCAAATATTAGAATGAATTCTCATGAGCTCCATAGTGAAACAGGTCGTTGGGTAGTTCTTAAAACACCATGGATGGAAAGGATCTGCCATATATGTGAGAATAGGAACATCGAGGATGAAAACCACTTCCTCTTAGAGTGCCCCGCATACAACCACATTGGATCTCAGTTTCACAATCTTTGTTACAATACTGACCTTCCTAGCCTTTTACAATGTCAAAATTACACTGAGCTCGGGAGGCTTCTCTCCAAGCTTTTTGAGCATAGGAATAAAATCTTAAATCAAAATAAACAATTTGTTTCTTTAGGTCTGATAGACCAATGTTTGGTCTCAGCGAACGTTAATCATCATCATCATCATCATTAAATTATACATTATAATATAATTTACGAATAAGTGACATTTTAAAGTATGTAAAATTTTTAAAATTAAATATTTTGTTATAATAATTCTAATTAAAACCCATAAAATTTGTCATTTCAGTATATTTAATAAAAAATTAAAAATAATAAAATTTTGAAATTTTAAAATATATTTTTATTTAAAAACTTAATATAATAATTTAAAAACTTTTTACAAGACAAAAATAATTAAAAATTATAAAAATTTAACTAAAACCAATTACAATATAACTGCTTTCGGTAAGTATAATAATATTGAAACCTGACTCGTCACTTTGTCTCAACTTAATGAATAAAGATTCTTAATATAATAATATCCCATATTGGTATTATTAAATACAAATTAAATAAAATTGAAACGTGACTTCTTGTCATTCTTTCAACATAATGGGTAAAGATTTTTAATATAATAATAGATGGCCATTTTGTTAACTCCTTGTCACTTCGTCTAACTTAATGGGTAAAGATTCTTAATTTTCAAAGTTTTCCTTTGCTTTTTGTAAGATTAATATAATAACATAGGGGCAGTTGTCAATAACCACGGAGGTTCATTTTTTCAATAATTACCGAGGTCCAGGATCATATAATAATACATTGCTAATTTTTGAAAGTTTTGTTTTTTTTGGGGCAATATTGATTAATATAATAATATATGGCAAATTTTCAATAACCATGAAGGTTCATTTTTTAATTATAGAGATTCTTGTTTGGCCTTTATAAAAGTTCCCTTTCTAGTAATATTAATATTTTAATATACGACTATTTTTACTAATCACGCACTGAGGATCATTTTTCTGGATTAATATCATAATACATAGCCATTTTTTTAATAATGATGAGATTTATTTTATAATAATCACATAGCTTAGTACTTTTTGAAGATAATAATTAATGATGGGTTTATTTGTCAATAATAATATAGGTTCATAATTTTTGAAGATGGTAATTAATGAAAAGTGAGAAATTTGTTATTACATATTATTTATGAATGTATAGTTATTTTTTAATAATTTTGAAGGTTTATATATATATTTAAGAATAGTTAAAAAGATGTTATTGGTTATTATTTATGAATGTAAATTGGTTTTTTTTTGGGTTAAGAATAAGTTGAAATCTGTTTATTTATTGGATGGGGAAATGATTATTAGAATTGTACTAAGTTTGGTCTTGGATGCACTTTGGGATAGTTTAATTCCACTAAAAATAGCTTTCATCCAATAATATGTTTTAGTAACACAGTAATATTAATAAAAACAATTAATTATGTATATAGACATGTCTATTTTAGAATAGAGATTCCATATTTTTAATTTAATTATTAAGTGGATGGTAAAGATTTAATCTCAATATAATATTCACAAATGAAAGGATGAGATTTATTTTCAAGGTAATTATGTCTTTTTTGTCCTATATGAACAAGTGTCATATGAAATGAGTTATGGTTTTTTTGGGCATGTGGTATTGATAAGCCATGATGTTGGCCCATAATATTATAACAAAGCCTATTTATATATTAAGAATCTCCATGAGTTATGGGTTTTTTGGGCATGTGGTATTGATAAGCCATGATATTGGCCCATAATATTATAACAAAGCCTATTTACAGATTAAGAATCTCCATAATAAAGTGAGGTGAATTTCCATGGTTAAGAATCTTGTTACATCTCTACGTTCAAACTTTTGTGATTCATATTGTATTGGGATGGTTTTTTTGTCAATTTTTGGAACCAACTAATGTGATACATCATCATGAAAAAGATGAAGTATTTATCTTCCCAAAAATTTAAATAATAAAGATACATAATGTTCCAAATATGAACATTGGAAATAATAAAAAAAAAAAGACTTTATAAAATTTAATATTTATTAAAATAAATTAATAAATTTCATTGTTAATATAATCATTACATTATAAAATATTTGATAATTTTTATAAAAAAATAATAATATGATATTTTATAACTTATAATTATTTATTAATATTTAATATTTATTAAAATATATAAATTAATAAAACTAATTGTTATATTATAATTTTAACATATAATAAACACTTAAAAAAACTAATTAAAAAATAAAAAATACAAATATTAAGTCAAATACCATGAAATAAATATATAGAAGAAAGAAAATGAATATTATTAGAAACAACACATCACCAATTACAATATTTAATATATTTCTATTTATATTGCTTTTTAAGATATATATATAAAATAATATATTTAATATTTATATTTTTGTATGTTTATTATATTCTAGAATTTTATATAAATATAAGTAATATATAATATATATTTTAAATGAATATATCTAATATTTAAATTTTTATATATTTAATATTGTTGTGATTTGTTTCTACGAGATTGTTATTGTCAAGTTTAAGACCAACGAAGGGTGGTCTAAAGATATTAAATGTAATATCGGGGTTAAGTAAGTTTGTCCCCTTTCCCCTAACTTTTTTGGTATTTACATCGATAAACTAGAGAAGTTTCTGGAAATTGCGGGCTACAAAGGCACCGAGCTCGTTGATATTATCATTACTCTTCTCCTTTATGTTGATGATATCGTTCTTCTTGCAAGGAGCCATGATGACCTAGACAAGCAACTTAAGACTCTTCATGTCTACTGCTCCAAGATGGGTATGACATTTAATACCGACAAGACTAAAGTCATGATCATTAAATCCAAAAAGACCACGCATGGTAGTTTTGTCTATGATAACCATTGTCTTGAGCAGTTTTCTTCTTATAAATATTTGGGTATTGACTTTCCTCATCAGCTCAACTTGAATTATAACATCGAGAAAAGAATTATTGGAGGTTGGAAAGCTTATTATGAGCTTGAAAACAATTGTAAATCAATCGATCTTTACATTTGGAGTAAAAAAATGTTCCTCTTTGAGACTCTTGTCACCCCTGTTATATTATATGAATGTGAAGTTTGGGGGTGCAATATATCTAGGGAGTCATGGAGAAAGATTGAGATGATCCAAAAGTAATTCATAACCTATAACCTCACGATCAAGGGAAATACTCCCTATCCTATCCTCTTGATCGAAGCTGGTCTACCCCCATTGAAATTGTGGTTATGTTTAGATATCTGATGTATAAGAAGAAGCTTCATAATATGGAATCCAAGAGACTCCCAAAAATTGCTTCTAACTTTAGTCAAAACCCCCACCTGCGCCTCAAGTGTGGGTGGCATCAGGATGCTTAGTCTTGGTTCAACCTTTGGGGGATTAAGGAGGAGATCATCATGGGAAGCAAGGATAGTATCAAGGATACTATTACCTCTAGTTTTAAGGACAAGATGTGGGATGCTAAGGAGATGGAGGGTAAAAGTAAGCTAAGGTACTATAAGGAGGTGATCAACCCTACCCTTGATAACTAGAATTATCTCTCTATGTTGACTAGCACTAAGAAGAAAATGAACATCTCTAGGATTATAACTAACTCTCATGAGCTTCGGAGTGAGACCAGGCAATGGTCTACTCCCAATACTCCCTGAGACGATAAAATTTGTCAAATTTGTGATACTAAGAAGGTGGAAGATGAAAAGAACTTATTTTTAGACTGCGCGACTCTTGCCCACATCCGCTCTTAGTTCCCTATCATCAGCCACACCTCCAATCTTCTTGAATTATTAAGCCAGACCAATTATAGCAATCTTAGAACTCTTCTTTCCCTGCTCCTTGATTAAAGAAACGAGATTTTGAAGAATGACAATTATACTCTCCATTCTTGAGGTCTGATAGACCACATTGGTCTTAGTGGACGTTAATCATCATCATCATCATCATCATATATATATATCTATATATATATATATATATATATATATATAATTTTCTAGTTTTTCAAAAGTGTAAAAATTGCCGAAAATATCACTTTGTCGCATTTACTTTTTGTAGATGATGTTATCATTTTCATGAGTGGAGCCATCAGTGATACAACAATACTCTCAAATTTTTTTGTAAGGTTACAAGGATGGAGACTAATCATGAGAAATCTACATTATCTACCTCAAGATGCTCCCTACTTGAATTAAACTTTGCCCAATAGAAGTTTCCCTATCGGCAACTGGATTTTGAAGATGGTCTGAAATATTTAGGCTTCCGACTAAAACCCAATAAATATAACATTGCAGACTAAATATGGTTGGTGGCAAATATTGAAAGTAGAATAAATGTTTGGTATCATAGATGGCTATCAATAGTAGGACGATCAGTACTTATTAAGTCAATATTGGAAGCTATCCATGTATACTGGATGTCTTTATCATGGATTCTGAAGGGTATTCTTCATAGAATACAACAGTCCTGTTGTAGGTTTCTTTGGAGAGGGAAAAGGGAAGGTAGACCTTTTGCGTGGGTTAGGTGGGATCTCATCACCATCCTTAAAAAATGGGGAGGTTGGGGGATGAAAAACTTAACATGTTTCTCCAAGGCTCTTGCAGCAAAAAAAGGATGGCAATTGATTTCATCAGATAGTTTATGGACAGAGATGGTGACCAGGAAATATATTAGCCCTCTTCAAATTGCGGAATGGATCAGACTACCAAGATGGAACAAAACATAAGTATATACAATATGGAGAGTTGTCTCAAACTCTTTTGAATATATATCATAGTAGGACTTTCTTGGAGAGTTGGGTTTGGAGTGAAGGTTCACATAGGTACATATGCCTAGTCAGGAAGTGGTAATGCGCACATTTTCCCTCCTAAACTAATTCAATTTCTTGAGGCCTTGGGAAGAAGGACTTTAGATGAAATTGCATATTCAAAAAATTCCACTATATTTGGTAAAAAATGGTAGTCTGCCCAAGAACTTTAGCTCCTAGCTCAATGGAATCAAGATTGGGAATATTACACAAATGAGCTCACAGTTGTGCATGTGATAATTCAGGAACGGGAGGACGAACTTATTTGGTCACTAGCTCCCCAGTAGATACACACAAAAATATGGTTATCATATCATCTCTGTGGATCAACTTGAAAACGTAGACTGGTGGTGGCGCCCTTTATGGAAGCTAAAAGGCTCGACAAAATAAAAACTTTTTATGTGGTGTCTCTTACGTAACAAAGCCCCCAGTGGGGACACCATGTAATGCAGATATTTTTAGGGCCCAACATGGTGTGTTCTATGCAAGGAAAATGAAGAATTGATCAATCATTTTTTCCTGCAATGCCCCATGGAAATCCAAATATGGAATTAGATTTATCAAATGATGGCAATCAATATTAGGTGTTGGGGAGAAACTATTGCAGAGGCATGGGAGACATGGTGGAATCGAGCTCAACCTATCAAGCTCTAGAATCTTACCCTTCTAGTTTGCTGGGGAATTTGTCTAGGTAAGAGCCAAAAAAAAATCAGGGTACATATAGACACCGGTTCACTATCTGTACTCAATCCGTGGCAATTTATAACATGATTCCAGAGGATGAGCAGATACAGAGGTCTCAGAACATAAGTGTAGAAGTTATCAATAAGTCCATTCCCTGGGCTTATTTTGATGGATCAGCTTAGCAGGAAGGATGTGGAAGAGGCAAATATTGTTTTTAAAAGAGAATCATTATTACAAAATGAAATGGGTCTAGGGAGAGGCACAAAAAATTATGCAGAACTTAACAAACTTAGACTTCTGCTCCTTTTTTCCCTTGAGAAAGGTTGCTGGAAACTATAGATTTTTGGGGACTCTAAAATTGTCACAAAATGATTCAATCTACAAACAAATTGTCACGTGCACACACTCAAGAATTTGTTGGATGAAGTATTATCTTTAAAATCACAATTTGGCTATGTGACCTGTCGTCATATTTACAAGGAAAGGAACCAAATTTCTGATAATTTATCCAAAGAAGCAACGCAACAACATCTTGGTACTTGGTTGATTCAGGAACAGATTAGACAGGACTTCTATCAGTTCTTCCACCGCCCTTTCATTGATCATCATACACAAGAAGTGACACCAACATGATATATCACAACACATATGTGAACCTTTTTTTATTTTTGTTGAATATTAGAAAGATCTAGAAATGTATTTATCTTTTGTTTTTTGGTACTGTTTACAGTAACTTCATGATATTATTATTGGGACACTTTTTCAGTGAGTGGTCTGGTATGGCCACTAGTTTGAGATATGCTCCTTTGAAGCATTTACAACATGTAATTTTCAATATTTTATATAATGAAAGTTACGATTTGTCCTTTGGGAAAAATATATATATAAATTTTTAATTATAATAATTATTATTATAAACAAAATTATAATTCAATTAATTTTGTTTTCTAATAAAATAAACAGTTATTATGAATGGATGGTTAAAAATAGTTACGCAACTAATTAAAATCGTTTTTTATATACCAAATAACATAGATCCACAACTTTTAATAATATAACTACATTCGTTGTTTGACTCTATGGTAGAGTTAATAAGACATTCGTTGAAGTAAACATCCTTTTCTCATTACATAAATAGGGTCTTGGCTCATTTTTTATACACCTAGATCTATTATTCCAAACAAGGTGCCTCCACGCACTTATGTACGAAACTTCCCCTATGTTCATTCCAACCGTGGCACCAAAGGAAAAGAAAATCCTTGGGTTTTTCTCTTTATTCCAGTCATGAAAATTGGCCATCACTCTGCAATGCAATCTAATTATATGCCTAACAACGTACCAATTAGGAATGCTTTCGTATTAGTGCTCCAATTTCTGCTTGTTCTTTTACTCGCAGGCTTAAGCCTTTTGTACTATGAGTATCCATTGAATTGATATTTTCAAATATATATTTAGTTATCTCTGTGACTGCTTCTGTTGTGTTATAAAAGGGATTGGATATATTACTGTTGTGACAAAATCATATCATATCATGCCTGATCTTGGTTTCCTCCCTGGATTTTTTGGTGTCGGCATTGACATGGCAGTCAACCAGATTCTTCACCACGTTGGATTCGCAGTCAGCTGCAAGAAAGAGTTGGAGTCTCTAAGAGATCTGGTAACCAGCATCGAACCTGTGGTGTTGTAGATCCTTCAATGGCGTATGAAATTAAAAGGAGAAGAACTTCCACTGGAAGTGATATTAACGTGTCAGCCATTAATACATGGGTTACAAACTTGCATGCACTTCTCCAACAAGCACTACCAATAGTGCAAAAGTGCTCAATACAAATGTATGATGTCATTTCTCGTTATCAAACTCGCTACTTGATTTTAGAGATCAAAAAGCTTTTGAAATATGTTCCTTTAGTCCAACTATAGTAGCAAATGAAGATAGATATGCAGAGAGAAAGTAGTCAAGAGCACTTTGAAAAGGGATAGATATGCAGAGAGAAAGTAGTCAAGAGCACTTTGAAAAGGAAGAGAAGAGGATTTACAAATTGGACACACAAAACAACATGAGTTGTTTCTCTTCTTTTATTGATCAATCAAATTTGATTATTAAAATGAACCCATGAGGGGTATTTAAACGTTTTCCAACTAGCGACTCACCTAAAATAACTTGACATGCAACCAAACACTAAATTTGACTTTACTTAACTCGACTTGACTGACTCTTTGAATTTAGCCAACTCTTCATGCGGGAGTAATTAGCTATTTTAACACTCCGCATTAATTACAACTGTTAAACTAAGACATGACTCATGACAACTCAAACATATATGTTGGTCTATGTCTCAGTTAGGCTTACAACACCCAAGTTTTTCCTATGAAACTCAAATGCATCTTTGGCTAATGAATTAGTAAATATATTAGTCAATTGTTCACTAGATTTACAAGGCTTCAAGTGAACTTCTCCATTGCTTACAAATTCTCTAATAAAGTGATATCTAGTATTAATATGCTTTATCTCTTGTTGAAAGAAATTATTCTTGGATAGTGTAATCATTGAGGTGTTGTCACAATATATTGTTGTTGATCCTTGTTGTTTATGCTTGAGTCCATCAAAAAAATTTCTTAACCAAACTTCTTGACATGTTGCTAATTTTGTTGCTACATATTTTTCTTCTGTTGACGAAAGTGTCACAACGGGTTTTTTTTTAGTTTCCCATGAAATCATGCTTGAACCAAGATGGAACACATAACTGGAAGTGTTCTTCCTATCATCCAAACTACCTACAAAATCACTATTTGTATATCCAATAATATCCTTCTTTTCTGTGTTTGCATACACTATTCCACAATCTCTAGTTCTTGCTATGTATCTCATAATTAGTTTTCCTTCTCTCCAATGTGTGTCTTTTGGAGTCTCCATAAATCTGGAAATCGGACTTACTCCTTGCATAATATCTAGTCTTGTAGTTGTGAGATACATGAAGCTGCCAACCAATATTTTGAATAGAGTTGGATTGACATTTGATCCTTCATCATCCTTGCTTAACTTTGTACCTGTTGCAACTAGTGTAGGGATAGGTTTCCAATTCTCCATCTTGAATTTTTTCAGCAAATCTCTAGCATATTTATTTTGACAAATAAAAATTTATTTTTCAAATTGCTCAACTTCTATGCCAAGAAAGTATTTCATGAGACCAAGATCTGTCATCTCAAATTCTTTCTTCATGTCTACTTTAAATTCATCCAATTCAAAATCATTTCTATAAATCATGTCATCAACATATAAGAAAGCAATCAAAATTTTTCTATGCTCATTTACCTTTGTGTACAAGGTAGGCTCAATGTTGCTTCTACAAAATCCATTCTTTATCATGTAGTTGTCAATTCTTCTATACCAAGCTCTAGGTTCTTGCTTCAGTCCATAGAGCACTTTCTTCAACCTATAAATTTTATCTTCTTTACCTTCAACTTCATAACCTAGAGGTTGCTACACATAAATTTATTCTTCTGGAATTCCATTCAAGAAGGCTGATTTCGCATCCATCTGATATACTTTCCACTTGTTCTGAGCTATTGTAGCTAATACCTATCTTATAGTATCTAATCTGGCTACCAAAGAAAACTTTTCTCCAAAATCTATTCTTGATTGTTGTGAGAATCCTTTTGCTACATGTATTTCCTTAAATCTGTCAATTTCACCTCTCTTATTCAACTTTGCCTTGTACACCCATTTCACACCAATGAGATTTTTGTCCTTTGGAAATTCAACCAAATATCATGTATCATTCTTTTCAATAGCTTCAATTTCTTCATCCATGGCTTGCACCCAATTTTCATCTATGATTTCTTCTTCAAATGAAGAAGGTTGGAATGACAACAATGAAAAATTTAAACTAGCATCCAAATCATCATAAATATCTTTCAGACTTCTCATCTTTCTCTTACCATTGCTTGATTCATCACTAGATTGGTTGTTAGGAGAATTATGGTCTGTTGATATGCTTGAGATCCATGTTGCTCAAAAAATCTTGGAGTCCTTGTTGGTGTCTCTCTGTTTTGTGTCTTCACCTATGATTCTTGTTGCTCCTTTTCTGCTACATCATCTTTTTCCATCATTGGCACTTGTGCATCAACTATTTTGGAAAATAAGGGCATTAAATACATTTAGGTGATCTACAATTTTAGTGTATTCCTTCATATGGAGGCTATACAACTACCTCTTCAAGTAAAGTATGTCAGTTAGAGACTTGGTCATGTATAAAGTTCCAATTTACCCCACAAACCTGCTACTGAGGTTATTTCAACAATGTTGAAGAGAACAACATCCGCCAAACACAACTTGGTGTTACTGAGAGCTTAAGCATTTAATTCCTCCCATTCCAAATATGTCATGCTAACAGGTCTCTTTCTTACACTATCTAATGCTTTGTGTAAACCATTTTTGCACTAGCAAATCTCGTACCTTTAGTTTCCATAATGCCAAGTTATTTTTACCAGTGAATTTCTCCACCTCAAACTTGGAATTAATCATTTTATTTTTATATGAGCTTCTATTATTTTAATAATTGGGTTCTATCAAAATTTGATATGAAACCTTCAACTCATATTTTTTTCCTTTTTAATTTTCTACTTCCCTGATTTAATTTTCTGACTTTTTTTCCTTATAATTTTTCCACTGGTTTTTTTCTTTTATTAAATAATAGATAAAAAGGTATGCTTCCCTTTTCTAGAATACCCAAATAACCCAAACAATTTTGTTTTATGTTCTTCTTGAAAAAACCCTACTTTTTTAGGAACCCAAAACTTAAAAAAAAAATTGTTTCAATAAACTCTTCAATTTTTATTTATTTTTATAAATTATTCACCATTTTAAAAATCGAGTCTCTGCTTAGGTTTTACATAAAAATTACCTAACAATCAATGGGTGTTGCCTCAGCCTGATCTAGTTATGGTTTCTCGAAATCCTCAGTCGTTGTTCCTTGTTGGACTTCTTCAAAAAGTAGTAGAACAAACTGCACCCCTTTCAAAGATTTCCTAGTCCTTTGCAATCAGTGGAGCTAATATATCTATGGCCCCGCAATATTTTGTAGCTTCGGGATTCAAGCCGAGAAATCTTAGTTTCATCGAAAAATTTCTTTGATGGCTTGATAAAATGGCTCCACGAGAGTTATATATTTCCTTCTTGCACAGACAGCTCCTCTTTGACTTTCGGTGGCTTTACAAGCTCCTTGTGGTGGCTCTGTATTTCATTCTTTGCAAAAAAACACACTTACATACTTCTCTCGGCAACAGATTTTATCTTCTCTTTACCTCACGACACTCATATCCATATCACTTTGATACAAATTGGTATTTTGAGGCTGTAATTAATTAATCAAGAAAGAAAAATATGCACAAGAATAGGAAACTGAATGCACACACATAGACATAGATTTTACGTGGTAAAATACTGGCAGTGTGTTAAGGAAACCTCCATGGGCCAACGGATTAGAATTCTTTATTATTCAAGGTCAAAAATGACTCTCCAACAATACAATAAATCTCTTGGGAAATTTCATTTTAATAGGAAGACACCATTACATAACTTCCATTTGTTATACAACCATCTAATTAATGTAAAAAACACATCTACATAATCATTGTTATCATTCTTAACATTCTTACTTACATGCTTTAAGGCTTTCCTACTCTGAGTATTGCTTGAGGAGTCCATTGAATTGATGGGAAAAGTTATTGCATTCTTGAGAGATTTTTAAATATATACAATTAGTCATCTCTGTGTCGGCTTCTCTTGTGTCATAAAAGGGATCCATAATATTAGTGTTGTGTCAAAATCATATAATATCATGGATGATCCTAGTTTCCTCCCTAGATTTATTGGTGTCGGCATTGACATTACCATCCACCACATTCTTCACCATGTTGGTTGTTGGGAACCAAGTGGTAATTAAAAGTTTAATTAGGAAAATTAATTTAAATGAGAAATGTAATGAGACTAAAATGACACATGTGATGTAATTTGAATGGAGGGAAAATCTATTAGGAGATATTTCTGGGAAAATATTAAAATATTTCCTTCAACTCATAGGGTTAGGGATTATGTATGGGGGTTGAGTGAGGATTCGGCATTGTCTTTTAGGTCTCTCTTGGAGTATTGGAGGAGTGTAGGAAGTCGTGAAGCCTCCCTACCACCATGGCAGGGCAGGTTGCATCTCATGTAAAGTTTTGTTTTAGTTAATAGAAGAATATGGATTCAGTGTTGTGTGCTCATTTGCAGCAGTTTGGTTTTTATGTGTTTTGAGTTTCATTTGCAAAAATTCATGTACAATAGTGATGTGATGTCATCTACTGATTTATTTTGTTATCAATAGTAGTATTTCTACAACTATTTGTCCTTTTGTTGTGTATTTCTACAATTAGTTTTCGGTATGTGGTTCCCTTTTATTTTTGTTAGCACTCCTAACCAAAATGTCGCCAACAATGTACACCAGTTGGGAAGACTCAGCTTCCCTCTCTAGCTAGGTGGAAGCAGCAGTGGAGAGAAACCCAAGTGAAAAAATTTGTGGTCAGAAGGGGGTTATAGGCTTGACCAGCCTACAACTTTAAGAATGCAAAATATGGTGTCTTCTTGACGAGGAAATTTATGGGTTCTATTAGTTGTGTGGCTACTTTCGAGTTTTCAAAGGATCTCCTCATATATGGGCCCTTATGGAAGTTTCCCTATGATTGCTCTGCATTTGTAGAGACTTTTCTTGGTCATGAGAATCTTGCAATGTTTTCTTGATGCATGCAAAGGCCACTAATACCATGGAGGAGCCACAATAAGCCAACCCTATAAAGGACATGAAGCCTCTTGAGGTATTGATGAAGGTAGAGAAACTAGGAGGTTAAGTGAGAAGTCTGCCAAAAATGCGCCTATTGTTGAGTAGCTAGCATGTGGGAATTCATTTGATGAATGAGCGTGGAAACCAATGGAAATAACGATAGACCAAGAAGCTCCACGGGTTTTGGTATGGTAGAAAAGGGTTGTTGAAATTGCATTCGATGGATGTGGTGTATAGCAATGGGGAGGGTTGTGTCAAAATTCATAGTTGTAAGGAGCACTTTTTATTTGCAGTTGAGCTCCTAGTATGTGTTATTGATAGTGTCGTCTGGATGGAGTGCATGGATTGAATGGATTTATTTTGATGACCATGGATAATGGGGCAGTGCGCTGATAAGAGACAGGATGAGTGGTGAGGAGAAAAGTTCACTGTGGAGCATAACCACTACAAATTGGGAGAGACATGTGCAGTGATGTCAGATCTTGCTTGACCTGCAACAATATTAATCATTTAAGTGTGCAAGAAACATTAAAGCATTTTCACTTTCAAATTAAATTTTCAATTCACATAACCTCCTACAAATTTCTAAAATATATTTTTATTTTCTTCAGAATTGCAAAAACTGAATACATACATTCATAGATAATCATATATCTAATTCCTCTTCTATCATTACTAAAATTACTAAAATTTTGATGAGTTGGAGTTTTCCAAAAAGGATTCCAAGCTCCCTATTTTTCTCCAAAAAGACTTAGTTTTCTTCAGATTTTTCCTCCTACAAATACTTAGCTTTCTTCAGATTTTTCCCCCTACAAATCTATTATATTTTCTAAACTTAATAGAAAAACTCCTTCAATGTATATCCACAAAAGCAGATAAGATTTCTTATTTTTTCTAACATCATTCCTATCCAAATGTTTTGATCTTTAAACTAAAACAAAACTAATTTACTAATAAGAATCTAATTCCTTCAAAATTTCAATTGTTTTTTTTCCAATTTCAAGAGTAAGATGCTCCTGCTTCATACTCTCAGGCAAAGAAATTGTCCACGATCTCATGAACATTTGTGAAATGTTTGGACATCTTTGGAATAGTCACCCAAGTAGAATCCTCTAATGGTTGATTTCTCCACTTCACCAAGTACTAAAAGTATTATTTTCCTCTAGTTTTATTCATCGCTTTTTGATCTAATAGCCCTTCAATTTCTTTTGACGTTGCTTTGGGCAGTTGTTGCTTGCATTCAACAATATCATCTACTTCACTAGAAGACACATAATCTGAAATTTTTCCTATTCCCTGAAAGGAATTCAAACCAAAAACATTAAAATTTAGGGAAATACCAACATTGCTTGGAAGCTCCAGTTCATAAGCATTTGAGGAAAATTTCCTTAAAATTTTACAAGGTCCGATCTTCTTAAGTTTTAGCTTGTTGTAAGTTCCTTTATGAAATGTTTCTTTCCTCAAATGTACCATCACTAAATCACGAATCTCAAATTTTTGTTTCTTTCTCTTTGAATAAGCCCATTGTTTGTATTTGTTGTTGCTTTCTTGTAGCTGTTGCTTAACTCTTTCTTGCAATTCTTGCATTCTCACTTCAAATTATTCACATTTTGCACATCTTATATCTTTTTTTCTCGAATTCCTCAATTCATATATTTCCCTTAGATGCATTCCATACAAGATCTGGAAGGGACTCATACCTGTACTTATGTTGGGTGTATCATTGTTTGCAAATTCATCCTAAGCAAGAACTTGATCCCATTGTTTGGGAGTTTCACTTACCAAGCTTCTTAAGATGTTTCCCAAGCTCCTATTCACAATTTTCGTTTTCCCATCAGTCTTGGGGTGATAGACCGAGCTGAAATTAAGGTTAGTACCAAAATTATTCCATAATTTTCTCTGAAAATGACCAATAAACCTTGTGTTTCTATCAGATAGAATAATTCTAGGCAATCCATGCCAGGTTACCACCTCTTTAAAGAACAAATTGGCAACATTGGTGGCATCACTAGATTTTCTACAAGGTATAAAATGTGTCATTTTAGAGAATCTATCAACCACAACATAGATAGAGTCATTACCTCTTTGAGTCCTTGGCAATCCCAATATAAATTCCATGCTCACTGAATCCCATGGCCTAGTAGGTATCTGTAATGGTTGATATAAACCTATATTTTAACTTCTTCCCTTCGCATGCTAGAAGATCTTACATTTTGCAACAAACCTTTTCACATCACCTTGCATGCTTGGCTAAAAATAAAAAGCATTCAATTGAGCAAAAGTTTTATCTTGCCCAAAATGTCCTAATAATCATTTGTTATGCTTTTCTTTGATAATTTTTTCTCTCATAGAACATTTGGGTATGCACAATCTGCAATCTTTAAATAAAAATCCTTCCTGCAACATAAAGCTCAAACATGGAGTTATATCACCACTAACTGGATTTTTACAAGTAGCATATCCATCTTTAAAATCAACATCTTCCTTATACATCTCCTTCATTTCATCAAATCCTAAAGTGTTGATTTGAAACTCATGCAAAATCAAATTTATTCTACTTAATGCATCAACAACCTTATTTGATTTACCACTTGTATGCTTGATGACAAATGTGAAATTTTGCAAGAACTCCACCCATTTAGCATGCCTTTGATTCAATTTGGCCTTATTGTTGATAAACTGTAGAGCATGGTTATCAGTATAAAGAACAAATTCTTTGGGCATAAGATAATGCCTCCATTTTTTAAAGTTTGAACTATAGCATAGAACTCTTTATCATAAGAGGAATACTTTTTCCTTGCTTCATTTAATTTTTCACTGAAATATGCAATCACCCTTCCTTCTTGACTTAGGATAGCTCCAATAGCAACTCCACTTGCATTTGTCTCAACTTGAAAACATTTGTTAAAATCTGGTAACACTATTACAAGTTGTTCAATTATCCATTGCTTTTGTATTTTAAAATTTCTATCAACTGCTATAATCCATTTAAATACCTGCTTATTCTCCTTTATTGTGTCAACAATGGGTGCACACAAACTACTAAAATTATTTATAAACTTTCGGTAGAAGCTTGCAAGAGCGTGAAATCTTCTTACCTCAAACACATTCCTTGGAATAGGCTAGTTAATGATTGGCTTCACTTTATCTAGATCCATCTTCAATCCTTCTTCCGAAATCACAAATCCTAGGTATACGAACTCATTTTTCATGAAGCTACATTTATTTAAATTTATCAACAAGTTCTCTTGCTGCAAGGTGCTCAAAACTAATTTGAGATGCTTGAGATGTTCTTCTTTTGTTTGGATATACACTAAAATGTCATCCAGATAAACAATAACAAATTTACCTGTAAATTCTTTCAAGACTTCATTCATTAATCTCATAAATGTGCTAGGTGCATTGGTAAGGCTAAAAGGCATTACCAACCACTCATAGAACCCATTGTTTGTTTTAAAAGTTGTTTTCCATTCATCCCCCTCTCTAATTCTAATTTGGTGATAGCCACTCTTGAGATCAATTTTAGAAAAATACTTAGCACCACTCAAATAATCAATCAGATATTCAATGCGAGGAAGTGGAAATCTATACATGATTTTAATTTTAATGATGCCTCTTGAATCAGTACACATTCTCCATCCACCATATTTCTTTGGGATGAGCACGGTGGGAACAACACATGGACTTAAGCTCTCCTTAATAAATCCATTGTCCAACAACTCCTGAACTTGTTTCTTTATCTCTTCATTTTCTTGTGGAGTCATGCGTTATGTTGCTCTATTCGGAAGACTTTCCCCTGGAATTAGATCTATATGATGACTAATGCTTCGAAAAGGAGGTAACTTACTTAGAAACTCATCAACAATTATATCTACAAACTCATCCAACATAACCTTGACTTAAGAAAAGTATTTCGGTGGAAATCACATAAGAGAAATTTTTGGTCGATGTGTTTTGAACAAACCAGTGTGGTTCATTAGCAGGACCAAATGAAGAGGTAAGTGATGGGAAAGGCTTAAATAAAGAGCAATGTAGAGACCATATTTGCAAGTAACAACTATTTAAAAAAAATAATATTTAAATTATGATATTAATCTAATAATATCATAATTTAAATATTATTTTTCAAAAATAGTCGTTACTTGAAATTATGGTCTCTACATTGCTCTCTATTTAAGTCTTTTAAATGGTCTGCCTCTTCGTCTAGTCCTGATGATGAACCACACTGGTTGGTTCGAAATGTGTCGACCAGAAATTTCTCTTATGTGATTTCTACCGAAAGATGTTTCTTAATTCATTATGGATCACAGAAGCCTAAATTCAGAAAATAACCTTGACTTCTTCAGGCAGATCATTTAAACTTGTGCTAGTAAGAATTACCTTGGGCTTACCAATCAAAGAAAAATGAATTTCCTCTTTATTTTTGAGCTCTTGTAGTAGTTCCTTCCCGTCCATAAGTAGCACACTAGGACCAACTTCCTCTTTCAGATCCTTATCCTCCAAAGGCAATAGTAGATGTTTTTGGTCATTTTTCTCAAGAGTGTAGGTGTTTCTCCTACCATCATGAATGGATTTCTTGTCATACTTCCATGGTCTTCCCAACAACACATGGAACCCATCCATTGTTATTATGTCACATAATACCTCATCCTTGTAGTTAGCAATCTGGAACTCCACTTTACATTGCTCATTCACCAATATCTGATGGAATTTTTGCATCCAAAACACCTTATAAGGTGGGTGATGTGCTATTCTCTGCAACCCCAACTTCTCTACCATTTCTGTGGAGACCAAGTTATCTGTGCTACCACTATTAATCACCACTTTGCAACACATGCCTCCTGATTTGCATGTGGTTTTGAATAAGATTTTTCCTTGTGCTCATTCCTTAACTTGTTTTTTAGACTTAATCAATATTCTCTTCATCAATAATGATTCTCCTACCTCTGGTGTTTCCTCATGGATAACTACAACTACATTTTATTCTTGTGCTTCTGATATATATGCTCCTCTTTGGCTTGTAGGATTATTCTATAGACAATCTTGTGACATATGTCCCAATTTCCCGCATTTGTAACATTGAACTTGGTAGCCTCTACCGTAGCCTCTTGATGGTTGACTGCTTGAACTAGATTTTCCTTCCTTTGGAGATTGAGTTTTCCCTTGTTAGTTGGTTTTTCCTCTTCCCCTTACTAGACTCCTCCCTCTATTCCTTTGGCTTTGCTTTCTAGCCAATTTTTCCTCTGCTTTCAAGGCGAATTGGTAAGCATCTTCTACATTTATGGGTGAAAATAGGCTAAACTCATGTTGAATCTCGAACCACAACCCATCGATATATCTGGGAACCTTTTTAGGTGTTTCTTCAATGTATCTTGCTCTAATATTCACATTGTAAAATTCTTCAGTATACTCTTTAACAGTCAATGACCTTTGTTTCAAATTTTTCATTTTCCTGAATAAAGACAATTAGTAATCTTTGGGAAAAAAATTACCTTTCAACTTCGCCACCATTATGATCCAACTTTTGATCTTGGCTTTGTTCTTTCTTCTCATTTCTTCTTAGACTCCATCCCACCAAAGAGTTGTGTGTCCTTTCAATCTAGTAACAACAAACTTCACCTGTTTGTCTTCAACTACCTACTCATACTCAAAATTATTATCTAAAGCATTTGGTGGGAAGGGTCGTAGGAGTATGTAATTATTTTCATTTTACTTGGAAATAAATTGTTGCCAAGGGATTCTACCTAAAAATGTAAAATAACCCAGAAATTTAAATTGATTGTAACGACCTATTTTATTTTATTTTTGTTCTACTTGTTATGTTTTGTGTTATCAGATTATGAAGACCCATGCAACACATAAATGAAATTTGGGATGGGGTACATAGGAAATCTTTGTTAAGACCCCACTAGTGTTGTTAGTTGGCCCTAATCAAACCAGATAACACACTACAATTTCAGATATCCCAGAGGATCAAAAAATGCAGAGGGAGAGATAGTTTTACAAAAAAAACTCCTAACAACAACAGAGCCCAAAAACACCAACAATGATATAGGATAAAGTATATGGGCAGGTGCAGCAGGCAGGGATAGTGGAAGAAGGGAGAGCAACATAGATGAATGCAGGTTGTAGTAGATAGAATAGAGTAGAGAAGGAGAAAGGACATGGGGTCTTGCGAGAAGGAGGCTAGCATGCCCAAAAAGGAAAAAGTGTGTGAAGGGGACACACAAAGTAGAGTAGAGTAAAGAAACAACCTACATTTAAACATTTAGAGGAGGATTTATATTGCGCAACACCAGTGCAAGAAAAAAAGGAAAAAGTGTGTGAAGCGGACACACAAAGTAGAGTAGAGTAAAGGAACAACCTGCAGTTCAACATTTAGAGGAGGATTTAGATTGTGCAACACCAGTGCAAGTGAGTGTGGATGTTTGCTTACAATTGGCTCCAGACGAGCCAGGATTTGTGTCGGGAGCTGTTGGAGCCCAGGCGTTAATTAGAATATTAATTAGGAAATTAATGTAAATGTGAAATGTAATGAAACTAAAATGATACATGTAATGTAATTTGAATGGAGGGAAAATATATTAGGAAATATTTCTTGGAAAATGTGGGTTATGGATTATGTATGGGGTTTGAGTGAGGATTCGGCGTTGTCTTTTGGGTCTCTTGAGAAGGTTGTGTAGGTCTTGGAGTGTTGGATGACTATAGGAGGTCGTGAGGTTGCATAGTCTTAGAGTATTGGTGGGGTGTAGGAGGCCGCTAAGCCTCCCTACCGCCATGGCGACAGGGAGGGTTGTGTCTCATGTAAAATTTTGTTTCAGTTAATAGAAAAATCTAGATTCAGTGTTGTGTGCTCATTTGCAGTAGTCTAGGTTTTATGTGTTTTGTGTTTCATCTGCAGCAATTCATGTACAATAGTCAAGTGATGTCGTTTAGTGGGTTATTTTCTTGTGATTAGAGGTTTTTAGTGTAGTATTTCTATAATTTTGTGATTAGAGGTTGTTATTGTACTATTTCTATAGTTTTACATCCTTGTTTTGTTTATTTCTACAATGTTAGTGTATTATTTCTATAATTTTATGTCCTTATGTTGTGTATTTTTACAATTAATTTTTAGCATGTGGTTCCATTTTGTTTTTTTTTGTGCTCCTAGCTAGAGCATGGTGAATATTGGCTTTGCAGTCAACTGCAAGAAATAGTTGGAGTCTAAGAGATCTGGATCAAATTATTAAGGTTAAGGGGGACTTTTTCCGTTGTGGCTGGGAGAAGGAATTCTTGCAAGAAATAAGTTGCAAGATCAGCCTGGCCACAAAGACCCATTTGAGATTAAAAGAATCTATGTGAAGGTGAAGCATTACATACATTACATTAATGGAATATGAAGCATTAAGGAGAAATTACATTTCTCCATTACATACATTCATATTCCATTATAGGTGTTTGGTAGAACCCATGCTCAAAGACAACGATGGGAGTGTGTTCCTTTTGAGGGTGCGCGATGTGATCCATGGTTTTGGCCATACACTAAAACTCCTACTGCTGCACAGTTAAAGGTTTGGAGATGTTGAATCAAAATGAGTGTTTAGGTTGCACTTGGATTTTGTTGAGGGGCATCCAATTAGGTTCACTTCCTTAATCATGAAGAGATCCGAAATTTTGTGTATTGTCGATGGCGATAAACCAATTAATAGAAATTTCAAGAAAGGTGATTGTGAGTATGAGTTTTCCAAGAAAGGTTCTTGATTTGAGTTACACGTCAGTGCAGTCATTGCCAGAGAGCGTAGGGTGTTTAAAACAACTTGTATGCCTCAAATTAGTAGGAATTCCCATCAAAATTCCACATGCATCTCTCACGATTCTTGCATAACTCCAAATCCTTGATCTTTATACATCACAGAATTACCATCTGACATCGATAGGTTGAGATGCCTAAGATATCTGAGCATGTTTCACTGTCATGATTTGCAAAGTTTACCTAATATCATCTCAGGACTTGCCTCTTTGCAACAGTTAGACATCATATACTGCAGTAACATGTGGGTGGCAGGTGATAAAAGGAGGAGATGGAAAAAAGTGGCTTCCATTACAATTTTGAGGAGTCTATCCCAACTAAAAATGTTACGCAGACAAAATAACGAGGAAACAATGAGTAAAGGAACATTGCAAATTATGGTTCACATGGAGACACTCAGCTGTATCTAACATCGATGGCAGAGTTACCTTACAACATATTCAACATGATAAAGTTGAGAAGCTTCACTTTAGAGTGCTTGCACGTGGCGAAGATAGAAAGCAAGTTTTGAGTATTTCACAATTTGATGGATCTTCAATTGTGGAATTCTTCTATCTCCTATGACCTTCCTATTTTGCCAAGCTTAGTAGTTTGAAGCAGTTAGATATCTTTGATTGTATTAATTGAGTAAATTTCCTTAAGAGTTTGGTGAGGCTGGAGATAAAATTTGATACTACAAACTATATTCATTGATAAATTATGATTTTACATATATACAAGAAGTGGTGTTTCAAGATAGGAAAAATATCTTGGACACACAATCAGTTGGTTGAGAGAATATATCAACCACACACCAAACTAGGGACATATATATATAACCATTCCTATAGAATAGGAACATACTCTACATAGAAAGTCATAACTGAGACAAGTAGGAATTACATTTTCCAACACTCCCCCTTAATGACTACTTGTCTCGATATCAATCTACAAGATCTACATCTGGTCCAATATGGTAATTACACCTTTTACCTTGTTCATGCAATTATCAATGTCCACATAAAATAACAACCATCTAATGGAATGCATGGGTTCTTAACCACTGCAACCACCAGTCTACTAGGAATTCCTTCACATACATGGTACATCCAACCTCTCGATGAACTCCCCCTAAATACAAAATTTCACCTCATGGAGTCTAAAATCAATATGACCCACCCAAGTGTATCCATCTCGCATGACACACTCTTCCAGGGTGTTAAAACTCTCTAACAGAGGGAACACATAACAAAGGGTATGCATGTCTCTTTGGGTCTTACAGCAGGTACATAAAACATTTCAAGGACCACAACTAACCATTACAAAACAATATATGACATGTAGATTTTCTCTAATTACAATATGTGACTCATAATACACCATGATCATGAGTCTATTCCACAAACTCACACAAAATTTAACTAGATTGTCCATCATCATTTAATTTCCAGTTTCATTGTTGCACAAAATCAATATTTGTTGCACTTCAACCTTATTATCCACCATGGAGTGTCTTTGCATACTCTTTCTTTTTCTAGTTTAATTGTTGTATTGGATTCACCTGCGCAATTTGTTAGAGTAGATAATTCTAACAAAACCACTCCATTGAGTTAGCTAGACTCAATAAATACTTCTAATTCCAAAACATTTATAAACACCACTATTTATTCTTCTTTGGAGTTTCTAAACATGCAATTATAATTATTTCTAGCAAATTGCATTTCTACATTGAGTTGATTAGGCTCAACATATTTATCTTTCAAAACTCCAAGTAAATTTAGAAAAAATACTTTTTATTTTACCACGGAAGAAAATTTCCATAATGCAATCATAGTTGGTGGAGTCAAGAAATGTGAAGCACCTCCATGACAGTTCCATGGCATTGACTTTAATTAACCCACCATCTCTTTTATTTCACTTTGATTGTTAGAACTACTTTACAGAGAGGGCTCAATGATGTTTGAAATAAAGTATTTACCTTTTCAAATTAATAAACCTTTACTGCATTACCATCATCTCCACGAATTCTTTCAATCTATTGTGTTCAATTCCACTACTAGCAGCCCAAGTTGGTTAACACTACCATTGGCACTTTCTGAAACTAGAAATTCCACTAGCGAAAAAAAAAATCACACTCATGTTACACAACATTTTGTCACTGTCCCTGTACTCCCCGTTCCTTGATCCTCAAGGACCTCTATAGTGAACCCTACATGCTTTCCCTTCATGAAGAAACTCCCATTGTATCCCTCTTCATGAGCAGAAAAATTCCCTTTTGCACCATTTCCCCAAAGTCTTCTGTTTTTCCCAGTTTACAAGACCGATGCTAATGACCCCTGTCCTCCTCGTGTTGATATGCAGGGATTAACACTATCCCTAGCACCGACTGAAGCGACCAAGCTTTGTTCCAGTCACGCCAGTCCTCTTATGGAATTTTTTTTAAATAAAGAGTTGAAGCTTCCAGCTCTAGAAGCTTCGTAATGGAAGTCTGGTAAATGGTTGACCGGATGGAGTTGAGGATGTCAGTTTGGGCTCCTTTCCCCTATAATGATGGAACTACCTCAAGAGATAAGACATTCTCCCATGAAAAGAGGATCTATCTCCCATCCATTCATGTTATATAAACCTCCCTTTTTCCCAAGCACAAGCTAGTGTTGAAGTGTTAATGTTGGTGTGCTAGTGCTAGTGCTAATTAAGTTTGGATTAAATGGTAAGCTATTCATAGTTGTAGCTCTCTAGTTGTGTGAGGGAGAAGTGTGAATTTGGTTTAGTGTGAAGCCTAAAGGGAAGAGCCTTAAAAATATTATTGTTGAGGCCATCATGGAATGCTAGTAGAAGTGTGTGTGAACCTATTTTTTTTTGGAGGAGAACGACAACATCAAGACAATGGTTGTAACCTCTTCTTGATTTAATATATATGCAACTATCGATTGATTTCCTACATGATGTGTCATCTTACATGTTCATGGTTTAATGTTTCTTGACTTGTTAAGTAGGTTGAATTACAATTTGTCTATTATCACAGTTGTTGTTTGTTGTTGTTTACTTGTTTCAGGTGTTTGAAGCTAGCTGGAGCCAACAAGCAAGGACATCATCAAACGGGATAAGCGTAGTAAGAGGTAGGCCGAATTAATTGGTTCTAACCTAAGGAAATCTTCCATAGAATGTGTCAGTTGTGGGTAGACCCATTATTGGGCTAGAGGAATTATTTGTGTCCGCACTCATAAGTTTACTTCACCACAAATTGGCGACCATACTGGGGAGCCAATCCTTCTATTTGTCTTGTTCGAGATTTCATGATTTCGTGTGAACTATTCTAGTTCCAATTTTTCCCTTTCGTTATGTTTCTTTTCCTCTACTTACTGGTCTGGGTTTGAAATTCATAGTAACAGATCTGGTCCCATATTTAAAAAAAAATATTGTTTTATTGGCTCCCTCGCTCAATGCGCTTAATCCTCTGACAAACGCGCCAATCAGCGCGATATGCTAAAAAACAGTCGCGCCGACCTCCCTCTAGTGCTTGTTGTCAGTTAGGTAGTCGCGCTGACCTCCCTCTGGTACTTGTTGTCAGTTAGGCAGTCGCGCTGATGCCTGTAAGTGAATATTAGGGTTTGTCCCCAAACTTGTCCAGTGTGTTTTGCTCTCATGATTTCGATTCCATAAGCCTTTTAGACCGTTTTCTCCCTGACTAGAAATATGATTTTCATTCAGTTTCGTTTTCTTGTTGGTTTGGCATCTTTCTGCTTAATTTCTTGGGTCATTGGATGGTTAGTGACACTAGGGCATCTATATTTTCATCCATTCAGCTGATTGTGAACTCAGTGAGTCGAGTTGTTGGTGTACTTACTCCTTGCATTTCGTTTGCGGTCTTGTTACAACTTTGACATCCATTATACAAGCTTGAAAAGTTTTTGTTTGTTTGTCTAAACGTTTCTTTTCCGGCATGGATTACATTTCTTGTGTTGTTTTCAGTAAAGTCAGTGCTTTATTAGTTTGAACGGGTCTCTCTTTTCATGTTTTCATTTGCTTGAAGAGCTAATTGTCTCGAAAACTTTTTTATTGAGGTGTTGTATGCGAAAAATTCATTTCATTGTTTCATGAAAGAGTATGAAATTCTAGTTTGTTGCATCAGTATTCTATGGTAGTTAGCATCATTAAAGACTACGATTGCATTGGCATTTGAAAAGGAAAATAACTCTTTTTCTTTTGAAAGGACTATTAGAAATGTACTTGTGAGGAAATTAGGAATTGGAATGCATTTTTCATGAATTTATTCTTCTCAAAAAGTGAAATAGTAAAAGATCATTTTTCTTTCAGGTGCTTGGTTGTTTGCATTTGATTGTTTGTTCTCTACCCTCTCTAGTGTAGACAATTCATCGAGTTGAAAGAGTCTTGTCTCATTTAGTTGCATTTAAGGTTTTTTGAGTCACATCGCTAAGGCCTGAAAACTAAGACATAACTCAATATAAAATTTAAAATGAACTGAATTAACCTAAGGTGAATTTGAAATCTAACGATCATATCTAGAAGGTCTAGGCTAGAGACGTGTTTCGACGTCTTTAAACCTAGCAGTTGTCATTAGCTTCGGCATTAGACAACGTTAGTATGGATTTGTGCTCACTGTATCGTCGAGTATATAACAAGAGACCCCTCTAGGCTGAAATCCTTTATCCATAGGAAGCCGAGTCGACCGCCTTGCAAATGTGATACACCAAACACAACATTCGGGGAGATTTCCTGCCTGTACTTCTCAGTTCGCTAGGAGGTATTATGCAGTTCACGGTTTCCTGGTAATCCTTTTTACCTAGATCATCTAGAGAATTCATTTGATCTTTTTGACTCATCAAAATTAAAAGATCATTCGAGCACTTGTCATCTTTGTTTATTTCTCGACTCTTAAAAAATGAAAGAGCACGAGTCTATTTATGCGTCTCAATAATTGATTGCCCATAATATGATAACATCATTTTAATCTTTTCTAGACCAAATCGTGAGTTTCCCTTAAAGAAAATTTTAAAGGACTTGAAGTTTATCTCTCTCTTTTATGTTAACTAAGGCAAGGTCATCGTGGTTGAACCATTTGGTTCACCTAGTTCCTCTTCCTGTCCTCTGTCTGAAAGATTTCTTGAGGAGTTGTTTCCTGAGTTACCAGAGTCACATAAGGATCAAGGTGTTGAACTCGGAATTGTTTTGAGCATTCAACCTTTGTCATCTCATCCTCCTCCTACTTTAGATACTGGGCCATTTGCTAATCTTGGCCTGGAATCTCCGGACAATCCCGTTCAAACTCCTGAGAGTTCGCCAACCACTGATGTCAGCTTAGACTAGTTATCTATCCGCCGAATCCTTTGTTTGACCTTGTTGTGATATCACTACAGTATCCCTACAGTCCGTATGATCATCAATGTGTTCCTTTGGAATTATCCCCTCATACTTCTTTGGTCTTTTGTCATCATTTGTTCTTGGATATGGAACCCAAAGTCGATGCTCCAGTCACCTCTCAAGAGGAGTCAAAATTTTCTACTCCACAAACTGTCGAGGAGGAAGAACATCCTTTTCTTCCTGAAGGTTTCCCCTATACAGGGAGAATTCCCGCTAGTGTGCCGTTGAATTATGTGTCTTTGGCACAATTGGTTTTAGATACACCTAGTACCTCATCACTTTACCATAACCCTGTTTGGGCGTCTGGCGCCATGCCTACTTTAGGTCCATTCATTGCAAACTCAACCTCCCAACAGGCTGTTACCTCAGCCCTAGTGCAACCCACCGTTCTGAACCCTCTTGTATCGTCAATCCCAGTCACCAGTCCGGTTCAACTGATGGTCTCAAGGAATGTCTCTATCAATTCCTCCATCCCTCTGGTCAGTGGACAAGTTGTTCCACTGCCTGGGGGGTAGAACCTGAATGTTTCTATGGTGTCAAGCGCCACCAATGTGAGTGGCTCACAAGCTCACATGCTTGGTATAAACCAACCTTCTTCTGGAGTTATTCACAACCCTGTTGATCCTATTGGATCAAGCAATGTCCAGTACCAACAGGTTAAAAATCCCGTTGGTCTGTCTGGGTTCGAGCAATGTCTAGTATCAGCAGCCTTATGAGTCTCAGGTCTAATACCAAACTACTTACATTCCATATGGTTCTCAAGGAATGGTTCATCAGCCTTACACCCTTCAGTCTGGGCACTATGTTTAGCCTGGCTCATCCACTTTCGAGGGTGGCTATGGCCAGATTCAGTTAAGAAATTTTCTGGGCACTATTCAAGTATCCTTGCAATAGCAAGGAAAACCTCTACAACAAGAAGGGAAACCTTTGTTACTGAAAGGGAAACCTTTGTTACTGTAAGGGAAACCTTTGTTGCAGCAAGGGCTATCTGTGCAACAACAAGGGAAAATGATCCCGCAGCAAGGTCAACTGCAACAACCGCAAGGGAAACCCTTGCAACAATTGCACCAAACTGTGCAGTAGCAGATGCACTATGCTCCGCAAACCTTTCATCCCATGTCCTCGTAGGGCCAACCTCTGCAGCCCCAGGGACAAATTTTGCAACCATAAGGCCAACCCTTGCAGCAACAAAACCAACCCGGGCAGTAGCAACCCTTGTATACATATCAACAAGGTAAACCCTTGCAAGCGCAAGGGCAGGGTCAATTCCTGCAGCAGCAGGCCCAAAATCCTAATGTCCTAGGTCAACAGGTCCAGAATCCTTCTAGCCAAGGGTGGCAGGTACAAAACCCTAATGTCCTAGGTCAACAGGTATATAATCCTTTTGGTCAAGGGAAGCAGGTACAAAATCCATATGTCCAAGGTCAACATGTTCAATAACCTTTTAACATGTACGTTGCTTATCAAAAACTTATGACTGGATAGTCCCAAGGTATTCAAGGTCAAAATCCTCCCTATAGCCAAGGTAACCCACAATGGGGGCAACATTAAATGCTATATGGGAAAAATCCCCCACTGTGGGGCCAAAATCCTTACCAGTAGGGATGGGCTCCTCCACTTGGACTCGCTTACTGACCTTCATTGCATTTTAATACTCAATTGCCATTATTGGCCACACTAGAGTTTCCAGATGTGACTCGCCTTACAAATGATCCAATTCTCCATTCGCCATATTGGCCTCCAGTTTCATTCAAGATACCGAGCGATTGATCAAAGTTCAATGGGAAAGCAAAAGAAGATCCTCAAGCCCACGTGATGACATATCACCTCTGGTGCTCTTCGAACTCTTACGTTGATGATTCCATTCATCTTCGTCTTTTTCAATGGACCCTCACAGGTGTTGCAGCCAAGTGGTACATCGAGCTTCCTCGAAGTACTTACCATGACTTTAACTCTTTATCCATGGCTTTCCTCATGCATTTCCAGCTACTGGTTTGCTATGAAACTGGCACCTATTTTCTCACATTGCTTAAGCAAGATACTATGACACACATCTCCGATCACATCCATGAATGGAGGCATAGACGTCGCCTGATCAAGTTCGAGATTGTTGATCAATTGCTCACTGAATGGTTCACTAAATCATTCGTGGCCCCAATTTCTCGCGATATAGCTATGGGTGGATGCGTTACTAAAGAACAAGCCATTGCTCGTGCCCAGTACTTAGATCTAGTTTACTCTTAGTTTGGAACTTTGTATGAGTTATTACCCAATGATCCGTGGCCATCATCTGATCCCATGGCATCAAAGTCACAAGTTGCACCTCCTGTCCATGGAGTTTTTGGTTCAGTATCCCATAACCCTGCTAAATCTTCTTCCATATAGAAGTCGGTCTCGAATGTTGTTCCCATAGTTCTTCCCAAAATCCACTTGACCCTAGTAAAACTTCAGAGGTCCATGTTGTCCAGTCTAATGTAGCAGACAAATCCTCGAAAGGTAAGAAGAAAGGGAAAGGAAAGGCTAAAGTCAATGCCTCAAAACAACGTCCTCCCAAATCGTCTGCTAGTGAATCTTCACAACGGAAACCTAAGTATCCCTACCTCATTTGCGAGGAGGATCACTACACCGTGGATTGTCCCCGACGATCTGAAGTTAGTCGTTCTCTCAAAAGGACCCCAGTCATCCTCAAAGATCCATTTCTGTCTCAGCAGACCCAAATGGTAGACCAACCTCAATCATCTGCTTCCTCAGGATCTCAAGTGTTCATGATGAGTACGCCTATTAATGTGGCTACTATATCGAAAGATTGCCAAACTCTTGCTCTGACATCTGGGAAAGAGAAAGAAGGCACCCCTTCTTCTTCTTCCCCGAGTTCTGGCCCTCTTCATATCGAGCGCCCTAACCCTGATTCCACTATACGACCATCCTCTCGAGATGCGCTGCGGAAATCCTCGTATAATTCCAACGCCCGAGCTGCTCAACGCTATAATATTGTTGAATATTTGGCTCAGGTTCCCTCAACTATGTTGGATCTCTAGGTGCTCCAAAGGATCCCATCGCAGTGGAAATATTTGTTGTCAACTATTAGGGGTATTGATCCCACTGATTCCAATTTGATATGTTTTGATCTAGAGAACCATGTTCGACATCTCCCTCACCAAATTGCCTTCCTCATTTAGGTAATCATCAATGAGAAGACCATCCACAGGATTGTCATCGATGAAGGTGCTTCCACCTGCATCATGTCAATCACATGCTGGAAGGCTATTGGTTCTCATGCTTTGAACGAATCCCCGAACACTTTGGAATCTTTTGATGGGCGCAATTCACAACCCTTAGTTTTCTTACCTAACCTTGCCATTACTCTGGAGGGAAAGACAGTCCAAGTTGAGGTAGAGATTTTTGATGCCAATCTCAGTTACAATCTTCTACTCGGCCGGAGCTGGACGCATGCTATGCATGTTGTAGCCTCCTCCCTATTCTGCGTGATTCATTTTCCCCATCAAGAAAAGATTGTCACTGTCGACCAACTATCCTTCTGTGCATCTTCCTCATATGGAAATGTTCCATACGTCAAGCACACTAGTGCTCCCTATGAGAGTTTGGGGGCAGGTATTTTCAAAGATTCTTCCTTAATGGGAATTTTTCAACTCCCACCTCCTCATGTTGCCTCTGTCAACATGGTATCAATCAAATCTAATCCTTGGGTCATACCTTCACGAGATCTTGTCGATACCTGGGGCGAGGTTATGCCATTTAGTCCTATCAAAATCAATTATGTGGAAATTGTTTGAGGTTCGAGTTTTGCATCCTATGATTCTTTTGTTTCGAAGACCTCTCTCGATACGTACTCTCAATCCCTTTGGCTTGGCACTTTGGGATAACTTGATCCCTTAGCTGAGACTTTCCTTGCTGACGAAGGTATCATGGAAGTAATGTATCTCGAGGAACCACCTTGGACCGACACTCATCATCATTCCTCATTCCTGCGTTGCCCGACGGTCATGTCTACCAAGTTCGACGAGTTCACTTCTCCGTTGTCTATTTATGTGTTAGTTTATCTTGACATGATCAAGATCTTTCAAATGAGGGAATATTTATCCCCTCATGGATTCAAGAATTTTCTCCCTCCCCAAGTTCTTACCGATTTCCCATTATTGCCATGGGGTTTTCATCTGACTCGTAACCCTCCCTCGCCCAGGGGGCATGGGGGCAATGCCTTATATGAGTTCTACTCTCTTATTTGGCTGATTCAATGCTCACTCGTCAAGGAAATAATAAAACTCCGATGGTCATATGTATTGATTGGTTACCCGAGTCCGAGCATGGACTCCCTCAAGAAGTACTATGCTTAGGTCATCTTGCATGGTTACTTGTGTACATTAGTGTGTCATTCATTTTTGTGCAGTGTGGTTTGGTGTGTTAGTTTTCAAATAGCTTTCCTATTTACTATGTTTTCCTTGCTTGGCAGATGTCTATGACTCCTCACATCGGTTTTGCTGATGGTGCTTTCCTTAGTACCTAGAATCTATCATCCACGACATGGGCTATTTATGACTCTAACGGTGAGTTGATTGACCTTCAAGGTATCTGTTTAGGTCGCACAACTAACAACATTATTGAATACAATGCAATCATTGAACTGTTGTCATAATCCATTGCTCTTGACATTCGAGAGTTGGTTGTCAACCTGGATTCACAGCTTGTCATCCTTCAACTCAATGGGAAATATTCCATCAAAACCCCTCAAATATTGAGAATGTATCTCCATATTCATCTACTAGAAAGGAATTTTGATTACATTACATATCATCATATTCCTAGATGCATGAATACATTGACAGATGCATTAGCTAATTATGTGTTGGATAGACATTTACAAAACATGTGAAAAGATAAAATAAACCATGTGTACCATAGTAAGCAAGAAAATACAACATATATATGTGTGTGTGTGTGTGTGGTGATAATTTTTGATACATAAAAACCTCAAAAAATAATGTGTGTCCAAAATAACATCAGCAGCTCGCAAGCCTCATATATTCGTGGCACGCAGGCCTCAAAAAATGTAAGTGTTGGATCTAGGAACTAATCAGCATGGTGATCGTGGTAGCATGACACAGCTCATGCAACACAAGTCATCAATCGACGGTTCCAATCCGATACTCCCACCGTGTGTCTCTAGTACTGGCGAAGAATTTCTCCCACCCGAGCATACTCTAGGGTACAAGAAGTCAACCCCTCAAGGTTCCTCACGATCTCCTCCTTGTTGTCACTCCCCTCCTTATAAGGAGCGACATCATCAATCAGGCGGGTGATGCACCTAGCTATTTGGGACATCCTAGTAGGATGCTCTGGTCCAACGTCTACATTAACAAAGCGAAATGTTATAAACACATATATACCAAAAACAATGAGTAAAAAGTCTTTCACAACAAGGTAAAATGGTAAAAAATATTTACTTTTCCTCCTTTTTATTCAGTTTTCATGAAAATATTAGGGTTTTGTAACTATTTTGCCTCAAGAATTGGATAATTCACTTTACCTTTTTGCACAACAATAGGTGATGGATGTTCGATGATGATGCTGAGTCACGTTTTCGCTCTTTTCTCGACTCGTAAAACTCATATGAAAAGATTGTCAAGTATTTCTCTCTTTTGACTCGTAAAAGAAAATAAAATGGGGGGTTTGCTTTCAAGCTCTTTTCCGACCCTTTAAAATCGAAAAGATAGTTGAACCCTTGTCGTTTCGAACTCATTAATGGATGTCAAACGTCGTGCACCCAGTATAAGTTTACCCCTTTTTCGGGCTGGGATGCACTATTTATGAAAAAGGTACTCCTTAACTGAAATGATCAAGCGGTTCTCTCAAGTATTGTTTTATGTGGAGTTTTCTTTTTCATGTCTTTTTCAAACTTTCTAAACATGAAAAAGCTACCAAGTTACACCTTTGTCGGACTCGTTAAAATATTAAAACGACATCTGATTCGTCACCATGACGAACATGAGCTTCTCGTTCCTAGGGTTCATTAAACTTACTAGGTCAGATTCGTCGGAAGGATGAACTTACAGTGCAAGCATATGCTATCCCCTTCAAGCTTGTGATTAAAAATAATTGGGGTACCTACCAGAAATAGTGGGGGGGTGGATTTGGAAATCTAATCAATTGTGTCGGCAGCTCACTCTTGAACATGACACTTTCTGCTTAATGTTGGGTTGGGATGTCCTCCTTTCTATTGTTGACCTTCCTGGGTTGGGCCATTCATTTTTGCCTTCCATTTGATCTCTACCATGTCATCATGACCACCGACCCTATAGATCCAAATGATGCCAAACTTCCAGTCGTGTCGCTGATATGTTCACGAGTTGTCCTTCTATAGTTACACTTACCTCCGATTCTCTGTATCATCCAAAATCATTTTGCATCTCTTTGTCTCGTGTCGATGATGTGGGATACATTATGGCCCTCTTTTGACATGGTCGCTTCCTATCGACTTCAACTCATTATCCAGGAAGTTGATTGAGAGACTCCCTTTAAGTATCTTAGAGCTTGCATGCCCTAATGGCAAGTTCTTCACACTTAATGACAAGTCCATGTCATTGGCTTTTGATCGAGTGATTTCATGGGTGTTCGACTTCAGTGCCTCTATTTAAATTCCATGGATTGTGCTGCTAGTGCCCTGGGGACCATTGTCATTATTGGTGGTTTCTCTCGTGCTTGTTAACTATTTACATCATTGACTGGTAATCAAGCGACTTTCTCGCATGTTCAATGTCAACACATCTATTCACATGTTAGAATTTGTACTTTGATGGGGTCGTGTTGGAGCACAAGACCCTGGACTCAGATTAGAAAAGTCCATGTTGTGAAGTGATGTGATATGGTTATGTTGATATACATGTCTCTTTCAAATGGATGGTTGCGACCATACCATGAATTCTCATATGTGATCCTTTTCATTATTGGATCGTTGCAACCATACCTTGGTTTCCTTATGATCCTCTTTAATGGATGGTTGTGCCCATGCCTGGATCCATTTACATGATAATTCTCTGGTGGCTACATCCATACGATGATTCATGTACCATTTGACAGAGTTTTCAATTATGTATATGTATCTGTACTTGCTTGCAATTTTTCTGACGACAAACTATGATTCCCCGTAGTGATTCATAAAGTATTTCATCCCTCACTATAGTTCGGCCTTCACGCTTTAGGGGGAATCTGTTACACAACATTTTGTCACTGTCCTTGTAGTCCTCGTTCCTTGATGTTGGAGGAACTCTACAATGAACCCTACATGCTTTCCCTTCATGAAGAAACTCTCGTTGTGTCCCTCTTCATGAGTAGAACAATCCCCTTTTGCACCATTTCCCCAAAGTCTTTTGTTTTTCCCAGTTTACAAGACCGATGCTAATGACCCTTGTCCTCCTCACCAATATGAAAGGATTAACATTGTCCCTAGCATCGACCGGAGCAACTGATCTTTGTTCCAGTCGTTCTGGTCCTCTTATGGAAAGTTTTTTAAATAAAGAGCCAAAGCTTCTAGTTCTAGAAGCTTCATAACGGAAGTATGGTAAATGGTTTGGCCAGATCGAGTCGAGGATGTTAGTTTGGGCTCCTTTTCCTTATAATGATGGAACTACCTCAAGAGGTAAGACCTTCTCCCATGAGAAGAGGATCCATCTCCCATACATTCATGCTATATAACCCTCCCTTTTTCCCAAGCACAAGCTAGTGTTGAAGTGTTAATGTTGGTGTGCTAGTGCTAATTAAATTTGGAGTAAACAACAAGTTATGCATAGTTGTAGCTCTCTAGTTGTGTGAGGGAGAAGTGTGAATTTGGTTTAGTGTGAAGCCTAAGAAGAGCCTTAAAACTATTATTGTTGAGGCCATCATGGAAAACTAGCAGAAGTGTGTGGGAACCTAGTTTTGTCAGAGGAGAATGGCAACATAAAGACAATGGTTGTAACCTCTTCTTGATTTAATATATATGCAACTATTGATTGATTTCCTCCATGATGTGTCATCTTTCATATTCATGGCTTAATGTTTCTTGACTTGTTAAGTAGGTTGAATTACAGTTTGTCTATTATCACAGTTGTTGTTTACTTGTTTCAGGTGTTTGAAGTTAGATGGAGTGAGCAAGAAAGGGCATCATCAAACGAGATAAGCGTACTAATAGGTGCGCCCTCTTAATTGGTTCTAACCTAAGGAAATATTCCATAGATGTATCAGTTGTGGCTAGACCCATTATCAGGCTAGAGGAATTGTTTGTGTCTGCACTGATAATTTTACTTCACCACAAGTCCACGGCAGAAAATGCTTGTCAACCAAAAACTAATGGTACTGCCTTCTCTGAGGTCAAATTTATTGTAAGGAAATGTATATAAATACAGTCGAAGCTGATTCCTACCTGTGTGTTTAATATCAAAATTATAAGATGATTTCTGAGTGAAAAACGTGTGTTGTCAACTACAGTTCAGAGGGAACAATTGCTCAATGCGCACTTTATGGCCACACCGGCAACGAAACCCCCACACTTCCGCCAAACATCACTTGCTTAGTGATTTTATTTTCATTTGAAAAACTGATTTGTTCAAAGATCGCTCCAAATGGGGACTGGCGATAATTTCTAGAATGGATTGCACAAAATATTTATCACAACACTTCAATGACCTTCATGCAACAACACCATCAGCAACACGCCTCTTGCACACATCTCCAAGACACAACTCAACTAGATTCCTCTTGAGTCAGCTCCATATGCACTTGAGCAATAAAAATGTAGATCAGTCCTTTCCTAGAAGCTGAATCCACCCATGCTATGCCATCACACCACTCATGAACTCTTTGCAATCATTGCTGGAATCCAAACAGCCACATGTGCCTAGCCAAAAGAAATCTTCAGCCATCCCACTGCACCACCCTCTCATGCTAACATGGATTTAATTCGATAAAACTTCGTCGACCCTCCTCATGCGGCTGGTACTCCTCACGCAGTCACTGTCTCCTCCACATAGGTGTAGCTCATCCAACTTTCGTTGTGCACAAAAAGGCACCATTGTTTCTATGGGCAGATCCTAATCCAGATCTTGGGGGAGGCCCACAAGATCTAAAAGATTGAAATGCCAGAAGAAAAAGAAGAGAATGCCCAATAAACAAAACCACAAAGGATTTTTTTATTAAAATGGAGAATAACTGTAAAAGTTACATTGTGGCGGACCAACTATCCTTTTACAAAATGTGACTTGTTACTTATAGTATTTTTCAGTTACAATACCACGGGTCAATTCCATGGGTGAATGAATACCATGGGTGGATGTCACTTACAATACCATGGGTGGATGCCACTTACAATACCATGGTTAAATTCCATGGATGGATGAATAACATGGGTGGATGAATACCATGGGTTGATGCCATTTTCTATTCGAATCATTCCTCCCTCCTTAGGAAGCAATGGTCCCCATTGTGTGAAGTTCCCTCCTGCGAAGCCTTTGTTGAATATGAATAGCCATTGAAGAGAATGGTTTTACATAGTTAACCCATAGCCATGATGAATGAAGATTCGAAGATAGAGATACCCTGTAATGATTGTGACCAACTGTGATACTAATAGTGTGCGGCCTAGCAAATGGACTTCGATGAACTGTGGGTTTGTGGATGACCCATAACCATGATGAATGAAGATCCGAGTATAGAGATACCCTGTAATGCCCGTGACCAACTGTGATACTGACAATGTGCGGCCTAGCAAATGGACTTCGATGAAGTGTGGGTTTGTGGATGACCCATAATCGTGATGTTGGTTGTTGATGAAGTAGCAGGTGCCTACATAGCTTGGGGTGGGAGGGAAATCTCCAAATAACCCAAGCTGAATGCTTCTATGCTGAAACTTATGAATGCGAAGCATGTGCTTACTAAAGTGGGGTGGGATGGCACGTCTCTAAAGGGAATCCGCTCTGAATGCTGCTCCAAAATTAAAATGGACATAAATCAATCAATATAACTAAGAATATTTATTATAACTTGTTTTTGGAAATAGAAGGACCATTTTTCATCTTCCCATGTGCTGGAAATCTATCTGGAAACTCTAGAATCTCATATTCGCACTGCAACATTTCTGCCGTCACAAAAGTTCTAAAAAAGTAACTGATTTTAAATCAGCGATATATCCCACATCCGAACTCTGATTCGACCCCTTTTTTTTTAAATTGAGAGATTTTTTGAGAGGATCTCAGATATACAATCAATTTTATGAAATTATGCACCAAAGTTACCAAAAAAAAATATAGAAGAGCGTCATTCACGAATTGTTGTCAGAAACATTTCTGTAACATAGCTGATTTTGAATCAACGATATCTAACTCATCCGGACTTCAAGTCGGCCGATTGTTTTTCTGAATTTGGGTAATTTTTCGCAAGGAATCCATATCTTTTATTTGTTTTTGTAAAATTTGCACAAAAAATTTCAGATCTAATCTGCAAACTCGCCACCCAAAAACATTCCTGCAAAAAAATGAAAAAAAAGAAAAATTATTCTCGCTTGGCCTAAGAAAATGCTCTGTGAAGGATGTCGCACATGCCTGAATTTTGTTGAATATTGCTACAAAATTTGAAACTGAAATATGCATTAAAATCCTCATTCCCATGGAATCATAACCTGCTCTGATACCATTGATCCAGATCTTCGGGGAGGCCCCCAAGATCTAAAAGATTGAAATGCCAGAAGAAGAAGAAGAGAATGCCCAATAAACAAAATCACAAAGATTTTTTTTATTAAAATGGGGAATAAATATAAAAGTTACATTATGGGGGACCAACTGTCCTATTACAAAATGTGACTTGTTACTTATAGTATTTTTCAGTCACAATACCACGGGTCAATTCCATGAGTGAATGAATACCATGGGTGGATGTCACAATACCATGGGAAAATACCATGGGTGAATGAATACCATGGGTGGATGTCACTTACAATACCATGGGTGGATGCCACTTACAATACCATGGGTAAATTCCATGGATGGATGAATAACATGGGTGGATGAATACCATGGGTTGATGTCATTTTCTATTCAGATCATTCCTCCCTCCTTAAGAAGAAATGGTCCCCATTGCGTGAAGTTCCCTCCTGCGAAGCCCTTGTTGAATATGAAGTGCCACTGAAGAGAAGTTTTTTATGTAGTTAACCGATAACCATGATGAATGAAGATCCGAGGATAGAGATACCCTGTAATGATTGTGACCAACTGTGATACTAATAGTGTGCGGCCTAGCAAATGGACTTCGATGAACTGTGGGTTTGTGGATGACCCATAACCATGATGAATGAAGATCCAAGTATAGAGATACCCTGTAATGCCTGTGACCAACTGTGATACTGACAGTGTGCGGCCTAGAAAATGGACTTCGATGAAGTGTGGGTTTGTGGACGACCCATAATCATGATGTTGGTTGTTGATGAAGTAGCAGGTGCCTACATAGCCTGGGGTGGGAGGGCACATCTTCAAAGAACCCAAGCCAAATGTTACTATGCTGAAACTTATGAACGTGAAGCATGTGCTTACTAAAGTGGGGTGGGAGGGCACGTCTCCAAAGGGAACCTGCTTCGAATGCTGCTCCAGAATTAAAATGGACATAACTCAATCAATATAACTAAGAATATTTATTATAACTTGTTTTTGGAAATAGAAGGACCATTTTTCATCTTCCCATGTGTTGGAAATCATTATCTGGAAACTCTAGAATCTCAAATTCACACTGCAACATTTCTACCGTCACAAAAGTTCTGAAAAATAGTTGATTTTAAATTAGCAATATCTCCCACATCCGAACTCCGATTCGACCCATTGTTTTTTTGAAATTGAGAGATTTTTCGAGAGGATCTCAGATCTACAATCAATTTATGAAATTATCGACCAAAATTCCAAAAAAAAAATAGAAGAGCGCCATCCACAAATTGCCGTCAGAAACATTTCTGTAACATAGCTGATTTTGAATTAACGATATCTAATTCATCTGGACTCCGATTCGGCTAATTGTTTTTTTAATTTGGGTATTTTTTTGCAAGGAATCTAGATCTGTTATTTTTTTGTAAAATTTGCACAAAAAAATTCAGATCTAATCTACAAACTCGTCGCCCAAAAACATTCCTGCAAAAAAATGAAAAAAGAAAAATTCTTCCCACTTGGCCCAAGAAAATGCTCTGTGGAGGACGTAACACATGCCTGAATTTTGTTGAATATTGCTACGAAATTTGAAACTGAAATATGCATTAAAATCCTCATTCTCATGGAATCGTAACCTGCTCTGATACCACTGATCCAGATCTTGGGGGAAGCCCCCAAGATCTAAAAGATTGAAATGCCAGAAGAAAAAGAAGAGAATGCCCAATAAACAAAACCACAAAGAATTTTTTTTATTAAAATAAGGAATAACTGTAAAAGTTACATTGTGGCGGACCAATTGTCCTTTTACAAAATGTGACTTGTTACTTATTGTATTTTTCAATTACAATACCACGGGTCCATTCCATGGGTGAATGAATACCATGGGTGGATGTCACAATACCATGGGTGAATGAATACCATGGGTGGATGTCACTTACAATACCATGGGTAGATGCCACTTACAATACCATGGGTAAATTCGATGGGTGGATGAATAACATGGGTGGATGAATACCATGGGTTGATGCCATTTTCTATTCAGATCAGATCCGTCGATCTGTTCCAATCAAGTAATCACTCCTCCAACCTTCACCAGATCGATAAAATGCTATGAGCATAGATCGCTGAGGAGATTTTTCTTATCAGGAAATAAGGGAGAAGATCACTCCACAAAGAAACATTGTCTTCGATCCAATCCTCTTATGATTGAGGGATCCTTCTGTAGCAATCCAAGGATGGGAAAACCAAAAAACAAAAACAAAATATGAACAAACAAACTCTCTATTTCCCTTGGCCCAGGAGGGACCAAGGACCAGTCCCAAAGTTTTGGAATTAGAAGCATTGAGCTTAGCTAACTCAATGGAGTGGTTTTGTTAGAATTAGCTACTCTAACAAATCACTCAGATGATTCTAAGACAAAAATTAAACTAGAAAAAGGAAGAGGATGCAAAGACACTCCATGGTGGATAATAAGGTTGAAGTGCAACAAATATTGATTTTGTGCAACAACGACACTGGAAATTAAATGATGATGGACAATCCCTTGTGAGTTAGTGTGAGTTTATGGGATAGACTCATGATGATGATGTATTATGTGTCAATATATTAACTGTAACAAGTCTAGGATGTTTTGTAGTGGTCTTCGTAAAGTATGTACCTGGTAACTGCAAGAGTTGGAGTGTGAAATGTAAGCCTGATGAGGCATGTGTATCCACATAAAGTTAGTGGTAATCTAAAAACCACTTTGTAGTTGTAGGTTTATGGTAAGCCATAAACCACTTTGCAGCGTTGGTTTGTGGTGATCCAGAAACCACATGCAAGAGTAAATTGGACAAGGATTCCTGTAGGCATGGTTTAGGGTCAGCCGGAAAAATCCTTGGCATGGTTGAGGGTGAGCCGAGAAAGCCCTAGGTCTAGTTAAGTTGGGTATGTGGTGAGCCTTGGTGGCTGAATTGAGTGCCTTGGTGGTAGATTTGAGCCTTTATGGTTGTATTGAGCCTTCATGGCTGAATTGAGTGCCTTGGTGGCAGAGTTGAGCCTTCGTGGCTGAATTGAGTGCCTTGGTGGCATAGTTGAGCCTTGGTGGTTGAGTTGAGCCTTCGTGGCTGTGTTGAGCCTTGGTGGTTGAGTTGAGCCTTCGTGGCTGAGAGACCTTGTGGGCATGGTTGAGGGTAATCCGATAAAACCAAGAGCATGGTTATGGGTAATCTGATAAAATCTATGTTGATGAAGATGGAGGGGGGTTTGTAGGTATATGTACATGTATGCAATTATAATGGTTGACTGAATCATGTATGTGAAGGGAATCCTAGTAGACTAGCAGTTCTAGCGGTTGGAACCCATGCATTCTAGTGGGTGGTTGCTCCTTTATATGAACATCGACATATTCTTTTGTTATGTTTGACCACAATTAGACTTTGTAGATTGATATCGAGACAAGTAGTAATTAAGGAGGTGACTTGGAAATTGTGATTCCTACTTGTCTCAGTTGTGATTCATTCTATCTAGAGGAGTTTGTTCCTATTCCTTAGGGTTTTTATATCTAGATGTTCCTAAATTAGTGTGTGTTTGAGAGATTTTCTCAACCAAGTGATTATGTGTCCAAGATAGTCTACCTATCTTGAGATAACACTTCATAAATTTATTTGTAACATTATTTGATTAATGATAATATAGATTTCCTTATGGAAATTTAACATGGTATCAGAGCTCTCTCCCACGCCACTCTTGCCACAACCAGTTGTAGAATTGATATGTTTGCATCTCCTTCTAAGCTGCAGTCAAACTCAAAATCATCAACACACCCCGTCTGTGTGAAACACCACTCCCTCGACTCTCAGAACCCTGCTCGATGGACACACAAAAACTTAAAACAAAATATACTCTTTATTCCCCAGCACTCCCATGAGGGAGGCCAAGACTAGGCCCATATGGGCTCTAATACCAAGTTAAAAATTGATACTACAAACTATATTCATTGATAAATTATGATATTACATATATACAAGAAGTGGTGGCTCAAGATAGGGAAACTATCTTGGATACAAAATCAATTGGCTGAGAGAATATCTCGACCACACACCAAACTAGGGACATATTGATATAACCATTCCTATAGAATAGGAATAGACTCCTTTATATAGAAATTCACACCTGAGACAAGTAGGCATTACATTTTCCAACAACTAGTGCATATTAATAAAATATGGGGCAATGTCAATGCTTAAAGTATTTACCATAATGGAATGTGAAGCATTATAGACATTTCTAGAAAGTTAATTAAATCTCAAAACACCCTCAGATATAAAAATGTTTAGTTTTTCAATGGCATTAGAGAATCTAGAAATAATTAAGTAAAAGTGATAATAATGTCTACTACAAATACAAAAAACTTATAGAGAAAGAAATAAAAAAGAAAATTATTCTAAATTCCACGAGGCTAAAGATGGCCTATGGGACATATTTCTTCTTCATTTGGTTGATATATTCGGCCCTTTTCCTTTGAATCCCCACAATAAACGCTCCCAACTTCTTGAAAATCCCCTCTCTAAGTAGATTATCCCAAGAGCTAGTTGCTAGAATATCTGCATAACTTTCCCTATTGTCTTTGAAGGCCTCACATTATAAAATGAAATGATTTTATGTTTCCACTTTTCCGGAATAACAAACAATACATACTCTTTCCTCCCACACTTCTTTTGGCCTCTTCCAGTGCCCTGTTTCACAACAGAGTTGATGAGAATTAGTCCTTAACTCTGCAATACGAATTTTGGGTCACCAAGAAATATTGGCCTCTACGTACACTTTTTGTTGATGATTATGAGTGGGATTAAAAAGTTTAATATAGTATTTTTTCTTTCTCCCTAGCTCCTTATCTCAAATATGCTTGTGGAAATTATCCATAACAAAATATTTTTTCTCTTTATTTTTTATGAGACACGTGTTCAAGCAAATACCCCATTTACTAAACCTTCTTTTATTTTGTTTCATCCAAGTCTTCTTTCTTTTGCACAATATATCATTAAAGACGACCTTAGGCCATTTTCCCCCTTCCATTTGTTCAATTTTTTTTAAATACCTTATGACTTGCACCATAGAAATTGCTTCAATAGGAGAAACCTTTGTTTCACTTAGCAAGATATCATAAGGAACTGCACTTTTAATTTTGAATTTGTTTGTAATCAAATGCTTCTCAATTTTCTCAATTTGTTTCCATTGCGTGTCGAATGTACTGATGGCCCATAGTTCACAACCATAGAGAATCATCGAAATCACTAGAAGCCCAAAAAGAGTTTGAGTGGTTTTCTAGTCCCATAACTCTGCCTCTCTACACTTATTTTGAAAAGCATAAAATGTTTTCCAACCCCCCAAAGTTATTTTCTTTCTACAACCATCCCATCTTATATTTTTGTTGAAGTCAATTCCGAGGTATTTGTAATCCACAACTTCTTCCGGAATGTTTCCTTCAAAGTAGAACTTATGTTGGTTATATTTTCTTTTTTTAGAGAAAGAAACTACTTTTTTTTTGCTAATATTGACTTGCATCCCCACCCTTCTACAAAAATTCTCAAGGGATAGTAAGTGCACTTGCAAACCAAGAGTAGATTTAGCAATCAGAATAAGGTCATCTTCATACAATAGAATCCTTATAACAAAATTTCCCAAATGGATGCCATCACCCCCTTGCGAATTTAACCACTCCTCAAGCTTGTCGATATATAATCCAAAAGGGGTAGGAGACAATGGGAAACCTTGCTTAACCCTGATATCACTTCTAAAAATTTCAAAAACTCCCTTTGAAGTTCTAATTTTGACTTTAACCTCTTCATATATCCTATGCACAACTACTCTCAAATGTTTAGGAACCCCAAGTTCCTCCATTCTGTGCCACAACTTATCCCTAGGAACTGTGTCAAATGTTTTTCTAAAACCAACAAAGAAATAAAATACCTCTTCCTTTTTCTCCCAAACGTTTTCAATGATGTGCCTTAAAGTTGTACAATGATCAACTATAGAATGTTTAGGTCTAAAACTTTCCTTCCCTTTAGCACGCTTATCTTCTTCTTCTGCCCACTTGTTGATTTTATTTTCTAGCATGCTTCCAAATAACTTTTCAAATAAGGTCTTTATCATTATAGTCCTATAATTGGAGGGATTATTGATGTCACTACTCTTGAAAAGAGGTATTCCCAGACTAGTTTTCCAATCTGTAGGGAACCCCTATTGTATTATGTTGTTGAAAATTTTTGTAATGTGAGGTGCAAGGATATTTAAGCCCCACTTTAGATACTCCACTTGGAGTTCAACTAAGTATTTTTCTTTTCCAAAACCAAAGTTCTTGATACACATCTCTACGTCTTACACCATGAAGAGTTCAGTATCAGTGTTGACCAAGGGAGGAGGGTCAACCTTGGGATCCTTCTCATAGATTTGTCTTCCATATTCAAAGCATTTAGAAGCTGTAATACTATTTTCAGTTTGCATCTTTCTCGGTTGGAACTCCTTCCAAAATAATTTCGGGTTATTTTTCCCAAGGAAGATTAGTTCTTCCCTCCTTGAAACTATGAAATCAACCTTTTTCTTTCTTAATGCATGTTGGTAAGCTTTGAGCTTTATGTTATCCTTGTTTGATTCTTTCCACATTCTCCTTGCATTTTTGCATTCCTCGTCAAACTAAGCATTAACCCTAAAACAATTTGTTTCAGACCTCTTATTTTTTTCTCTTTTTCACTCTACAAGTGTGCTTTGAATTAAATGTGTTAATCTGTGACAATGAAGGTCATGAATTTGGATTTTCTCCTTCTCGACAAGCCTCTCTAGTGTCATTTTGAAGGTATTACAATTTTATGGAGTCAAAATAATTCTACCCTTTGGGATATTTTGTTGAACACACTGAGTTTTTAACTCTAATTGTCTCTTTCCAGTCCAAGAGAAACTTAAAAAAATTGGCTTGTGATCTGATTTTAAGTTCCAAAGCCTTCATCTCTTATTTCCCTAACCTTTGACATTTCCTCCTTCCTTTCCTCTTGTTTTCTTACAGTTAAATATTCTTCTAGAAAAAGGCAAGAACCCCTCAAGAGATTCTTCTTACATATAATGATATATTTATCACACGAGATAGGGATGATGACTTTTATGGGCCCAACTCTCTCACTATTAAACTTACGTACCCTCCATGCTTGGAATATTTGTCCTTGCCATAGCAACTTGTCTTTCAAGAAGTCCCTTACAAGGTCAAGAGTACATTCATTTTTTCCATAGTCTTTCACCCCTTTAATAATTATGTTTGTTGCTTTATTTTGTGTTTCCTTTCTTTCTCTATCTTGCATGTTGCCAACCCGAATGTTTGTTTCTCCTTCCATATTAGCAAAATTGCTAATAACTTGAGCCCAAGTTTTGGAAACTTTTGTGGAGTCTCCTTTCTTTTCTTCTCTTGCTTTCTGTTCATGGTTTTCTATTTGGGCAACCGCTTTCCCTTTATCCTAGGATGGTTTCATATTCACCACCTCTGTACTTTCCATTATATATTTTTTTTATGTTTTTCACATCTTCCTTCATGCGTTGCCATTTTTTATTCCCTATCAGGAGAGCTTCCTATAGTAATGCCACTTTTTCTTTCAAAACTTTATTTATTTTTGTTGAAGCCTTGTTTTTAGTTGTTATTATATGAATTTTATGATCTCTTTCCTGCTCTTTAGATTCTAAAACCTCCAACCTTTATTTTGCATTTAACAATTATTTCACATAAAGATCAGATGACCATGTGAGAAGTGTGGATGTGGGACTATAGAAGAAAGAATCATCAATGACTTTTCCTCTGGGCTTGCTGTTTCCACGTGCTTGCGAAGGGGACTTGTTTGAATGCTTATTGCGAAGGGCCTGAGTGAGAGAAGTCAAAGAAGATTGGAGCTATGGTGAATTTTGGTTTAATGAGATTTTCATTTTCCTACGAGATATTTATAGACCCTTATGATTAATATTTCCATAATCAAGATTTGTAATTTCTATTTATGATGACCATTTGTATATTAAAAGAAATAAAAACAAATTTTGTTTGGTGGTGCAAAGAAACACCCTTACAATGTTTAGTGCTAGAATGTAATGTATATTTTGTAGGTTCGAACATAAACACAATGTAATAAGTATTAATTGAAAACGATAAAATCATTCCAATAACTTTTTTCTATTACTTAGTAACATTACACCATAAAATCTATTTTTCTATAGAATCTGTTTGATCTTTCCACAATCATCACACATTATCGATTCACATAGTGTAAACAAAATAAGGCACTAATATCTAGAAAATAAGCACTAAAAATTTGAAACATAGATGAATTTATATACTTGAAAGTACATGTGCAGTACATATGTAGAGAAGTTGAAAAAAACCACTTGAGTCAAAGGGAATATAATGTACCTTTTGCATTAACCCATAATTCATGTTACATAAACATGACCTTTACATTTTGCATTAACTCAAAGTCCATTCTTTTAGAAGAAGAAAATAAGGATACAAATGAAAAATATGAAAGGAATCAATAAGGTCTTTGTAAGTGGCATATATATATTGACTAGTTTATGATGATCTTAAAAACTATACAATCATATAGATGCACTTTTCTACAAGTGAAAAGTAATATTGAGAATTGATGTTATCATAAGGTTAGTGTTGATGGTGTTGTGCCCAACAACATGTCAAGGGATCTCCCTAGTAAGAAGTCCCAATTAGACCTCAGACCGTTTGGTGTAGGAGTCCCAACAGTGGGTCGTACGGTAATGCCTTGACCGCTATTTCGCACAGAGGCAAGTAAGATAACTTTGTTGGTAGCAAGGGTGTGATAGCTGCAGTGATCCAAGGAAGGTGCATGAGAGGTTCTAACACATGGGGGTTGAGGTGATTGCACCCCTTGGAAACCTGTGATAGCATGCAATTAAGAAGGGAACACACGAGCAAAGATGCATCACAACATGGAAGACAAGTTAGCTAGCAATCCAAAGTGATGGTTAAACCAACAACACATTTTAGAAAGATTCATACATACATACACAGATAGCTATACATACATGTGCAAGTAAAAATATTCATATATCATTTAGAGTAAACTAGATAGCATAGAATACAATACAACATATGCATGAAAAGTGTTGGCTCTTGTTATATTAAGAAGTGTAAATTCCAATCATAAAATACATCCATGTCCAACCACTAGTTTCGATAGCGGAACTTTACAACCTCAACCGTCTGCTCCTCCAAAGAGATATACTAGCCCTACACAGTGGAGAAGCCAAGGTTGGTTACAATATTCCAAGCTCTCTCCAGGATAGTCTTATCGGAAGCTCGGCTGACCAAAAGCCTCTACAATGAGTTATGAGGGACTATTTATAGCAAAGGGTGGGGTGACCCTTGACATTCCCCTTTGTGATAGTTCATCTACCTTCATGACTCTTCATCTACTCTATGACTATTACATCCAACTATCGACAGTTGACTTACACTTGACAAGAATGCACATATACCCATGTGAGATAAAATGGCTTGAGAAAGCCATGCTAGACATCACTATGACTTAGACAACCATGGAATTATAACTCCTCAACATCCTTGCGATGATCAACAGTAACATACTGATGCCAAGATCGGTAGTCCTCGATGGTGTCCATGTGCTCCAAGGTGACATTTTTATGGAACTTGACTCTTGCCTCCATAGCATCTGGGTACACTACTCAGGCTCCTTTGTCCAACTCATCTGAAATCATGCACATAATTGTCTTCAATGTGGCCGGACCAACAACATACTTGTGTATCATGTCTGCACTAATGGGCAAGTCTGGGCTGGTGGAAATGCACATCAACTCATTGAAGTACGAGTCAAGCTCTAATCGGACATGTGACTTTGTCTTCACCTGGGTGATATTCCCAATAGATGGGATCGAATGTGTGCACGCTGTTAGTGCTTGAATCTGCCTCAGGCTGCGGAAGGCAAAATCCAAGGCAACATCAAACCACTTAGCCTCGTAGCTAGCCCTACGGGGACAGGAGAGGGCTCTCTCCGGGTCTATCTCGGCAAAAGGTCTTCAAATGGCTGAGATGACCAATAAAGAACACTAATTTTAGGCTAGTAAACTGATAGGGAAAGTTTGATTTTAAATTTTTAGGGTTTTGTTGGAAAGCTGAGCACGACAATTTTGGGTGCGGGGATGAGACACAGTTTTTGCAGAGGTCTTTTTGGGGCAAGGTAGGAGATTGTCTTAATGCCTTTGAAATAAGTGAATGGATAGATAAAACCGGTGAGGAGTTAAGGGGAGCAAGAAACCATCGAGAGTTCTCCTTAAACAGATGAAAACATAGATATTAAGCAAACTTAAAGGTAGAGCATAGAAACCATGAATTCTACCTTAACACTTCATTTACTTAATTTGCAGAAGAGAAGAGTAGGAAAATGATACACATAACAAACTTACAAGTACATGAGAGAAGCACACCATCAACACAAATCACCACAGGAATCCCAAATAGTGCTGCAAAACCCTGGTCTTTCCTTTGCCAAAATTGCAGAGATACAAAGAGTAATACAGTCTAAGCTTATCCCTCAAGAATCCAACCTCTCCAGCCTCTCTAAATGATTAAGAAAATACATAATATAGACCATGCCAACCCATTCCCTAGCCTCTAGGGGTCGAGCTCATCATCCTAGGAGCTGTTTCAACCAATTCTAAACAAATCACTACAATCTAGGCAGTCAAAACAACTTGCCTCTATAAGCTAGGAAACCAATTCATTCATTAAATGTTTGCTATTTTATGAATGGATCTTCTAGAATAGGTAAAAAGTGTCATGTCATCATGAAAATTACATTAATTACATCAAGAAGGGTGAAAAATCCCATCACAAGTCAAAACTGGTCAAACCTGGGCGAATTCCTGAGCTGAAGGTGCAAAACTGGCAAATTTTCCCAACGCATAGCGCGCCATTTCTCAACGCGTAGCGCACCTTTCAGGCCACTTTTGAGGCACTTCCCGACATCCAAATGAGGCACAAGTGGGCTTGTTGGAAAGGTCGGGATGTCTACTCTCCAGCCCAAGTAAAATTTCTCAATTTGGTGGCCATTTGCCCCTCCAAAATTGCAATCTCCCAAGACTTCTTCCTATGTGTCCAAAAAATGGCAGAAGGTCATTTTTTGCTTGTTTTTTTACCTTTTGGGGGCTCAAATCTCCATGAAACTTCTTGGCAGTGGCTGAGCAAGTGTATTTTGTCATGCCAAATCCAAAAATACTGAGTTTTTGTGAAATGGACCTCCCAAACTTAAGGGTAGCGCGCGGCGCGCTACGCGTTGAGCCAAAACCCTGATGCGTAGCGCGCCTGAGCCCTACGCGTAGCGCGATTTTCAGATGCTTTTTAGAGGCCTTCCCGGCGTCCAAATTGGGCTCAGGATAGCTCGTTGGAAAGTTCTTTGAGTCTAATTTCCAAAACAACTGGAATTTTTCAATTTAGAGTTCATTTGCTCTGTCAAAAATCAAATCTCCCAAGACTGGTCAAAATGTGCCAAGTGAGGCTGCCTCAAGGTAGAGTGATGTTGCAGCCAACGTTTGAATGCCTTCCTCAACTCCAAATTGAGCTCATGATAGCTCATTGGAAAGCTCTTTGTGTCTAGTTATCATTTGACTCATAAAAAAAGTCATTTGGCCATTTCTCTAAAAACCATGACACCTGTGTAAAACGTGAAAGAGGTTTTTCTTCCTTGGCATGTTGTGAACAAAAACCTCTCTCAGTTTTCCAAAATTCATCTTTTCTTGCTCTGAAACATCTTTTGAGTGAAACTTATCCCGATGTGTGAAACAAGGAATTTTGTCGAAATGAAGCGAAATGAAGGGGATAAGGGGCTTCTAAATTCTTGGGGAAATTTTTGGAAGTAGGGAGGGATGTTAGGAAGCAGGGGAAAGTGGAATATCAGAGATTGAGTGAGGGCAAGGGGTCCAAAAGGGCAAAACACAGGTCCAACCTAGAAAATTGCCAGGTTGTAGCAAGAAACTAGGGTTTGTGCGAAAATGAGGAATTTGGTGGATCTAAGGGATGGGAAGTGTTTGATAAGGTACATGAAGGACATGGGAAGGTGTATGAACATCTGGATACAAGTTTTTCTAATGATTTGACCATCCAAGAGAAATTGCCTCCAAAACCCTAAGAGAGGGAAATGGACCTTACCAAGGCACAACTGAAGCATGAATAAGCTCTAAAATGACCCAATGGAACTTGTCATGATGAGGACAACCCTATGAGTGATGATAGAATCAGCTGAATAGTGACGTAGACTGACATTTGGACAACTTTAGAAGGAGTGAAAGCAAACCCTAGATCTAATGCCTAGTGACCAAATTTTGCTTGAAGACTTTTTGAAATGACAAAATTTGACCTTGACACTCTGAGACCACTTTGTAAGAGCATATTTGATCACTGGAGGAAGGCTGGAAAGACTGACACTAACATTGGCTCAATGGGGATGGTAGCTCCTTGGAGGTGCCAAGAATGGCAGATCTTTGGGAGAGCAGACAATGCCTTCGTCCATTGGGCAATGGAGTCAAAAACTCAAACTAAAATGCATGACTGAAAACTGATGACTCAGATGACACAAATTGACTCTCACTCAACTAAAAATGGACTCAAGACTTAAACACAACCGACAAACCAGAAATGATGCTCAAAGGTTGAGCTTATTCATCAAAACCTACTCTAACAATTTCATTCATCACCTGATCAAGTGAAATGAAACAACCAATGCAACCAAGTTAGTATCCTGTCTATTATTTGAATTCTCCGCAAATGCTCGCTTATGAACAACAAGAGAGAACTACTGAAAGGCAACTCCGATGGCAACTTGGGAACAGATCCGTTGAATGCTATGGATTCTCTATCTGCCTCCAAAAACACTGCATAAGGATCTTGAAATTCAAGCACACTGGATCTTAGCTCATCCAATGGATTACTTCTCTTTTCCTCATACCATGAATGCAAACTTTGATCTGAGCCTTGTGACGATACCTCTACTGAAAATGACAAAGAAACCGGCTGCCGGATCAAGTTCATATCAGCACATGTTTCAAGCTCACATGTAGTCAATGGAGAAAGACTTTAACTGCAAACCTCATCCAAAACATCAGCTATTGGATCATGAAAAACTTGAAAATACTGTTGAAATGTATCCATTGAAAATGTATGACATCCTTCTAGTTGTTCATCTTTTTCTTGAGATATTTTATGAAGATTCTGCCTTATAAACTGAAATGCTTCGAAACAAAAGGGTATAGAATCTTCCTGCATCATCAAATCATGTATTTCATCTTCCACAGCTTCATCTGTAATCTGTCCTTCAATTTCATTTGGTGGCTGCAAATCTGATGCTACAGGCTACTCAAGAATTTTGTTATCTGTCTCATCCTCAACATTAACACTAAGAGATTGCTGATTTGTTATAGGCTGTTCATTTGAATATTTACTATGCAATCTACCCTTCAAAAACTGAAATGATTCAAAACAGAATGGTACGGAGTCATCTTGAATCATTAAATCATGTGTGTCCACTTCCAAGTCTTCAGCTGCAACTTGACAATCAATGGTTTTCGGGGGTTGCAAATCTGAATATGAGAAGTCTTGAACAAAATTTTCATTTCTCTCAAGATGATTCAAATCAAGACTTGTTGACATTTGATTTCTGATTGCATGGTAGTTATCTCTGATAAACTGAAACGAATCAAAACAAAAAGGCAAAGATCCTTCACTTACTTCAAACTTTGCTGCATTTTCCTCGTCAATGTCATAGCTGATATGTGATGGCTGAACATTGTATTCAAGCTGCTGAAAATGAACTTCTTCCTCCCACAAACTAGCTGCTTGTTTGATTGCAAGATTAGATTCTGTTTGGAGAACATAATCATCATCATACTGATCAAACTGAGGCAAATCATCGGTATAAAACATATCATCAAGCATGCAGGTCATATCAACAGTTCTTTCTTCACCAAGATGGTCTATAAGACAATCATTATCAGATCTATGACAACTAGGATAAGAAACAAAATATTTTGGATCAGCAACTTGTTCTTCCTCAATCAACGAGCCTTGAACATCATAATCATTCCTTGTGTTGATTTTGTCCATCATCTTTTCCACTGCACTTACCAAAATGTCAAGCTTTACCTATAGAGATGCTGATTCCTCCGGATCTATGTTTTTCATCTCTTCTTCCTTCAACCTTGCCTGTCGAATCAGCAGATGCGCCTCTACATTTACTGCAATGTTTTGCATCTCATGAAGTGTTGCAATATCCCTTTCTCTCAGCTGAAACTCCATCTCTGGATCAAAGGCACTCGGATAGTGCAAGAGAGCAGATCTAGGAGTAGGCCTTATATCAACTGGCATCGAATAATAAACTTGGTTAAATCTGGCTGAAAATTGTTGTACAGTCTCCCCTGGCAATCTTTTCAACTGGTTATACTCTTCTACAACCAAGAGAAGGTTCTGTCCGATCATCCACCTGTCGAGAAAAACTTTTACAAACTGTTGGAAATCTGAAATGCTTGCATCAGGCAGGGCTTTGAACCAACTCTTCACTTTGGCTTGCAAAGAAAGAGCAAAAAGCCTTATACTAACATCTTCGCTATCAACTTCAAAAAGGTCTAGAAAAGACTCAAAATTCTGCACATGTTGCTCAGCATTGACATTCTTACTTTCACCATAAAACCTCGGCAAGTATAGATCATAGTTTTTGGGGAAAGCATGGAGAATTAGTCTTGGTCTCTTGAGGTTCATCAATTTGAAGATGGTCATCACAAAATTCGGAAAAAGGATCTTGATCAAGCCCAAAGGCATGCAAATCTTTGGTATTCACAATCTTCAAAGGGAAAGAATCAACTGCAGGCCGAGGATCTCTTCTCAAATACAGTATACTTTGCAAATCCTTCTTGACATTCTTGGGAAAAGAGAAGAAATAATTTATGACAAAGAACAAAATTTCTTGGATGAAATTCCAACTTGAATACCTGATCTGTCCATGTTGTCCTTTCATGTTTTTGCTGGTCGGGATCATCCTCTAGTGGAGTCTTTGGATCTGATCTCAAAACTAATTTAGAGTCGCCAGGTGAATGATTTCAGCCTTGCCAATGTCTGATCGTTGTTCACCATCAACAATCAGATCTAAACTTAATACATGTACTGGGGCAATCAACAAGTTAAATGTCACGTTTACAAGCTAGACTGGAGATTGACTGAAGCAGCGTTTATCTACTTTTGCTAATGCAAAGCAAAAGCATTTCGAAGGCTACCTGGCATAACTTCAGGCTTCGTTTGTAGCTTATAAAACAAATGAAATCAACCAGCAAACCATTTGTTCTTCCCCAGTATGGTCGCCAATATGTTAGCGCTTGAATCTGCCTCAGGATGAGGAAGGAAAAATCCAAGGCAACATCAAACCACTTATCCTCGTAGTTAGCCCTACGGGGACAGGAGAGGGCTCTCTCCGGGTCTATCTCGGCAAAAGGTCTTCAAATGGCTGAGATGACCAATAAAGAACACTGATTTTAGGCTAGTAAACTGATAGGGAAAGTTTGATTTTAAATTTTTAGGGTTTTGTTGGAAAGCTGAGCACGGCAATTTTGGGTGCGGGGATGAGACACAGTTTTTGCAGAGGTCTTTTTGGGGCAAGGTAGGAGATTGTCTTGATGCCTTTGAAATAAGTGAATGGATAGATATGACCGGTGAGGAGTTAAGGAGAGCAAGAAACCATTGAGATTTCTCCTTAAACAGATGAAAACATAGATATTAAGCAAACTTAAAGGCAGAGCATAGAAACCATGAATTCTACCTTAACACTTCATTTACTTAATTTGCAGAAGAGAAGAGTAGGAAAATGATACACATAACAAACTTACAAGTACATGAGAGAAGCACACCATCAACACAAATCACCACAGGAATCCCAAATAGTGCTGCAAAACCCTGGTCTTTCCTTTGCCAAAATTACAGAGATACAAAGAGTAATACAGTCTAAGCTTATCCCTCAAGAATCCAACCTCTCCAACCTCTCTAAATGATTGAGAAAATACATAATATAGACCATGCCACACATTCCCTAGCCTCTAGGGGTCGAGCTCATCATCCTAGGAGCTGTTTCAACCAATTCTAAACAAAGCACTACAATCTAGGCAGTCAAAACAACTTGCCTCTATAAGCTAGGAAACCAATTCATTCATTAAATGTTTGCTATTTTATGAATGAATCTTATAGAATAGGTAAAAAGTGTCATGTCATCATGAAAATTACATTAATTACATCAAGGAGGGTGAAAAATCCCATCACAAGTCAAAACTGGTCAAAGCTGGGCGAATTCCTGAGCTGAAGGTGCAAAACTGGCAAATTTTCCCAACGCGTAGCGCGCCATTTCTCAACGCATAGCGCGCCTTTCAGGCCACTTTTGAGGAACTTCCCGACATCCAAATGAGGCACAAGTGGGCTTGTTGGAAAGGTCTGGATGTCTACTCTCCCGTCCAAGTAGAATTTCTCAATTTTGTGGCCATTTTCCCCTCCAAAATTGCAATCTCCCAAGACTGCTTCCTGTGTGTCCAAAAAATGGCAGAAGGTCATTTTTTGCTTGTTTTTTGACCTTTTGGGGGCTCAAATCTCCATGAAACTTCTTGGAAGTGGCTGAGAAAGTGTATTTTGTCATGCAAAATCCAAAAATGCTGAGTTTTTGTGAAATGGACCTCCCCAAATTAAGGGTAGCGTGCGGCGCGCTACGCGTTGAGCCAAAACCTTGACGCGTAGCGCGCCTGAGCCCTACGCGTAGCGCGCCTTTCAGATGCTTTTTGGAGGCCTTTCCAATGTTCAAATTGGGCTAAGGATAGCTCGTTGGAAATTTCTTTGAGTATACTTTCCAACACAACTAGAATTTTTCAATTTGGAGTTCATTTGCCCTGTCAAAAATCAAATCTCCCAAGACTGGTCAAAATGTGCCAAATGAGGCTTCCTCAAGGCAGAGTGCTGTTGCAGCCAACTTTTGAATGCCTTCCTCAACTCCAAATTGAACTAATGATATCTCATTGGAAATATCTTTGTGTCTAGTTATCATTTGACTCATCAAGAAAGTCATTTGGCCAACCAAGCTATGAGAAAACTTGATTTTCCAAGGTCACTTCAGAGGTGCATTCGATTCTCCTGAGGCAACGATATTTTTTACATTTCTCTAAAACCATGACACCTGTGTAAAAAGTGAAAGAGGTTTTTCTTCCTTGGCATGTTGTGAAAAAAAACCTCTCTCAATTTTCCAAAATTCATCTTTTCTTTCTCTGAAACATCTTTTGAGTGAAACTTATCCCGATGTGTGAAACAAGGAATTTTGTCGAAATGAAGCGAAATGAAGGGGATAAGGGGCTTCTAAATTCTTGGGGAAATTTTTGGAAGTAGGGAGGGATGTTAGAAAGCAGGGGAAAGTGGAATCTCAGATATTTAGTGAGGGGAAGGGGTCCAAAAGGGAAAAACACAGGTCCAACCTAGAAAATTGCCAGGTTGTAGCAAGAAACTAGGGTTTGTGCGAAAATGAGGAATTTGGTGGATCTAAGGGATGGGAAGTGTTTGATAAGGTACATGAAGGATATGGGAAGGTGTATGAACATCTGGATACAAGTTTTTCTAATGATTTGACCATCCAAGAGAAATTGCCTCCAAAACCCTAAGAGAGGGAAATGGACCTTACCAAGGCACAACTGAAGCATGAATAAGCTCTAAAATGACCCAATGGAACTTGTCATGATGAGGACAACCCTATGAATGATGATAGACTCAGCTGAATAGTGACCTAGAATGAAATTTGGACAACTTTAGGAGTGAAAGCAAACCCTAGATCTAATGCCTAGTGACCAAATTTTGCTTGAAGACTTTTTGAAATGACAAAATTTGACCTTGACACTCTGAGACCACTTTGTAAGAGCATATTTGATCACTGGAGGAAGGCTGGAAAGACTGACACTAACACATGCCACAAGATCCATACTCTTGAATACATGTGCATGGGAAGCCTGTATACTAGTGATGAGCTGCGGGAGCTCTTCATAGTTCTGGATCTGACTTCGGATACATGCGTTCAGCTTGACCACTCTAGCCTTCATCATCTTAGGCAAGTGAAGAGGGAATCCCTTGTATCTCATCGTCCATGTTTGCATGTAATCAAAAATATCGTGCAAGTTCACCAAGATACATGCTCTTCTAGCACATCGTTAATGCCATCCATTGAGATGGACGATTGCCTTATGCACGGTACCAAACTTGGAGTACAACACTTGCATAATTGTGTCAAGGGAATTTACTTCATCTAGTATTGCCTTCTTCAGTTCATATTGGGTGGGTGTTGTCACCAACTCTCCTCCTTACTTGGCTGTCTATAGTTCCTTAGCCATTCGCTCATTATCAGATATTAGAAAACAAACACTTGAGCTAGTGGCTTCGGCATACACTTTGGTAGCATCAGCCAAGGTTGTTGGATGTTTGCACATGTCATACATGATCACTTGTTCCTCAACTTGTGCGGGAGATGTATGATCATTCAGAGTCGACACTCTACAAGATTGCACAACTCTATGTTAAGACTCATCGAATGAGATTTTGTGCATCTCTCCTTCCAGCTAATCTCCAAGGATCTCAGTGCCTCCTTGGTCACTCGATACTTTCTCATCATCTGGATGTGGTGAAGTGGGTAAGTCTACCTCTTGGTGGTGAGGCATGAGGTCGGTGTCTTGTTCCAATTCTTGCTGCTCCATATCCATATCCAATTGTTGAAGTGCTTGCTCTATTTCATGAGCGAAGTCTTGCTCCTGCGATGGTTCACTCAATATTCCTGATGCCAACTCTTCTAATGAGTCCACTACTTGTATGGGCATTGTTGCACCCCCTACTGTACCTGTTGTTGTTGTGCTTCCCTCTCATGTTTGCACAGCTCTTGTTCCTTCTGGAGTTTCTCCTTCAGATCATGCGACTCCTTCTTTGTTTTGTCTTATTACACAACATTTTTCCACTGTCCCTGTACTCCCCATTCCTTGATCCTAGAGGACATCTACAGTGAAACCCACATGCTTTTCCTTCATGAAGAAACTCCCATTATGTCCCTCTTCATGAGTAGATCATTTCTCTTTTACACCATTTCCCCTTAAGCTTTTGTTTTTCCCAATTTACAAGATCGGCGTTAATGACCTTTGTCTCCCGCACGCCGATGTGCAGAGACTAGCACTATTCCCCACGCCGATTGGTGCGAATGAGTTGTGTTCCAGTCGCATTGGTCCTGTTATGGAAATTTTTTTAAATTAGAGTCGAAGCTTCTAGCTCTAGAAGCTTCGTAATATAAGTCTGGTAAATGGTTTGGCCAGATGGGGTCGAGGATGAAAGTTTGGGCTCCTTTCCCCTATAATGATGGAACTACCTCAAGGGATAAGTCCTTCTCCCATGAGAAGAGGATCCATCTCCCATCCATATTTCCTATATAAACCTCCCTTCTTCCCAAGCACAAGCTAGTTAGAGTGTTGGCTGAGTGTGAGTATACTATTTTGATTAGACAAGCAAGCTATTACTAGTTGTAGCCATCTAGTTGTGTGAGGGAGAAGTGTGTTTGGTTTGGAGTGAAGTCTAAAGGGAAGAGCCTTTAAACTATTGTTGTTTGAAGCCATCATGGAATGCTAGCAGAAGTGTGTGGGAACCTGGTCTTGTCAGAGGAAGACTGCGATGTCAAGACGAATGGTTGTAATCTCTCTTTGATATTAATATATGCAACTATCGATTGATTTCCTACATGTTTTGTAATATTACATATTCGTGTCTTGATGCTTCTTGACTCATTAAGTAGGTTGAATTGCAATTTGTCTATTATTATGTGCTATTGTTGTTTACTTGTTTTAGGAGCTTGAAGAAGGAAGTGAGAGATTGTTGGCGCTAGCAAGCAAGGACATCATCAAGAAGGATAAGTGATCAATAGATAGGTCCTATTTATTGATTCTAACGTAAGGAAATATTCCATAGAATGTATCTATTGTGGCTAGACCCATTATCAAGCTAGAGGAATTCATTCGTGTCCGCACTTATAATTTTACTTCACCACAAATTGGTGACTCCGCTAGGGAGATCCCATCTTTTGTTTGTTTTGGATTTCATGATTTTGTGAGAACTTTGCTAGTTTCACGTTTTCCCTTTGGTTCTGTTTCTTTTCTCTTGCTTACTGGCCTAAGTCTAAAATCCATAGTAGAAGATCTGGTCCCTGTTTTGAAATTTTTTTAATTTTACTTAGTTCCCTCAGACAACATGTTTAATCGGCTGATAGTTGCACCGAACAACACGAATTGTGGAGGAACAGTCGCGCTGACCCGCCTCAGACGCTTGTTGTCAGTTAGGTAGTCGAACTGATCTCTGTAAGTGAAGATTAGGGCTAGTCCCCAATCTTGGCCAGTGTGTTCTGCTCTTGTGTTTTTGACCTCGTGAACCATTTTGACTATTTACTCCCTAATTAGGAAGCCACTTTTCATTTGGTTTTGCTTTCTTGTTGGATTTTCATCTTGTTGTTTGATTGATCAAGTCATTGAATGGCTAGCGACACTAGGACATCTAGCTAATCATCCATTCAGTAGCTTGTGGACTCATCAAGTCTGGTTGTGGGTGTGTTTTCTCCTTGCATTTGTTTTTTGGTCCCTTTTATGACTTTACGACTTTAACCTCTTTTTGCACAAGTTTCAAAAGGTTTCGTTCACTAGTTTGAACGTCTTTTCCCGCCATAGATTACATTGTTGGTCTTGTTTTTGGTAAAGTTGGTGTTTCATTGATCTCAATGAACTTCTCTTTTCATGTTTGCATCTGCTTGAAGAGCTCATAGTCTCGAAAAAAATTTCATTGAAAAATTGTATGCGAAAATTTTGTTTCGTTGCTTCATGAGGAAATGTGAAATTCTAGCTTCTTGCATCATTATGATTTGCATCTCTTAAAAAACTAGAATTGCATCAGCATTTGAAATCGGAAAAGAAATTTTTTCATTTCGAAAGGACTGATAGATAAGTGCTTGTTGAGAAATTAGGATTTGGAATGCATTTTTCATTAGTTTATTTATATAAAAAGTGAAGTAGTGAAAGATCATTTCATTTTTAGTTGCTTGATTGTTTACATTTGATTGAGTAGTTTCTACCCTCTCTAGTGTAAACATTTCATCGAATTGAAAGGATCTTGTCCCATTTAGTTGCATTTTAGGTTTTTCGAGTAGCATCGCTAAGACCTGAAAGCTGAAACTTAACTCAAGATAACCTCTAAAATTAATTCAATTAACCTAAGGCACATTTGACATTAATGATCATATCTAGAAGGTCTAGGCTAGAGACGTGTTCTGGAATCTGTAAACCTAGCAGTTGTCATTAGCTTCGGTATTAGATAGTGCTATCATGGATTTGTGCTCCTCGTACTATTGAGTATATAACAGGAGACCCCACTAGGCTGCAATCCTTTTATCCTTAGGAAGCCGAGTCGACCGCCTTGTGAGCGTGATACACCAAACACAACATTAAGGGAGATTGTCTGCTCATACTTCTTGGTTCGCCAGGGGGTATTTTGCAGTTCACGATTGCCTGGTAATCCTATTTACCTAGATCATCGAGAGTAGTCAGTTGATATTTATGACTCATTAAACTTAAAAGATCATCCGAGCACTTGTCCTTTCGAGCTCGTTTCCAATTGAAAGTGATAGAGTCATCTTTGTTTCTTTCTCGACTCTTTAAAAATGAAAGAACATCAGTCTTTTATGCATCTTAATAATTGATTGCCCATGATCCAAAACATCTTGTTAGTCTTTTTTACCAAATCATGAGTTCCCTTAAAAGGACATTTTAAAGCCTTGAAGTTACTTGTTCTGTCGACTAAGACAAGGTCATCATGGCTGAACCATCTAGTTCACCCAATTCCTCTTCCTCTCCTCCATCTGAAAGATTGTCTGAGGAGTTGTTTCCTAAGTTACTAGAGTCACTTGAGGACCAAAATGTTGAACTCGCAATTGTTTTGAGTGTTCAACCATTTTCATCTCGTCCTCCGCCTACTTTCGATTCAGGGTCATCTGTTGATCTTAGCCCGGAATCTCCGAATAATCCCATTCGAACTCCAGAGAACTCGCCGACCACTGATGGTCAACTTGGACTGGTTATTTATCCTCCAAACCCTCTGTTTGATGTTGTTGAGATATCACCGCAATTCCCTTACAATCTGTACGACCAACCGGGTGTTCCTTTGGAACTATCCCCAGTACACGTTGGGCCATTCGTCGTTGTTTGTTTTCAGACATGGAACCTGAATGCGATGCCCTAGTCACTTCTCTGGATGAGTCCAAAGTTTCTACTCCACACATTGTTGAGGGGGATGAATTGCAGTTGCAGTTCCCTCCCGAGGGTTTCCCTTATTCAGAAGGTATTCCTGCAAGTTTGCCACCCGACTATGTGTCTTTGGGACACTTAGTTTCAGGCACACCTAGTGCCTCATCACTCTACCATAATTCTGTTTGGGCGTCAGGTTCATTCATCACGAACAGGACTTCCCAACCAGTTGTTACTTCAGTCTCTGTGCAACCCACTGTCTCGAACACTATTGTATCATTCATCCTAGTTACGCGTTAGTCTCAACCAGTGATTTCAAAGATTGTCTCTGCCAATTCTTCTGTCCCGTTAATCAATGACCAAATTGTGCCCCCACCTGAGGGGCATAACCTGAATGTCTCTATGGTGTCGGGCGCCACTAATGTGAGTGGCTCATAAGCTCACATGATTGGTATAAACCAACTCTCTTCTGGTATTATTTACAACCTTGTTGACCCTACTAGATCAAGCAATGTCCAGTACCAACAGGTTCAGAATCCCAGTGGTCCATTTGGATCGAGCAATGTTCAGTATCAACAACCCTATGGGGCTCAAGTCCAATACCAAAATCCTTACATTCCATATAGTTCTCAAGGATTGGTTAATCAACCTTACACCCTCCAACTTGGGTAGTACATCCAGCCTGGCTATGGCCAGATTCAGTTCAGTAATTTCCCAAGCACTGTTCAAGTACCCTTGCAACAACAAGGGCAAATTTTTCAACAACCAGGGCAGCCTTTGTTACTGCAAGGGAAACCTTTGTTGCAGCAAGGGCTTTCTGTGCAACAGCAAGGGCAGATTATCCCACAACAAGGTCACCTGCAACAACCACAAGGTCAGTCCTTTCAACAGTTGCAACAGGCTGTGCAGTAGTAGATGCAAAATGCTCTGCATAACTCTCAACCCATACCCTTGCAAGGCTAACCTCTGCAGCCCCAGGAACAGATTTTGCAACCGCAAGGTCAACCCTTGCAACAGTAAAACCAACCCAGGTAGCAATAACCCTTGTATACATATTAGCAAGGCCAACCCTTGCAAGGACAGGGTAAAGGTCAAATCCTGCAGCAGCAGGTGCAGAATCCTCTTGTTCAGGGTCAACAGGTTCAGAATCTTGTTGGCCAAGGGCACCAAGTACAAAAAACCTACATCCAAGGGCAACAAGTATATCAACCTTATACCCAAGGACTACAGGTCTAGGACCCTCTTGTTCATGGACAACAAGCCCAACAACCCTATGTTCCAGGACAACAGGTCCCATACCCACATGTCCAAGGTCAACAAGCTCAGCAGCCTTTTAACCCATACATTGCCTATCAACAACCTGTGCATGGATAGTTTGAAAGTATTCAAAGTCTAAATCCTCCCTTTGGTCAAGGTAATCCGCAATGGGAGTAGCCTCAGATGCCATATGGCCAAAATCCCACACTGTGGGGCTAAACTCCTTACCAGCAGGGATGGGCTCCTCCTTGTGGGCCCTCCTATTGACCTCCTATGCCTTTTAACACTCAATTACCTTTATTGGATACACTTGAGTTGTTGGATGTATCGCATTTACGAATGATTTGATTCTTCATTCGCTGTACTGGCCTCCGGTGCCGTCCAAGATACCAAGTGGTTGCCCAAAGTTCGATGGAAAAGCTAAAGAAGATCCTCAGGCCCATGTGATGACATATCACCTCTGGTGCTCGTCGAACTCATATGTGGATGATTCATCCATCTTCGTCTTTTCCAATGAACCCTCATGGGTGCCGCAGTGAAATGGTACATCGAGCTACCTCAAAGTACTTTCCATGACTTCAATTCGTTATCCATGGCTTTCCTCACACATTTTCAGCTGTCGGTTCATTATGAAACTAACACCTATTTGCTCACATCGCTTAAGCAAGACACTGTGATGCACATCTCTGATCATATGCATGAATGGTGATGTATACATTGCTTGATCAAGTTTGAGATAGTTGATCAGTTGCTCACTGAGTGATTTACCAAATCATTCGTAACCCCAATTTCTTTGTTGGGTTGTGTTATATTCTTTCCACGACTAGCTCACGTAATTAACCAGGGGGTTAGAGGGGTGCGGAACCCCCCTTCCTTGCGCCGTTTGTGTAGCGTAGGGGGGGGTCAAAAGGGGTTTGAGGCATACCCGTAACCTGCAACAACCGCAAGGTCAGTCCTTTCAACAGTTGCAACAGGTTGTGCGGTAGCAGATGCAATATGCTCTGCATACCTCTCAACCCATACCCTCGCAGGGCCAACCTCTGCAGCCCCAGGAACAAATTTTGCAATCGCAAGGTCAACCCTTGCAACAGAAAAACCAACCCAGGTAGCAATAACCCTTGCAAGGACATGGTAAAGGTCAAATCTTGCAGCAGCAGGTGCAGAATCCTCTTGTTTAGGGTCAACAGGTTTAGAATCTTGTCGACCAAGGGCACCAAGTACAAAACCCCTACATCCAAGGGCAACAAGTGTATCAACCTTATACCCAAGGACTATAGGTCCAGAACCCTCTTATTCAGAGACAATAGGCCCAACAACCCTATGTTCCAGGACAACAAGTCCCATACCCACATGTCCAAGGTCAACAAGCTCAACAACCTTTTAACCCATACGTTGCCTATCAACAACCTATGCATGGAAAGTTTGAAAGTATTCAAGGTTTGAATCCTCCCTTTGGTCAAGGTAATCCGCAATGGGAGTAGCCTCAAATGCCATATGGCCAAAATCCCCCACTGTGGGGCTAAAATCCTTACCAGCAGGGATGGGCTCCTCCTTATGGGTCCGCCTATCGACCTCCTATGCCTTTCAACACTCAATTACCTTTCTTGGATACACTTGAGTTGTTGGATGTATCGCGTCTTACGAATGATTTGATTCTTCATTTGCTATACTAGCCTCCAGTGTCGTCCAAGATACCAAGTGGTTGCCCAAAGTTCGATGGAAAAGCTAAAGAAGATCCTCAAGCCCATGTGATGACATATCACCTCTGGTGCTCGTCGAACTCATATGTGGACGATTCCATTCATCTTCGTCTTTTCCAACGAACCCTCATGGGTGCCGCAATGAAATGGTACATCGAGCTACCTCAAAGTACTTTCCATGACTTCAATTCGTTAGCCATGGCTTTCCTCATGCATTTTCAGCTGCCGATTCGTTATGAAACTAGCACCTATTTGCTCACATCGCTTAAGCAAGACATTGTGACGCACATCTCTGATCATATCCATGAATGGTGACGTATACGTCACTTGATCAAGTTTGAGATAGTTGAGCAGTTTCTCACTGAGTGGTTTACCAAATCATTCGTAGCCCCAATTTCTCTGTTGGGTTGTGTTATATTCTTTCCATGACTAGCACACGTAATTAACTGGGGGGTTAGAGGGGTGTGGAACCCCCCTTCGTTGTGCCGATTGTGTAGCGAGGGGGGTCATAAGGGGTTTGAGGCGTACCTGTAACCCCACCTTATGGGGTCCAGGGCAACGGCGCGGAAAATTTTGGTTTTGGACCCTATGTTAGGTTGGGCAAACCCACCTATGGTTTTGTGCATGATTTTCGCACATGTTTTTGGACGCAATGGTTTTTAGTCCATGGTGTTGGACGCGATGGTTTTCGGTCCATGGTATTGGACGTGGTGGTTTTCGGTCCATGGTATTTGGTGCTTCAGCATGTATAAATATGTATTATAATATTGAAAGGAAAATAATGAAAAATCAAGCTGGTAGTCCCAGTTATGGGATCCAGGGGAAAATCTCTGTGTAGATGTGTTTTATGTGTTATTCTCTCGCATTGTTTATTTTCTATGTTTTAGAATTCGTATGCAGGTAATTTCTGTACGGGGTTAAAACCTACATTTGATATCAGAGCTGTTTTGGCTTCAAGGGGATGCCTTTGTTGCTGAGGGGTTTCGCTTGGGCCTGTGGTAGACCCTGTTTAGTGGGAGATCTGCGACATAGATTCTGGTGGTGAAAGAAGATGGCGAGCAGTGGAAAGATAGAGATCAAAAAATTTAATGGTCGAAGTTTTGAGTTGTGGAAACTCAAGATGGAGGATCTGTTGGTAGATAAAGATTAGTGGATCGCGGTAGATCCCGGTACTAAACCAACGAGAGTGTCCAATGAAGAATGGAAGAAGTTGGATCGGAAGGAAAAGAGCACAATATGATTGTGTCTCAGACTCAATATTGTTGAATGGATCAAGGGAAGCTACGGCAAAGGCTTTGTGGGACAAGTTAGGGACTTTGTACCAATCTAAGTCTCTTGTGAATAAACTGTTCCTGCAGAAAAACATGTATAACCTGAGGATGAAAGATGGAGACTCGGTGATAGAGAATCTAAATGATGTGGTAATTCAGTTAGCATCTATTGATACTAAAATTTCAGATGAAGATAAATGCATTAGTTTGTTGTTTTCTCTACTTGATTCGTGGGATAGTCTGGTTATTGCAATAGGTAGCAATGCAACTGCCTTGCAGTTTGATGAAATAGTCTCATCCTTCCTGACAAAGGAGATGAGATGGAAAAATATGGAGAGCCAGAATGGCGATGCCTTGTATGTATGAGGACAGTCCCAGAACAAAAGCAAAAATAAGTCATCGAGTGGGAGATCTAAATCTAGAGGGAGATCTAAATCTCCAGGAAAACCTGTAAAGGTGGTGTGCTGGAAATGCGGAAAGGAAGGGCACTACAAAAGGGATTGTAAATCTAAAGCTCCTGACAAAGGAAAGGGATCTGATGAGGCTCCTTCTGCAAAGGCGAAAACCACCTCATATGAAGGCGGGAATGTGTACTTGGCTTCTTCAAGTACACATGTAGATCATGAGGCATGGTTGATTGACTCAGGTGCATCCTTTCACTTCACTCCCCATAGAGAGTGGTTCTGCAAGTATGAGAAATACGATGGTGGTGATGTCTTCTTAGGGGATGATAGGAAGGCTAGAATTGTTGGTCGCGGAAGAGTAAAGTTGAAGTTGCAATGTGGAAGGGTTAGAACACTTCCGGGTGTTCTACATATTCCTGCATTGGCTAGAAATCTAATTTCTGTAAGCAAGCTGGATGATGTAGGTGTAAAGACAGTGTTCGAGAAAGATACCTGCAAGATGGTTCGGGGAGCACTGGTATTGATACGGGGTGTTCGAATTGGAACTCTGTACAAGCTGCAAGGTAGCACTGTTACTGATGGGTGTAACAGTTCTGTGGTTCCTGAAAGTGGAGCAGAAAATCTAGTGGTCTCTGGAGAAAAGACCACGCTATGGCATCAAAGGCTTGGACATATTGGAGAGAAGGGCCTTCAAATAATTCATGGTAAAGGTATGGTAGAAGGTATGAGTAATAGCTCTCTAGATTTTGATTTCTGTGAAAATTGTGTATATGGGAAGCAGAATCAGGTGAGTTTCTCCTCTGGTAGTAGGAGGGCGAAACAAATATTAGAGTTTGTGCACAGTGATGTGTTTGCACCTATGAAGGTTCCATCACTGGGTAAGTCTGTGTAAAATGTATCATTTATAAATGACTTCCCAAGGAATACATGGATATAGAGAAGAAGATAAAGGTGCTGAGAACAGATAATGGTGGAGAGTTTTGAAGTAAGGAATTTGAAGAATTCTGTAAGAAGTGTGGTATAGCACGACAGAAGACTACTCCATATACACCTCAGCAAAATGGAGTTTCATAAAGAATGAATAAGACGTTGATGGAAAGGGCAAGAAGCATGCTCAGTGGTGCCGGGTTAGGATAGGAATTCTGGGCAGAGGTGGTGGAGACAACATGTTACCTGGTCAACAAATCACCTTCATCAGTGTTGGAGGATAAGACTCCACAAGAGGTATGGACTGGTAAGAAACCCTCTCTTTCACATCTGAGGGTATTTGGATGTGATGCATATGTACATGTTCCAAAGGAGAAATGAACCAAGTTGGATAGTAAATATGAAAAGTGCATCTTTATTGGGTATAAGGATGGTTTAAAGGGTTATAAGCTTTGGAACCCAATAACAAGGAAGGTTGTGTACAACCGAGATGTGGTGTTCAGAGAGGTGAAGAATGTTATTAAACATGAAGTCCAACCAAAGGAACCTGAGAAGATAGAGTTTGAGCTTAATGAGGAAGAATCGGACTCTACAACAGAGGAGGAATCAGAAGATGAAGAGCCACAAACTCCGGGTGTGAGAAGATCAATTTGAGAAAGAAGGCAGCCAGAAAGGTATAGTCCATTTGCTTTCTGTTCAAATTTTGCTTTGTCTGTTACTAATGATGATCCCAGAATTGTGAAGGAAGCAGTGGATTCAGAGGATGGAAAACTCTGAAAAGAGGCCACGGTTGATGAAATGGCATCTTTGCACAAAAATGAGGTTTGGGATCTAGTGGAGTTGTCGGCTGGAAGGAACCCCATTGGCAGCAATTGGGTGTTCTAAAAGAAGACAAATGCAGAAGGAAAGGTGGAGAAATACAAAGCTCGTTGGTAGCAAAAGGTTATTCCCAGGTACCGGGAATTGATTTTGGTGATATTTTTTCTCCTGTTGCCAAGGTAACTTCTATTAGATTGCTTTTATCTGTTGTTGCTGCTTTTGATTTTGAGGTAGAACAGATGGATATGAAGACAACATTTCTTCATGGGGATCTGGAAGAGGAGATCTACATGAACCTGAAGGCTTTGCGGTGAAGGGTAAGAAAGAACTAGTATGCAAGTTAAAGAAGTCTCTGTATGGGTTAAAACAGTCACCAAGGATGTGGTATCAGAAATTTGATACATTTATACCGGGACTTGGCTTCACTAGAAGCAAAGCAGATCATTGTGTGTATTTTAAATTAATTGGTGACCGTGTTATTTATCTGGTCTTGTATGTGGATGATATGTTGCTAGTTGGAAATGACAAAGAAATTATTTAGGATTTGAAGACCCAATTGTCCTCCAAATTCGACATGAAAGATCTTGGTGCTGCAAACTATATTTTGGGCATGGAAATTAAAAGAGACCGGGAAAGGAGGAAGCTCTGGTTAAACCAGAGGAAGTATGTCGAGACAATATTGCAGAGGTTTAATATGCAGGATAGTAAACCGATGAAGGTTCCTATTCCTGTAGGTGTGAGGTTATCTGCTGAACAGTGTTCCAAGACACAAGAAGAGGAAGAGGACATGTCCCATGTTCCATATGCAAGTGCAGTCGGTAGCCTGATGTATGCAATGATCTGTACTAGAAAAGACATTACACATGCAGTGGGAGTAGTGAGTAGGATTATGTCAAAACCACAGAAGGAGAACTGGACAACGGTGAAGCGGATTTTCAGGTATTTGCATGGCACTAGTGATTATGTTTTGTGCTACCAAGGAAGACTAGGATTGGACAGAATGTTGGATATTCGTGGCTTTGTTGATGTAGACTGGGCTGGAGATCTGGATCAGAGATGATCTACAAGTGGGTATGTGTTTAACCTATTTGGAGGTGCAGTCAGTTGGATGAGTGAGAAACAATCTATAGTGGCACTATCAACTACAGAGGCAAAATACATGGCAGCCACTCATGCAAGCAAGGAAGCAGTTTGGTTACAGAGATTGTGTTCAAGTATGGGGTTAGTACAGGGAGCTATAAGGATAGACTGTGACAGCCAAAGTGCAATTTTCTTGGCAAAGAACCCCGCATATCATTAAAAGACAAAGCACATTGATGTCCAGTATCACTTTGTGAGGGATATGATAGAAGACAAAAAGGTGTTGCTGGTAAAGGTGGACACTTTGAAAAATACTGCAGATGCATTGACAAAATCTGTGAGCTCTGAGAAGTTCTCTTGGTGTAGAGAGACAATGGGCGTCTTAGGGATGGACAAATGACTAATCTCTCTTGTGGCCCCTTGTGGAAAGAAAACAACAAGTGGGAGAATGTTGGGTTGTGTTATATTCTTTCCACAACTAACTCACGTAATTACCCAGGGGGTTAGAGGGGGGCGGAACCCCCCTTCATTGGGTCGATTGTGTAGCGGGGGGGGGGGGGGGGGGTTCGCAAGGGGTTTGAGGTGTACCCCTTGTTAGATACCTATACCAATAGGTTTCATATTTCATGATGGGCAAATAAAAGTTCCAAATATGCTCTGCTTTGGTGATGCAAAGATCCCATATTTCCAAGAGAAGACAAGGTGTGTACATAAGTTTGATGTTGACTCAATTTTGATGGATGGTCCAACAGCCTAATCTGGATCATGCCATGCTTCAATTTTCTGTTATAGAATAGAGAAAGAAGTTTGTCCAAACTGTCTAATCTTGGCTGACCACTAGTAAGGTAGAGAATTAAGGTTCCCAGCTGCTTAATCTGGGGCCTTGGAAGCAATAAGGGTAGTTCTAGATAGAAAATCAAAAGAAAAAGCCAAAGGAAAAGAAAAGGCACATGAGGGTCTGAAAGTCTAAGTGCACCCTCCATGAAGAAACAAAAAATGCTAGGCAAGTAGATGGGTAGGTAGATGGGGTTGCAGAAATATCATTCCTTTCAACTGAATTTTGCTGGTCTAACATAAAGGAAGCATCAATGGATAAGAGAAGCTCCTCTTCCCTATCATTTGCAGCAACACAATGGACGATGTCTAACTTCCTAATCTCCCCCCTCACATTCATTGCTAACATCCCATTGCCAGCCATGTTCATGAAAGTAACCAAGGTCTTGTGTTGGCTTTTGTTTCTTTAAGAGCCACATTTCTTATCTAAAATTCTTTTCATTTTGACCTACTTCCTAAACTAAGTTGATTCCATATAAAACTTAGAGTTTCCACTTCTCAATCCACCTCTTCCACTCATATTAACCCCTAACTTCTACTATTTAACTCCCTATACCCCCTATTCCCCCTATTACTATGTAAAATATGCAAAAAACCCCAAAAAATACCTATGTATCCCCTTCCCCGAGCATTATAGCTCTAAGTTTGGTTTTAAAGAGTCTAAGCGTTAAAACATTAGAACGTGACCCAAAGAGCGCCAAAAATTAATCCAGGGATTAATCCAAGATCAGCTTGGATTAATAACCTTAATCCGGCTTTGTTAATAAACCCGCGCATAACCCAATTCCCGTAACACAGTTTGAAAACCCACTTTTCCAATGTTTTTTCGGGCGCGAATTTCACCAAATAATATTATTTTATATGCTTGCTCGCTGTCGTATCGCCCTGACAAATTGATGACCCGTCAACCGTCAGATCCGGGAATCTTCATCCGACGGCCCTTATCCATATCGGGTCGGTCCCGATGTACTGCCTTTATCGCCCGAGAAACTATCAGAGGGTGACGTCAGGCCTCCGCCACGCGTCACCCCCAAATTCTCTCGGGTCGCCCTCTGAAAAATCCACGACCGTATCAATAGCGGTCCGAGAAATACCATTTACCATTTCTGATTTACCGCTGGTCCCGCCATGCCTATGCCATTGCTACGTCATGCCCACGTCCGGCCACCTCACTGCCGCATCAGCGCCCCCGCCCGCCAGCGCTCCGACATGTCCGCCAGCTACGCATCCCCGTGGACCACTCACAGCTTGCCACCTCACCCGATGACGTCATACTGACGTCACCCGACCCTGACCCCACCTGATGACGTCATGCTGACGTCATCCAAAAAAAGCGCCAATATTCCAAAAATCCATATTTTCGCCAAACAAACCGTGTTTTTCTCACTTTTTGTAAAAACAACTATTGCTCCCCTGCATGCATTTTACGACCAAACAAGCGCCAACCTGCAGAAATCGCTACAGAGACCGTGGGCGCGTCCATTACACCTGCATTTGTAACCATTGCCGGCAAAACGCAAGGTATTTATCCAAATCATTCCCTATGAGCCTGGTTTTGTCCATAATTCTCCAAATATAGCTTAAAACGAGTGAAGAACACTGTACCTACCAGCAAACTCCAGCAGCCAGTACCTATTTTCAACTGTTGGGTCACAATTCCGTTGCAGAACCTGCATTTAACGAAATTTACCTTAATTTACAGCTGGTTCGCGCATTCATGAACTAAAGACCCGAGCTGCTCTAATTCACCGTGAAGAGAGTTTTTTCAGGCCTGCCATTTGCTCTATCAGTCCTCTGTGTAGTATTTCAATTGCTGTCACTGCCATTTTCCCTCTGTTCCTTTGCAATTCACCTCTTTGTTCTAGAAATACTCCTCTGTGTTGCTCTCTTTAGTAACACCAGTTCTAATACAAGTCATAGCACTACTTAACCATGGAAACACCAGTAGCCCTGAATATTCAACCTCTGAATGCCCCACAAAGGGAGTTAGAATGGAAGGCCCTAGGAGATATTGATTATCAGATCTTAGACTGGTTCCCAATAAATTCTAAGTATAATATTCATATGCTAAATGAATTGAAAGCTCAACACCTCAGTGGAGCTAATATTTTAGGGATTTTGGACTCCAACTTGCCTATTTACAACCTCCCTCAAGTCAATTCCCTTCCAGACTTGATCCATAGATGCTGTGAATGTTATGATCCATGCTAGAGAGTTGTTCTTAATCCCTCAGGTGCAGTCTTATTCCATATCACCCCTGAGGCCATAAATCAAATGCTCAACTTTCATTCTGCAAGACCATTGGCTCCTCTCTCCATGTTAGATTTACTAAAGAAGGGGGGGAACCTGTCCAGTGCCCAAATCATCAAAATTAATCAGTTATTTATTCAGCCAAGCTCTGAAGCTCTGAGAACACCTCCTATTGGACATCCATATCTCAATGACTTGGGGAGGATGATGGTGGATTTGATTAGCTATTTCCTGGGCTACAAGGGAGTTGAAGATGTTGATGATACCATAATGGCCATGCTGTCCATATTTTCTCCTGGGAAGCCTCCTGCTGTGCACTATGACTATGCTGAATATATTGCAAATAAGATTCATGAGCAACTGATGAATCTAGAAAGGGAAAAGGTGTTCAGATACACCTCATACATCTATCATCTGTTCCTATTTTATCAACCAGACAGTTTCCCCATTCCCCTCAAGAAACTTGACGCCCAGGGGAATCCAAGGTCTGTAGTATTTTGGACCTCAGTTTTTCATTGCACCTCCCGTTCACCATACACATACTGTGAATTCATAGACCTTTTCATTCATCCAGCAATGACTTTGTTATATGGTGTTCCTCCTCCGAGATTAACCGAGGAAATGCAAAGAATTCTCCATCTCTCTAAGTCCTACAGCATTGGTGATTGGTATTTTTACCAACACCATACAGTTATCAGAGTATATGGCTGTGAGCTGAACCCTTATAGGCTGCCAAGATATATCCCTATGAGACTATTTGCCTTGGAATATTTCAAACAGTTTGGAAATGCAGACCAAATCCATTTCCATAGTAAAAACAAGAAAGTGCAGCTAAAAGTCAGGAACCAGCTAGGCCCTTTCCTTTACAACATAAGGGAGGAGGGATGGAAGGAAGCAGATATGATCCTAGAGGGCCTCCGATTAGAAACTAGTTTCAAATGGGTACCTTATGACCCTAATCATTTCATTTCTCTCAGGAGGATAAAACATTAATTGGGTGGCTATGCTCACATTAAATTGCCTCATATTGAGAAATATGCCAATCTACTAAGTTGGGAAGAGGGCACCCTAGAAGAGCCAATGACTAGAGAGCAAATACTACAAAGAGAAGCAAAAAATATTGAGAAAGAGGCTGACTTGGAAACTTGTGGGCAGGTTTCCTCTTCATACCAAAGGCAGCTTGGAGCAGCTGCATCATCTTCAACAGCACATCAGCAAGAACAACCACCTCCTATGGCAGAAAAGCAAGCAGAAAAACAGGTAGAACAACAAGAAGGAGGGCGAAAAGAGGGGCAGCAAGTACAGCAGCAAGAACAAACACCTGAAGCCCCAATATCCACTGAGCAACAGGCTCAAGAGAATGTGCCCCCTAGGCAAGAAAAGACAATGGAGGCCTCAGTACTACAAACTCCACAAAAAGAAGAAAAGGGAAAGAAGAGGGATAGAGAGCAGGAGACTCCCCTCACCACATCTATAAGTCGAGGGGAGAAAAGGCACAGAATGAATCCCCTCTCTGAGGAAGAAATGCCTATTGGGCATTCTTTGGGCATGGGCCCACCGAGTATGGAGGCATCTGCAAGTTCCTTTCAGCAGGAACAGGAAAGGACAGTTGGAGGAGAAGTCAGATCCTCAAGCCACCAAAGGGGAGCTGAAGCAGGCATCAAACAACAGTTTATAGATATCAAAAAGAGGAATGAGCCACTCAAGATACAGCTCTACAACCACTTATTAAAGATGGCTCCTACAAACCAACAGAGGTTAATGTCTGCCTATGATGTACATGAGGGCAAAATGGTAATGAGTCATTTCATGCCAACCATGTTGCAGCCACAGTCAGCTGTAGACTACATAAGGACCAACCTTGAGGTCCTTGCAAAAGACATCCACCCTATGGATCAGATTGAATTGCACAAGCAAACGGGTGAGATGGTGTATGCCACTCTTGCAGACAAAACATTGGTAAATCTTAGGCTGGAAAATAGCCTAAACAATACAGCTGCCCAACTTGAGTTGGAGAAAGCATCCTCTCAAGCAAAGGACAACCGAATCAAAGCTTTAGAGGATATAATCATAGAACTTGGGCATGATCCCAAGGACATCAAGGCTGTACAAGCGCTGCTGAAGCTAAGAGATGCAGATATGGTAGCACTAAGAAAAATGGTTAAGATCCTAGCAACTATTCACCCACAAACAGAAGAGGTTGCTCAGCTGAGACATGACCAAGATGCAGCAGCTATGCTGGTATCGTTATACAAACAGCTGATCCAGACATAGGAGAAATTGGGAGAATCAGAGGCAGCACTGCAGGCAGCCCTACAACAGAGGGAAGTAGGCCAAACATCACAGCCCCCTCCACAAATAATCAACCTTGAGGAACCCCCTCAAACTAGTGCTCCTCCTACAGAACAAACAGCTCAGGCAGCACCAACAACAGAGCAGGCTCCAAGCCTTGATATGCAGAAGCTGAAGAATGAAATTCAGGCCCTAGAAGCCAAAATGGCAGAGTTAAATGAATCCAGGGAGAATTTGGCTAAGCTCAATGAAAAATATGACAAGTCAAAGCAAAATGTGGCAGAAAAAGGGAGGGAAATAAAGGGCCTTAAGGAGAAGATAAAGGAGCTGGAGAAGGAGCTCACCCTTGACAAAGTGGTGGCTGAGCTTAAGACAGTTTTATGGGCCAACATTGGCCAATCAATCACAGATCAGTCACAGTACATTGAGACTATTCATGAGCAAATGGAGCTCATAGGAAAAGCACACAGAGAAGTCCAGAGAGCAAGGGCATCTCTAGGCAACATGTCTGAGGTAGCCAATAGAATGATTAATGTGCTCAATAACCGTACAGGTCCTCAGCTGGCAGCAATGGGAATTCCCAACAGAACTGAAACCATTTTGCTGATAAAGAGGGTCCTTAGATTAAGAAGCCTGGTACAAACACTGGAAAGAAGAAGCCAGGACATGCAGACAGAAGTAAACAGGTTCATGGACAAGTTTGCAGCACTACAAGGCAGAGGTCTTCCTGGCTTACTGAACAACGCAGGTAGGCTACTTTCACATGAGAACTATGCAAAGAGGGTCAATACATTTGCTACAAATCAGATCACTGTAAGACCAAGTACTTCAAAAGAAACAGGGCCAACATCTGGGCAAAATCTCTATGATAGAGTAGAGAATTTATTTTTTATTATGAATGAGATCAAGAATTTGTTTGAAGTACCTCCAAACTTCTACAAATATACAGAGGCAGATGAGACCTTGGATGCAATTTTGAGACATCAATTGCCCACACAAGAATGGTGGACCAAAATGATACAGTTGATACTGTAATCAAAAGCCTTTCATCAAATCTTTTCATCAAAAAACATAAGTCATCATGTACAGGAAAATTTGATGCATTCAGTATGACTGAAGAAAGATGGACTGAGCCAACTCAGCAGAAATATTCGGCCACTAAAGCAGCACTGACAGTTACAGATGACAGGGCCGAGAAAGCTACAGCATGACAAAGCCATAAAGACACATCATTCAACATTTATGCAGAATGCTCAACCGACTCAGTGGCCTCCAAAGGTCAAAAAGGACTTCTGACAGAATTAAAGAGCATTCATTTTGTATTTAAGAGCAGTAATAACTTCTTTATCTACTATTTTGTAAAGTTGGTGAGCGTATTTAATTATCAAAATGACTCAGCGGTTCAGATATTTGTAGAACCGATTGTATATATTCCCCCTCGCATAAGCTTGCAGGGGTTGTTGTTACTTGTTCAAAAAAGAGAACTCGGCTGTATTTTTGGAGAGATAATACAAAGAAGTTTCAAGAGTTTAGATATTGTCTTTCTTATGCATGCTGTGTTGGAACCATTGAATGCTGCAGAATTCTAGTGCTATAGCTTGATACAATAAGTTTCTCTATCTCTGTCTGTGTTCTATTTTTTTGTGTATTTCATTTCTCACATATGTGGTCTAATCTCAACAAGAAAGAAGAAGAATAACTCAGGATTTGTCCATGGAGACGCCCTGAATTCAATCTTTCATTGTTATAAATGTTTTCTTCAGGTTTATCTGTTAAATTGGAATTCTTAAATGCTCCAAATTACTATAAATCTTTGACAGTTTCTGTGCAGTAATTCTTAGATGCTACTGAACAGATTCTGCCCTTTCTCAACTTACAGTCACACTATATATAAGTTTCCATTTCACTCTGTTTCATTTATAAACCAAAATTTGTATCATGAATAGCTGTCTAGCTCTACAGTAAATCCTTCTCCATCACAGACATCAGGACCTACCCAATTTCTGACCCCATATGCCCAATGGACTAGAAATCCCTCAAACATTTCATGCCCTTCTCAATCAACAGTTCACAACCAAAACCTCAAACAAAAACCGAACTCATAACTAGCCTAAAATCCTCACAAAACAGAGATAAATCTTAAAGAGAGAGCCCTCTCTGATTAAAGTTTGGCTAGGATCTGTAATCCAAAGCTTGGTTAGTGGTTACCCCGGCCGTATTCCCTTGGGAGTCAAAGGGAACAACCTGGGTGTTAACATAATTGGCGACTCCGCTGGGGACTGAGCATATTTTTTCAAACTGATGTCTGTCTTTAGACAGTGGTTCTAGAAACAGCTTGAGCAGTCCCTTGAAATAGTTCTAAAAATATCCTAAAATACCAAAAAGAAGTTCAGAAGCTGGCTTCCAAAAGGAAGACTAGGCACACCAGGTTAAATCCTGACCCAAATCCTCCTCCTGTTTTCGAGAATCCAAATTTGATCCATAAAACTCAAAAGAGCCAAAAGGAACCAGAGCAATCTCCTGAATCTAGCCCTGAGGCAGTTCAACATACCTTTATTCCCACCCCTTCTAAGCCAACCTTTCACCTCCATACAACTCATTCCTCCCCCTCTTCATCATCCACTTCACAAAACATATTGTCAACACCTAACACACAAACTGCTATTGTTGTTCCTGTTGTTCCAGCTGTCCCACTTACCCCACCAAATATGGCTAATCGTTATGCACCCCTCCAGCTGCCAAACAATCCTGGGGCTATGCCTCAGGATTACCAAGGCAAAATCACTTATTTTGATGGAACCAGCACATACACTGCCTTACAACATACCAAGAAAATGCAAGATTACTTCAAAAACTATGAGATAGATGATGATGATGTGAGAATGAAAATCTTTGTACAAAGTCTGACAGGTGAAGTAAGAACTTGGTTCAGGGCACTGGCTGCAAACTCTATAGCTAATTCGGCTGCCCTTTACCAGTCCTTTCTAAACAGATGGGAAAAGAAAAAAGACCCTCTACATATTTTATTTGAATATGACACCATAAAGAGAGGTCCACAAGAAACTGTCTCGGACTATTGCACTAGATTCAATTCTATCTATAGTGCTATTCCTCAAAACCTTACACCTCCACCTGATTTAGCATTAATAAAGTTCCCTGATGGGTTTGATGCTGATATGGCATATCAATTGAGAGAAAGAGCCCCTGCAACTTTGGCAGACATGCAAGACATAACAGTAAGTGTAGAGGCAAATCTGATTGCCAAGAGAAATAGAGCCAGACCTGAAAGAAGAACTACCTTTAAGGAAGAACCTTCAGCATTTGAGCAGAAGTTAGATGCAATCATCAAAGGTATGGATAGACTTGGGGACAGAGTGGAAACCATAGAAAGAAAGGCATCATGGGAAGGGCAAACAAGCAATGTAAGAAACCAAAAATTTAGAAAGAATCAAAATCCCAATGTGGGAAGAACTGATCCTGACCAACATGTCAGACCCCCTTTTCAAGAGAAGTATGCTGAGGCTTCCACATCTAGTGAGCCTAATGAGGACCCTCACATCAACCTAATGGGATTGGACAGTGGAAATCAATTCCTTTTAACACAAGAAGATCATAAGGATGATGATATCAAGCAGTTCCAAACCAAATCAGGTGAGTCATTTGATTTCAAACAAGGCTATGATACAGCTATTTATGAGGTTCATAAGCAATATAAATTGAGAAGTAGAACAATAAGTGTGACACAGCCTGACAAAAAAAAGGGAACCCCACAACCTGAAAAGGCTGTTGTCACACAGCCAATTGATAAAACTGATCCAATCACAAAAGAAGTAACAGTGGAAGAAATAACTGAAGCATCTCCCTCAAATCAATAGCCAGTGGTGACATCATCCTTGCAGCATAAACCCAGCAATATTTCTCAAAAGATGAGTAAAAAGGAAAAACCCCAAGATCAAAATGAGAATCAAGGAGAAAGCTCTAAGGAATCCATAGAAAGGGAAAAGGTTGTCAACCAGAACACCAAAACCCAATCTGAAAAACCTTTTGACTTGGAAGCTGAAATTGGAAAACTGAAAATAGCCATTCCTCTCTCAGAGTTGGCCAAACATGACATCTATAAACAACAAATTAAGAGATCCCTTCAGCTTACTCATAACAAAGATGATGTTAATGTGTTGGATGACACTCCAGAACTACTTTTCGGCCCAGAGGTTGATGGAAAGACCGCAGTTACAGGAATCTTACCTTTTTATGTCAGCCTGCATGTTCATGATAAGATATTACACAATGCAATGTTTGACTCAGGTGCTTCCCACAACCTGATGCCCAAATCAGTCATGGAAAGATTAAATCTAGATATTACAAGACCATATAAGGACTATTTTCATTTGACTCAAGCCAAGTCAAGTGTTTAGGCCCGATAAAGGATCTTTGTGTCTCACTTGTTCAATACCCCAATAAGACAATCTTGATGGATGTTGTAGTTGCTGATATTCCACCTAAATATGGAATGTTGTTATCAAGATCATGGGGGGCTAAACTTCAAGGTTCTCTTCAATTAGACATGTCCTATGCCACCATATCTGTCTTTGGGCAACCAAAAAGACTATACAGAGAAACACTGATGAAATACATGGTAAGAAGTGAAGAAAAACCTCAAAACTTCCCCATATATGCTGTCCATTCTGACATTGACTCCTATATTCTCTTCAATGATAATACAGGTTCTACAAATGATGATGAAACTAAGACATTCAAACAAGATCAGGATATAAATGAACAAGCTGCTACTCAGGAAATAATGGTTGAAAGGTCAACAAATGAAAGTGTTCCAAAAGAAAAACCAAGTGTAAGCCAAGATCTCAAGTTGTTGATGCCTAGCCCCATGGTGGTTGACAATTCCTCCCTTGACCAAGAAATCCTATGGTTCATTGAATTTGATGGGTCAGTCAACAAATTAGCGGCAAGAGTAGGAGTTTGGATACATAACAAACAAAACAATCATGCAGAAGGTCGAGCCTATAGACTAAATTTCAGATGCACCAACAATATGGCAGAATATGAAGCTCTTTTGCTAGGCCTCAAACTAGTAAAATCCTTACAAGCCACAAAACTTTCAGTCATGGGGGATTCAGACCTAATTATCCAACAAGTGAAGGGAAATTTTGTTACTAATGACAAAAGACTGAGATCTTATAGGTCTGCTGCTGTTGAATTACTAAGTTCCTTCACTGAATTTCAAATTACCAAAATTTCTAGAACCCATAATCTCCATGCTCACAGTTTGGCCACATTTGCAAGCACATGCAAACTACCTTTTGAACCCAAGCACTGCTTTACAGCTGAGATTAAACACAGACCCTCTGTCCCAAACAATATCAAGGATTGGCAAGTATTTGAGGATGACACACAAATAAACAATTTCTTGACTTTACAGCAAGAATTTTCAGGACTAAACATTGATGCAGAGGCTGTAAGTGAGTCACAAACTATATGTGAACAAGACCAAATAGCGGTATCACCCAAAACAGCTAACCAAATGCTACATCCAACCATTTTTAACAAAGACAACATACAAGAAATTCAACAAATCAGTTGTGAAGAAGTGGCTGATGCTGAAGCTGAAGTGATACAATTGAAAGACAATTTTCTTCCAACAGGCCTAACTCCATTGGAGGATATTTTTGACTCAAATGATGTCCCTAGAAAACCAAAAATGCTGCCATTGAAGAATGCAACATTGGAACTGTTGAAAAGCCCAAGATAATAAAATTGTCTGCATCCTTACCTCCTGATCAGAAGCCTAAATACATTGACCTCTTCAAAGAGTTTCAAGATGTCTTTGCATGGAGTTATGAGGATTTAAAATCCTATGACACCTCTATTATCCAACACACCATCCCTCTCAAGCCTAATCAAAAGCCATTCAAGCAAAAAATGAGAAGGATAAATCCTATGCTTCTCCCTTCAATTGAGAAAGAGGTACAAAAAATGTTTAAAGCGGGTATCATAGCACCTATCAGGTTTTCAGACTGGATTTCAAATTTGGTGCCCACAAGAAAGAAAACTGGTGAGATAAGACTTTGTGTTGATCTAAGGAACTTAAACCAAGTATCCCTCAAGGACAATTATCCCTTACCCAAGATGGATCACATTCTCCAAAGAGTGGTAGGGGCTTCAAGGATTTCACTACTTGATGGATTCTCAGGTTTTAATCAGATCCTAGTTCACCCTGATGATCAAGACAAAACCGCATTCACAACCCCATGGGGAACCTTCAAATATGTAAAAATGCCTTTTGGATTGAAGAATGCAGGGGCTACATTTCAAAGAGCAATGGATATTTCTTTTGCGAAAGAGATTCATGACTTCCTTGTTATTTACTTAGATGACCTCACACCTTTCTCAAAATCTGACCAAGAACACTTGAAGCATTTGAGACAGATATTCTTAACATGTAGGAAATACGGAATTTCCTTAAATCCTAAGAAATCTCTGTTTGGTTTAGAAGAAGGTAAGCTGTTAGGTCACATCATTTCAAAGGATGGCATTAGAATTGACCCAGACAGGATACAAGTTATCTTACAAATTCCCCACCCAAGAAACATCAAAGAATTACAAGCTTTATTGGGAAAAATTTACTTCTTAAGGAGGTTTATCCCAAACCTAGCAGAATTGATTAGATTACTAAATAACATGCTTAAGAAGGATTCAAAAGTGAAATGGACAGTAGAAGCAAATCAAGCTTTTGAAGGCATAAAGTTGGCCCTTACCCAAACACCAGTCTTAACAAATCCTCAATTTGACAGAGAATTTATCATTTTCTCCTTTGCCTCCCAGCATACCATTGTTGCTGTCTTATTATAGAAAGATGACCAAGGAAATGAAAAACCCATTGCTTTCTTTAGTAGAGCTCTTAGAGATGCACCCCTAAAATATCAGATCATGGAGAAGCAAGCTTATTCTTTGGTCAAGGCCATTAAAGACTTTAGGATTTACATCCTATACTCCCATGTTATAGCTTATGTGCCAAGTCCCATTGTGAAAGACATACTCACCCAAGAAAACCTAGAGGGCAGAAGAGGAAAATGGATTGCCAACATCTTGGAATTTGATATTGAAATAAAACCTACAAAGCTGATAAAAGGGCAAGGTTTGGCCAAACTAATGACAGAAGCAAACTTTCAAGCCTTAGACATTAACCAACTGGACAATGAACCGGAGCTGGCGACTCCAAAGAACAATGCAGCCTTTGAACAATCCTCTTGGTATTCTGATATATGTTATGTGTTACAAAACCTGTGTGCTCCCCCAGGATTGTCCAGAACTAAATGTAGGTTCTTAAAAATGAAAGATTCAAGATTTTGTGTCATGGATGGTAATTTGCTTTGGAAAAACCATGAGGGTATATTGTTAAACTGCTTAATTGAAAACGAGACTAACAATGTCATGAAAGAATTTCATGCAGGTGATTTTGGTGGACATTTGTACTGGAAGTCCACTGTGGATAAGATATTGAGGGCAGGTTATTATTGGCACACTGTTTTCTCTGATGTCAAAAAATTTACCACTTCATGTCATAAATGCCAAGTGTTTGAGGGAAAGAGAAAGTTACTGCCACTTCCTTTGAGGCCTATTGCAACAGAAAGACCTTTTCAACAATGGGGCTTGGATTTCATTGGGGAAATTCATCCCTCATCCTCAGGCCAACATAGATGGATCCTCACAGCCACAGACTACTTCACCAAATGGATTGAGGCTATCCCATGTAGACAGGCAAATGATTCAACAATCATTCAGTTTTTGGAGAATTACATATTGTCTAGATTTGGTTGTCCTGATAAGATCATAACAGACAATGTTGCTGCCTTTAGATCCAAGAAGATGGTCAATTTTTGTCACAAATTCCACATTACTTTGGGCCATTCTACGGCATACTACCCTCAAGGAAATGGCCTAGCTGAATCATCAAATAAAAGCCTTGTAAACATCATAAAAAAGGTGTTGGAAGAAAATAAGAAGAATTGGCATAAGAAGCTTGTCAATGCCTTATGGGAAGACAGATTAACAACCAAGAGATCTATTGGGGTCAGCCCATATGAGTTAGCCTATGGATTAGAAGCCAAATTTCCTTCATCACTAGGGATCCCTGTTATGAAACTACTTCAAGAAAGTCAAGCTGAGCCCAATGACATGCAAAGAAGGGTAAATCAAATTATATGTTTGTAGCAAACTAGAGACTAAGTTTATAGCAGAGTTCAAGTTTTACAAGAAAAGTTAAAGAGAGCTTTTGACAGAAGGACTAAGGCTGACGACTTTAACATTGGGGACAAAGTCCTCAAGTGGGATTCAAGAAGGGAAGATAAAGGAAAACATGGAAAATTTGATTCCCTTTGGAGAGGACCATTTGTCATCCAAGCAGTGCAAGGAAACAACACTTATTTCCTAAAAAATCTGGATGAAACTGATTTGGATGAAGGTCCTATGAATGGCAGGATGTTGAAGCACTATTTTGACTACTCTCCATGTATATAGCATGGCTGTTTCCCTGTACATAATTTGTTGTATATAATGTTTTCTTTCAGCATGTGAATAGCTCAGTTTGAAAGGTCTTGCAGAATCAGGAAAAGGCTTTAGTTCAGCAAGGTCCACAAGTATGACAGATTCCAATTTTGAGATTTCAAGGAAGAAAAACTCCAAGTTTTGGTAAAGAGAAGTCAAAGGGCCAAGGCATTCTGACCTGTTGTTCTTGGTCTTTCAAGAAGAAAAACCATCCCCATGTGGAGCCACTGTTAGATACCTATACCAATAGGTTTCATATTTCATGATGGGCAAATAAAAGTTCCAAATATGCTCTGCTTTGGTGATGCAAAGATCCCATATTTCCAAGAGAAGACAATGTGTGTACATAAGCTTGATGTTGACTCAATTTTGATGGATGGTCCAATAGCCTAATCTGGATCATGCCATGCTTCAATTTTCTGTTATAGAATAGAGAAAGAAGTCTGTCCAAACTGTCTAATCTTGGTAGACCACTAGTTAGGTAGAGAATTAAGGTTCCCAACTGCTTAATCTGGGGCCTTGGAAGCAATAAGGGTAGTTCTAGATAGAAAATCAAAAGAAAAAGCCAAAGGAAAAGAAAAGGCACATGAGGGTCTGCAAGTCTAAGTGCACCCTCCATGAAGAAACAAAAAATGCTAGGCAAGTAGATGGGTAGGTAGATGGGGTTGCAGAAATATCATTCCTTTCAACTGAATTTTGCTGGTCTAACATAAAGGAAGCATCAATGGATAAGAGAAGCTCCTCTTCCCTATCATTTGCAGCAACACAATGGAGCATGTCTAACTTCCTAATCTCCCCCCTCACATTCATTGCTAACATCCCATTGCCAGCCATGTTCATGAAAGTAACCAAGGTCTTGTGTTGGCTTTTGTTTCTTTAAGAGCCACATTTCTTATCTAAAATTCTTTTCATTTTGATCTACTTCCTAAACTAAGTTGATTCCATATAAAACTTAGAGTTTCCACTTCTCAATCCACCTCTTCCACTCATATTAACCCCTAACTTCTACTATTTAACTCCCTATACCCCCTATTCCCCCTATTACTATGTAAACTATGCAAAAAACCCCAAAAAATACCTATGTATCCCCTTCCCCGAGCATTATAGCTCTAAGTTTGGTTTTAAAGAGTCTAAGCGTTAAAACATTAGAACGCGACCCAAAGAGCGCCAAAAATTAATCCAAGGATTAATCCAAGATCAGCTTGGATTAATAACCTTAATCCGGCTTTGTTAATAAACCCGCGCATAACCCATTTTTCCCGTAACACAGTTTGAAAACCCACTTTTCCAATGTTTTGCCGGGCACGAATTTCACCAAATAATATTATTTTATAGCTTGCCCACTGTCGTATCACCCTGACAAATTGATGACCCGTCAACCGTCAGATCCGGGAATCTTCATCCGACGGCCCTTATCCATATCGGGTCGGTCCCGATGTACTGCCTTTATCGCCCGAGAAACTGTTAGAGGGTGACGTCAGGCCTCCGCCACCCGTCACCCCCAAATTCTCTCGGGTCACCCTCTGACAAATCCACGACCATATCAATAGCGGTCCGAGAAATACCATTTACCATTTCTGGTTTACCGTCGGTCCCGCCGCGCCTACGCCATTGCACGTCATGCCCACGTCCGGCCACCTCACCGCCGCATCAGCGCCCCCGCCCGCCAGCATTCCAACATGTCCGCCAGCTACGCATCCCCGTGGACCACTCACAGCTTGCCACCTCACCCGATGACGTCATACTGACGTCACCCGACCCTGACCCCACCTGATGACGTCATGCTGATGTCATCCAAAAAAAGCGCCAATATTCCAAAAATCCATATTTTCGCCAAAAAAACCGTGTTTTTCTCACTTTTTGCAAAAACAACTATTGCTCCCCTGCATGCATTTTACGACCAAACAAGCGCCAACCTGCAGAAATCGCTACAGAGACCGTGGGCGCGTCCATTACACCTGCATTTGTAACCATTGCCGGCAAAACACAAGGTATTTATCCAAATCATTCCCTCTGAGCCTGGTTTTGTCCATAATTCTCCAAATATAGCTTAAAACGAGTGAAGAACACTATACCTACCAGCAAACTCCAGCAACCAGTACCTATTTTCAACTGTTGGGTCACAATTCCGTTGCAGAACCTGCATTTAGCGAAATTTACCTTAATTTACAGCTGGTTCGCGCATTCGTGAACTAAAGACCCGAGTTGCTCTAATTCACCGTGAAGAGAGTTTTTTCAGGCCTGCCATTTGCTCTATCAGTCCTCTGTGCAGTATTTCAATTGCTGTCACTGCCATTTTCCCTCTGTTCCTTTGCAATTCACCTCTCTATTCCAGAAATACTCCTCTGTGTTGCTCTGTTTAGTAACACCAGTTCTAATACAAGTCATAGCACTACTTAACCATGGAAACACCAGTAGCCCTGAATATTCAACCTCTGAATGCCCCACAAAGAGAGTTAGAATGGAAGGCCCTAGGAGATATTGATTATCAGACGTTAGACTGGTTCCCAATAAATTCTAAGTATAATATTCATATGCTAAATGAATTGAAAGCTCAACACCTCAATGGAGATGATATTTTAGGGATTTGGGACTCCAACTTGCCTATTTACAACCTCCCTCAAGTCAATGCCCTTCCAGACTTGATCCATAGATGTTGTGAATGCTATAATCCATGCCAGAGAGCTATTCTCAATCCCTCAGGTGCAGTCTTATTCCATATCACCCCTGAGGCCATAAATCAAATGCTCAACTTTCATTCTGCAAGACCATTGACTCCTCTCTCCATGTTAGATTTACTAAAGAAGGGGGGGAACCTATCCAGTGCCAAAATCATCAAAATTAATCAGTTATTTATTCAGCCAAGCTCTGAAGCTCTGAGAAAACCTCCTATTGGACATCCATATCTCAATGACTTGGGGAGGATTCTGGTGGATTTGATTAGCTATGTCCTGGGCTACAAGGGAGTTGAAGATGTTGATGATACCATAATGGCCATGCTGTCCATATTTTCTCCTGGGAAGCCTCCTGTTGTGCACTATGACTATGCTGAATATATTGCAAACAAGATTCATGAGCAACTGATGAATCTAGAAAGGGAAAAGGTGTTCAGATACACCTCATACATCTATCATCTGTTCCTATTTTATCAACCAGACAGTTTCCCCATTCCCCTCAAGAAACTTGATGCCCAGGGGAATCCAAGGTCTGTAGTATTTTGGACCTCAGTTTTTCATTGCACCTCCCGTTCACCATACACATACTGTGAATTCATAGACCTTTTCATTCATCCAGCAATGACTTTGTTATATGGTGTTCCTCCTCCGAGATTAACCGAGGAAATGCAAAGAATTCTCCATCTCTCTAAGTCCTACAGCATTGGTGATTGGTATTTTTACCAACACCATACAGTGATCAGAGTATATGGCTATGAGCTGAACCCTTATAGGCTGCCAAGATATGTCCCTATGAGACTATTTGCCTTGGAATATTTCAGATAGTTTGGAAATGCAGACCAAATCCATTTCCATAGTAAAAACAAGAAAGTGCAGCTAAAAGTCAGGAACCAGCTAGGCCCTTTCCTTTACAACATAAGGGAGGAGGGATGGAAGGAGGCAAATATGATCCTAGAGGGCCTCCGATTAGAAACTAGTTTCAAATGGGTACCTTACGACCCTAATCATTTCATTTCTCTCAGGAAGATAAAACATAAATTGGGTGGCTATGCTCACATTAAATTGCCTCATATTGAGAAATATGCCAATCTACTAAGTTGGGAAGAGGGCACCCTAGAAGAGCCAATGACTAGAGAGCAAATACTACAAAGAGAAGCAAAAAATATTGAGAAAGAGGCTGACTTGGAAACTTGTGGGCAGGTTTCCTCTTCATACCAAAGGCAGCTTGGAGCAGCTGCATCATCTTCAACAGCACATCAGCAAGAACAGCCACCTCCTATGGCAGAAAAGCAAGCAGAAAAACAGGTAGAACAGCAAGAAGGAGGGCGAAAAGAGGGGCAGCAAGTACAGCAGCAAGAACAAACACCTGAAGCCCCAATATCCACTGAGCAACAGGCTCAAGAGAATGTGCCCCCTAGGCAAGAAAAGACAGTGGAGGCCTCAGTACTACAGACTCCACAAAAAGAAGAAAAGGGAAAGAAGAGGGATAGAGAGCAGGAGACTCCCCTCACCACATCTATAAGTCAAGGGGAGAAAAGGCACAGAATGAATCCCCTCTCTGAGGAAGAAATGCCTATTGGGCATTCTTTGGGCATGGGCCCACCGAGTATGGAGGCATCTGCAAGTTCCTTTCAGCAGGAATAGGAAAGGACAGTTGGAGGAGAAGTCACCTCCTCAAGCCACCAAAGGGGAGCTGAAGCAGGCATCAAACAACAATTTATAGATATCAAAAAGAGGAATGAGCCACTCAAGATACAGCTCTACAACCACTTATTAAAGATGGCTCCTACAAACCAACAGAGGTTAATGTTTGCCTATGATGTACATGAGGGCAAAATGGTAATGAGTCATTTCATGCCAACCATGTTGCAGCCACAGTCAGCTGCAGACTACATAAGGACCAACCTTGAGGTCCTTGCAAAAGACATCCACCCTATGGATCAGATTGAATTGCACAAGCAAACGGGTGAGATGGTGTATGCCACTCTTGCAGACAAAACATTGGTAAATCTTAGGCTGGAAAATAGCCTAAACAATACAGCTGCCTAACTTGAGTTGGAGAAAGCATCCTCTCAAGCAAAGGACAACCGAATCAAAGCTTTAGAGGATATAATCATAGAACTTGGGCATGATCCCAAGGACATCAAGGCTGTACAAGTGCTGCTGAAGCTAAGAGATGCAGATATGGCAGCACTAAGAAAAATGGTTAAGATCCCAGCAACTATTCACCCACAAACGGAAGAGGTTGCTGAGCTGAGACATGACCAAGATGCAGCAGCTATGCTGGTATCGTTATACAAACAGCTGATCCAGACACAAGAGAAATTGGGAGAATCAGAGGCAGCACTACAGGAAGCCCTACAATAGAGGGAAGTAGGCCAAACATCACAGCCCCCTCCACAAATAATCAACCTTGAGGAACCCCCTCAAACTAGTGCTCCTCCTACAGAACAGACAGCTCAGGCAGCACCATCTACATCAGCACCAGCACCAACAACAGAGCAGGCTCCAAGCCTTGATATGCAGAAGATGAAGAATGAAATTCAGGCCCTAGAAGCCCAAATGGCAGAGTTAAATGAAGCCAGGGAGAATTTGGCTAAGCTCAATGAAAAGTATGACAAGTCAAAGCAAAATGTGGCAGAAAAAGGGAGGGAAATAAAGGCCCTTAAGAAGAAGATAAAGGAGTTGGAGAAGGAGCTCACCCTTGACAAAGTGGTGCCTGAGCTTAAGACAGTTTTATGGGCCAACATTGGCCAATCAATCACAGGTCAGTGGCAGTACATTGAGACTATTCATGAGAAAATGGAGCTCATAGAAAAAGCACACAGAGAAGTCCAGAGAGCAAGGGCATCTCTAGGCAACATGCCTGAGGTAGCCAATAGAATGATTAATGTGCTCAATAACCGTACAGGTCCTCAGCTGGCAGCAATGGGAATTCCCAATAGAACTGAAACCATTTTGCTGATAAAGAGGGTCCTTAGATTAAGAAGCCTGGTACAAACACTGGAAAGAAGAAGCCAGGACACGCAGACAGAAGTAAACAGGTTCATGGACAAGTTTGCAGCACTACAAGGCAGAGGTCTTCTTGGCTTACTGAACAGCGCAGGTAGGCTACTTTCACATGAGAACTATGCAAAGAGGGTCAATACATTTGCTACAAATCAGATCACTGTAAGACCAAGTACTTCAGAAGAAACAGGGCCAGCATCTGGGCAAAATCTCTATGATAGAGTAGAGAATTTATTTTTTATTATGAATGAGATCAAGCATTTGTTTGAAGTACCTCCAAACTTCTACAAATATACAGAGGTAGATGAGACCTTGGATGCAATTTTGAGACATCAATTTCCCACACAAGAATGGTGGACCAAAATGATACAGTTGATACTGTAATCAAAAGCCTTTCATCAAATTTTTTCATCAAAAAACATAAGTCATCATGTACAGGAAAATTTGATGCATTCAATATGACTGAAGAAATATGGACTGAGCCAACTCAGCAGAAAGATTCGGCCACTAAAGTAGCACTGACAGTTACAGATGACAGGGCCGAGAAAGCTACAGCATGACAAAGCCATAAAGACACATCATTCAGCATTTATGCAGAACGCTCAACCGACTCAGTGGCCTCCAAAGGTCAAAAAGGACTTCTGACAGAATTAAAGAGCATTCATTTTGTATTTAAGAGCAGTAATAACTTCTTTATCTACTATTTTGTAAAGTTGGTGAGCGTATTTAATTATCAAAATGACTCAGCGGTTCAGATATTTGTAGAACCGATTGTATATATTTCCCCTCGCATAAGCTTGCAGGGGTTGTTGTTAATTGTTCAAAAAAGAGAACTCGGCTGTATTTTTGGAGAGATAATACAAAGAAGTTTCAAGAGTTCAGAGATTGTCTTTTTGATGCATGCTGTGTTGGAACCATTGAATGCTGCAGAATTCTAGTGCTATAGCTTGATACAATAAGTTACTCTATCTCTGTCCGTGTTCTATTTTTTTGTGTATTTCATTTCTCACATATGTGGTCTAATCTCAACAAGAAAGAAGAAGAATAACTCAGGATTTGTCCATGGAGACACCCTGAATTCAATATTTCATTGTTATAAATGTTTTCTTCAGGTTTATCTGTTAAATTGGAATTCTTAAATGCTCCAAATTACTATAAATCTTTGACAGTTTCTGTGCAGTAATTCTTAGATGCTACTGAACAGATTCTGCCCTTTCTCAACTTACAGTCACACTATATATAAGTTTCCATTTCACTCTGTTTCATTTATAAACCAAAATTTGTATCATGAATAGCTGTCTAGCTCTACAGTAAATCCTTCTCCATCATAGACATCAGGACCTTCTGACCCCATATGCCCAATGGACTAGAAATCCCTCAAACATTTCATGCCCTTCTCAATCAACAGTTCACAACCAAAACCTCATACAAAAACCGAACTCACAACTAGCTTAAAATCCTCACAAAACAGAGATAAATCTTAAAGAGAGAGCCCTCTTTGATTACAGTTTGGCTAGGATCTGTAATCCAAAGCTTGGTTAGTGGTTACCCCGGCCGTATTCCCTTGGGAGTCAAAGGGAACAACCTGGTTGTTAACACCCCTAACCCCACTTTATGGGGTCTAGGGCAGCGCCCTGGAAAATTTTGGTTTTGGACCCTATGTTAGGTTGGGCGGACCCACCTATGGTTTTGTGCATGATTTTTGCACATGTTTTTGGATGCAATGGTTTTTCGTCCATGGTATTGGACGCGAAGGTTTTCGGTCCATGGTATTGGATGCTTTGGCATGTATAAATATGTATTATAACATTGAAATGAAAATAATGAAAAATCAAGCTGGTAGTCCCGGTTTTGGGATCCAGGGGAAAATCTCTATGTAGATGTGTTTTATGTGTTATTCTCTCACATTGTTTATTTTCTATGTTTTAGAATTCGTATGCAGGTAATTTATGTACGGGGTTAAAACCTACATTCTCGCGATATAGATATGGGTGGATGCATCACTAAAGAGAAAGCCATTGTCTATGCCCAGTACTTGGATTTGGTTTACTCTCAATCTAGCACCTTATACGAATTATTACCCTATTCTCCGTGGCCATTAGTTGATCCCGCAGCATCAAAGTCACCAGTTCTTCTTTCCGTTGATGGAGTTATTGGTTTAGTATCCCATACCCCCGTTAAAACTTCTTCCAAACAGAAGTCAGTCTCGAATGATGCTCCTAATAATTCATCTCAAAATCCATCAGGCCCTGGTAAAACCTCAGAGGTCCATGCTGTCCAATCTACCACAGTGGAAAAATCCTCAAAAGGAAAAAATAAAGGCAAAGGCAAAGCTAAAGCCGATGCCTCGAAACAGGGTCCTCCCAAATCGTCTATTGGAGAATCTTTGCAACAGAAACCTAAGTATCCCTGCCTCATTTTCGAGGAGGATCACTATACTAAGGATTGTCCACGATGATCCGAAGTTAGTCGCCTGCTCAAAGGGACCCCTGTTGTCCTTAAAGAGCCATTTCCATCTCAGCAGATGCAAATGTTAGACCAACCCCAATCTACTTCCTCTGGATCTCAATTGTTCATGATGAGCATGCCCATTAATGTGGCTACCCGATCAAAATATTATCAAACTCCATCTACGACAGCTGGGAAAGAAAATAAGTTTCTCCTTCTTCTTCCACCCCAAGTTCTGGCCCTCTGCAAATCGAGTGCCCTAACCCTGATTACGCTACTCAACGCCCTCTCGAGGTGTGTTGCGGAAATCCTCGTATAATCCCAACGCCCGAGCCACTCAGCACTATAATAATGTTGAGGATTTGGCTCAGGCATCGTCATCCATGTCGGCTCTCGAGGTACTCCAAAGTTACCCATCACAGCGGAAATATTTGTTGTCGGTATCGAGGGAATCGATCCCACTAATTCTAATTTAATCTATTTTGATCTGGAAAACCATGTTTTGTAGCTCCCTCATTAGATTTCCTTTCTTATTCAGGTAATCATTAACGATAAGACCATCCACGGCAATGTCATAGATGAAGGGGCTTCCACTTGCATCATGTCAACTGCATGTTGGAAGGCTATTGGTTCTGCTGCACTAAACCAGTCTCTGAACGCTTTGGAAGCTTTCAATGGATGTGATTCATGACCCTTCAACGTCTTACCTAACCTTGCCATCACCCTGGAAGGCAATACAATGCAAGTTGAAGTAGAGATTGTTGATGCTAATCTCAATTAGAATATTCTACTCGGCCGAAGTTGGACTCATGCCATGCATGTCATGGCCTCTTCTTTGTTTCACGTGATCCATTTTCCCCATCAAGGTAATATTATCACCATCGATTAGTTGTCTTTCTTTGCCTCTTCCTCCTCGGATGGCAACGTTCCTTATGTCAAGCACTCCGGTGCTCCCTATGAGAGTGTCGGGGCACGTCTCTTCAAAGACTCTACCTTAATGGGAATTTTTCCACTCCCACCTCCTCATGTTGCCTCTATCAACATGGTCTCGGTCAAATTTGATCCCTGGGTCATACTTGCACCAAATCTTGTTGATGCTTGGGGTGAGGTCATGCCGCTTAGTCTCACCGAAGTCAATTATGTGGAAATTGTTTCGGCTTCAAACTCTGCATCCTCTGATTCTCATATGTTGAAGACCTCTCTTGATATGTATTCTCAATCCCCCTGGCTTGGTGCTATGGAATCACCCAATCCCTTAGCTAAGACCTTCCTTGCCAATGAAGGTATCATGGAAATCATGTCTCTCGAGGAACCACCATGGATCGATACCCATCATCGCTCCTCATTCATGCCTCGCCTGACGGTCATGTTTATCGCTTTTGAAGAGTCCTCTTCTCCATTTCCACCACCAACTGTTACTCATGAAGTATGGTCGAAAGGAAATTTGGGTAATATTACCCAAACGATACCGATTGACATTTCTATCAAACCCAGTGTCGTTGAACATGTTCATATTGGGGTATCTTATTCTCCAGATGAGATCAATACATATACTCGTATATTTCAGGAATTACGTAATGTGTTTGCATGGTCTTATGAAGAAATGCCTGGTATCGATCCTAGCATTGTGGTGCATGAAATACCAACATATCCACACGCGAAGCCCGTTCGCCAATGGCTTCGCCCGATGCATCCTAGGAAGGCCACTGCTATTAAGGGTGAAGTTGAAAAGGGTTTATCTATCCCATCCCCCTTACAGAGTGGGTGTCAAATATTGTCCCGATGACTAAAAAATAAGGCATTATTCCCGTTTGTGTGGATTATCGAGATCTTAATCATGCCTTTCCTAAAGACAACTATCCTACTCCCTTCATTGATCAAATAATTGATGAATGTGCCAGGAGCGAGATCTTTTCCTTTATGGACGGTTTTTTTGGTTATAACCAGATCAATATTGCACTGGCCGACCAAGAGAAGACAACCTTTATCTATCCATGGGGTACGTTCACGTACAAGAAGCTCCCTTTTGGCCTCAAAAATGCTAGAGCCACATTTCAACGGGCAATGTCCTATGTGTTTCATGATATTCGCAACATTGTCCAGCCTTACTTGGATGACCTTCCTGCCCATTCTCGTAAGCGCCAATATCACCCAGACCATCTTTGACATATTTTTCTACGCTACAGATACTATAACATTCGGTTAAATCCACAAAAATGTGTTTTCTGCGTGGAATTAGGATGACTCCTCGGCTTTATCATCTCCAAGGACGAAATTCGCCTGGATCCGTTAAAAGTCAAGGCCATTGTAAATTTACACCCTCCATCTTCATTGCACCAACTCCAGAGCAGGGAAAATTTTAAGAACCACCCTAAATTTATATATATAATAAATGAGCTAATCCCCATGATACATAGGAAAAATGGGAGGCGATTTTATCAATAATATAATATGTATATATAATTTTTTTGGTGAATCTCTCACCAGATTATATTATCTTGTGCAGTGATGGAGAATCTTTCACTGAATAATAAAATCTTGTAAGATCTTGGCAAATATTTTACTGAATAATAAAACATTGTGAAGTCTTGGCAAATGTTCTGTTAAAGTATGAAACCATATATGATAATAAGAAAACATAGAGCCCCAAGGGTTAGCTCAATCAGTCAAGTCGGGGCCTCACCATATGGGAGGTCACAGGGTCAATTCTCGAAAGCTCTTAGGGTCAGGCTAAGTAAATATGGCCAAGGGGTGTTGATCCCCTTCGGGTGGGGTCCACCCTAGATATTACTCCGTGGACGTAGCGGCTACCCAGTGACCAAGGGTATCCATGAACCACATGTGAAAAAAAAAAGATAATAAGAAAACATATTCATTAAATTATAATATACTAACATACATGTTTGGAAAAAAAAAAACATAATTTTCTCTTCCTACAAACAATGTTCCAAGTTTCAGTGGCCATGTTTGTCAAGGTTCTTACAATACACTCTTTCATATCCTTCTATTAGTTTTGATAATATTCCACAACAAAGTTCTTGTAGGTGTTGATATTGACAACGAGTTCTGTCAAGGTAGGAGAGATTAATCTTTTCTCTACAACTTTTGTCAAGCTACCACTTTTTTCAAGCTTTCAAATTTCTTTCTTATTCCATAGACTCCAACTATGAGATAAAAAAAACACATCAAGTTTGTTTACCCCAACACGCCAACAAGTAGCAAGCCCCAACTATATTATATAAGAAAGTATTAGGTATCCCAAAGGCTTGAAGGGGGTCTAATTGAAAGAAGTGACCATTGTGAGAATCCTTCCAATCAATATATGAATATATAAATGTAGATTTATTATTATTTTAATTGGAAATCTTCAATTAAATAATAAAATTTAATTACGTCTCTCCCAATCTAAATTGCTAATTAGCATAATTTACTACCCTCATAGATCTCACATTTTTTAACAGCGTTGTAACATGTAGATTAATTTCCTTTTTGGTGAACAATCTCCACCTTTTAGGAAAATATGGTGCAGTGGCTCCAACCCCTACAGATCATTAGGACAAACTAATAATAGCATAGAAGATGAAAGGTTGTACAAACTAGTTTATTTTTCAAACAACTAATCCAACATCAGTACCTAAACTTTTTCATGAAGTTATCATATTGAGAATATTTGAAAAATGGTGAGAAATCTTTTGCGAGAATGATGCGGAAAGAGTGATAAGGTTTTATTATTTTGAATTTTTTTTGTTAAATGAGAAAAAGTTAAAAACCAATATTAATGGAGATATTGGTACTTTTTTCTAAATTTTGTTAAATGACTAAATGTAGCTTTAACCATTCACCTTAAGATGTTTTTACAATATAATTTCCTAAGTCAATTTAATATCTTCATTATCATAAAAACCAACCTATATCCATCTTAACTCCACATCTACCACTCTTATGGGGATGAAATCTATTTATCCCTCTAAGCACTTGGTAGACCCAGAATTAAGGGGATCTAAGATGATAGAATTTCCCCTTTAAATAGTCTATGCTCACATGAATACCATGGTATTACCATGGGTCAATACCATGGGTTATCATAAACCTGGAGCTTAAAAATTACTATTAGTAATTTATAAAAATTAATAAAATTAATAATTGATTTTTATTTTATTTTTTATTTTAACCAAGTTAAAATGTTTAACATACATCAAATTACAACATCCATTTTTACTCTTGATCCACCAAGCCCCGAGAGGGATCAAATATTTTTTCACTCTATGCTAGTTTGCATATCACGATATTTGATCCCTCTCGGGGCTTAGTAGATCCAGAGTAAAGATGGATCTATGCTGGTTTAAATCCCCCATTTAAATAGGCTACATTCCACGTGAATACCATGGGTCAATACCATGTGCCATTTTTATTTTTATTAATACTAATATTAGGGTTAATAATGTTTTTTTTCATGGTATTAATAATAATCTAGCCCATGGTATTTGGCCCAAAGTATTTTGCCCATAGGTTTCACCTAAATATAATGCATTCTTTGAGTGTTCGTAAATATAAGGTGATTTATGGAGTAAATATAAAAAAATGTTTTATTTGTTTACCATACCTCTCGTTTATTTATATTTTTATTAATTTACCATACCTCTTTTACAAATATGGTATTTGGCCCATAGGATTCACTTAAATAAAACCTCTTTTTTGAACCTTCATAAATAGAAAAAGGGTTATGGACTAAATATAAAAAGAGGTTTTATTTATTTACCATACGTCTAGTTTATTTATATTTTTATTTATTTACCATACCTTTTGAGTAAGTATAAAAAGAGGTTTTATTTATTTACCATACATCCACTTTATTTATATTTTTATTTGTTTACACCCTTGCATGTATATAAGGTGACTTATGGAGTAAATATAAAAAACGTTTTATTTATTTACCATACCTCTCATTTATTTATATTTTTATTAATTTATCATACCTCTTTTATAAATATGGTATTTGGCCCATAGGATTCACTTAAATAAAACCTATTCTTGAAAATTAGGGTGAATGGAAGGTTGTAACTCCTAATTTCAAGGGCTAAATTTACCTTTTTTACCCTCTCCCTTAAAATAAGGTGGGCTATTTGAGGCAATTTGTAAAAATGTACTATGATACAAAATATTCGCCCACTAAAAATTTAAAACCCCTTAATTTCGCCTAAGGGAAAAAATTTGCCCCTAAAATTTTCCATGCTCCAGAGCCTGCAAGGAAAGGCCAACTTTCTCCGTCATTTTATACCCAACTACATTGGGCTAGCTACAGGATTTACCCAGTTTCTTAAACAAGGAACGCCCTTTGCATGGGATGAGGTGGCCCAAAAATATTTTGATGATCTTAAGGCCGTCCTCATAAATGCTCCTTTGTTGCATCCACCAGACTATTATCGAGATTACTTCCTTTACCTAACCACAGCCCCTAGCACCATCGCTATGGTGTTGGTTCAAGACGACGAAGAAGGCAACAAACATGTGATCTACTACCTTAGTCGAAATCTCCTCGACACTGAAACACATTATGCACATGTCAAGAAGTTATCTTTGGCTACCATTCAGGTTGTTCAACGTTTTTGGCACTACATTCTTTTATGCACGACTACAGTGATTTCTGAATGCAATCCTATGACCTATATCCTGACTCATCAGTTGCTAGGGGTAAGTATTCTAAATGGATTGTTATCCTGCAAGAATTTGATTTGTTCTTCACTACGGCTAAATCTAAGAAGTAACTTGTTTTCTCTAAATTGATTTGTTCACTTCCCTCCAAAGCTCTCCCTACTGGTACCTTTTTCCTGATTAGCACCCTTGATCCATGGTATGGTGATATCATCGTGTATCTCCAAACCTCCATGTTTTGGTCCACATTGACCAAGGATGATCGTTGAAGGATTCAACATCATTCCCAACCCTACCGTATTATTGGTGATACTTTATATCGAGTTGGTGTCGATTATGTTCTTCATCGATGCCTCACAATCGAGGAAGCTGAAAGATCTCTCAATGATTTCCACTCAAGGGCATGTGGTGGTCATATGTCTGGTTATGCTACAGCTTAGAAAATCCTTCATGCTAGTTACTTCTAGCCATCTATCTTCAAAGACTGCATTCTTGTTGTCTGCAAGTATCACGAATGCCAAATTTACCAATGCTAGATGTGCACCCCACCCGCTCACCTACACCCCGTCATTACCGTTGGTCCCTTTGCCAAATGGGGCATCCATTATATGACATGTAACCCTCGTTCGGCCGAGGGGCGTGGCTATATTATCATCACTATGGATTATTTCACCAAATGGGCCAAAGCGATGCCTACATATTCGGAAGATGGTAAGACAGTGGCTCAATTTCTTTTTAACCATGTTATTTCCAGGTTTGGTGTACCCCAAGCCATTGTCACAGACCATAGCTCCCATTTCAAAGATTACATGATGACAGAACTGACATTTACATTGGGCTTGCGCCACAATGGCTCGACCCCATATTATCCTCAGTCTAACGGCCAAGTTGAGGCCATGAACAAGGTTTTGGTCACCATTCTTCAACGTAATATTGGGATGCACAAGTCAAATTGGCATGTCATGTTCTTTTCATCTCTGTGGGCCTATCGAACTTCAACCAAAGACATAACTGGGTTCACATCGTTCCAACTGGTCTATGGTCTGGAAGCAACATTGCCAATCGAATGTGAGATTCCTTCACTCAAGCTAGCTGTTGAACTCCTCCCTGAAAAATCACCTCAAGAAGAATTGTTATGAAACCAGCTCAAGAAAAGATAGAAAAGATAGATCAACGCCTTAGAATTCAGCCTCTTTGAGGGGGAAACCTCCTTTACATTACATAAATGAACAATTCTTGGATGATTCAAATGACAAAACCTCCTTTCTATATATAGGAGTCTAAGGAGTCACAATATAATCCAGCCGACCTAACAATAATAATATAAAGCCACAAAAATAACAATAGAGGGATTCTATGGGGCACATTAATAACAATATGGGGGCAATAGGGGCACAACAATATTAATAAGGGGTATAACTACAATAGTAATGGGGTAATCACTAGTATTATAGGGACCCAACATGCCCCTCTCCTTCAAAAAAGTGTTGTCCTCAACGCTTGAGTAGTTCTGGATACTTCTGCATAAAATTCTCATCCTCCCATGTGGAATCTTCAGCAGATAAGTTCTTCCACTTGATAAGATACTCTGAAATTGATCGATTTCGTAGCTGTCGAGTTCTTGTTTCTGTGACTGCTTCCGGTTCCAATATAATTTTTCCTTCCTCGTCAAGTTCTGGCAATATTGTTTGAACTGGGAGCTTGTCGCCTATAACCTTCTTTAAACATGAAACATGGAAAACTGGGTGCAATCGAGAAGCTGCAGGAAGCTCCAATTTGTATGCCATAGTACCAATCTTTTGCAACACCTTGTACGGACCATAATACTTTGGTGATAATTTATTATCCTTCTTAGCTTGCTTGAGGGACATTTTCTTATATGGTTGTAGCCGTAGGAATACCCAATCACCTACATCAAAACTTCTTTCACTGCGATGTTGATCTGCCTGTTGTTTCATTCTATTCTGTGCCAACACGAGGTTATCCTTTAAGAGTTGGAGGACTTGTTGTTGATGTTCGATGTGATGTTCCACTGCCTGAACCTTAGAATTTTCTCTTAAATATGATGTGATGGATGGTGGTTGATACCCATAAAGTGCCATAAATGGGGTCATTTTTTTTGCTGTATGGAAGGAAGTGTTATACCACCATTCAGCCAGAGGCAACCATTTGACCCATTGTGTCTGTTTATCAGATACAAAGCAACGAAGATATCCTTCCAAACATTTGTTTACTATCTCAGTTTGCCCATCAGATTGAGGATGATAAGATGAGCTATGAGCTAACTGAGTACCAAGACAAGAAAATAATTCTGTCCAAAAATTTCCAGTGAAAATGGGATCTCTGTCACTTACAATAATCTTTGGGTTTCCATGTAGCTTTTGAATTGTTTCCATAAATGCAGTAGAAACTGTACTGGCTTTAAATGGATGTGATAATGCACAAAAGTGTGCATACTTGGTAAGTCTGTCAACTACCACCATGATGACACTCTTTCCCTCAGACTTGGGTAAACCTGTGATAAAATCCATTGAAACCTCCTCCCAACGTTGGCTTGGAATGGATAAAGGTTGTAATAGACCCGGTGTCTTAATTGTTTCAACTTTATTTTGTTGGCAAACCAAACATTCCGCCACAAACTTTTGAATATCTGATTTAAGGCCATCCCAAAAAAATTCCTTCTTAACCCTGTGGTAAGTTTTTAAAAATCCTGAGTGCCCTCCTAAGGGAGAAGTGTGCAATTCCATAAGAATCTTTTGTTTTAGCTGGGAATTCTTACAGAGGTATAAGCGATCTTTGTACCATAACGAATCATTTTTCCAGCTAAATGTATCAAACGTACTGGAATCTTGTTGTAACTTTCGAATAAGTGCCCACACTTCTTCGTCATTCTTCCATTCCTCCCTTGCTTCGTTTATCCAATCTGGTTGGATAATAGAAATGGCGCACAACAATGCTTCCACATCCTCATCCTTTCTTGAGAGTGCATCTGCCACCACATTTTGCTTCCCTTTTTTGTAGATGATTTCAAAGTCATAACCCAACATCTTTGTGACCCACTTTTGTTGCTCTTCAGAGGATAATCTTTGTTCTAAAAAGTATTTAAGGCTATCATGATCCGTTTTTACCTTGAAGTGTCTTCCCATTAGGTAGGGTCGCCATTTCTTAAGTGCATGGAGTATTGCCAACATTTCCTTCTCATAAATAGCTTTGCTTAAAAACTTTCCCTTGATTGGACGACTTTCAAAAGCAATGGGTCTTTCATCTTGCATTAGAACAGCACCAATTCCATTTCCTGAAGCATCACATTCCACAATAAAGGTTTTTGTGAAGTCCGGTGTAGCTAAGACCGGTGCTTGGCACATTGCCTCTTTAAGATGTTCAAAGGCCTTTGTTGCTTCCGGAGTCCATGAAAATGCATCTTTCTTCAATAATGTTGTTAGAGGTGCTGCTATTCTCCCATAATTCTTAACAAACTTGCGATAATACCCTGTCAACCCGAGAAATCCTCGCAGATGCTTTATGGATGTGGGGATTTTCCATTCCTTAATGGCTTTAATTTTGCTAGGGTCTACCTTAACTCCTTCATGAGATACAATATGACCCAAATATTCCACCTCCTGGACTCCAAAGAAACATTTGGATCTTTTTGCATATAATTGTTTCTCCTCCAATAGTTGTAGCACCCTGTCAACATGTTCAACATGATCCTTCCAAGACTTGTTGTAGATTAGTATATCATCAAAAAATACTAACACAAATTTTCTAAGGAATGGTTTGAAAATTGAATTCATCAAACCTTGAAATGTTGAAGGTGCATTGGTAAGGCCAAAAGGCATGACCAAAAATTCATAATGACCCTCATGAGTTCTAAATGTTGTTTTCGGAATGTCTTCAATCTTCATTCTGATTTGATGATATCCTGAACGAAGATCCAACTTGGTGAAGTAAATTGATCCATGCAATTCATCCAGTAATTCATCAATGACAGGAATGGGGAACTTATCTTTAATAGTGAGCTTGTTGAGCTCCCTATAATCCGGACACATGCGCCATGATCCATCCTTCTTGTGCACCAATACTACTGGAGTAGAGAAAGAACTTTGACTCGGTTGAATTATACCAGCCTCTAGCATTTCTGCAACCATACGTTCAATTTCACTCTTTTGGACATAGGGATATCTGTACGGCCTGATGTTTGGAGGAACACTTCCTGGAATCAGATGAATAGCATGATCATGATCACGCATAGGTGGGAGACCTTTGGGAGTCTCAAATACCTTGGAATGATTGTCCAGGACTTTTTGGAGATCTGGAGAAATAGATGATTCCGATGTGGAAACATCTAGCGAACATAATTGTGCAATTACACCTCTTTGCTCCTTTTTTAGAAGCTTTGTCATACCATTAGAGCTGATTATCTTTCCTGGTTTCCCTGCAATACCCCTTAATTCAACTTCCTTTCCTTCCGTAGAAAATTTCATGAAAAGTTCTTGAAAATTAAAAGCTATTGTACCCAAGGATTGTAGCCATTGGACTCCTAGTACAACATCAACACCTCCCATTGGAATGGAAAGCATTGGGCTAGTCAATACATATTCTCCCATGGATAGCTTGATATTATGGCACTTTCCAGAGAAATTTATTGTTCCTCCATTTGCAATCATCACTTGACACTCTGGTGCTGGATATAGGAAGCAATTCAATTCTTTTGCTACCTTACAATGAATAAAATTGTGGGTGCTTCCTGAATCAATCAACACTATTACCTTTTTCTTCTTGATTTGTCCTTCTATCTTGATGGTTTGAGGAGTGGTAATTCCCGCCAATGCATTACAAGATATGGTTGGATTTATTTGTTCTTCATCTAGGCTTTGTTCCTGGAGTATATCCTCTTCTTTTGACCTTTCTTGCTCCTTTTCTTCTTCCTCTTCACAATCTATGTAGAATAATTTCTTCTCAGCACACTTATGACCTTTAGTGTATTTGCTATCACAACTGTAACAAAGCCCTTTTGCTCTTTTTTCTTCCAATTGTTGTGGTGTCAACCTTATAGGTTGTGGAAGACTAGGGGCAAAACACTTCCGTCTTTATAGTTGTGAGTGGTATGCTTCCTGGTTGCCATAATTTTGCTTTCCATTTTTCTTGCTAACCTGAATGCCTTCTCTAATGAATCAGGTTCCCAAAGGCGAACATCATGTTGGATATTATCCTTTAAAGACCCTATGAACACATCAATCCTATGCTCCTCTGGAATATCTTTTACCCTTATGTTCAATTTTTGGAACTCCTCAATGTGCTCCATTATTGAACCCTTTTGTTTGAGACTTATCAATTGGCTAAAAAAAGTGTTGCTTTTTGTATCCCCATAATGTGCTATCAATTCTTCCGTAAAAATTGCCCAAGTGATAAATTGTTTACGAGAGCAAAGCCATTGATACCATACAAACTGATTTGGTTCCAAATATAAAGTTGCCATACGTACCTTTTGTGTGTTTTGCACATTATTGAGATCGAAGAATTGCTCCATCTGTAATATCCATGTGGCATGATCCTTGCCATCAAACTTCCTCATATCGATTTTTGGAATATGGTGAGTCTTCGATCCAACATTAGCATCTATGGAATCATGATTAACATTTCTTTTGTTCTCATCATGAGTTTCCTTTAGTACCCTTTCACCCTTAGTGCCCATTTCTTGTAGCAACTTATTCATATTTATCTTCAATTCATCCATGTCTGTCTTCAAATCTATCTTCAAATCATCCATCTCAGCTTCCACGTCAATCATCTTAGCTTCTACCCCTTTCTTTAAACAGTCCATCTTAGCTTCTACACCTTTCTTTAAACCATCCATCTTAGCTTCTACATCTTTATTTAAACCATCCATCTTAGATTCTGTTCCTTTTTGTGTAAGGGACAATTGTTGCACTTGGTCTTGTAATTTTGATATATCATGTTGCATTTCTTCCTCTTCTTCATGAGTCATGCTAGAGCTTTCAGGTTCTTTACTAGGTGTTTGCATTTTCTTTCCTCGAGGCATCAGTTACCGATAATAATGCTCTACTATGCCCTTTGAATTCCTTCAAAATAATTTTTCAAACCAAGATTAAGAAAAAATTTAAGAAAATCTACACACCTTTTTTCACTTTGTAGGAGCTCGATATTGCCTCTGATGTATCTTTGTACTTTCTGATCATCTAGTTCTGAATTTGTGACTTGTAGTAGCCCTCTGTGTCCTCTTTCCAATGCCACAAATCTGACCCAAATTGGATTCTCCAAGGAAGCGTTATGCGAAATCTCCCACAATGACTTGATTATAGACTAGTTCAGTAGAGCGAACTTGTACGACATGCCACGAGTCACTATTTCAACCTTTGGATCTGAAAAATGCATACAAGAAACTACAGTCCGTCCTCTTTTTGTACCTTCTTATGAAATTTCAATCCGATCCCCAAAGACAAAGTTATGATGATTTTCCCCAGGTCACCTGTTTGGAATGTAATTCAGGAGTCTGCAAAAAGACCAACTTCCTCAGATCATATCTCCGTAAATATAGCGCGAAAAGCTTTGAAATTCGGACCCAAGGTTCAGCGCAATTTCTTCTCAAATGGATTTTTTTTTACGACTTCTAAAAAGTCACAGAAAAAAAGTTATAGTGAAAATTCCACGATGACCTGTTTGGAGCAGCGAAACCCTAGAATCCAAAGCTCTGATACCAAATGTTATGAAACCAGCTCAAGAAAATATAGAAAAGATAGATCAACGCCTTATAATTCAGCCTCTTCGAGGGGGCAACCTCCTTTACATTACATAAATGAACAATTCTTGGATGATTCAAATAACAAAACCTCCTTTCTATATATAGGAGTCTAAGGAGTCACACTATAATCCAGCCGACCTAACAATAATAATATAAAGCCACAAAAATAACAATAGAGGGATTCTATGGGGCATAGTAATAACAATATGGGGGCAATAGGGGTACAACAATATTAATAATGGGTATAACTGCAATAGTAATGGGGTAATCACTAGTATTATAGGGACCTAACAAGAATGCTTCTTATATTTAGAACAACTGGATGAGACTCGCTATCTCGCTACCTTGGTCTTCGAAGCACAAAAGAAATGGGTCAAATCCCATTTCGATCAGTCGGTCTCCCATTGCGCTTTCTTTGAGGGTGATTTAGTCCTGTTATACGACCAAGCTAACGATAAGTTGGGGGCAAGAAAATTTGAACCTATGTGGAATAGGCCCTATATTGTAAAATGTGTTTTACAAAAAAGAGCCTATGAGCTTATTGATTATGAAGGAAATCCTCTCGATAAGCCTCGAAACGGGCTTTACCTCAAAAATTACTATGCTTAGGACATCTTGCATGGTTACTTATGTACATTAGTGTGTGATTCATTTTTGTACAGCATGGTTTTGTGTGATAGTTCTTAAACAACTTTCCTGTTTACTATGATTTTCTATGCTTTGCAGATGTCTGTGACTCCTCATGTTGGTTTCATCGATGGTGCTTGCCGAAGTACCCAGAACCTATAGTCCGCGGCATGGGCTATATACAACCCTAACGGTGAGTTGATTGATCTTCAAGGTATATGTCTAGGTCGTACAACCAACAACATTGTTGAATACAATGCGGTCATCGAACTGTTATTAGAAGTCATCGCTCTGGGCATCAGAGAATTGGTTGTCAACCTGGATTCACAGCTTGTCATCCTCCAACTCAACGGGTAATATTCCGTCAGGAACCCTTGAATATTACGAATGTATCTCCGTATCCATCTATTGGAAAGACATTTTGATTATATTACATATCAACATATTCCTAGACGCATGAATACATTGACAAATGCATTAGCTAATTACGTGTTGGGTAGACATTTACGAAACATGTGAAAGATAAGACAAACCATTTGTACCATAATAGACAGGAAAATACAACATATATATGTGTGTGTGAGAGAGAGAATGTTTGATACATTAGAACCCAAAAAATAATATGTATGTCTATAATAACATCAGCGACTTGTAGGCCTCATACATCCATGGCATGCAGGCCTAAAAAAATATGTAAGTATTAGACCTAAGAACTACTCAGCATGGTGGTCATGATAGCACGAGACATCTCGTGCAACACGACTCAGTAATTGATGAATCTGATCTGAGACTCCCACTGTGTGCCTCTAGTACCGTCGAGGCATGTCTCCTATCCGAGCATACTCTGAGATACCATGAGTCAACCCCTAGAGGTTCCTCGTGATCTCCTCCTCATTATCACTCCCTTCCTGATAAGGGGAAACAACATTGATGTGCAAGGTACGCGCCTGGCTATCGGGGACATCCCGGTTGGCCGCTCTGGTCCAACATCTGCATAGACAAGAGAAATGTTATAAACATGCATATACCAAAAACAATTAAAAAACATCCAAATCAAAATTTTGATTTTTTACCTTCATCATCGAAGTCCTCCCCATCTGGTAAGGGCATATCTGGGTCTCCACGCAAATCAGTGCCGTTGTACGGCCAGTCCTCAATGACGATCTTCTGTCATCGTAGTCATGAGAAGAATGTCGGTCGGCATGACATATGCTAACCCCTAGTGATCCTGGGCATCATATGACTCCAGCAGACCATTCACAGATCGCATGGCATAGGAGGATCAACCTCAGTCAACTGATACTGGAACAGTGGCACTCGTTCTAGGAAGAAAGTCACAAGTACTGATTTGAAGCCAAATTGCTTCAAATTCCCCACCTTGGCCTTGGACAACTGGCACTTGATGTTCATCTTCATGGCCTCTACCCAGTTGAAGATTGTAGGAGCTGTGCAGTCAATATCATAAAGGAACTTCGACTTGTTAGTCTCATGTTCTGCCTGGGACCCTGCCACTCTATTGATAGTCAATAGAAGCACCCTTAGTGTCAGATCTCGCACACTGGAAATCTCTATCTTCCCGCTCTTGGATTTCAGGGTCTTAGGACAATGTTCGGCAAGCAGGGAAGATATGCTTGCCCCGACTGGACATGACCCATACAAGTTCACTGGCTCGCCTCTGTGAGACAGTCCAGTGATGAAGTAGATATCTGAAGTTGTCAACTATAGCTCCTAGTCCCCAATGACAAAAATCTTGTGATTGATGTCCAAAAGGCTTATCAAGTATCGAAGCAACTCAGGCTGGGCCCACATCCCTGGTGTAAGGAAGAATTTGAGGAGCTCGCATGCCCTCAAAGCCTCCAAGAAATTTGGATCATTCAATCCCTGGGTATCAACATCTTCATGTTCTCTTTCCTTCCAATCCACCATTTTCGATAATTGCTCTCCTGCAAAAGCCATTTATTTGAGTCAATCACCAATTTTTGCACATAAAATTCAAGTTTTAATAGTCAGTTCTTGAGAACAATTATTTTTCCCTATCCACAGTGCCAACACGCTTGTTTTAGAAACAATCACACTAGTCAGCGCGGATGGTTATGCAAATAACCTTTGGTTGGCGCAATTTTGTGCCCGGAAATCGCGCCAACCAAGGGTGAAAAATTTCTCAAAAACCTCCCTAAAAATCCTAAAAAATGGCTAAAAACATAAATAAATAGCATGAAAATGGATCTTAGGGATTCGAGTATTACCTGGAATTGACGGCTCGTCGATTGACCTCTCGGATCTCCCGCAATATGGTCCCGAAAAACTAGGGCAAAATTGGGTAAAAAGTCTTCACCACAAAGGTAAAATGGTAAATGGTAAAAATATATTTACTTTTCCCCTTTTTATTCATTTTTTCATGAAAATATCGGGTTTTGTAAATATTTTTGACCTATTTTACCTCAAGGACTTGATAATAAATTTTTCCTTACTTGTGCAGCAATAGGTGATGGATGCTCGACGATGGCGATGAGTCACATTTCATCTCTTTTCTCGACTCGTTAAACTCATATGAAAATATTGCCGAGTATTTTTCCCTTTTTGACACGTTAAAGAGAATAAAAATGGGGGGTCAGCTTTCAGCTCTTTTCCAACCCTTTAAAAACAAAAATATGGTCGAGCCCTTGTTGTTTTGAACTCGTTAATGGATGTGAAACGTCATGCGCCCATTGTAATTTTATCCCTTTTTCAGGCTAGGAGACACTATTTACGAAAAAGGTACTCCTTGACTGAAATGGTCGAGTGATTCTCTCAAATACTTTTTTCTACCTTTTAGGACTCAAGAGACACAAACATAAAAGGACCTGTTAGTGCTTGAATTTGGCCTCAGGCTGAAAAAGACAAAATCCAAGGCAACATCAAACCACTTAGCCTCGTAGCTAGCCCTATGGGGTAGGAGAGGGCTCTCTCCGGGTCTATCTCGGAAAAAGGTCTTCAAAGGGCGGAGATGACCAATAAAGAACATTTATTTTAGGATAGTAAACTAATAGGGAAGGTTTGATTTTAGATTTTTAGGGTTTTGTTGGAAAGCTGAGCACGGCAATTTCGGGAGCGGGGATGAGACACAGTTTTTGCATAGGTCTGTTTGGGGCAAGGTAGGAGATTGCCTTGATGCCTTTGAAATAAGTGAATGGATAGATATGACCGGTGAGGAGTCAAGGAGAGCAAGAAACCATCGAGAGTTCTCCTTAAACAAATGAAAACATAGATATTAAGCAAACTTAAAGGCAGAGCACAGAAACCATGAATTCTACCTTAACACTTCATTTACTTAATTTGCAGAAGAGAAGAGTAGGAAAATGGTACACATAACAAACTTACAAGCACATCAGAGAAACACACCATCAACACAAATCACCACAGGAATCCCAAATAGTGCTGCAAAACCCTGGTCTTTCCTTTGCCAAAATTGCAGAGATACAAAGAGTAATACAGTCTAAGCTTATCCCTCAAGAGTCCAACCTCTCCAACCATGAAAATGATTTAGAAAATACATAATATAGACCATTCCAACCCATTCCCTAGCCTTTAGGGGTCGAGCTCATCATCCTAGGAGTTGTTTTAACCAATTCTAAACTGAGCACTACAATCTAGGCAATCAAAACAACTTGCCTCTATAAGCTAGGAAACCAATTCATTCATTAATTTTTTGCCATTTTATGAATGAATCTTCTAGAATAGGTAAAAAAATGTCATGTCAACATGAAAGTACATCAATTTCATCAAATAGGATGAAAAATCCCACCAAAAATTCAAAACTAGTTAATGCTGCATTTTCCTGAGCTGAAGGTGCAAAACTGGCAAGTTTTCCCAATGCGTAGCGCGTAATTTCTCAACGCGTAGCGCGCCTTTCAGGCCACTTTTGAGGCACTTTCTGGCATCCCAATGAGGCACAAGTGGGCTTGTTGGAAAGGTCTAGATGTCTAATCTCCAGTCCAAGTGGAATTTCTCAATTTGGTGGCCATTTGCCCCTCAAAAATTGCAATCTCCCAAGACTGCTTCCTGTGTGTCCAAAAAGTGGCAGAAGGTCATTTTTTGCTTGTTTTTTGACCTTTTGGGGGCTCAAATCTCCATGAAACTTCTTGGCAGTGGCTGAGCAAGTGTATTTTGTCATGAAAAATCCAAAAATGCTGATTTTTTGTGAAATGGACCTCCCCAACTTAAGGGTAGCACGTGGCGCGCTACGCGTTGAGCCAAAACCCTGACGCGTAGCACGCCTAAGCCCTACGCGTAGCACAACTTTAAGATGTTTTTTGCAGGCCTTCCCGGTGTCCAAATTGGGCACAGGATAGCGTTTTGGAACGGTCTTTGAGTCTAATTTCCAACACAACTGTAATTTTTCAATTTGAAGTTCATTTTCCCTGTCAAACGTCAAATCTCCCAAGACTGGTCAAAATGTGCGAAATGAGGTTGCCTCAAGGCAGAGTGTTGTTGCAGTAAACTTTTGAATACCTTCCTCAACTCCAAATTGAGCTCATGATAGCTCATTGGAAACATCTTTGTGTCTAGTTATCATTTGACTCATCAAAAAAATCATTTGGCCAACCAAGCTAGGAGAAAACTTGATTTTACCAAGGTCACTTCAGAGGTGCATTCGATTCTCCTGAGGCAATTGTATTTTTGACATTTATCTAAAACCATGACACCTGTGTAAAAAGTGAAGGAGTTTTTTCTTCCTTGGCATGTGTTGGACAAAAACCTCTCTCCGTTTTCCCAAATGCATCTTTGATTGCTCAGAAACATCATTTGAGTAAAACTTACCCCAATGTGTGGAACAAGAGATTTTGTCGAAATGAAGCGAAATGAAGGGGATAAGGGGCTTCTAAATTCTTGGGGAAATTTTTGGAAGTAGGGAGGGATGTTAGGAAGGAGAGGAAAGTGGAATCTCAGAGATCGAGCGAGGGGAAGGGGTCCAAAAGGGAAAAACACAGGCCTAGCCTAGAAAATTGCCAAGTTGTAGCAAGAAACTAGGGTTTGCGCGAAAATGAGGAATTTGGGGGATCTCAGAGATGGGAAGTGTTTGATAAGGTACATGAAGGATAGGGGAAGGTGTATGAACATCTGGATACAAGTTTTGCTAATGATTTGACCATCCAAGAGAAATTGCCTTCAAAACCCTAGGAGAGGGAAATGAACCTTGCCTAGGCGCAACTGAAGCATGAACAAGGTGTAAAATGACCCAATGGAACATGACATGATGATGACAACCCTATGAATGATGATAGACTCAGCTGAATAGTGAAATAGACTGACATTTGGGCAATTTTGAAAGGAGTGAAAGCAAACCCTAGACCTAATGCCTAATGACCAAATTTTGCTTGAAGACTCACTGAAATGACAAAATTTGACCTTGACACTCTGAGACCACTTTGTAAGAGCATATTTGATCACTGGAGGAAGGCTGGAAAGGCTGACACTAACATTTGCTCCAATGGGGATGGTAGCTCCTTGGAGGTGCCAAGAACGGCAGATCTTTGGGATAGCAGACCAACGCCTTATCCATTGGGCAATGGAGTCAAAAACTCAAACTAAAATGCATGACTGAATACCGAAACAAACTAACTTAACAACAAGACTGAAAATTGACTCACAAAGGACTCATGACTCAACTAAAAACTGACTCGATACTTAAACACAATCGACCAACTGAAAATGATGCTCAAAGTGGAGCTTATTCATCAAAACCTACTCTAACAGTTTCATTCATCACCTGATCAAGTGAAATGAAACAACCAATGCAACCAAGTAAGTATTCCATCTGCTGTTCGAATTTTCTGCAAGTGCTTACTTATGAACAACAAGAGACAACTAATGAACGGCAACTCCCATGATAACTTAGAAACAAATCCGTTGAATGATATGAATTCTCTATCCGCCTCCAAAAACACTGCATAAGGATCTTGAAATTCAAGCACACTGGAACTTAGCTCATCCAATGGATTTCTCTTCTCCTCATACCATGAATGCAAACTTTGATCTGAGCCTTGTGATGAGACCTCTGCTAAAAATGGCAAAGAAACCGACTGCCGGATCAAATTCATATCAGCACATGTTTCAAGCTCACAAGTAGTCAATGGAGAAAGACTTTGACTGCAAACCTCATCCAAAACATCAACTATTGGATCATGAAAAACTTGAAAAGACTGTTGTAATGTATCCATTGAAAATGTATGACATCCTTCTAGCTGTTCATCTTTTTCTTGAGAGATTTTATGAAGATTCTGCCTTATAAACTGAAATGCTTTGAAACAAAAGGGTATAGAATCTTCCTGCATCATCGAATCATGTATTTCATCTTCCACAGCTTCATCTGTAATCTGCGCTTCAATTTCATTTGGTGGCTGCAAATCTGATGCTACAGGCTGCTCAAAAATTTTGTTAGTTGTCTCATCCTCAACATTAACACTGAGATATTGCTGATTTGTGATAGGCTGTTCATTTGAAGATTTACTATGCAATCTACCCTTCAAAAACTGAAATGATTCAAAACATAATGGTACGGAGTCACCTCGAATCATTAAATCATGTGTGTCCACTTCCAAGTCTTCAGCTGCAACTTGACAATCAATGGCTTTCGGGGGTTGCAAATCTGAATATGAGAAGTCTTGAACAAAATTTTCATTGCTCTCAAGATGATTCAAATCAAGACTTGTTGACATTTGATTTCTGATTGCATGGTAGTTATCTCTGATGAACTAAAACGAATCAAAACAAAAAGGCAAAGATCCTTCACTTACTTCAAACTTTGATGCACTTTCCTCATCACTGTCATAGCTCATATGCATTGGTTGATCACTGTATTCGAGCTGCTGAAAGTGAACTTCCTCCTTGCACAAAGTAAGATTAGCTTCTTTTTGGAGAACATAATCATCATCATACTGATCAAACTGAGGCAAATCATCATCAAACATACACATCATATCAACAGCTCTCTCTTCTTCACAATGATCTATAAAACAATCACTATGACAACTGGGATCAGAAACAAAATGTTTTGGGTCAGCAACTTGTTCTTCTTCAATCAGCGAGCCATGAGCTTGAACATCATAATCATTCCTTGGGGTGATCCTTTGCATCATCTCTTCTACTGCACTTACCAAAATGTCAAGCTTTACCTCTAGAGATGTCGATTTTTCCGGATCTATGTTTTTCATCTCTTCTTCCTTCATTCTTGCCCTTCGGATCAGCAGATGCGCCTCTACATTTACTGCATTGTTTTGCATCTCATGAAGTGTTGCAATATCCCTTTCTCTCAGCTGAAACTCCATCTCCGGATCAAAGGCACCCGGATAGTGCAAGAGAGCAGATCTAGGAGAAGGCCTTATATCAACTGGCATCGAATAATAAACTTGGTTAAATCTGGCTGAAAACTGTTGTACTGTCTCCCCTGGCAATCTTTTCAGCTGGTTATACTCTTCTACAATCAATAAAAGGTTATGTCCGATCATCCACCTATCGAGAAAAACTTTGACAAACTGCTAGAAATCTGAAATGCTTGCATCAGGCAGGGCTTTGAACCAACTCTTCACTTTGGCTTGCAAAGAAAGAGCAAAAAGCCTTATACTAACATCTTCGCTATCAACTTCAAAAAGGTCTAGAAAAGACTCAAAATTCTGCACATGTTGCTCAGCGTTGACATTCTTACATTCACCATCAAACCTCGGCAAGTATAGATCATAGTTTTTGGGGAAAGCATGAAGAACAGAAGGTAAAACAAGAGGTTTATACCGATCTGGAATTTTACAAGGTGTAGGGGTATGTACAGCAAGTATAGAATCAGTCTTGGTCTCTTGAGGCTCATCAATTTGAAGATGGTCATCACAAAATTCGGAAAAAGGATCTTGATCAAGCTCAAAGGCATGCAAATCTTTGGTATTCACAATCTTCAAAGGGAAAGAATCAACTGCAGGTCGAGGATCTCTTCTCAAATATAATATACTTTGCAAAGCCTTCTTGACATTTTTTGGAAAAGAGAAGAAATAATTTATGACAAAGAACAAAATGTCTTGGATGAAATTCCAACTTGAATATCTGATATGTCCATATTGTCCTTTCATGTTTTTGCTGGTCGGGATCATCCTCCAGTGGAGTCTTTGGATCTGATCTCGAAAATGATTTAGAGTCGTCAGGTGAATGATTTCAGCCTTTCAAGTGTCTGATCTTTTTCCACCATCAACCATCAGATTTGAACTTGATACATGTACTAGGGTAATTAACAAGTTAAATGTCACGTTTACAAGCTAGACCGGAGATTGACTGAAGCAACGTTTATCTACTTCCGCTAATGCAAAGCAAAAGCGTTTCGAAGGCTACCTGGCATAACTTCAGGCTCCGTCTGTAGCTTATAAAACAAATGACATCAACAAGCAAACCATTTGTTCTTCCCCAGTATGGTTGCCACTATGTTAGCGCTTGAATTTGGCCTCAGGCTGAAAAAGACAAAATCCAAGGCAACATCAAACCACTTAGCCTCGTAGCTAGCCCTACGGGGACAGGAGAGGGCTCTCTCCGGGTCTATCTCGGCAAAAGGTATTCAATGGGCTAAGATGACCAATAAAGAACACTGATTTTAAGCTAGTAAACTGATAGGGAAGGTTTGATTTTAGATTTTTAGGGTTTTGTTGGAAAGCTGAGCACGGCAATTTCAGGTGCGGGGATGAGACACAGTTTTTGCAGAGGTCTGTTTGGGGCAAGGTAGGAGATTGTCTTGATGCCTTTGAAATAAGTGAATGGATAGATATGACCGGTGAGGAGTTAAGGAGAACAAGAAACCATCGAGAGTTCTCCTTAAACAGATGAAAACATAGATATTAAGCAAACTTAAAGGCAGAGCATAGAAACCATGAATTCTACCTTAACACTTCATTTACTTAATTTGCAGAAGAGAAGAGTAGGAAAATGGTACACATAACAAACTTACAAGCACATCAGAGAAACACACCATCAACAAAAATCACCACAAGAATCCCAAATAGTGCTGCAAAACCCTGGTCTTTCCTTTGCCAAAATTGCAGAGATACAAAGAGTAATACAGTCTAAGCTTATCCCTCAAGAGTCCAACCTCTCCAACCATGAAAATGATTTAGAAATACATAATATAGACCATGCCAACCCATTCCCTAGCCTCTAGGGGTCGAGCTCATCATCCTAGGAGCTGTTTCAACCAATTCTAAACTGAGCACTACAATCTAGCAATCAAAACAACTTGCCTCTATAAGCTAGGAAACCAATTCATTCATTAATTTTTTGCCATTTTATGAATGAATCTTCTAGAATAGGTAAAAAAATGTCATGTCAACATGAAATTACATCAATTACATAAAAGAGGATGAAAAATCCCACCAAAAAGTCAAAACTAGTCAATGTTGTGTTTTCCTGAGCTGAAGGTGCAAAACTGGCAAATTTTCCCAACGCGTAGCGCACCATTTCTCAACGCGTAGCACGCCTTTCAAGCCACTTTTGAGGCACTTCCCAGCACCCAAATGAGGCACAAGTGGGCTTGTTGGAAAGTTCTGGATGTCTACTCTCCGGCTCAAGTATAATTTCTCAATTTGGTGGCCATTTTCCCCTCCAAAATTGCAATCTCCCAAGACTGCTTCCTGTGTGTCCAAAAAGTGGCAGAAGGTCATTTTTTGCTTGTTTTTTGACCTTTTGGGGGCTCAAATCTCCATGAAACTTCTTGGAAGTGGCTGAGCAAGTGTATTTTTTCATGAAAAATCCAAAAATGCTGATTTTTTGTGAAATGGACCTCCCCAACTTAAGGGTAGCGCGCGGTGCGCTACGCGTTGAGCCAAAACCCTGACGCGTAGCACGCCTGAGCCCTACTCGTAGCGCGACTTTCAGATGCTTTTTGGAGGCCTTCCCGGTGTCCAAATTGGGCGTAGGATAGCTTGTTGGAAAGGTATTTGCGTCTAATTTCCAACACAACTAGAATTTTGAAATTTGGAGTTCATTTTTCATGTCAAAAATCAAATCTCCCAAGACTGGTCAAAATGTGCCAAATGAGGTTGCCTCAAGGCAGAGTGTTGTTGCAGTCAACTTTTGAATGCCTTCCTCAACTACAAATTGAGATCATGATAGCTCATTGGAAATCTCTTTGTGTCTAGTTATCATTTCATTCATCAAGAAAATCATTTTGCCAACCAAGCTAGGAGAAAGCTTGATTTTCCCAAGGTCACTTCAGAGGTGCATTCGATTCTCTTGAGGCAATTGTATTTTTGAAATTTCTCTAAAACCATGACACCTGTGTAAAAAGTGAAGGATTTTTTTCTTCCTGGGAATGTTGTGGACAAAAACCTCTCTCAGTTTTCCCAAATTCATCTTTGATTGCTTAGAAACATCATTTTAGTAAAACTTACCCCAATGTGTGGAACAAGAGATTTTGTCGAAATGAAGCGAAATGAAGCGGATAAGGGGATTCTAAATTCTTGGGGAATTTTTTGGAAGTAGGGAGGGATGTTAGGAAGCAGGGGAAAGTGGCATCTCAGAGATCGAGTGAGGGGAAGGGGTCCAAAAGGGAAAAACACAAGCCTAGCCTAGAAAATTGCCAAGTTGTAGCAAGAAACTAGGGTTTGCGCGAAAATGAGGAATTTGGGGGATCTCAGAGATGGGAAGTGTTTGATAAGGTACATGAAGGATAGGGGAAGGTGTATGAACATCTGGATACAAGTTTTTCTAATGATTTGACCATCCAAGAGAAATTGCCTTCAAAACCCTAGGAGAGGGAAATGAACCTTGCCTAGGCGCAACTGAAGCATGAACAAGGTGTAAAATGACCCAATGGAACATGACATGATGATGAAAACCATATGAATGATGATAGACTCAGCTGAATAGTGAAATAGACTGACATTTGGGCAATTTTGAAAGGAGTGAAAGCAAACCCTAGACCTAATGCCTAGTGACCAAATTTTGCTTAAAGACTCACTGAAATGACAAAATTTGACCTTGACACTCTAAGACCACTTTGTAAGAGCATATTTGATCGCTGGAGGAAGGCTGGAAAGACTAACACTAACAGGACCATGTGGAGTTTTATCTTATGTGTTTTTTCAAACTCTCTAAACATGAAAAATATACCGAGTTACACCTTTGTCAGACTCGTTAAACTATTAAATGACATTGGATTCATCACCATGACGAACATGAGCTTCTCCTTCCTAGGGCTTGTTAAACTTACTAGGTTGGATTCGTCCAAAGGATGAACTTACAGTGCAAGCACATGCTATCCCCTTCAAGCTTACGGTTAAAAAATAATTGGGGTACTTTCCAGAAACGGTGGGGGGGCAATTTGGAAATCTATCAGTCGTGTCGGTAGCTTACTCTTGAACATAACATTCTTTGCTTCGTGTCAAGTTGGGACATACTCCTCTACATCGTTGACCTTCCTGGGTTTGGGCTATTCAGTTTGCCTTCCATTTGATTCTACTATATCATCATGACCATCGATCCCATGGATCCAAAAGTTGCCAAACTTCTAGTTGTGTTGTCGATATGTTCAAGAGTTGTCCTTCTGCGATTACACTTACCTCTGATTCTCTGTATCATCCAAAACACATTTTGCATCCTCTCATCTCGCGTCGATGATGTGGGATTCATTATGGCCCTCCTTCGACACGGTCACTTTTTGTCGACATCGACTCATTAGAGAAGTTGACCGAGAGACTCCCTTCTACTACCTTAGAGCTTGCATGCCTTAATGGCAAGTTCTTCACAATCGACGACAAGTTCACATCATTGGCTTTCAATCGAGTGATTTCACGAGTGTTCGACTTCAATTTCTATATTCACATTCCGTGAATTGTGCTGATAGTACCTTAAGGGCCATTGTCATTATTGGTGGTTTCTCTCACGCTTGTTAACAGTTTTCATCATTAACTGGTAATCAAGCGACTTTCTAGCATGTTCGACGTCAACACATTTATTCGCATGCTAGGATTTGTACTTTGATTAGGTCGTGTTGGAGCGCAAGACCCTGGACTCAAATCACAAAATTCCAGGTTGCGAAGCGATGTGACATGGTTATGATGATATGCATGTCTCTAACAGATGGCTGGCTACGACCAGACCATGAGTTATCATATGTGATCCTTCTCATTATTGGTTGGTTGCACCCATACCTAGATCCATTTACATGATCATTCTCTGGATGGTTGCGTCCATGCCATGATTCATGTATCGATTGACAGATATCTCAATTTATGTATATGTATCTGTACTTGCTTGCAAGTTTTCCGACGGCAAACCGGATCCCCACACTGATTTATAAAGCATTTCATCCCGCACTTTGGTTCGGCCTTCACGCTTTACGGGGCATCTGTTACACATCATTTTTCCATTGCCCTTGTACTCCTCATTCCTTGATCCTAGAGGACCTCTAAAATGCACCTTGCATGCTTTTCCTTCATGGAGAAACTCCCGTTATGTCCCTCTTCATGAGCAAATCATTTCCCTTTTGCACCATTTCCCCTGAAACTTTTGTTTTTCCCAATTTACAAGACTAGTGCTAATGACCTTTGTCTCCCCCGCGCTGATGTGCAGAGGTTAGTACTATTCCCCGCGCTGATCGATTAGAATGAGATGTGTTCCATTCGCGTCGGTCCTGTAATGGAAAGTTTTTTAAATTAGAGTCGAAGCTTCCAGCTCTAGAAGCTCTGTAACGCAAGTTTGGTAAATGGTTTGGCCGGATAGGGTCGAGGATGATAGTTTGGGCTCCTTTCCCCTATAATGATGGAACTACCTCAAGGGATAAGTCCTTCTCCCATGAGAATAGGATCCATCTCCCATCCATATTTCCTATATAAATCTCCCTTCTTCCCAAGCACGAGCTAGTTAGAGTGCTAGCTGAGTGTGAGTATACTATTTCGTAAGACAAGAAAGTTATTCCTAGTTGTAGCCATCTAGTTGTGTGAGGGAGAAGTGTACTTGGTTTGGAGTGAAGTCTAAAGGGAAGAGCCTTTAAACTATTGTTGCTTGAAGCCATCATGGAATGCTAGCAGAAGTGTGTGGGAACCTGGTCTTGTCAAACGAAGACTGCGACGTCAAGAAAAATGGTTGTAATCTCTCTTTGATATTAATATATGCAACTATCGATTGATTTCCTACATGTTTTGTAATATTACATATTTGTGTCTTGATGTTTCTTGACTCATTAAGTAGGTTGAATTGCAATTTGTATATTATTATGTTTGTGTGTTGTTGTTGTTTACTTGTTTCAGGAGCTTGAAGAAGGAAGAAAGAGATTGCTGGAGTGAGCAAGCAAGGACATCATCAAGTAGGGTAAGCGACCAAGAGGTAGGCCCTATTGATTGATTCTAACCTAAGGAAATATTCCATAGAATGTATCTGTTGTGGCTAGACCCATTATCGGGCTAGAGGAATTCGTTTGTGTCCGCACTTATAATTTTACTTCACCACACCTCCATTCTTCTCTTCTCCTTCTGCCTTTGCGCGATTCGCTTGTTGTGTTGTTACCTCTTTGCCTCTATAGCCAAAGTTGCTTTCTCCACAAGTGGATCTACTCAGAACTTGCAACTTTGCTCTTCCTCCTTGTGATCGACAATATTCCATTTGCCCTTGTCACGCACTAGTATGTTTGCCTCTTCTGTTGGTGGTGCTCTCTAGGATGCTGCTTCACATTATGTTGGAAATAATACTGAGAGGGGGGGTGAATCAGTATTATCAAATTCTTTTCAATATGCCTTCCAGATTTATACTTTAATTTATTCTTCAGATATTGATCATTAATTTGTATGTCAGTACCATATAATAATGAACAAGAACCAGAAAAATAGATAAGCACACCAAGGAACACCAGATATAAGGTGGAAACCGAATGTGAGTGAAAACCACCTGCTGCAATATGTCTCTATCTTCTTTCAATTTAGAAACTTCTTTTACAAGGATTTTGTACGGGTGCAGTCCTTTACCAGTACGCAGGCTACAACCTACAGAGAGCTACAACTCTCTCTCGTTTTCCAGTCTCTCCTGGAAGGGAGCTACAACCCCCTTTGCTCTTCTACTTCTTTAAGGACCACGTTTTATTAATTTTCAGAATGGATCCAAGAAGATCAAATAATCATCAAGTACATGCAAATCACCCAATCTCCTTATACAACTAATGAATCACCCAACTACTCAGAATGCTGTAAACAGAAAAGTAATACCAGAAATCTAAACCCATAACTCTGCAACAATAGATAAAAGACAACCAATAAATGTTTCAAGATAGGTCCGCAACTTCACCAATATAAACCTGCGGGTATCCGCAGCCTTTCTGTGCCTGAACTGCGCAGATCCACACTGTATCCTTCTGCTGCTCTGCGTACCACCGCAACTTCCCCTTCTGCTGAACTGCATACCTCAACTCATATACGCACTGCACTGTGTGTCAGACCGCGTACCTCCGCACTGTTCCTTCTGAGCCTCTGCGTATCTCTGCACTTTGCTTTCTTCTGCGCTGCGTACCTCGCACTTCGCCTTCTGATGCGTTGCATACCCCCGCACTGCGTCTTCTCCTGCACTGCGTACCCTCGCACCTACACCATGGATCGCCTACGAACCTCTGATTAGGGCCAAATTAATAGTCCTCCAATGTGCCACAGTCAGTCAGATCCACAGATCTGATCATGCGCTCGAGAGTTCACGACTTATCAATAGATTCGCCTTAAGATTTCTCCTAGATTTAGATCTTAGCTTTTTTAAACCAAACACCCAAAATTTCAGATCTTAAGATATTCAATTTTTCACAAGTGACCAGCCAAGTGATCTCCTTCCCCTTTTTATAGTCAAACCCTTATCCACACCATGGGACAAAACCATCAAAAACCAATACAAGGGATCCAAACCGGGGTTCAATAAATTAGATCCTATACCACGGGCCAAAACCATAGGATCGTAAAAGACGGGCTAAATACCAAGGGCCAAACATAGGATACCCCACGTGAGTGCGCTTCTCTGCATTGGAGTGAGTGAACTAGGGGACTGCACCTTATGAACGGTGAGCCTGCGGGTATGTCCGCACTCCCTGGACGGCGAACCTACGGGTCCGCACCTTTTGAACAATGCACCTGTGAACCTCTTATTTTCACTCATTTTAAGAGCCTGAAAAGAGTTTTGCCACTTGAGTGAGTTGCCACCAAGTACAACACCTGTACCATAGAGCCAAACCAGAATCATAATGCCAACAATATCCCCCTTTAGACTTGATGGCAACCTCAAGATCCTCATCGTCATTCTCCCCCTTTGACATCAAGGGCAAAGGGTTATGCTCCCCTTGAGACCATGCTTAAGTCTTTGTTCTGCTGATCATGCTCCCCCTGATTGTAAACCAAATCTGCAAACCATAATCCACCATACACCATGAATGAAAGAGACATATTGCAGCGATATTCAGATCAGCATTCATGTTCGCCTTCTGTGCTACCATAATGCCAACAATGCATTATATGTGCTCCCCCTGAACCAGTGCTATGCGATCTTCGACCAATCCATAAACCAGCAAATGTACGCGTATACCCCATATGAACCTCGCGTACAACCAACAATCTCTAAAACAGATGAGATTCAACAACAGGATGATGCATCAACAACCCCCAGCTTTTGCCTGAGGTATTCAAAGGTCTCCCTGGGCAATGGTTTGGTGAGTATATCAGCAACTTGTTCCTTAGAAGGAACATACTCCAACTTGACCTTTTGTTCAAGCACTTGTTCCCTGAGAAAGTGATACTTGATCGGTATGTGCTTGGTCTTTGAATGCATGACTGGGTTTTTTGAAATGCTGACTGCACTTGTATTATCACATAAAATGGAGATAGGTGGAGTACAAGTGATCTGAAAATCCTGCAAGGTCTGCATCATCCAAAGGAATTGAGTGCAACAAGATGCAGCAGCCACATATTCCGCTTCAGCTGTAGATAAGGCAATCGAACTCTGTTTCTTGCTGAACCAAGATACTAATCTGGAACCCATAAAGAATGCACCACCACGTGTGCTCTTCCTGTCATCCACGCTTTCGGCCTAATCTGCATCTGTATAAGCATGAAGTGTGAGATCTGTATCTCTAGGATACCATAAGCCATAGTTTTGAGTTCCTTGAAGGTACTTAAAAATTCTCTTCACTGCCTGAAGATGAGTTTCCTTTGGATTTTCCTGAAATCTTCCAACTATTCCCATTGCATGCATGATGTCTGGTCGGGTACCTGTCAAATAAAGTAGACTTCCAATCATAGATCTGCAGGTTAGTTGATGCACTGCTGCTGATTCATCATTTGCACTAAGTCTACATCCTGTGACCATGGGGGTACATACTGGTTTTGCATCTTCCATGCCATATTTCTTCAAAATCTGCTTGAGATACTTGGTTTGAGACAAGAAGATCCCGCCTTCATTTTGTTGGATTTGCAATCCAAGAAAATATGTCAGTTCTCCAAGCAAAGACATTTCAAATTCTTTATGCATTACCAAGGAAAAGCTTTGACTCACAGCTTCTTCATTGCTACCAAAGATAATATCATCTACATACACAACAAGTATTAGTAATTTGTCAATTTCAATTTTTATGTAAAGATTGCTATCTGTTGACCCCTTTGAAAAACCTTGTTGATGAATATATTTGTCCAAACAGTAGTACCAAACCCTTGGAGCTTGTTTAAGACCATATAGAGCCTTCTTTAGTCTGCATACAAGATTTGGATCATTCCCAAGGATGAAACCATCTGGTTGCTCAATGTACACTTCTTCTTCTAAGTCCCCATTCAGAAAGGTTGATTTCACATCCATTTGAAAAACTTTGAACTTCTGAAAGCTTGAGAGAGCAAGGAACATTCGGATGGCCTCAAGTCTAGCAATGGGAGAAAAAGTTTCTTCGAAGTCTATTCCTTCTTTTTGAGCATACCCTTTACACACAAGTCTGGCCTTGTTTCTAATTACTTCTCCATTTTCATTCAACTTATTTTTGAAGATCCATTTTGTCCCTATGACATTCTTATCTTTTGGTCTAGGAACCAACTCCCAAGTGTTGTTCTTTTCGATCTTCTCAAGTTCTTCATCCATCGCCTTGACCCAGCATTCATCTTTGCATGCCTCTCTTACATTTTTTGGTTCAGTGGAGAAGAGCAATGCCAAATAGCTTGAGGCTTCTGCAATTGTTCTTCTTGTTTGTACACCTGCTTCTTTCTACCCCAAAATCTGAGATTCTGGATGATTCTTTTGAACGTACCTGGATGGAGTCTTCTCTTCTATCCTTATTTTCTCCTCAGGTGCCTCTTGAGGTTCTTCTTCATCATTTGTCTGATTTGGAGAGTAGTCTTCACCCTCTTCGATATTTTCATGATTTACTTGCCTAGGGATGTATCCTTTTTCATCAACCACTACATCAATGCTGTCAACAATTCTTCCAAGTATTTTATTGTAACACTTATATGCTTTGTTGTGGGGAGAATAACCAAGGAGAACGCCTTCATCTGCTCTAGGTTCAAGTTTGCCAAGCTGTTCATTAGTGTTCTTGATATAGCATTTGCTCCCAAAAATTTTGAAATGCTTTACCGAAGGAGTCTCACCATACCAAAGCTCATGAGGAGTTTGAGTGTTGTTCACTCGGACATTTGTTTTGTTGAGAATAACAACTGCAGCAAATTCAGCTTCACCCCAGAAGGTTGCGAGAGTCCCAGAATCATCAAGCATAGCACGAGCCATTTTTTGGACCATTCTGTTCATCCTTTCCACCACTCCATTTTGCTGAGGAGTCCTAGCTGTAGAGAATTCCCTTATTATTCCATGTTCTTCACAGAAATCAAAAAATTCATTTGAGGTGAACTCCCCACCTCTGTCAGGCATGAGGCACTTAATTTTGTGATCTGATTCGTTTTCAGCCAAGGCTTTGAAAGATTTGAATTTTTCGAATGCTTCGTCCTTGTGTTTCATAAGTCCCAACCAAACCATCATGGAGAAGTTGTCAATGAATAATATAAAGTATTCTTCTCCTCGAGGTGACCTTGTCCTAAATGGACCACATACATCTGTATGGACTAGTTCAAGAGGTCTGCTGGCTGATCCTTCCTTCTCAGGGAAGTTAGTTCTGGTTTGCTTACCAAACTGACATGATTTGCATATGGTGTTGTCTGGAATTTTGATATCTGGAAGACAACGAACTGCCTGGTATTTGCATGCTTTCCTTATTTGTGAAAAGCTTAGGTGCCCCAACCTCCGGTGCCATAACCAATGTTCATCATCTTTGCTCAAATAACATTGTTGTTGTCCTTCTTCAAATATGTATAGATTATTTGGAGTTCTTCTGCCTTTGATCACTGTTTTTCCTGTATCAAGATCACGAATGCTACATCCATTTGATCAAAATATTACCTCGGTTCCTTGATCGCACATCTGACTGACACTCAGTAGATTATGTTTCAAGCCATCAACATACAAAACATTTCCAGCTTTGACCTTTTCTTTCAAGTGAGCAGTGCCTTTTCCTTTTATGGCTGCAGGGGTATCATTTCCAAAAGAAACTTTCTTACCCTTTTCTAAAGCAGTATATGATTCAAGTTTTTCTTTATCACCTGTCATATGCTTCGAACATCCGTTGTCGATGTACCATAGATTTTCCTGTCCTTCTGCATAAAAAGCTATCCCACATCTTTCTGGTTGTGGTTCCTTTATTCTCCATGTTCGGGTGCTTGAGGCTTGTTCCTTTGTCTGCCGCAACCTGCTCCTGCATTCAGAACCTTCATGACCAAAGTTATTACAAATAGAACATTCAATTTCATTTTCAAGGGCCGAAAAATTGTTATAGGTCCTTTTCGTAATCCCGGTCATACTTCTTTGTTTTTGAGCTTCTCTAGTCATGATTGTCTTATAGGCAACACATTGAGCTGCTTTGTGACCAAAGTTATGGCAAGAGAAACATTGGACATTGAAGAAACTTCTGCGATTATCAAATCTACCAGCCAAATGATTGTAATTTCTATTTTCATCCATTCTTGAAGCAAATTGAGAAGTTTTTACCTGTGGCTGGTTGTAGCTTTTGTTCACCCTTAAGATGGATTGCCCCTAGTTTACCTGGTAGTCTCTGTTTGTTCTTGATGTAATTCGTCCCTGCTTTACCTGATGATCTCCTTTGGGCTTTTGCTCATTCCTCCTTGCTGCATCAAGATAACTCTTTGAGGTGGATGCTTGAGATGTTTCTCCATTATAACCTAGACCTGTCTTGATTAGTGGAGAACGTTGTACATTGATAATCTCATCTAGAGTTTCAGATCCTTTAACAAACTTAAGATTAAGAACCTTTGTTTTCTCAATTTATTTTCTAAGGCCAACAATTTCACATTCTAACTTCTCAAGAGATTTTTCCTTTTCATCAAGTTGAATTTGCAGAGTATCAATGATCACATTCTTTTCTTCTAAACATGTCTTGAGTCTAGAAATCTCTTCATAAAAGTCATCCACATCTATAACATCCATGTAATCATCATCTTCAAAGGCCATTAAAAGTTTATAATCATTACCTCGTTCATCTTCGTCACTATTTGATAGGCCATCACTGTCTTCATGAGTGTAGTAACTTTTCTTAGCTGCATTTTGTTTCTTGTTCCATATAACAGGTTCCTTTCCTTTGTCAATCTTATCCTTGTGAGGACATTTGGCAGCATAGTGGCCGACTCTCCCACAAGCAAATCATTTGAAAGGTAACTTACCTCGGAACCGTCCGGTACCCCGTTGAAGATTTCTGACAAAATTTGATTCTTCTTCTTCTTCTGACATGTGTCCTGACTTGCCTTTGCCTGAAGCCTTGAAGGCAGCTTCTCTCCTATCTAATGGACCTCCTTTCCTCATTTCATAAGCAGTTAGAATTCCGTGCAGCTGTGACATTTTAAGGCTTTGTAGATTCTCTTTTAATTCTATAGCAGAAACTTTAGATTCAAACCTAGGGGACAAAGATCTTAGAACTTTTTCAACCACAACAGCCTCTTTTATTTCTTCACCCAAATTTTTCATACAGTTAACAATCTCATCTACACGAAGAAAATAGTTAGCCACACTTTCATCATTATACATCCTGAGATTTTCATACTGAATCCTGAGGGTTTGAAGTTTTTCTCTTTTTACCTGATCATCTCCTTCATAGCTCAGAACAATCTTGTCCCATATCTCTTTTGAAGATTTAAACTTCATTACCTTGACAAATTCTGATTGAGATAGGCATCCTAATAGAGTATTGACCGCCTTTGCATTTGTTTGATATTTCTTCTTCTCAGCCGGATCTGTATGAGTTGCTGAAGGAAAAGTATACCCTGTATCTATGATATCCCAGACTACTATACCAAGAGATTGAAGATAGGCAGTAACTCTTACCTTCCAATAAACGAAGTTTATCCCATCAAAAATCGGTGGCCTGATTGATGCTTCCCTCTTGTAGTTGCTCATGATGCAAGATCTTTCTTCAAGCGATCAAGCTTCTTCTGAAGAACCTGCTCTGATACCAATTGTTGGAAATAATACTGAGAGGGGGGGTGAATCAGTATTATCAAATTCTTTTCAATATGCCTTCCAGATTTATACTTTAATTTATTCTTCAGATATTGATCATTAATTTGTATGTCAGTACCATATAATAATGAACAAGAACCAGAAAAATAGATAAGCACACCAAGAAACACCAGATATAAAGTGGAAACCCAATGTGGGTGAAAACCACCTGCTGCAATATGTCTCTATATTATTTCAATTTAGAAACTTCTTTTACAAGGATTTTGTACTGGTGCAGTCCTTTACCAGTATGCAGGCTACAACCTGCAGAGAGCTACAACTCTCTCTCGTTTTCCAGTCTCTCCTGGAAGGGAGCTACAACCCCCTTTGCTCTTCTACTTCTTTAAGGACCACGTTTCATTAATTTTCAGACTGGATCCAAGAAGATCAAATAATCATCAAGTACATGCAAATCACCCAATCTCCTTATACAACCAATGAATCACCCAACTACTCAAAATGCTGTAAACAGAAAAGTAATACCAGAAATCTAAACCCAGAACTCTGCAACAATAGATAAAAGACAGCCAATAAATGTTTCAAGACAGGTTCACAACTTCACCAATATAAACCTGCGGGTATCCGCAGCCTTTTTGTGCCTGAACTGCGCAGATCCGCACTGTATCCTTCTGCTGCTCTGCGTACCACCGCAACTTCCCCTTCTGCTGAACTGCGTACCTCAACTCAGATACGCACTGCACTGTGTGTCAGACCGCGTACCTCCGCACTGTTCCTTCTGTGCCTCTGCGTATCTCCGCACTTTGCTTTCTTCTGTGCTGCGTACCTCGCACTACGCCTTCTGATGCGTTGCGTACCCCCGCACTGCATCTTCTCCTGCACTGTGTACCGCCGCACCTACGCTGTGGATCACCTGCGAACCTCTGATTAGGGCCAAATTAACAGTCCTCCAATGTGCCACAGTCAATCAGATCCACAGATCTGATCATGCACCCGAGAGTTCATGACTTATTAATAGATTCGCCTTAAGATTTCTCCTAGAATTAGATCTTAGCTTTGTAAAACCAAACACCCAAAATTTTAGATCTTAAGATATTCAGTTTTTCACAAGTGACCAGCCAAGTGATCTCCTTCCCCTTTTTATAGTCAATCCCTTATCCACACCATGGGACAAAACCATCAAAAACCAATACAAGGGATCCAAACCGGGGTTCAATAAATTAGATCCTATACCACGGGCCAAAACCATAGGATCGTAAAAGATGGGCTAAATACCAAGGGCCAAGCATAGGATACCCTATGTGAGTGCGCTTCTCTGCATTGGAGTGAGTGAACTGGGGGACCGCACCTTATGAACGGTGAGCCTGCGGGTATGTCCGCACTCCCTTGATGGCGAACCTGAGGGTCCGCACCTTTTGAACGATGCACCTGCGAACCTCTTATTTTCAATCATTTTAAGAGCCTGAAAAGAGTTTTGCCACTTGAGTGAGTTTCCATCAAGTACAACACCTGTACCATAGAGCCAAACCAGAATCATAATGCCAACACGTTACTTCGCTAACCACTCCACAGTGAAGACGACCAGTTCATTGAGACTGGAGGATTTGTAACAATATCTCCATGGGTCCTCCTCCACCCAATGACATCCCCCATGGATCCAATTGAACTATACTCTCGTGCAATGATCTTTCACAAGACAATGTGGGTCATACAGATTGTAACTTCGGAGGTCAAATGGATACTTCTTCATTTATTCTGCTTCGACATCCGCTTTCTTGAAACTCTGGATCTCGTATAACCCAATCCATAACAGAAGAGTGGGCCAAGGTGCCTTCTTCTTCCGGTGCAGTCTAGCTGTCAATCCTATCGAGATGTGATATGCTACTTCCTGAATGATGAGTATGTCCAAGGCAAACTTCGGTAGAACATGCAGAGGCTTCTCCACATTGAACATTTGTATGAAGGTGCCAGACGGTGGGGCATACCAATCAGCAATGTCTATCAGTGCCTCCATTGTTGCCTTCGATATGCAGGGTGGATCCTATTCGAATATCATCTTGTAAACTAGGGTGACAAAATGATCAGACAGCCGTGTGATAACTCCTCTAAAGCTGCATTCAGACAACAACTTACAATATGTGTTCACAGCAGTCTCCACCGGTGACCATGCCCACTCCAAGCCCGAGAATTCCTCTCGAGCATAGATTGCATCTAAGATGTAGGCGAACATGTAGACCTCTGCTTTCATACCTTCGAGTGACTGTCAAGCCTTCATTACATGTTACTTCAGTTGATGAGCCAACATGCCGAACCAGTTACGTGGTTTTCCTTCTCTAGCTAGTTGGTCCAGCGCGATGACCCAACTCTGAAGGAAGGTTTCCATGCTTTCTTGGCCATACAGTTGACATGAAAATATGACCAAGTATTGATACGCCTTCCGCATAATCTTTGTCTTGTAGATATGGTTGGGTGTCATCCTGAATCTATTTGGCTCCTTTACCCAGTTCTTCAGAATGTCTCTAGAGTTGGCACTGTTGCTGGGTAAGCTTAAGGGAGTATCGATGATAGTCACAGGCTTCAACATTGGATACATCTCATCATAATCCTATGTCCCGCTGACACTACAAAAAGTCATCATCTCGGGATCAGTGTGCGAGACGATCTAGTGTATCATGTTTGCGCATGGGAACACAGGGTATCTACATGCAATCCAGTATAAGCTGAACTTGTGAATGTTCACATACACCTGGCGGTCTTTGAGGTATTCCCCAAAAGTTCCTGAAAATACTTCATTGACCTCTTGCCATTTCAGCTTGATGTCCTTGTCTAGAAACAACTTGGTATCTTCATAGATCGGTAGACATGTGGACACTTGTTCAATTGCTGCTCCAGTTGCACTTTCCTCAGTGTCCTTTGATCCTTCTCAGTTGGAGGCCATTGATCCTATACTACTAAGAGGTGGATGAACACCTGAAATATTTAGAGATAAAGAAAAATTCATGGCAAGAAATCTGTCAGCAAAAACAAAACCAAATTCTAGAACGACATAACACATACCTGGGGATTGATAGGCAAAGCTTGCACAATTTCTTCTGGGACGCTGGGAGACTGGCTGTCGAACTTGTGAAAAAAGTAGTCTGGATTGTTTGGGGAGGCTGACTGGTTGTTGTATTTGCGCAATGCACAATCCAGGTTGACTGTTGACTACTGGAATTACACAATGCACAATTCCAGCAAGAAATGACTGCAGGCTCAGGGACAGCATTACACAATTTTCAGGGCCAACAATCACTGTACCTCATAAATGCGCAAAGAAGTCCTAGAGGACAGTTCCTGGGAAGAAATGCACATTTCTGGAGAGGAAGATAGAGCCTTCCTTCCCTGGATTGCACAATCTTGTCTCGATGAAACAAAGTCTGGGCCAAGGCTGGCCAGACTCACCAACGGGCAACTAAAAGAAAATGTGAAAGTGAATGCATGGTGATACTAAGTGTAGGAATAAGTGATTGATCATTCATGCAAACATTGAATGAAAGGTTGAGCAAACAGATCAACATGCATGTGGGTGAAGCGAGTCGTCGAATTGACAACCGTTTGTGCAAAACAGTTTCATGCATGCGATAGCAGTGAGATAGTAACAAAAAATGAAACAATGCTAGTGCAAGCTAGTATGCATGTAAATGACAGCAAGTGTTCAAAGAAATCAAGAAAACAGAACTCACATAAGCGAAAACATAAAAAGCAACATAAATGCTTAAAAAGACAAGTTGAGACAACTTACCCATGAATAGCTGAGCCAGATGTGTCAAAGAGTCCTGGATGTGTTGTGGGATGTCAAAGCTCTAAGATCGATGTGAAAGAATGAGCTCTGATGTGTCGAATAAATAAGTTTGAGCTCATGAAGCACATGCTGCAAATCTAGGAAAAAGTGATACTTGGAGGAAAGATTCTAAAACGAACTTTGCATGTAACCTCCAACTGCTAAAAATAGCTCCCTAAATCAAGGGATGCTTTTAGCATGTTGCCTTTTATTATTCTGGGACAAATCAATCCATGCATGCAAATCAAGTTTCCTTGTTCCCGAGAGGAATTGGTCAACCCAACTGCACATGCAAGAGGCTGCTCAACTACTGGGAGAAAATGTGCATTTATGGATGGGATTTGGGTTGGTTGCCTAGGAGATTTGCGCAATTTCTTGGCATAGTAGCTAACTGCTACCCAGGATTGCAAAATTCCAAGGCTGAGCAGCCCTGCTGGGAAGAATTGCACAATTTTCTGGATGAAGCTTGACTGGCATAATTGCACAATTCTGGAGCCCAGCAGGCTGCCATATAGAATTACACAATTTATGGAGGGAAGGTTGGTTTCCCTCCAGAGTTGCACAATTTCTTGAGGGATTTTCTCAGCCTACAGCTCGACCAAGTCCGGGGGAAAAACCTATGAGGCGAATGAATCAAGCTTTGACAGACAAGTTGTCTTTCTACAAGAAAAACACTGAAGTTTGTGTACTTGACGAAGAAAGACAAGGTGTTGTGAAATGTTCGTAGGGAGGCTCCAAAACAAAGCTAAGGAAACATTTTGGAGGGTGGTTGTAGCCGCTACAACACTTGGTGACACACTGTTAGAACTCTAGTTCTTTGAATGGACCTTGTTCGTGAAAAGCAAGTCTAATGCCTCTGGAAGTATTGTTTAGTTCTCAGTTCGTCTTGGTTTCACGCTAGCTTTATTGTAAGATATAGCATCTACCAAGCTCTTAGTCGATTCACACACATTCAAAGCCAAGGCAAAACAGTTGTTTCGATTAGGGTTGAGGGGTATATGATGCACAAGCAGTATAGTTGTCAGAGTCTTAGTTTCATCTCTGGTGTTGCTCCATTGCTAGTAGGCCTAGACAATACCCTGGCGGAGTCACATAGGAACACAAGCATGGCTCTAATGCCAGGGAGCCTGGGAAGTACCCCGGCAGAGTTACTTGCATCACCTCCATGCACAAGAAGCCTTTCTGTTCTTTCGCCTTATTTATTTTTCATTTTGAATTTTTTCACTTTTCATTTTTTCAACTGTGCATAGCACTTACTCATTTCAGAGGTGGAAGAGGGATCCTGACTTATTGAGAGCATAAGAGCTTGTTTCAATAGAGAAGTAGTTTATTATATCTTTGATGTTCCTGTTTAGGTTTTCCCCCTCACCTTATTCTACTTGACTGAGCTAACAAGGGTTAACCCAAAAACAACCGACTAGAGTAGGTGATACTAGTGAGCACACAAGCATTGTGTTTTCACCAAGGTTCACTTCGAACAATATGTATTTTCCTTCGACGTATCATGGAATGAAAGTAACAAGTTCTTCATGCAGAGGTAGGATGACAGATAACCAAGTAGTGATAGTTGTACAAGGCCTCTTGTACTTTACCCATCTTGTTTCAAGAGTCATACGTGGTTTCATGCGAAACTAACCTACAAAAAAAAACAAGCAAACTAACAAACAAAAAAGCAAAGCAGAAGCAAAAACAAAATCGAAAGTAAAGCAAGTAATAAAAAAGCAAGCAAACAAACAAACAAATAAACAAAGGAAGTAAGAAAACAAGCATGCAAGTAACTAACTGAAAGAAAACAATACTCCTACTCCTAAACTAACGGTGCATGGGCATGATCATGTGAAGTAATATTTCCAATGCAGCCACCGGTGCATTGGTTGACCCATGTTCATGAAGGCTTGGTCCGCGAGAAACCTAGTTGTGCGAACCAGCAAGCAGGAAATATATAACAATGAAGACAACCATACTTCATGTTTCAAAGTGCCCACATGACATAAGTAAGTGCAAACGCATGACAAGCAGTCTGTGGAATTATCACAATGTTGTGCGAAACTGCGTGCAACTTTGAAGCATATGCACACTCTTGACTGTGACATACAAGAAAATGAAAGAAACAAATACAACTTGCGTCGTGAACATGTTCTTGTGATGTAAGATTCCTCCAATGCATAAGCGATGGGATCGTGCAATTCGAGTGAAGGAAGCATGATTTGTGTGTGAGATCGATCTTCAAAGCATACAGATGAGTGATGAGGAGCCTTGGGTGATTGAACAATTTCCTGATCAGAAGTGAAACCAACCTCAAGAGAGTGAGGGTCTGACATAACCATCAGCTCGAGATGAAGTGCCTCAACAATCTTGGGTGTTTCGACTTCATCATTAGATAGATCATCATAAACTGGTGGATTCGAAAATCAACTATGATAGAGTCATGATCGTGATCGAATATGGGAGTAAATGGATCACGACATCCACGATCAGAAAAAATAATGATTTCATCGACATCCTCATGATCTGATGAATCAAACAGAGGGGTAGATGAAAAGCGAACAAATTCATCCTCTATGTTTCTGGAAAAGGAAAATGAAATATCAAGTGGATTTTCAATGAATAACTCATCCTCTCCATTGTCGAATGATGGACTGACATTTGATGTGTCCTGCGAGTGATCAACAATGGGTGCATCCATGGATGAAGATACACATGTGAAATCATGGATGGCAGGTTCACCAAAGATGTCAGGGAATAATAGAGGGGGCTTGGACAGAAGGGATTCATCCTTCGTTGAGTGTTGATGCTCAAGCTCCCACTCATAATCTTCATGAGTGACAGTGCATGTTGGTTGTGCAACACCAACTCTGTCAATGGCTTGTTCCTCATTCACAACAAGTGTAGAGTCTAGAATGGAAGAACAAAAGACAGTATCATCTAGAGGAAAATCCGAGTGCGAAGACGGAGGTTGTGAAACAAAATTCATATGACAACTTGATGGAATCACAACCAAATCTATGTGAAAATTAAGAGAATTGATGTTGGGAGGATGTGACAGCTGAACATGTGTGTGAGCATGATCCTCAACATCACTCTGTAGTGGTGGATTTGTTTGATGAGGGGATGGTGGACAGTCACTTATGACAGTGAGCGCATCCGTCTGAGATTGTGCAGCTTCATCACTGAAGAATGCTAAGCAAGGCTTGATTTCAAACTTATTCTTGGGACAAGCAGATTTCTTAACGCAATACTCGAATCGGTCCCAAAGATAGAAAAACTTCATCTAGATCTTCGGAGCTTGAAACTGCAAATCATAGAAGCACTGCCAAAAATCCATAGTCGATTCATGCAGAGCCTTCCATTGTTGTAATAGTTTTTGGTCAAGATGTTTTGGATCAAAATGATAGAAAGTGTCTTCAGTGAGATCACAGAAGTGCTCAAGTGAGTGCATGCTATCATCCGGTAGGCTACACATCCACCAATGTGGAGATTCATGAAGTGTGTATGCAAGCAGCAAGCTGGCCTGTTCATTAGAACATCAATCTTCCTCATGAATAATGGAAATAAAGTCATGTAAGAACACAGCCCAAGCCACTTTTCCTTCACCATCATACACGTAATTGGACAAGAGATCGAAAAAATCGTTCATGATGGTGATATCTTCATGATTCAAAAAACATTGCAAAGGGAGAAGAGTGCAAGAATCCATGATAGATATGCAAAGGTTCAAAACAGGATGAGAGGACACAACTTGTCATCTAGCCCTCCTTCTAGTGCCATAAATGTTGATGGTTCTGGACCCGCCAACATCTAAGGGCATCTCCCTGGTAACAAGTCCCAATTATACCTCAGATCGTTTGGTGTAGGAGTCCCAACAATGGGTCGTACGGTAATGCCTTGATCGCGATTTCGCACAGAGGCAAGTAAGATAACTCTATTGGTAGCAAGGGTGCTTTTATCACTCAAGTTGTTCCCAAAAGTTGTAAGAAAAGGAATACGGCCGAGGTAACCATAGATAAATCTTTTAGATACAAATTCTAGCCAATCTGCATCCAGAGAGGGATCTCTCTTTATGATTTAGCTTTGTTTTTAAAGGTATTAGGCTAGTTATGAAGTACAAGGGTTTTGTTTTTAGTTTGGGTGGTGAGATTCAATAAAACGGTGAGGCAAAACTGAAGAGTTCAGTCCATTGGGCATGATGGAGTCAAAAGAAACAAGCTTCCTGGATTCAGTTTCTAACAAAGGATGGCATCACAGAGCAAGGTAGTCAAACATGGAACAATTTAAAGGTTGGAATCAGATGGAATGGACTCAAATGGGTGAAGGGCAGTTAAGAATCCTTCATCATATTGACAGAGGGAAAATGGATGATTACTATTAAGGAGCAATTAAGAATTCCTTAGCAAATACTCAATGTGAAAGAATCAGGGGAAACAAGAGCAATTAAGAATTCACTGTTTATACTAATTCTAAAGAAAACACAGAGAATAATAAAGACTGAAAATAGAGTGCAGTTAAGCAAATTCTGAATTAATCTTTCTCTTTATCATTCAGATCATGAAACATAGATGACATAATAGACAAGAAAACTGTAAAACACAAGATATAAGGGTACTTATTGATCCATAGGTTGATTCAAGAATTCTGTGACAAGTCTTCTGCATCAATTCTTCATCCAGTAGGCCAAACAACAGTTTGTTTCCAACAGCTTTGTATTCCAAAGTTCAATATTACAGCAAAGTCTAAGAAATCTACACACAACCAACCTCATCAAAAACTCTAATGAAGGGGGTATTTATACAAAAAAATATGTACAACAGGTATCTCACCAAAGCTGCGAGATAATTTCTAGTTTTTAACCTAACGTAATTTACAAGCAAAGTAGAAACAACTAACTTATGCTGTGTTGGAGGCTGGCTCTTTAGGGTTTGGCTTGTAGGTGTCCTTTGGTAGCTTTGTGCCGACTGTTTGTATTAACTGCTCTTTAAACTTCTGATCTGCTTCTCTTAGTCGGCTCTGATACTCTTTAATTCTGATTTGATATGCTTTTAATTCTGCCGTGATACACTTTAACGCTCCTCTGATACTCTTTGACTTTAATATGATATTCTTCAATTCTGATTTGATTTCTACCCACCGTTGTCTGTTATGGTGTCTTATCACGACTTTTCTCTGGTAAATCATGTTTCTGCAGGTTTCCGCTGGCTGGGGTAGCAAAACATCCTGTAAATCTCTGATTTTCTCTTCTGCAGGCTTGGAAGTCCCTGTGTTTGCTGGTTCAACTGTGTTACTGCAAAATGGCGGGTTGAATGGTAGTGTTGTGGAGCTTGCTTTTGTAGCTATGCTGGTCGGAGGCGGTCGAAACTGGAGCTGAGTCGGTTTTAAGCTTGGAGTGCGCGGGTGCTATATGCAGAAAATATAACATAAATGACCTTTTTTACCCTTTATTGACAAAATGATTTTGGCGGGAAAAATTGATTTTTCGGACGGGTGATGTAAGCATGACGTCAGTGGGGGTACGGTATGGATGACGTGGCAGGTGACATGGCAGTACGGATGGTGACATGGCGGGTGATGTCAGCGAGGGGTCAGCGGGAGGGCAGTAAGTTGTTTTTCCCGCACCGCTTATGGGCTTGGGCAGTTTCGGGCAGAGGGGCAGCAAACAACGCGGACACGCGACACGTGGATCCGGTATGGTGCCGAAACCACCATTTCCCTATGGCTTAACGTTCGACAGATGCAGAGCTAACGAAATGCATATGGACTATTGGATGTGGAGGTCCAGATCAAACGGTGGGCGCGCATGGAAAGCGGCGTAGGTTTAATGCGCAGGGCCTACATATTTATCATTTAATAAATCTTTTCGGGCGTGATTTTGATTGGTTTACGGGGTGAATGTTTAGTTTATTAATCAACCCTGATGGTGATTAATTCCATTATATGCGCGCAGTGGGTTATTAATCAATTCCAGATGAACTATTAATTCCCATTTGAAAAAGTGACATATGGTTATAGTTAACCGGGGCGGGATATTAACACTTTGGGGTTTTTTATGTTACATATACATAATATGGGTAGGGAAACATTTACAAGGGAGTTATATAATATAAAGTTAGTTTGTTAATATGGATTTTGAATATGAAAGCGCTAAGTATAATTTTAGGAAACTTAGGCTTAAAGGGGAAAAAGAGTTTATACAAGAAATATGGCTAATCCCTAAGTAAAACAGATTTTTACTTAGGCAAACGTTATGGAATGAGATGAGTGACTCAGTGATATTAAGCATATCTCAATATCATTGGGGGAAATTAGCAAATGATTGGGGAAACAGTATGAGGGGAGTTAGTCATGCCTCGCTTGAGCCACTCCAAGAGTGATACTTGCCATGGCACTTGTGATAGAGGTAAAATTAACACTTTGAGAGACAAAATCAATCACAAGTCTCATTCTGCAACAACAATCCACTTACCCAACCTACTTTTCCTAACATTTTTTCTTCTTTCTTTTGGGTGCACTTGGACTGGCAAACCCTCATCAATTTTATTTTATTTGCATGATAATCCTATCTAAGTCTACACTTATTTCTTCCAAGGGCTCAGATTAAACAGTTGAGCTCCTTTGCTTCTCTACCTATCTACTTATCTGCCAAGTTTAAACAGTTTGGTTAGATTTTTATTCTCTATCTCTAAAACATGAAATTCAAACATGAACTGGCCAAGATTAAGCTGTTTGGCCATTCATCAATTGTGGCATGAAGTTCAACAAGCTGCACACAATGCTTATTTGCAGGAAATGAAAAAGTAGTGGCATTTAGACTTGCACACTTTCCTGGTCTTTTTATTTGGGGTTCATTTCTTTTCATTTTTTCTTTTGACCATTTATTTATTTTACCCTTTGATTTTTCTTTTAGGGTATACCCTCTTTACATTTTTCAATTTTTATTTTTATTTTTGATAATATGGAAACCTTTACAGCAAGGAAAGGATGAACATATTACAGAGCTCAACCAGTCAATCATGAAATATGACACCTATAACTATAGGAGTATAACACTGGCTCCACTTGGGGATGGCTTTCCCTCATGGAAAGTCAAGAATAGTAGGTCAGATGGCCTTCTGCATAACTTTTTCTCTACTCTGAAATTTTCCTTTTGCTGGTTGCTTTATTGTATATATGACAGCACACTTGTGGAGCTTAGGGCCTTCTCTTCGGGCTTCAACTGCAGCAAGTTACTATCCAATCCACATTTAAACACATTTTTTCATTTTTTCTTCCTCCTTGAATCCTTCTTGAGCACCTTGTCTCTTGGGCAGGAGCTTTTAGCCTTGGTCCCTTTATCAAAATCTTCTTAATCTTTTCCTGCACAACTATGAGATCTGGCCTGAAACAAAAAAGTGTTGCAACTTTCAAACCAAATTAGTAAATCATCAAGATCTTGGATTCAAACATTTAAGGATTTATTTCCTAACTCACTAAAACTTGAATTTAAAACAAACTGAAATCCTACCTACTTTACTCTAATCAGCTTTCTGACTACTGCTTAACCAATGCAACCACTTAAGCATTATATACATCAGTGACCTGTGTTGCTTGTGTTTGATGGTGTTTAAAATTGAGATCTTGCAATCAAATTTGGCTTTATTAACCTGTGAGAAGATAAGGAAATTCCTGATCTCCTTTGCTGAATCTAGAAACTGTACAAAAGGATCTTGAAAAATATATACACTAATCTCAAACTGATTCAAACAACAACTGTACAAATGTCCTGGATAGCCTACCTGCCTTGGAATTGAGAAATCACTTTTGTCTTTATCACCATGTATGTTTTCAACTGTTCTTTGTGGTGATATTTTTACTGATTGTAATGCCTGTCTTGTAAAACCATTATCATCTTGTTTTTGACTCTCACAGTATGTTAATGGAGAAGAATTCTGATTTCTTTCATCATTCAACCTGTCAGCTATTGGATCATAGAGAATTTGGAAGGATTGTTGCAACTTATTACACACGGGTTCAAATGGAACTTGAAAAATTTCTACAAGCTGCTCTTCTTTTTCTTTAAAAATTTTACATGATTCAAAACAAAGAGGCAGGAATCAACTTGGATTTTTTGATCATATGTTGCTGCTTCCAAGTCTTCTTCTGCAACCTGACATTCAATGGCATTTTGGGGCTGCAAATCTAGATATGACAAGTCTTGAACAACGATTTGATTGCCCTCTAGATGGTTAATATCAAGACTTGTTGACATTTGATTTCTAATTGTATGATAGTTATCTCTGATGAACTAAAATGAATCAAAACAAAATGGTAAAGTTCCTTGACTGTTTTTAAGATTTTTTGCACTTTCCTCCTCATTCCCATTACTACGATGAACAAGCTGATCACTTCTTTCAAGTTGTTGAACCTGAATTTTGTTATTTCCCAAATTAGCTTCTGATTCCTTCGCAAGGTTAATTTGGATTTGAGAAACATAATCATCATCATATTGATCATATTTGGGCGAATCATTGAAAGAAGAAATGTTATCAAATGCACACATTAGATCAAGAGATTGCTCCTCCACATGTTGCTCTATGAATCTATCATCTGATCTATGGTAGGTCAAGTTGGTAGGAATTTGTTCATGAATATCAACCTTTTCTTCTTGTGAAATAAATGTGTCATGGTGCTCTAAACATTCAACTTTCGTTGTGATCTTCTGCTTCATTTCCTTTGCTTTCTTTATCAAAATGTCAAGTTTTTCCTCTTTTTCTGTTTTCGATTTCTCTTTTCTAATTTTCAGATTAACCTCTACATCCACTGCCATGTTCTGCATCTGTTCCATAGTGGAGGGGTTTCTTTCTCTCAGATGAAATTCCATCTCTGAATCAAATGCTCTTGGGTAATGCAGTAGAGCTGAATCAGGGGGAGGTTTTACATTTAATGGTATCGAATGATAGATTTGATTGAATCTGTCTGAAAATTGTTGTACTGTTTCATCTGGATGTCTTTTTAACTGATTATATTCTTCTATGATCATGAGGAGATTGACTTTGATTATCCATCTATCAAGGAAGAGTTTGAGAAACTGCTCAAGATTTGAGATGCTTGCCTCAGGCAGGGTTTTGAACCAACTCCTGACTTTGCCTTGCAAAGAAAGAGCAAAAAGCCTAATACTCACATCCCCTTCATCCACTTCAAATAAGTTAAGATAATCCTCAAAAACCTGGACATGTCTTTGGGAAGTGACACCATTCTCTCCATCAAATCTAGGGAGATACTTGGGATAATCGTTAGGGAAAGCATGGAGTGTAGGAGGAAAAATGAGTGGTTTATACCTATCAGGAACTTTATGAGGTACTGGAATATGTTCAGGGATTGGCTGTTTAGTCTCAATTTTTGGGTTCTCCTTAATTAAAAAATGATCTTCATAAGAATTAGAAGACTATTGTTCAAATGTGTAAGGAGACTTTGCATCTACTTTTTTGGAAGGAAAGTAATAAAAAATTAATCTAAATTCATCTCTAAAATACTATATACACTGAAAAATACTATTAATGAGAAAGAACATAATGTCTTGGATAACAATCCAAATTAAAAGCCTGATCTTTTCATACAGTTCTTTCAGGTTCATTTCTCCAGTGGAGTCTTGATTGTGAAATTGATGTGGAGTCACCAGGTGGATGATTTTAACCTTTGTGTGTCTGATCCCTGTCCACCATCACAGATCAGATCTAAACCTGTAAAACAATTCTGAAGAAAAGGTTCAGTTTCTCCAGGAAACAAAATTTTTGAGTTTTTTATGATTATTTCGATTTTTTATGATTTTTTCAAAACAACTTTTATGATTTCTTTAAGAGGCTTTAGATATGAGATTTAAACTTTCTTAAAGACTTTATTTGACAAGAGGAACTGATCAAGCATTTGAAACCAACTATTCAAACCATAAGCTAGACCGGAGATAGACTGAAGTAGCATTTATTTACTTCTGCAATTGCAAAGCAAAAGCAGTTTCAAAGGCTACCTGGCTAACTTCAGGCTCCATCTGTAGCTTATACAGAAAACAGTAGCAACAAACAATTATTCAGGTCCCCAGCGGAGTCGCCAATGATGTTATCACTCAAGTTGTTCCCAAAAGTTGTAAGAAAGGGAATACGGCCGAGGTAACCACAGACCAATCTTTTAGATACAGATTCTAGCCAATTTGCATCCAGAGAGGGCTCTCTCTTTATGATTTAGCTTTGTTTTTAAAGGTATTAGGCTAGTTATGAAGTACAAGGGTTTTGTTTTGAGTTTGGGTGGTGAGATTCAATAGAACAGTGAGGTAAAACTGAAGAGTTCAGTCCATTGGGCATGATGGAGTCAAAAGAAATAGGCTTCCTGGATTCGGTTTCTAACAAAGGATGGCATCACAGAGCAAGGTAGTCAAACATGGAACAATTTAAAGGCTGGAATCAGATGGAATGGACTCAAATGGGTGAAGGGCAGTTAAGAATCCTTCATCATATTGACAGAGGGAAAATGGATGATTACTGTTAAGGAGCAATTAAGAATTCCTTAGCAAATACTCAATGTGAAAGAATCAGGGGAAACAGGAGCAATTAAGAATTCACTGTTTATACTAATTCTGAAGAAAACACAGAGAATAATAAAGACTGAAAACAGAGTGCAGTTAAGCAAATTTTGAATTAATCTTTCTCTTTATCATTCAGATCATGAAACATAGATGACATAATAGACAAGAAAACTATAAAACACAAGATATAAGGGTACTTATTGATCCATAGGTTGATTCAAGGATTCCATGACAAGTCTTTTGCATCAATTCTTCATCCAGTAGACCAGACAACAGTTTGTTTCCAACAGCTTTGTATTCCAAAGTTCAATATTACAGCAAAGTCTAAGAAATATACGCACACCCAACCTCATCAAAAACTCTAATGAAGGGGGTATTTATACAACAAAATATGTACAATAGGTATCTCATCAAAGTTGCGAGATAATATCTGGTTTTTAACCTAACGTAATTTACAAGAAAAGTAGAAACAGCTAACTTATGTTGTGCTAGAGGTTGGCTCTTTAGGGTTCGGCTTGCAGGTGTCCTTTGGTAGCTCTGTGCCGACTGTTTGTATTAACTGCTCTTTAAACTTTTGATCTACTTCTCTTAGTCAGCTCTGATACTCTTTAATTCTTATTTGATATGCTTTTAATTCTGCCCTGATACACTTTAACGCTCCTCTGATACTCTTTGACTTTAATATGTTATTCTTCAATTCTGATTTGATTTCTACCCACTGCTATTTGCTACGGTGTCTTATCACCACTTTTCTCTGGTAAATCATGTTTCTACAGGTTTCCGCTGGCTGGGGTAGCAAAACATCCTGTAAATCTCTGATTTTCTCTTCTGCGAGCTTGGAAGTCCATGTGTTTGCTGGTTCAACTGTGTTACTGCAAAATGGCGAGTTGAATGGTAGTGCTGCGGAGCTTGCTTTTGTAGCTATGCTGGTCGGAGGCGGTCGAAACTGGAGCTGAGTCGGTTTTAAGCTTGGAGCATGCAGGCGCTATATGCAAAAAATATAACATAAATGACCTTTTTTACCCTTTATTGACAAAATGATTTTTGGCGGGAAAATTTGATTTTTCGGATGGGTGACGTAAGCATGATGTCAGTGAGGGTATGGTATGGATGACATGGTAGGTGACATGGCGGGTGATGTCAGCAAGGGGTCAGTGGGAGGGCAGTAAGCTATTTTGCCCGCACTGCTTATGGGCTTGGGCAGTTTCGGGTGGAGGGGTAGCGAACAACACGGGCGCGCGACATGTGGATCCGGTACGGCGCCGAAACCACCATTTCCCCGTGACTTAACGTTCGACAGATGGAGGGCTAGCGAAATGCATATGGACTGTTGGATGTGGAGGTCCAGATCAGACGGTGGGCGTGCATGGAAAGCGGCGGAGGTTTAATGCACGGGGCCGACATATTTATCGTTTAATAAATCTTTTCGGGCGCGATTTTGATTGGTTTACGGGGTGAATGGTTAGGTTATTAATCAACCCTGATGGTGATTAATTCCATTATATGCGCACGGTGGGTTATTAATCAATTCCAGATGAACTATTAATTCCCATTTGAAAAAGTAACATACAGTTATAGTTAACCGGGGCGGGATATTAACACTTTGGGGTTTTTTATGTTATATATGCATAATATGGGTAGGGAAACATTTACAAGGGAGTTATATAATATAAAGTTAGTTTGTTAATATGGATTTTGAATATGAAAGCACTAAGTATAATGTTAGGAAACTTAGGCTTAAAGGGGAAAAAGAGTTTATACAAGAAATATGGCTAATCCCTAAGTAAAACAGATTCTTACTTAGGCAAACATTATGGAATGAGATGAGTGACTCAGTGATATTAAGCAGATCTCAATATCATTGGGGGAAATTAGTAAATGATTGGGGAAACAGTATGAGGGGAGTTAGTCATGCCTCGCTTGAGCCGCTCCAAGAGTGATACTTTCCATGGCACTTGTGATAGAGGTAAAATTAACACTTTGAGAGACAAAATCAATCACAAGTCTCATTCTGCAACAGCAATCTACTTATCCAGCCTACTTTGCCTAACATTTTTTCTTCTTTCTTTTGGGTGCACTTGGACTGGCAAATCCTCATCAATTTTCTTTTATTTGCATGATAAGCCTATCTAAGTCTACACTTATTTCTTCCAAGGGCTCAGATTAAATAGTTGAGCTCCTTTTCTTCTCTACCTATCTACTTATATTCCAAGTTTAAACAGTTTGGTTAGATTTTTATTCTCTATCTCTAAAACATGAAATTCAAACATGAACTGGCCAAGATTAAGCTGTCTGGCCATTCATCAATTGTGGCATGAAGCTCAACAAGCTACACACAATGCTTAATTGCAGGAAATGAAAAAGTAGTGGCATTTAGACTTTCACACTTTCTTGGTCTTTTTATTTGGGGTTCATTTCTTTTCATTTTTTCTTTTGACCATTTATTTTTTTTTACCCTTTGATTTTTATTTTAGGGTATACCCTATTTACATTTTTGTTTTTTATTTTTTATTTTTGATAATATGGAAACCTTTACAGCAAGGAAATGATGAACATATTACAGAGCTCAACCAGTCAATCATGAAATATGACACCTATAACTTTAGGAGTATAACAGGTGTGACAACTGTAGTGATCCAAGGAAGGTGCATGAGAGGTTCTAACACATGGGGGTTGAGGTGATTGCACCCCTTGGAAACCTGTGATAGCACGCAGTTAAGAAGGGAACACACAAGCATAGATGCATCACAACATGGAAGACAAGTTAGCTAGCAATCCAAAGTGATGGTTAAACCAAAAACACATTTTAGAAAGATTCATACATACATACACAGATAGCTATACATGCATGTGCAAGTAAAAATATACATATATCATTTAGAGTAAACCAGATAGCATAGAATAAAATACAACATATGCATGAAAAGTGTTGGCTCTTGTTATATTAAGAAGTGTAAGTTCCAGTCATACAATACATCCATGTCCAACCACTAGTTTCGATAGCGGAACGTTACAGCCACAACCGTCTGCTCCTCCAAAGAGTTGTACTAGCCCTGTGCAGTGGAGAAGCCAAGGTTGGTTACAATACTGTCCAAGATCTCTCCAAGGTAGTCTTATCGAAAGCTCGGCTGACCAAAAGCCTCTACAATGAGTTGTGAGGGACTATTTATAGCAAAGGGTGGGGTGACCCTTGACATTCCCCTTTGTGACAGTTCATCTACCTTCATGACTCTTCATCTACTCTATGACTGTTACATCCAACTATCGACAGTTGACTTACACTTGACAAGACATTACATTACAATGCACATGTACCCATGTGAGATAAAATGGCTTGAGAAAGCCATGCTAGACATCACTATGACTTAGACAACCATGGAATTATAACTCCTCAACATCCTTGTGATGATCAACAGTAACATATTGATGCCAAGATTGGTAGTCTTCGATGGTGTCTATGTGCTCCAAGGTGACATTTTTATGGAACTTGACTCTTGCCTCCATAACATCCGAGTACAATGCTCAGGCTCCTCTGTCCAACTCATCTGAAAGCATGCGCAAAATTGTCTTCAATCTGGCCGAACCAACAACATACTTGTGTATGATGTCTGCACTAATGGGCAAGTCTGGGCTGGTGGAAATGCACATCAACTCGTCGAAGTACGAGTCAAGCTCTAGTCGTACATGTGCCTTTATCTTCGCCTGGGTGAGAGTCCCAATAGATGGGATCGCATGTGTGTGCACCACAACATCCATACTCTTGAATACACGTGCATGGGAAGCTCGTATACTAGTGATGAGTTGCGGGAGCTCTTCATAGTTCTAGATTTGACTCCGGATATGTGCCTTCAACTCGACCGCTTTGGCCTTCATCATCTTAGGCAAGTGAAGCGGGGCTCCCTTGTATCTCATCATCCATGTTTACATGTAATCAACAGCATAATGCAAGTTCGCCAAGATACATGCTCTTCTAGCACATCACTGTTGCCATCCGTTGAGATGGATGACTGCCTTATGCATGGTACCAAACTTGGAGTACAATGCTTTCATAACTGTGTCAAGGGACAATACTTCATTTAGTATTACCTTCTTCAGTTCAGCTCAGGTGGACGATGTCACCAACTCTCCTCCTTGCATGGTCGTTTGTAGTTCCTTAGCCATTCACTCATTCTCAAATATCAGAAAAAGAACACTTGAGCTAGTGGCTTCGGCATACACTCTGGTAGCATCGGCCAAGGTTGTTAGATGTTTTCACATGTCAGACACGATCACTCGTTCCTCAACTTGAGTAGGAGATGTATGATCATCCGGAGTTGAAACTCTACGAGACTACACAAATCTATGTTGAGACTCATCGAATGAGATGTTGTGCATCTCTCCTTCCAGTTGTTCTCCAAGGATCTCAGTGCCTCCTTGGTCGCTTGAGACTTGCTCATCATCTGGATGTGGTGAAGAAGGTAAGTCGACCTCTTGGTGGTGAGGCATGAGGTCGATGTCTTTTTCCAATTCCTATTGCTCCATATCCATATCCAACTGTTGAAGTGCTTGCTCTATTTCATGAGCGAAGTCCTTCTCCTGCAATGGTTCACCTTGTCTGCCTGATGCCAGCTGTTCTAATGAGTCCACTACTTGCATGGACATTGTTTCATCTATTTGCACATGTTGCACTCCCTGCTGTACCTGTTGCTATTGCACTTCCCTCTCCTATTTGCACAACTCTTGTTCCTTCTGAATTTTCTCCTTCATCTCATGCAACTCCTTCTATGTTTCCTCCATTTTCTCTTCTCCTTCTGCCTTTACGCAATTCGCTTTTCGCGTTGTTGCCTCTTTGCCTCTATAGCCAAAGTTGCTTTCTCCACAAGTGGATCTTCTCGGAACTTGTAGCTTTGCTCTTCCTCCATGTGATCGACAATCTTCCTCTTGCCCTTGTTGTGCACTGGTATGTTTGCCTCTACTGTTGTTTCTACTTCTGCTTCTAGTGTTGGTTCTCTTCGCGATGATGCTTCATGTTGCTTTGCTAACCACTCCACAATGAAGCCAACCAGTTTATTGAGCCTGCAGGAGTTGTAACAATATCTCAATGGGTCCTCCTCCACCTAGTGACATGCCCCGTCGATCCAATTGAACTGTACTCTTGTGCAATGATCTTTCACAAGACAATGTGGGTCATACGGATTGTAACTTCGGAGGTCAAATGGATACTTCTTCATCTGTTCTGCTTCGACATCCACTTTCTTGAAACTCCAGATCTCGTATAACCCAATCCACAATGGAAGAGTGGGCCAAGGTGCCTTCTTCTTCCAGTGCAGTCTAGCTGTCAATCCTGCCGAGATGTGATATGCTACTTCCTGCATGACGAGTATGTCCAAGGAAAACTTCGGTAGAACATGTGGAGGCTTCTCCGCATTGAACATTCGTATGAAGGTGCCAGATGGTGAGGCATACCAATCAGCAATGTCTATCAGTTCCTCCATTGCTGCCTTCAATATGCAAGGTGGATCCTGTTCGAATATCATCTTGTAAACTAGGGTGACAAAATGATTAGACAGCCGTGTGATAACTCCTCTAAAGCTGAATTTAGACAACTTACAATATGTGTTCACAACAGTCTCTGTTGGTGGCCATGCCCACTCTAAACCCAAGAACTCCTCTTGGGCACAGATTGCATATAATATGTAGGTGGACATGTAGACCTCTGCTTTCATACCTCCGGGTGATTGTTGAGCCTTCGTTACCGATTCCTTCAGCTGATGAGCCAACATGCCGGACAAGTTACGTGGTTTTCCTTCTCTGGCCAGTTGGTCCAGCGCGATGACCCAGCTCTGAGGGAAGGTTTCCATGATTTCTTGGCCATACAGTGGACATGCAAATATGACCATGTATTGATACGCCTTCCACATAATCTTCATATTGTAGATCTGGTTGGGTGTCATCCTAAATCTAGTCGGCTCCTTTACCCAGTTCTTAAGAATGTCTCTGGAGTTGGCACTGCTGCTAGGTAAGTTGAAGGGAGTCTCCATGATAGTCACAAGCTCCAACATCTGATACATCTCATCATAATCCTGTGCCCAGAAGGTTGCAATCTTCATCCCACTGACACTACTCAAAGTCATCGTCTCGGGATCAGTGTGCGAGACAATCCAGTGTATCATGTCCGCACATGGGAACACGATGTATCTGCATGCAATCCGGTACAAGCCGGACTTGTGAATGTTCACATACATCTGGTGGTCTTCGGGGTTTTCCCCAAAAGTGCCTGCAAATACTTCATTGACCTCTTGCCATTTCAGCTTGATGTCCTTGTCTAGAAACAACTTGGTATCTTCATAGATTGGTAGACATGCGGACACCCATTCAACTGCTGCTCCAGTTGCACTTTCGTCAGTGTCCTTTGATCCTACTCTCTTGGAGGCCATTGATCCTATACTACTAAGAGGTGGATGAACACATGAAAGATCTGGAGACAAAGCAACATGCATGGAAAGAAATCTGTCAGCAAAAACCAAAGCAAATTTGGGAATGACATAACACATACCTAAGGATTGATAGGAAACTATTGCACAATTTCTTCTAGGAGGCTAGGAGACTGGTTACCAGACTTGCACAAAAATCAGTTTGGACTGTCTAGGGAGGTTGACTGGCTACTGGATTTGCGTAATGCACAATCCAGCCTGACTGTTGACTACTGTAATTGTGCAATGCACAATTCCAACTGGAAATGACTGCAAGCTCAAGGACTGCATTGCGCAATTTTCAGGGCCAGCAGTCACTGTCCCTCAGAAATGCACAAATCAATCCTTGAGGATAGTTCCTAGGCATAAATGCAGGAAGACAGAGCCTTCCTTCCCCGGATTGCACAATGTTGTCTCGGTGAGGTAGAGTCTCGGATAAGATTGGCTAGACTCACCGACAGGCAACTGAAAGAAAATGTGAAAGTAAATGCATGGTGATACTAAGTGTAGGCAGAAGTGATTGATCATTCATGCAAACATTGAATGAAAAGTTGAGCAAACATATCAAGATGCATGTGGGTGAAGCGAGTCGCCGAATCAGTGACCGTTTGTGCAAAACAATTTCATGCATGCAATAGCAGTGAGATACCAATGAAAACTGAAACGGTGCTAGTACAAGCTAGTATGCATGTAAATGATAGAAAGCATTCAAATAAATCAAGTAAACAACACTCACACAAGCGAAAACACAAAAAGTGACAGAAATGCTTAAAAAGATAAGTTGAGACCACTTACCCATGAATAGCTGAGTCGGATGTGTTGAAGAGTCTTGGATGTGCTATGGGATGTCAGAGCTTCAAGATCGATGTGAAAAAATGAGCTCTGATGTGTCAAATAAATAAGTTTGAGCTCATGACGCACATGCCACAAATCTAGGAAAAAGTGACACTTGGAGGAAAGATTCTAAAATGAACTTTTCATGTGACCTCCAGCTGTTAAAAATAACTCCCTAAATCAAGGGATGTTTTTTGCATGTTTCCTTTTGCTATTCCGGGAAAGAGCAAGCCATGCATGCAAGTCAAGTTTCCTTGGTCCCGAGAGGAACTTGTCAACCCAACTACACATGCAAGAGGCTACTTAATTGCTAGGAGAAAATGTACATTTCTGGATGGGAGATGGGTTGGCTACCCAGGATATTTGCACAATTTTTGGGTAGAGCAGCTGACTGCTGCCCAGGATTGAGAAATTCGTGGGTTGAGTAGCCCTGCTGAGAAGAATTGCGCAATTTTCTGGATGAAGCCTGATTGGCAGAATTGCACAATTCTGGAGCCTAGCAGGCTGCCAGATAGAATTGCACAATTTCTGGAGGGAAGGCTGGTTTCCCTCTAGAATTGCACAATTTCTTGAGGGAGCTGCTTAGCCTGCAATTTGACCAAGTCCGGGGGAACAACCTATGAGGGGAATGCATCAAGATTTGAAAGATAGGTTGTATTTCTGCAAGAAAAACACTGAAGCTTGTGTACTTGGCGAAGCAAGACAAGGTGCTGTGAAAGGTTGGTAGGGAGGTTCGAAAACGAAGCTAGGCAAAATTTTGGAGGGTGGTTGCAGATGCTACAACAGTTAGTTACACCCTATCAAGACATATAAGAAGCATCATGAGATTTAATGTATAATCTATATATATTATAATACATAATAAAGACTTAACAATAAATTAATCAATTACTAACACATAAATGAATGGAAATGAAAATTGAAACCTAACAAAGCTTAGAGTTACATCTTATTATATTTTCATATGCTTATACCGATAACTAATATCACAAAGTTATATATATATCTATATCTATATATATATATATATATATATATATATATATATATATATATATATATATATAGATAGATATATATATCTCACATTTAAGAGCATTTAAGTTTTTTCCATGCATTTACAAATTAGCATAGCATGGATAGAGTTGTATGTTTCCATCTCTCCCAAGGGGAACACACTTTCATTTTGCAAAGGATGTATCATAATCTCTTAAACATCTAACCCATAGTTCATGTTACATAAACACAACCTTTAAATTTTTCATTAACCTTGAATCCATCCTTTAAGAAAAAAGAAAATGACAAATGACAATGACAAATATGACATGAATCAAACAAGGTATTTTTAAGTGGCATCTATATATTGACTAGTTTACAATGATCTTAAAAATTATACATCATATAAATGTGATTTTTTGCAAGTTAAAAATAATATTGAGAATTGCTCTCATTTTAAGGTAAGTTACACCTTATAAGGACATATAAGAAACATCATGAGCTTTAATGCGCAATCTGTATATATTGCAATACATAACCAAGACTTAACAATACCTTAATCAATTACTAACACATAAATGAATGGAAATGAAAATTGAATCCTAACATAGCTTAGAGTTGCATCTTATTATATTTTTATATGCTTATACCAATAACTAATATCACAAAGTTCAATTATATTTATATGTGTGTGTGTGTGTGTGGGCATTTGATTTTTCTTCCATGCATTTACAAATTAGCATAGCAAGGATAGAGGTGTATGTTTCCATATGTCCCAAGGGGAACACACTTGCATTTTACACGTTGTGTATCATAATATATTTGTAGCAACCTTTTCTTGCTGCCCCATGTAATTATTTTTAGGTGCAATTGTAATTAATCATGATAAATGTAAAAAATGATTGGACTAAGGAGAGGACACACATTCAGAGCTTGAGAGGAGAAGTTGCTTGGGAATGGCTTGGGGAAATAGGCAAACTTTGAATTCAATATTTAATTACCACCCACATCTCTTTGGCATTGAAAATAAGTTGATACAGCCATTAAAATGGAGCATGGCCACCTTAGCAAAAGGATGAACTAGCCTACTCTTGTGGGACAAGTTGTTCTAGTCCACAAACAAAAGAATGTGGAGAAGGAAAAGACATGTCAATGTGGTAGATGCGAGCAAATAACGACAAGGAGAAAAACACCAGCAAATGTTTTGCAAAGAAGACTTCTTACTTGAAAGAAGAACAAACAAGAAGAGAGGAAAAAGGGCAGTATATTGTAGATACATAGAGCACTTGGCAAAGAGAAGCCACGTGAAAAGATGTTATGAACATAATATTTCAGGAGCAGATGTGCATAGAAGGAAATTTGAAGAGAATGTGCAAATAGTAAAGGTGAAAGCACTTGAAAGAAAGGGGAACAACAGGGGGAGATTGACTTCTTTGGATACTTATGTGATTTATTTGGTGGAGCACTAGAGAGTGATAGGGATTCTTGTGCATTTTTTAACAAGTGGAGGTTAAGATCTATGAATTCCTATGGAGGACTATTAGGTGGAGAAACAATGTGCTCCAAATTCCTACAAGTGACAGGGGGAGGCATTGTGAGCTCTGGAATCCTAAAGTGTTAATTGGGTGGAGATAGTTTGGGCTTGGGATTCCTATAGTGATTGTTGGGTGGAACATTATGTGTTATGGATTCCCTGAAGTGTTGTTTGGGTGGAGAAACTATGTACTTTGGGCTCCTAGTTGGTAGGTGGAGATTGTGTTCTCTAGATTCCCATGTGATTGCTAACTATACTGGTGTGAATTCCCTTGAGCACTTCACTCCTCAGGATTTGAATCTGGCTTGGGGGTGGCTAACTGCAAGAAAGAATAGCAATGCAATTGGCCTACAATTGGGAGGAGAGTTGAAGTCCCTCTCTCAATTACCATTGATTTAATTAATAAGATAAGTTGTTTACTTGTGTTCTCTTTGTATACTTATTGCACTTGAATGATGATTAATGTTGTTTTATGACAATGATTGCATCAACACTATTAATGAGGAATATGCATTCCTATCTATTTGCAATTAGATGGTTATGTGATTGTTCTCATGGTGTAAGGGACTTGTAGATCCTTGTAGATGTTGATATGTTTTCTAAATTGCAGAGCTAATTTCATATTTATGTATGGTGGTATAATGAACCCAGTTAAGTTGTTATGGTGTGAAATTTCATGGCTTGGGTGTTATGACTGTCAAGGAGTCTCTATTGTCTTAGAACTAATGAAATTGTTGTTAAAAGTTGTATATGACATGCTAAGAAGTAGCATGAATTTTGTTATACATGATTGTTTGTTTTTCTTCTTTATTTATGGACTGATAAATGAAATAATGTACCATGTATATATCAAAATTTCTAGAGTTGTTGTAGTTGAAACCATAGAGTGTAGTCAACCATGGATTGGCTTGTCATAATGCTTGTTAATGGGCAGAATCTTCATTTGTGTAGAGGTATTATATCCATGGTCAATAGTGGGCATTGGCTATATATATGCCTAAAATAGTGGCAGTGGAATGAAGGTTGGTTCCATTGTAATTGAGGATCTGAGTGGTGTGCAATGATATGGTTGAATTGCAAGTCATTGAAGTTGTTGAGAATTCGATTACGAGCTTACAAAGTAACAAACCTATATTTGGGATGAAGGAGGCTTGCTAAATTCGTAAAAGAAATGTGAAAATTTACAAATGAATAGAGGAATTAGGTATTCCTCGTAAATTACCCTAATTTCAGGTTAATCACTTGATAATGCCACTTAATTACGAAACTTAGGATTAATTCCACATCGTACTCCACTATTAACAGAAAGCGAAAAACTGATTGTTTTCCATCGCATGATGAGGAAATTGTCGTTCGTGTCGCGCATGGTTTGGCATAATGCCTACCTCACATCTTGGCATGATGGCGTTGAGGTTGTTGATGTGGAGGTACGATGGGGGGGAGGTTACATGTTGACCCCAAAATTTCGTATAATGGGAAACAACGATTTTGCACAAAAGACTTGGTTTGGTGGGACCCCCTGGCATAGGCTAAGGTGGCAAGTGCCACATAGGCTAGGTAAGGCTATGTGGATGCCACATGGAATCTTGGATGAGATGGACATGTGATGTGTCAAGGCTACTAATAGTGTGACACGTGACTAATAATGCGATAGATGGAATGCAAAAATGGTCATTTTGATAAGCTATGGGACCGATTTTTGGATGACACATGACACCCTTAGAAGATGCCATGTGGCACGATGACATCATCATGATGTCAACAAGACATGACCTGCAAGTTTACTTGCAACAAAAAATTGTTCATTAATTAATGTGTTTGCGCCTTCCATCCAATGCTAAGATTAGTTGCACCCTTTTGGGTTTGGGCACAACTGATAGAGACTACAATGGGAATTTTGTCCATTAATTATTATCTGGTAACTTAAAGATTGTGGAACCCCCATTCATTAATAATGGAGGAGGCAAGGGGGTCCCGATAATTAGTATAGGTCTTACATGTCAATTGTTGGTTGTGTGAAGAAGATTAGACTAGGGGGAAATGTGCACCATTCAGTCGCATAAAAAACAAAGTGTAGACCCCCCCTTCCCATTGTTAAATGTCAGGAAGGCAGGGGGATGCAATTAACATGGGTTATCGATATGATTTGTTGATGTTGTCTCAGTGGAAAATCAACAATGGGCCATAGGCCACATAGATGGAACTGAGCCATAGGCCGTGGAGGCAGTTCATAAGGCCATGAGCCGTAAACACTGGTGGCATACTGCAAAGACCGACGACGATGCAAGAACACCAAAAGAATGGTGGGTAATTATCGTCGGAAAGGAGCCGTAATGGAAGAGGCGGAACCCAGATCCATCGAATCGTGGGAGGCCCATTATAGGGAAAGCAAGTTGGCATCTGACGATAGCCATTGGATCAAAGGTATATGAACCGTCAGATCTCATCCAAGTACAATCTTGTGCTAAAACACGCGCAAGTTGGGAATCCAATGAGCTCCGGGTCATTCGATCGGCTAAGTTCTGACCACGTTCCGACCATCAATCTGGTAGGGTGTAAATAAATTATGTTATTATTAAGTCAAACTTTTAGGAGTGTGTGGAGGGCCCGTTACCATGTTAACAGTCGAATCCGCTCTGCGATAGACAATCGTTGATCGGCTTGAACATACGGTTATTTTATATGTATAGAATTTGTTACACCACCATGTGATTATATATATATATATTTTCGTTCAGTGAACTGTACAATTGATTCGAAATTTGTGGACATGTGAGTACATGGTGGACCCCGTAGTTCAAATTCATGGAAGCGTTATATATATATATATATATATATAATTATTTTCGTTCAGTGAACTATATAATTGATTCCAAATTTGTGGACATGTGAGTACACGGTAGACCCCGTAGTTCAAATACATGGAAGCGTTAGTACAAGGTGGACCCCATAGTTCAAATTCATGGAAGCGTTAGTACAAGGTGGACCCCATAGAGTAGTTGTAAGTTTGCCACGTGGGAAAAGGAAAGGCCCGCGTGATGGCCATGGAACCGGCTAGTGCAAGCTGGCCACAGTCAAGAAGGTATGAGTTCTTGCCCAATAAGGATGAAGTGTGCATGGCGAGCCATATTTCCCCTGCTATTGGGCCATAAATGAACGGCGGGTGTATATTCCCACCATTCGATTTCGGCCTTAGCAAAATCGAACGGTGGGCATATACGCCCGCCATTCATTTATGGTCCAATAGCATAGGATTTATTGGATCCCAATGTGCATGGCGTTAAAGATTAAAATTTAATTTGAGAGTTTAATCAAGTTTTACGAGAGAGGACTTAACTTGTTAGAGGTGTAGGAGCCAAAATTTTCTTGTGAGTAATCAAAAGAAAGGGTATTTCAAGCATAACACAGATGACAAGATAGAAATGGGATTTAGAAGTAGGAAATTCTCCTAAATTAAAGAGAAAGTTACAAGGTTTTGTAAAAGAAGAATTTATTTCCATTCAAAACTTTTGAAGAGTACAAATGTCATTTCAAGTGTGGGAATTTCGTAAGTAGTCTATGGAAAGTTATTAGTTGGCCGAACATGTTAGTGGTTGTAAAATCTTGATTTGGGCGAGAATTTTGAAGATTTTTTGTTTTTTAAAAAAATGCATAGGTTTGAAATACATGAGACATCATTAGAATCGAAGGGACAAAGGATATGTAAGGTGCTAACAACCTAGAAGAAGATGTCATGGCATTGGGTGTCAATGTGGGGATGCCTAAACTGAGTCAAATGTTCACAAGGTGAGCAGACTAGAAAATAGAGACTTAGAAGAAACCATGAGAAGCCTCAAGATGGAGTCCATTTCAGATCTTGTATGGAATGCACCTTAGTTGAGTGTATATATTAAGCAAATTGGGAAAGAAGGAATTCAGGAGTGCAGATGGTGAAGAATTTGCAATGGGTATGCCGGAGTTACAAGAAAGAGTTAAGCAACAATTGCAGGAGAACAACAACAAGTACAAACAAAGAGTAGACATAAGTTGGAATTTGAATTCGGTGACCTGGTTATGGCATATTTGAGAAAGGAAAAATTTATTGTTGGGACACACCACAAACTTAAGCTTAAGAAAATTGATTGGTCCATGTAAAATTTTAAGTTTTCTTCCAATGCCTATGAATTGGAACTCCCTAAAAACATAGGAATATCACCATTTCTCAATGTAGAAAACCTATACCCCTCCAAGGAATAGAAAATGTTACAAACAATGCACCTGCAAGTGACGAAGGTCAAACCAATAAGTGGGAGAAGCAGCTAACCAAAGTAACTTAGAAAGAAATTCAAGCAATATTGGGTCAAAGAACACTGAAGAAAACTAGAGGTGAATAGTATCTTTAGTAGTTAATTAAATAGAAACAACTAGTAAAAATTATTATATGGATGATAGCAACAAATATTCTCAAGCATGGTACAAATGTTAAGGAGTTGATGGAAAGTTCGTTTCTTCCCTAGGAGTCTGATCTAGAAGCATCTATAAGCCAAGTTCATCTTTGACCTCATTAGGTCAAAATTCTATTTACCGAGGGAGTTGCTTCCCTAATTTATTTGATTTTGTAATGTTTCCTAGCATATATAGAAGAATGGTTTGGATACTAAGCGTTGAAGGAAAATTAATCCAACCAAGAACCATATGTGACCTTGAGAAAGGGTGTTACACCCCTGGATCATTTGAACCCTGAATTTCTGGAACAATAATTATTACTAGAAATGTTTATTAATTATTACAACTGTCCCAACAGTCAAAGAATAAAAAATTAAAAATATTATAAAAAAGAATGTTAAAGGACAAAAGTCAAATTAGTTATTTTTTAATTTAATATTAATTTATTTTATTTTGAATAATTTTTTTGAAAGATTCTAACAATTTATAATAATTTGTTATTAGCAAATTTTATATTTTATTATATTTTTAAGAAAAAAGGAAAAAGAAAAAAAACAACTTTCATATTATTAATAACTACAAATATATTAGAATTATACTAATTTAATTAAGGAATACTTAAAAAAAAATGATATTATTCATAAACACATGTAGGAATTTACAGTGTAAGTTCCTCAGACAGAACACCAAAGGACACCGCTCACAAACAGATCACAGATCAATACACCAGTTTTGTTGACATGGTTAAAACCCTCAAAGAGGGAAACAATCCACGGCTTGAGCCAACGCAGCCACTTCAGGAAATTTATTAATAAAAGAATGAAAATTTACATAAGCTTCTCTGATGAATGATTACCCTACAAATGACCCTCCATGCTCTTTAAATAGAGATCATGGACCAATCAAGTGTTAAGCCACAGATCAAGTGTCGGTAATACCGAGGAGAGAATGAACCGTCAGATCACTACATATCGTGACCGTCAGATTGTAAGTTACAAAAGTACATAGTAAAGAAACACACTTTACCTAACTCTAGACTAGACCAAGTTATACTTAACTATTTCCTATGTGTCGGAATATCCTAATAATACAACTATATTATCAATTAGAATTATATTAATTTAATTAAGGATTGCTTAAAAAAAATTCTCTAAAACAAAACTTAAATCAACAAAGAAAGAAGAAGGGAACTAAGGGGGTACGAACAAAGAGAAGGGACCCACGAGTTGCTTAACTTCCATGCATCATCCCTATTAAGAGTTTTACTCCTCTTTTCAATTTCAATGGCTTCTCTTACTTTTCAATGATAGAAATGTCCTAGTTTATTTGTTCTATGTTTTGGAAGGTTTTTCGATATATTTTCTAGTTTAAATTGTCTACAATTTTGTAGGCATTTCTTGGAATTACAAGTTTGAGTTGTAAGCTTTCCACAATCTGAACACGGGAGGGTTTTCAGGATGTTGAATCCATATATAATCAAAAACACATTTTAAACAATAGAAATTAAGATTTAACCAAGAAAAATTCATTGGATTAAATTTATATATCTATATATATATATATATATATATATATATATATATATATATATATATATATATATATATATAATCTTTAATAAATTTATCAAAATATATCTATATTTATAAATCTCATCATTCATGAAATGTGCAATGAGGAAGGAATAAATTTATTCAAAGGTGTCAATATATTATGACTATTCTTCTCTTGTGGTATTATGTGATTTATTGAAGTCTATAATTATTGCTTTAAATATTTTTTGTTTTGCAACATAGTTCTTATCACTCCTTTCTAATAATATAAAAATTTGTGCTAAAAATTTCAATGTTAGTTGAAAGTTATTTTTTAATATTTTTGAAGAATGATTAAAGTTCTCTTCAATTTTGATAAAAAAAATTATAAATATTATATTTTTTTTTTCTCGGTAAAAAACTAATCTATTAAAATATGTACAGAGGTCGAAAATACATCATGGCGAAACCAGTGTGAGACAGGCTCTGGGCATCACACCCGAGAGCCGATGAAGCACCAAACACAAAAGCAAGATCTCGCCCACGCAGGGGCACCAGACTAAGACCGAGACTGACCACCGCTGCAAGCCCGCGCAGGGGCGACAAACTGAAAACCAAGGCTGACCATAAGTGCAAGCCCACGCAGGGGCATCAGACAAAAAGGAGATTGACCACCAGAGCTGGCCCCTACAGGGGCGCCATCCATTTCCTCCCTCGCAGGGGAGACTGTTCTTGCCCAATTCATTAGCAAAAATTCCAAAACAGAGATGACAAAACAGAAAACGCCAAAGACCATAACTGAACCAAAGACAAATAGCCGATAAGACCAGTAGACCAGGCGAAAAGCTAATAGAACCTTGAGTGCGGGCGCCTTCATTCGTCCCATTGCTCTTCCTCAATTCGGCACCACCCATAGGTTTCTCGTTCAGCATCAGTAGGAAAAGTCGCTGCCTCTTCCCCGGTTTCCGCCTTTTGAACGTTCTGAGTATGCTTAGCATTTTCCGAGTCTGTAGCCGGTGCCTTTGCCTCCTGCTCCTTATCAGCTTCCTGAGCCTGCACTGCTTGCCCTGGGTTGACATTCATCCATTGCCTTTGTTCATCCATGGCGTCGTCATCGTCTTGAGCATTCTCAATAAACAGTATAGAAACATGCGCGCTGATCCTTGGGTTGTTTGTGGAGCTGGTAAAATTGAAGATGGTGGAGCCAAAGGCTGGCAAGGTAGCCGAGCCCGAAGCCCCTGCATCCAGGAATTGACTGGAATGTAGGGGGTTGGCTCCAATAGAGCTAGCAAGATTGCAGTGGCAGCAATGGCCAACACTGTCCCCTTCATGCCTGCGTGAGACCCCTCCTCTGGAAGTGCCTCGACGGCTGAGCATACGCTGTCGAGGTCTCACCATTGAGGGACGAGAATTCCAACAAGCCGCGGGATGAACCAGACTTTCTGCTACCAGCGTCGAACGAGTGATGAGCCCGTCCGTCTGAGAAGGTATCTCTACAAAGACAGAGAGGCCAGTCGTCTGCATAACTACCAACATTCCCTGCTCATTCCCTGTTATATTCCAGACCTCCTCACCTACCCTGCTCGGGATCACATCCGCCATTACTGCTGCCATCCGCTGGGTCGAATAAGTTCTCCAGGCATTAACTATCCCATGCCCCTTTGCCTTAAACCGCCCGCGTCCTTTCCTGCTGCTAGCTGTGGGTGCCACGTGATGGCCGAAGGTCGGCATGTGTCCGGCCACCCACGCCTGTCCCGTCTCACATATCACCCGCATCCGGGGAAATTTTTTTTTATAAATATTATATTAAGTTCTATGTAATACTGCATATTTTTTTATATAGTTATAAAGAAAAAATCTTTGTTTCAAAAACTGAAAATCATTGAACTTTAATTACATCGACATGTCAAAAACATCCTTAAGCTGATATTGATTACGGATTGTCATTCCTCATAGACAACTTTGTTTTGCACATAAAAATTTGGTTTTACTAGCATTTTTTTTAAATTTTGAAAATTGACCCTAAAAAAAAATCATCGTTCCAGTATATCACTTTTTCATTTTGAAGCTATATTTTGCATGAAAATTTCGTAGTAAATTTCGTAGTCACTTCCATTTTTATTTAAAATTGACCCCTGAAAAATAAAATCATCATTCCAGTATACACACTTTTCGTTTTTAGCACTGTTTTGATGTTTTCTCGGGGTTTTTTGGCCAGAGTTCCCATTTTGAGTTTATAGTTCTCGTTTCAAAGTTTACATTGTTCGTTATGATTTCAAGACAATACTAAGATTTTGGATAATATTCTTAGTAGTCAAAGGTCTCCTACCATCAGAACTAGTCTTGGTTTTCATGAAACTGTTGAAGGTGAATCTAGCTCACAAGATAAGGTAGGGAACCCTAATGCAAATTCTGAAATGATCAACAAGGAGATAAGAGGTCAACAACCAAGGAAAGAAAGTCTTCAAATAAAATCATTTACTCCTAACTATGGAAGTGATAATTGGTTATTTCCTCTCATGAATAATGTTGAATGTTTTGTATGTAATAATTTTGGACATGTTGCAGCCATATGCAGAAGTAGAATGGTTCAAGATCGTCACCCAGAAAGAACATCAGCTTCCAGGTACTTTAAGGGATATTTTTTTTCTTGCAATATGTTTGGTCACAAAGCCATTGACTGCTATAGAGGGAATATGAAACATATAAGATGTCATGCTTGTGACAAGTTTGGGCACATAGCAAAAGAATGCAGGAGAAAATTTCGGCCAGCATACCAAAAGGATAAATCACCATCACACTCCAAGGTATGGAAGAAGAAGGAAGTACAACCAAAAATATGTGGCATAGCATAGTATACATACATAACAGACTCAGGGGGAGATGAAAGTATGAAACTTCAATGTTCTAAATCTCATACACAGTTATCATAAAGACAAGTCGCTTATATACATGAGTTCGAAGCTGCACAGTCACGTATATGTTGATTTGAAGAAGTAGTGGGACAGACTCAGGAAAAGGGGTCTGATATGGTTCAGTCAATTATCAATTATCTTTTATGTTCTGATTGATTATGATTATAGTTTGTTGATGATATGTAGAAGTTCTTTTTTCCCTCACAAGTTGGTAATAACTTGATGAATAATTGGTTGATGATGATGCCTTGATGATTCTTACTGAAAAATGCAATGGTCAAATATGACAGTGAACAAATGGCAAAGGTTCAGGGGAGCATATGCTTTTAATAATGCATTGTTGGCATTATGTTAGAAGATCTTGGTACATGAAGATGCTTATATTGCTTGATCCATATAGTTGTTTTGATTCAAGTGACTCTTTTGATGATGGAAAAATACAGGCTGTTGATCTTGATGCTACTGACAGATGTTGATGGTGCAGATCATATATGGTGTATGATAGCTACTGATGATTATCATAGTATTGTTTAGATTGTTGGTCCTAGTTATAAATGTCATGTATATCATTTGATGTAAAGGTCATGAAAAGACCTAATTTGTAACCCCACTATGCATGGGAAGGATGATGTAATAATTACTATTTCAGTCATGTATAGACATTTAGTATATCCCCACTTGGTTGGGTGGATGAGTTAAATTTGGTGTATCCCCATTTGGTTGGGAGATTGACGTATGTATGAGTCATTGGTGATAGGAAGGTAATATTCACATAGTTGAGTTATAGAGTCATGTTATTCTTTTGGAAAATATTTTTCCAGACTCTGCATGTGCTCAGGGGGAGCATGGATGGTTTAGTGCATCTCAGCATGTACAAAGGGGGAGCTTAATCAAAGAATTCAACATGTACTCAAGGGGAGAATGGACAACATAATGAATATAAAAGAGGGAGAATATCTTGGTCTGCCCTTTGTCCTTGATATCAAAGGGGGAGAGTATCTTGGTGTTGTGGTTGCCATCAAGTCCAAAGGGGGAGATTGTTGGCATTATGATACAGGTGTTGTCCTTGATGGCAACTCACACAGATGATGGTTCACAGTGCAACAGGTTAAGAACAAAGGATTACATGTCAGACTCCATAGATTAAAGAAAGAGAGTGGTTTAAGAATTATACGTTGGTTCACTTTGTCAAAGCAACATATACATGTGGGTTAACAGAAAAAAGGAGCGTATACGTATACATGCACTTTCACAGAAAGAAAAGAGCATATGGGATGGAAAATCAAGGTTTTGGTCCAAGGTATTGGTCTAAGGTATTTGGTCCAAGGTATTGGTCTGAGGTATTTGTCCAAGGTATTTGGTCCAAGGTATTGGTCCTAAGTGGTTTTGTTTCGAGGTATTGAGAAAGGCCTAAAACTATATAAGGAGGAGAAGATCATTAGGCCAAGGTGTGCAAGTATTGAATATCTTATGAAGTGTTAGATCAAATATGTAGGTTATGGGTTTCTGATGCTTTTCTTGATCTGAACTAAGGATGCACCTATGTGGTTGATGATGGATGATGGATCAGAATCATAAGACCTTAAATGAATTATCATTATGTGGTTTGATCATGGATAGTCTAGATCTAAATACTGACGCAAGTTTTATTCTATAAATGTTATGATCTGGGTATGACTTAAGTCTGGAATAGCTGTGAAGTTTTTAAGTTAGTATTTGCAGTTTTGTACGTTGGTTCTCTTTGGTAAAAGAGCATATACACGCTAGTTTGACACATCGATGTAGCGTATACATTATGAAATATGATTTTTGAAGTTGCAGTTTGTTCTATTTGTTGATGCAGAGTTCTTGGTTCTGCTTTGTGTTCTGGTGACTGTATTCTGGTGATAGTGTTCTGAATGTTCATATTGATTGATTGTGATTTGCTTCAGTGATGATGGGTTTTTAGTGATTGATTCAGTTGTGGTTGATTCAGAGATTGATGATTGAGTTTCAGCGATTGGTTGATGCAGATGTATTTGATGGTTGTATTGCAGTGGTGATTGATTTTGAGCTTCAATGTTGCTGATGGGTCCAGTATGAAAATTTGATGAAACGAGGCCTTCAAATTATGGTGTTGTGTTCCAGGAGTATCCAATCTGCAAATTTATGAAACTTGGTCCTTGGAGGAAGAGAGAAGGTCACACCCTTCTGCAGGTCGGTGCCTACGTATTGGTAAACATATCAGCTAGTACAAGAGTGAGGGGGTTGGAGCTCCCTTCGAGTAGCAGCTAGAAAACAAGCAAAGGTAGGAGCCTTCTGTAGGCCGGCACCTACGTACTAGTAAATGGATCGGCTAGTACAAGAACCAGGGGGTTGGAGCTTCCTTCTAGTAGCAGTTAGAAAATGAGTGAAGGTTGGACCCTTTTGTAGGTTGGCGCCTACGTACTAGTAAACAGGTCGGCTAGTACAAGAGCTAGGGGGTTGTAGCTCCCTTCCAATAGCAACTGGAAAATGAGAGAAGGTTGTAGCCTTCTGCAAGGGGGTGCCTGCGTACTGGTATGAGTCTGCACCAGTACAAGATTGTAAACAGGTTTTTCTTATATTAAAAGAAGACAACAACAAGTGGTTTTTGTCCTGCATTGGGTTTCCACCTTAAATCTTGGTGTTCATGTGTGTTGCTTATGTGTGATGGTTTATTATGTTATTACTGAACATGGTACTGTTTATATGGTTAATGAAGTATTGATGCACTAATTAAAGATCAACATATGATGAATTAACTGACTCATAAGTTTGTTGGATATACGCTGATTGCTTTAAAGACAGTTGCGTGTACATGCGCATTACCTTCATTGAAGTAGTGTATATAAATCTGAGTATGCAAAAGAAATAGTTATTGATTTGATAATATTGATTCACCCCCCCTCTCAGTATTATTTCCAACAAAGAGTAGGGCAATTGTATTAGGGCTTCCTTTCCTTCTCTTTCGAGGCTTCTTTTCCACTGCTACTTCTTATTATTGTAATCCAATGACGTATATTAAAAGCATTCAAAGATTTACATTGACATCACTGACAATACCATTCAACAATCTCCCCCTTTGTCATTGATGGCAACACTCATACTCCCATTATGATTCCTGCTCTCCATGTCTCCATGCTTCTAATCTCCCACTCTTGATTTCTCTCCCCTTTTGACATCAATTGCAAAGGATAACTCCCCCTGATGAAATATCTTCCTTTGTATTCCTGCAATATGCCTTTCTCCCTCTACCTTGATGTACCTCTTATGAATTTCCATTCTGATTCCTTCTGCAATTCTCCCAAGCTCAATACAAAAATTTTCCATGACTCTCCTTTTCAGATCTACTACTCCACTAAACACAAAGATGACTAATCTATCCATAATGTTGACCATTTTTCTAACAAATTCTTCATGTCTACCATCAACCACAGAAAGTCTTCCATTCCAAATCAAACTACCTGAAAGATAGATCTTCAATGTTTAATTGTTGCTACTTTGACTCCCCCTCTTCAACATTCATAAGATCGGGAATCTACATGCTATATTATTTAAAATGATATATGAAATTTCTTTGTTGTAGGATCATTCTGAACCTTGACATCTTCCTTTGAACTTGTAGATTTATCATGGTCTTGCAACTTTACAAATACTGAGAGCATGACTTATGATATTTCTTCATTCACCTGCTCTTCTTGCTTTTTTTTTCTTATCCAAAACTTTTTGTACCCAATATTAGAGTTCTCCTTCATGGAACATTCTAACATGTATCTACAATCATGAGATGTATGTCTATAGTTATGGCATTTGAAGCATTCTACATTATACTGGAATGATAGAAAAACTAACATGTACTTTCTGTTGGCGATGCCATTTGGATATTTGTCTTGTGTTCCTGCAAAGTTGTATATGTCTTGTGTTCATGAAATAGCTTGTATTGATGTTGTTGATATTTTAAAGACATTCTTCATTGGAGGAGGTTCAATCCTTTGTTGGACATTTTCAATCTTCTTCTGGCTTTCATTTTGATTTTCCCTTTGAAGGATAATGAGAGGATTTTCTTCAACCTTACTCTTTGTGGGCTTGGAACTTGTTTTTTCATTTCATGGAACTTCACCTACTTCTTTTAACATTATCTTTAAGTGCTCAATTTCTATATCCTTTTCATTAATGACATGATTCTTGTTTTCAACATCTTGATATTGTTGTTTTTTCCATTCCTTGAACCTGTTTATTACACCTGGAGCTGCACAAAGTTCTCTTTTCTTTTGAATATCTTATTCTTCGTGATTCTAAATAGATTCCTCTAATTAGCTTATCAATATTTTCTCTCTCCTTTCTGCTTCCTCTACATGAAGTCATATGAGAGAAACTTCTTCTTTGAGTATATGATTTTTATTTTATGTTTTCTTAAGATCACTTATGGCACTAACCAATTATATCTCCAAGCCCACTTTTGCTTCTTCTTCTTCATCGATGTTATATTCTTTGATCTGAGTATCTGCTCTATTTTAATAATTATCATGATCGTCTTCATCTTGACCCACACACTTCTTTGAGTGGAGATTTTGAAGCTTCTCCCAAAGATTTTTGGTTGATGAGCATTGGCTGACATTGGTTTTCACAGAATCTGGAAAAGCACTTATAATGATATTCATTATTTTTTTACTATATAATCTTAATCCATCGATAGATGTGTTTCAAGAAATAATTGAATACCATACATAATATCTAAGAGCTCCCGGGTAGGATTTCATTCTATCCTTCCAAAATTCATAAATTTTTTTCATCGAACAAAGGAATTGGACCAACTTGTTTCTCTTCATCAGTTGTAATAGGTCCTGAAATTGGTGCAATACCAAAAACTTCCTTGATCTTTTGGATGTGTGCTTCCTTGACTTTCCAATCTCTAATCTCTTGATATATGCCTTCTAATTGTTAGGTTGCAACTGAAGGAACCTACTCCGATACCAATTATTCGAATATTCACCAATACTGGGAGGGGGATGAATCAATATTGGGCACTTTTTAACATTTTAATCACATCAATTAAAAATTAAAGATTAAAAACACCATTCAATAATACATAACATCATAGAAATTACATAAGATATTTTTAGGTGGAAACCCTTATAGTAGAAAAAATACCGACTACTTTTTAATAAATGTATTAAATATTACAACAACAGGAAGCTCCAAATTCCAAGATTCTCTAGAAACAACTAGAAGGAGGCTCCAACCCCCTGCTTTTATCATATCCAAATAAAAGCATGCACCAACACCCTAGTTTTACTAGCTCCAACTGGAAGGATGCTCCAACACCTTGCTAGCATCAATATGTTTCCCTAGCACCACTTTGCCACCCTGAAGTGTTCTTAGGTTCCAACCTGAAGGAGACTCCAACCTCTACCTCGCACCATCCCGTCACCCTTAAGATTGAAGATTTTCTTAGACTCAAACCTAAAGGAGTCTCTAGTCTCCTCCATGCACCACCCAACCACCCTTAAGATAATATAACTGAATAAGATAGATTACGCTACTATAGATTACATTACCTTCTATAATCTCAATTTTCCACTGTTCTTGATCATTGTTGTCACTCCACTTTCATTGTTGCCACTACACTATTATGAACATGAATGTGTTTTCCCATCAACCATAAAATTCACTATGGCCATACAAAAACCACAAGTCAATTATCAATTTTTCTCAATAATACATCAAATGCTAGCTCTGCTCAATACATCAACACTGCTAAATATTTGCAGCAACAAGACTCAACGGTGACATATTCTCACTCAATGCCTCTTATCATCAATACAACATGAGGTTCACACAGTCATACTGTAAGAGGAGAATAAAGACAACCATAGCCACAATAACAACACAAAACCTTTTCCCCTCAGTTGTACATGGCATTCAGTGAGCACTAAATGCATGGAAACATACAAACTCAGCTAACTCTAATAAATACTATGCCCAAACAACACTCTGGCTCATAAAGAAATCTTCTCAAAAGCACAACAACAATGCATGTTACATTCAACCCTAAGAAAAACCAGTACTGTTTAACATATATAAAGCTAATATAATAAACCATAACAATGGAAATTTGACAATATGTCAATAACATATGCGAAACTACAACAATAAGACTAAGCCATCAACATACAAACATTTTTGGAAACATCTCAAACTTCGACCTCAATAGACTTTGTCCTTGATAACATAAACCCCTTTGATCTATACAACAACAAACTATAACACATAATTAACCTCGACAAAAAAACATATATGCAAGGAACTCAAAATACGTTCTGCTCCAAACACAAAACATTTACAAGTAAGCACCAAGGAAAATTTTAAGGATGGAAAATTTTCTTGAAGTTTCAAACATTGGCGAATCTCACTAATCCCTAATATGCAAACTATAAAATGTTTATTGATATATTTGTAAAATTATTCAAATTTATAATGATTATATATGTAGCCTCTATATAATGTTGGCGATTTTTAAGTTAAAATAATTTTATATTCTAAAATCTGGGCGAATTGTCTTTTATAAAAATTGGAAATTGGCGAATCATTTTGTGGAAAAATCATGGAAAATTAGCCCACTGGGCGAAGATTAGCCCCTAAAATTTTCCATGGTAAGCACATTGATTTGACTAAGCACAAACTCTGACCCTCCATATGACAATCATGACTATTAGATGCTCGACCTTCCATAGTGAGTTTGAATGTACTCCACAAAACAACTATATAATACAGAGCACACATCAAACCTTGATTCATACATCTACTCATTGCACCAATTCAGAAATGGATGCTTTTCTCTATTCGCATGGAAACTATGCATTTCAAATTTTCACGAGACTTATCCTTGATCGATGAAAAAATTATGCAATATGAATCCCAATGCAATATTTTCAGCTAGTATTAAACAAATTGAAAAGACACAAACTATGAGATTTGAACACCATACGTATTTAGCTCAATTTATTGCAGTTGTCCGACATTTTCATCAATGAAGAATAGTTGTGGTGAATTAATTTCATGCTATAGAGGTAACCGAGATGGCCACAAAAGTCAAGCCAGTAGAAGTGTGATGTCTGGAAATAAAGAACAAACATGAGATATCTTCATCGCCAGTCTCATGGAAACATAACACCACCATACACTAGTTTTACGCACCAGATTAGAGATATATTTTCGTGCACCAAATCAAACATAAACAATTTTTCTTTCATCACACGAATACAGACCACTGCACCATATTAGAGATATATTCTTGTGCACCGGATTACACATAAGCACAAATATAGACCATTGCTTTACTCAAACACCCATTGCATAAATACATACCATGGCACTAGACATCACTTAATTTAGAGCTTTATGCATTGAATGCATCGTTCATGTTCGTTTTGATCGTTCTTTCCATGTGCACCTGATCATTAAGCAAATCAACACCAATGTCAAGATGTTGTCTTTCTTCAGAGATACACACACTCTGTTTCTGCACAAAAAAAAAGACCAGGAAAGATACTTGAGCCAAAACAAAACATCAAAGAAATGCATTATCTAGATCTCCATTTCACCCAATCGGTTGCATCCATGAGTTAATTGTTACGCTCAGAAAACATACTTTTTCATTCAATCATCAAATGAGAATTATATCAATTCATTTTTGTCACCTATTGTTGGAATTTGGTCATATTTATATATGGGCTAATAAGGGACCTAAGTTTGGATATGCCAACCAATGACCATCCATTTTTTAATATCACATTATTATAATATGTTATCATTTCATTCGCTTCATGTGAATTGGCCCATACATTTGAATACTCTAACTTCAAATAATCATATCTCCTTAACCAAGAGGACCCATGAGGCGTGCCAGCTACCAGAAGAAATGGTGTTACGAGCATTGTCATCCTATGATGGTCTTACAAGAAAATTCATTATTCTTTACATTCATTTTCCTCAGCAAGAAGGGGCATCTGGACTAGGGATTTCTTGTTGAGAAGTGTAACTAGATTCGGTCTTCATAATGACATGTAATTATGATTTTATCTAAGAGATGTAAAGAAGAAAAATAAAATTATTGTAATTCTTGCATCATGGGTTTCATGAGCAAGAGATTTTATTTTTAGTTAAGGATCCCATTGTGATCCCTTAGGGATTTGGTCATCTAGTCATAAAAGTCTAAAGAGTCGTTGTCAGGTAATGAAGACATGTTACACATTGTAAAGAGTCATATTTGTCTTTGTAAGCAACCCTCCAAGACCTTGTCGCTAGCCCTCGCTCAAGTCAGCCTAGAAAGGAAGGATTATTCTAGAAAGGTGAAGTCGGCCTACTTTAAGGGATCATGTCGGCCTAAAAATCCATGACCAACAACTGTATATACAAGTTCTTGACCTCATTTGGAGGCAATCAATTTGGTGAAGAAAACCTAAGAAGAAGTGTGAAAATCATAATAAGAAATAGCCTCTAGATCAGCGAAAGAGGAAGAGAAGAGAGCGAAGGAAGTGACATCATTGGTGGACTATTTTTGGCTATTTTACCCTCACATGTGCAAAGGTTGCAGGTCTGAAGCTGTCAAGGAAAGATCGAAGGTTGTAGTCATACAAGGAGACTTTGTTTGGGTAAAATATTCGATAAAGGAAGCCGAATTAGAGAGAGACTCTTCTCTCTCAAGGAGGAGACTATTTGAGAAGTCAAGATCAGATCTAGGGTTTCTGTTAGCAAGAAAGGAGTTGCAAACCTACAAGGAGAGGCCAAAACTCTGAAGGAAGTTGAGAAGAGGAAGAAGAAGAGCAACGTTGAAGAGGAGGCTTGTGACTTGGCCTTGGAAGGGATATAGTGTCAAGGGTCTTTGTTATGGTCTTGGTACTCGACAAAAAGGTTCTATAAGAAGAATTTGTTTGGTTTTTCCTCTCAAAGAGTGAGAGGTTTTGGCCTTGGTTGACAACCTACATACTATGTCTCTTGTCTCTTTATTGTTCATGATTCGGTAATTGTCTTAATGAAAAGAACACAATAATAACTCAATAAGAGTAAATTGTAATCAAGAAGTAAAAATATTATCACAAGCAGTTATCATAAGTAGAGAAATCACCTAACTATTTGTTGGGTAATTTAATTGGTTGTTAAATTATTTGCATTTATATGTCAATCCGGGTACATGAGCTTGCAAAGTACACTACACTGTATGTGCTAGGATATCATCTTTCAATATTTATGAAAAAATGAAATGAATTGGAAACTTCAAAGGGAAATTAGATTCATTAGATTCTTTAATATAAACTATGAAAGTACTAAGTTTTTGGAAAGGAAATTAATGTTAAACTAGAAAAAAAACATAAATATTATTGATTGTAAGAAAACATGAGATTTTATCCTATGAAAGCATGGAGATTTTGTTCTAAAACTTACAAACTTTAATATATGGAATCATGCACATTTTTAATCTAAGAAAGCATAAACATTTAATCTATGGAAAACATGAGTTTTTAATATATGATAAGCATAAATAATTAATCTATCTAAAATGAACCATTCATGGGAATATGAAAGAAATGGAAAGGATCTATACTATTCTCACAGATCTCTAGGGGGCCCTCCTGAGGATTGCAAGGTGTTGAAAACTCAGATCAAGAGAAGAGATTTAAATCACCAATTTCATTAAAAGCTGCACCATATTAAAAAAATTACATTCAATCGAAAAAAATAGAGTTTTTCTCCTTCAATCAGCAGCAACAATTACAAATTATGATCATCCTTGACATCTCTGATCATCCCTCTCATCAAAGAGACTGCAATTTATAGAATTTTGAGACAATTAACAAACTCATAATTTTCTTGCTTGAGTTTTGGTCATGAGATCAAATCAAATAAAATTTCATGGATTTTTGGATCAAAGATCAACCTAGATCTAATCAAACTTATCCCTATACCACGAATTTCCTAAAGAATGGCTCTTTCAGGCCTTTTTGTTGATTGTGCATTAAATGAAAAATTGAAAAATCGTATATCCACGCAATCTACAAAATAAGGCTCCAAAGAACTTCAAAAATCTCTCAAATGTTAACGAATTTGAGAAAAATGCCCAATGAGAACTTAATTCGGCCCGTTCTGAACAAAACCCATGTTTGTTTTTTTTAATTCTCTTGCATTTTCTATAAAACACGTTTGAAGTTGGTTGGTCAAAACTGATACGTTTTTCTCTTAATCTTTTGCCAGAGGTCCACATGTGCGAGTTAGGTGGAATTTGACCAATACAAATCCATATTAGAGCTTCTAGAAACATTTCCATGTGTCAGATTTCCTTATAGAGAGGTCCTACTACCTCAACCATGGAGATAGCTATAGAAACTCGACAAAACTACAACAACTTGAACTTGCTAAACTGTCATTAGTAAAACCATGCAAAATTCTTCTTAATCTACTAAAAATAATGGAAATAATAATAATAAACCATTTAAACATGTATGTGGGAATTTGGTGCGTTTATGAAGAAATATGGTTAAAAATGATGACAATGGGTGTGTTGGACACCTAATCCTCTATGGGTTGGTGTAGAATGTGAACAACCATGAGAGTCCAAGAGACCTTGGGATGTGGAACCCAACAGTCACACAAATGTATTATAAATGAATATCCTTGTCAATAATAGATACACACTCATGCTTATCATTCAGATTGTGTTCACATTCCATGCATGTCTGTCATGGTACTAAAGCGGGCGATATCCTGCCCTGCTCATATTTGAGCCACTTGTTTTATGGCCTTTCTGTGCAGAAAATAAACCATTCTGACAGGTTTGTGGATTCTCTGTCTACCTCTCTACGCCTCTACTTTGTTTATGCAATAGTAACATTGGTAATTTCATTGTGGTTACTCTCTGTGCACTTAAGAAATACCAACGCTGACATTTATGTTACCCTTTCCAGACCTGCACTCCATACATTCTCCAACTGCCAGTGATATATATCTGCCTCACTAATATATCTTAACCATACGCCCGACACTAAATGATACTTAGGGATTTTCCCTGTCCACTTGTGATAAGTCGTCACATTTGCTTGATGTCAGGCTGCAAATGGTTTTGCCATTGTTCTTGGCATTTTTTTCCTCTACGCCCCAGCAAATAAATATATTCCCATAGATGGCACCAATCATTTAATGGCGGTACTCACCGGATAAACAATATCTCGCATTTTGCTTTTTGGTTGGAATCTAGCTTCGAGTCTTTGCATGCATATTATTTCATCTCTGCGGTGAATATATGACATGCCATCACTATTTTGGTACAATGTTATTCACCACAACCATTGAGTGGGTATTTTGACAAATGAAGAAGAGAAATTTGATGTGTTGAAATCGGTATTTTTGTTGCATTGTTATGTTAATTATTGTAAAATTTTGTCGTATGCTATGTTGAATGTTGCATACGATGGTTTGATGCTTGAATGCATGGTAGATTTCCTTGGAAGATCATGTCAAAACTTAAAAGGATGGATTGATGTTGGATTTTTTGGATGGTGGACATACATGGCTAAGTATTGAATGCGATTGAGAAGCTCCATTGAGACACATGAGCCATTATCATTATTTCTCTGGTATCTATTGTTTGAAATTGGTCATTATAAAAGAGCAACGGTGTACATATGTATTGGGCTGTAGGTATACATATTATATTATAGTCATTGAACTGTGGCATATGACAGTGTATGTTGTGGAATATGACAATGTATTACTCTGACAAACGTGTTGTTCAGTGTGTTGATAAACCATGAACGCTGAAAGTCATGGTATATGTTTTTCTTGGTGCGTTGAAAAGTATTTGAAAGGTTGTAAATGAAGTGATCACATATATGAATGTTGGAATTAAGCGTATGGTCTCTGTTATAAAGCCGCAAAAAAAATCTTGAGAACTGTGCATCAATAGACCTCATATTGCAGCCATTTTACTATGCTTCGAGCTAATCCGTCACCAGCAAAGAGGTATACACAATCCAGGCACTCGGAAGCTGAGTTCTTCTTCCAACGACTTTAGTAGCTCGTTGTCATATTATGTTTAAGGTTGTTGTTTAATATTTTAAACACTGACCGTTGGATTTGAGAATAGGGGCCTGATTTCCGCAGCACGACTAAGGGTAGGGGGTTGTGCTTGACTTTCAAAGTAGAAATAAATAGCGTGTGTCACCACGGTTTAAGATTTGTCCTGTATTGGTGGTCATGGCTCCTTTTGTCTTAAGCTCGTGGATGTCTGGTGGTTGCTCTATTTAATTTTATATATTGGTCATGAGTGAACTGTTATGCATATGTAGTGGATTGTGAATGCATTACAATCATTGTTGTTTGTTGGTTGGAGGATTAAATCTCTACGTTGAAGTCCTAGTATGTACATTGAATAGAGTTATTGCACACTAGTTATTTGGTGCACATTTATAGAGGATATTGCAGTGACATTGAATTGTGAGTGATTGTTGCTTCTTCCTCATTGGTTAATAGTTGTGATCAGTTTCTTTAAAGTGTAAGTTTGATAATAAAGAAAGTGACAAGACTTGATAATGCATTAGAGTTGTTAAATACTATGATACATTCCACTGTTGATGAGATGGTTAAGATCAACAAAACCTCTCTTTCCAATATTAAAATATGTCTACAAAATGCATAGGAGAATATTGAGCTTTTACAGCTTGAAACAAAGCTACAACAAGAAGAGTTAAAACAGTATAAACATCATGACACCCATCAGCAGCGAATCAATAATGTTGATCTAGTATCAAATGAAGCAGTTGTTATACATGCATATGCAGAAATCTAGTCTGCACTTCCCAAGTCCGTCATCAGACCTTGGGAAGAGCTTGTCCAAAACAAGCACAGAACTTGTCTTAGATATGACAAGGACGTGTCCTTTCATATTCTAGATTACTCAAAGCCCATCCAGTTTCAGAGTGTTGGATTCCTTCATGACAGTTCACCTTCAGCTTTTTCCCCTCCACAGCAACAGGAACAGATTGTGAAATGGCAACATTGTGACCAAGTTGGCCACATGAAAGATCATTGTTTTGATCTTTGTCCATGTAAGAACTGTCATAAAACCAATCATTCTTCAAACAGATGCTTCAGAAACAAAAATCCTGCAAGAACAAAGATTCATCTTGGATGGATCGCTTCTTGGCAATGGTCTTCAACAACCAAGAAGATATTTCGCTCATACAACAGGATTGTTCTCGAATATTGAAAATTCTTGCAGTTGAGATCTCTTCATCTTCTCACCTTGTATCTGACAGGGGGAAATGATGGTCATCTACAAGCTTCAAAGCCACATCAAGTGAGCCTGAGCCACAACCTGCCATACCAGATTCAGAGTTGTAGCCAAAGACAAATATGCCTCTAAGCATGCCTTCAGTCTATAATACCTCTTCAAAGAATTGGGGACACTTCCTCTAGCAGAAGACTTCAGCTTCTTTCCAGTTTTAGAAGAGTTCTAGGAATTGCATTAAGCATTCCAGAGTTTTTGGTCATCCTTAAACCATCACAGGTTGAGACCTCCCTTTTAAGGTTGAGGTTCTCCCTTTAATGCAGGGTGAAACCTCCTTTTCATGGTTGAAGGTTTCCCTCTTCAAAGCATAAGGAGCACTTCCTCTAGCAGAAGACCTAAGATTCATGCCACACTTGGAAGAGTTCCAGGAACTGCACTAAGTGTTCCAGTGTTGGTGTTCATCCTTAAACCACCCCACTTATACCAACATTTTCGAGAGCACATTCAACTAGTGCTGCCATGCATTTTTGCACATTTTGTATTACAACTCTCTTCTTGGACTCATACCTACCCCTTCGGATTAGGGGGGGGGGGGGGGGGAGGAATGTTGGACACCTAATCCTCTATGGGTTGGTGTAGAATGTGAACAGCCATGAGCATCCAAGAGACCTTGGGATGTGGAACCCAACAGTCACACAATTGTACTATAAATGCATATCCTTGTCAATAATAGATACACACTCATGTTTATCATTCAGATTCTGTTCACATTCCATGCATGTCTGATAGGGTAAGTAGAATGATGCGAAAATGGATGGTTTCATCAACAAAATTATGACAAATTGGAAGCCCAACATTCCCCCACACCGAAGATTTTGCATGTCCTCATGAAAATAAAGCATCGAAAAGTTTCAAAATCCAACCAGCTCCTTGTGTTCCTTTATTTTGTCATTTCAGCTACATCATTGACAAAAGCTCTAAGAGAGCAATATTGACCCTCTATCTCAATAAGTTACACTTTTCTGTCTCAGTTTTTCAAGATTACAGATCTAGTAGCATAACTCTTTGTTTCCATATTTTCTTGTTGTGTCGTAAGAAAGAAGAGTTACCCATCCTCCTTTGAAATTCAAATAAGTTGAATTCTTCACATACTAGGCTACTCATGGATGCTATAGTGATGCCCATTGATTTGTTCTTCTCAAATAAAGCAAACATCCCTGCATTACTTATTAGCTCCTTGCACATTATCATATACAAATTGTGTGAAGGGAAAGGGTGCCCACAAATTAGCACATCCAAATACTTTTTCGTTGTTGTCAAAGCCTTTGCAAATTCATGTTTTTTTTTTTTTTAAATATAACTCTTTCAATAACTTGGAAACTATTTATGAGGTTCTTGTCACTACTTAGTTATGCACAATTTGTTCAATCCTTGGTAGAATGTCATATTGTGAAGAACACATCAAGACTCTTACTACATCCATATAATGTGCTTTCCCTCCTTGTGAAATTCATCCCATTAGCATGGTTAGAAATGATCATAAATTGCAACCCATAATGCTTGTCTTCTTATCATCCATGCATAGAAACATTTTTTTATAGCAACCAATCCTACTTCAACAATGTTATCAAATAGTTTCTTCAAGAACTCACAAACTAATGAAATAAGAAGACTTCCCAATGTGAAGCTTTGACAAGATGAGTTGCACATAACACAAAATAAGAGTTGTAGGTGAGGGTTGTACAATTTATCAAAGCCTAAAATATACTTCCAAGTAATTTCAAGAGTGTGAAGAAGGCCTTCTTACATCCTTCTTCTTCTTGTGTCTTTGTACTCATCATTTCTTGGCTTCCATTAGAAATCTGAAGATGAACAATATGACAAATAATCCAAATGCCCCATGTACTTTTTTATCATGTGCTACAACCATGTACTATGATGGTTCATTACGAAAATCATCTCCACATTTTGAATTAGTCTCATATGTGATCTGGAATTTATCCAGGATAAAGAATGAAAGGTATTACAAACTCATGTGCATGGAGGTGCCTATGTTACTTATGCAACAGATCGATAAGATTGCTAGAATACATAGACACTGAGGCAATCAGAGAAAACATAACAGTCAAACATGTAAACAAAACAAGTTTAATAAGGAGTTCACCCAATGCTCCTGGGCTACGTCTCCTGGTCCAGCCTTTTAGTGGTGGCCTCTCTATTATGTTTTCAAGCAGAGCTTTTACAACAATGAGCTCAATTCGAGTCTCACTAACAGAATGAAGTCAGTAGGAATGGAGTGCACAGACTCTCCTTACTGAACTCGACCTCTGAGGGTCATAGTAGTATGATAGGCCTATGCTGAGGAGCTTGCTTGAACCTCTCAAGCCTTAAATGGAGTACACTGACTCTCTAACTCTATCTGGCTCTGTTTGGCTCGATGCTACCTTCAGGTCAGCTTGGATTCTACTCTCCATTCTCTGTTGTTGGTTTTCTGCGTCTCTTCGTTGTCTGCCTCTCTGTTTTTCTGCTTCTGTCAGTTCATGGCTTTAAAGCCAGTCTGCTCTTCGACTGCTCATTTCTACTTCCCAACCTTCTGGTTTCCTTTCCTCTGCCCGTTCGAATTCCTCTGCTCTGTGTCATCATCACTAGGTAACGCCTCGCAAGGAGGTGGCCACCTGTTTGCTAACGAACTAGGTGTTAGATTCCCTGAATCATACTCGAATGGTCGTTAAATATGTTTGCTTCAAGATCGCCCGCGAACACGAATCATTTGCCAACTCATCATCCACGTTGGACGTCAAATCCCTGTCATCTTGCTTTTTGACCTGTCAAATCTAGTCAGTCATCAGGACGTATCTCCACTGTCGATCTGGACCCCCCAGATCCTACGGTTGTCCTTCATATCGGGTGGACAAGTTGCACAACGTTTACCCATCCAATGCGGGCGATTTTCTCTCTCTTTTGCCGGACGTGTGTCGCTTGATGTGTGGCATTGGGCAAGACTCAGTCAAAACTACTTACTACCTCGAAGCCTTCCGATATCCTGCCGGTTTCGGGGAATCCGTGCTACAGAACCGAAACCTTTACTTTTTCGAGTTTTATATCGTTTTTGGGTCCGAGCGTTCCAGGGCTTTCCTTCACTAAGGGGGATGCCCTGCGATTACGTGATTAGCACATAGCGCTAATCGCGTATCAAAATCCACCTTTGTTTCTTGATATGGCCTCTAGTTTTGCCAGTTTCGTGCCATTGCGCTTTACAATGGGCCAACGGTCTGTGCGCTCGACCGAGGGTCCTCGTTGCTCTGCTCTGGCCACAACTGAAATTGTTCTGAGGATTCCTTTTGATAGCTTCAATCTTTTCTAGGACTTGAATCTTTTAGCATAATTGAAACAGCCATGAAAACTTAGAGAGTTTTAGGATCTAATTCGGATCATGGCCTTCCCACTGAAAAATGCTTTTGGACCACCAAAAGTTGGTTTTCTTTCAAGCATCAATGCTTCCTCACTTGCTCAATTTCTATCCATTTCGCACTGCTTGGCTTTGAACCTTTGAGTCCGATCCTGAGGTACTCAATGTCACCTCTGCGTGTAGTTCTTACCTTACTGTCCAGAACTGCATCTTCCTGCAACTCATTAAGATATTAAGGTAACAGATCATCAATAGAAGGAAATTGGCTTTGCTCTTTGGGATCTTCGATTAATGAAGGTTGAAATAGTCTCAAGCTGTAACTAAGTAGATGTGCATGTAAGCCGGTAGATCAAGGCGAAAAGCATTCTCACCAATTTTCTCAAGTATCTTGTGTTAGAGTCGGTATTTTCATCCCTCCGTTAGAGATCAAATCCTCTTGTTGCATTTCATATTAGGTGTCCCGCCCAGTCATTTGCATTCCATTAAGCACATAGATCATCTGACGGTAGTGGCATTCCTGCAGTTTCCCTCATGTTATCTACTTTTTGGCTCATGTTTGTTCATTTAAAAACATATACAGTCTTCTTTTTATCTTAAGATTGCAAAGGTTGTCTTTAGGGTTTCATTGTCAATTAGGTCTAGGGTTTCATTAAGGTTCGTCAAAAAATGTTTCAAAATGTCCAATAACAGCCAGCAGGCCATGAGGAGGTTTCAACATCAATAAATTTCATCGCCAAGTGTTCGAAAATGTGTTTTTCCTCAAAACTCTGTTTTGAGGAAAACACAGAGTATTTTTCTTTTATTGTACAAAAATCATGAAAATTTTGTTTTCCTCATTGTAAATTCCTTCATCTGCACCCTAGTTTCTTTCCTTAGCCCCAGAAGCTCCAACACCTGCAAAACAAGCAAATCTCAGGAAAACACAGAGTATTTTGCTTTTATTGTACAAAAATCATGAAAATTTTGTTTTCCTCATTGTAAATTCCTTCATCTGCACCCTAGTTTCTTTCCTTAGCCCCAGAAGCTCCAACACCTGCAAAACAAGCAAATCTCAGGTCATTTAGTCATCACAAAACTCAAATGAAGTGAAAAATTCCAAAAACAGAGTTTGAGGATAAAGTCATTTGAAAAACATTATGAAAGTGGGTTTGGCAAAATTAAATTTGAAAAGCTCATGTATAAATCATTTCTCCAAATGTTTGAAGTTCATTTGTAATCCAAGAGCAAAGAGAAGCAAGACAACGATTTTGGTGAGTGAGTGTGAAGTTTGGGTGAAAATTGTTGTAAGTTGTCGGCGTGGCGCACTGCGCAGGAGGCGCGACGCACTCACTAGGCGCGGCGCACTGGGCCTCAGAATCCTGTGTTATTTTGCAAGGGCACGACGCATACGTGGGGCGTGGCGCATTGGGTTGTATGTGCGGCGCACATAGCCAGAGAGCCCGAACACTGCCCAAACTCGCTCCAATCGCCCCAAATCGCATGGATCGGTCTTGATACAAGTAGGTAGAGCCTTCAATGCTATTTTCTATCCAAGTTTGATGATTGTTTGATGGTGTGTGTTACATGGTGAGTGTTTAAAAAAAAATCAAACCCTACCATTTGAAATACCTCAAAGAAACTTGCTGCTAGGGTTTTGATTGACTGTTTTGCCACCAAGTTCACTCCCTTACCCCATTTTTCATTGATTCCCTTATTCCCTAAGTTCCCCCTACCCCCTAAATTCACTAATCCCCTATCCCAAATTCCCTTTTCCAAACTCTCAAATGTAAAACCCCAAACCCTAATCCTATACAAAAACTCCCAAAACATCCCATATTTCCCTAACTAAAATCTATCCCAACAGTCCCTAAATTCTCCACTATTTTTCCCTCCCCTTACAGTCCCTCATTTCACTGTTTTCCCTTGGTGGCAAAGGTCAAACACATCATCAAAGGCAGTTCAAGACAGTTTGATATATCAACACCTACTTTTCCAAGACAGTCTATCTACCAGTAGCCATGGCATCTGATCCTTCATATGATTATGAAGAGGAGACCCAAAGTGACTCACCCACAGAGGGACATGCACCCAGGAGGCCTCATAGAGGTGGCAAACATATCAGAGAAGAACCAACCACTCTTGCTGAATTATAGGCCTACCCTCTTGCCATCTTTTGTTTCTAGCATCAGTCATGTTATGAATTTTGTGAGAAGGTTTCTAGCATTCAGTTTCATCATGAGTTTGCCCGCTTATTTTTGTTTCATTTACATGGTGATCAAGCCACTCTAGCTGGTGTCACTTTCAAATTAACTCCAGAATCCATTTCATTAGCAACCGGCATACCTAACACTGGAGAGCCATGAAACAAGAGGCAGAAAATTGACTGGCAACATTATGAACCGTACATTAAGCCCGACTTTTTGAGACAGCTCAAGAGAGTGTTTCCTTTTTGGTACCTCAAAGATGAATATGTTCCTTTAATGAAACTCATCATGAAGTATTTCAGCTGTGAGGGCTGGTTCTCTCGTTTATATGATTATCATATCACGCTGCTGATGCATTTTACCCAGGTACGGATGATGAACATTCCTTACTTCATGTGCCGAAACATAGAGAAGATGACCACCCTTGTGCAGCACAAGACTCCTCAGCAGCAGTTCAACAATATTTATCATTTTGCTCTCATCAAAATTGTGGTCGTTCATCAGCTTGGCTTACAGGGCATCACTTGGGATGACTTCATCTCTCGTGAGTTTTTCAGGACCTTCAGAGGCTGGGGATGAGACTAGTGGACCTTCTTATCAGCATGAGGGCCATGAGACACAGAGCGCTAGTGTGCCAGTGTTCATTACCTATGAGAAGGGCACTAGACGGTTGTTTGCAGCAGCAAAGCGAGTGTTATCTCCACCCGGGGTGGAAGGGGCCTCACTTCCATCATCAGCACAACAGGTTCAGGATCGAGGCAAGAGGCCACTACAGGAGGAAGGACCATCAGGTGAGCGGGAGACTGATTTCATTCTCATTGAGGGTGATGATACTGATATGGGCCCGCAAAGCACCAATCTTAGAGAAATCATTCAAGAGCAGCAGGCAGACATTGATGCCTTGTCTACCACCTTGGATAGAGCCCAATGGAAAATACAATACCTAGAGCAAAGGAATAAGCAGCTTGAAGACCAGCAGGTGATTATGTAGTTGCAAAACATTAGGGAGAATCACTAAGCTGCCCAAAGGAGGGGGGTGGAGTTCACTTCACTTGAGTGGGAGATTAATGCCGATAGGGAGTCATGGCTTGAAAGAGTCAATATCCACTTGGAGAGGAAGCTATAGAAGGCCATCAATGAAAAGAATATGCTTAGAAACCTGTCATATCACTACTTGTCACGGATCTTGGTGTGCCAAGCGAGAATCCAGAGTTTAAAAGCAAAGTTGAAGAGAGCATCAAGGAGGAAAAAAGAGGATGAAGGACTTCAGATATTGGCTGAGGCTTCCTTAGCCCAACATCATGCTTGATAGAGAAGACTCAGCCCAAATTTCAAGAAATTTGGAGCAATTTTTGCATTTTGGAAACTTTTGGCACAAAAAACAGGTTTTTCTGCCTTATGCGTCGCGCCACGTGGCGCTCGATTTTTCTAAGGGCATCCAAATCACAAAAACTCAGCATTTTTGGATTTTTCATGGAAAATTAAGCTTTCCTACCTCTGGCCAAGAAATTTGGGCAGGTTTTGAGCCCTTAAAAAGGTCAAAAACACTCAAAAAATGACCTCACTGCCCCTATTTTGACACACAGGAAGCAGTGTTGGGAGAATGGACTTTTGGAGTGGAAAATGGAGGCCAAATTGAAAAATTCCACTTGGGTTGGAAAGTAGATAGGCATAAATTTCTAGAAAGCACACCTAGAGCTCATTTGGACACCGGGAAGGCCTGCAAAAGTGGGTCCAAACAGGCGCGACGCATAGAGAATCAGGCGCGGCGCATAGAGGAAAAATTGCCAGTTTGACCAAGTTTTGCTCTGTTTTTTTCCCAGCTTTCCTAATGGAAATTTGTGATGTAATTTGATGTATATTGATGGATCATGATGTAAATATGTTAGATTTTCACTTGTGTAGGTACATTCATCAGTTTAAAGGTTGTTTGAAACTGAATGAATCAGTTCCATTGTTTCTAGAGGCATGCTGTTATGTTGCATAATTTCTAGTTCTCAGTTTAGAATCAGTTGGATCAGCTCCTAAACATGTGAGCTCGACCCTTAGAGGCAAGGATGAGCTATGTTTGTCTATAATATGTTGTTTTTCAGTCATTAGCATGGTTGGACTCTTGAGAAAGAAAGAAGCTTCATTGTACACTCATATATTCATTTTGGCTAAGGAATTGAGACCAGGATTTGCAGCACTCTTTGGGATCCATGTGGCAATTTGTCTTGGTACAATGCTTTTCCCTGTAATTTTGAATTTTCTTATGTGTTATGTATGTCGTTCTCTATCTTGTTTCTTCTAAACTAAACAAACAAGAGTGTAAGTAGAATCCATTGAAAGTGCAGTGCTCTACTTGAAGTTTGCTTTAGTTATTTGATGTTTTCAACTGTTTGGGGAGGATCCATGTTTGCTCTTACCCTCTTCAACACCTCACCTGTCTATTCCTTCCATCGCATTCAATTTAAGTGCCAAAAACAATTGCCTACCTTGCCCCATCGAGACCTCTGCAGGACTGAGCCTCAATCCCCGCACCCAAAATCTTTCTTTCCATCTGAGCCAAACAAATCATCATTTTATCAAATCAAACTCTCTTGCACTCATACCTAGCCTAAGATCAGAAGATATTTCAGTCATCTCAAGCCCTCATCGATCATAATTTGCTGAGATTGACCCAAAGAGAGCCCTCTCCTGATCTGGTAGGGAAAGCTACCAGGCTGAGCGTGGTTTGATGTTGGCCCTGGATCCTACCTTTTCAGCCTGAGGTAAATCTAGGCACTAACATAGTGGAGAATTCACTGGGGAAGCAATTATTTGTTTGTCAATGTTCTTCATTTTATAAACTACAGACGGAGCCTGAAGATTAGCCAGGTAGCCTTCGAAACGCTTTTTCTTTGCATTAGCGAAAGTAGATAAAAGCTGCTTTAGTCAATCTCCGATCTAGACTTATAAACAGAAACATCCGGCTTACAAATTCCCCTAGTATATGAATCAAGTTAGATCTGATTGTTGATGGTGGATAATAGTCAGACACATATGAAGGTTGAAATCATTCACCTGACGACTCTAGTGTCGAAGAATCCCAAGGTTCAGAATTTTTATGGCGACTCTACCCTTCAAAAATCAGTAACTTGAAGAATTTCTTGGTGAATTCATTGTTATCAAAATGGTTTCGCTGGATCGAAGGTATGCTCCCATGAGCCGATGTCACATTCGAGGTTTTCCGAATAAAATTCCTAAGGTAGATTGGCAAAGGAATTTTCCTATGTTTAAATATGATGATAGGAATGATGCTGCTTTACATTTGGTTAGATTTCACATACATATTCACAAATTGAAGGTTGATTTTCCTGAATATTGCTTGATGAAGATATTCATGGCCACTCTAGAAGGTGAAGCCCGCTCTTGGTATGAAAGTTTGCCACCTGCTTGTATTTACTGTTTGAAGGATTTTCATACCATGTTCTTTGAAAGGTATAAAGAATCTTATCCATCATTAAATTTGGTTCAAAACTGTTGAAAACATGTTTATAGTTTTATTGAACATCTTGAGAAATTTTATGAAGGTGATGACTTCATGGATGATGAGATCATGGAAGCCCTATATGAAAATCCATTTCAACAGCATAAAGAGGATACTTATCAAGATGCGCAGGCAAATTTGCAGCAGGATCAAGATCTAAGTACAGTGGAAGATGATGAAAGAGAAGGTTTTATTTCAAATCTGTCCATAGAAGAAGACAGCATGCAGGAAAGTCAAGTTTCAATTTCAGAATGTGATAGAGTCAAGTCAGCTATTTCAGATCTAGATTCAGATCATGATGATCAAGACTACCTTGTTTTGAATCCCATGAAGGAGAGCTCTGTTGTTGAGATCATCTGGAATGAAGAAGACAGAGTTATTGACCCAAGTGTTCTCATTTCATTAGAACAAAGCCTTCATGAGGAGGTAATCCAGTCATTTGATGAAAAACAAGATGAAACCTTTGTTCAAGTAAGTGAAAAATCTTCTTTCAATAACTCAGTGATAAATGATAATTTGATTGCAATGTCATATGAAGATGATCAACAATGTTTTCAAATTTCAGAAGATCAGGGAAATGAGGATTTTCATTCAGGTTTTTCATGTTTTAAAATGTTATTTCATGAAGAAAATCACGGTTTGAGCAAAAGAAAACAAAAAGTATTATCGCCTTTGTCTGAAGATGAGATAGATCAACTTCTGAAAGGTTATGTTACAGCCCAAGCTAAAGCAGATTTGTAGTGCGCACATGGTCAAGAAAGTGTTGGTGAAACTTCTTCCTCTTTTGAAATTGATGGCAGTCTTGTAATTAGCTTTATAGATCGGCAAACAGATAATATTTTCTTTCATGAAGATGATAAGGTTGTCATGTTTGATAATCTTGAAGATTGTTTTCTGTTTAAGGATGACCTAGACCATGAAATCGAGGAATGTGAATCTGAGAGACAGTATATACCATAATTCAAGTCAGTTACTATCAATCAGCAACCAACTGTTCTTTCAGATCAGAAGGAAGGGAGTACTTGTATTTTTGCTGCTGGATCTCAAGACAAGCTAGTGCTTCAGGATTTTCAAGATCCCTTCAGCATTATTTTGCAAGCATTAGAGAAGATAAATGTTGCCTGGTTTGTTAGCATAAGCCTTGGTTTCAGTGGTTATTGTGAGTTGCCTACATTTACATCATTCTACCTGCTCGGGAAAAGTGAGAGCAGAATTTCAGTATGTAGCCATCTACTGGATTGGTTACATTGGAAGGCTCACTACACATGATTGTACATATTTCATCAGTAGGCAGGTGGTTGTCATCATGATTTGAAGCTCTCAAATCTCGATGGTCTGCTGCCATTTAAAAGCTTTGTAAGTACTTGTTTTAGTTAAGTCAGTCTTGAGTCATTTTTTGTTTCAATCAGTTTAAAGATAGTTTCAGCTAAGTGTCTAGTTTCAGCTTTTGAGAGTCTTGTTTAAGTTTTGGATTAGTCGGTTCAACTATGAGTCTTGAGTCAAAAGTTTGGTTTTGGTTTGTCGAATTTATTGACTCCATAGCCCAATGGACGAAGGCACTGCCTGCTTTCCCAGAGATCTGTAGTTCTTGGCACCTCCAAGGAGCTACCATCCCCATTGGAGCCAATGTTAGAGTCAGTATTTTCATCCCTCCATCAGAGATCAAATCCTCTTGTTGCATTTCATATTAGGTGTCCCGCCCAGTCATTTGCATTCCATTAGGCGCATAGATCATCTAACGGTAGTGGCATTCCTGTAGTTTCCCTCATGCTATCTACTTGTTGCTCATGTTTGTTCATTTAAAAAACATATACAGTCTTCTTTTTATCTTAAGATTGCAAAGGTTGTCTTTAGGGTTTCATTGTCAATCAGGTCTAGGGTTTCATTAGGGTTTCATAAAAAAATGTTTCAAAATGTCCAATAACAGCTAGCAGGCCATGAAGAGGTTTCAACATCAATAAATTTCATCGCCAAGTGTTCGAAAATGTGTTTTTCCTCAAAACTCTGTTTTGAGGAAAACACAAAGTATTTTGCTTTTATTGTACAAAAATCATGAAAATTTTGTTTTCCTCATTGTAAATTCCTTCATCTACAACCTAGTTTCTTTCCTTAGCCCCAAAAGCTCCAACACCTGCAAAACAAGCAAAGATCAGGTCATTTAGTCATCACAAAACTCAAATGAAGTGAAAAAGTCCAAAAACAGAGTTTGAAGATAAAGTCATTTGCAAAACATTATGAAAGTGGGTTTGGCAAAATTAAATTTGAAAAGCTCATGTATAAATCATTTCTCCAAATGTTTGAAGTTCATTTGTACTCCAAGAGCAAAGAGAAGCAAGGCAAACAATTTTGGTGAGTGAGTGTGAAGTTTGGGTGAAAATCGTTGTAAGTTGCCGGCGCGGCGCACTGGGCAGGAGGCGCGGCGCACTCACCAGGCGCGGCGCACTGGGCCTCAGAATCCTGTGTTATTTTGCAAAGGCACAACACATACGTGGGGTGCGGCGCATTGGGTTGTATGCACGATGCACACAGCCAGAGAGCCCGAACACTGCCCAAACTCACTCCAATCGCCCCAAATCGCATGGATCGGTCTTGATACAAGTAGGTAGAGCCTTCAATGCAATTTTCTATCCAAGTTTGATGATTGTTTAATGGTGTGTGTTACATGGTGAGTGTTTAAAAAACAATCAAACCCTACCATTTGAAATACCTCAAAGGAACTTGCTGCTAGGGTTTTGGTTGACTGTTTTTCCACCAAGTTCACTCCCTTACCCCATTTCTCATTGATTCCCTTATTCCCTAAGTTCCCCCTACCCCATAAATTTACTAATACCCTTTCCAAAATTCCCTTTTCCAAACTCTCAAATGTAAAACCCCAAACCCTAATCCTATACAAAAACTCCCAAAACATCCCATATTTCCCTAACTAAAATATATCCCAACAGTCCCTAAATTCTCCACTATTTTTCCCTCCCCTTACAGTCCCTCATTTCACTGTCTTCCCTTGGTGGCAAAGGTCAAACACATCATCAAAGGCAGTTCAAGACAGTTTGATATATCAGCACCTACTTTTCCAAGACAGTCTATCTACCAGCAGCCATGGCATCTAATCCTTCATATGATTATGAAGAGGAGACCCAAAGTGACTCACCCACAGAGGGACATGCACCCAGGAGGCCTCATAGAGGTGGAAAACATATCAGAGAAGAACCAACCACTCTTGCTGAATTACAGGCCTACCCTCTTGCCATCTTTTGTTTCCAGCATCAGTCATGTTATGAATTTTGTGAGAAGGTTGCTAGCATTCAGTTTCATCATGAGTTGGCCCACTTATTTGTGTTGCATTTACATGGTGATCAAGCCACTCTAGCTGGTGTCACTTTCACATTAACACCAGAATCCATTTCATTAGCAACCGGCATACCTAACATTGGAGAGCCATGGAACAAGAGGTAGAAAATTGACCGGCAGCATTATGAACCATACATCAAGCCCGACTTTTTGAGACAGCTCAAGAGAGTGTTTCCTTTTCGGTACCTCAAAGATGAATATGCTCCTTTAATGAAACTCATCATGAAGTATTTCAGCTGTGAGGGCTGGTTCTCCTATTTATATGCTTATCATATCAGGTTGCTGATGCATTTTACCCGGGTACGGATGATGAACATTCCTTACTTCATGTGCTGAAACATAGAGAAGATGACCACCCTTTTGCAGCACAAGACTCCTCAACAGCAGTTCAACAGTATTTATCATTTTTCTCTCATCAAAATTGTGGTCGTTCATCAGCTTGGCTTACAGGGCATCACTTGGGATGACTTCATCTCTCGTGAATTTTTCAGAGCTTCACAGGGACCTTCAGAGGCTGGGGATGAGACTGGTGGACCTTCTTATCAGCATGAGGGCCATGAGACACAGACCGCTAGTGTGTCAGTGTTCATTACCTATGAGAAGGGCACTAAACGGTTGTTTGCAGCATCAAAGTGAGTGTTATCTCCACCCGGGGTGGAAGGGGCCTCGCTTCCATCATCAGAACAGCAGGTTCAGGATCGAGGCAAGAAGCCACTACAGGAGGAAGGACCATCAGGTGAGCGGGAGACTGATTTCATTCTCATTGAGGGTGATGATACTGATATGGGCCAGCAAAGAACCAATCTTAGAGAAATCATTCAGGAGTAGCAGGCGGACATTGATGCCTTGTCTACCACCTTGGATAGATCCCAATGGACAATACAGTACTTGGAGCAAAGGAATAAGTAGCTTGAAGACCAGCAGGTGATTATGGAGTTGAGAAACATTCGAGAGAATCGCCAAGCTACCCAAAGGAGGGGGTGGAGTTCACTTCATTTGAGCAGGAGATTAATGCCGATAGGGAGTCATGGCTTGAAAGAGTCAATATCCACTTGTAGAGGAAGCTAGAGAAGGCCATCAATGAAAAGAATATGCTTAGAAACCTGTCATATCACTACTTGTCACGGAACTTGGTGTGCCAAGCGAGAATCCGGAGTTTAAAAGAAAAGTTGAAGAGAGCATCAAGGAGGCAAAAAGAAGATAAAGAACTTCAGATATTGGCTGAGGCTTCCTTGGCCCAACATCATGCTTGATAGAGAAGACTCAGCCCAAATTTCAAGAAATTTGGAGCAATTTTTGCATTTTGGAAATTTTTGGCACAAAAAAAAGGTTTTTCTGCCTTATGCGCTGCGCCACGTGGCACTCGCTTTTGCTATGGGCATCCAAATCACAAAAACTCAGTATTTTTGGATTTTTCATGGAAAATTATGCTTGCCTACCTATGGCCAAGAAATTTTGGCAGGTTTTGAGCCCTCAAAAAGGTCAAAAACACTCAAAAAATGACCTCACTGCCCCTATTTTGACACACAGGAAGCAGTGTTGGGAGAATGGACTTTTGGAGTGGCAAATGGAGGCCAAATTGAAAAATTCCACTTGGGTTGGAAATTATATAGGCAGAAATTTCCAGAAAGCACACCTGGAGCTCATTTGGACACCAGGAAGGCCTCCAAAAGTGGGTCCAAACAGGCGTGATGCATAGAGAATCAAGCACGGCGCGTAGAGGAAAAATTGCCAGTTTGACCAAGTTTTACTCTGTTTTTCGCCCAGATTTCCTAATGGAAAATTTGTGATGTAATTTGATGTATATTGATGGATCATGATGTAAATATGTTATATTTTCACTTGTGGAGGTAGATTCATCAGTTTAAAGGTTGTTTGAAACTGAATGAATCAGTTCCCTTGTTTCTAGAGGCATGCTGTTATGTTGCCTAGTTTCTAGTTCTCAGTTTAGAATCAGTTGGATCAGCTCCTAAACATGTGAGCTAGACCCCTAGAGGCAAGGATGAGCTATGTTTGTCTATATTATGTTGTTTTTCAGTCATTAGCATGGTTGGACTCTTGAGAAAGAAAGAAGCTTCATTGTACACTCATATTTTCATTTTGGCTAAGGAATTGAGACCAGGATTTGCAACACTCTTTGGGATCCATGTGGAAATTTGTCTTGGTACAGTGCTTTTCTCTGTAATTGTGAATTTTCTTATGTTTTATGTATGCCATTCTCTATCTTGTTTCTTCTAAACTAAACAAACAAGAGTGTAAGTAGAATCCATTGAAAGTGCAGTGCTCTACTTGAATTTTGCTTTAGTTATTTGATGTTTTCAGTTGTTTGGGGAGGATACATGTTTGCTCTTGCCCTCTTCAACATCTCACCTGTCTATTCCTTCCATCGCATTCAATTTAAGTGCCAAAAAAAATTGTCTACCTTGCCCCATCGAGACCTCTGCAGGACTAAGCCTCAATCCCCACACCCAAAATCTATCTTTCCATCTGAGCCAAACAAATCATCATTTTATCAAATCAAACTCTCTTGCACTCATACCTAGCCTAAGATCAGAAGATATTTCAGTCATCTCAAGCCCTCATCGATAATAATTTGTTGAGATTGACCCGGACAGAGCCCTCTCCTGACCTTGTAGGGCTAGCTACCAGGCTGAGCGTGGTTTGATGTTGGCCCTGGATCCTACATTTTCAGCCTGAGGTAAATCTAGGCACTAACATCTTAAAAGGTCCACACCTTATTGGCTTCAGCTTCTTACCTTCACCTTGCATCCTGTCTTTGTTGATATATAGCCAGACTTGGTCACCAACTTGGAAACTATGCTCCATCCGATGCTTGTCATGCCATGCCTTGTACTTGGCTTGGCTCTTTTCCAGTTGTTCCTGTACTACCTGGTGAATCTCTTGGATTTGTTCAATGAACTTGGTTGCTTTGTCCACATCAATGTTTCCATCAACTGCTATGTCTTTACCAAAGACAAAATCCAAGGGAGACCTTGGTGTGAAACCAAAACAGGTCTCGAAAGGAGATCTCTGTGTAGAAGAATGTTTAGCTTGGTTGTAAGCATGTTGCACATAGCATAAATGTTAATCCTAAAGTTTGGGATGCTTGCTACAATAGCCTCTGAGCAATTGGATCACTGTCCTGTTGACCACTTTTGTTTGGCCATCTGTTTGTGGATGAAAAGCTATGCTTTTCTTCAGCATGGTGTTCATCAATTCCCACAAGCTTGACCAAAATTTCCCAACAAATCAGGTATCTCGATCAGATATTATGGAAGTGGGTAATCCAAAATGAACCCATACATGCTGAAAGAACAACTTTGCAGTTTGTTCAGCTATAATCTGTTTGTTACAAGGTATTAAAATACACATTTTGCTGAACCTATCCACAACAACATATAAATAGTCATGACCTTTCCTAGATTTAGGCAGTCCTCCAACAAAGTCCATGGAAACACTTTCGAAAGGATGAGAAGGAACTGGTAGTGGAGTGTACAAGCCTGGTTTTCTATTGCTGGGATTTCTTTTAGAACACATGGTACATACTCTTACATATCTAAAAACTGTCTCATTCATTTTCGGCCAATAACAAAATCTTTGCAGCTGTGCAACCGTTTTACTTACACCAAAGTGACTTGATATTAGAGAAGTGTGTGCTTCTCGAGTAATCTTTACTCTTTTAGTTTGTGGAATGCATAGCTTCCCACAATGATACAAGAGTTGGTCCTTAATATGATAATCCAATTCTTCTACTCGTTTTCCTTGACTTAAAGTTGCATATACATCTTTAAAATATATATCTTGAGCATATTGTTCAATGTAGCTCTCATGTAATACTAAATTATGCTTAAGTATAGTAGATAGATAACATATCTACAACTTTATTGTGTATGCCTTTTTTATATCTGATGACTAAATGAAACTGTTGTAGAAAACCCATCCATCTATAGTGTCTTGATTGCTGCAACTTAGTTTGGGAGTGTAGATATTGAAGTGGTTGACGATCAGTATGTATAGCCGTCTCTTTGCCTATTAAGTAATGTTTCCACTTTTTCACACTATGTACTAATGCATACAATTCTTTATCATATGTAGGATAGTTAACAATTGCAGAATTAAATGTCTCAGAATGATAACATATGGGTTTACCGTGCTGCATCAACACTGCTCCCATGGCATAGTCACTGGCATCTGTTTCAATCTCAAATGGTCTTTGAAGATCGGGCAGTGCTAGTACTAGTGTTGTACTAATCTTTTCTTTCAAGGTGTCGAAGGATTTCTGTTGTTTGCCTCCCCACTAAAACACCTTGTTCAATCCTGTTAAAGCATGTAAGGGAGTTACAATTAAGGAAAAGTTAGAAATAGACTTCCTCCAATATTGTGCTGCTCCTAAGAAGCTTCTAACCTCTGTAGCAGATTTGGGTTTAGGCCAATTTACAATGACTGCAACCTTAGAGGGATCTATCTTCAATTCACCACCCCCTACTATATGTCCCAAATAATTCAAAGATGTTTTGCCAAATTCACATTTTGAGAGTTTAACATAAATTTTTTCTCTTTTCAAGACATCTAGTGTCTGCTTAACATGCTTTAAATGTTCTTCCCACATTTTTCTAAATATAATAATGTCATCCAGATATACAATAACAAAATCATCAATAAAAGGTCTAAGTACATCATTCATTACTCTCATGAAAGTAGCAGGAGCATTAGTTAATCCAAAATGCATAACCAGCCAATCATACAATCCCGGCTTTGTTTTGAAAGCAATCTTCCATGCATCTTGCTCTGCAACTCTGACCTGATGATAGCCACTATGCAAGTCTAACTTGGAAAAATAAACAACTTCATTTAATTGATCTAATAGATCATCTATGCGAGGAAGGGGATAACGATTTTTTATCATTATCTTATTCAGTGCTCGGTAATAAATGCACATTCTCCACTAGCCATCTTTCTTTTTCACCAAAATGATTGGAGACCCACATGGTGATGTGCTAGGTCTGATGAACCCCTTCTCGAGCAACTCCTGTACCTGCCTCTTGATTTCTGCATTCTCTAAAGTGGACAACCTGTACATTCCGATGTTAGGTAAAGGAGCATCTTGCTGCAAATTAATATCATGCACCATTTCCTTTTTGGGTGGCAGACCTTTAGGTTCTTGAAACAATACATCATATTCTGAAACAACTTTTTCTAAATCAGCTTGTTATTTAGCATCATAGCCCTCAAATACATTGGTTTTATTAGGTTTATTTTCCTTTACAATCATCAGTAAAAATTACTTGCATGAATTTACAATTCATTTCATCTGCCCTGAGTTTATGAGAGTATAATTATTCTTGAGCTTATGAGCTCTTACAATATATTTGATTCCATCATTAACGAGTAGATACTTGTTCTCAACTCTATAGAAAATAGCTTTTCTATCATACAAGTAAGGACTTCCTAAAACAATTCCACATATATCCAAAGGAACTATATCTAACTCAACCTCATCTACAAACGATGACCCAAAAGAAAACTTAAGTTTACATTGTCTAGTCACTTGTAGCTTTGCTTTATCACATAGCCAACCTAATGGATATGGTTTCTTATGAGGTGTGGTTAGTAATCCTAACTTCTTTACAATTGCTTCAGAAATTAAATTTACTTGTGAGCCACTATCAAACAAAGTATCAATCTTTTGATGATTGGAAATAACTCGAATATGAAAAAGCCCACGTCTTTTTCTCTCATTTCCTTCATTATCAGTAGATTGTGCAGAATTACTAGTATATGCTTCAGAATTTTTATCTTTTATACCTGTGGCTGCGATTGTTGCTTCATCTCTTGAGTCTAACCCCAAATCTTTTTGAATAGCTGCAGTAGTCTTCTTCTTCTTGCCCTCAAACTTCTTAGGTTTCAGCTACGGATGCAGAATCTAGCAGTGTTCATCATCATGCCCATCCTTCTTACAGTGGGTGCATGAGGACTTGCTCTTATGTACAGTGTTTGTCTTCCTCTCTTTCCATTTTTTTTCTTTTCTCCTTATTTTTGCATGCAGTGGGTTGGGATGATCCCCCAACCTCTGGGTTCCCATTCTTACCTCTAGCTTCTAGATGCGTAGCCTGAACGAATACCTCATCTATGCTAGTGGGATTAAACATGAGGATAGTGTGCCTCATGTAGCTGTGTAGACCACCTATGTACTTCAACAGAGTCTCAAGTGAGTCTAAAGAGATTCCTAGAATCAAAGCTCTTTTCCTAAATTCTTGAGTGTAACCTTGTACACTTTGCCCTTTTAGTTGTCGAAGAGTTTTCCAGCTCATCATGGCTTGCTGCATGTAGGCTAGTGGATAGAATTGCTTTTTAATTGCAAAAACAAATTCACTCCAGACATAAAGAATCTTACCATGTTTCTTCATGTCAGTTTGTGTCTTGCATTCCCACCATACCAAGGTAGTGCTTTCGAGGCGTAGGCTGGCCAGCTGAATCTTACTCTTGTCTCAGTCGATGCTCTGCACTCTGCAATAAACATCAATCTGTCTGATCCAATTATCCAGCTTCTCTGCATTCAACTCTCCATCATATATTGGTAAATCAAATTTAACATCTAATTTAATCAAAGATGTCTTCTTTTTATGTTCAGGGCTATTAGGAGGTGTGAGGAATTTTTCTTCTTTCCCTTTGCCTTTGGAGTGGTCATGGAGGAGAGATTCTTCTACTCCTTTGTCTTGTTTGGAGCTTGATGCATATTCATCTCGATGTTTCTTATAGTTCCTATACATTTCCTCCACCATGGATTTCAGGGTCATAAAACTATCCATGAACTGGGGGTCTGATTCCAAGGGATTTTCTTCTGACATTTTCCTCTTAGAATAGACTCTTCCAATTTCTAGGTTAGTTTCAACCAATTCTCCTTTTCCTAATTTAAGCTTTGATCTAGTTAGCATTCAACAACAAAATCCAGCACAAGCTTTTCTAACCTTAATAACTCTAAGCTCTGATACCACTCGATCTGGAATTTATCCAGGATAAAGAATGAAAGGTCTTACAGACTCATGTGCATGGAGGTGCCTATGTTACTTATGCAACGGATTAATAAGATTGCTAGAATACATAGACACTGAGGCAATCAGAGAAAACATAATAGTCAAACTTGTAAACAAAACAAGTTTAATAAGGAGTTCACCTAATGCTCTTGGGCTACATCTCCTGGTCCAGCCTTTTAGTGGTGGCCTCTCTATTATGTTTGCAAGCAGAGTTTTTACAACAGTGAGCTCGATTCGAGTCTCACTAACCGAATGAAGTCAGTAGGAATGGAGTGCACAAACTCTTCTTACTGAACTCGACCTCTGAGGGTCACAGTAGTATGATAGGCCTATGCCGAGGAGCTTGCTTGAACCTCACAAGCCTTCAATGGAGTACACAAACTCTCTGACTCTCTCTGGCTCTATCTGGCTCGATGTTGCCTTCAGGTCAGCTCGGCTTCTACTCTCTATTATCTGTTGTTGGCTTTTTGCATCTCTTCATTGTCTGCCTCTCTGTTTTTCTGCTTCTGTCAGTTCATGGCTTTAAATCCAGTCTGCTCTTCAACTGCTCGTTTCCGCTTCCCAGCCTTCTGGTTTCCTTTCCTCTGTCCGTTCGAATTCCTCTGCTCTGCGTCATCATCACTGGGTAACGCCTCGCAGGGAGGTGGCCACCTGTTTGCTAACGAACTGGGTGTTAGATTCCCTGAATCATACTCGAATGGTCGTTAAATTTTTTTGCTTCAAGATCGCTCGCGAACATGAATTGTTTGCTAACTCATCATCCACGTCGGACGTCAAATCCCTGTCATCTTGCTTTTTGACCTGTCAAATCTGGTCAGTCATCGGGACATATCTCTGTCGTCAATCTAGACCCCCCATATCCTACAGTCTTCCTCCATATCGGGCAGACAAGTTGCACGATGTTTACCTATCTGATGCAGGCAGTTTTCTCTCTCTTCCACCAGACGCATGTTGCTTGATGTGTGGCATCGGGCGAGACTCAGTCAAAACTGCTTACCGCCTCAAAGCCTTCCGATATCCTGCCGGTTTTGGGGAATCCATGCTACGGAACCGAAACAGTTACTTTTCCGAGTTTTATAGCGTTTTCGGGTCTGAGTGTTCTGGGGCTTTCCTTCACTGAGGGGGACACCCTGCGATACGCAATTAGCGCTAATTGCGTATCAGAATCCGCCTCTGTTTCTTGATTTGGCATCCGATTTTGCCAGTTTCGTGCCATTGCGCTTTACCATGGGCCAACGGTCTGTGCGCTCAACCGAGAGTCCTCATTGCTCTGCTCTGGACACAACTAGAATTGTTATGAGGATTCCTTCTTATAGCTTCGATCTTTTCTAGGACTTGAATCTTTTAGCATAATTGAAACATTCATGAAAACTTAGAGAGTTTTAGGATCCAATTCGGATCAATATGAAGGCCAAAAAGGTCAATTTGTTCATCAAGAAGATATGAATCAATTTATATTGTAGCAAGAAGAGAAATTTAAACATGAGAATAATGGGAGACAACATTATTACTAGGGCAAACATAAGACCTTATGAAGGAAAAGATTATGCAATCATGGGATGGGGTTCAACCATAACAAGGTTTGTAGAGTATCCAATAAGGTATGAAGGTTGGAAACAATTATTGGGATTGATTATGCATGCAAAGTAGAATATGAATGAAGGATTGAGAAAATGGTTTGAAGAATGTGGATATGATAGGGTGAAATACATAGATCACATGTTTTACAATAGCTTTCTTATTACAATTTCCAAATTTTTTAACAAATTAAAAAGTTTAAGGCTAGTTTTACCTCAAGTTTACCTTTTGGAATTGGAGAAGAGAACACGATCTAATGGCTGATTTGGTGTTGACTTGGCTCAGGTACTCTACTCCATGATGCGTTGACCTTGCTCCACAAAATGTATTTTTGACATGTAGTAGGCTTATTTTTCCAATTTCTCTCAAATGGTAAATGAGATTCTCCTAAAATTTTCTGAGATTGTTACCATTATTATGTATCTTCCCACAAAAGATCTCGACCAATGGGTGCACGGATTTCGAGAAAATTAAGAAATGGTTGTAGGTGAAAGTGACCAATTTCTTGAAAAATACACGATAGAATTTCTTGAAATTTTGTGTATTTATTTACCCTACCTCAATTCATCTACCATAGAAATTTCAGGACCAACGAATGCAAAATTTGCAAGATATGGTCAAACCAATTTCTGCCTTGTTTCACTCTTCATGTTGCCCAATGTTGCAACAAAAACATATGCCACGAAATCATTTTAAGGTCAAATTGCGTGTTTCAAAAGGGAAACAATGTATTTTTACCTTTATTATCGCCACATGCCTTCATAATCCACTTTTGATGACGAAAAGAAGCTGTTGTGCAGAAATACCAAATTCTGTCCTAATTTATGCACAGTGGTAAAAATTGAAAATCCGCCTTAAAAACCTGCTGAAAAGTCCTGAAAAATTGCACTTTTTTGGAATTCTACACATGTCTTACTCAATTTTCCATATTCTCATAAATGTTAGGATATTCCGACACATAGGATATAGTTAAGTTCAACTTGGTCTAGTATAGAGTTAGGTTAGAGTTAGGTAAAGTGTGTTTCTTTACCGTTGTACATTTTGTAACTTACAATCCGACGGTCACGATATGTAGTGATCCGACGGTTCACTCTCACCTCGGTATTACCGACACTTGATCCGTGGCTTGACACCCGATTGGTCCATGAGTTCTATTTAAAGCGCATGGAGGGTCGTTGTTCGGGTAATCCGTGCATGAGAGAAGCTTATGTAAATTTTCATTCTTTGATTAATAAATTGCCTGTAGTACCCACGTTGGGACAGGCCGTGGACTGTTTCCCTCCTTGCACTCTGAGGGTTTTAACCACGTCAAAAATACTGGTGTATTGATTTGAGATCTGGTTGTGAGCGGTGTCCTTTTGGTATTCTTTCTGTGGAACTTACCCTGTAAATTCCTACATGGTATCGGAGCTATTTGAGGGCCGCGTCCGTTGGTGATCCAAATTTGAAGCCGGTAGAACTGCATGCGGCTGTCGTTTCCTAGATCTGCTGTTTCTGACTGCTTTCGGGCCGAGAGGACTGCTCTGTTGCGTTCGGAGCATCTGTTCCAGTGAGGAACCCCTTTCGTTTCACGCGAAAAGGTTTCCGGTAGCCCTAGCTGCGTCATTTTTCAGATCGGGAGGTATACAGTGTTTTTTTTTGCAGTTTACTGTTATTTTCTCTCTGCTTATTTCGGTCTCAGTTTATTTAGCCTTTTTTTAACCGGATCTATACCTTTCATTTCTGCGTATGCTCTTTGCCCTGCGACTCTGTGCGATCTGGGCAAATCAGAAACAGAAAGGAAGGATTTTTCTCATGCGTATGCTCTTTTCCCTGCACCTTAGTGTGATCTCGGAAAATCAGAAACATTGAGAAAAATATTTAGTTTTTCGGCTAAAGCTAACTTTGAGATTTTTTTTTAAAATTTCTAGTTTTTTGGCTAAAGCTAACTTCGAGCCGCAAGGTTCGTTTTTCTTTGCATATTCGTGTTGGGTTTTGTGTTTTGTAGGGAAAAAGAGCTTTCTCAAGGCAAGCACGCAAACCGAGGCCCCCCCCTCCTCTCTCTCTCTCTCTCTCTCTCTCTCTCTCTCTCTCAAATTTTTTGTATAGATCAATTGGTTCAAAGCTATTTTAAGAGAGTAGAGGTCTTGGGTTCAAGTCTCCATTTTGTGGGGGCGGATTTTTTCATTCCCGCACATTCGCGCACTTTGCCGGCAACTTCAACAATTATTTTTCAAAAAGCCATAACTTCTTCATCCGGAAGCCTTTTTCAGAGCCGTTTTTTTTAAAACCGCCTATTTTTTCGAGATCTATCCATTGGAACACTTACTTTCAGCATCTTCAGCTTCAGTTTTTTTTTAAAATGGAAAGTCCATGCCAAGTCATTCTTGACAGCACTAACTACTTCCAATGGGTAGCCTACATGGAAGATTTACTTAGAAGTAAAGGTCTCTTCAGAATAGCCACAGACCAAGAGAAGAAACCAAAAGATGAAGACAAGGCGGCAAAATGGGAAAATAGACAAGATCAAGCACGTGGTTTGATAGGGATGTCTATTTCTCCTGATCTTAGATTCCACATTGCAGAACTTGAGACTCCTCATGAAGCATTAGAAAAACTTGCTAAAGTTTTTGGGATTAAAAATGAAATTAGAGCCCATCAACTTGAAAATGAGCTGCTTACTTTGGATCCTAATAATTTTTCTTGCATTGAAGATTTCTTGTCCAAATTCAAGACCTTAGATATCTCTTGGAAGGTGTTAAAGTTAAGAAAGAAGATGGTAACCTTATTTATTCCATCCTTACTAAGTTGGGACCAGCCTACTCTGTATTTGTTTCCACTTTCCATTCTACAAGGGAAGCTTTCATTTGTCAAGGACAAGACTACAAGCCCCCTTCCTTTGACTCCTTTTGTGATTCCTTAATAAGAGAACAAGAAAAACTCTTACACCTTGGTCTTCTTAATCTTGGAAACTCTTCCACGAAAGCGTTAGCCGCCCAGCAGCAACCAAATTCAAAGAATCCTAAGAAGTCATATCCTCAAAAGAATGGTCCTAAACCATTTCAGCCTCAAAATGAAAGATCATTTCAGCAAAATGATAAGACCAATAAAAACAAATGGAAGAAGACTGATAGACATTGTAACTTTTGTAATCGAGATGGCCACTTAGAATCTAAATGCTTTAAGAAGATGGAAGCCTTGGAAGCCGCAATGAAGAAACATAACATCCATGTGGAGCCTACTTCAACTTCAACTTCCGGAATGGCACTTTCTGCATGTCATTGTCAATCATCTCAGTCTGGTTATGCATTAAATGTATCTTCTTCTTCTTCTCATTCTCATGAGTGGCTCATTGATTCTGGAGCCTCTTGTCACATGGCCAAAAACCAAGCCATGTTTTCTTCTTTAAATGATTGTAACACCAAAAATATATATATTGGTGATGATAGATCTCTTAATGTTGTAGGGACTGGAACTGTTCATCTAGACAATGGTCAGTTTAATGATGTATTATGTGTTCCAACCTTATCCTGCAACCTTCTATCTGTCTATCAGATAACTCATTCAGGTGAAGGTAAAATTGTTGAATTTTCACCTCATGATGTTGTAATCAAGGATCTAAAAGATCCTAAACAGATTCTAGCTACTGGTCTTGCTGATGATTCCAAAAGGTTGTATAAGTTTCACAACTTTGGGTCATCCAATCTTCCCTCAGTATTTGTTGCTCATAATGATGAAGTGAGCAAACTTTGGCATGAGCGATTTGGTCACTTAAACTATCGCTCCCTTCAGCATCTATGTAAAGAAAATATGGTGACAGGTCTTCCTATGGTATCTTGCAGAGATGGTGTTTGTTCCGGATGTGTACTCGGAAAACATCATCGGGACAGTTTTGACAAACGTGCCTCTTGGCACGCCTCAGCCCCTTTACAGCTTGTGCACAGTGATTTATGTGGTCCTCTTCCTGTTGCTTCATTCTCTGGCTGCAAGTACTTCTTAACTTTCATTGATGATTTCTCCAGACGCACTTGGGTATACTTCTTAAAACTCAAGAGCGAAGTATTTACCACTTTTTTGGCCTTCAAAGCATTTGTTGAAAAACAATCTGGACATCAAATTCTTAAGCTAAGAACTGATAATGGTGGAGAATATGTTAAAAACACATTCATCAACTTTTGCACCGAAAATGGAATTCAAATGCAACATACTGTTCCATACACTCCACAACAAAATGGTGTAGCTGAAAGGAAAAATCGCACCTTAAAGGAAATGGCTAATTGTATGCTGCAATCTAAAGGACTCAGTCTTAGTTTTTGGGCCGAAGCAATTAATTGTGCAAATTATATAATCAATCGCACTCCTACTAAGGTTCTAGAGAATATCACTCCAGAAGAAGCTTGGAGTTCCATTAAACCAGATGTAAGTCACTTTCGTGTGTTTGGAAGTGAAGCATGGGCCCATATTCCAGATGAAAAGCATAAAGCTTTAGAACCTAAGAGTGAGAAATGTACTTTTGTTGGATATTCTGAAGATGTAAAAGGTTATAGACTTATTCCATTTAAGTCCAAAAATGTTATCATTAGAAGAGATGTAAAATTTGATGAAAATAAATCGGCCTGCGAGCCTAGTCCGGCGGATGTGCCACCTCTTCCTATCTCTTCTATCTTTGAAAACATTTCTTCTTCAGATGATGAAAGCGAGGATGATAATCCTCCCCCACCTTCTCAGGATCCTCAACTTCCAAGATGGGTCCGTGCTACTCGGGATGCAGCAGGTGATCTTGCCGGTGATCCTACAGATCAGCGACGTACACGTTCTCAGTTTGAAAGAGCCTCTTCTTTACTGGCTCAAGCTCCAGTAAATCATGATCCTGACACTTTTGCAGAAGCTTCAGGCCATCCACATTGGGAAGCAGCTATGAATGAAGAATATCATTCATTGATGACAAATGATACATGGGATCTTGTTCCTCTACCAAAGGGACGCAAACTTGTTAGATGTAAATGGGTTTACAGAACCAAGTATGGACCAGATGGGAAAGTTGATAAACATAAAGCTCGTCTCGTTGCTAAGGGCTTTTCACAGGTTGAAGGCATTGACTACACTGAAACCTTCTCTCCTGTTGCCAAAATGAACTCTATCCGCCTTGTTCTTTCCCTTGCTGCCTCTTTAAAATGGGAAGTCCATCAGATGGATGTTAAATCTGCCTTCTTGCATGGGGACTTGCAGGAAGAAATCTATATGGAACAACCCATTGGCTTCATACAAACAGACTCCAGCCTTGTTTGTCGACTTAAGAAATCCCTTTATGGCCTCAAGCAAGCTCCTCGGGCTTGGTATGCCAAAATGGATAGCTTTCTTTTAGAATCTGGCTTTTCTAGGTGTCATTCTGACAATACTGTCTACACCAAGAAAGTGGGCAACTCTCTTATCATCCTTGTTCTTTATGTTGATGATCTTATTCTTACTGGTAGTGATCCCAACCTTATAAACCATGTGAAGTCCAGCCTTAAAAAGAAATTTGAAATGACAGACTTAGGACACTTACACTATTTTCTCGGTCTTCAAGTCTTGCAATCCCAAGAGGGTATTTTCCTTTCCCAGTCCAAGTATGCTTGTGATATTCTTCGTCATTTTCACATGGAAGACTGTAAGCCAGCCCCTTCTCCCTTTCAGTCTGGAGTCAAACTTTCAGTCTCTTGTACTTCTCCTGAAGTTGATGCTACCTTATACCGTCAACTTGTCGGAAAACTCTTGTATTTAACCCATACTCGTCCTGATCTTTCCTTTGCTGTTGGCCTTGTTGCTCGTTTTATGCAAAACCCCCGTGAAAGTCATTGGAAAGCAGCTAAAAGAATACTTCGTTATGTTCGAGGTACAGTACAGTTTGGGATTCATTACAGTGCCAAAGCAGCTCCTCTGTTAGTTGGTTTCACTGATTCTGATTGGGCTGGTGACCCTGATGATCGGAAGTCTACTGCCGGTTATGTCTTCACTCTTGGTTCAGGACCTATTACATGGGCTTGTAAGAAACAGGCTGCCATTTCTCTTTCGTCAGCAGAAGCAGAGTATCGTGGTGCCGTGGAAGCTAGTAAGGAAGCCTTGTGGCTTCGTCAGATCCTATCAGAGTTTGGCTTTGAGCAGCAGCATCAACCACACTTTGGTGTGATAATCAAAGTGCCATTCAGCTATGCAAAGATCCAGTCCAGCATCAGCGCAGCAAACACATTGAACTACACATGCACTTCATCAGAAAGCTCATTCATGACCATGTTCTTGAAGTGCAATATTGTCCAACAGATGATCAGGTTGCAGACATCTTCACAAAGGCTCTCACAGAGGCGAAGTTCACTAAACTTCGATATATGCTTGGAGTTCAGGAAGTTGTCACTAAGGGGGGATAGGCTCTAGTGCCTCCTTCCTTCTCCTATTGTGTCATATTTGTAAATCCTTCAATCCTATCCCAAGTTGTTCTTAAGGGGGGATGTTAGGATATTCCGACACATAGGATATAGTTAAGTTCAACTTGGTCTAGTATAGAGTTAGGTTAGAGTTAGGTAAAGTGTGTTTCTTTACCGTTGTACATTTTGTAACTTACAATCCGACGGTCACGATATGTAGTGATCCGACGGTTCACTCTCACCTCGGTATTACCGACACTTGATCCGTGGCTTGACACCCGATTGGTCCATGAGTTCTATTTAAAGCGCATGGAGGGTCATTGTTCGGGTAATCTGTGCATGAGAGAAGCTTATGTAAATTTTCATTCTTTGATTAATAAATTGCCTGTAGTACCCACGTTGGGACAGGCCGTGGACTGTTTCCCTCCTTGCACTCTGAGGGTTTTAACCACGTCAAAAATACTGGTGTATTGATTTGAGATCTGGTTGTGAGCGGTGTCCTTTTGGTATTCTTTCTGTGGAACTTACCTTGTAAATTCCTACAATAAAACCCATAAGCTCAGAATTTTTTATTTCTGCTCCAATATCTTGCAATATTTGTGCCAAAACTGCCTCTGGAACAAGCTGCTACAGCAAAAAAATAGTCTATTACAGTAATAGCTGCAGAAACTGCAACTTTCCGTAGTTGTTGTAGAAAATGTCAATTTTTGTATAAAGTTGTTTTCTCTGAGTTTGAATTGTTGATTTGGATTGTGTACTGCATGTTGAAGTAGAAACCATGAAACATAATGCATATTGACTGAAATAGACCCAATTTTATTGTTTTGCTTGAAAATGAAATGAATGAAAAAGTGTTGTAATGGTGCCATCATGTTGTTGTTGAATGAAAACAAGATGAACATGCTGCTACAAGAAACCAATAAAATATACTGCTACAAGTTGTTATTGATTCCATAAAACCATATATTCTTCATCCAAAACCAAAATTCATGGTACAATTCTTACCATGCGAATGAATGTGTTGAAGTCAAGCATTGAAAGAAATCATTGGATTACTGATCACTGATGAAAATCATTAACCAATGTGAGACAACTCACTAATAATGTAAATGAGTGTCAAGGTATCTGAGTGCATCTTAATAGGGACAAATGAATGTGCTGAATTCGAGTCACCTGCAAGATCTGACAATCAAGAGACATTGTCATATTCCCATTGTTGTCAACGAGGAGTCTTGCCATTAATGTATGCAAGTTCCATGGAACTCCAAATAATCTCTGATCTTGATCCCAAATAAGGTGTTGAGGTCGATTGGACAATATCTGTTGGAAGGTGGGCCTTAAGGAATCCCACATTAGCCAGCTCGAGCATAGAACCAAAAATGATTTGAAGAACCATAATAAAAGGTTGAAACCATCATAAAATTGTCGAAATTATTGTGAACGTTGCTTTCCAGTTGCCTGGTTTTCAAGCAAAGCTCATGTCCAATTGTGCCAGCAAGTTGGTTTTCATAATAGGACTTATTTTTCTCTTTACTTTTTTATTTCTTATATTTCCTACTCTACTTGAAAAAGAAATCTCGTTCAAGTATATGAATACTTCCAGTGGAACCATGTGTGTAACAAGATGATAGATAAACTCATATGCAGGTTTGAAATATACTCTTTGATATGTACCAATATATGAGAGACCAACTGCCTTGATTGAGATGATGTCAGAAGATATTGAAGAATGGAATACTGGGATCCATTGATTGTCTTGAACCAAGATTTAATGTAATCTTGTCTTCCTTAGTTTCCTTTTATCATGCCATGCAAGTCTTCAGAGATGTGATCTCCATTCATAGAATATGGTGATAGGCATGCATGAAACTTTTCAATCTCAGGGTCCAACAACTACTCTTTATCGAAAGACATCCATGATTCTTGGACCTTATCTAAATATTCTTCTTCTTCTAGTTGTTGTTCTTCAATGGCAGCTAAAGAATCATTTTGCAATACCTCAAAATTGTAGGTGGATTGAGGTGTTTTATTGTTGGGGATTTGAAATGGTTGTGCAGGTGTTGGAAATAATACTAAGAGGGGGGATGGGGGGGGTGAATCAGTATTAGCAAGTCAATAATATTTCATTTCCATAATCAGATTCATATACACTACTTCAGTTAATTAAACTTGCGTGTATACGCAGCTGTATGTAAGGCAACTAGCGTATACTCTTCAAACTTATAACTTAGTTAATTCATCATATGTTGATCTTTAATCTGTGCATCAAAACCATATAAACAGTAACCAGGTGCAGTAAAATAGAACAGACAATCACACACATGAACACAAGATATAAGGTGGAAACCCAATGTGGGTGAAAACCACCTGCTGCAATTGTCTCTATCTTCTTTTAATAAGAAACTTCTTTTTACAATTTTTGTACTAGTGTAGACTTATACCAGTACACAGGCTTCTACCTGCAAAAGGCTACAACCTTCTCTCGTTCTCTAGCTTCTCCTGGAAGGGAGCTACAACCCCCTAGCTCTTATACGAGCTGTTGTGTTTACTAGTACGTAGGTGCAGGCCTACAGAAGGCTACAACCTTCTCTTTTATTCCAGGGACCACGTTTCATAAATTTTCAGACTAGATCCATCAATAACATCAATCAACCATCAATTATATCTGCATCAACCAATCTCCTTTGCACCAACCAAATCTGAATCAATCAATCACTTTCATAATGTTGTAACCATAATACAGTAACAGTAACTAGAACCCAAGCCAGAACCCAGAACACTGCAACAACAAACAGAAGTAGCTAAAGCATATTTTACTAGGTATACTCTACTTCAATGTGTTGAACCTGCGTAGATATGTCATTATCTCAAGGCGAACCTGCATATACGTTGTTTTGATATGCATAACCAGCATGTATACGCGCCTTTGCCAAAGTGAACCTGTGTACAGATCTATAAATGATGATTTAAACTTTAGAACAATTCCAGACGTCAGTTATACCTAGATCATCATATTTACAGATTACAACATGCGCCAGTTATTCAGATAAAAGATCAAAACCACACAAAGATACTTCTCTTCAAGCCTTAAGATCTTGACCCATTAATAGAACTTATCCTTCATCAAGCACTCAGGTTCATCCTTGATTCAGATCCAACTGTGCACCATAACCCAATGACCTGTATTCTAGATCTTTCTCTTCATTAGATATTCAATGCTTGAGTGCCTTTGCCTAATGATCTTCTCCTCCTTTTATAGTCTTAGGCCTTACTGAATACCATGGTCCAAAACCACTTAGAATTAATACCTTGGACCAAATACCTGGGGTCAACACTTCGGACAAGATACCTTGGACCAATACCATGGATCAAAATACCATGGACCAAATACCACGGACCAAAACTAAGTTTTCCAACATGTATGTGCCTTTCCTTCCGTGAAAGTGTGTCTGTACTCTATACGCACCTTTTGGTCTACAAACCCGCGTGTACACGCGACTTGGTCAATGGGGAACCTGTGTATACCTCTCTTTCTTCATTCTATGAGCTTGAACTGTGATCTGTCATCTGTGTGAGTTTCCATCAAGGACAACACCTGTGTCATAGTGCCAAATCTGTATCATAATGCCAACAATATCCCCCTTTGGACTTGATAGCAACCCCAAGTCACTCTCCCCCTTTTTCATCAAGGGAAAAGGGTTATGCTCCCCCTCAATGCATGCTAAATTCTTTGATGTGCTGAAGTGTGTTGTCCATGCTCCCCCTTAATATAAGAAAGGTCTGCAAAAAGATGATTCTATACATACATCATAAATTACCTTCCTATCACTAATGACTCATACATACATCCATCTCCAAACCAAGTGGGGATATACCAAGTTTGACTCATCCACCCAACCAAGAAGGTATATACGAAATGATTATATATGCCAGAATAAGAACATTACATCATCCATCCCATGCATAGTCGGGAAACAAAATAGGTCATTTCATGACCTTGTCAATAAAAGATATACATGACATAGAGACCAAATATCTAAAACAAGACTATGATAGTTATCAACAACTATCATCAATAGCATCTGTCAATCACCATCTAGACCAGCAACCATGATCTCCCCCTGAACTTGTTCCACCTGAATCAAAAACAACTGTGAATTTGTACCAAGACCTTCTAAGATAATGCCAACAATGCATTACTATAAGTATATGCTCCCCCTGAATCTGTGCCAGATGATCACTATCAGACCCATATCAGACTCCTTTCATCCACTGTTTTTCTTCAAACCAACATATATGCGACTGTATCCATAGCAACCAGCGTATGTACGTGGATACGCTTCATGAAACTCGCGTACAACCACTTTTCTCTAAAATAGATAAGTTTTAACAGCAAGATGATGCATCAACTACTCCCAGCTTCTGTCTGAGATATTCAAATGTCTCTCTGGGAAGTGGTTTGGTGAATATATCAGCAACCTGTTCTTTGGAGGGAACATACTCCAATTTGACCTTTTGTTCAAACACTTATTCACGTAGAAAATGATATTTGATGGGTATGTGTTTGGTCTTGGAATGCATGACTGGATTCTTTGAAATACTGATTGCACTTGTATTATCACATAGAATGGAGATGGGTGGAGTACATGTGATATGAATGTCTTGCAATGTTTGCATCATCCAAAGGAGTTGTGTGCAGCAAGATGCAACAATGACATATTCTGCTTCAGCTGTAGATAATGCAATTGAACTTTGTTTCTTGTTGAACCAAGACACTAATCTGGAACCCATATAGAATGCACCACCACTAGTGCTTTTTTTGTCATCCACGCTTCCTGCCCAATCTGCAATTGTATATGCATTAAGTGTAAGATCTGTATCCCTTGGATACCATAAACCAAAATTCTAAGTTCCTTGAAGATATTTGAAGATCCTTTTGATTGCCTGAAGGTGTGATTCCTTTGGATTTTCTTGGAATCTTCCAACTATTCCCACTGCATGCACGATGTCTGGTCGGGTACCTGTTAGATAAAGAAAACTGCCAATCATGGATCTGTAGGTTGGTTGATGTACTACTATAGATTCATCATTTGAGCTGAGACTGCATCCTGTTACCATGGGGGTACATATTGGTTTAGAATCTTCCATGACGTATTTTTTCAAGATCTGCTTGAGATACTTGGTTTGTGATAGAAAAATACCATCTTATTTTTTTGAACTTGTAGGCCGAGAAAATATGTGAGCTCACCAAGCAGGGACATTTCAAATTCGTGCTGCATTACCAAAGAAAAGTTTTGACTCGTGGCTTCTTCATTGCTACCAAAAATGATATCATCAACATACACAACAAGTATTAGCAATTTATCATTATCAATCTTTGTATATAGATTGCTATCAGTTGATCCTTTTGAAAAACCTTGTTGATGGAGGTATTTGTCAAGACGGTAATACCATGCCCTTGGAGCTTGTTTTAGACCATAGAGAGCCTTTCTGAGTCGGCATACAAGTTTTGGATCATTTCCAAGGATGAATCCGTCTGGTTGCTCAATATATACTTCTTCTTCTAAGTCTCCATTAAGAAAGGAAGATTTTACATCCATTTGGTATACTTTGAATTTCTGAAAGCTAGAAAGAGCAAGGAACATTCTTATGGCTTCAAGTCTAGAAACAGGTGCAAAAGTTTCTTCAAAATCTATACCTTCTTGTTGAGCATATCCTTTACAAATAAGTCTGGCCTTGTTTCTGATAACTTCACCATTTTCATTCAGCTTGTTTTTAAATATCCATTTGGTTCCTATGATATTCTTATCATGAGGTCTAGGAACTAATTCTAAAGTATTATTCTTTTCAATTTGCTCAAGTTCTTCATTCATGGCCTTAACCCAACATTCATCTTTGCATGCTTCATTTACATTTTGAGGTTTGATGGAGGAAAGTAATGCTAGATAGCTTGAAGCTTCTGTAATAGTTCTTCTTGTCTGCACACCTGCCTCTTTCTGTCCCAAAATTTGAGTCTCTGGATGATTTTTTTGAACATACTTGGATGGATTCTTTTCTTTTGCCGTTATCTGTTCTTCTAGTGCTTCATTGGTTTCTTCTTCTTCAGAATTAGTCTGATTTGATGTGGAAGGATAATCCTCATCTTCTTCACACTCTTCTGTTTTTACCTGCTTTGGATTTTTTCCTTCTTCATCAACCACAACATCAATATTTTCAATAATTTTCCCAAGTATTTTATTATAACACTTATATCATTTACTTTGAGAAGAGTAACCAAGGAGAATGCCTTCATCTGCTCTAGGTTAAAACTTGCCAAGTTTTTCATCAGTCCTTTTGATGTAACATTTGCTTCCAAAAACTTTGAAGTATTTTACAGTAGGAGTCTTACCATACCAAAGTTCATGTGGAGTTTGAGTGTTGTTTACCCGAACGTTTGCTTTGTTGAGGATAGTGACGGCAGCAAATGTAGCTTCACCCCAGAAGGTTGCAGGAGTTCCAGATTCATCTAGCATGGCATGAGCCATTTGTTGAACAGTTTTGTTCATCCTTTCTACCACTCCATTTTTTTGAGGAGTCATTGCGGTGGAGAATTCTCTTTTTATTCCATGTTCTTCACAAAAGTTGAAGAATTCATCCGAGGTAAATTCCCCTCCTCGATCAGATCTGAGGCATTTTATTTTACGATCTGATTCATTTTAAACCAAAGCTTTGAAGGCTTTGAACTTTTCAAATGCTTCATCTTTATGCTTTAGAAGTCCTATCCAACACATTCTGGAAAAATTATCAATGAACAATATAAAGTATTCTTCTCCACGAGGTGACTTTTTCCTTGATGGACCACACAAATCAGTATGAACAAGTTCAAGAGGCTTACTAGATGATCCTTCCTTCTCAGGGAAAAGTGCTCTAGTTTTCTTACCAAATTGACATGATTTGCATATTGTATTTTCTGGAATGCTGATACCAGGAAGATCACAAACATCCTAGAATTTGCATGCTTTCCTTATTTGAGGGAAGCTCAGATGCCCCAATCTTCTGTGCCATAGCCAGTGTTCATCATTTTTTCTCAGATAGCATTGTTGTTGTCCTCCCTTGAGTATGTATAAATTATTTGGAGTTCTTATGCCTTTGATCACGATTTCTCTTGTATCAAGCTCATGAACAACACATCCATTTGATCGAAATACTACTTCGTTTCCTTGTTTCACTGACACTCAATAGGTTATGCTTTAGACCATCAACATACATAACATTCCCAACTTTAACCTTTTATTTTGAGAGAACAGTACCTTTATCTTTTATGACAACAGGAGTGTCATTTCCAAATGAGACCTTCTTTTCCTTTTCTAAGGCATTGTATGACTGAAGTTTTTCTTTATCACCTGTCATGTGTTTCGAGCATCCACTGTCAATGTACCACTGATTTTCTTATCCTTCTTCATACAAGGCTATACCACATCTTTCTGTTTGCGGTTCTTTCTTTCTCCATATTTTGGGACTCAATGAAGTTTTCTCCTTCTGAGATGTTTGCCGAAATTTACTCCTACATTCAAAATCTTCATGACCGAAGTTGTTACAGATAGAGAATTCTATTTCATTTTCAAGAAGCGAAAAGTTATTGTAGGTCCTTTTCATGATCCCTGTCACATTCCTTTGATTTTGTGTTTCTCTATTCATGATGGTCTTGTAAGAAACACATTGAGCAGCTTTGTGTCCAAAGTTATGACATGAAAAACATTGGCCATTAAAGAAGTTCATGTGATTATCGAATCTACTGACCTGGTGATTCATTCTTGAAGCAAATTGAGTATGATTTACCTGAGTTTGGTTGTAACTTCTATTCATCCTTGAAGTATATTGAACCCGATTTACTTGGTGAACTGCTTTATGCCTTTGCTGATGATTGTCAAACTATTCACTACTCTTTGCTGCGTCAAGATAGCTTTTAGTGGAGGTTGACAACTTCTGTGCTTGAGATGCTTCTTCAGTATATCCAAGAATTGTCTTTATCAGAGGAGAACGCTGCACTTTGATAATTTCATCTAAAGTTTCCGATCCTTTAGCAAATTTGAGATTGAGAGCTTTCGTTTTCTCAATATCTTTTCTTAGACCCACAATTTCACATTCTAGCTTTCATTGTGTTTTTCTCTTTCAGCAAGTTGGAATGTCAGAGTATCTATAATCATACTCTTTTCTTCTAAAAAAATTTTGAGTTTAGAGATTTCTTCATAAATATTATCTTCATCTAAAGCATCCAAGAAATCATCATCTTCAAAAGCCATCAGAAGTCCATAGTCATTATTATCTTCATCACTGTTTGATAAACCATCGCTATCTTCATGCGTATGGTAGTTCTTCTTACTTACACTTTGTTTTCTATTCCATTTTTCTGATTCCTTACCTTTATCAAGCTTATATTTATGCAGACATTTCACGGCATAGTGGCCGACCCTTCCACAAGCAAAACATTTGAAAGGTAGTTTACCTTTGAATCTTCCAGAACCCCGTTGAAGGTTTTTGACAAAGTTTGCTTCTTCCTCTTCTTCTGAAATATGTCCTGATTCATTGAGTTCTTCTCTTCCTGAAGCTTTGAATGTAGCTTCTATGATGTCTGATGGGCCTCCTTTTCTCATTTCGAAAGCAGTTAAGATTTCGTGCAGCTGTGTCATAGTGATACTCTGAAGATCCTACTTTTCTTCTATGGTAGAAACTCGTGATTGAAACTTAGTAGACAAGGATCTTAAAATCTTTTCAACTAAAGTAACTTCTTTTATCTCTTCACCCAAGTTCTTCATGCAATTAACAATCTCATCTATACGTAAGAATTAATTAGTTATACTTTCATCATTGTGCATTTTGAGAGTTTCATATTGAATTATGAGAGATTGCAGTTTTGCTCGTTTTACCTGATTGTCTCCTTCATAGCTTAGAATGATCTTGTCCCATATTTCTTTGGCGGTTTTGAGCTGCATAACTTTGACAAATTTTGATTGTTACAGACTCCCCAATAATGTATTGACAGCCTTGGCATTGGTTTCATATTGCTTTTTACTTGCTGTATCTGTAGGAATTGTTGATGGAAATGTATATCATCCTTCCACGATTTCCTAGACATCTGTTCCAAGAGATTGAAGATAGGTTGTAGTTCTTACCTTCCAATAAATGAAGTTGCTCCCATCAAAGATTGGTGGTCTAATGGATCCCTCTCTTTCTTAGTTACTCATGATGACAACTAGCGTATACTATTCAAACTTATAACTTAGTTAATTCATCATATGTTGATCTTTAATTTGTGCATCAAAACCATATAAACAGTAACCAGGTGCAGTAAAATAGAACAGACAATCACACACATGAACACAAGATATAAGGTGGAAACCCAATGTGGGTGAAAACCACCTGCTGCAATCATCTCTATCTTCTTTTAATAAGAAACTTCTTTTTACAATTTTTGTACTAGTGCAGACTTATACCAGTATGCAGGCTTCTACTTGTAGAAGGCTACAACCTTCTCTCGTTCTCCAGCTTCTCCTGGAAGGGAGCTACAACCCCCTAGCTCTTGTACTAGCTGTTGTGTTTACTAGTATGTAGGTGCAGGCCTACAGAAGGCTACAACCTTCTCTTTTCTTCTAGGGACCACGTTTCATAAATTTTCAGACTGGATCCATCAATAACATCAATCAACCATCAATTATATCTGCATCAACCAATCTCCTTTGCACCAACCAAAACTGAATCAATCAATCACTTCTCAGAATGTTGTAACCAGAATATAGTAACAGTAACCAGAACCCAAGCCAAAACCCAGAACACTGCAACAACAAACAGAAGTAGCTAAAGCATATTTTATTAGGTATACGCTACTTCAATGTGTCGAACCTACGTAGATACGTTGTTATCTCAAGGCGAACCTGCGTATACGCTGTTTTGATATGCAGAACCAACGTGTATACACGCCTTTTCCAAAGTGAACCTGCATACAGATCTATAAATGATGATTTAAACTTTACAGCAATTCCAGACGTCTATACCCAGATCATCATATTTATAGATTACAACATGCGCCAGTTATTTAGATAAAAGATCAAAACCACACAAAGATACTTCTCTTCAAGCCTTAAGATCTTGACCCATTAATAGAAATTATCCTTCATCAAGCGCTCAGGTTCATCCTTGATTCAGATCCAGCTGTGCACCATAACCCAATGACCTATATTCTAGATCTTGCTCTTCATTAGATATGAAATGATCTTCTCCTCCTTTTATAGTCTTAGGCCTTACTCAATACCATGGTTCAAAACCACTTAGAATCAATACCTTGGACCAAATACCTGGGGTCAACACTTCAGACAAGATACCTTGGACCAATACCATGGATCAAAATACCATGGACCAAATACCATGGACCAAAACTAAGTTTTCCAACATGTACGCGCCTTTCCTTCCGTGAAAGTGCATGTGTACGCTATACGCGCCTTTTGGTATGCGAACCCACATGTACACGTGGCTTGGTCAATGGGGAACCTGTGTATACCTCTCTTTCTTCATTCTGTGAGCCTGAACTGTGATCTGTCATCTGTGTGAGTTGCCATCAAGGACAACACCTGTGTCCTAGTGCCAAATCTGTATCATAATGCCAACAACATGTACTGGAGTGGGAATGGATCTTTGGGGTGTTCGTGTGGGTGGTATTGGGAAAGGTTGAATTGATGTCAACTGAGGGTGAAAATGATGTTGTGGTGGAGGTGAATGGTATGGATAACATTGATATTGGTATTGAGGATAGTGAGGGAAATATTGAGGCTATGGCGGATTTCCTCTGTAAGGCCCTTGCCAACCTTGTTGCCAAGATTGGTTTTGAGGTTGGGATTGAGATGGCCAAGGTTTCCAAGGCAAGGGTGTTTGCCAATTACTTTGTGATTGTTGTGCATAACATGAATTAAGATCTTATATCATACCAGATTGATGAGTCTGCCAGATTGTTCCAGTGTTTGATTTTCTCCTTGGTAAACTTCCTTTAACCCTGGTAATGATGGACAATATTTAGTAGTATGTGATCCTGCACAGATTTCACAAATTTTAATGTTATCAAGTGGACATTCATGAAAAGCATGTTTCTTTCTACATTTAGGGAAAAATATAAATGAAGCAACATTCTCAACTTTTTGCTTGTTTTGCATTCTTAGCATATCAATTTTTTCATTTAAATTACCAAGAATGTCTAGCAAATTGTTAACTTCAGTTTGACTTACCAATCCTGATGTCGATCTACTTATTCTTGTCATAAATGGATATTGAGGGGATCTTACATACTTTTCTTTTCCTCTTGATATGTTCTTGCACAGTTCTCAAATCTATTGAAATGACAATTGGGAGACATCTCCTTTTCCGAACAGGTTAAGAAGATCAATCCATTCATCCTTTATAGCATTTAGTAGGAGAGTTTTTAATGTGTCTGATCCTAAATTATGCAATTTAGATCTTTTGACATTATAAGTAAATCTCTCCACTAAATCTTCTAGGATTTCATCCTCTTTTTAGTTCATCTTAAAGACTTGATTTCTAAGGTCATGTTGTATGCAATAATATTTATATTTTTCCAAAAATACTCTTTTCAATCATCCCATGTCCTTATAGAATTTGTTCCGAAAATCATGAACCATATAAGAGCTCTATCCTTTAATGTTTCCGGAAACAAATTCAATTTTTGAATGTGTAATGAGTAGCCATAAGATCTACAAATTATTTCAAATTCAAAAAGAAAGGTTTCTGGGTCTTCTGATCTCATACCTTTGAAGTTAGGAAGTACGGATAAGAGATGCTCTTCATATGAACATTGATATCAGTTTCTTGAATGGGAAATCCAAAAGGATATTCCTCATTGTCATCATCTCCATCCATTTCTTCAACCTCTTTTTCTTTTACCTCTTCTTCTACCTGCAAAAATAAGAATTCATGATGTGGAAGATGATGTGGCTCTTACTGCACCACGTGATATAGTGGGGGTGGTAGGTGATTGAAGTTTTTTTAATGAATCTACTTCTAGGATGTACTAAAATGAAATTAGTCTTATGCAACTAAGAATGAGATGCAATTGAAAGCTAACACCTATGTATACTTCCCTGAAAACAATGCCAAAATGTTGGGTAATTTAATTGACTATTAAATTACTTGCATTTATATGTCAATCCAGGTATGTGAGCTTGTGAAGTACACTACACCGTATGTGCTAGGAGATTAGCCTTCAACATTTATGAAAAATTGAAATGAATTGGAAACTTCAAAAGGAAATTAGATCCATTAGATTCTTTAATATAAACTAGGAAAGTACTAAGTTTTTGGAAAGGAAATTAATGTTAAACTAGAAAAAAAAAACCATAAAGATTATTGATATAAGAAAACATAAGATTTTATCCTATGAAAGCATGGATATTTTGTTCTAAAACTTACAAACTTTAATCTATGGAATCATGAACATTTTTAATCTAAGAAAGCATAAATAATTAATCTATGTAAACAAACCATTCATGAGAATATGAAAGAAATGGAAAGCATCTATATTATTCTCACAGATCTCCAGGGGGCCCTCCTGAGGATTGCAAGGTGTTGAAAAATCATATCAAGGGAAGAGATTTAAATCATCAATTTCATTCAGAGTTGTACCATATTAAAAAAATTACATTCAATCGAAAAATAAATAGAGTTTTTCTCCTTCAATCAGTAGCAACAATTACACATTATGATAATCCTTGACATCCCTTATCATCCCTCTCATCAAAGAGACTATAATTTATAGATTTTGAGACAATTAAAAAAGTCATAATTTTCTTGCTTGAGTTTTGGTCACGAGATCCAATCAAATAAAATTTCATTGATTTTTGGACCAAAGATCAGTCCAGATCTTATCAAACTTATCCATATGCCATGATTTTGCTAAAGAACAACTCATTCAGTCCTTTTTGTTGACTATGCATTTAATGAAAAATTGAAAAACCGTATATCCACATAATCTGCAAAATAAGGCTCCAAAAAACTTTGAAAATCTCCTAAATTGTAACGAATTTTAGAAAACTACTCATAGCGAACTTAATTGGGCCCGTTCTGAACAAAACTCATGTTTTTTTCCGAAATTCACTTACATTTTCTTAAAAATGCGTTTGAAGTCGACTGGTCAAAACTGTTGCGTTTTTCCATTGATCTTTTGCTAGAGGTCCACATGTACGAGTTGGGTGGAATTTGACCAATACAAATTCATATTGGAGCTTCTAGAAACAATTTCCATGTGTTGAATTCCCTTCTATAGTGGTGCTACTACCTGAAACATGGAGATGGCTACAGAAACTTGACAAAACTACAACAACTTGAACTTGCTAAACTGTCTTTAGTAAAACCATGCAAAATTCTTCTTAATATACTAAAAATAATGGAAATAATAATAATAAACCATTTAAACATGTATGTGGGAATTTGGTGCGTTTATGAAGAAATATGGTTAAAAATGATGACAATGGATGAATAGAATGATGCAAAAATGGATGGTTTCATCAACAAAATTATGACAAATTGGAAGCCCAACACTATTGATGCCCTAGATTTATCAACATGGCATCAAAGCTAAGGTGCTAAAGTAAATGAAGGGCATATAATCAAGGAGACACACAAAGATCAATCTTCAAGAAAGGGATCAAAGTGAGCCAAAGATTACCAAAACAAAAGTTCAAGATGTACATCATAAAAAATCCTAGATCGAAGAAATTTACTTCAGCAAGAGTCTTGGAATCATCATAAAGGAGGAAGCTCGAAACCTTAGAATAATTTCTAATCTGCAGTCATTCACCACCAAAGAAGTTGAAGTATCTTGAAGGCTAGAAGGCTAAAGGCATTGTCATCAAAAAGGTTCCAAGGTAGTCTCCCCCTCATTAAAGCAAGGACCTCCTTATCCTTAATGAAGATCATCTGAAAAGCATTACTAACATCTTCATCATCAACAATGGGATCAAGCTAAATATTCTATATTCACTTAACAAGTAAGTATATTTTCTTATATAATATAATCTAGTAAAATGACTTCATATTGCAAGGAGATCTATAAGCTGGCTGGATCATCGAACTTCCTTGCATGGAAAGGAGGATAAACATAGTCCTAGAAGAAAGTGAATTCATTGATCATGTCCATGGAAAGCTCCCCAAACCATCTAAAGATAAAGCATTATATGAATACATGGAAAGGGATCTAAGGGCTTAAGAGATTCTTATGAAATCTGTCAAAGATTCTCTCATTCCCTATATATCAAAGCTAGAGACATCAAAATAGATATATGATAAGTTGGTAGAACTAGTTTTTGAAAGTGTGATAAGAAAGATCATATCACTTAGGTCTGACCTATACAAATTGAAGGCATCAAAGGATGAATGGATATCTACATGTCCGTCAAAAGCATCTCAACTAAGAATTCAACTGCAAGATCTAGGAGAGATGATATTTGATAAAGAAATGATATCCATTATTCTAAATGCATTAACTGATGAACAAGGTAACCTCATATCTAATGCGCGTGAGGAAAATGAATCTATCCCATTCAATAATTTGTGGCTTCTATCCAAGATAGAATAAGACAAGTTGAAGGGAGAAAGTGATGAAGGACCAAGTGAAAGGGGGAAATATTTACTAAAACAAAAGGGAAGTTTGGTAAATTTGGTCTTCAGAAGAAAAATAAGAACATGACTAAGGTTCAGTGCTATGGATGTCAAGAATATGGGCACTATAGAAGAAATTGTCCTAAACTGAAAAGGGACAATAACAAGAGAAATAAAGAAGAAGCCCACATTACCGAACAAGTGGAAGAACCTAAGATGAAGAAGCCTAAGAAGGAGGAAGTGAGAGATCTCTATTATGACTAAGATAATATCCTTCACTAAAAGGTACTATTATGTTGTGTAAATTATAGATCAGAAGCATTGTAAACAAGATAAGATGCATCATATTAGAAATCGGCATCATAATAGAAGCATTAGAAGAGCTTGTGACATAGGTAACATGGAGGATATCTGGAACACAATCTATGGCAATCAACTATGTAGGCTATAGCTCTTGTAAAACTCATTGAAATCTCAAGTGATACTTATATAAGAGGAAATAAGTCATATAGGACAAGGCTCATCATACATCAGTCAAAAGGTAACATCTGCAGGATAGGATATGCAAGATCCTCAAGATTCTCTGATGGAATCTGTGAAAATTTATGAATCTAACACATCAGAAACTCGTACTGCAATATCTAGTTTATTATCTCCTACTTGTTCTTTACATTAACAAGTTGTTTATATGCATAAATATTGGAATAAACACAAATAAAGCCTTCACAAACATACATACCAACAACTGAAATAAACTAAGACAACACAAGGGACACCATTATTTTTGGACAATCGTCCCTGGAAAAACCCAATTGGGGAAAACTGGTGCAACATATATGAGGGTTTTATTATTAATCATATTTATGAATACAATTAGTGTGCCAGAAATGGCTCACCCTTTAGAGAATATCCTTGGTAGTAGTACCTCTATCCAGAGACAAATATTCCGGTAAATCAGCAATTGGATGAGCAAGCCCACAGTGACTCCGATTGTTCCTTGTGCTGGACAACGAAAGCTGCCCCAAGCACTCCTCTCGAACTGCGTCACCCCCTCTATAACTGCGTCACCCTCTCCCGGCTGATCTGATCTCATTCCACCCCTCAAAACCTTCTCAACACAGCCTTTGAATCCCTTTGTGTCAACTGCATCAACCTCTATGGCCTCTGCGTCAACCTCTTGGCCCTCTACATCCTCTATTCTAGCCTCCTCAGCCTCTGCGTCAACCTTGCTGCCTCTACATCAACCCTCCAAGGCTCTGCGCTGCCTCATATGGCACTCTGCTTCCTCTCTGATATGTATTCCTCGGCCTCCTGCCAATCTGTTCCTCACTACAACTAATCACTTGTTCGATTTCCTCAGCAAACCACACCCCAAAAAATTGAACTAACTAATGTCTCTTATTTCTTGCTGTGTCTCCAGCTGACCCTCAAGCCTCCTCTTATACTTTTCCTATTGACTATTCAACAACCGAGATTAAGTCCCTAATCAACGTCTAAGATTAGATCTGACTTGATCCTCGTTATTTAGAACTTTCTCACCCATATTGTATTAATACATTAATATTTTAATTTTCCTAAGTTTAGACTTAGGAACCCCATTAAAAATATTAATTATTTTAATATCTCTCCATCTGGTTGGAATTTCCCCAAACGATTTCTGAGCCTTGGATATTTCATTTGCCTTAGCCTCTCCACCAATTTTCATGGCTAGAGCACATTTGATGCTACCAAAAATCAACACTCCCTCTTAGTGAGGAATGTGCTCTAGTAATGCTTCACTATTGAAACATCACACTGATCCTCCGCATCGGTACCTATGTTGATACTTGGAGTGTTGCCTCACATCCTCTGCATTGTTGCTCCCTATACTACTGCCCATGACACTACCACTGCCACCGCTACATGTGTACTGCAACTCCCTCTCAACATGTTGTATCATGCTGCCCATAGCACTGCCACTACTAATTATTGCACTGCAACTCAGTTACCAAGAAGTAAGTAAATGTCTTCTCCCAAATACTGACATCCTTGTTAGTCTAGAAGCCTCGTGATGTTGAAGCTACCTCTGTTGTTATCTTGTGCTCCCTCTGCTACCATTGCACTGCTGAAACACCTCTGTGCCTCTTGCATTTCTGCAATCTTTGCTGCACTACTACAGAATTCTGCACTCTAGCCCTGCCTTGTCACTCCACCACACTTTGCTCCACCCGACACCTGTCATCATGCTACTATTGTTAAGGGCTCTCGTCGCTGGATATGGTCCAATAGTTTGGGTACCTCAAGGATCCTGCCCCTAGCATGTAGTCTTCCTAACTACAACTCGATGTCTCCCCACCTCTTCTATAGAGATGCATGAGCACTCATGGCACAATCATCATCAGTCTCGACATCTTTCTCCGCCTTAGTTGGAGCAACCTTTGAATTGGAAGCTTCTCCCTTTCCTTTCTTCCTAGGGAATTGAGATGCATAATGTCCAAACTCCCCACAGTTGAAGCACTTAACCTTGGAGATGTCCTTCTTCTTCCTCTTCCCTTGTTGTCCCGCAGATGCTAGATCTGCATCCTCCTCCTCCTCTTTCTTGACTCGAATTCCCTTACCACTACTCCCTAACTTAGTTGTCCTCTTGATCTCTTCCTGTCAAATAGCTGCCCACATCTCCTCCCAACTGGGGAGAGTCACTCTGCCCAATATGCTTTGGACAAATGTCTCTCAGTCCTCAGAGATTGTATTCAGAGCAGTCCTGACCATAAACTCAGGATTTGGTGTAGATCCCACGAAAGTAAGCTGGTCCTAAATTTATTGCAACCTGAGGAGGAAGGGATCTATCTCCTCTCCCTTCTGCATCTGATATGACCTCAACTAATTCTCCAATAGAATCTTCCGCTGCATGGAAGAGCCCTGGTATAAGGTGGTCAACGTGTCCCACATCTCCTTGCTATGTTCTTCTCAGCAATATGTGCTATGACATGATCTTTGACCCCGTCTAGGATCAAGCACTTCACCCTTGCCTAAGCCTCCTCATACTTCTCATTCTCATCTGAGTCAACTGAGATAGCTACTACTTTCAAGGCATAGTCCTTGATGCGATGTCTATCCAGGACTGATAGGATCCTGGCCTTCTAGATGACAAAATTGGAAGCTCCGCCCAATATGTCATGATCCCTTAGTCTGTTCACTGCCATCCTTTCTCCTCTTCGAGACTCCCTTTGAGTCCTAATTTCCCTCCTGGAAATCCTTTGTCTAACCATCAAACCACTCCTCTCCAGTCCTCCTTTGCAACTGTAACTTGGATATGGATTCCTTAGCTAGAAATCTGTCGAGGTAGTGATTCCGTCTACCTTGGTTCTGTATCCTTAGACACTGTTCTGTGCAGATAGAAACAACGTCCCACCAGCTCCTCAAACCACAATCTTCACAACTCCCTTAGCCCTGACAATTGAAGAATCTGAGCCCTTCAGGCTCTATGCAATCACGATGAAGGTTGAGTCTGCTCCTCCGGCCAACTGCGTCAATCCTACCTGGATGAGAAGGATGGTGTGGCTCTGTGTGATCCTCTTCTTCCTCTCTCTACCTTTGTGTTAGCCCTTCCCTTGGCTCGAAATGTTGATCACCCTCTAAGCATTGCATCACCTCTTCTCTCATTGCTTCAGCTATGGAATAATGTTGTCTCTCGGGATAGATGCTTCTGCTACAAATTTTTCAGATTTATCCTACTGGCATTTTCAATCCTCCTGTGATCTGCAATCACTCTGATACCATGTGAAAAAATCTAAATCTAACACATCAGAAACCCATACTGCAATATTTGGTTTATTATCTCCTACTTGTTCTTTACATTAAGAAGTTATTTATATGCATAAATATCGAAATAAACACAAATTCAGCCTTCTCAAGCATATAGATCAACAACTGAAATAAAATGAGACAACACAAGGGACATCGTTATTTTTGGACAATCGTCCCCAAAAAAACCCAATTCGGGAAAACTGGTGCATCATATATGAAGGTTTTATTATTAAGCATATTTTTTAATACAACTAGTGTGCTAGAAATGGCTCACCCTTCAGAGAATATCTTTGGCAGTAGTACCTCTATCCAAAGAGATATTCCGGCAAATGAGCAACCTAATGAACAAGCCCACAGTGACTTCGGTTGTTCCTTATGCTGGACAGTGAAATCTGCTCCAAGCACTCCTATGGAACTATGTCACCCTCTCCTGACTGATCTTCTCTCAGTATGCCCCACAGAAACTCCTCAGCGCAACCTCTGAAGCCCTCTGCGTCAGTCTCTATGGCCTTTGCATCAGCCTCTTGTCCCTCTGCGTCCTCTATGGTGGCCTCCTCAGCCTCTGTGTCAACCCTTGTTGCCTCTGCGTCAGCCCTCCAAGGCTCTGTGCTGACTCTTTCGTCACTCTACTACCTCTCTGATATGTATTCCTCGACCTCATGTCAGGCTGCCCCTCACTGCAACTAATCACTTGGTCGTTTCCTCAGCAAACCATTCCCCAAAAAATCGAATTGACTGATCTCTCTTGTTTCTTGGTGTGTCTCCAACTGATCCTCAAGCCTCCTCTTATACTTTTCCAGTTGATGATTCAACGACCAAGATTAAGTCCCTAATCAATGGCTAAGATTAGATCTGACTTGATCCTCTTTATTTAGAACTTTCTCACCCATATTATATTAATACACATTAATATTTTAATTTAAATGAACAATTCTTGGATGATTCAAATGACAAAACCTCCTTTCTATATATAGGAGTCTAAGGAGTCACAATATAATCCAGCCAACCTAACAATAATAATATAAAGCCACAAAAATAACAATAGAGGGATTCTATGGGGCACAGTAATAACAATATGGGGGCAATAGGGGCACAAAAATATTAATAAGGGGTATAACTACAATAGTAATGGGGTAATCACTAGTATTATAGGGACCCAACATGCCCCTCTCCTTCAAAAAAGTGTTGTCCTCAACGCTTGAGTAGTTCTGGATACTTCTGCATAAAATTCTCATCCTCCCATGTGGAATCTTCAGTGGATAAGTTCTTCCACTTGATAAGATACTCTGAAATTGATCGATTTCGTAGCTGTCGAGTTCTTGTTTCTGTGACTGCTTTCGGTTCCAATATAATTTTTCCTTCCTCGTCAAGTTCTGGCAATATTGTTTGAACTGGGAGCTTGTCGCCTATAACCTTCTTTAAACATGAAACATGGAAAACTGGGTGCAATCGAGAAGCTGCAGGAAGCTCCAATTTGTATGCCATAGTACCAATCTTTTGCAACACCTTGTACGGACCATAATACTTTGGTGATAATTTATTATCCTTCTTAGCTTGCTTGAGGGACATTTGCTTATATGGTTGTAGCCGTAGGAATACCCAATCACCTACATCAAAACTTCTTTCACTGCGATGTTGATCTGCCTGTTGTTTCATTCTATTCTGTGCCAACACGAGGTTATCCTTTAAGAGTTGGAGGACTTGTTGTTGATGTTCGATGTGATGTTCCACTGCCTGAACCTTAGAATTTTCTCTTAAATATGATGTGATGGATGGTGGTTGATACCCATAAAGTGCCATAAATGGGGTCATTTTTGTTGTTGTATGGAAGGAAGTGTTATACCACCATTCAGCCAGAGGCAACCATTTGACCCATTGTGTCTGTTTATCAGATACAAAGCAACGAATATATCCTTCCAAACATTTGTTTACTATCTCAGTTTTCCCATCAGATTGAAGATGATAAGATGAGCTATGAGCTAACTGAGTACCAAGACAAGAAAATAATTCTGTCACTTACAATAATCTTTGGGTTTCCATGTAGCTTTTGAATTGTTTCCATAAATGCAGTAGAAACTGTACTGGCTTTAAATGGATGTGATAATGCACAAAAGTGTGCATACTTGGTAAGTTTGTCAACTACCACCATGATGACACTCTTTCCCTCAGACTTGGGTAAACCTGTGATAAAATCCATTGAAACCTCCTCCCAACGTTGGCTTGGAATGGATAAAGTTTCAGTAATAGACCCGGTGTCTTAATTGTTTAAACTTTATTTTGTTGGAAAACCAAACATTCAGCCACAAACTTTTGAATATCTGATTTAAGGCCATCCCAAAAAAATTCCTTCTTAACCCTGTGGTAAGTTTTTAAAAATCCTGAGTGCCCTCCTAAGGGAGAAGTGTGCAATTCCATAAGAATCTTTTGTTTTAGCTGGGAATTCTTACAGAGGTATAAGCGATCTTTGTACCATAACGAATCATTTTGCCAGCTAAATGTATCAGACGTACTGGAATCTTGTTGTAACTTTCGAATAAGTGCCCACACTTCTTCGTCATTCTTCCATTCCTCCCTTGCTTCGTTTATCCAATCTGGTTGGATAATAGAAATGGCACACAACAATGCTTCCACATCCTCATCCTTTCTTGAGAGTGCATCTGCCACCACATTTTGCTTCCCTTTTTTGTAGATGATTTCAAAGTCATAACCCAACATCTTTGTGACCCACTTTTGTTGCTCTTCAGAGGATAATCTTTGTTCTAAAAAGTATTTAAGGCTATCATGATCCGTTTTTACCTTGAAGTGTCTTCCCATTAGGTAGGGTCGCCATTTCTTAAGTGCATGGAGTATTGCCAACATTTCCTTCTCATAAATAGCTTTGCTTAAAAACTTTCCCTTGATTGGACGACTTTCAAAAGCAATGGGTCTTTCATCTTGCATTAGAACAACACCAATTCCATTTCCTGAAGCATCACATTCCACAATAAAGGTTTTTGTGAAGTCCGGTGTAGCTAAGACCGGTGCTTGGCACATTGCCTCTTTAAGATGTTCAAAGGCCTTTGTTGCTTCCGGAGTCCATGAAAATGCATCTTTCTTCAATAATGTTGTTAGAGGTGCTGCTATTCTCCCATAATTCTTAACAAACTTGCGATAATACCCTGTCAACCCAAGAAATCCTCGCAGATGCTTTATGGATGTGGGGATTTTCCATTCCTTAATGGCTTTAATTTTGCTAGGGTCTACCTTAACTCCTTCATGAGATACAATATGACCCAAATATTCCACCTCCTGGACTCCAAAGAAACATTTGGATCTTTTTGCATATAATTGTTTCTCCTCCAATAGTTGTAGCACCCTGTCAACATGTTCAACATGATCCTTCCAAGACTTGCTGTAGATTAGTATATCATCAAAAAATACTAACACAAATTTTCTAAGGAATGGTTTGAAAATTGAATTCATCAAACCTTGAAATGTTGAAGGTGCATTGGTAAGGCCAAAAGGCATGACCAAAAATTCATAATGACCCTCATGAGTTCTAAATGTTGTTTTCGGAATGTCTTCAATCTTCATTCTGATTTGATGATATCCTGAACGAAGATCCAACTTGGTGAAGTAAATTGATCCATGCAATTCATCCAGTAATTCATCAATGACAGGAATGGGGAACTTATCTTTAATAGTGAGCTTGTTGAGCTCCCTATAATCCGGACACATGCGCCATGATCCATCCTTCTTGTGCACCAATACTACTGGAGCAGAGAAAGAACTTTGACTCGGTTGAATTATACCAGCCTCTAGCATTTCTGCAACCATACGTTCAATTTCACTCTTTTGGACATAGGGATATCTGTACGGCCTGATGTTTGGAGGAACACTTCCTGGAATCAGATGAATAGCATGATCATGATCACGCATAGGTGGGAGACCTTTGGGAGTCTCAAATACCTTGGAATGATTGTCCAGGACTTTTTGGAGATCTGGAGAAATAGATGATTCAATGTGAAACATCTAGCGAACATAATTGTGCAATTACACCTCTTTGCTCCTTTTTTAGAAGCTTTGTCATACCATTAGAGCTGATTATCTTTCCTGGTTTCCCTGCAATACCCCTTAATTCAACTTCCTTTCCTTCCGTAGAAAATTTGATGAAAAGTTCTTGAAAATTAAAAGCTATTGTACCCAAGGATTGTAGCCATTGGACTCCTAGTACAACATCAGCACCTCCCATTGGAATGGAAAGCATTGGGCTAGTCAATACATATTCTCCCATGGATAGCTTGATATTATGGCACTTTCCAGAGCAATTTATTGTTCCTCCATTTGCAATCATCACTTGACACTCTGGTGCTGGATATAGGAAGCAATTCAATTCTTTTGCTACCTTACAATGAATAAAATTGTGGGTGCTTCCTGAATCAATCAACACTATTACCTTTTTCTTCTTGATTTGTCCTTCTATCTTGATGGTTTGAGGAGTGGTAATTCCCGCCAATGCATTACAAGATATGGTCGGATTTATTTGTTCTTCATCTAGGCTTTGTTCCTGGAGTATATCCTCTTCTTTTGACCTTTCTTGCTCCTTTTCTTCTTCCTCTTCACAATCTATGTAGAATAATTTCTTCTCAGCACACTTATGACCTTTAGTGTATTTGCTATCACAACTGTAACAAAGCCCTTTTGCTCTTTTTTCTTCCAATTGTTGTGGTGTCAACCTTATAGGTTGTGGAAGACTAGGGGCAACAACACTTCCGTCTTTATAGTTGTGAGTGGTATGCTTCCTGGTTGCCATAATTTTGCTTTCCATTTTTCTTGCTAACCTGAATGCCTTCTCTAATGAATCAGGTTCCCAAAGGCGAACATCATGTTGGATATTATCCTTTAAAGACCCTATGAACACATCAATCCTATGCTCCTCTGGAATATCTTTTACCCTTATGTTCAATTTTTGGAACTCCTCAATGTGCTCCATTATTGAACCCTTTTGTTTGAGACTTATCAATTGGCTAAAAAAAGTGTTGCTTTTTGTATCCTCATAATGTGCTATCAATTCTTCCGTAAAAATTGCCCAAGTGATAAATTGTTTACGAGAGCAAAGCCATTGATACCATACAAACTGATTTGGTTCCAAATATAAAGTTGCCATACGTACCTTTTGTGTGTTTTGCACATTATTGAGATCGAAGAATTGCTCCATCTGTAATATCCATGTGGCGGGATCCTTGCCATCAAACTTCCTCATATCGATTTTTGGAATATGGTGAGTCTTCGATCCAACATTAGATCTATGGAATCATGATTAACATTTCTTTTGTTCTCATCATGAGTTTCCTTTAGTACCCTTTCACCTTAGGAACCATTTCTTGTAGCAACTTATTCATATTTATCTTCAATTCGTCCATGTCTGTCTTCAAATCTATCTTCAAATCATCCATCTTAGCTTCCACGTCAATCATCTTAGCTTCTACGCCTTTCTTTAAACAGTCCATCTTAGCTTCTACACCTTTCTTTAAACCATCCATCTTAGCTTCTACATCTTTCTTTAAACCATCCATCTTAGATTTTGTTCCTTTTTGTGCAAGGGACAGTTGTTGCACTTGGTCTTGTAATTTTGATATATCATGTTGCATTTCTTCCTCTTCTTCATGAGTCATGCTAGAGCTTTCAGGTTCCTTACTAGGTGTTTGCATTTTCTTTCCTCGGGGCATCAGTTACCGATAATAATGCTCTACTATGCCCTTTGAATTCCTTCAAAATAAATTTTCAAACCAAGCTTAAGCAAAAATTTAAGAAAATATACACACCTTTTTTCACTTTGTAGGAGCTCGATATTGCCTCTGATGTATCTCTGTACTTTCCAATCATCTAGTTCTAAATTTGTGAGCTATAGTAGCCCTCTGTGTCCTCTTTCCAATGCCACAAGTCTGACCCAAATTGGATTCTCCAAGGAAGAGTTATGTGAAATCTCCCACAGTGACTTGCTTATAGACTAGTTCAGTAGAGCGAACTTGTACGACGTGCCACGAGTCACTGTTTCAACCTTTGGATCTAAAACATGCACACAAGAAACTACAGTCCGTCCTCTTTCTGTACCTTCTTACGAAATTTCAATCCGATCCCTAGAGAGAAAGTTATGACGATTTTCCCCAGGTCACCTGTTTTGAATGTAATTCAGGAGTCTGCAAAAAGACCAACTTCCTCAGATCATATCTCCGCAAATATCACGCGAAAAGCTCTAAAATTCATACCCAAGGTTCAGCGCGATTTGTTCTCAAGGGTTTTTTTTGTGACTTCTGAAATTTCATAGAAAAAAAGTTATAGCGAAAATTCCACGATGACCTGTTTGGAGCAGCGAAACCCTAGAATCCAAAGCTCTGATACCAAATGTTATGAAACCAGCTCAAGAAAAGATAGAAAAGATAGATCAACGCCTTAGAATTCAGCCTCTTCGAGTGGGCAACCTCCTTTACATTACATAAATGAACAATTCTTGGATGATTCAAATGACAAAACCTCCTTTCTATATATAGGAGTCTAAGGAGTCACAATATAATCCAGCCAACCTAACAATAATAATATAAAGCCACAAAAATAACAATAGAGGGATTCTATGGGGCACAGTAATAACAATATGGGGGCAATAGGGGCACAACAATATTAATAAGGGGTATAACTACAATAGTAATGGGGTAATCACTAGTATTATAGGGACCCAACAATTTCCTCAGCAAACCATTCCCCAGAAAATCGAATTGACTGATCTCTCTCGTTTCTTGGTGTGTCTCCAACGGATCCTCAAACCTCCTCTTATACTTTTCCTATTGATGATTCAACGACCAAGATTAAGTCCCTAATCAATGGCTAAGATTAGATCTGACTTGATCCTCTTTAGTTAGAACTTTCTCACCCGTATTATATTAATAGACATTAATATTTTAATTTTCCTAAGTTTAGACTTAGGAAAACCATTAAAATATTAAATATTTTAATATCTCTTCATCTGGGTGGAATTTCCCCAAACGATATCTAGTTCTTGGAGATCTCATGTGCCTTAGCCTCTCCACCAATTTTCATGGCTAGATCACATCCGATGCTACCAAAAATCAACAGAATCTTCATTGTAAGGTTCATTGATCATGAAGGGAAGAAAGTGTTTTATCAAGAATTCCAAACTTGTGGAATTCATGGGATGATGGTATGATGGCATAACAGTGAAGTAGATCAAAGGAATGAAGCTCCTTTATTCAAAGGAGGATGTTGCAGGAAGTCTGGATGACTCAAAGGAAAGATGAAGTATGTATGCTTACATTCGATATTATGAAATTCACGTCATATGGTTGCAAATATCATGAAATAATGCTCTATCTTAAGAGAATGATCGAAAGAAAGGATCTCCTCCCTTATCAGGATGCAGGAATGCATGGGTCACATATTCTCTAGATGAAATCAACACAATATGTCCTCATGCGAAGTATGAGGTGGTTGACTGCAATTGAGGAACTCTGATTGGAAGCTCCTGGGAATGGAATGTGTGAAGAAAGGAAGGAAGAAATCGTAGAATATGCAACAATGATAAAAGAAATCAATATCTGAAAAACCAAGAAGAATTCACTATGATATCTCCCATAAATATATGAGAACTCTGATGGAATTATGCAAAAGATGGAGACCCTTGAAAATACATATCTTTAGGAGATGTGTCAACATGTATGCATGATGTTGATGCCTACAAGAATATGTCATGATGAAATACCATCACTAAGGTAAATGTGATTTAAGTTTTCATCTCTTATTATTGAACAAGTATTTGGATGGGCTTATGCAGAACCGCCAAAGGGAGAACTGTGGACGTCTTCCCAAGGGACCATGTAGAAGGATGTACGATCCTTCCAAAGAAGATAATATGAAGAAGGCAACATGGCATGCATCAAGGCCAAATGTAAACTGATGGATCACTTTCTAATGATGAAATGACTGACTTGAGGATGAAAGTGATGAATGGTGTGTGCCCTCTAAAGAAGTCCCAAAAGATCAAGACTCTGTGACAAAGAAATTCATGACATCAAATGAAGGATTTCTTCAAGCAGCTGGTTGTCCCATCATCTCCACTTGAGGAGCTATTGTAGGTCCCTAATTAAGAGGGAGCCTGGAAAAAAGTTTCTTATTTGGAAGAAACTTGGAAATTCCTAAGCCAAGAGGGAGCTTAGGTACATTCCTTTGTTGGAATTGATATGTCCTTCCTAATTTAGAATGATAGATAAACACATCATTCTGGTTTTCACTTGGGAAGACAGAATGGGGGATTGGGTAATAATTTGGAATCCGATGCTCTTTGAGGATGAGATAGGGCATCCAAGATAAAAGTAGTCATAGAGGACCAATATTCTTTGAGCACTAGGAATCCAAGATAAGAATAGTCCTGATGGAACACACCCTGAGAACCCAGGTGGGGTATGTTCTGAGAGAGACAATGATGAGAGTGTCTATAAATCATCGTCCTCGCCAGCATTGAGCTCAGATTTTATAGAGAGATAGAGTTATTAGTCAGGGCCTTGCTATGTGACAATGTTGGTTGATATGATGCTATACAAATGGGTTACCAATCTGATTCTTCTTATGAGAAGTTCTTCAGATTGAGAATGACAAAGTACCATTATGAACATCTCCCTAGTTAAGAGGAAGTGTTGAAAAGTGTAACTAGATTCGGTCTTCATAATGGCATGTAATTATGCTTTTATGTAAGAGATGTAAAGAAGGAAAAAAAAAATATTGTCTTGCATCATGAGTTTCATGAGCAAGTTATTTTATTTTTAGTTAAGGCTCCCATTGTGAGCCCTTAGGGGTTTGGTCATCTAGTCATAAAAGTATAAAGAGTCATTGTCATGTAATGAAGACATGTTACACATTGTAAAGAGTCATATTTGTATTTGTAAGTAACCCTCAAAGAACTTGTCACTAGCCCTCACTCAAGTCGACCTATAATGGAAGGATTATTCTAGAAACGTGAATTCAACCTTCTCCAAGGGATCATGTCGATCTAAACAGTCATTACCAATGACTATATATACCAGTGGTCAACCTCATTTGGAGGCAATAGATTCGGTGAAGCAAGCCTAAGACGAAGTGTGAAAATCATAATAAGAAAGAGCCTCTATATTAGCGAAGGAGGGAAAGAATAGAGTGAAGGAAGTGACGTTGTTGGACTATTTTGGGCTAGTTTACCCTCACACATGCGAAGGCTGTAGGTCTGAAGCTGTCAAGGATAGATTGAATGTTGAAATCATACAAAGGAGAATTTTCTTGGGTAAAATCTTTGCTAAAGGAATCTGAATTAGAGAGAGACTTTTCTCTCTCAAGGAGGAGACTATTTGAGAAGTCAAGATCATATCTATGGTTTCTTTAGCAAGAAAGGAGTTGCAGACCTACAAGGAGAGGCCGAAACTATAAAGGAAGTTGAGAAGAGGAAGAAGAAGAGAAGTGTTGAAGAGGAGGCTTGTGACTTGGTCTCAGAAGGGATCTAGTGTCAAGGGTCTTTTTCATGGTCTTGGTACTTGACAAAAAGGTTATATAAGAAGAATTTGTTTGGGTTTTCCTCTCAAAGAGTGAGAGATCTTGGCCCTAGATGACAACCTACATACTATGTCTGTTGTCTCTTTATTGTTAATGATTTGGTAATTGTGTTGATGAAAAGAACACAATAATAACTCAAGAAGAGTAGATCATAATCAAGAAGTAAAAAGACTATCACAAGCATTATCATAAGTAGAGAAATCACTTAACTATTGATGCCTTAGATTTCTCAAAATTTCTTTCCTTTTCTTCCGAAGCTTCTTGTCCATTGTTGCTTATAGTTATTGTAATCCAATGACGTATATTTAAAGTGTTCAAAGAATAAAATTGACATCAATGACAACACCATTCAACGCAATGCTCCAGTTCATAGCTCCTCCTACAACTTGTGTGTTAAATCTATCTCTATAGTTTCATAGAAATGGTTAGGCAAAGAGAAAGATGTAGGCATGGCAATGGTAGTCAATGGGGGAGGACTTGGAGGCTCTCGAGCTTGCTTGAGGGGAGAGACCTCAACTCACATTTTCAAAGAGAAAATCCCCATGGAATTTCATAACGAGTTGTGAAATTTTGAAGTTTATGTTGTAGTTGAGAGAGATCATTTATATGATTTAGAGGTGCTTGCAAATATTAGGGATTGGGTGACTAACACGGGGCATACCCATGGCAGAAAAAACCAATACTTGTTGACAATTGACTATTGGAGAATGAAGATATTGTCGAGTAGGGTAATCATGGACAAAAATATGTTGAAAATTGGGTAGCCTTGGGATGAATTTCCCTTGGGAAACCATACTTCCCAAAAGGGAAGACCCATCATACCCAAAGAGAATTCAAATTGGGAAAATGAAAATATTATTATAAAGTTGAGTCAAAACCCTTGAGCAAGTAATATATATATATATATATATATATATATATATATATATATATATATATATATATATAATCTTATCTAGAGCAAATTCAAATTTATGCGACTCCCTCCATAATTTCAAAGTCAACTTGAGCCAAGGTTACGTCAAATAACTCCTTATCAAACTATATAAAAGGAATCACTTAGATGTCAATGGTACATCGATCAAGCTTGGATAAAATCACATTAGTCTGTGCAACTCACATATCAAATACACCACTATGACTCGCATATGATAATCTCTAAGGTTAAAATATGAGGTTCACATTCTAAGCTCGCATCACTGTAATGGTTACTCACAACACTATAATGACTGCTATGGTCTCACATACTCTTTATTTGTCCCGCATCATTGTAATAGTTACTATGGTCTCACATACTCTACCCTTCTCTTTAGTATGTCTGGTATTGTATTGTAAAGGATTGTTGTCTCAAGTATTTTTAGAAGTTATCATATATATATTCGAATGATGTTTTTGTCTCATGGAAATATTAGTGACGGTGATCTGAACTTAAACAGGAACGCAAAAAATTGCAGATATAACCATAAACACATATATGCAGCAGAAATAATACTTCATTTCATTAATGTAAAATACTAAAATATGCTTACAAACAGTAATGGAAATAAACCAGCTAGGGCGATGGTAGCTTATCTCTAAGAACAGATGTGGTGGCTACATGCCTTTGAACTATGTTATCATGAGGCTCGAAGGCCTATTTATTGTTGAGAAACAATGGAAAACCCTTAAAATTCCAAAACCTAACCCTAGAAGATGAAACACCAAATTGTGGGCCCCGTTTGGGTAAATTGGTACATCAACTTCCTGGGGTCGTACCTTTGGCAAACGATCTCCATTTGACGCATACAATAGCTTGTTAGAAAGATCTATCCAAGAACTACCACTTTGGGAAGGGCAACATTCGTCCATGGACCCATGTTGCCCCCAGATTTCCCAAAAAACATCGTTTAGGACCTCAAAACGGCTCCAGAAGTTCAGGACCCGAAAAACTGCTAAAAATAGTATGTTGTGCTACAATTAAGGAAACTGAAAATGCTGAGAGAAGAATGGTGGGGGTCCAGGTGGACTTGGAAGGTGGCCACCAATATCCACCTGGATCATTCCTCCCCCCTTAGGAAGCAATGGTCCCCATTGCGTTGAGTTCCTCCATGAGATGAGGAAACTTTTACTAAACTTGGTCCCTGGTGAGCCACTTGCCCTGGTGAAGGAGTTGGTCTGCTCTGACAACTCGATACAGTTGGATATTCTGTTGGTGAGTGTTCTTGATCTGTGTGTCTATGATCCGATCAGTTTCAGCTTGTTCCATGCAATCTGGATTTAATTCTATGGGTGTGAGTTGTTCTGCAATGTCAGATGTGTCTAGCAATGGTGGAAAGTATGGCCGAAGGCGGTCCACATTGAACACTGGGTGTAGGCCAAGGAATGGGGGAATGTTGAGCTCAAATGCATTGTCTCCCACAGCCTTAGTAATGGTATAAGGACCATAGTGGATTGGTCTCAGTTTCCGATAGGCTCCAGTAAGGCGTTCCTCTTGCAAATGCAACTAGACTTTGTCACCCACCTGAAACTTGTGTGGCACTCGATGTTGATCATCTCGTTGCTTGTACTTGGCATTTGATTTCTCTAGAATATCATGGAACTGCTAGCGAATATGTTGGATGTGCTCAATGAAGCTGGTTGCCTTGTCTGTTTCGGACTGGACATGAGCCGAATCTATGTGAGTAGCTACAAGTGGCATGGCCACATCAATGGGGCATAGTGGCTGGAATCCCAAGCCCACCTGAAAAGGGTAAACCTTAGAATAATTTCTAATCTGCAGTCATTCACCACCAAAGAAGTTGAAGTATCTTGAAGGCTAGAAGGCTAAAGGCATTGTCATCAAAAAGGTTCCAAGGTAGTCTCCCCCTCATTAAAGCAAGGACCTCCTTATCCTTAATGAAGATCATCTGAAAAGCATTACTAACATCTTCATCATCAACAATGGGATCAAGCTAAATATTCTATATTCACTTAACAAGTAAGTATATTTTCTTATATAATATAATCTAGTAAAATGACTTCATATTGCAAGGAGATCTATAAGCTGGCTGGATCATCGAACTTCCTTGCATGGAAAGGAGGATAAACATAGTCCTAGAAGAAAGTGAATTCATTGATCATGTCCATGGAAAGCTCCCCAAACCATCTAAAGATAAAGCATTATATGAATACATGGAAAGGGATCTAAGGGCTTAAGAGATTCTTATGAAATCTATCAAAGATTCTCTCATTCCCTATATATCAAAGCTAGAGACATCAAAATAGATATATGATAAGTTGGTAGAACTAGTTTTTGAAAGTGTGATAAGAAAGATCATATCACTTAGGTCTGACCTATACAAATTGAAGGCATCAAAGGATGAATGGATATCTACATGTCCGTCAAAAGCATCTCAACTAAGAATTCAACTGCAAGATCTAGGAGAGATGATATTTGATAAAGAAATGATATCCATTATTCTAAATGCATTAACTGATGAACAAGGTAACCTCATATCTAATGCGCGTGAGGAAAATGAATCTATCCCATTCAATAATTTGTGGCTTCTATCCAAGATAGAATAAGACAAGTTGAAGGGAGAAAGTGATGAAGGACCAAGTGAAAGGGGGAAATATTTACTAAAACAAAAGGGAAGTTTGGTAAATTTGGTCTTCAGAAGAAAAATAAGAACATGACTAAGGTTCAGTGCTATGGATGTCAAGAATATGGGCACTATAGAAGAAATTGTCCTAAACTGAAAAGGGACAATAACAAGAGAAATAAAGAAGAAGCCCACATTACCGAACAAGTGGAAGAACCTAAGATGAAGAAGCCTAAGAAGGAGGAAGTGAGAGATCTCTATTATGACTAAGATAATATCCTTCACTAAAAGGTACTATTATGTTGTGTAAATTATAGATCAGAAGCATTGTAAACAAGATAAGATGCATCATATTAGAAATCGGCATCATAATAGAAGCATTAGAAGAGCTTGTGACATAGGTAACATGGAGGATATCTGGAACACAATCTATGGCAATCAACTATGTAGGCTATAGCTCTTGTAAAACTCATTGAAATCTCAAGTGATACTTATATAAGAGGAAATAAGTCATATAGGACAAGGCTCATCATACATCAGTCAAAAGGTAACATCTGCAGGATAGGATATGCAAGATCCTCAAGATTCTCTGATGGAATCTGTGAAAATTTATGAATCTAACACATCAGAAACTCGTACTGCAATATCTAGTTTATTATCTCCTACTTGTTCTTTACATTAACAAGTTGTTTATATGCATAAATATTGGAATAAACACAAATAAAGCCTTCACAAACATACATACCAACAACTGAAATAAACTAAGACAACACAAGGGACACCATTATTTTTGGACAATCGTCCCTGGAAAAACCCAATTGGGGAAAACTGGTGCAACATATATGAGGGTTTTATTATTAATCATATTTATGAATACAATTAGTGTGCCAGAAATGGCTCACCCTTTAGAGAATATCCTTGGTAGTAGTACCTCTATCCAGAGACAAATATTCCGGTAAATCAGCAATTGGATGAGCAAGCCCACAGTGACTCCGATTGTTCCTTGTGCTGGACAACGAAAGCTGCCCCAAGCACTCCTCTCGAACTGCGTCACCCCCTCTATAACTGCGTCACCCTCTCCCGGCTGATCTGATCTCATTCCACCCCTCAAAACCTTCTCAACACAGCCTTTGAATCCCTTTGTGTCAACTGCATCAACCTCTATGGCCTCTGCGTCAACCTCTTGGCCCTCTACATCCTCTATTCTAGCCTCCTCAGCCTCTGCGTCAACCTTGCTGCCTCTACATCAACCCTCCAAGGCTCTGCGCTGCCTCATATGGCACTCTGCTTCCTCTCTGATATGTATTCCTCGGCCTCCTGCCAATCTGTTCCTCACTACAACTAATCACTTGTTCGATTTCCTCAGCAAACCACACCCCAAAAAATTGAACTAACTAATGTCTCTTATTTCTTGCTGTGTCTCCAGCTGACCCTCAAGCCTCCTCTTATACTTTTCCTATTGACTATTCAACAACCGAGATTAAGTCCCTAATCAACGTCTAAGATTAGATCTGACTTGATCCTCGTTATTTAGAACTTTCTCACCCATATTGTATTAATACATTAATATTTTAATTTTCCTAAGTTTAGACTTAGGAACCCCATTAAAAATATTAATTATTTTAATATCTCTCCATCTGGTTGGAATTTCCCCAAACGATTTCTGAGCCTTGGATATTTCATTTGCCTTAGCCTCTCCACCAATTTTCATGGCTAGAGCACATTTGATGCTACCAAAAATCAACACTCCCTCTTAGTGAGGAATGTGCTCTAGTAATGCTTCACTATTGAAACATCACACTGATCCTCCGCATCGGTACCTATGTTGATACTTGGAGTGTTGCCTCACATCCTCTGCATTGTTGCTCCCTATACTACTGCCCATGACACTACCACTGCCACCGCTACATGTGTACTGCAACTCCCTCTCAACATGTTGTATCATGCTGCCCATAGCACTGCCACTACTAATTATTGCACTGCAACTCAGTTACCAAGAAGTAAGTAAATGTCTTCTCCCAAATACTGACATCCTTGTTAGTCTAGAAGCCTCGTGATGTTGAAGCTACCTCTGTTGTTATCTTGTGCTCCCTCTGCTACCATTGCACTGCTGAAACACCTCTGTGCCTCTTGCATTTCTGCAATCTTTGCTGCACTACTACAGAATTCTGCACTCTAGCCCTGCCTTGTCACTCCACCACACTTTGCTCCACCCGACACCTGTCATCATGCTACTATTGTTAAGGGCTCTCGTCGCTGGATATGGTCCAATAGTTTGGGTACCTCAAGGATCCTGCCCCTAGCATGTAGTCTTCCTAACTACAACTCGATGTCTCCCCACCTCTTCTATAGAGATGCATGAGCACTCATGGCACAATCATCATCAGTCTCGACATCTTTCTCCGCCTTAGTTGGAGCAACCTTTGAATTGGAAGCTTCTCCCTTTCCTTTCTTCCTAGGGAATTGAGATGCATAATGTCCAAACTCCCCACAGTTGAAGCACTTAACCTTGGAGATGTCCTTCTTCTTCCTCTTCCCTTGTTGTCCCGCAGATGCTAGATCTGCATCCTCCTCCTCCTCTTTCTTGACTCGAATTCCCTTACCACTACTCCCTAACTTAGTTGTCCTCTTGATCTCTTCCTGTCAAATAGCTGCCCACATCTCCTCCCAACTGGGGAGAGTCACTCTGCCCAATATGCTTTGGACAAATGTCTCTCAGTCCTCAGAGATTGTATTCAGAGCAGTCCTGACCATAAACTCAGGATTTGGTGTAGATCCCACGAAAGTAAGCTGGTCCTAAATTTATTGCAACCTGAGGAGGAAGGGATCTATCTCCTCTCCCTTCTGCATCTGATATGACCTCAACTAATTCTCCAATAGAATCTTCCGCTGCATGGAAGAGCCCTGGTATAAGGTGGTCAACGTGTCCCACATCTCCTTGCTATGTTCTTCTCAGCAATATGTGCTATGACATGATCTTTGACCCCGTCTAGGATCAAGCACTTCACCCTTGCCTAAGCCTCCTCATACTTCTCATTCTCATCTGAGTCAACTGAGATAGCTACTACTTTCAAGGCATAGTCCTTGATGCGATGTCTATCCAGGACTGATAGGATCCTGGCCTTCTAGATGACAAAATTGGAAGCTCCGCCCAATATGTCATGATCCCTTAGTCTGTTCACTGCCATCCTTTCTCCTCTTCGAGACTCCCTTTGAGTCCTAATTTCCCTCCTGGAAATCCTTTGTCTAACCATCAAACCACTCCTCTCCAGTCCTCCTTTGCAACTGTAACTTGGATATGGATTCCTTAGCTAGAAATCTGTCGAGGTAGTGATTCCGTCTACCTTGGTTCTGTATCCTTAGACACTGTTCTGTGCAGATAGAAACAACGTCCCACCAGCTCCTCAAACCACAATCTTCACAACTCCCTTAGCCCTGACAATTGAAGAATCTGAGCCCTTCAGGCTCTATGCAATCACGATGAAGGTTGAGTCTGCTCCTCCGGCCAACTGCGTCAATCCTACCTGGATGAGAAGGATGGTGTGGCTCTGTGTGATCCTCTTCTTCCTCTCTCTACCTTTGTGTTAGCCCTTCCCTTGGCTCGAAATGTTGATCACCCTCTAAGCATTGCATCACCTCTTCTCTCATTGCTTCAGCTATGGAATAATGTTGTCTCTCGGGATAGATGCTTCTGCTACAAATTTTTCAGATTTATCCTACTGGCATTTTCAATCCTCCTGTGATCTGCAATCACTCTGATACCATGTGAAAAAATCTAAATCTAACACATCAGAAACCCATACTGCAATATTTGGTTTATTATCTCCTACTTGTTCTTTACATTAAGAAGTTATTTATATGCATAAATATCGAAATAAACACAAATTCAGCCTTCTCAAGCATATAGATCAACAACTGAAATAAAATGAGACAACACAAGGGACATCGTTATTTTTGGACAATCGTCCCCAAAAAAACCCAATTCGGGAAAACTGGTGCATCATATATGAAGGTTTTATTATTAAGCATATTTTTTAATACAACTAGTGTGCTAGAAATGGCTCACCCTTCAGAGAATATCTTTGGCAGTAGTACCTCTATCCAAAGAGATATTCCGGCAAATGAGCAACCTAATGAACAAGCCCACAGTGACTTCGGTTGTTCCTTATGCTGGACAGTGAAATCTGCTCCAAGCACTCCTATGGAACTATGTCACCCTCTCCTGACTGATCTTCTCTCAGTATGCCCCACAGAAACTCCTCAGCGCAACCTCTGAAGCCCTCTGCGTCAGTCTCTATGGCCTTTGCATCAGCCTCTTGTCCCTCTGCGTCCTCTATGGTGGCCTCCTCAGCCTCTGTGTCAACCCTTGTTGCCTCTGCGTCAGCCCTCCAAGGCTCTGTGCTGACTCTTTCGTCACTCTACTACCTCTCTGATATGTATTCCTCGACCTCATGTCAGGCTGCCCCTCACTGCAACTAATCACTTGGTCGTTTCCTCAGCAAACCATTCCCCAAAAAATCGAATTGACTGATCTCTCTTGTTTCTTGGTGTGTCTCCAACTGATCCTCAAGCCTCCTCTTATACTTTTCCAGTTGATGATTCAACGACCAAGATTAAGTCCCTAATCAATGGCTAAGATTAGATCTGACTTGATCCTCTTTATTTAGAACTTTCTCACCCATATTATATTAATACACATTAATATTTTACATTTAAATGAACAATTCTTGGATGATTCAAATGACAAAACCTCCTTTCTATATATAGGAGTCTAAGGAGTCACAATATAATCCAGCCGACCTAACAATAATAATATAAAGCCACAAAAATAACAATAGAGGGATTCTATGGGGCACAGTAATAACAATATGGGGGCAATAGGGGCACAACAATATTAATAAGGGGTATAACTACAATAGTAATGGGGTAATCACTAGTATTATAGGGACCCAACATGCCCCTCTCCTTCAAAAAAGTGTTGTCCTCAACGCTTGAGTAGTTCTGGATACTTCTGCATAAAATTCTCATCCTCCCATGTGGAATCTTCAGCGGATAAGTTCTTCCACTTGATAAGATACTCTGAAATTGATCGATTTCGTAGCTGTCGAGTTCTTGTTTCTGTGACTGCTTCGGTTCCAATATAATTTTTCCTTCCTCGTCAAGTTCTGGCAATATTGTTTGAACTGGGAGCTTGTCGCCTATAACCTTCTTTAAACATGAAACATGGAAAACTGGGTGCAATCGAGAAGCTGCAGGAAGCTCCAATTTGTATGCCATAGTACCAATCTTTTGCAACACCTTGTACGGACCATAATACTTTGGTGATAATTTATTATCCTTCTTAGCTTGCTTGAGGGACATTTGCTTATATGGTTGTAGCCGTAGGAATACCCAATCACCTACATCAAAACTTCTTTCACTGCGATGTTGATCTGCCTGTTGTTTCATTCTATTTTGTGCCAACACGAGGTTATCCTTTAAGAGTTGGAGGACTTGTTGTTGATGTTCGATGTGATGTTCCACTGCCTGAACCTTAGAATTTTCTCTTAAATATGATGTGATGGATGGTGGTTGATACCCATAAAGTGCCATAAATGGGGTCATTTTTGTTGCTGTATGGAAGGAAGTGTTATACCACCATTCAGCCAGAGGCAACCATTTGACCCATTGTGTCTGTTTATCAGATACAAAGCAACGAAGATATCCTTCCAAACATTTGTTTACTATCTCAGTTTGCCCATCAGATTGAGGATGATAAGATGAGCTATGAGCTAACTGAGTACCAAGACAAGAAAATAATTCTGTCACTTACAATAATCTTTGGGTTTCCATGTAGCTTTTGAATTGTTTCCATAAATGCAGTAGAAACTGTACTGGCTTTAAATGGATGTGATAATGCACAAAAGTGTGCATACTTGGTAAGTCTGTCAACTACCACCATGATGACACTCTTTCCCTCAGACTTGGGTAAACCTGTGATAAAATCCATTGAAACCTCCTCCCAACGTTGGCTTGGAATGGATAAAGGTTGTAATAGACCCGGTGTCTTAATTGTTTCAACTTTATTTTGTTGGCAAACCAAACATTCCGCCACAAACTTTTGAATATCTGATTTAAGGCCATCCCAAAAAAATTCCTTCTTAACCCTGTGGTAAGTTTTTAAAAATCCTGAGTGCCCTCCTAAGGGAGAAGTGTGCAATTCCATAAGAATCTTTTGTTTTAGCTGGGAATTCTTACAGAGGTATAAGCGATCTTTGTACCATAACGAATCATTTTGCCAGCTAAATGTATCAGACGTACTGGAATCTTGTTGTAACTTTCGAATAAGTGCCCACACTTCTTCGTCATTCTTCCATTCCTCCCTTGCTTCGTTTATCCAATCTGGTTGGATAATAGAAATGGCACACAACAATGCTTCCACATCCTCATCCTTTCTTGAGAGTGCATCTGCCACCACATTTTGCTTCCCTTTTTTGTAGATGATTTCAAAGTCATAACCCAACATCTTTGTGACCCACTTTTGTTGCTCTTCAGAGGATAATCTTTGTTCTAAAAAGTATTTAAGGCTATCATGATCCGTTTTTACCTTGAAGTGTCTTCCCATTAGGTAGGGTCGCCATTTCTTAAGTGCATGGAGTATTGCCAACATTTCCTTCTCATAAATAGCTTTGCTTAAAAACTTTCCCTTGATTGGACGACTTTCAAAAGCAATGGGTCTTTCATCTTGCATTAGAACAACACCAATTCCATTTCCTGAAGCATCACATTCCACAATAAAGGTTTTTGTGAAGTCCGGTGTAGCTAAGACCGGTGCTTGGCACATTGCCTCTTTAAGATGTTCAAAGGCCTTTGTTGCTTCCGGAGTCCATGAAAATGCATCTTTCTTCAATAATGTTGTTAGAGGTGCTGCTATTCTCCCATAATTCTTAACAAACTTGCGATAATACCCTGTCAACCCAAGAAATCCTCGCAGATGCTTTATGGATGTGGGGATTTTCCATTCCTTAATGGCTTTAATTTTGCTAGGGTCTACCTTAACTCCTTCATGAGATACAATATGACCCAAATATTCCACCTCCTGGACTCCAAAGAAACATTTGGATCTTTTTGCATATAATTGTTTCTCCTCCAATAGTTGTAGCACCCTGTCAACATGTTCAACATGATCCTTCCAAGACTTGCTGTAGATTAGTATATCATCAAAAAATACTAACACAAATTTTCTAAGGAATGGTTTGAAAATTGAATTCATCAAACCTTGAAATGTTGAAGGTGCATTGGTAAGGCCAAAAGGCATGACCAAAAATTCATAATGACCCTCATGAGTTCTAAATGTTGTTTTCGGAATGTCTTCAATCTTCATTCTGATTTGATGATATCCTGAACGAAGATCCAACTTGGTGAAGTAAATTGATCCATGCAATTCATCCAGTAATTCATCAATGACAGGAATGGGGAACTTATCTTTAATAGTGAGCTTGTTGAGCTCCCTATAATCCGGACACATGCGCCATGATCCATCCTTCTTGTGCACCAATACTACTGGAGCAGAGAAAGAACTTTGACTCGGTTGAATTATACCAGCCTCTAGCATTTCTGCAACCATACGTTCAATTTCACTCTTTTGGACATAGGGATATCTGTACGGCCTGATGTTTGGAGGAACACTTCCTGGAATCAGATGAATAGCATGATCATGATCACGCATAGGTGGGAGACCTTTGGGAGTCTCAAATACCTTGGAATGATTGTCCAGGACTTTTTGGAGATCTGGAGAAATAGATGATTCCAATGTGGAAACATCTAGCGAACATAATTGTGCAATTACACCTCTTTGCTCCTTTTTTAGAAGCTTTGTCATACCATTAGAGCTGATTATCTTTCCTGGTTTCCCTGCAATACCCCTTAATTCAACTTCCTTTCCTTCCGTAGAAAATTTGATGAAAAGTTCTTGAAAATTAAAAGCTATTGTACCCAAGGATTGTAGCCATTGGACTCCTAGTACAACATCAGCACCTCCCATTGGAATGGAAAGCATTGGGCTAGTCAATACATATTCTCCCATGGATAGCTTGATATTATGGCACTTTCCAGAGCAATTTATTGTTCCTCCATTTGCAATCATCACTTGACACTCTGGTGCTGGATATAGGAAGCAATTCAATTCTTTTGCTACCTTACAATGAATAAAATTGTGGGTGCTTCCTGAATCAATCAACACTATTACCTTTTTCTTCTTGATTTGTCCTTCTATCTTGATGGTTTGAGGAGTGGTAATTCCCGCCAATGCATTACAAGATATGGTCGGATTTATTTGTTCTTCATCTAGGCTTTGTTCCTGGAGTATATCCTCTTCTTTTGACCTTTCTTGCTCCTTTTCTTCTTCCTCTTCACAATCTATGTAGAATAATTTCTTCTCAGCACACTTATGACCTTTAGTGTATTTGCTATCACAACTGTAACAAAGCCCTTTTGCTCTTTTTTCTTCCAATTGTTGTGGTGTCAACCTTATAGGTTGTGGAAGACTAGGGGCAACAACACTTCCGTCTTTATAGTTGTGAGTGGTATGCTTCCTGGTTGCCATAATTTTGCTTTCCATTTTTCTTGCTAACCTGAATGCCTTCTCTAATGAATCAGGTTCCCAAAGGCGAACATCATGTTGGATATTATCCTTTAAAGACCCTATGAACACATCAATCCTATGCTCCTCTGGAATATCTTTTACCCTTATGTTCAATTTTTGGAACTCCTCAATGTGCTCCATTATTGAACCCTTTTGTTTGAGACTTATCAATTGGCTAAAAAAAGTGTTGCTTTTTGTATCCTCATAATGTGCTATCAATTCTTCCGTAAAAATTGCCCAAGTGATAAATTGTTTACGAGAGCAAAGCCATTGATACCATACAAACTGATTTGGTTCCAAATATAAAGTTGCCATACGTACCTTTTGTGTGTTTTGCACATTATTGAGATCGAAGAATTGCTCCATCTGTAATATCCATGTGGCGGGATCCTTGCCATCAAACTTCCTCATATCGATTTTTGGAATATGGTGAGTCTTCGATCCAACATTAGCATCTATGGAATCATGATTAACATTTCTTTTGTTCTCATCATGAGTTTCCTTTAGTACCCTTTCACCCTTAGGAACCATTTCTTGTAGCAACTTATTCATATTTATCTTCAATTCGTCCATGTCTGTCTTCAAATCTATCTTCAAATCATCCATCTTAGCTTCCACGTCAATCATCTTAGCTTCTACGCCTTTCTTTAAACAGTCCATCTTAGCTTCTACACCTTTCTTTAAACCATCCATCTTAGCTTCTACATCTTTCTTTAAACCATCCATCTTAGATTTTGTTCCTTTTTGTGCAAGGGACAGTTGTTGCACTTGGTCTTGTAATTTTGATATATCATGTTGCATTTCTTCCTCTTCTTCATGAGTCATGCTAGAGCTTTCAGGTTCCTTACTAGGTGTTTGCATTTTCTTTCCTCGGGGCATCAGTTACCGATAATAATGCTCTACTATGCCCTTTGAATTCCTTCAAAATAAATTTTCAAACCAAGCTTAAGCAAAAATTTAAGAAAATATACACACCTTTTTTCACTTTGTAGGAGCTCGATATTGCCTCTGATGTATCTCTGTACTTTCCAATCATCTAGTTCTAAATTTGTGAGCTGTAGTAGCCCTCTGTGTCCTCTTTCCAATGCCACAAGTCTGACCCAAATTGGATTCTCCAAGGAAGAGTTATGTGAAATCTCCCACAGTGACTTGCTTATAGACTAGTTCAGTAGAGCGAACTTGTACGACGTGCCACGAGTCACTGTTTCAATATTTGGATCTAAAACATGCACACAAGAAACTACAGTCCGTCCTCTTTCTGTACCTTCTTACGAAATTTCAATCCGATCCCAGAGAGAAAGTTATGACAATTTTCCCCAGGTCACCTGTTTTGAATGTAATTCAGGAGTCTGCAAAAAGACCAACTTCCTCAGATCATATCTCCGCAAATATCACGCGAAAAGCTCTAAAATTCGGACCCAAGGTTCAGCGCGATTTCTTCTCAAATGGGTTTTTTTTGCGACTTCTGAAACGTCATAGAAAAAAAGTTATAGCGAAAATTCCACGATGACCTGTTTGGAGCAGCGAAACCCTAGAATCCAAAGCTCTGATACCAAATGTTATGAAACCAGCTCAAGAAAAGATAGAAAAGATAGATCAACGCCTTAGAATTCAGCCTCTTCGAGGGGCAACCTCCTTTACATTACATAAATGAACAATTCTTGGATGATTCAAATGACAAAACCTCCTTTCTATATATAGGAGTCTAAGGAGTCACAATATAATCCAGCCAACCTAACAATAATAATATAAAGCCACAAAAATAACAATAGAGGGATTCTATGGGGCACAGTAATAACAATATGGGGGCAATAGGGGCACAACAATATTAATAAGGGGTATAACTACAATAGTAATGGGGTAATCACTAGTATTATAGGGACCCAACAATTTCCTCAGCAAACCATTCCCCAGAAAATCGAATTGACTGATCTCTCTCGTTTCTTGGTGTGTCTCCAACGGATCCTCAAACCTCCTCTTATACTTTTCCTATTGATGATTCAACGACCAAGATTAAGTCCCTAATCAATGGCTAAGATTAGATCTGACTTGATCCTCTTTAGTTAGAACTTTCTCACCCGTATTATATTAATAGACATTAATATTTTAATTTTCCTAAGTTTAGACTTAGGAAAACCATTAAAATATTAAATATTTTAATATCTCTTCATCTGGGTGGAATTTCCCCAAACGATATCTAGTTCTTGGAGATCTCATGTGCCTTAGCCTCTCCACCAATTTTCATGGCTAGATCACATCCGATGCTACCAAAAATCAACAGAATCTTCATTGTAAGGTTCATTGATCATGAAGGGAAGAAAGTGTTTTATCAAGAATTCCAAACTTGTGGAATTCATGGGATGATGGTATGATGGCATAACAGTGAAGTAGATCAAAGGAATGAAGCTCCTTTATTCAAAGGAGGATGTTGCAGGAAGTCTGGATGACTCAAAGGAAAGATGAAGTATGTATGCTTACATTCGATATTATGAAATTCACGTCATATGGTTGCAAATATCATGAAATAATGCTCTATCTTAAGAGAATGATCGAAAGAAAGGATCTCCTCCCTTATCAGGATGCAGGAATGCATGGGTCACATATTCTCTAGATGAAATCAACACAATATGTCCTCATGCGAAGTATGAGGTGGTTGACTGCAATTGAGGAACTCTGATTGGAAGCTCCTGGGAATGGAATGTGTGAAGAAAGGAAGGAAGAAATCGTAGAATATGCAACAATGATAAAAGAAATCAATATCTGAAAAACCAAGAAGAATTCACTATGATATCTCCCATAAATATATGAGAACTCTGATGGAAGTATGCAAAAGATGGAGACCCTTGAAAATACATATCTTTAGGAGATGTGTCAACATGTATGCAGGATGTTGATGCCTACAAGAATATGTCATGATGAAATACCATCACTAAGGTAAGTGTGATTTAAGTGTTCATCTCTTATTATTGAACAAGTATTTGGATGGGCTTATGTAGAACTACCAAAGGGAGAACTATGGATGTCTTCCCAAAGGACCATTTAGAAGGATGTAAGATCCTTCCGAAGAAGATAATATGAAGAAGGCAACATGGCATGCATCAAGGCCAAATGTAAACTGATGGATCACTTTCTAATGATGAAATGACTGACTTGAGGATGAAAGTGATGAATGGTGTGTGCCCTCTGAAGAAGTCCCAAAAGATCAAGACTCTGTGACAAAGAAATTCATGACATCAAATGAAGGATTTCTTCAAGCAGCTGGTTGTCCCATCATCTCCACCTGAGGAGCTATTGTAGGTCCCTAATTAAGAGGGGGCCCAGAAACAAGTTTCTTATTTGGAAGAAACCTGGAAATTCCTAAGCCAAGAGGAATCTTATGTACATTCCTTTATTGGAATTGATATGTCCTTCCTAATTGAGAAGGAGAGATAAACACATCATTCTGGTTTTCACTTGGGAAGACAGAATGGGGGATTGGGTAATAATTTGGAATCCGATGCTCTTTGAGGATGAGATAGGGCATCCAAGATAAAAGTAGTCATAGAGGACCAATATTCTTTGAGCACTAGGAATCCAAGATAAGAATAGTCCTGATGGAACACACCCTGAGAACCCAGGTGGGGTATGTTCTGAGAGAGACAATGATGAGAGTGTCTATAAATCATCGTCCTCGCCAGCATTGAGCTCAGATTTTATAGAGAGATAGAGTTATTAGTCAGGGCCTTGCTATGTGACAATGTTGGTTGATATGATGCTATACAAATGGGTTACCAATCTGATTCTTCTTATGAGAAGTTCTTCAGATTGAGAATGACAAAGTACCATTATGAACATCTCCCTAGTTAAGAGGAAGTGTTGAAAAGTGTAACTAGATTCGGTCTTCATAATGGCATGTAATTATGCTTTTATGTAAGAGATGTAAAGAAGGAAAAAAAAAATATTGTCTTGCATCATGAGTTTCATGAGCAAGTTATTTTATTTTTAGTTAAGGCTCCCATTGTGAGCCCTTAGGGGTTTGGTCATCTAGTCATAAAAGTATAAAGAGTCATTGTCATGTAATGAAGACATGTTACACATTGTAAAGAGTCATATTTGTATTTGTAAGTAACCCTCAAAGAACTTGTCACTAGCCCTCACTCAAGTCGACCTATAATGGAAGGATTATTCTAGAAACGTGAATTCAACCTTCTCCAAGGGATCATGTCGATCTAAACAGTCATTACCAATGACTATATATACCAGTGGTCAACCTCATTTGGAGGCAATAGATTCGGTGAAGCAAGCCTAAGACGAAGTGTGAAAATCATAATAAGAAAGAGCCTCTATATTAGCGAAGGAGGGAAAGAATAGAGTGAAGGAAGTGACGTTGTTGGACTATTTTGGGCTAGTTTACCCTCACACATGCGAAGGCTGTAGGTCTGAAGCTGTCAAGGATAGATTGAATGTTGAAATCATACAAAGGAGAATTTTCTTGGGTAAAATCTTTGCTAAAGGAATCTGAATTAGAGAGAGACTTTTCTCTCTCAAGGAGGAGACTATTTGAGAAGTCAAGATCATATCTATGGTTTCTTTAGCAAGAAAGGAGTTGCAGACCTACAAGGAGAGGCCGAAACTATAAAGGAAGTTGAGAAGAGGAAGAAGAAGAGAAGTGTTGAAGAGGAGGCTTGTGACTTGGTCTCAGAAGGGATCTAGTGTCAAGGGTCTTTTTCATGGTCTTGGTACTTGACAAAAAGGTTATATAAGAAGAATTTGTTTGGGTTTTCCTCTCAAAGAGTGAGAGATCTTGGCCCTAGATGACAACCTACATACTGTGTCTCTTGTCTCTTTATTGTTAATGATTTGGTAATTGTGTTGATGAAAAGAACACAATAATAACTCAAGAAGAGTAGATCATAATCAAGAAGTAAAAAGACTATCACAAGCATTATCATAAGTAGAGAAATCACTTAACTATTGATGCCTTAGATTTCTCAAAATTTCTTTCCTTTTCTTCCAAAGCTTCTTGTCCATTGTTACTTATAGTTATTGTAATCCAATGACGTATATTTAAAGTGTTCAAAGAATAAAATTGACATCAATGACAACACCATTCAACGCAATGCTCCAGTTCATAGCTCCTCCTACAACTTGTGTGTTCAATCTATCTCTACAGTTTCATAGAAATGGTTAGGCAAAGAGAAAGATGTAGGCATGGCAATGGTAGTCAAGGGGGGAGGACTTGGAGGCTCCTGAGCTTGCTCGATGGGAGAGACCTCAACTCACATTTTCAAGAATAAAATCCCCACGGAATTTCATAACAAGTTGCGAAAGTTTGAAGTTGATGTTGTAGTTGAGAGAGGTCATTTATATGATTTAGAGGTGTTTGCAAATATTAGGGATTGGGTGACTAACACGGGGCATACCCATGGCAGAAAAAACCAATACTTGTTGACAATTGACTATTGGAGAATGAAGCTATTGTTGAGTAGGGTAATCATGGACAAAAATTGTTGAAAATTGGGTAGCTTCGGGATGAATTTCCCTTGGGAAACCATACTTCCTGAAAGGGAAGACCATCATACCCAAAGAGAATTCAAATTGGGAAAATGAAAATATTATTATAAAGTTGAGTCAAAACCCTTGAGCAAGTAATATATATATATATATATATATATATATATATATATATATATATATATATATATATATAATCTTATCTAGAGCAAATTCAAATTTATGCGACTCCCTCCATAATTTCAAAGTCAACTTGAGCCAAGGTTACGTCAAATAACTCCTTATCAAACTATATAAAAGGAATCACTTAGATGTCAATGGTACATCGATCAAGCTTGGATAAAATCACATTAGTCTGTGCAACTCACATATCAAATACACCACTATGACTCGCATATGATAATCTCTAAGGTTAAAATATGAGGTTCACATTCTAAGCTCGCATCACTGTAATGGTTACTCACAACACTATAATGACTGCTATGGTCTCACATACTCTTTATTTGTCCCGCATCATTGTAATAGTTACTATGGTCTCACATACTCTACCCTTCTCTTTAGTATGTCTGGTATTGTATTGTAAAGGATTGTTGTCTCAAGTATTTTTAGAAGTTATCATATATATATTCGAATGATGTTTTTGTCTCATGGAAATATTAGTGACGGTGATCTGAACTTAAACAGGAACGCAAAAAATTGCAGATATAACCATAAACACATATATGCAGCAGAAATAATACTTCATTTCATTAATGTAAAATACTAAAATATGCTTACAAACAGTAATGGAAATAAACCAGCTAGGGCGATGGTAGCTTATCTCTAAGAACAGATGTGGTGGCTACATGCCTTTGAACTATGTTATCATGAGGCTCGAAGGCCTATTTATTGTTGAGAAACAATGGAAAACCCTTAAAATTCCAAAACCTAACCCTAGAAGATGAAACACCAAATTGTGGGCCCCGTTTGGGTAAATTGGTACATCAACTTCCTGGGGTCGTACCTTTGGCAAACGATCTCCATTTGACGCATACAATAGCTTGTTAGAAAGATCTATCCAAGAACTACCACTTTGGGAAGGGCAACATTCGTCCATGGACCCATGTTGCCCCCAGATTTCCCAAAAAACATCGTTTAGGACCTCAAAACGGCTCCAGAAGTTCAGGACCCGAAAAACTGCTAAAAATAGTATGTTGTGCTACAATTAAGGAAACTGAAAATGCTGAGAGAAGAATGGTGGGGGTCCAGGTGGACTTGGAAGGTGGCCACCAATATCCACCTGGATCATTCCTCCCCCCTTAGGAAGCAATGGTCCCCATTGCGTTGAGTTCCTCCATGAGATGAGGAAACTTTTACTAAACTTGGTCCCTGGTGAGCCACTTGCCCTGGTGAAGGAGTTGGTCTGCTTTGACAACTCGATACAGTTGGATATTCTGTTGGTGAGTGTTCTTGATCTGTGTGTCCATGATCCGATCAGTTTCAGCTTGTTCCATGCAATCTGGATTTAATTCTATGGGTGTGAGTTGTTCTGCAATGTCAGATGTGTCTAGCAATGGTGGAAAGTATGGCCGAAGGCGGTCCACATTGAACACTGGGTGTAGGCCAAGGAATGGGGGAATGTTGAGCTCAAATGCATTGTCTCCCACAGCCTTAGTAATGGTGTAAGGACCATAGTGGATTGGTCTCAGTTTCCGATAGGCTCCAGTAAGGCGTTCCTTTTGCAAATGCAACTAGACTTTGTCACCCACCTGAAACTTGTGTGGCACTCGATGTTGATCATCTCGTTGCTTGTACTTGGCATTTGATTTCTCTAGAATATCATGGAACTGCTAGCGAATATGTTGGATGTGCTCAATGAAGCTGGTTGCCTTGTCTGTTTCGGACTGGACATGAGCCGAATCTATGTGAGTAGCTACAAGTGGCATGGCCACATCAATGGGGCATAGTGGCTGGAATCCCAAGCCCACCTGAAAAGGGCTGTGGCTAGTTGAGCTGTGAAGAGCTCTGTTGTAGCTGTGTTGAACATAGGGGAGGCTCTCATCCCATGTGCGTGGATGCTTTGAGTTGTACATGCACAGAATGTATACAATCATCCTATTAACAACCTCTGTCTGCCCATCAGTTTGAGGATGGAAGGATGTGGACTTAGTGAGTTTGGTATCCAGCATTGACCAGAGACTGGACCAAAATGTACTAAGGAACCGACTGTACCGATCTGAGATGATAGACTGTGGGATCCCAAAGTGTACCCACACTCGTTCAAAGAAGAGTTTAGTAGTGGCTTCTGTTGTGATATTCTTCTTGCAGGCCGTCATAATGGCCATCTTCGAGAACCTGTCAACGACCACAAAAACACAGTCATTTCCATGCTTAGTGGAAGGAAGGCCTGACATGTAATCCATGGAGATGAATTCCCAAGGTTGACTATGGGTAGGCAGCGAGGTATAAAGGCCTTGCTTCTTGATGGTTGGTTTTGAAATGGCACAGGCAGTAGATGATTTGATGTACTTCCCGACATCATGTCGAAGATTCGGCCAATAGAAATACTTTTGCGGTACTGCCACCGTTTTCTCAACCCCGAAATGCCCAACAGCTCGACTGTAGTGTGCTTCCCAAATCATCTTGACACACTCGCTTGAAGGAACACAAAGGTGACCCAGGTGGCATAACAGGGCATCTTGGAGGTGAAAATTTTGAACATGCCGACCCTCCAAGACTGTCTGGTATGTGTGGCCGAATTCTGGGTCGCTTTTGTAGAGAAGTGGCCAATCAGAAGTCTCGTGCCCACAAGAGTTGAGTACGGTGGTTAACGCCATGATCAATGGTCGACTGAGGCAATCTGCAACATTATTGGTGCTGCCCTTCTTATACTTGATATTCAAATGGAACTGTTGCAGGTATGTAGACCACTTTTGATGGCGATCATTCTGAAATTTCCCTTGGGTTTGTATGAACTGCAGGGGTCGGTGGTTTGTGTGGATGACCGTTTCCTTCCCCAAAATGTAATGCTTCCATTGTCGGCAGGCCTGCACAATGGAATACATCTCTTTATCATAAGTGGGATACTTCCGGACTATGTCTGAAAGTGTTTCACTGTGATATGCCACTAGATGCCCGTGTTGAGTAAGGACTGCCCCAATAGCATAGTCAGAGGCATTTGTCTCGACCTCAAATGGTTGTTGTAAATCAGGTAACGCGAGCACTGGTGTTGTGCAAAGGTGATCTTTCAACTCTATGAATGCCTTTTGTTGAGATTCAAACCAAAAGAATTTTGCTTTCGCTCCTCCCTTGGTGCCTTGACTTAAGGGCCAAGTGATATGAGAAAACCCCAACATGAACCTACGGTAGAAGTTGGCAAGACCTAGAAAGCTGCGGAGCTCTATCAGAGTGGTTGGAGATGGCCAATCCCGAATGACTTGGATCTTGGCTGGATCCACATGCACCCCTTGTTCATCAATAATGTATCCTAGATACTGAACCTGGGTCATGCCAAAAGTGCATTTCTCAAAATTGGCACATAGCTTGTGTTGCCACAGTGTTTGGAGAACCTGTCGAATGTGGTGGAGGTGCTCTTCCCAACTCTGGCTAAAGATCAGAATGTCATCCAAGTATACCACTACAAATGAGTTGGTGAATGGGCGCAAGATGTCATCCATTAGCCTCATGAAGGTTGCAGGAGCATTCTTCAATCCGAAAGGCATAACCAACCATTCGAAAAGGCCCTCCTTGGCTTTGAAGGCAGTCTTCCACACATCAGAGGGTTCGATTGGTACCTGATGATATCCTGACTTCAGATCGATCTTGCTGAAATATTTTGCCCCCTTTAGTTGGTCCAGGAGGTCATCAATCCGCATGATCGGGTACCTATTACAGGCAATGATATTGTTCAGCGCTTGATAGTCAATACAGAGTCTCCAAGTCCCATCCTTCTTCTGTACCAACACGATCGGGCTCCCACAAGGAAATGAACTCGGATGGATGTGACCTTTCTACAGCAGCTCCTAAATCTGCCTCTTGATTTCATCCTTCTCCAGAACGGAGCGCCGATAAATTGGTCCATTGGGTAGCGGCGCACTTGGGGTCAGATCGATAGAGTGCTTGACCTGAAAGTGCATAGGAACCCCTGCAGGGGAGGTGAAGATGTCCTCGTACTCCTCCATGACCTTGTCCATCTGTAGTTGTCGTGCGGAGGGGCCCTGTCTGGAGGCTGTGGCCACCGTCTTCTTCTTTCCTTGAGGGCATATCATCAGGAAAACAAATTTCCCGATTTTGGAAATAAGCTTACTACATTGTTTTGCAGTAATCAAAAAGATGGCGGTAGGCGTTGCTACCTCTGGTATCCTGTACAACTTATTTCCCAATGTAATAATAACAGCACGGGGCCTTGATTCATACACAACATGTCGCTTCCACAAGTATGGTTTTCATAATAATACATCACAAACTTCAAGGGGAGCAATGTCACACAATACCTCATCCGTGAAGGGCTTGATGTTGTATGGAAGGCGACACTGCTGGCTCACGCGAAGATCCCATCCTTGGTGAAGCCACCTGATGGTGTATGGTTGTGGATGTGCTGTGGTCGGTAAGCCCAACCGCTTCACGATCTCTGCCGAAATGAGGTTCTTTTGGCTCCCGCTATCGACAATGAACTGTAGCAGGGAGCCCTTTACCCACATCTGGGAGTGGAAGAGACGCTCCTCCTCCTCTGGATCTTCGAGTTCATTTTTCTGGATCTTGGCGGTAGCAATAGTGGCGTTGGGATCCGCATCAATGATCTGCTTCCCTTTGTCATTCCCCTTGTCGGGTTCTGACTCAGAGTCAGAACATGCATCTGATTCTGAAACCTTTAGCTCAGCCACCAGTGACTGCTTGGCCCAACACTCACTTTTGTTGTGAGTGGAGCTCTTATGGAACTCACACCATTTTCCCGTGTCCTTTTTCAACTTCGCGGCGCTGTTCTTTGCTTGCAGCTTTGGCGGGTTGTCTTGGGCTGCCCCGCCTTGGCTTTGTCCTTTGTTCTGTGGTTTAGGGTCACCTTTCCCTTGCTTCGGATTCGCAGATCCAAAGTCTCGCTTCTTTTGTTTAAACTTCTGCTCGACCTTGACGGCATATCGGTATGTTGTGCCGAGCGAGGAGATGTTCAGGAATTCTATTTCTTCCTGGATGTACTTGTGCAGGCAGCCGTGGTATTTGAGTATCAAATGCTGCTCTGAATCCTTGATACCCAACTTTGTGCGAAGGGTATGGAAAAGATTTGTGAACTCCGACACGTCTTGATCCCTTCCCTACCGTAGCATGGTCCACTTTATGTATTCATTCTCATAGCTTTCGACAGGGTAGTACTGCTCTTTGATGGCATCCTGGAATGAATTCCAAGTGGGTGTGGCTGAAAATAGTGAGCTGGTATTTTCATCCTTCTGCTCGTAGTAGGTTTCCCACCAGTCCTTGACGTGGGGGGCTTCTTTGAGAAGAGCGAAAACAATCTTTTCCCAACTCGAAAATTCATGAACAGAAAAATAACCCTCTAGCAGATTTAACCATTTATCTATGGCATCTACGTCTATCTGACCCTCGAATGTGGGGATTTCAAAATTAACTTGTACCTTAAAGGGCGTGGCGTTTCCAGAGTAGCTGCTGGAAGCCGATGCGTTGCTTCTGGGTAGCCACTGAAGGATCTGGGCAAAGTTGTCCATCATCGTGTTCCATTGTCGCTCGAGGGCTTCTTCGAGCAAGATTTTGATAAGATCTCATGCCCCCTCATCTTTCTTCTCATCCGCCATGGGAGGCCGTCGGGATTTGCGAGGCTGGTCTTGCAAAGGTTCGACCAGTTCAAGCCCTAACTCCTTATATCCCGATCTCGTTGGGGACATGCAAAGAAAAGCAGAGAAAAAGCAGACCGCTCTGATACCACTGATCCGGACTTAAACAGGAACACAAAAAATTATAGAGATAACCATAAACACATATATGCAGCGAAAGTAATACTTCATTTCATTAATGTAAAATACTAAAATATGCTTACAAATAGTAATGGAAATAAACTAGCTAGGGCGATGGTAGCTTATCTCTGAGAAGAGATGTGGTGGCTACATGCCTCTGAACTATGTTACAATGAGGCTCAAAGGCCTATTTATTGTTGAGAAACAATGGAAAACCCTTAACATCCCAAAACCTAACCCTAGAAGATGAAATGCCAAACTGTGGGCCTCGTTTGGGTAAATTGGTACATCAACTTCCCGGGGTCGTAACTTTGGCATACGATATTCGTTTGACGCGTACAATATCTCGTTAAAAAGATCTATCCGAGCACTACCACTTTAGGAAGGGAAACATGGGTCCATGGACCAATGTTGCCCTCATATTTCCCAAAAAACGTCGTTTAGGAACTCAAAACGGATTCGAAAGTTCAGGACCCGAAAAACTGCTAAAAATAGTAAGTTGTGCTACAATTAAGGAAACTGAAAATGCTGAGAGAAACAATGGTGGGGGTCCAGGTGGACTTGGCAGGTGGCCACCAATATCCACCTGGATCACACAGGGTATCGCTATTTCTTGATGACATGATCTCAATGATATGGTCTCGATATTATACATTGACATGGTCTCAGTGGCAGGATCTTAATTATTCAAAGTATCATCACTTTTCTGTGTTGGTCAATGGTATCACTACTCTTGTACAATGGAATCATTATACAAACAACATTGCTTATGTTCTGAGCATGGTTATATTGGCTTCCTTGGATTCATTGTATGGGAATTGTTATATTATGGACATAGCACTAATTTGGGCATCATTTCTATGGTATAAACTCTCTATGTGGTAAGAATCAGTCTCTGTGGCAAGATCATTCTTTTTGGCAAACTCATTTTCTATGGTAAAATCGTTCTTTGTAATCTACAGTGGTAATATCTCAGTAAGGATGGCATTATTACTCTGACTCAGTTATATATATATATATATAAAAGAATAACAATTAACTGTGCAAAAACTTAAACCCTTCCCAAAAATATGTGCATATGACACTCCATCTAAATACCCATAATTCATACGCCAACTATGAATATATGCATATGAAATTTCATATGAACTCCATATAAACATACGTAGTTATATACCAATGGGACCCAACTTAAAGGAGGAGTTTATTATAATTCTTCCCAAAAATGGTTACAATAGTTTGACCAACGCATAGTTGGGTCAACTTACAAAATGAACTTCGAACCCTGGCGATCATGGTGTCAATCAACGGCTCGTTGCAGGCTCGAGAATTACGTTGTAGTGACAACGCCCATTCACTCTCCCTCGATCTGCGTTCTGGTGATCTAACAACTTATCCTCCTTCCTCTTTTGCATTGTTCCTCAGTGATTTTCTACAGTAGCTCACACGACTGATGGAGAGTGCAGATGACTCAACCCTTCACGTTGGCGTCTTCCTGCAGAGACTGCGTCCACCGATAGATGCCACGAACATTGTGTCCACCATTCTGTGTCTAGATGCCACGAACAACTCAGAGCTTCACTCCTTGACGTCTATGCCCATCACCTCCAATGCTCACGTGTCATTCCTGGACTGGCTCCTTTGTTGTTGGACAATGATGATGACTGCGTGGTGGATTCCTTACGCGATCTTCCAATCAGGTAAGGTACTACGCAAACGGGGCGTAGTTGTTGATCTAGTTAGCTCCAATGATCTCAGGTGGTGATCAATCTTTTAAAATGGACAGGGGTTACCGAGACAGGATGCGGCACTGCTCGCCCATTCAAACCCAATCCCAACACTGCTATATAATCCTTCGATCATAACAAAACCTACAAAGAATATTTAAGATACCAACTCTTGAACTGGAAAGATAAGATGTACAGAAAAACCCTCTTCAAATAAAACATAAATAAACTCGACTAGCTAGGGTGATAAGAGTGATAAGAGAGACCACCGAAGTTGGGTTTGCCTACTAGGCTGAGATTTCATCCCATCGAAAAATGTTTAGGATCTCACCTAAAAATCCTCACTTGAAAACTCGCTTGAGCTCTCACTATATCAACAAATAAAAGACCAAATTCCATGCCTTGCTCTCGATCTTCATCCTCCTTTTATAGCTGGGATGCTTAGAAGAAATTGTGGGAAATACCTGAGCCAAAAACAAAAACTTGGGCAATTTCCGATTATTTATTTATTTATTTATTACTACTATTATTATTAATATTATTTGGGTCCAACTGGTCAATCGGTTGGGGATATCACAGTCCCTCCTGCTAGAAGTTGCTTGCCCTCAAGCACTTTCAATTTTGGATATTTCAATATGTGCTCCCCCTCCTAGGTGGCATCTTCGACTGACAAATCTTTCCATCGTACTAGATATTCGCGAACGGTCCTGCTTCGAAGCTTCTTCTCTCGAACCTCCAACACCTCTTCTGGAACTAGTTGAAGATGTCCCTCCTCATCTAATGGGGGTAAATCAAGTGATGATTTGACATTTTCTCCAATTTCCTTCTTCAAACAAGAAACATGAAATATGTTATGAATTCTGCTTTCTGTTGGAAGTTCCAGTTCATAATCCACTTCTCCTATCCTGCGGGTAACTCAATAGGGCCCGTAGAATCGTGGTTTTAACTTTTCTACTCCTCTCTGCTTTAAGGTAGATTGTTTGTACAGTTGTAGCTGGAGGTAGACTGCATCTCCTACTTTGAAACTCCTTTCTATTCTTTGTCGATCTACATATAACTTCTGTCGATTCTAAGCTATTTTTAGGTTATCCTTGAGTGATCGGAGAATATCTTGACATCCCTGGATCCAATCCTTCGCTAATGGTGCCCTGCTATCTCCAAATGTTGTTTCTGCGAAAGATAATGCCTCATATCCATATAAGGCTCAGAAGGGTGACATTCCTATGGACATGTGATAAGTAGTGTTGTAGCAATATTCCCCTAAATACAACCACTTGGTCCATGCTCTTTGTTGACCTGTGACATAATTTCATAAATAACCTTCCACCCATTTATTTACTGCTTCTGTCTGTCCATTTTTCTATGGGTGGTAACTTGTATTGGGAGTGAGCTTTGTTCCTACCAACCTAAATAACTCCTGCCAGAATGGTCCCATGAATCTACTGTCATGATCACTGGCAATGGTTTTGGGCATCCCATGTAGATGAAATACTCTGTGGAAAAATATCTTTGCTATATAAGATGCAAAACTTCTGGAGGAAATCACAAAGAAATGGGCATATTTGGTCAGACGATCTACTACCACGAAGATACAATCTCTGTTTTGGGATGAGGGTAGCCCTGTGATGAAGTCCATGGAGACACTTTCCCATTTTTGTTCTGGAATGGGTAATGGTTGTAACAGACCCGTGGGGTGGGTATGTTCCACTTTATTGCTCTGACAGGTCCCACATTCCTTGATATATTTGATAATGTCTTTCTTGAGTCCCTTCCATGTGAACCTTTCCCTGATGGTCCTGTAGGTCTTCAGAAATCTCGAATGTCCTGCTAGAGGGGAGTCATGGGTTGCTTGTAGGATCTTCATTTTTAGCCACGACCCTAGCACTAAATAGATCTGGTCTTTATAATAGATAATATCATTGACAACTCTATACCGGATGTTTGTTGATTGTCCATCAAGGATTTCACAGGCTAACTGGTTCTTCGAGTATTCTACCAAAAGATGGGACTTCCAGTCTTCCTCAATGTCTATGAGGGAGAATGTAGTCGGTCTCCTTGATAAGGCATCTGATACTGCATTGTTTTTTTCCTTGACATAGTCGATCTCAAAGTCATAGGCTTGGATCTTGCTAACCCATTTTTGTTTCCTTTCATTTAATCCTTTATGCTCTAGGAAGTATCTGAGACTATTATGATCAGTTTTGACTTTGAATTTGTTACCCACTAGATATGGTCGGAACTTGGCCAGCGCATGCATAATTTCCAGCATTTCTTTTTCATAAATGGAATAAGAGCGCTCATAATCCTGAAGCTTCCTACTCTCAAAAGAAATCAGATGATTATTTTGTGTTAAAACAACCCCAATTCCTTCCCCAAAAGCATCGCACTCCAATACGAATGGTTGGGAGAAATTTGGTAAGGATAGAACTGGGCATGAACTCATCACTTCGTTCATGCGCTCAAATGTTTCCTGTGTGCCATTTGTCCCTACAAAGGCTCCCCTTTTATTCAGGTCAGTAAGAGGTGCTGCTAGTTCTGAATATCCCTTAACAAATTTCCTATAATAGGTACAAATACCCAAGAAGTTTCTTAATAACGTTACATTTTTGGGAGTGGGCCAATTAAAAATGGCTTCAATCTTCTCCTGGTGCACTTTGACTCCTTGGCCTCCGATGATGTGGCCTAGATATAATAATTTTGTCATGCCAAACTCACATTTGGAGATTTTGGCATAAAATTGTTGTGCCTCTAAAATTCCCAAAACCTGGTCCAGATGTTGTAGATGCTCCTCCCATGTTCGATTGTAAATCAGGATGTCGTTAAAGAAGACCAACACAAATTTGTGTAGCTTCTTGTTAAACACATGATTCATACATGATTGAAATGTCGCAGGGGTTTTGGTCAGTCCAAAAGGCATCACTAGGAATTCATAGTGTCCATAGTGGCATCTAAAAGCTATTTTTGGAATGTCCTGATCCTGAACTCTGATTTGGTGATAACCTGAGTGAAGGTAAATCTTTGAGAAGTACTTGGCCCCTTTCAGTTCATCCATCAGCTCATCGATCTTGGGGATAGGGTAACGATTCTTTATGGTCTTCTTGTTTAGAGCCCGATAATTTATGCACATTCTTAAGGATCCATCTTTCTTCTTGACCAATACTACTGATGAAGCAAAAGGGCTCGAGCTTGGTCGAATGTGTCCTAATGCCAACAACTCCTGGATTTCTTTCTCTATCTCATCCTTATATACTTTGGGATGTCAGTAAGGGGTAGTGATGACAGCTTGGACCCCTTCCTCTAGTTCAATGATGTGCTCAAATCCCCTGTCTAGTGGTCGTCCTAGGGGTATATCTCCAAAAACCTTCTGGTGTTTTTGCAACAATGCCATGATGTTAGGGGGATACTCCTTATGTTGTTCTGTTGATTTCTTCTCCATGATTCTACACTCCACCGCCCATATAATATCCCCATGTCGAGGATGTCACAATCTTGGGTGGATATGTATGCATTCCTCTCAACATTACCTTCTTACCATCTGGTCTTGTGAATGAAAATTCCAAGTCTTGATAGTTTACTGTGTGGGTCCCGATCGAATATAGCCATTGAACCCCTAATACTACATGAGAGTCTGGGCAATCCACCACAAAAAAATTATCGGTAACTGTGTAGTTCCCCATTGATAGATTCATATTAGGGACTATTTTAGTGCATGGCATGCGATTATGTTCCTTCTTTCCAGGGATCAGAACTGTAAATCCTCCAAATTCTTATGTCGACAATCCCCTTCTAGCTACAAATTCTGCATCAATGAAGTTGTGGGAGGCCCCTCCATCAATCAACACAGTCACTTTCTGTCCCTGTATAGTGCCCCTGACCCGAAGAGTGTGATACCGTGGGACCCCTGTGAGAGAGGCAATAATCCCTTCCTGGGTCTCGTCCTGTATTGCCCCCATGCCCTGTGATTCTCCTTGACTCGGCTATGGTTACTCATCTTCGTCTTCGCTTTCAAAAAATACTTCAATATAGTGGGCCTTCCCTTTTGTACACCGATGCCCTGGTGCCCAAGGTTCCTGACAAGAGAAACATAGCCTTCTCCTTCTGAGGTCTTTCCTGGTTTCATCATCCAACTGGCTCTTCCCGGATGGCTCCCTATGTTGTTCCTTGACTTCTTTCCCCTTTTGAGGGATAGTTGGTTTGGGTAGGAACCTAGCCTTGGGTACTCCATCTTGCATGTCTCTTGCTTTGTTGATTGCATCCTGCAAGGTCACGGGTTGGTAGGCTTTGACCCAACCACGCAGAGGTTCTGACAACCCTTCTATAAATAACATAATAGTTCGAGCCATTGAGAGGTTGGTGACCATTACTGTCAGCCTTTGGAATTCCATGATATATGATTCCAGGCTTCTTGTCTATCGGAGCTGGGTAAGCTCCTGAAAGTACAATTCAAGGTCCTTCCTATCAAATCTTTCTATCAATCTCTGCTTGAATTCTGTATAAGAGATGATGCATGTATGCCCTAGAGTGACCATGTTGTTTTTCCACCATTCATGTGCTTCTCCATCAAGATGAAGTGTGGCATATTTAATGGCATCCTTCTCACGCATGGGATTGAGTTGGAAATATGTATCCAGCTTCTGCACCCACGACCACGTCGAACATTTTGTTGATCCCTCAAAATAAGGAAGAGTTACCTTTCCCACTGCCTTTTGCAGATCCTTGTTTGACGAAGGGCCCCCATATGTGGCTGTCTTCCTATGTTGTTTACTCCTCATGTAGTAATATTCATTGACGGTTAAGGTGGCTTTAACATTGGGAGGAAACGTATCATACTCCTTCATCCAAGTTGTAACTGTTTCTGCAATTGGTGAAAGAGAGTCTTGCTCTCTGGAGAAATCATCCAAGAATGGCGGTATGGTTGGTCGGCTGAAAGCGCTGCTCCGAGCGTTGGCATGCTCTTGTGATGGACCGCTGCCCTGTATGTTGACCGGATCATGTGACGGACCATCCCCTCCGGAATGAGAACCGCCTTCCCCATTATTGCTTTGCACATTAGTTTGCCCCATCTGTAGTTTAAGAAGTTCCATAATGGTATCTTGAGTGGCGGCAATCTTTTGTAATGCATCTGCAAGTTTAGAACTTTCCTAATCACCCATTGGCAAGTTTATTTATTTATTTATTACTACTATTATTATTAATATTATTTGGGTCCAACCGGTCAATCGGTTGGGGATATCACTATATATATATATGGTATCATTACTTTGTTATATCACTCTTGTTTTATATATATATGTGTGTGTGTGTGTGTGTTGGGGGGGGGGGGGCATTATCACTCCAGTTACATATATATGTGTGGCATTGTTTCTCTGCACATCACACTAATGATATATATGAGTTGTCTAATGGCATTCGCTCAACAACATCATTTTATATGACTCACGTTATGCTTACTAAGGATTGTGTATATATATATATATATATATATATATATATATATATATATATATATCTATATATATATATATATATATATATATATCTATATATATATATATATATATATATATATATGTGGTTCAAATAATTTTGATTTATATGCAGAGATCTTGTCGCAAGTAACCCTGAAGAGAAACCCTAATAATGACAGTGATCTCAATTTAGCTATATGTCGAGACTTTGTGACTAGTAAACCTAAACTTGGTGACTAACATGACTTTGATACTAAGAAGTGATCTATGTGTTTCGTAGTAATCTTGTTGTATGGTAGGGACCTTGATGAAGTTAAGACAATATATCTTTGATGACAACAATTGAGTCCATAAATGAGATGAATGTAGCTTCTTATATGTCAACTGCTCTCTAGAGATTACATCATTCAGTTCACAAACGTAGTTGTGAACTAACTTGGGTTAGATGGATTGAAGTGATTGATGTATCTTGTTCTCATTGTACTTTGTATCTCAGCTAAACAATTAATGAATATCTAATAGAAGAACAAGAATTAATTGTGGGTTTTCCCCTGCGGTTTTTCCCTAGTCTCCAACCAAATCCCGGTGTACCTTTTATATATGCTTTTCTTCTGTTGTTCCTGTATGTTCTGCTACAGCATTGATGTTATTGTTCTTTCTACATAATTGCTAATAATGTTAAGATGCTATGGGGTGAATGCAGTATGTAAATGATGAAGAAATTTGTAAATGCAATTATCTAACGCAAAGAATAATCTAGCCCTTAGAAAATTAACAAAATGATGCAAAAGAAGAGATATTGTTGATGTTGGACAAGGTGGTTCTCAAGTAGAAGAAAATATTGGTGTGTCTCAAGCGAATTGAAGTCCATGTTGGTCTTGCTGCAAAACCGATTGGTTGCACTCAAGGTAACATGATGGACATCTCTACTTCCTAGTTTCATTGTAAATCTTGTTTCTTTATTTGTCTAATTTGTCTAATTTCTTCATTTTTCAGCATAATCTACTTTGTAGTCATAATATGAATATTTAAATTTCTTAAATATATTTTCTATTTCTTAATCTTAATATACTATTTACTTTTGAATTAATTTCTTATTAATTTGTTTATGATCTAGTTTCTCATATTACATACTACTAACTAATAGAATTACAAAACATATTTTTCTTTTTCTAATTAATAATTATTCAATATTAAAAAATATTATATAAAATAAATATTTAATATCCATTGTCTCACTTTTTTACTATTAATATTCATACATAATTATATAAATTTTAAATGCAATAAAAAGTGGCAAAAGATACAGCATAGATTTTTTTCACTATCATATTTCAGAGTACAATTTTATTAAAAACCATACATAATTATATAAATTTTTGAATGGAATAAAAAGGCACAAAAAATACGGTATAGATACTTTTTAACCATTAATATTCCTACATAATTATATAGATTTTAAAATGCAATAAAAGGTGGCAGAAGATATAGCATAGATTTTTTTCACTAATATATTACACAGTACAATTTTATTAGAATCCATACACAGTTATATAAATTATTGTATGGAATAAAAGGGGACAAAAGATACAGCAAGGATTTTACAGGTAAAAGTAGAATTGACTCAGTACCCGGAAGTCAATAGTTGCATCATATATTATTCCAATACTCTAAAGTCGACAGATGACATAAAAAAACACTCGGCCGACTCTCCAATCTGAGTCCCTGCTTTATTACAGTCATTTCCCACCACCAAAACATGCAGATTTCATATATAGAATGATTTATATTCTGTACAGAGTTAACACAGACATGCAAATTCCTGGTATAGAAAGATTAATATTATATAAGGAAAAGTCACGAGAACGAAACAAAAGCAGTCACGAGAACGCCTTCTGTTTTTAACTAATTTGCCTCCTTCCGATTGGAACAATAAACGTGAAACATGTGCCACAGATTTTTAATTTCCCACTGAATTCAGCATACGTTCTCAGGCATAGCAGGCCACTCAGTGCATAACTATTTATATATAGAAATGATGAGTGAGTATTGCCACTCAAATACTGGGATTCAATAAAATTATACTGCGATGTCGTCGTTCCAGCCAGTGGGGGAGAGTATCATCGCTGAACAATCTGAGAAAATGGAGGATTTTGTTGAAGAAAATTCATGTGAAGTTGAGGGGGGTGTTACGACAAGGAAGATGTGCCTGCGAAAGTTATTGAAATACGCTGACAAGGTGGACATGGTATTAATGACATTAGGCACACTGGGGGCACTGGCTGACGGAATGTCCACGCCAACCCTCTTGATTGCCACCAGCGGCTTGGTAAACACTTTAGGGAACGGATCCACCACTACCCATCCGCAGCATTTCATGGATGAAATCCAAAAAGTATGCTATCAACTTTTCGTTACTTATACTCCCAGTGATATATATATATATATATATATATGGCACTTGTTTTGTGCAGATTCATAGCATCTAAATAGCTAATTATGTAATCTGTTGTCTAAATGCAGTATGTTTTATATTACGTGTACATTGGCATAGCAGTGTGGATAGCAGCATTTTTGGGTAATTTTTCTGCCTGATTCAGAACATATTTATTGTCATTATCAGGTTTGTGTTCACCCGCTTAAGAATTACAATTTTTTTTTGACAAAGATGGCGTTGTTGTTCGAATGTGATTTGCAGAAGGATTTTGCTGGACAAGGACAGCAGAGAGACAGAGCTTTTGTATTCGCACAAAATATTTGGACGCTGTGCTGAGGCAAGAGGTTGGATTCTTTGACAAGAGAGGCAGCAGTATATCAGAGGTTGTAACAACTATTTCCAATGACACTTTTGTTATTCAGGATGCCCTCAGCGAAAAGGTATGATCTTCAATACTAGTTAATCAGACAGAGTATCATAATATTTTTAAATATTTAACACATCTTTTTGTAAACATGCTTCAATTACAGTTTGAGTAAGTTTAATAGCTAAGAGCATGTGTTTTTTCTAGAGGTTACTGTTCAAAACCAGAGGGGTAGAGTATGTATGTTTTATTAGACTTAGCAGTTAAATTGTATCCCTGGTCCCAAAACAAGGGGTCTCATACACCAATTTGGTATTTGGCTTGGTCCTGACCTTAAAACTGGACACTGACTATAATAATAACTCTTGTCCCACAAACAAGGGGTCTTATTCACCAATTTGGTATTTGGTTTTGCCCTGACCTTAAAATTGGATAAAAATAATAATAACCCTGGTCCCACAAACAAGGGGTCTCATACACCAATTTGGTATCTAGCTTGGCCCTGACCTTAAAATTGGATAATAATAATAACCCTTGTCCCACAAACAAGGAGGTCTCACACACCAATTTGGTATCTGGCTTGCCTTGACCTTAAAATTGGACAATAATAATAATAACCGTTGTCCCACAAACAAAGAGGTCCCATACACCAATTTGGTATCTGGCTTAGCAGTTACCTTAAAATTAAATAAAATTAAAATCATAGGATCTTAGCATACCCGACTTGCAGGTGGTTGGTTATGCTCTTGGTGTTATAGTGGCAGCCATGAGGTTTGATCCTGGGTCTCCCGTGGATTAAACTTGATAGTTACCAATTCACCATGTGGTAAAAAAAAAAATAATAATAATAATAATAATAATAACTCTTGTACACAAATAAAAAATCTCATACACCAATTTAGTATCTGACTTGGTCTTGATGTTAAAATTAAACAACAACAACAACAACAACAACAACAACAACAACAACAACAACAACAACGACAACGACAACGACAACGACAACGACAACGACAACGACGACGACGACGCAAACCCATCTAAACCCAGCTCTGATATCATGTGTTACCTTTTTGTCTGAACTTATTATATACAATATTCAGAACCTGATAATGCATATAACGGGAAGATTCAGAGGAGTGTGTGCTCTTATAACCGCCCAATTAGCAAAGTAATTTGCTCGTGGACATGTTTTGTGCTGCTTTTCCAACTGACAAACCAACACCATTTTCTTAGTTGCACTCAGAAATTTGATCTTCACTCAGAATGCTAGCTCAAACCTGATAAATGTATATGTGGATTTTAATTTTTAAACATGTACTTTATTTTCCACTTTGCAGGTTCCAAACTTCCTGATGAATACAGCAACATTTGTTTCCGGCTATGCAGCTTCATTGTACTTGTCATGGAGATTAGCATTGGCAGCCTTCCCTTTTCTTGTATTACTTGTGGTCCCAGGATTGTTGTATGGACAAACACTGATGGGACTTGCTCGTAGAATGCAAGCAGAATGCCAAGGAGCAGGCAGGATTGCAGAGCAAGCACTGTCCTCTATCAGAACAGTGTATTCTTTTGTAGGAGAGCAGCAAACTATGGAAAAGTATGAAGCTGCTCTGAATGATGCAGTAAAGATAGGCATTAAGCAGGGGCTAGCCAAAGGTTTGGCCATTGGTTGCACTGGAGTTTCATTTGCAATCTGGGCATTCCTGTCTTGGTATGCAAGCATATTGGTCATGTACAAAGGGGAGAGTGGTGGAAACGTCTTTGCAACAGGACTTTCACTCATAAATGGAGGCCTGTAAGGATCATTAACCTTCTAATACATGTTGATGTAATATATTCGGTAAGCATTTAATTTATTGTGTTTTGACATGTAATTGGTGTGTTGACAGGTCTCTTGGAACTGCTCTTCCTAACATTAAATACATTAGTGAAGCTTGCATTGCTGCACATCACATAATACAGATGACTGAGAGAGTACCAGCAATAGATTCTGACGACAAAAATGGGCAGGTGCTGGACAAAGTCTGTGGAGAGATCATTTTCAAAAATGTTGAATTTGTATACCCGTCCAGGCCCCACACAAAGATCTTCCATAACTTGTGTCTTACAATTCCTGGTAGCCATACTGTGGCTCTAGTTGGGAGTAGCGGCTCTGGAAAGTCCACAGTGATTGCTTTGCTAGAGAGGTTTTACAATCCAGTGGCAGGGGAGATCATGGTAGATGGCATAAATATTAAGAACCTACAGTTAAAGTGGTGGAGAAATCAGATAGGACTAGTGAGTCAAGAACCAGCCCTGTTTGCAACCTCCATTAAAGAGAATATCATGTTTGGAAAACAAGGATCAAGTATGGAGGATGTGGTTGCTGCAGCAGTGGCTTCCAATGCACACAATTTTATCAGTCAACTGCCGGAGGGATACGACACTCAGGTAAACCGTAACTATAAATACTTTTTTCTGTCTTGGTAGTACTAGCACGTATCCATCTTAACTTCAGATCCGTTATGAGTCAAGGGTTACCCAATTGGCAATAAACATCATCTTGTGGATCTGTAATCCATATGCTGATGCAAATGTATACAAACATCTATTGCAGGTGGGGGAAGGGGGAGTGCAGATGTCTGGAGGTCAAAAACAACGAATAGCCATTGCCAGAGCTTTGATAAGGAATCCCCCAATCCTTCTGCTTGATGAAGCAACGAGTGCATTGGATGCAGAATCCGAGAAAATTATTCAAAATGCCCTCAACCAAGCTTCCATGGGACGCACCACCCTAGTTGTGGCTCATAGATTGTCTACAATTCAAAATGCTAATCTAATCTCAGTGTTTCACGGTGGCCAAATAATTGAATCAGGTCCCCATGAGGAGCTTATAAATAAATCAAAAGGAGCTTACAGAACACTATGGAATATGCAGCAGCAGACAAGGATTGAAGAAGAATTACGGGTTCAGACTCAAGTTTCCTTTACGAGAACAAGAAATGTCAATCAAGTTGGCAGATCAAGCCCTCAATTGATAGGCAAATCTGTTTATTTGGACAACACGACTACAACTAACTCACCCATGAGCTGCAGGGCCCTTTTTTGCAGATTGTTGGCATTGAATGCTCCTGAGTGGAAAGAAGCCATGGTTGGCAGTACATGCGCTATTATATTCGGGGCAGTGCAACCTGTTTATGCATTTGTCTTGGGAAGCATGATCTCTGTCTTTTTTGTCAATGATCACAAAGAAATGAAATCAAAGATAAGGTCATATGCCTTGGTGTTCTTCTCTTTATGCCTTGTTTCATTCATTTTAAATCTCCTACAGCACTACAACTTTGCAGCTATGGCAGAATCACTCACTAAACGGATACGCAAGAAAATGCTTGCCAAGGTCTTGACATTTGAGGTTGGATGGTTTGACCAAGAAGATAATTCCAGTGGGGCAATTTGTTCCAAGCTTGCCAACGAATCCAATGTGGTGAGAGAACAGAGACAACTACATTCATGAGTATTATTCGATCTATTTGTTATGTTTATTGTGAGGGTGGTAGTTTTAAAAATGAAATGAAATGAAATTTTAGGACCCAAAAAGCTGTACGTTTACTTTCTTCCACCAACTTAGCAAGCTTTAAAGTTTATGCATTGCTTCCCCTCTCATACTCTACAAATTACAATCCAGCTAAATAGCTATAATATCCATTCTTAAAATCTATTCTTATCTATATTATCTAGAATACTTTTCCTGCATTGTAATATTTACACAGCCTACTTGTTTATCTGGCAAGATTGGCAAGCCACGTAAGTCCCCAAGACTTTTATTACTTTATTCAGCGTTGTAGTCTTTAAATTCTTCAAAGGCATGATGGTGTTTGATCTATTCCCTTCCATCTGTCTGTTTGTGCTGTTAGATAGTGTGAGCTTACCTTGAATTGGCATATCAGATGTTTCTTGTGAGCTTACAGACCTTTTTTTTGAACTGATATATGAGATGTGAGCTACATATTTGCAGGTTAAATCTTTGGTGTCTGATCGTATATCTCTTGTCATCCAAACCCTCTCAGCAGTGATCCTGGCAATGACATTGGGATTAATAGTAGCATGGCGACTTGCAATCCTGATGATAGCTGTGCAGCCCCTTACAATTCTTTGTTTTTACACCCGAAAAGTTCTGTTGACAAGCATGTCCAGCAAATCTGGAAAGGCCCAAAATCGGAGCAGCCAAATGGCAGCTGAAGCAGTGGCAAACCACAGAACAATCACAGCATTGTGTTCCAAAGACACAGTCTTAGCACTATTCGCAGCTACCCAATGGGGGACTCTTAAGGAGGGCCTGAGACAGTCATGGTTAGCCGGTTTTGGAATAGCAAGTGCTCAAAGCCTGACATTCTTGACTTGGGCTTTGGATTTTTGGTACGGTGGAAAGCTTGTGGAACAGGGACTGATCAGTTCAGGTAGTGTATTTAAGACCTTTTTCATTCTCGTAAGCACTGGGAGAGTGATAGCCGAGGCAGGAAGTATGACTTCAGACCTAGCTAAAGGTTCATCTGCCTTAAAAGCTGTGTTCGGAATACTTGACAGGGTCACCAAAATCAATCCAGATGATTCAGAGCAAATAAAGCCACTGAACATCCAAGGGGACATTGAGTTCAGAAAAGTAAGCTTTTCCTATCCAACTCGGTCAAATATGATAATATTGAACGAATTCAGTTTGAAGATTAGCAGAGGGAGTAGTTTAGCTTTGGTTGGGCAGAGTGGATCAGGGAAGTCGACAGTGATAGCACTGATTGAACGATTCTACGATCCATTTCAAGGGATGATCACAATCGATGGACTGGATGTAAAGACATTAAACTTGAGATGTATAAGGGAGTTTATAGCATTGGTTGGACAGGAACCGACTCTGTTTGGAGGTACCATCAGAGATAACATCTTATATGGAAGACCTAATGCAACAGAATCTGAGATTATAGAGGCTGCCAAGGCTGCCAATGCTCACACCTTCATATCGTAAGGATCACCTTTCTCTTATTATATAAACAAGAATGCCAATAATATATATAATTCTAACGTTGGATGTGGATATTTGCAGGTGTTTGAAGGATGGGTATGACACATATTGTGGGGAGAGAGGAGTGCAACTGTCTGGAGGGCAGAAGCAACGCATTGCAATAGCAAGGGCAATCATAAAGAATCCTGCAATTTTGCTGCTGGATGAGGCAACCAGTGCATTGGATGGTCAATCTGAGAAGGTAGTGCAACAAGCTTTAGATACAGTTATGGTGGGAAGAACTACTCTGTTGGTCGCCCATCGATTATCAACCATTCAGAGTGCAGATTCAATTGCTGTGGTTCAGAATGGGGCAATTATTGAACAGGGAATTCATGCAGAACTGATAAACAAAGGAGGGGCCTACTCAAATCTAGTTAGATTTCAACAATCACATCCAAGAATATCACCATAAATGGCATGATATTCGCATAACAGACTAGAAGTGTAAGTCGTCAAGAAAATTACGTTCATGTATAAACCTCAAGGAGATATGGAATATTTAAAGAACTAATCAACTCCCACCAAGTATCAGATAATTGTTCAGAAGACTGTATATTGAGTTAAAAAACCAACAGTCTGAGGCATATGCTGAATAGTTGAACATAAAACAAACGGGAAAAACAGAGTATGCACAGCAAAATCAATAGGAGAATGGAGTTAATCTAATCTTATTAAACTTGCATAGCTATGCAATGTAACACCCCGTCTCTGTGCATCCTGTTTATTTAGTTTCTCCTCAGCGTAGATGGTGGATCTCATTATTACCTCATGCTTCTTAGGATCTTAGGATTGTGGACATTATCATCTTTTTCTTGTTTGAATGCTAGAGCAATATGTTCAACATTGACCTCATAAGACTATTCTAGATGTTTGCTTACCTGGTTGAATAGAATATGATGTTATGTACTCACATATGGATTGTTATTCCCATGTATCATTTATAATTGGAATCCATGCATTATTTTGATGTTTATCACTGGTGACTAAAAGATATAATATATATTGATCAATGGTGGTAATCCATGATATAATATATATTATTGATTATGGTGGTGATCCATGTTTTACCATGACTAAATGGTTCGGTGAAGAGAGTGTTGATAACATCACTATTGGTAAAAAAATTGGCAAGGGTCCAAAAAAAATCTTCTCAGAAACATCGACAGAAAAATCAGTAAATTGCGGCAAACATTAAAGAAATATGGAGAAAGCATTGATATATATAATGTAGTGGATGCCAAATAAAAAATGATACATCAAAGTCGATACTGGATCCTAAACCTTGATAGTTGTCTAATCAAGCACTAAGAAGTGGAGAATCAATACAAAATGACACCACATTTATAAATACATCTCATCATCCTAAGGTAGATGTACAATGGCAAAATAAACAAAACTATTAGCGAGATATCTGATATCAATGCCCTCTCCCCCTTTTATGGGAAAAGGTCATGGGATGTTTGTTAGGCTCGCCCCTAACAACAAAAGGCCCTAGCCCTGCACCAAATGTTTGACGATGACTGATGGATGTAGAACTATGTTCATCAATCTCTGTAGAAGGTGGTGTTGATGCTAGTACATCCTCCTCTCGCTCCTCCTCCTCCTCTTGCCCCTCATGTTGTTGTTCCTCTTCTAACCATGCAAGTGCCTCCTTCATGATAAGCAACTCAAACTCCACCCACCACTTAGAAAATACACCAATATTGTCTAAGGAAATGGCATCCACATCTAGTGCTCTCTCCATTTCCCTCATCCTAGCCATTGTAATGGACATACACCAAGTCATTGAGACATGAGAACTCCAAATGATAAGAGGGTTATAAAAAATATAACGAATTTTCAGGGTCATAGTATATTAGGGTGTCATAAATTACAAATGTAATTTCCCTGTTGAAGTTCTAAGTTCTAACTTGTTGCATTTCTTTGAGTGTATTTTTTCAAATACACTCCAATTATGCTCACACCTTGAAGCGCTAAAAGTTTGCTAAGGATTCTAATGGCTATTTCTATAAATTTGGTGCCCATGCACCATAGTTTTCCACCAAACATGTACAACAAATAGAAAAGAAAGAGAGCTAAATTACATTTCATTATAGTAGAAAATAGAAGATAAATAAAACATAATTAAGCTTTCAAATAAAACACAATAAAATATCTAAAGCTCTAAATTCTAATGACTTATGCAGCATCAAAGTGGTCCTTTCATCAACAACATCATCAAATACAAATAGTATAATACCATCTTGATATCTCTTTATCTCACAATTGAATGTGTTGTTAATCTCGGCATGAAGTACCATCTTATGAAGACAGTTGTAGAGCCCTTCCATCACATTGCCATCAAAATCAAAGTTGCATTTGTTAAAAAAGGTGGGGTTGAGGAAAAGCGTTGTTGCATGAACAAGTCGATGGAGCATCTTGATTCATTAACTATCAATGAAATCCCATAACATCATTTGCTTATTAAACCCATGGGTAACCTTGCCCACATAATAGGCACAAATAGTTTCTTTGGCCCTATCCATGGCCTCATGCAAATAGGCCATTGCAGGCTTATCACTATCAACCAATCTTAGAACCTTCACCAAAGATTCAATAACTGAGCACACTTCCTCCACTCCTTCCCAGAAAGACTTAGTATACACCAATATAGCAGTTGATGAGCCTTGTAGCAAGAATGCTACAACTCCCAAGGCTACCGACTTTTAATTATCAACTCGGGGTTCGTACAAACTTAAGAGATATCTGCACTATATGTGCAACATACAATGTGTCATTCCTTTGTTGTCATGATGAATTGAAATCACAGCCTAAACTAATTGTAGAAAATGAACTGAAATGGAAACCCTTACCTATTGCAAGAAATGAAGTACAAGGAAAGAAACATATTCTAATTGCATAAGGATCACAAACTAAATGTAAAAGAAACCTAACTTAACCCTATTTATCACATGTGATAATTTAAACTAAATAAGAATGGAATTTGATCTAGAGAGTGCTAACTGTTGTGTGCATGAATAAATATAAAATAACTTTTTCCTTTTTATCTTTTTATTCATATCAAATTCAGAAGCCAACTACTTCTTACACTGAATGGTTTGAGGTTCACCACTTGACAAAAACAAATAATCAACATATAGTAGTAGGGTCACAAATGCATTCTTCACCACCTTAAATAATGTTTTAGATCGACCTTTCTCTTGATAAATCCTAGTCTCATCAGATAGTTTTCAATATGAGAATACCAAACTATTGGAGCATTCTTGAGTCCATACAAGGCCTTCTTTAACCTGCAAACATGATATTCCTTTCCATGCACCTTAAAACCTTGAGGTTTCTCTATGTACACCTCTTCCTCAATCAAACCATTGAGGAAGGTTGTCTTTACCTCCATCTAATGTAAATTCCATCCCAACGAATAAATAAGAGAAACAATGGATCTAATGAGGGTGTACCTGGAAACTGGAGAAAATGTATCATCATAATATTCTCCCTCTTTCTAGGAGAACCCTCTAGCCCCAAAAAATGCCTTGTATTTGTCAACACTTCCATCTACTTCATGCTTGATCTTGTATATCCACTTGAAAGTCACTATTGAATTCCCTTTTGGCCTCGACAGAATATCCCATGGTTCATTCTTCAAGATGGTTGGTATTCTTCATTCATGACCTCCTTCCATACTTGTTGGCTAGTTAATTCTTCATAATTGGAGGGATATGCATCAATAAGATCATTCATAAGAGCTACACAGATAAAAATAATATTTTAGGTTTATTAATATCTCTAGATGTGCTATTAGGAGTTGCATGTCCTTTTGCTTCTTCTAATGTAGATCTAATCGATGTTGGTCTCTTTCTGATCTCTAGAAAAATAATCAGTTCAACTAGTTCACAAGGCCCTTCTGGCTCTTTATGACATTCTATACAACTCGAATGTTCTTACTTTGAATCCTCCTACTTTACTTCATCATAATAATCCATGGAGACATCCTTAGACTTCTAATATGCAACAACTTTCTTATCTAAAGTGACATCTCGTCTAACCTCAATTTGTTGTTGCTTTAGAATATATATTCTAAAGGCCTTTGATGATTCACTGTAACCAAAAAAATTCCTTTCTTTCCTAAAGGTTCAAGCTAGTTCCTTTCATCCTTAGGAACATGAATGTAGATAAGGGAACCCAATATTCTCATATGTACAACCTATGGATTTCATCTAGAGAATGCTTCTTCAGGAGTCATATCTTCCAGAATTTGATGAGGACTTATATTTTGAATGTATATAGTTTTCAATGATGATTCTCCCCATAATAACAATGACAAATCTTGATCATGCATCATGGCCTTGACAAATTATTCAATGGACTTGTTCTTTCATTCTACTGCACCATTTTGTTTTGGATTATAGGGGATAATCAAATCCCTCTTAATCCCATCTTTATTACAAAAAGAAACAAGTTATTTTGAGGTGTACTCTCCTCCTTTATCAGATCTCAAAATCTTGATCTTCTTACCTATCAAGTTTTCCACTCCAACCTTGAATTCTTGAAACTTCGTGAAGACTTCATCCTTGGTATTCATGAGATAGATCTATGCCTTTCGGGAGAAGTCATCAATAAATGTCACATAGTACAATGAATCTCCAATTGATCTTACAGGAATCAGTTCACATACATCATAGTGAATTAAATCTAAAACTTCTTTAGATCTATTGCCACTACTTGTAAATGGTTTCTTGATTTTTCCAAGTGCACAACCTTTAAAAAAACCTTCATGATCTATCTACAATTCAGGGATACCTGAAACTATTTGATTCAATTTAGACAATGCTCTATAATGAAGGTGACCATATCTTCTATACCATAGCTCACTTGGATTGGTTTCTCCATGTACAAGGACTTGAGTTGGTTGACCTACAATCCTATAAAATCTTCTTTCATGAATTCCAATAACCCTAGCATCATCTATACTATATCACTTGGACCATACAAGTACTTTTCCATCCATAAAATCTACTCTATTTCTTTTGTCTTCTAAACATGAAATAGAGACTATATTCTTTTTCAAACCTTGTACATAAAGGACATCGTTGAGATGAAAATTGTTGCTATATTCTAGCTCAATTGATGTTTTTCCAACTCCTTTGACTACATAGTTGTGTTCATCTCCAAGTTATACTCTCTTTTCCATTATGTTAGTAATATTTTCATGATCTTTGGTCATATGCCTTGATGCACCACTATCTACAGGCCACATATCATCATCATCTGCATTAGAATCTATCAGAGCATAAAAGTAAAAGAAATATTTGTCACCTTTAGGCTTCTTTGGATGTTCATCTTCAACATTGGCTACTGAATCATGTTGTTTTACCTTTCTATTTTTGTTGTTAGCCAATTCAGTACAATGCTTTTTGAAATGTTGAAATTTCTAACAACCATAGCATTGAATTCTTGCCACATCCTTCTTCCTTTGGGGAGGAGGTGATCTTATTCACGACTTCTTGTTTTGAAATCCACTTTCTTCTTTCTTCTACTTCTCTTGAAGCGAGTTTCAAGTGCTTGAAAAGATTCTTCCTTTTTATCTCTTGATATAAGCCTTGATTCTTCTTAAACACAAGAGGTCCATAATTGTTCAAATGAAGGATCTTCCTTCTAGCTACTTATACCTATTGCAAATGCATCCCATGATCTAGGTAGACCATCGAGTGTTTTAGTCACAAGTTCGTTCTCAGAAATAGTTTCTCTAATTTCTTTAATTTGATGTCTTATTTGTGAAATCCTTACAAAACACGAATCCATGGTTTCAAGATTTTTCATCCTTACATGAAGCTCATTCTTCAAGCTCATGGCTTGACCAACATTATTGATAATGCATATATTGTTAGTGCATCATACATCTTCTTTGAAGTATCAAGCTTTGCAATGTAGTGAATTATATGATCTTTGATGGATTCCATAATATGACTCATGGAAGTAATGTCATCCTCCTTAAACTTCTCCTTTCTTACAACATTTGTTGGTTCTACAACTATCCCTATCACAATACACTAAACTTTGTTCTTTGTAAGAATAAGATCAATTCTAAGTTTCCAAGCTCTGAAGTTTGAGGCTCCTTGCAACTTGTTCTCAGATTTCATAGAAGAGGCCATGGATACAAATAATCAAGAACTAATTTAACAAGAGTGATCTTAATGTAGGGCTTCTTCAAAGGTGGTTGTTATGCTCCTTTCTTCACCAAAGATTTGATACCATGTTGATTTTCTAAGTGCTATATGGAATATCACAATACTTATGAAATATTGATAATTACTTTTGATGTTGATCTTATTTTAAATTATTCCAATATATCATTCAATAATTATACTTCAGAAATTAAACCATACAACAATAATATAACAATAGAGATCACAATGCACAAAGAGAAGACCAGATTTACTAATCCGGATTTAAACAGGAATGCAACAAATTACAGAGATAACCATAAATACAGATATGCAGTAGAAATAATACTTCATTTCATTAATGTAAAATACTAAAATATGCTTACAAACAGAAATGGAAATAAACCAGCTAGGGCGATGGTAGCTTATCTCTGAGAAGAGATGTGGTGGCTACATGCCTCTGAACTGTGTTACAATGAGGCTTGAAGGCCTATTTATTGTTGAGAATCAATGGAAAACCCTAAACATCCAAAAACCTAACCCGAGAAGATGAAACGCCAAACTGTGGACCCCGTTTCGAGTAAATTGGTACATCAACTTCCCGGGGACGTAACTTTGGCATACGATCTTCGTTTGACGCGCACAATATCTTGTTAGAAAGATCTATCTGAGAACTACAACTTTGGGAAGAGAAACATCGATCGATGGACCCATATTGCTCCCAGATTTCCCAAAAAGCATCGTTTAGGGCCTCAAAACAGCTCCGGAAGTTCAAGACCCGAAAAGCTGCTAAAAATAGTAAATTGTGCTACAATTATGAAAACTGGAAAACTGAAAGAGACAGCTATGGGGGTCCAAGTAGGATAGGTGGGTGGCCACCAACATCCATCTGGATCATTCCTCCCCCCTTAGGAAGCAATGGTCCCCATTGCGTTGAGTTCCTCTATCTGTTGAACTTGAGCTCTGGTGAGCTGTTCTGCAATCTCTGATGTGTCCAGTAATGGTGGGAAGAATGGTAGAGGGCGGTCAACATTGAACACTTGGTGCAAGTGAAGGAATGGGGGAATGTTGTGCTCCAAAGCATTATTCCCCACAACCTTCGTACCGGTGTAAGGAACATGTCACTTCTTGTACTTGTCATTTTTTAGAATGGAGCGGTGATATATTGGCCCGTTGGGTAGAGGTGCTCTGGGAGTCAGATCGAATGAATGCTTGACCTGACCATGCAACGATACCCCTGTGGGTGAGGAGAAGATGTTCTTGTGTTCTTTCATGAATGTATCCATCTGTTGTTGTTGTTGCGTGAAGTAACCCTTCGCAAGTGTCATGGATGTGGCGACGATCTTCCCCTTACTTTGGGAGTGAACCAGACATAAAATGATTTTCCTAGTCTGGGAGATGAGATTGTTGCCTTTCTTAGTAGTGATCAAAGAGGTGGCGATAACTGGGGCTACCTCCGGTATCCTGTATAATGAATTACCCAAAGAAATAACGACAACACGAGGCCTTGCCTCATACACAGCATGTCGCCTCCAAAAGTATGGTTGGCCTAATAATACATCACAAACATCCAGAGGTGAAACATCACACAATACCTCGTCTGTGAAGGGTTTGATACTGTAGGGAAGGCGGAACTGCTGGCGAACTCAGAGATCTCGTCCTTGGTGAAGCCGCCTGATACTATACAGCTGCAGGTGTGGTGTAGTTAGTAGGCCCAACCACTTCACAACCTATGTTGAAATGAGGTTCTTTCGCTGCCACCGTCGACAGTGAATTGCAGTAGTGAACCCTTCACCCACATCTATGAGTGGAAAAGAAACTCCCCTTCCTCTGGATCTTCGGGTTCGTTCTTCTGCATCTTGGCAGCGGCAACAGTGGCGTTGGGCTCTGCATAAATGATTTGCTTCCCTTTTCCATTTCCCTTGTCAGGTTCTGACTAAGGGTTAGAAGATGCATCTGATTTTGAAGCCTTCAACTCGACCACCAGCGACTGCTTGGTCCGACACTAACTTGTGTTGTGAGTGGGCCTCTTATGGAACTCACACCACTTTCCTGTGTGCTTCTTTGTCTTCGTGGTGTTGTTCTTTTCGTGCGGATTTGAAGGGTTGTCTTGGGTTACCCCATCTTGGATTTGTCCTTGGTTCTGCGATTTGGGGAAGCCTTTCCCTTGCTTTGGATTCGCAGATCCAAAGTCTCGCTTCTTCTGTTTAAACTTCTGCTCAATTTTGACAGTGTATCGGTACGCCGTGCCGAGCGAGGAGATGTTTAGGAACTCCATCTCTTCCTGGATGTACCTGTGTAGGCAGCCGCAGTATTTGAGTACCAAATGTAGCTCAGAATCCTTGATACCCAACTGTGTGCGAAGGGTATGGAAAATGTTTGTGTACTCTAGCACATCTTAGTCCCTTCCTTGCCGTAGCGTGGTCCACTTTATGTATTTGTACTCATAGCTTTCGACAATAGTATTGCTCCTTGATGGCATCCGAGAATGAATTCCAAGTGAGTGTGGCTAAAAATAGTGAGACCGTACTTTCATCCTTTTGCTCACAGTAGGTTTCCCACCAGTCCTTGATGTGGGGGGCTGCTTTGAGAAGAACGAAAATAATCTTTTCCCGACTAGAAAAATCATGAACAAGAAAATACCCTTCTCGCAAATTTAACCATTTATCTATGGCATCTGCATCTATTTGACCCTTGAAGATGGGGATTTCAAAATTAACTTGTACCTTAAAGGGTGTGGCGTTTCCAGAGTAGTTGTTGGAAGTCGATGCATCGCCTTTGGGTAGCCATTGAAGGATCTAGACAAAGTTGTCAATCATCACGTTCCTTTTCCACTCGAGGGCTTCTTCAAGCAATATTTTGATAGGATCTCCTGCCCCCTCGTCTTTCTTCTCATCCGCCATGGGAAGCCGTTGGGATTTGCGAGGTTGGTCTTGCAAAGGTTCGACTAGTTCAAGCCCTAACTCCTTATATCCTGACCTCGTTGGGGACATGCAAAGAAAAACAGAGAAAAAAAAGACCACTCTAATACCACTGATCTGGATTTAAACAGGAAAGCAAAAAATTACAAAGATAACCATAAATATAGATATGCAGTGGAAATAATACTCCATTTCATTAATGTAAAATATTGAAATATGCTTACAAACAGAAATGGAAATAAACTAGCTAGGGTGATGGTAGCTTATCTCTAAGAAGAGATGTGGCGGCTACATGCCTCTGAACTGTGTTACAATGAGGCTCGAAGGTCTATTTATTGTTGAGAAACAATGGAAAACCCTAAACATCCAAAAACCTAACCCTAGAAGATGAAACGCCAAACTGTAGGCCTCGTTTCAGGTAAATTGGTACATCAACGTCCCGGGGTTGTAACTTTGGCATACGATCTTCGTTTGATGCGCACAATATCTCATTAGAAAGATCTATCCGAGAACTACAACTTTGGGAAGAAAAACATCGGTCCATGGACCCATGTTTCTCCTAGATTTCCCAAAAAACATCGTTTAGGGCCTCAAAACGGCTCCAGAAGTTCACAACCCGAAAAACTACTAAAAATAGTAAATTGTGCTACAATTACGAAAACTAAAAAACTAAAAGAGACAGTTGTGGGGGTCCAAGTGGGATAGGTGGGTGGCCACCAACATCCACCTAGATCATTTACCCTGGAAAAACACACTGAGGGGAAAACCCAATAATCTTTTCGATAAATAAATTATTATTTTCAACAAGAGAAACATCTAGACATATGGTCAAACTTAGTCAAACCATCCAATTCAAACCTTCCAATATGATCCATAATTTCGTGCTGCTTGATATGACCCATAATTTCAACCCTTATGATAGCTGCCAGTTACCGCAGAATTTCGACCCCTCGAACTTCCTAGAATTTCCGCCCCCTACAACAAAATTTCCCAAAAAAATTGTGAACCAAAAGAAGAAGATACTATCCACACATGTGAGCTTGAGAGAGAAAGAGAGCTAATTCGTCTTATTTTTTTCCTCCTTGTCCTTCTTGATCTTCGTTAGGATGTCCAGAAATTGTCTTCACAAGAGAGTGTCAATTGCTGCCAAGAGAATGAAGTTGAGATGCATTTATGTAGTGATCTATTGGGTCAAATGGATGTGTCCTTTGCCCTGGGCTGACTTGACTTTGAGGGAGGTGGACTCGGCAAATTTGGAGCCAAAAATTTCAAATTCAAAAAAAACAAATTCTTCCTTTAAAAGTTGCAATGGGACTTTGACTCAAAATATATTTAGCTTTTGATTCTAGCATTTAAAATATGCTTTACAATAATAATTATAAATACATCAAGTGGCCAAATATACATTACGAATACCAACCATAGTTATAAAATTCAAAAGGTTGGAGGATCATGAAGTCAGTCAGGTATTCCCATGAGTCTATAGAAATGATAACATCTTCCACCACTCCTTTTGGCTTGATGGTAGATTGATCAACCAACTAAAGGACATAGTCTCCTTAGTCATAACATTTATGGTTTCCCCTAAGTCTATTAAATCATTAACTATGGGGGGATTATTAATGTTAATAGTTACAATGGGGCTTCTAGGGTCCCCATGTTTCATTGTAAACATAATCCTGGACATTAAATTTGATAATTTCCATATGACATGAACCATATTAGGGTCTTTCTTCTTCCTTCCTAGCTTTTTTAAACAAAGTTCCCTAACTACTTTAGCATATATAGGAACATATTTAATGGATTGGAATAGTGGAATCTTTACACATATATTTCTTAGATCTCCCAAAAAATCAAATTCAGGTTGTACAAGGGGATTTTCAAGGCATAACCTTTATGGCTAAGGAGAATAGTCTAACTCTTTCTCAGGAGATTTCTTACCTAGCGTATCTTGAGTTTTAGGAGAAAACAATCCCGGTTATGGTGAAATATCCTCATCATATTTCTCTTGAATGATAAGAGAAGTCTAATTTTGGAGTACTTTCTCAAAATGTAGGTGGATATATTTATAGTCCATTGATGAAAGGTTATAAGTCGAGAAAATGGTAGCTCAACCTTTTAGGCGAGATGGACTACTTTATTATTCATATTAGGCATTAATTGAGCTGGCAATTGAGGTCTTTGTTGAGTTTGAGGAGGTTGATTTGAAGGTAGCTAGATTTGTTGTGGATGTGTTTAAGGAAGAGATTGTGGTACTATATTTCCATAGGGGGAAGGTCCTTTCCATCCTGGGGCCCATCCCTGAACCAACCAAAAGTTGGAGTGAAGTATTGAGAAGGATTAGAGGATGTAGGTCTAAATGATTGAGGGGTCCAAGGTTTCTTTTGATCCACAAAGCATATTTGTTTAGTTTCCTTGTTGGATTCTTGAAACATGGCCTTAAGCCTTGGTAAAGAAGGACATTCTTGGGTTGAGTGTTTTTTCTCACAAATATTAAATGTCTTCGGATTATTTAATGGGCACTCCCTAAGATGTTTCTTTTTACAACATTTGGAGAAAAATATTGCTAAGGCTAAATCAGCCTCCTCCTTCTTCTTTTTAGCTTGCAAGGTATCTAATTGAGAGCTAAGGGTACTAAGAATTTCAGATTTAAAGTTTTCAAACAGATTCCCTAGCTCTACTTCAGTTACCCATGTCCTGCTAGACCTATTAATCCTATCAACCACATCTTGAGAGCTTATATTATATTTCAAACTCCCTCTAGAATATCGTTTGCACAAATAAAAAATATCATCATACGATAACAAAGAAACATCTCCTGCACCCATAAGGTTTAATGTCTTAAGGTAGTCTTCTCATATTCCTTTAAGAAAAAGAATATGCAAGGTTTTGTGATCTAGGGTATTTTGTTTTGTCCCTTGTAAAGTATGTTGAAACCTTTCAACATAATATTCTAACCCCTCATCATTGGCTTGGGACATTTTGAAGATTTCTTCCTTAATATCCCAGACTTTATAATAGTCCTAGTATTTTTTTTTTTCAGAAATGTCTTCTTCATATTGTCCCAAGTCTGAGTGGAACTATCCCCAAGTCCCACAAACCAACAGAGCATTGCATCTTTCAAAGTTGCAGGAAATAGTTTTAGTTTTTCAGCATCCATTGAATAATCATAACTATGGAAAAGAAAATTAAACTCAAACAATAAAGTATTTGGGTATTCCTTAGATGAGCCATGAAAATTCAGAAGGAAAGAAAGAGGGATGTTTTTCATGTGGACTATCACATCAAGGCCTTGGATGGGAAATTTACAAGTAACTAGTCCTTGTTTCCTAAGTTTGTTTACCTCTTCGTCTGCCATTATTTCCCCCTTTGGAGTTGTGCGATTCTAAAAATTATTGGAACCTGAAGAACTTTCTGGTTCGTCGTCCATTTTAACCACCTCCCTCCTTGGTGCTTCTCCTTTCAGTGACTTCCCTACCACACTATTTTGGACAAAATTGGCCTTTATAGGATCCCCCTTTTCATTTTCCAGAATGTTAACGTATCACCTACTTCACCAAGTGTTGGGGTCTTAACAAAATTTTTATTTCTTTTACCTATGGTGTTCTACTTGCATCTAACATGCTCTAAATGAAGGAAATTCAGGATGTAAGTTATTGAAATGGATTAACTAACTATCTCCTTTGGTTGCTTCTACTCTTATTGTCATTCCTATTGGATCTAAGGTAGGAATATTAATACTTCTAAGTGCTTCCCTGTAAACGACGCCAAAAATGACATCGTGAATACTTATTTTATGTTTTAAGTAATATTAAGCATTCACTTGACCATTTACTTTATCAACCCGGGGTCTAATTGACTTACAAGGCTCTTTGTGTTGTATACACAAGCATCAAGTTCCTACTAATCCTATATGAAAAATAAAGAAAACCTATAAGCGATGTGGAACCTAACTCCACTCAGAGCCTTAACTTCTTTATCTTGGTTTAGTCATGCGGTACCTTATGTATTCCTAGTCCAACACCTGGCTCTAAGTCAGTATTCCTATTAGAGGTAGGAAAATTTGTAGGGCTACAGTTTCATAGCAATTATCACTACTTTTGCAAAATTGTTCCCAGTTTTGCAACAGCTAGTACTAGCTTTACAGTAGTTGTATCACCTCTATTTACACTCATTAAATCAAAACATGGCCCAAGAAATATAGAAAAGGAAATTTTAATCAACTTTAACAGTATGCAGTAAATGAAATGCATACACTTGCATGAATTAATTTAGTTGATTCTACTTAATCTATAAGCAAACTAAAACACATAACTTGAAGAAAATAAACACACTATTGGTAGAGAAACGAACACAGTGCAGGACCTTACCTCAAGTGGGCCCAACTTGGGGTTTGGTCAATGCCTATAAACTCAAAAATTCACCAATACAACTTCACTAGACAAGCCAACACATCCACGGGTAGGATTTATATTGAAATGAGCAAAATTACAACAGAGTTCATGTACTATTTCTATGCTTAAGAATACATATATTTATAGGTCATATCTATGTCCCAATAGATCATCTAAAATTTGTGGTCACACTTAACCCATCAGTTTACCACATGATACATCATTTTTCTAAATAAATATCAAACATAACAAGAAAATATTGTGAGCCATAATTTACTTTCCCTTGGCATTGTAATAACTATTATAGGCCAAGGAATCTCAGATATATCTCTTGTCATTAACATGGAAACTTTGAACATGAAACACTTTTCCTGGACTTCATATGAGATCAGTGGAATGGATCAACTCGTGATTGATCCCATATGCAGCGTCCATGGAATAACATGCACGTATTTCAACCTGTGTGTCTAGAATCTTCGTAGATGTCGAAACCAAAATTGTTTCTCCTTTATACCATGTGGTTAAATCCATAGGTGCCATATGTTTCTTCATGTGATTGATACATGCACGTAACCACATTGTAATAGTTTCACACCATCACAAACTTAAATTAGTGCCTATTTATTTATTCATACATTATATACACCATCAAACTACTCTTTAATAATCCTCTAGTTATGATCTACAAACACAATGAAAAAACCATTAAACACATTTTCATACCTTAAGCTGCCCATGGGGTATGTACAAAGTTTTAGGGATAATCTTGAGGAAAAAGGAGTAAATCAGTCCAAAACATAGTATGTGGTTTCACAACAAAAAGATCAATTTTGTATCTCATCACCTTCCATGTTCGTTCACCTCATCTCCACTAACAATAGAGATGCCACAACATCATTAAGAGTTAGTTTTGTTGTATTACTCCCAATAACCATGACTAGATGATCCCATGAGTCTATCAAAAGTACAATAAATGTATACACTTTTCTTCTTCTATAACGTAGATGTCCACACTCAATAGTTGATTGATCAAAATATTGAAAGCATGCAGGTGTTTTGTGAGTGATTCAACGTCTCTCGTCCTTAAAAGATCGAGTTTCTTCTAAAGAGAAAACTTATTAACCAGTACATTTCCCAACTTATAATGCAATTTCTTGGAAATTTCTTCCCCCAATACATTCAAAAAATTGAATCTGAGACAAAGTCAAATCGTACTCCTTTCATTTCTTCTAAGTTTCTCTTGCTCCTCCATCAACATGCCATTCAGAGGTGTTCCAAGATGCAAAAAAAATCCATTATTATTAGTCTATGAGGAGATCCTCCATTTTAAGCTTCCATGGCTCAAAGTTATAGCCTTTAAACTTCTCAATCTCAATTTTTATATTACTATCCATTCTTCTTTAACTGAAGTTCTATCTGAACACTTCCACTCGAATAGGCTTATCTTATATCTAATCAAGAATGATATTCTTGAAAAAATCCAAGTTTAATATGATCAACCTTTAGCATTGGATATATCCCTCTACATCCCAAATGATATTTGGTACTAGATGTTAGAATTAATACACTTTATTTACATTTGAAATACTAAAACTCCAAATACAAAGTTGACTATACTTATAAACCAAACTAGAAACTCAATTAACATAAACCTTTAAATGAAAATGATAGAACTTAAACAACATAAAATAAACAATGGTACACCATAAAGAGTCACTCAACACATAAATTATACCATAGAAACCCCTAATTGGGAAAACAAACCAACCTTTGAGCTTCACCACTCTTATATTCTCAATTGAATATACAACCAATTTACAGTAAGCATTGACCTTTGTCCACAAATAAGACCAATGTGCTCATACATTACCTAATCTCTATCAATCGTAAATAATTCATCATCTCTCATCATTTTTACATCATTTTCTATTTATAGGTACAGAAAACCCTAATTCAAAACTTCTCAAACCAATACACGTGGTTGAACATTAGCTAAGATATAAGGAATATTAAGATTCTTTATTTTCTAACTAGCTTTAATTGTAGTCAATTTTCCCTTGGACCACTAGTCGACCATCAATATAACTTCAATATGTGCATATAGTCATCTACGATCCCTTCAACTACTCCAATCGATTATCAACTTTCGTCAATTGGTCGACTACTTATTAACTTCAATTGAGGTAACCTCCCTTGACTTGATAATTATCTTATCAAATCAATCATAAAATTGTCTTCTCATTGACTTGACTTCAATCCTCACATTGTGTTGTCATCCCTAGTCGATTTTTACCATCAGACATGTTCATTCCTATTCATCTTACTTGACCAATCAATGGATCCACTAAAATCTAGTCAACTGAGATTACCTACAAAGAGTACAACACCTCATTAATATGTTTCATGTGTTTAAAACAATTGTTGTAGAACAATACTCCCATGCATGAACACATTTTTGGAGGTTATTAAAGGAAAATGATCAAGCATCCATGAAGGTGGATAATATGTGGGAGGCAAGGAATGATGTGTGGGAATAGGGGAACAAAAAATTCACAATCATGATTTCATTTAGCCTTTCAATCAACATAGGTTACCAAATACAAGAGTGGATTCATTGGCTCGAATGGTTCTACATGGGTTGTTAAAGGGAATCATACATAATTATACCTACATAAGGATCCATGTCATATCTTGGAAATATCATCTTCATATAGGGTATTGTGATTTCTAAAGGAGGTTGGAAGGCATGCATTCACAACCTAGTTCAAGTAGCTAAGGACCAAAACTAACCTTTATACCCAGAAACAAAAGCTAGGTGAGGACGATGTCAAAATTTAGAGGTAGTGATTAGTGAAATGAATTCCAACATCAATATTGAGGTCAATTCCCTTAGTCTACAGGTAGGTAGGTTATCATCCTAATTCAACTTGTTGATGGAAATTTTGACTGAGTAAAGGCATCAGATGCATAAGCAAAGTGATGAATTAAAATGTTTAAGACAATATCTAGAAAAAGTACAATGAACTAAATAGGAAGGAACACATGTCACTATGGACCCAGGGACTATAATTCTCTATTAACTTTAATATATTATACTTATCACGTAAAATTCTATAAAATCCTGCTACTCAAGTTTTTTGATGTAATTTTTCTATGTCTTCACACAAAATTTGTTAATATAATTTTACCTTAGATATCTTTTGGGATTCAACTATGTTAAGTGGGCTTGATTGTGTGAAAACTACATATTTAAGCACGCTTGAGCCAAAGGCGATCTGGATGGG